>OY723407.1:53922222-55207007 GCA_963210345.1 Inga oerstediana | reverse complement strand
AAAGCTAATGTGAACTATAAAAATAGAAAGTTTCACCTCATTTTAAAACCATTTTCTATTTCAAATTATCATGCAAAGTGGCTACTTGCACAGCAATTTCCACTTAACAAATTTCCAAAATTTTCCAATTTTGCAACTATGTCTCCAATAGTTCCAAAATCCAATCCAAAACTCATTCCCATACAAAATTTCACAATGAAGCCAATGGAGACATCCAAAATGACCAATTTCACATTGCTTTCACAAGATATAACATCAATAACAACACAATGCACTTTTCCAAAAATCAAAATCCACAATTCACTCACCAAATAAATTCTATCTATCCAAAACACTTCCCATGGACACCATATCCATGACAACATATGCCATACACACAATGACCCTCATTTTCAAAAATCAAGCCAAAATCCAGAAAATTCCAAACTCAATCAATGGATACAAAACCTACATAGAAAGGTTTGTCTTACTCACCTCTACAACTTTTCCCAAGGGAGTTCCTTGGTTCTCCAACCTCTAGATTTCCTTGAGTTCTCAAACACCACCAAATGGAAAATCTAAAACCATGAAATTGAAGCTCTCAACACAAGGAACAACTTTATTTGAAGGGAGTTTTGGCATTAGAGGTCATCTTCTTACCTTAAATCTCAAGCTTTTCTCCTTCTTGCTTGAGCTCCCACTGGCAGCACGAAAAAGAGAGAAGAAATGAGATAGAAGAGTGTTTGGAGAAGATGAAATGATCACTCTTTACATTCTCATGCCTCATGTCAACGAAAATGAGGGAAAAGAGAGAGAAAATATACTTAAATAATGCCCAATTTACTTTTCTCCAACCACTCTCTCTTTTTCCAAACTTGCCACATGTTTCAACCTCATTGGCTCTCATAAAGTAACTAATTAGTTACTCTAACCATCCCATTAGCCATTTAGTTACACATATCTTTTCTCTTAGTTAGTAATTAATTTTCTTTCATTAATCACTAACTTATGGTTATTCTTTTAATTTCTCTCTGAATATGGCATATTAATTAAAATTGCCACATAACATATAATAACTCAGAGTTAATTCACAAAATTATTCTTAATAATTATCATTAGCCTTTAATCGAAATTTGGAGTATTACACCTTGGACCTGTACCTCAAACCTAGCAGACCTTGAAGACGACCCTTGTGGGTTGTTCTGCTCCCATGCCTCCTCCTCATCTAGGAACCGCTCTATGTCTCTGATTGGAATCAGGATCTTATAGTCATCGACACTGATATCTCCCTCTCCCAGATCAATCACCTCTGGTGTGGTCGTCTCTTGTGGGATCGTCTGCGGTGCTATGGTAGGGCCTACTCTGTGGCTGTTGTGGGGAGATGGGCTGAAATGGCGCGGTCGCCCTCCCTCCACACTGCCCCCTCATCTGCTGCTGCTACCCCGTAGAATCGGTTTGGGACCTCGGGCTCCTTCCCCTTGTCCATCTCTGAAGCCATATCAACTACAAAAATTAAAAAAAATAGATTTGGTCATATTTATATTTAAAATTATAAATAAAAATAAAATAAGTATTGTTCATATCTCAAGTGATAATAAAAAATGCTAGAGAGAAAACTCTTCGACAGACGTCAGAATACTCAGATTTGAAGGAAAACTCTCAAAGAAGCTTCAGAAAACAAAATAGCCAAATAGGAAAAAGGAGGGGCGGTGGACTTTTTATAGTTGCAGATTTCATAGTGGTTATTGAAAAACGGTACATAAACCGCTACAAAAAAATTAAGGAGGCAAAATTTATAGCGGTTATAAAATAACCGCTACAAATGTGATAGCCTTTGAAGTTCTATAGCGGTTATCAAAGCCTAACTGCTATAAATGTGATTACCTTTAAAGTTCTGTAGTGGTTCTGGAAACATAACCGCTACAAATAGGTGACCTTTGGCATTTTGTAGCGGTTCAATTCATAGTAGCCGCTACAAAAAACTGATACACTATTGGTATGGCTTGGTGGGGCCAAGTGGCACGAACTTTGTAGCAGTTTATTTATTGTAACTGCTACAAACTAACTGCGACAAATTTTGGCTGGAATCCGCGCCATATTTGTAGCGGATTTTTTTCTATTAACCATTACAAATAATATGCTAATCATTTGTGCTACTTGACGCGTAGGTTGCCTATTAACTCTTAGAAATTGATAATATTCCAACATATTTTCTCTATTTTTAACTATTTTTTGGATTCAAATTGAGTATAGAAATAGTTAATAGAAGAAAATGTGCATATCAGAGTAACAAGCTAAAGTTGAAGTAGAACAATATATTTGTGGGCTTTAGTTCAAAGGAAAAGTTAGAACTTATGCATCCTCTCTATTATAGGAGGATAGAGACAAGTTTGGAAGCTTTTAAATAATTGAGATCAAGAGGGTGGAAGATGCCAAGTCAAGAACTAGCTTATGGGCCAAGAGGAAGTTGTTGTGTTGTTAGCTTCAGCCAACAATACATGTGATGAAGACAATGACTTTCTGGACTTTCCGCGCTATATGCTTCAGCACTTGGCACTGTACTGAAGCCAACGAGGACCAGAACCTATTGTGTCATATGCTTCAGCACACACCAATGTGCTAAAGCACACGATCAAAAATGCAATCATGCATTTACTTGCTGAAACGCATGTTGAGGGTTTTTAAGCAAGAGATAGGCTGAAAATAGGTCATTCTAGACTTTGGAGGCTATCTTGGAGGCTTGCTCTGCTAGGGTTTAGAGTTGGAGGTGGAGATTGAGCTGGAAATTGAAGATTTGAAGAGATCTAAGCTTCTCCTTTTGGTTTTTCCTCTCCATTTGCTATAATTTCCTCATGTTCTGCTGTTTTTCTAGTTTATCCCCATTTTCTCATGGGTTGTATGAACATGTAGCTAGATCTTTGATGTTATGATTATTTTGAACCCTTGTATGGATTAAATACTCATTTTCCCTTTATATTTGTGATTAATGATTAGATTATGTTGATTTTACTCTTTACTTAATGCTTCTTGTTGATTGGCCACCAATGAGATTGTTGGGTTCACTTGATAGATGCATGAGAAGGCTAAATTGAGTATAGAACTTGAGTTTAATCGTGTAAGAACTTGAAATTTGTGAGTTGAATGGATAGTTTTGTTAATGAGGTAGAGATATACTCATTGACCTCACATAACCATATAGGACTTGCAATGAAAACAGGGTTTAATTAATTAATTAAGAGATTAATGAATTAATTAAACTAAACACCTATTTAGAGACTCGAGAGAGCACTTATAGGTAATTTAGTATCCTTGGCTAGCATAATATTTCATTAAGAAGCATATATTGTGGGGATTCGATTGAGTACTTTTGAAATATAAGGGGGATAAATAATCATAACTCCCATTTTATCCTTGAAGTTCATGAATCACTTGTTTTTATTTTCTTTTTAATTTCAAAATTTTGGTTCTCTCTACCATTGATAATTGTGCAACTCAAATTAGGCGAAAGTGCGATGATTGATACTTGACCGGGTTTTAGAATCAAATCCTTGTGGGAACGATACTTTATTTATCACTTTTTGACGCGATCCGTGCACTTGCCGTAGCGAACATTGCCGCTACAATATTGTAACGGTTTATGTTAAAACTGCTACAAATGTCAATGTTTGTAGCAGTTAAAATGAACCGCTACAAATGCACCACTACGTAATTCCATTTTTTTGTAGTGCAACCTATAATTCTTCTTTGGAAAAATGCTTGCTACTAAGTCATCATGATCTAGTTCTTTATGGAGATCCTGGAAGGTCATCTCATTTGTTGGAACTGCTAGGACTGATCTACTAACTTTTAGCTTAGTGGCATGATCACCTTTGCCATACCTGTAGTGATTGTGCTGAGAATAAGAGGACCCTTTGTTTTTCTTTTTCTTCTACCTTTTAGAACTGAAGTCTATCAGTTCATCATCTGAATTACCAAAAATCTAGATATTGTATTATCACAATCAGAGTCACACATATTAGGATCAAAATCTCAAACAAAGTGTCTATTGACATAAGAGATAAAGACTGGCTAACCTTCCTTTGTGAAATGGTCAATTGGAGGACTTTCATTGCTTTCATTGACAGGAGAAAGTGTTATGATCATCCTGCTAGGAGGAAATGATCCTTCTATTCCTGGTCTCTGGAAGACAGGTCTAACTGTTCCATCAGGCATCCTCAATATAAGAGGTGGAGCAGTAGTATGCACGTCTGTAGGAGTAGAATAAAACTCCTTTTCATAATTGTTTATCCATTCCAGAGGCATAAGTTGTGCAAGTTCTTCTATGGGAATTTGTCAAGGGATGTTGATGATGGCTGGGCCATGATCTCTATCAGTAAACATGTAAAGGGCATCACTGGTGGAATTTGGGAGTTGGAGGTCCAGAGAGTGGTTCTGGACTCTATAAACCATTTGGTGACGAAGAGTTGCCATGATGGCTTCTGGATCTTGGTCTGCACCAGTAATCTGGATCTGAACTTTCAGCCGTTTAGAGGTTGTGTTGTCAGAAAGTTTGATGTTGAAGTTGGGGGCTATGGTCATAATGACACTACCATTGCTGAGAGTGGTGAGCATTGCACCAATCAAGGAGTTTTGGTATGATTTATAAGTGGAGTCAAGGAGGGCTACCCTAGCTGTTGCAGGGATTCCTTATCGACCATGAAGAGTCATGATGAGACGAATAGCACCGAAGTGCAGGTGGGTATAACACTGTTTGATTTATTCTAATTTTCCATCAATGATTTACATTGTTAATGATATCTATGTTTGACATAATCTAAGCATTCAATCGATATGTTGTGGCCTTTCGATTCAACTATGATTTGCCCCAACCATGATAGTAATTAATGACAGGGTCTAGCAATTTTAGTTTACCTAAATATTATATAAGTACTTCTTAATTTTTACTGATAGTTTGTTGAATTAACTAATATAAGAGACTCAATATTTTTTAAGAAAATATTGAGTTCAAATTTTGTAAATCAAAAAACTTATGAAGGAAATGTTAGATCTCTCATGTTTTGATGATAACAAAGGATGGTATGAAAAAGATTTGATAAACAAATAAGTTTGAATAGAGTAATAATAGGGCAAATCATTGCTTGAAGTAAGCATTGGAGTGATGAAGAAAGGCCAAGAGAAAAAGCTGAGAAACTTCATCATTGGCGAGTTTTCTAAAGGGTTACTCGAGTAAGTACTCGAGTAATGAGACAGAAACTTGAAGTAACCAGGTTAACCTTCAAGTAACCTGCCAACTTTACTCGAGTAATAAGGTAAATGATTTCCAGTTGCTCTCGGCCTACCAACGTTACTCGAGTAGCTACTCGAGTAACCAAGTAAATCACTTGGTGTTGCTCTCAGCCTGCCAACGTTACTCGAGTAAGTACTCGAGTAACCATGTAAAAGTCTTCCAGTTACTCTCGGTCTGCCAACGATACTCGAATATCTACTCGAGTCCCCTGTTTCAAGAAATATGTTGCTCTCGGCATTCTCTATCCTGCCAACGTTACTCGAGGAGCTACTCGAGTAACTCACTGTGGTAAGCAAAACCTGAAGGTAATACTCGAGTAACATGATATTTTTTTTTATCACACTTCACTCGAGGCCCTACTCAAGTATGCAGGTATTCAATCACTTATTTTAACTAGATTACTCGAGTAAGTAATCGAGTAATGTGCAGAATTATTTACACAGAACTTCAAGTCGCTACCCGAGTAAGCAAGGCAGAAAATTTATGTTTACTCGAGTAAGTACTCGAGTAAGAAGGTAAACAAACTTGAAGTGCTCTCGGCCTTGAAATCCTGCCAACATTACTGGAGTAAAGCATCGAGTAACATAAAGTTTATTTGAGAGTTTACTCGAGTCGCTACTCGAGTAACCTATAAGAAAAGTGTGCCATACTCGAATAAGTACCCGAGTAAACAGGTATTTTCAAAGGTTTGAAATTGTATTTACTCCATGTACTACCCGAGTAATGTAATGTTCATTTGTTAACTTGCAGTTTGTCAATATTTTCACGATGATACTCGAGTAAGTACTCGAGTATGCAAGTTCAGATTTTGAGAATTCATTCCAACAATCATTGATTTGTTTCCTATGTGATTAACCTTTCATTGTATTAGTATTCTTAGCATATTCACAGATAAACAATGAAGAGATATTACCAAATAAGGAAAGTCAAATGCAACGTTCAAATGCTACCTACCGTCACCTACCGCAAACGGATATTTTTCAAATGCTGGAAAAGTCAACAGTGGTTGCGCACACTCTAACGGGCATGAAGAAAAACGTTCCAACAATCATTACCAACACATCTATATATACGGGAACATCCAAACAAAGAGAACAACAAGAAAAAAAAAAGAACACACACAAACGCATTATCAAGCTCATTACTCTGTTTTACATTATACTTGTAATTCTATGCTTCAGTGATTCTTATTCACTCTGTGTAAGAGATATTTCATTCAAACTCAATATTTGTTATTGAGGTAACTTAAGGTTGTGGAACCTTGAGTTGGGATTGGATTACAACTTGTAAGGGGGAGCGAGTGTCCAGGCGAACTGAGGTGCCAAGAACCCACTGAATATTGGAAGTTATAGTGAAACTCTCAGAGAAGCTCTGAGGACTGGACGTAGGTCAAAGTGGTTGTGGCCGAACCAATATAACTCCCGGTGTGCACTTCGGTGATATTTCTCCTTACTCTTTACTGCTTTATATTCACCGTCAAGTTTTTATATTTGCAACGAAGTTTTAGTATCACCCAATTCACCCCCCCTTCTTGGGTGAAACGCTTGCTCTAACAGGAAAGGCTTAAGTTTTATTGCAGTCCGATTAGGCTCACGAGTCATCACAAGAGTTATTTTTTAAATTTTATCACTTATTACCAATCTCCAAGTGCATATATAGAAAATAAGTAGATCTTTATACCTAAAAAACAACCGATGTGATCCAAATAGAAATGACTTCGGCCTATTTAAACATGGGTTCTCAGACCAATACTTAAATTTGATCCAATTAGATAGTCTCATTGTTGAAAGATTATATATATTTTTTCCTCACAACTTAGCAAACCAAAGTTTGAATCCCAATTAGGAAAGATACCCACGTTTAGTGCTTGAGTGTGACTCGAATAGAATTGCCTCAATATATATATATATATATATTTTCAAAATCTAAGCATATATAGGCTATATTTTAGGGATAAGTACCATTTTCTCCTTGAAGTTTTCACTTAAAAGCACCGGGTATCCGAAAGTTTTTTTTGAAGCAACGCCACCCTGGAAGTTTACAAAACATAACAATGTCGCCTTGCCGTCCTCCAAAGTTAAATTTGATTGTAAATCACTCCAACATCCTACATGGCATGACACCTCTCATCCACATCACCCAGCCCTTATGTTGAATCATCTCTCTTTCCTCGTTCACTCTTTTGGAACAAAATGTTGCTTCCCTAGTCCTTCAATCACTTACCCCCACCGCCTAATACTCTATGTTTCTTTGTTCTATGAGCCCAGGATTGACTGCTCTCTCACCCACTTTGTTCTATGAGCCTAGGATCGACCGCTCTCTCACCCATAGGATGATGCATGTTCATTCCTTTGGGAAGGATCCTTTAGGGATTAAGAGATAAAGGCTTCACATCTGGTTGTGGGTAGGGCGGGTTTTGTCGAGTCTTGCCTCGTGGATCGCCTAATTGTTAGAGGTGACAGTGTCATCATCGTCGATAATTTCTTTATCGACAGGAAGGAGATGTGATGCATCACTTCGGCAACTCCAGATTTGAGCTCATCCGACACGACGTTGTCGAGCCACTATATTTCTTCTTCTGCCTGCTGCAACACAAAAGGCACTAAATAGGTGTTCCATTGTGATCTGCTATAAAGTTCAAAGGAGCAGCTTGTTCGTCATTCTCGACTAAGTCTAACGCCATCGCATAACTTCATCCTCTATTATGGGATAGTCGACTGAGATAACCTTGAAAGGTGAAAGATTCTGTCCAGAGACATTGTTCTTCATCACCGTTGGTTTTAGTCGACACCATATTCTAGATCTAGTTTAGTTTATTGCATTGCCATCTTTGGGTCAGCACCATCGCTGACTATGGGTGAAAGATCGATCGAAGAATTTATGGGAATGGTGTAAGGTTTCTTTCTTTCTCTTTCTCCTCTTCCTCCTCCTTCATCTGATCTGAACATTGCTGGGTTTTCTTTGCTTTCTTCCCAACAACGAGCTTTTGGGTTCGATTTCAAAACTAAGAAACATCATATACATTCTGAGTTTGATTTCTAGATTTGGTTGTTCATGGACCTTTGATGATGAAGTGGGGAGAAGTTTATTTTTTTAAGATTTATGTTTTCTTCTTCATCTTGATTAATTGTTGATCTGACTTTTGGGTTTTTTGTTTTTTTTGGTTGCGTTTTGTGTTCATGGACGCGCAATGTTGATGATGAAGGGGAGATGTTTCTTTGGTTTTTTTTTCCCATTGACGATTACAATGACGTAGCCTATAACGTCGCATTACATCCTACGTGATAGAGCCAAGGCAGCATAATAGATCAAAATAACAGTTAACCGTTAGGATCTAAGGACAGGGTAGCATTGCTGAGTTTTGTAAATTTCGGGAGTTGTTTCAAAAAAAGTTTTTAGATACTCAGTGCTTCTAAGTGAAAACTTTAAGGAGAAAAATGATATTTATCCCTTTTAAAATTAATATACGAAAGTATCAAGAATTTTACTTTAGTTTAATTTACACACTAGATGGTTCACATGATCATATCTTGATCCCGTTTCCCGTATTCAAAATTATATATATTAAAGTCAACTTGATTTCCATGATTCAATCTCCGTACTAGTATTAAAAAAGGTGAAAAAAGAAAAAGAAGAAGAAGAAGAGAAGAGAAGAGAAGGGGCAGCAATTCACTGCATTGATATTTGTGTTACAAAGAAAAAAAAATATTGACCTCTTGAATGAATCGTGCTTCTTACGGCGGACCAAGCTAGCTAACTATCAAAAATAATAAATAAATAAATAGGATTGATAAGAGGCCTAATAATATTTTAATTAATTTTTGTTTCCTTCACAATTACAAACCCAATATCTTGAAAACTAAATTCTTCCAGACTTGGATTTACAAACACACACTGTTCTCTTTTGCAAACTTCTTTTGGGTTTTCCAGTTGCCCAGATCGATATGTATATTACAGTCCAAGAAGCACATAATAGAGTATTGTGATGGGCAACGCAATCAGCATTCCAAATATAACGCTGCAAGATCGTCCAAAAAATATAATTAACAAATTAATCTTCCTTTGAATCCCTTAGAAAGTAATTTATATGTTATAATTAATATAATATACTTACGCAGTGCTAAGGATATCTGGATGCAGATTGTATTCTTTAGCAAACACAAAGGGAACAATGCCCTGGGGAAGAGCAGCCTGAGAGAGGAAGAACAATTAATTAAACAGTAAAAACAAATGTTTATTTATTCTTATTAACAAATTAAATAAATGATGAGGGAAGTTTAAAAAACTGGTGGGCTTGAATGATTTATTAATTACCTGAACAATAGCGACATGGAGAAGAACACCACGAACACCAATGGCTATGGAGGTGGCAGCTATCACAGCAGGACCTGTCAAAAACCTAACAAGCATAGAAAATGCAGCCACTGACTTCCCACACGCTATGATCTTTGGTTGTAATGCCATGAACAAACCTGTTTAATTTATTTAATTAATCTCATGATAACTAATTAATTAAGGACCTTGACTCAAGAAAACCAGAAAACAAAAGACAAGTTCAATTTACAACATACCTAGACTGAACATGGCCATTCCTAGACCAGCGTCAGAAAGAATTGAAATGGAACCTTTTATAATAGTTGGCATTTGGATGTTGAATCTGCATAACCATATAGCAAGATAATTAACATATGAATATATATACATAGAGAGATACAAATAAGTCTGTTACTAGATATAAAATCTAGTTGATTTTTTTGAAGAGATTTAGAAAGTTAACTAAATTACTTAAAGTATTTATAAATTTTTTTCCTCCAAACTAATTTATCTAACTTATAAACTAATTATGATATAATGAAACACAAGATATGATATGATTAAATAACTTATTTAATTTTTTTAATATCTAGAAAAAAACCAACTGAATATTATATTTAAGGTTGGAGTGGGGAGGGAGTACGTACCTGAAGGAGATGAGGGACCAAGCGACGCCGAAGAGACTGGAGTAGGTATTAGGATTTCTGATGAGCTTCCTCCAAACCATGATGAGGATAAGCCTCGTCATCACACTCGTCGGCGGCATCTGTTGCTTCTTGTTCCCTTCTTCGTCTTCTTCCATCTCCACCTTCTTTTTCTGTCCAGTACTACTGTACGGCGACTTCCTTATTTCTTCCTCTATCTCTCCCTCTCTTTCTCCGCCACTTCCTTTCCTTCCACTCTCTATCAGCTCCTGCATCGCTGCACCCACCAGAACATCATATTAACGCTTACATTTGTGTTATGCTACTCTTTTGAAATTTTGATGCTTTTGTTGGATTATTTCTGTTTTTGATCTCAGTCGACCACTATGCAGCCTTTTTTCCAGTTCCTATTACTAAATATAAGAGGAACTGACTAATCCGGCCCGCGGGCATGTTGGCCCACTTTGCGCACACCCTGCTACCACCAAGTAATTATATCGGGGTTGCATACCCAGTACCCAAACATTTAACTATTGGTTAATTTGAAACAACCCTTGCCAGTCAATCCAAGCACTCGGTTTTGTCAAATTAATTCTAATCTCAGATCACACAACTTAGTTCGTATATATGTTACCTTTTGAAGCTGCAGTTTCGTGTGGAACAGCTTTAGAAGGATCTACCGTTGCATATTCAGTGGACGCGGCTGCTCTATTAACTGCATGCCTTAGGTTTCCTTCAGAGACTGGGGATGCGCTGGAGCTCCAAACAAACATATGTAACTCCTTGTTCGGTGCACCACCACCAGCACCTCCTCTGGCTGCGCCGCCGCTGTCTTTCTTCTTCAGGCCGCCCGCGGCTGCAGTACTGGACGCTGCAAACATAGGGTTTGGAGGAGGGTACGAAGAAACCAACCCGCCATTGAACAGCTCACCACTCATGCTCCTCCCTCCTCTTTTCTTCTGCATCTTCAGCATCTCCTCATCAAAATTCGATGTCCTCGGCGTCGGTCCCTTGGACGACTGTACCGAGTAAACATCGCCGTAGCCGCCGGTGTTGCACTGAAAACTGTTGGTGTAACCATGTTTAGGACTCGGAGCTTTACTTGCATTAAACATAGCGTAGAAATCTGTCTGATTAAAACTCGAAGCTCTAGGAGTAGGCTCTCGCGACGACTGAACCGAGTAGATCTCAACTCCGGTAAGATTAGACGCTCTCGGAGTCATCAAATTAGACTTATTAAACGAAGAAACCATAGAAGAAGCCGCTGATCTCCTAACCACCACATGAAGCTTCCCGTCATCGCCTATCTCGGCGTCGGCCTGAAGCGGCTCTCTACCGTTGAGCGAAACGACGTCGGAATCAACTCTAAAGGAAGTGATAGAACCAGCAGTCTCAGGGAACTGCTCCGATATCAAAAGCTTAGCTCCTCTGTATTCAAACATGAACAACATGAGAGTGTACCAAATAACACTCTGAAGAACGACGATCTGAACCATGAGGCTGCCGGAGAAGTCGCCGTACATAGCCTTGAGAAGAGGAATGCCCATGACCAGGGTGTTTGGGAGGGTGGATAGTGAGAAGAGTGTGATACTCCAATCAAGGTTTCCTTGTTTGGTGAAGATGTTCCAGAGGAAAAGAGCTGTTAAGATTACTACTTTTTGGACGGAATCTGCGGCAATGAAACGGTAGTTCATGGTGTAAGGGTTGTTGGAGGAGATGAAATGGAAGGAGAGGAGAGGGACGGCGAAAACCGCCACGAATCGGTTGATGCCGGAGCATTGATCTGGCGTGAAGATTTTCCACCATCGAACGGAGCCGTAGGCTAAGATCATAGCCACGTAGAGAGGCACTATAGCTGCAAATACATCGTAGATATCCTTTCCGGTGATCATGGTTGGTTAAAGCAGCAAAAAAAAGCAAGCGATATAAAGAAGGAAAGACAACTAACAAGAGAAATTGATAGAGTTTGTGAGTGAGAGGTTTTGGAGATTAAGCTGCAAAAAATGGAAACAACATGACTGAGAGAGAAAAAGGAAGAGGGACTAAAGAGATTAAAATTTTGGTTGGTTCTGGTCTCTTATACATGTGTTTCTGCTAATTTTCAGATTAAAATATATATAAGGGTATCTTATAACTTAGCTGGTTTTTTTTTTTTTTGGTCTTACAAATGAATTGAATACAGTTTAATTTAATAAAGAATATAATATAGCTTCATCTTTTATACTTCTCTTTCGATTAATTAACCCAATATTTGGCTGAAATGGAATGCTTCTGTAACTATATTCAAGTGACTATATATATAATGTTCTTTTTTCTTTTAGCATGACATTTTATTACCTTAATGATTGCATTGTGAAATATTGAAATGAAAATAAATTGTGCATCTTTTATTGATGGATTAGAAGCGCGTATATATATATATATATATATAATGTGAGAGTCACATTCCGCAAGGAGCTCTCGTCACACGTTATATAATACAGTTGCTCCTGTATCAATTATCCCGGGCTCATTCGGAAATTTCATGATATTATCTAAGGTATTATAACCTGAAATCCCTGATATTCTCTTGACATATGTTGCCAGTCACATAAATTGTCCTATTAGATTAGTTACTTTAGCATCTGTTTGAGTTGCATACAGTTAGCAGGATTTAAATTGAAAAAATAATAATAAATGTGCACTCTTTTATTAGAAATTGAAAAGTGCATCTTGCATAAAAAATGAAGATGATCAAGTGGGGTTAAATGAACAGATCGGGTTAGAATTTCCATGAAACGAATATATATATATATAGAGAGAGAGAGAGAGAGAGAGAATATAATTGAATATTATAAGGCTAGCTAGCTCGTCGCCTATGCAAACGTTCATGCACATGCCAGTATAGAGTTATCCGGGCTACCAGAAAAGATCTCTTTCTCTGAGTTCAATTATTTTAATACTTTTCTACTTGTTTCAGTTGAGACACGAATTAACACTCTCTCTCTCTCTCTCTCTCTCTCTCTCTCTCTATATATATATATATATATATTTCGATTCAGTATATATATATGAGCTTCACCAAACTTAATGTCGACCTTAATGTAAACAGAAACTGTTCCAAATTTGATTATTTTATAGAGGCAATGTCACGAAGATACCAGGAAATGAGACAATCTTCATGTGCATCCCTGCCAATCCCAAAGCTTAGCTTCAGAAAATGGGAATAAAATAGAGACAAGACACCCTTTTGGACTTGCACGTGATCACAGAGTAAAAATAATAGTAACTCCGCTCTTAATTACAACATCAGATTAAACTAATTACGGTGATGATTTTGTGTGTGTGTGTGTGTTTCATGTCTTTTGTAGTTTGGTTTCCAGTCAAAATCTAAGCAACCAATAATTTTATATATGACAACGTCTTTTGATTGAGTCTTCAAGCATATACAGGTTCATGCTGAGGGGCATGGATCTTCCTGTGAAAATTAAAAGGAAAAACTATATAACTAAGCACATTCATGTGATGCTTTTGATCTGAATCTTATTAGTTGATCTAAAGGAGAGGTTTTTCTTATCATGTCTTATAAACAAACAATTCTTTTCATTAATTTAATTATATATTGATATCTTCTTGGGATTATATGGATTTAATTATCTATAATTCGCTGATTGTGTTCAATTGACATGGCTTTAAAAGCTTTGCTTGTTATCATTTCCAAGAAACTTTCTTTGGTCAGCCAGAATATGGAATTGTTTTAAGTATGAATCCAACAAAGTCTTTTGGGAGTTGTCTATTTTGAATTCATATATTAAATTAATCACCGTATAAATGGGTTTTCATATTCATCTGTATCTTATATATGTAAGAATAGATTATAATTATATATGCAGTTTAATCATTTATAATTAATAATAAGGAACCCGATCTGTATTATACTAATGTTTTCGATAACGAACATGGTCTGTGTCAGTAAATGGTTTGACATCCTTTGATGAGTTTAGCATTGTGTAGTGTGACCCTATAATTTGACTTAGTAGCGCCAAAAGGATTCGTGTTAACGTCTTAGATAAAAAATAGTGGTATATAGAATATTTTATTTTGAAAGCACACATGTCGGTCCATAATTATTTGAATTGCTAGATCTTAGTAACGTTATTAAACATATTTATATTTAACAAATGACCAATTTAATGAGTCTATCATAGCATCAGTCTTACTCTTGAGATGGTCAAAGTTGTAATGTATCAATTAGATTTTAAAATTTAAAAGACATTGTGAATATGACTCTAGTCCCAATCCATTAAAAACTTTAATAGTTTACTACTATTATATAATACTCTCTCCGGTCTTATTTATAAACAATTTTCTCTCTTATAGGATTGGTCCCTTTTATAATCAACTTTCACTTTTTGTCTGAAAATGTAAGTTTCTCTTTCTTATTTTACCCTTATTAAACACTCATTCCCTCTCATATCTTATACTTATTATCTCTTATATTTTTTATCTATTCTCTTTCCTATACTCTTTTCATAAATAGGGGCATATATGAAAAAACATGGCATTTTTGACATATTCATTATTTTTAACTACCAGTTCGTTTTACACAATCAAGAAGAAAGTTCCTTCCTTATAAATAGGATCGGAGGGAGTATTAGTAGTAATTTAAAATAATTGAATTGAGAGTTCTGATCGATTAATGAAATTAAATGCAGCATCACTAATTATATATATATATATATATATATAATAAATAAAAACAAGAAGTGTCCATTATGTAGAAAGGTTCAGTGTTTGCCTGCAAGACACAACTTGACCCAGCAGACATAAAATTCAGTGAAGAAAATTAAGCGTGACATGAGTGAGAGACTGAGATGCATGGATGAAGTCAATCCTTGAAACTAGGAAAACTGAAACTCATAGCAGCATATGTACGTAGTAGATGTCATAGGGCAATGTGAATGTGATGCCGTTTTATAACATAGATAAATTGAATCACATGACTCAAGTCTGTAGCCTCAGACTGTAATTTGACATAAGATCCTAGAAAACAAACCTAGCTGCAACACTGTTGACTTTTGAGAAATCCAACTTTTGGAAGTGTATGTGAACCACAGTCCACAGCTACCTTGCCTGCTTTTTATTTGGCTCAATGTTGAGCATTATTGAGATTTGGTGTTGGTTTGGAATAACTTATTTTTGGGTAATAAGTGCTTATAAATCGTGATTTATGGTATACGAGGTAAATATGTGAGAGGAGTTTTATCTCAGCTTACATAATAAGGACTTAGTTACCTCCAAAACGTGTTTCCAAACACAGCCTTAAATATGCCATGCAAAATAAACAGGATCAACGATGAGGTGCTAAAGAAAGAATGTATCACTCTGATCATGCTTTTCACCAGTAAAAATTTTCAGCAACTCTTGTATGTTTTGGGGCTTGTTTGTTTTCACGGCAGCTTAAAAAATAAGCCCGAATCACGCAAGCCGAGAAAAAACTCCTCTCACATACTTACCTCGTATACCGTGAATCACGAATTATAAGCACGTTTTGGACAAAAATAAGCCATTCCAAACACGCACTTGGCCATGCATGCCTGGAATGAAACTCAAAAGAGAAGCATGTTTTAAATTAGTGTAGAGTTGGTGGCAATATAAAGTCTTTGTTCCGCAAAATGTTGGTTGATTTGTAAGTTATTTGAAGCTTTTGTATTCTTTGTTATGAACATAAGCTCAAAGAGCTTAATTCCAAAAGAGTAGCCTATTAAGAGGAAGAATCCCTTAATTTATAAATGACACCACACTTGTAAGAAAAGATAAGATTTGTAATGATCATATACGCGAATGCATTCGAATGACTTCTATTAAAGAAAAAATAGTAGAAAATCATCATTTGAGGTGATATAGATATGTTCAAAGAAGGTCACTGAGTGCACCGGTGAGAAGGATTGATCAAGCAGTATGGAGTCCTATAAAAAGAGATCGAGGAAGGTCGAAGTGAACACTCAATAATGTTATAGAAGGATATTTTTTTGTTAATAATTTATCTAAAGATTTGGTTTTCAACAAAGCACAATTGCATCATTCGATCTATATAGCTGACTTCATTTGAAGAAATAAAAGCTTTGTTGTTATTGTTGTTGTTGTACTTGTAAGGCTCTTGATGTGCAACTTATAACATTGCCTCCTCCTTTGAGAGGGAATGTGCACTTCACTCAACTTCTTGAGGGTCAGAATCCTCTATGGATAGCCCCCTTTATGAATATTGGGCTTTCATCAAAAGCATCTTTGTTATGAACATAAGCCTAAAGAGAGGTATAATCCTAAAATGCTAGCCTATTAAGAGAAAAAGTCATTTAGCTTATAAACCACATCTGTGGCTTCTGGATGTGAGAATTGGGATTCATGATAGAACCAAGTACAGTAACCTTGGCTAAAATGTAATGCCTTCAAGTTCCTATATAGTTTGTATTACAACATACAACTCTTTAACATAAGTGGATGGCCCTTCTCTTTCTCATCTTGCAGGAGAAGTGTTTCATCACCAGAACACAATAACCACTGTACCAAAAAAAAAACTATGCAGCCAGACATTAAGCAACTTTAGGACAAGAGCCTATGACATGGCTTGCTTTGCTTAAGGATTCAAACAAAAAAAAAAACATTCTTCTTCAATTTGAATGGGGTTATCTTGTTTGGCATGGACAATATTGCAGCATCTTCTCCTGATGGAGCTTGTGGGGATTGATCAAAGAAGACAACTGAACTTCTCATTTTTCCCGAAGTAAGGGACTCAAAATTACATTAAATTCCTTAGTACTGATTGAAGAAAAGTTGCAGAGTCATTTGTCAGGATGGTCAAAAGACACATGACTCTAACTCTGTAAGCTCATAATGATCAAAGGAGTTGTGAAGCATGTGAATATCACGACCACCTTTAGTCGTATTTGGTTTGGATCTTACTGGTTTGATAGGTACAAGTGTACAACTCAGATTTTGATTCATCATTTTCAAATGATGTGAGAGACGAATCCTTCAATGTTCAATTTGGAACAATAGACATTTTTAGAGACAAAATAGAAATTCAAATTAAAATGAATAAAAGTAACCGAGGAATTATAATATTCTCAGTTTAACTCAGACCACAACATATAATCTATTGGTCATATATATATATATATATATTGCCAGTATTTATTGGTCATAGATATATGCCACATATTCTTTGGAAAATACAAATAAAATAGCAACACACGTGAGCAGAATTATGAGAATGTTTTTATTTTCTATACAAGAAGAAAACTAACTTTTATTTTTAATGAATGGGCCAGTATAGCCATCTGACAATATTAAACCCCACATTGAAAATGAGCCCACCATCATGTTATGACTAAGGCCCTTCAGATCAGATCTAAAGAAAAGGAAAGAATGTGTTCACCAAAACAAAAAAAAAAAAAAAACCAATATTACATTTTTTTCATTTGAACTGAAAAATTGTTCCCACTACCCAACAATCATCAAGAAATAAAAGAATATCATTGTCTGAATTTTCCATTGGCTAATTTAGCCTCTCTCTGTTTTTTTTTTTTGTTGAAGGCTGAGTTAATTTTTAATTGATATATATACTTCCTTCTACCTTTTTTTATAAGAACATAGTAATAAATTTGCATAAATTAATAAATTTATCTAAAATAAGTTAATATTTTTAAGTTTTAATAATGTCCTCAGCGAAATTCATTAATTAGATGAAATTATTTAATAAGTTATTATGTTATTTAATTAGTTAAGAAATATTAAAGTAAATCATATTTAAGATAACAAATAATAATTTAAACCTAAGGTCTTATACTAAAAAATCGTAGGTAAAGATTTATAATAAGATTGAAATGAGTATTCTCCATCCCTTTAAAATTTTTTTTTTAAAATCCTTTGATTTTCTTATAAGTTCTACTTCAAGTCCTAAATATAAGACATATTTAAATTTTTTATAGAAAGATTAAGGAAGTTAAATAAGTTAATTAGTCATATCATAAGTTATGTATAGTTAAATTATATATCATTTTATAGGTTAAATAAATTAGTTAGGAGAGAAAACAATAAAAATAAGTAATTTAAAATAATTAAATTAGTTTTCTTAATTTTTTCAACAAAAAAAACTGAGTCTTATATTTAAAACCGATAGTATTACAAAATAAAATGATGGTTTATTATATAACAGTCCCAAACGTGTAGATAGGAGAATTTGAAACTTGAAAGGAAAAAATTTGTTTCTTTTGGTGAAAACAACTTGAGACAATAAGTTATGAAAGGAGAAAAAAAAGATGAAGTTAGTAGTATTAGAAAAGCAAAGAGGCAGCTAAGATTGTCTCATTGACCTTTCTCTAAATCCAACATATTTTTCTGCTTTGAGTTGGATTTGAATTTATTAATTCATGAACTCTTCCATCAAAACATCACCAGCCCCAACAAAGTCAACTTCACCAAAATTCAAAAAAATAAACTTTAATAAATAAAGCATATGTAAATGGGTGGTTCCACTAGTCTCTCTCTCTATGGACACATATATTAGTGTGGATTATTATAATTCTATGTATGTTGCTGACCTAAATCTGAATAGCTGGAAGTGGGTTTGAATGAGCAAGTTGGAATTAAACAATTATACGTAACGAGGAAGACCAGGTTGGGTCCTACGTAGGAGTGCATGAAAGTTCACACCCACGTGCTTTGTTTTTCTTTAATTTGTTTTGTTGCGTTTGAATCTGTGAGCTTTAGGTCAACTACTATTGGCAGTGGCGGTAGTACTGTGGGAGCATGTAGCCGTTGGATGGTCTTGGAATCATCGGACGGCTGTGGTGGCCTCTGATTATAAAGAAAGAAAAGAGGTTTACGTCTTCATGTGGAGTCAACCTATTTGGTGGCACTAGAATAACGTTGAAAACACTATTGTTGTTTGTATATATATCAGCATCATCATAAATGTCAAAACCTCCCCCCAAACCTTATTGCTTCATTCAATTGGGACCTCATTAGTCAATACCCTCAATTCCTCAACTACCTTCCGATCAAAAAAAAAAAAATTCCTCAACTACCTTTACGTCTCCAAAACTAATTGCTACACTTATATTTTGTACTCTTCGTGCCCTAAATGTACTACTATTAGCTAGTTTTACGTTTTAAATCACTTAAACATGTCTCACTGAACCGAAATTAGGAAAAAGTTAAGATATTATTAACTCTGTTTTAAAATTTAATAAATTTACAACTTTAATCATATTTACTATATACCTAAAAATATAATGTTTACCACTTTGATCTTATTTATAAGTCTTTTTTAACTAATTCTCATATACGAAGGGGTGTTGATTAACTATCAGTTAAATTTTCAATTCCAACCTTTTAAAATGTTTCTCTAGAATACTTGCTTTAATCATTTCCAATTGAAAAGTACCTTATTTACTTTACTCCTTTTAAAATGCACAATCAATTAATTTATTATGAGAAAGAGTGCTCAGATAAACAAATTATTCAAGTAGTTCATACATATGAGAGAGAGAGGGGTAATACTTTTTTGTTTGCATTTTTTAAATGCCAATTTGTATATATCTATATTGGATATTTTAAAGAAATTGAACTCCGTTCATGAGTTGATGATCCCTAGTTCAAGTAAAATGAAGATATTTTAAACATTTATTTTTTTATGGAAAAAAATTATTAAAAATAAAAATTATTTCATTTTAAATAATTCAAATAATTGACTTTAAATTTTGATGATGAATGAGACGTTCTTATGAAAACTGCTTCTCTCCATTTAATGGAAAGATAATTGTACTTATAAACCATTGGGTTGAATAAAGACAAGTTAGGTGCCATATGCTTAGACTTAACAAAATGATGATCATGTTGAGTATATATCTAGATGCTCATAATGGTGCCTAGTGCCAAAGGCACAAAGAGAATAGAATCAATTCGACCCTCTCGAATAGTCAGATTAAAGAGTGTTTTCCCCTAAGGTATGACATTTATTTCTGAACCGTCTCAGAAGATTATCAGCATATTTTATTTGGTCTCATTATATAAAATAGTATCTGATTAATTTATATATCATTCCCTCTTAATGGATGTGCTAATAGATTCGCAAACCACGAATATTATTGGGTTAATATATATACCAAGCATAATGCTTCCCCATATGGTGCTTTGTATCAATTCATAGATATATGGCTGGCCAAAGTAGGGTTTGACCTAAACCAAATAGCCTACTCATAGTGGAGTACTTATGCTATTTGATTACTGTTAGCTACTTTATTTCTGTTTTATATTGCTGCTTTTTTAATCTTCCAATAAGGAATCAAATTCGCGAATATATTTAACAGTAATGAAGTTGTTTTATGCTGATATCATTTCTTGGGGGGTCAACCATGAACAATAAAAAGAAAAAGGCATGTGTTGGGGAAGAGTGAAAGAAATTTCATCATATGAGGTCGCTTCATAATTTTCTTTTGTTTATAGTGGAATTCATTATGTGGTGTTATAATTATGATCAAGTTTATATCTCCAAAGTCAACATATAATAATTGTTAACCTCTCAAAAATGGGAAACAACAATTCCATCTCAATTCGTTTCAGAAACTTCAAAAGCCAATTTCGGGATATACAGTTCTATATATTCCAAAACAAATAATTTCTATAATTACGTTGCCTAATTTTCTCTATTTATTGGGTATTATACATGAATCAAGGGTCTAAAATTCAAGATCGTCACAAATCATGAGTTGTTTATAGGGAGAATCCCAAATAAATACCATATGAAATTTTAAAACCCCCAAAAGACTGTTAACATTTATAAAGGACATAAATGTGATATGGATCAAATTGAGATTTTAAAATGTTAATGGATTTACCATTATGCCTTTAGTTTTTAAATAAAATAAAAAAAGATGAGCCCCCAAAGTTCAGGTGTCCACGGCGCTCCCTTACTCTAAATTGTTGTCGGAAAAAATGAAAGTCTAGCAATAAAGATAGAGACGATAGTGTGAAGTTGGTCAATGGTGGTTGAGCAAAGAAGAAGAGAGGTCGGGAGTAAGGACCGAGGTGGTCGAGAAGCATTTGAAGGAGGAAGGAATTGGTTGGGTGTTGTGGGTTCTAAGAGGTTGCGTAAGGAAAGAAGATTTATGCATCTGGAGGAAGAGTTTAGTTGAGGATATTGGAGAAAGTCAGGCAGCTGAAGAAGAAGCAAGTGAATAGTAGAAGACGGTGAATAGTAATGAGATTGACAAAATGTGTAATTAGATTGACAAAATGAGTAATGAAATTGATAAAATCCGTAAGTACTGGCAATATGTGTAATACTAATTGAGTAATGAGATTGACACAAATGTTAATGATTCTTGACTTGCATGTTTTCATTAGCAAACATTTTTGTCAAAACCATTAAAATTCTTGTCAAAATCATTACTAAACTTGTCAATCTCATTACGAATTTTGGTGAAACGCCACAACTATTAGTGAATCTTGACTTGCATGTTTTCATCAGCAAACTCTTTTATCAAAATCTTTACAATTATTGTCAAAATCATTACTAATCTTGTTAATCTCATTACAAATTTTGGTGAAATACTATAAATGTTGGTGAATTATAACTTACATGAGAGGCAAAGGTGGAGGAAGGTGAAGGAGTGGTTGTCGACTCTGAGTTCTTCCAACATCGTCCCACGGCGCGATAGTTCTATTCTAAACTCATAAATTTTGATATGGTATATTAACTAATTGTAAGATGATTTCACCAGAATTTGTAATAGAATTGATAAGTTTAGTAATAATTTTGACAAGAATTTTAATGATTTTGACAAAAGTGTTTACTAATGAAAACATGCAAGTCAGGATTTACCAACATTTGTGTCAATCTCATTACTCGCACTACAAAAAAATGTGATTTAGTAGCGGTTAAAAATGGGTATTAGTAGCGGTTTTAACCGCTACAAACAAGGTTAGTAGCGGTTACTAGAACCGCTACTAAATCGTACGTTGCAAGCAGTTTTGTAGCGGTTATATAAAACCGCTAGATTCTTTGTAGCGGTTCAACTTAACCGCTACAACACCCACATGGACGAAATTTTTTTCAGAGATATTTGTAGCGGTTATATAACCGCTACAAATATAAAAAATTGAAATTTTGAGAGCTAAAAAAAAAGACTTTTTTTTATTTTGTAGTAGTTAACAAACCGCTACAAATATAAAAAATTGAAATTTTGTTGGCGAAAAAAAAATGACATTTTTTTATTTTGTAACGGTTAACAAACCGCTACTAATTTTGAATTTCATGAAATTAGTAGTGGTTTACTAATTTCATGAAATTCAAAATTGGCGCCAAAAAATTTAATTTGAGTTGTAAAAATGTGCGTTATTTAGTAGCGGTTTAATAACCGCTACAAATATTTAAAAAATATACAATTATTTGTTTCTGTTTTTTCAATATAAAATTAAATAGTTTATTTTGTTATTATTTTATCTATTTCAATTAGCTTATTATTCAATAGTTTAACTTATTAATAAATAAAAAGGAAAAATGTAATTGAATTGGATTAGTATAAAATTTATATTAATAATATTATTAAGGATAGGTAGGTAATAAGGAATTATTATGTTATCTAATATAATGTAATTGTGTATGAAAAATAGATGAAAATGAGATACAGTTATGATATATCTAGAAAAAAAATTGTTAGAATAAATTTTATAGAAAGGAAAGAAGTATTCTAAAAAAAATTAAAAATCTTATTACCATATTTGATCGTATTATTCAGCTCCTCTACTCATACGAAAGAAGTTGTAAATGAGAGAAAATGAAAGAAAGGTAAGGTGAAAAAAAATTGGGAAGTGTTTGAAATGAGTTGTGGTAAGGGTATTTATAGGGATCCACGTACTATTTGTAGCGGTTAATGTAGCGGTTATTAGTTAGTAGCGGTTATTTGTATTTTTATAGCGGTTTAATATCCATAGTGCTATTTATAGCGGTTAATGTATCCATTTTGTAGCGGTTAATTTTTTATTTGTAGCAGTTCAATAACCGCTACAAAATATTATTTTAATTTTTTTTACATTTTATTTTAAAAAATTTTTTGCATTTTTTGTAAAGACAAAAGCATAATTTGAATTTGATCACTCATCGTCGCCATCTCTACAGAAATTTTGTAGAAAAATTATTGTTATTGATGTATTATTAAATTTAAAAAATTTAATTCAAATGACGTGGACTTAAAAAAACTCACCGCAGTAGAGGTAAATTGTCATCGCCTTCAGGGAAGTAGTTTTCAAAATTAGCTAGCTGAAATGGCTCACTCTCGTAGGTGATATTATCGCCTTCACCCATGTCGTAAAGGTCTCTTAGCTTTAAATGAACGACCATGTGCCAATCCCTATGCCTCTCGTCCTCGACATAATAAACCTGATATGCCTCTGAAGCTAGAATATACGGCTCATCATCTTGAGAAATACCAGTATGAATCAGCCGTGAGAAATTGACTGATGTGATCCCTAGGTCGTCAGTTGTCAGTCCCCGAGAAGTAGTGGTATTTGCCCACAAACACTTGAACAGCGTCACGGTGAAACGGCTTTGATAATTAAGCTCGACCACATCAAGAAGCTTGCCATAGTAAGGGACACCTCCGAACTGCATGTTGGCGTCACTGCTGCTCGCATAACTCCTTGTCCCAAATGTGCCATAAACACCCGAGTTCTGTGTTTGCAATCCTTGATCCCGTGAAACCATACAAAACTTAAAACCATTGACATTGTATGCTGTAAACCGTTTTGCATGATCAAGAGGGCCGATTGCGAAAGCTCTGAAATCTGGTGAGTGTGGGTTGTGGTCATTTAGTATTCTGCGCGCAAACCAGCTCAGGAATTCTCTGTGGACCCTCCTATCAACTTCTGAGGATGTCTATGTACGGATCCTGAGTTGACGCTTCACATGACTTCTGAATTCTCTGCAATTAATAATGGAAAGGCGTTAGTGAAATGAAAGTGAGAAATGTTACGAAAGATATAGATCGAATAACATGTGAGTGTACAATTCTTACCGTATGAAAGGTTCAACTTGAGTGCAATTAATCAAGACATGTCTATGTGCTTGGAACTTCTCAGTTGCCGTTAGTTTGAAGTTCTCAGTTGCTCCAACTGGTTTACCAACACGAGGGATAAATTCTCCTGATGTCGGCGCAGGTTCAGGACAATCGTCAACACGAGACGGGCGGTTGAAAGCCGTCTCAAGATCATCAAAGTACCTTGAGTAAAAATATAGCACCTCATCCCCTATATAGCCTTCAGCTATAGAACTTTCTGGCCACGCCTTATTCCTCACGTAAGATTTTAATTTCCCAAGGAACCTATGAAGTACAGAAGAGAAAATTGATATAAAATGATGAAAAGGACGACTAGCAAACATTAAATACGGACAATAAATGAAAGCACATATTTAAAATGAGTACCTTTCAATCGGATACATCCAACGATATTGTACTGGTCCACCGAGCTTTGTTTCATGAACGAGGTGGACTGTGAGGTGAACCATCACAGTAAAAAAGGACGGAGGAAAGATCATCTCCAAGTGACAAAGCGTAAGAATGATTTTTGACTGCAGCTGATCGAGCTCCTCAACGATCAAAACCTTAAAACACAACTTCCGAAAGAAAGAACAAAGTTCCACCAAAATGATGGAAACATTGGGAGGAAGTATATTCTTTATAGCCAGAGGGAGTAACTGCTGCATAAGAACATGTGAGTCATGACTCTTCAGGCCAGCAACCTTTCAAGCCTGCAAGTCGACACATCGAGAAATGTTGCTTGAATACCCATCAGGAACTTTTAATTTCTTCAACGTCGCGAGAAACACTTCCTTGTTCGGTTTTGTGAGGGTAAACTTTGGCGGTGGAAATCTGTCATGGTCATCTGGCCAAGCGTCTTCACGAACTTCCATGTCGCATAAATCTTTCCTCGCTTGAAGGTGATCTTTTGTCTTGCCGGGTTCGTTAAGCAGCATATACAGCACATTGTCGCAAACATTTTTTTCAATGTGCATTACATCAAGACTGTGGCGAAGTAAATTAGATCTCCAATATGGAAGCATGAAGAAAATACTTATCTTCTTCCACTGCTGAGGCGCCGAAGTCCTGCGCGTCTTTTGGCGAGTTTGTGCTGAATCATCGCTTTTTCCAAACTCGAAGTCAACATGCTCAAGCTGCTGTAAGATATCTGTACCGAACAAAGTCTGAGGTGGTCCTCTTTTCTCTGGTTTCCCATTGAAGCGATTCCGTTGCAATATGAACTTATGCGTTCCATCAAGAAACCTCTGATACCCCATAAAGCACCACTTTCGGCTGTGGGGAAGGCGCAATGCGTCAGAGTCAAAATTGCAAGCTGGGCACGCTGACCTAGTATGCACATTCCAACCAGATAATGTGCCAAGGCCAGGAAAGTCACTAATCGTCCACATCAAGGCTGCACGCATGTTGAACAAAGTCTTGCTGTAAGCGTCGTACGTCTCTAAGCCGACATTCCACAGGTCAAGCAATTCCGCAATAAGCAGTTGGAGATACACATCGATGTCATTGCCCGGTGCCTTTTTGCCTGGAATGATCATAGACATAATGAAAGAGCTTTGTTTCATACACATCCAGGGCGTAAGTTGTAGGGAACTAAGACTACCGGCCAAATACTGTAACTTGTGCTAAGATTCCCGAAAGGATTGAAACCGTCGGTCGCCAATGCAAGCCGAACATTTCTGGGGTCAGTCGCAAAATCTAGAAAGTCGTTGTCAAACGTTTTCTAAGCAGCTGCATCCCGCGGATGTCTTAATTTACTGTCTTCGTTTTTATCAACGGCATGCCACCTCATGTGCTCAGCATTTTTAGACGACATAAATAATCTTTGTAGACGAGGTTTCAAAGGAAAGTACCTGAGAATCTTTGCAAGTTTCTTCTTCTGCTTTTTCCCCTTCCGAATTGTCTTGTACCTCGATGTGTGACATCTCTTACACGTCTCCCTGTTGGAATCGTCTCCCCAATACAGCATACAATCATTTGGGCATGCATCAATCTTTTGATAATTCAACCCCAACCTGTTGATAATCTTCTTGGCCTCGTAGAACGTTGTGGGAATCTCGACGTTGGGGAATGCATCTTGTAATAAGTCGAGCAACATCGACATTCCCTTATCTGTGATCTCACACAAGCACTTGATATGATACAATTTGATTAAGAAAGATAATTTAGAATATTTGCGACAACCTTAATATAAAGGATGATCTGCTTCATCCATTAAGCTGAAAAATCCCGAGCTGCTTCATTCCCCATAAAAACCGGCTCAGAGCCGTGCACTTCTTCGTTGAAGTTGTCGCCTTGAAATCCAAACGCATCACGCACAGCATCATTCACAGGATCATCTTCATCTACTTGAACGCCTACTTGAGAACTTCGAGGAAGAGCATCGTCATATCTAATGCCGGCCTTCTCACCATGAACTGCCCAGAACGTATAGTCCTCAGGGAAAGGCTTCACAAGCAAATGTTCCTTCACAATATTTCATGCATGCCACTTCTTGAACTTACATTTCCGACACGGACAGACGATCTTGCCGTTATAGCTGGCGTGAGTGAATGCGAAATCCAAGAAACTATTTAATCCGTACAAATATTCAGGAGAATTGCGCGGCAACCTGATCCATGATTTATCTATAGCTACAAGTGAGAGAGAAGAAAGTATAGAGAAGAAGATGAGTGAGAAGATAATGACGAATGCCAAGAACCTTATATTCTGAAATTCCAACGTTTATAATTTTGTAGCGGTTCTAAAACCGCTATATAAAATATTAGTAGCGGTTATATATATAAAACCGCTACTAATATTCAAGCCGTTACACATTGGTGGGAAATTCAAAATTTATATGTTGAGTATTTATAGCGGTTATATATATAAAACCGCTACTAACATTAAAGCCGTTGGACAGCAAATTTAAAAATAATTTTTAATTTGTAGCGGTTATACATAACATAACCGCTACAAACGTGCACAAAGGCGACAAATTTCAAAATTCAAATGATGAGTATTTATAGCGGTTCTTATTGTAAAACCGCTACAAATATATACATGTTTGTAGCGGTTTCTATTGTAGAACCGCTACTAACATATATGTAGTTGTAGCGGTTTCACAAGATAAACCGCTACAACTATATATATAGTTGTAGCGGTTTTTATTTAGGAACCGCTACAACTATATATATATTTGTAGCGGTTTTAACTTAAAACCGCTACAACTATATATATTTGTAGCGGTTTTAACTTAAAACCGCTATAAATATATATGCTTTATTTTTTTTTAATTTAGAAATATAAATAATATTATTGCAAATAATTCATAAATTAAACAACGCGATCTAATAATATAAATATAATTATATTAAACACAATAAGAAAGTTCTGAAATACAAACTCATATATATATATTTACAAATGTTTCAACAAAAAAAATGTCCTAAACTAAGTAGCTGGGGGCTGATCATCTGGTGCTCCCTCAGGTGGGGCTCTCTCAGGTGCTGCTGGATCGGGGCGCTGCGCAGAGTGAACCGCACCATCGTCATCAGCAGGAGCAGGAGGAGGAGGAGTAGTACTCGGGACAACGTAGCGAGGGACAGGGGGAACCTTTGGATGCTGCTTGTCCGGGAACAGGCGAGTCCATGACCGCTCGAGCATGTTGTTCGCGATTTCACGCCACTGCGGCACTGCGTCTGCTGAGCGGAGATCAAATCAGCATGCAGCTGCATCTGCTGCTGCTGCTGCTGCGCCATCTGCTGCTCCAAATATGACCGCAGCTGGTCAATAGACTCGTCCCTCGGATGTCTGACCCCTCTAAAGCTGCCAGCCTCAGAGGCGGCGCTCTTGCTGTAGACCATGCTAGGTCTGGCGCCTATCCCCATCCCCCGCAAGCGTCCGGGGTGCTCAGCCTGAGCCAGACCCGCCTTCAAAGGAGCCGTCGGGTCCACTGACCCCTGTGACTCCTCAGGCTGGGTCTGTCGCAGCTCAGTCTGCGACTGCTGCATCCGCTCCTGCCATTTTATGAAACAATTACTAATTAGCATTTTTCATTATTAACTTGGTTTTATAAAAAATATAATAATAAAATTACTTACAATGGCCGCCTCTGCCTGCTGAGAGGTCGCAGTCCCGTCACGATGTTTGTGTGTGATAGCGTACAACTCCCCATAGTCCGTCTGACGGTTCTCCTGATGTGCCTTCGTCTCCTGAAACAATTACAAAATTCAATTAGTATTATGAAATAATCAGCTAAAAGTAAGTGATATTTTGAAAAGTTACCAGCTCGCTATAGGTCACAGCAAAGGTCTTCGATCCTGCTGTGTGGTGGATCGTCTGCTGCGCCCGGATCTCGGTGTTCCTCTGAGAAAGCTCCTGGAAAAAAAATATTAAATGTATTATAATTTAAAATTAAATACAAATTAAATTGAAATTATAATTTAATATTTAACAATTACAAAATTATATATAAAAAATCTAATAAATACATTACCTGTGCCTCAGCGCTCCTCCTGAACTGGACGAAACTCGCCCAATCGTTCGGCGGCACGCTCTCGATTAGCTGCTCCAGAGGCATCGTCCCGTCCTTATCCATCCTGTGGAAGAGATGATTCCTCCTGTTCCTCCAGGAGTCACCCATCTTCACGAGGGCGTACCTCTTCCGGTTGGCCCGGACGGCAAACCGCAGTTGAAAAAAAATTATTTAAATATCAATAATTACAAAAAACATAATTTAAAAAACATTAATTAAATATAATTAATTACAAAAAATATTAATTAAATAATTTTAATTACCTGAACCACCTCCTCCCAAGCCTGGTCCTTCGGCCCCCTCGGAACGTGCCTCCACGTCTTGAAGTGAAGGGGGAACCGCATCCAATTCACGCCTAGGTCGTTCAGGAAGCGGTTGAGCAGGTGACCCCCATTGTGGATGGGCTGGTCAGTGCCCTCATTCCACGGTACTATAACTCGGAGGCTCCGGTCCAAGCTGTTCACCCCGGCCACGTCTAGCTTCCTCGTTGAAACGTTCTCCTGCTCGTCTGCACAGTTTACCGCACGTTAGATAAATTGTAATTCAAAGTTAACATTTCTAATTTAAATAAATAATTTACTAAATTAAAAAATTAATTTACCTTGGACCTGCACCTCAAACCCAGTGGACCGCGAAGACGACCCTCGTGGGTTG
Organism: Inga oerstediana; assembly: GCA_963210345.1. Lineage (NCBI taxonomy): Eukaryota > Viridiplantae > Streptophyta > Magnoliopsida > Fabales > Fabaceae > Inga > Inga oerstediana. The sequence goes on along the minus strand of OY723407.1, from coordinate 55,177,535 downwards.
TTCTGCTCCCGAGCGTCCTCCTCATCCAGGAACTGCTCCATCTCCCTGAACCCAATTGGGATCTCAAACTCCTCCTTGTTGAGGAAGTCCTCGACGCTAATATCTGGCCCCCCAACCTCAGGCACCTTTGGTGCGGTCGTCTCCTGTGGGATCGTCTGCAGTGCCTGTGGTAGGGCCGACTCCTGTGGGGGGATGGGTTGAGATTCCGCGGTCGCCCTGCCTTCGCACTGCCCCCTCCCTCTGCCCCTTGCCCGGCTTCTGCCACCCCGTAAAATCGGTCTGGGGACCTCAGGGGCCTTCCCCTTATCCTTTCTTGAAGCCATATCAACTGTACAAATCAAAACAAAAAAAAAGTTAGTCACATTATTATGCAAAAATATAATAAAAATATAAATATAAATAAAATACGTGTAATATACGTACCTCAAGTGTAAATACTGAGAAATACTGTAGTAAAAACTCCTACACAGACGTCTGAACGCTCAAATCTTGAAGAAATCACTCAGAAAAACCTCAGGAAACAAAATGAGCAAAGGGAGAAATGAGGGAGGCGGTGGCTTAAATAGGCCAGATTTTAGTAGCGGTTATTCAAATAACCGCTACTATAACCGCTACAAATAATTAAATTTGTAGCGGTTCTACAATAACCGCTACAAATGATAACAACGTTTGAAATTCTGTTGCGGTTATTGCTCAAAACCGCTACAAATGTCGAGACTCTTGAAATTCTGTAGCGGTTATAGGGGCATAACCGCTACAAAGTGCTGACCTTTGGTATTTTGTAGCGGTTCTGTTTCTGTAACCCCTACACTGTTGGCGGGGCTTGGTCGCGCCAAGTGGCGGGAATATTGCAGAAGTTTCTGTGCATTAACCGCTACAAAATCACCGCTACAAGTTTTGGCGGGAATTTCGCCCCAAATTTCTAGCGGTTTTGTGTACCCAACCGCTACAAAGAAAGCTTGCTGCTACAAATTTGTAGCGGTTTAGGTGAAAACCGCTACAAATGCTATTATTTGTAGCGGTTTAATATAACCGCTACAATTGCACCGCTACAAAATACCTTTTTTTTTTGTAGTGTCGTTTTGTCAATCTCATTATTCAATTGGTATCAATCATTTACATTTATTACCAGCACTTACGAATTTTGTCAATCTCATATTCATTTTGTCAATCTCTTTATACATTTTGTCAATCTCATTATTGTTCTCTGTCTTCTACTATTCACCTTATTCGTCCTCAGCCTCTTGCTCCAATATCCTCAACCAAACTCTTCCTCCAGCTGTATAAATCTTCTCTCCTAGTATAATCTCTCAGAATCCACAACACCCAACCAATTCATTCCTTCAAATGCTTCTCAACCACCATCAACCACCTCCGTCCTTACTCCCTCTCTTCTTCTTTCCTCAACCACCATCGACCATCTCCACACTATTGTTTCTATCTTTATCACTGGACCTCCATTTTTTCCAGCAACAATTCAGACCAGGGGAGCGCCGCGGACACCCGAACCGGGGGGCTCATCTTTCTTTCTTTCTTTTATTTAAAAACTGAGGGCATAATGATAAATTCATCAACATTTTAAAATCTCAATTTGATCCCTGTCACCTCCTTTATGTCCTTTACAAATGTTAACATATATTTGGGGATTTTGAAATTTTATATGGTATTTATCTGGATTCTCACTTGTTTATAACCTTCCATTTAGTTTTCTATAATACTATATATGTAACATCTCTTGGCTTGCTGTATCATAAGTTTAAAACCTTTGACATTGACATCAATTAATTAATTTTAGACTTGAACAGACATATGGATAAATTATTTTATTTTCTATAAGCTCATTCAACGTTTAATTGTTTAAAATCCATGTCTACAAGACTACAACTAGCTTCTAACTAATCAATACTAATTTATTAGAGTGAGAATAGTTTTTATGAGAAATTAAAGAAATTCATTTAAACAAGCCCTTGCAATCTATCTTTTTAAAACATAAGCTAAGTTTATGGGAAAAAAATATTCTTTATAAATTATAATCGACAACATATTATTTTAGATTTCAAGGCTCGCATTATATTTTAGTTTTTGAAGGAACAAGGAAAATCTCATTTATATAATTTTTTAATGAAATAATATGGTACTGTTGGTATAATATATTGCTTCTAATATTTTCATATTTAAATTATAATTTTTATAGTTGAATAAAAATAAGTGGCTGGGAGAATAAATCAACATGATGCTGTACTTATTATATGACCAAATTTTAAAAAGGGTCAGCATGAAATTCATGTTTTGTTTCCTAACATCACAACAATATTGTTTTAAAAAATAAATATTAAAATTAAATAAGTTATGTTATTTTAAAGTAACTATCTACTAACATTATTTTTTTATATAAAAATTAAAATTAGCCATATATATCAGACAAGAAAAATAAATATAAAGAGGTCTTGAAAATTTAATTTTTTTATAAGTTTAAAATGTAAATAATTTAATTGGATTTGTAAGTATAAGCATTGACTACTAAATATAAATTATAAAGTTAAATTTGTAAATATGAATTTTTTAGAACTTCTCTGTTTAATATCTTCATGTGGATTTCTTATCCAATCTCTCCCTGTTATATGGCCATTTGATTTGAATTTGAAAATTCTTGTTTAACCAGTAAAGCCTTTTCTATTAGAATTAATTTGACTGACTTATAAATTGATATACTCTATAATTTAATGATATATAATATATTATATATAATTAAATTATATATTTAAATTTTTTAATCTCTCTAAAAATAATCAACTATATCTTATATTAAAAAAAATGAGTGAGTAATTATTTTTTTTTCCCGTCGTGTCCTAGAAAATGGACGGTTTAGTAATTTTTGTTTTTGGTACTTTATGTGTGAAGAGTGTTGTTGGGCACAGGAGATTCAACAGGGTTGACCCTGGCAGCTCGTGTGGAAACTTCAAACGTGTAGGACTCGTCACTCGTCTATTATACTTTTGCCTTCACTCGTCCGTCCGTCCGGGTGCGTTTCTGTGGGCTTTCGTTTCGTGCTGCATGGGTCCCACCACCTTCCTTTTCTTTAGACCTTTCCAGTAACTCTTGTTTTGTCGTCGCCTACTTTTCCCCAAAACCAAAAAAAAATCAAAAAAATCAAAAATCAAAAATCAAAAATCAAAATTCAAAAGTCCAACTAATCTTTTACCCTTCCCATTGACGAAACGCCTTTGACTTGTCTCTCTTTTAAAGCCCTGCCCCTCTCGCCCCCTTCTCCTCCATCTTCTCTCTTCCTCCCCTTCTTCTTGAATCTTGTCTGTATGGCTGTAGATCTGGTGGTAAACCTCCCAAGGAAGATGGAAGAACAGATGGCTATTCAAGAAGCTGCTTCCGCTGGATTACAGAGCATGGAACATCTCATTCGTCTCCTCAATTCCTCTCAATCTCAGAACCTGAATCCCCACCGTCTTGACTGTTCCCAACTCACCGACTTGACCGTTTCCAAGTTCAAACAAGTCATCAACTTACTCAATCGCACCGGTCACGCTCGCTTCCGTCGAGCTCCCTCCAGTAATCCCACTCCTTCTCCTTCCTCTCTTCCTTCAAATCCCTCCCAATCGAGCCACCTCCCTCTGAATTCCGCTCAGTCATCTCAATCTCAGGGGTTGACTCTTGATTTCGCCAAGCCCTGTAAGGTCAAGACGTCGTCGTTTAAACCTTCGCCTGAGTTATCCGTGTCTCAGTACTCTAAAGACACCTTTAGTATATCCCCTCCCATGTCCACCACTAGCTCCTCCTTTATGTCTTCTATCACCGGAGACGGTAGCGTTTCCGACGGAAAAATTGGCCCCTTACTTCCTCCTCCTCCAGCTCCCGTTGTCTCCTCCGGTAAGCCGCCCCTCTCCTCGTCTCACAGGAAAAGATGTCAACATTCCGCCTTCCCTGAGAAAATTTCATCCTCTGGTCACTGCCATTGTTCTAAGAGAAGGTATTATTTTTATCCCTTGGAATTTAATTTTGACAAGGTTATTCTGAATCAATATCAGAATCAGAAATAAATCATGAGATTCCTTTTGTGTTATTACAGGAAATCGCGAGTTAAAAAGACGATCCGTGTGCCTGCGATAAGCTCAAAGATCGCTGATATTCCCTCCGACGAGTTTTCTTGGAGAAAATACGGGCAGAAGCCGATCAAAGGCTCACCTTATCCTCGGTATTCATCTATTCTTTTAGCCTCTTGCAGACAATTTCGAATTTTGTCAAAGTCAAACGCAAATCTCCAATTTTTACAATTTTCAGTAATTATTTAAAACAAATTAATTAAATCAATCAAGCAAATTTCTTATATGGTTCTGATTTAATTGTTCCTTTATATTACAGTGGATACTATAAGTGTAGTACCGTGAGAGGGTGTCCGGCGAGAAAGCATGTGGAGCGAGCTCAAGACGATCCCAAGATGCTGATTGTAACATATGAAGGGGAGCACCGTCATGTTCTGGAACTGCGTGCGGTGGAGTGCGGCGGTTCAGGCATCGGGCTTAGCCTTCAAGCAAGCTAAACGACGGCACCGATTTCGAAGCAAGCACCGCCCACCGACGCCGTTGGAGCGAACCTCGACGGAAGAAACGTCTGCCTTGTGGACGAGAAAACGGAGTCGTCTCAGAGTTGATAAGGTGTTTTTTGTGTAAATTTGACCCCAAAAAATGAAGGATAAAAAATGGAATACAGATATTATATTTTTCCTTTTTGTTTAATTTCCGGCCTGAGAATTGATTATTTAATTAAAATTTGATTGAGGCGAAGGTGGGGTGTGGGGCCCAGTGTTGGGGTGCTTTTAACGTGATTGGGAGATGGATGTTGAAAGATTAGGAGGCACACAAAAAAAAAAGTCCAAAGATTAGATTCCTTTGGGTTGAATTGGCAAAAAAAAAAAGATTCCTTGGGGTTGAAGATTGAAAAAGAGGCTAAGTGTGGGGAACGGGTGTTCGAGGAAAAAGTCAAAAAGCGCGGGTCCAATAGTTGAAATTTGGGAAAAAGGAGAATTAGAATAACTTTTTCATATTGCTTGTGGTTGAGGAAAGAAGGAAGTGAGTGGGCCGTACGCCAGCTAATTCAAATCTAGGAGCTAGTGCCTGTTGTTGGTTGACTATGGGCTGTGCTTCGCTGTGTGCGGTGTACAAACTCACAAAGTACACCTGAGGCCTTAGGAAGGGAGGGGAGGCTTTGTGTGTATTTCAAGTTTTTAATAAATGATTAAAATATATATATAACAATTCATGTACCAATATTTTTAAAAAAATTTATATATTTGAAAAAGGTGTTAAAAAGTCTCGTATATATATGAGAAGCATAGGATGAGATAAATGAATTCTTGTTTGAATCACCTTACTCTTTGTAGGGGGCTAAATATGTGAAAAAAGACGTTTCGTAAAGAATAAAAACGTTTTTTATAAACTGATTCAGACAGCTATTTGGCATCTTAAGGCGAATTTTGATATCTACTTGTATATGAAAAAAAAAAAATTATTATGAAAGTTTAAAATTATAAAATAAATTTGCAGTCTTGGTTACTACTCTTATTGTTAACACTTGACGCAATCTTCCTATTCAATTTCCTATAAGATACTGATAAGGCCGGGCGATATTCACGATGGGTTGTCGGATGCCCGATGTCAAAAAGGAAGGTCGGAAATGAAAGCAAGTTGAAAGTCAATGTTCTAACTTTAACTTCTACGCACCTTTTGTGCATTAATTTTTTTTTCATAAGCTTAATCTTTTCGACAAAATAAGTTTAAAAAATTACTATCATAAAATAAAATGTTAGGAGATTATTTTATTTTTATTTTATAAACATCTCAAAGCCAGGTTGAGACTTGAGACATCATCTAAAAATGACCGGTAACTTGTTGTGATTAGGAAATTTAGTTCTAATATTTAACATAAGAGATAATATAAAAAAAAATTAAGCCAAAATATTAATTCACTCAATATAAACATACAAAATTTATATTGAATCATATTTTGTTTAGTAGATCAAGAACATTATAATTTATTTATGTGAGTAGCATAATTTATTTATGCAATCAAACTTAATGGAAATTAAAAAGAAACGTACTTTGAGGAAGATTAGTGTTAAAATTTATGATCAAAAATTTATTTTTGAAAATGATGGTTTGACATTGAGGTATGAAATGGTGTTGGCCATTATAAGAAGCTAAGAACAAAGGCTCAATGACCAATCCGCCAACACTATAGAGGCAACTCAACTAATTCATCATTTGATTGGAGCGAATATCAATGATCACAACAAGCGCATTAGTTACGCTTATGATAATTTAGTGGAGAATCATATCTAATCATCATATATAATCTCAACACTTATCATTCAACTTTTGACCCTTAACATTAATTGCAATCAATATATACCCAAAAAATAATTGAAATCAATATAAAATACTCTCTTGACTTGTTAAAGGAGTTTCAAATTTGAATTGCCTTAATCATTTTTATAAAGCCCTATAAGAGTTGTTTGAATATTTAATGAGGTTTTTTTATTTGTTGCCCCTCATTAATTATAGGGAATAAAAAACCAGAAAAAGAACTTTAAAATTGCAAAATCTTAAGTCAGGTTTGTTATCAAGAGTTGACAAAGGAATGACGAAAATTGATAAGTAATTCACAACTCTTTTTTTTTTTTTTTGAGAAATACCTGATTTAGAATTTTGTAATTCCAAATTTCTTTTTTGGTCTTTTTCTCTTAATTATATGTATTGTATTAATTAAAAATTGGTGATATTTATATTCACTCTATTTCTCTCTCTTACTTTCCCCTCATAAATAAGGACATACTTGATTAAAAAAAATTATTTTACACATATTCATTATTTTTTATTAATTTTAATTATTTTCTTATACTGTGTAATTCGATTATCAAGCTCCTATATAAGTTTTTTTTATGCCAGCTTTTAATATTTAAGTTGACCAATTTAACTCATTTCAAACTTCATGGAACAAATGTGAGTCATTATAATTATACCTTATAAATAATAAATTATCAATTTATTTTTTATTGACCTAATGGTACAAATATATTTAGGACATTACAACCAACAAAACCCAGCATAGATAGTATATGGCAGAGTTTCTATGGGTTCGAATCAAGCTGTATGCGTGAAAAAAAAAAATTAATTAAAAGAGGTAAAATCGTCATTGGCGATGTCTACGCCTTGAGTAGATCAGTCTCTAGCTATGACTTAAGTGATATCGCCTGATTTTCTAACGAAAAAGATTTAGGACATTCCAATATGCTTAATTGGGCTTGTTGTTGAATACAAATAAAATCCAACCAAACAAGTTGATTTGTTTAACAACAATTTCAAAATTCAAACTGTTCCACTGGAGATGAAGTTAATCTAGTTTGGATTGACTTACGTTAATTATGTTAAATTGAATAAACAAAAAATCAAAGACCAATAAGTTTCAACATTATAAAAGCTGAACACAACCTCACTTATAGTGAGTGTTGTTGGGTTTCTTTGCATTTATTAGTTGAATTTGAACTAATTTGGTTGGATGCTAAAGAAGCTTAATGGGAAATTTATCATGGCCTTCATGCATAAATTGGAATTTGGGGATCATGTTACTATTGAGCTATGGGGTATTCTTCTGGGTTTGAAAACAACTTGGGATTAAGGGAAGCGTAGAGTGGTATTAGAATCAGATGCATAAGAAGTCCTTAATTTGATAAATAGTGGGAACTGCCAAAATCATCCAGAAGCTGCTATCATAGAAGAAATTCATTTGATGGTGCAACATGAATGGAGAATAGAATTGCAGTTCGTTCTTAGAAATACAAATCGGGTTGCCGACTATCTTGCAAAAGAGGCGTTATCAACTGTAATGGGGTTTCACCCAATTTTGTATTCAACAGCGGATTTAGCGGCTGTTTTAGAGTTGGATCGGCGTACTCTTACTGATGTAGGTTGAGTTTTGAGATATTTCTCCTTTGTATAAAAAAAAAAAAAAAAAAAAAGAGCACCAAGCTAGGTGTTGTAAGTTAATGGAATCTTCAGTTTGGCAAACATATAATGAGATATTGAGATTTGAACCAATAATTGAAGCAAGTCATGTGCCAACTTGGACTTATTCCTGTTTCCTTCCTAATCCATCCAAAAATCTCCTCCATACCATATCTCTTTGCCTCAACTACCAAATCTCCAACTTATAGAGAATGTCTTTCTCTTTTCCTCTTTTTTTTTTCATTTTGAATTAAAATTTATCTTGTGTTTTCCTATCTATACCTTAAAGAATGTTTTTTTATGAAATTATTTGATATCTGATATGATATTTGATATATATAATACTGTTAAGTGAGACCTACTCGACAATATATATATATATATATATATATATCCATATGATATAAAATCTGTAAGAATAAGAAATCACACTATTACTAAGTTATGAGAAATATAATTTACTTCAAACTCTATACAAAACATGGGATTGATATATTAATCAAGTTATATATTTCTTCAGAAATCGAAATGGTGGTTTGATTTTGTTGTCACTGTAAAATGTTGTTACGTTTTAGAAATAAAAGTTACTCGTACTATTTATAAAAATATGAACATGGAGTTGATGGGAATAGCGCAAGACAATCTAACATCCTGTATTATTGGACAACAATGTTTTCACACTATCCTTCATCTACCAAAATGAGGAGCAACAAACCTGTGGTTGAGGTGGTAAGTGATTTCACCTTGGTAAGGAAGAGAATACAAATTCAAATTTTGGAAAAACACACTTGTTGGGAGAGACAAAAATTTAATGTGCGTTTGGATTAGCTTTTACAATTTACGAGATAAGTATGTAAAAGAAGTTTTGTCTCAGCTTGCGGAAAAAAGCTTATGAAATCACGGTTTCATGGTTTCCTAAACACTCACTAATGGACTCTAAATCTCGAAAGGGATTATACCCTAAGTCAAATTTAAAAACATAGGAATTAGCTAATTTAGTTTTAGTTTTTATATTGAGTTTCAAATTAGTATTAAAAGTTTTTTTATGTACATTTAAATTCTTGAAGCTAGGCAACAAAACAATTTTTGAATTATTATATTCATTAAGGAGCTAAAATGAAAACTTCTTCTTGTGGGCTATACGATTAAGTTAAGCCTACCTAATATATGAGGACATGGGCCCATAAGTTACAAGGGCCTCAAACTCCTATATAGAAGCAGCATCCACATTTGCAATTTTGTGCCTTTTCTCCGTTTGAACAAGAAAATGTACAAACCAATAGGGTTAGGTTTAGGGGAAGGGACTAGTCCCTTATAATATAATAAATTAAGGTTTGAATCCTTACTGGAAGAGGTATCTGACAGTATTTCAAACAGGATTGTTTCCAATAGAAAGATATCTATGATTAACAAATAAAAAAAAAAGGTAAATATACATTGTGCCGAAAAGAAAAAGATAGTGTACATTTTTCAATTCACCAAAAACATATGTGTCATATTAAATAAAAAGTACTATTAGATTATGTATGAGTTTATAAGTCAGACAAATTAGTTTGGAGAAAAACGAAAAATATAAATACTTTGAGCTAATTTATTTAACTTCATTAATCTTTTTAAAAAGTCAATTGACTTTTATATTAAGAATCAGAGATAGTGTCAAATATGTATGGTTATGAATCAAGCATCTCTTTTCAATGGTAATTGAGTGTGTTTTGCAAGGACAACGTGATATTTCATACTTATTAAATATTGTATTTGATGTCATTTGAGTTATAACATCCTGACTTGGGAGAGTTGTGTTTGATGTCATTTGAGTTATAAATGCGAAAATAAAATTGGTCATTATATACTTTCATTTTTTCTTAAAAAAATTAACATAGTGTTTTTCTAAGACTTGAGGCTTTTCATTTTTGTAACTGAATGGGACAGACCGTAGTCTCTTCAAAGAGTAAGGGTCGGTTTGGTTGGAGGAGAGGGAAGGGGAGGGGATGAAAAATGAGCCCCTCCCCTTGTTTGGTATGAAAAGTAAGAGGGGAGGGGCCCCAAAAAAGGGGTTCCAAATCCCTCCCACTCCCTCAAACTGGCTCCCTCCAAATTGGGGGGTTTTGGAGGGAGCCAAAAATTTGAGACTATTTTACCCCCATAATCTTTTCATATTCCTAATTATATCCTATGAGTCTTCAATAAAAATATAACTTCTTTTATCATCTCCAGTGTTTCACGCTTGTGTGTGTTTTTTTCCAACCTTGTAGTTCAACCAAATCATGAGTATGAATATCTCCAACGGAATGAATGGCGATTAAAATATAATTTTGGTGATGATATTTTCGCAGGTGAATTCGACTGTAAAATATTATCCACAAATCTTTGTTTTTTTTTTACCAGAGTTATCCATAAATCCATAATACAAGTGTGAGCGCATGACATCTATTTTTTTTTTTTTTTTGCAACTCCTCTGCATTGTTTTTCAATAGAAGGAATTTTTCATTTAATTTAATATGATAATTACTGGAATATTCATATAATAAGAAATTAAGTTGAGGGAAATTGAAAAATATTTCTATTTTATATCTTCATCTTTTTTTTATAAATTATATAATTCATATTGAGGTGTAAACTAATTTAAATAATTTATATAAGGAAAAACATATAAACTAATGTTTAAGGATAAAATGGTAAATTAAATATTATCTTCCCTCCCCCTCCCCTCTTAAACCAAACAAAGGATCATTAAAAAACCTTTCCCTTCCTTCCCCTCCAACCAAACCAAACAAGGTGATTCTCCCTCCTCCCATTCCATCCCCTCCCATCCCATCCCCTCCCTTTAAACCAAACAGGCCCTAAGACAATGCTAGAAAGTCTGTAACCAGTTATGATACCTTTCTTTCCCATTTGGATCATTCAGATGGAATCTGGACGATCTAAATATAATTTTCTTTGAAAGATGTTTTTTATATTAAAAAATCATTTTAAAAAAATATTATTTAAGAGATTATTTTTATTTCAGATTCTATACCCATTAAAATATTTTTTTTAAAAAAAATAAAAAGTAAAAAAAATAATAAATTTTGGATCATTCAGATGGGAAGAGCTTACAGTGATAACTGGTTCCAGAAAGTCTTGATGGCCTTCCTCCTCCCCATTTCTTATCAACCTTTACTCTCATCACTTGAATTATTAACATCTCTCTAGCTCCGTGTGAGAGTGCGTTTGAGTGGAACTTCATAAAGAACTACAAGATATTGTTAGAATATGGCCCATATGGTCCACATTAATTATTGCTATTTATTCGAATAAATTATATAGAGCGAAAATTTGCTCTAGATATCTTCATATAAAATAATTAAATTTTAAAAAATTCTAAAGGTCATAATTATTTGTTTTTTGTTTTTATCGAAGGTCATAATTATCTTTGAAGATGCTAATTGCTATCACAATATATGACAAAATTTGGAAAGTTAGCACGTACGTAGTTACGTACGATCAATTTCAATTTTATTTTACAAAATTACTTAACAATAAAACTATCTTAAACCTTGGTAAATAACTTTATTAGAAACTTGATAATATTTTTTTAATTTATAATTTTAAAATCTCTAAAGACCTAAACTTGTCAAAATTGGAATTTTTAAGGACCCAATTGGTTGCTTGTATCATGATTCATGAAGCAATCTAATGTAAAACCATTTACATCATGACACTAAATTCTATGTATAATTGCATTCTTTATAATGCAAATGAAAAAAAAGAGCACATCAAAGTAATCCTTGCGAAAAGCCTAAAAGATTAAAGCTAAGTATGATAATCTCTTCTCTTTTCTCCTTTATTGCTATGTCACTATCCATTATTGGCCATGACCATCTTCTCATAGCTCCCATTTTCCACTATTGACACTACCTACCAAACCATATTAGATGCTATCTTAGGTACTTAATATAAAATATTATTTATATTTTAAATTGCACTTTATATTAAGAATCAATTATAGTAATAGTTATTATTATAAAAAAAATACTCTCCTATGCTTGTTCTAAATGTAGGAACTAAACAATATAAATATTAAAAAAATTAGTTAAATTAGTTATTTATAATAAACGTGTGTTAGAATTCCTAAATTACTTTAACTGACCATTATCTCTATTGATGAAAACCCATTTAATATATCTAATCAATAGGGACAAAGCTTGAATATAATTTTTTTTAGAGTTTGAGATGCAAATAACTAATCAATCTCTCTCTCTCTATCTCTCTACCCCTCTCACTCCCTCTTCTTGATGTAGAACTCACCTTGGAAGATGCCCCAAGTTGCGAGAGGGAATACTAATGCATGTGACAAGTTTGAAAGACAACAAAGGAAGCACAAATACATGAAAGTGAAGCTTCTCAGTATTAATAACGCGTGAGGACAAAATTCATAGGATACCTTAGGAGTCTCATCCTTATTTCCATTTGAGAACAGAAAGCTTCCATCTTTCAAAAAACAGGAAGTCCTCATTTTTGTCATTCATTCATTAGACGCTCAATAAAGTCTGAGATACTGTAGAGTCAACACTTATTTATAACTAACAGTGGCCTACCACTACCCATCAACCACCTCATATATTCTATTCATCGTTCTCCTACATAGGATGCTTATCCATGCAACACCACACACACAGATATATATATATAATTTGAAAATTATTTGAACTTGAAACCAGCCATATGTCCCGCTTTTCATGTTGAGTTTATTCATAAAAATTACAATAACGTTTCTGAAGAAGACGAATCTCACAGTTTGGTTTGGCATCTGAAGTGAAGGAAGATATGAAAGGAGAGGAAATAAATACTCTTTCTCTGTCTTAAATTTGTAATTTCCCCCCAAACTATTGCGCATTCAAAGGGAGTAGCTTTTTTTTTTTTTTTTCTTTTGATAAACAGATAAGTTTGCATTTATGTGTTGAAGGAAAAACTTACAAAGTTCTGTAACATAGTACATATACATCATTTAGTAAATAAGAGAGTTTCCATGGAACCCTCCTAGACTTCGTAATTATCTTAATATGTGACTCCTTCACAAGACTACAAAACAGTGGAAATGCATGAGGCTGATTTATATGGCACTGACTCAAAATATAAGTCATCGCATGCATCCTTAACGTCATCAGCTGAAGTGGAAGAGGACATACTTTTACCTCTGGACTAATGGATCATTTATTACACTCTGCTTGATTGAAGCATACAGTAATAAGAATGGAACGCTTTTGAGAAGGGGTTCTTTTAATCTTGAATATCCCGTTCCATCGAGGAGCATGGTATTCGGGGCATGAGCAAGGGAAGATTTCATAGCTTTTGATACAAATGATTAAAATGAGTACTTTAAGAAAGCCAACATACATTTGTTTTAGGAAAAGAGACAGAAAAAGAACTTTAAGGTTGCAAAATTCTAAATCAGGTATTTCTCGAAAAATGAGTTGTGAATTGTTTATCAAGTTTCGTCATTCCTTTATCAATTCTTCGTAACAAGCCTGATTTATAAGTTTACAATTTCAAAATTCTTTTTCTATCTTCCCCCCTTTTTTTATAAATAACTAACTTAACTAATTTTTTAATTTCTGTAAATCAGTTACTTAGCTCTTACATATAGGAGAGGGACTACTGAATTAATATTTTGATTACTTTCTTGAACATGTATGTAAGCTATTTTCTCCCACATATTTCTTTTTAATCTGCCTTGTTTAAATATTTAATATTATTATGCTATATAATTTAAGTATCGTTAGACGCAACTGTGAGCAAAACACTCGTAATGCAATTTTTCCCCGGTCCACAAGACTTAAACACTTGATCTTATTTAAGAATTAAGGTAAATCAAGTCCCCAATATAACTAATTACGTTCTTCCAATTTGATATTCCAGCAGGTGAAGATAAATCATTTGTTGTCATACATAGCGTAAGAAAAACTGGCTGCCTTCACAGGTTCGTGTCTAAATAGGTTTAAACTCATTTTAATTTATAAAAAAAATTATTTTTTAAATTTTACAATTTATTTATTATTTTGCTTTAAATTGAGAGATATTATTTTTAAAACTCATAATTTTTTAGTTAAAATAACATCTAATGTCCATATTAGCTTCTTTTTTTTTAAGTTTAAATGAATAAACCATTATAGAAAATAAAATAAATCAAACCAATTAATAAGTGATTGCTTGTTATTAATACTTTATTAGGTACGTAGGTGTCTCTCATATTGATAATTTAATATAATGATATTATATTTATTAATTTATTTTAAAAAAATATTAAACGGACCTAAAAAGGCCAACCCTACAGGATTGAGTCTTTTAGACGTGTTTCCTTTTTAGGCTTTAAATCATAAACCGAACCCTTAAAGGGTTCAAATCTAAATGGGCCAATCTGACGGGTTCGGCTCAATTTCCCAATCATGCAACTGAAAACAGAGAATTTGACGAAATAGAATGAGATTATTCATGGATCCACGTCTTACAATCGCATTCATCCAATTTTCTGTCTTTCCCAATACATCGTATATGGTCAATTTTGTAAAGATAGAGGACTGGGACTCCTCTCCATCTCACCTCGATTTACGTGTTGTTACTTATATTTTTGAACGGAAAAAGAAATCCCTGCTGTTCCAAAATATAATTTTAGTTAAGTATTTTAATCTGTCTTAGTAGAGTACATATGCAAAACACTGTTGATGATGAATGTCAACAATTCGTCTGAGAGGATGCCAATGACTCAATGTGAAAAATAAATAATTAAGAAACTAAATCAAATCGTGAAATTAGCGTACGTTTTCCAGGAACAGAAACATTAATTAGCTGGGGGAACAAGGAAAAAGAGAATGAAGAATCTAAATATTGTTTTTCTAGGTGTTCGAATATTTGAAATAATGATAAATATAAAATATAATATCTTAACAATAAAAATTGATTAGTGATTAGATGAAAGAAATTACTAATGATTAAGGGCCTGTTTGTTTCTATTTTTTAAAACAGTTTTTTTTTGTTTTTAAAAAAAACTAATAATTTTTTTTTTGAAAAAATGCTTTCAACAAGCTATATTTTTTTTGAAAAAAAATATAAATTTGTTTTTTTTGTCATTAGATCGACCATCACCACGTCACTGTCTGTGATGACAGATGCCATGTTACCACCAGCCCACTTAAAAATAATTTTTTATACAACTATCCAAACAGATTTTTTTTTTGTTTTTGAAAACAAATTTTTGTTTTTTAAAATCTTTTATAAAACTATTTTGGAAAAAAACAAAAATATAAACAAAGAGGCCAGGTTAGTCCTTTTTCCCTCCATCCATCCATAAGACAGTTTGGTTTCACTTATTATAATCAATTTTATGTTTTATAAGAATCTGACTTATCTACTTTATGAAGTGGACTTCATTTACTTATATTCAATAGAAAAAATTTACAAGAAAATAATTAATTTGGAATTGAATTCTTGGATCAATGCCTAAAAATTAAACAGGATTCTGAGACTAGTTCAAGTTTTGATTCATTGAAAAAATAGTTTTTCTGTGTATAGAAATTAATTATTGTTTTAAAAGAAAACTCTATTAAGAATAATGGAAATTCTTGTGGAATTAATTAGGAGCATGCTGAATTAAATGTGAAAATGATCCTATGTATCTAATGAAGTATTCCTCCGATCCTTTTTATAAACAACTCTCTCTCTTTTGGGGTTGGTCATTTTTATAAACAATTTTCTCCTTGTGTTTCAAAATTTAAACTACTTTTTCCTTTTCTACCCCTATTAAATACATATTTTTATATTAATTATCCACCACTCATCACTAATTCTCTTTCATTTTCTCATTTATTACACATTCTCTCTATTATTTTATACTCATACTCTTCCATGTTTGTTATTCATTCACTCTCCTATGCTTTTTTTTTTTATAATAGGGGACATATTTAGAAGAAATATAATATTTTTTACACATATATTGTTTTTAGCTATTTTTAACAGTTATTTCGTTTTGAGCAATAATGATAAAAGTTGTTTATAAAAAGTACAAGAGGGAGTAATTAAGAAGACATCAAGTGCACCGCTAACAACATGTGATTTCTCGCTCCGTTGACGACGTTTTATTGAGCTCTTTAAAGCCAGATCCAATATTTTCTGTATATATACCTATAATTTCCCTCAAAGTAAACAACTTTATGCCCTCCCTAAGGCTTAGTTTAATGTACCCCTACTTCACATGTCTTCTCTATCTGCTTTGCTCATTAATTTTTCTTACGCCTTTGTTTCATAGACAAAAACATGTGCCTCGCTCAGCTTTTCCTCCTAAACACAACTAACTCATGATAATTTGATCTGGATCTAGAACAAAAGCTTCTGTACCATATTTGAATAATAATTACGCCTCTGCCCTCTATATTGGAATGAAATGAAACATTCTTGGGTATTTCCTTGTGTGTATATATGTTGTCTTAATCATTTTACTTGTTTTCCAATGGATATGCTTGCTTTTTTGCATGAACTGATCTGAATTTAATCTGAAGAACATATGTACTCCCTCCAATATATATTTAATATATCAACTCTGTATCAATTTTTTCATTAAAGTGGATCTTGTATTAAAGATAGGACGGAGTAGCTTTGGTAAATTGCAGCTGAGAGGACGCGTGTTGACTTTGAAGACACTATTATGTATACAACTCAGGTGTCATGTGGTGGCTTCCACCTTTTATGGAGACTTTTAGTGTGTTGGCTTACTTGTGAAACCTACAAGGCTACAACATAATCCATATGGTGTTCCTAATTAATTTATTAATATACTCCATCACATGCACATGGCTCCAACCTAATCCCATTTTGTCTGCTAACTCCGAACCTCGATCTATTTTGTTCTCTACAAGGTTGATTCAATGTATCAAATCCTACTAATTATCTTGTTACGTAGTGATTAATGACGAGTAAGCTCCTCTTATAAATATGAGGTCACGGATTTATAAACTCAAGCCATTACTACTTTCCCCTTTAATTCAAAAAAAAAAAAAATTACAATATTAGCCTGACCTGAATCCTCTTCGCTGATATATAGATATATATCATCTGGGAGTGCGGTTAATCTGAAACAAGGACATCATGCATGTTAATCATTATGTGGATTCGTTTAGATTTATCTTTTGTCTGAACGAATTAAAGTATCGTATCTGATATAGAAACTTAAAATATATGTATGTCAATCAATGGATATGTATATTCTTGGGATTTGCTATAGGCAGGAAGGTGTTTGTCTCAATATAATTTAACCTACATGAGAATTTTACCCTTTAAACGATGCTGCTTCAGTCACTAGATTCTTAATTCTTATTTCACTGTTAAAGCCTTGAAACGCTATCCAACGACATATAGAGACTTGATTTATATATATATATATATATATATATATTCTTGTTGGTGAGATCACTAGAACCAGAGCGAAACTTGTTCATTTGAAAATTAATTTGCAGGTCTCCGATGAGCTAGGGTGTCATTTAAGCATGGAACATCAGACACATAAATCATGGGAGACGGAACATTATGGGAATCGGCAAAGCAAACCAAGCTGCTATATGTTAGTTAAGAGAACAAAGACAGACAGAGAATTAAATCAAAGCCGATATAATAGGTTGACTTATATATATATATATATATATATATGCGCTACTACCTCTAGTCCTAAATATAAGATCTGGTTAATTTTTTTTTAGAGATTAAAAAAACTAAATAAATTATTTAATTATATCATATATTCACGTATGATTAAATTATATATCAGTTTATAAGTTAAATAAATTAGTTTAAATAAAAAATGATAAATATAAATATTTTAAAATAATTTAATTAGTTTTCTCAATCTTTTAAAAAAAAGGTTAAATGAATGTTATATTTAGGAGATGAGATAGTAATATAAGGTTTACAATATTGGATGAAAGGTGGAGAGGAAAGAAGAAAAAGTAGGGAGTGAGCGTAGGGACCGTCCACATGAAGAGAAGCCATCAAAGCTCTCTTTGTGTCAGATAAAGGTTTGGTTGCCGTATGCCTCTGCATGCCATTTTAATATAACTTTGTTTCACTCACTCCCATACCAACCCAACTCCTATCATTTCTTCATTCCTCTCTCTCTCTCTCTCCAATTCAATTAACCATTATTCTTCTTTAGAATATGTTATATTACGAGGTCTAAGATTACAGTGCAGAGAGAAAACATTTTGATGGATTTACTGTTATTTTGAATGAGAGTGAGTAATATAGCCGAAAATTGAGGTTTGTCTGCTTATGCACATCTGTGTTTGGGACAATATAATTTTCCATATTCATCTTAATCCCCATCATGTGTACGCCACTCTCTCTCTCTCTCCCCGCACCTCTCATCATCATCATCACCCTGTCATTTCTTTCTGCACGCCTCTCTTTTCTCTCCCCCCCCCCCCCCCCCACCCCCATCCTTCTTCGCGTACTTCTATTTTCTCCTTTTATTATATATAACCCACCGCGTATACACATAGTGAGTAGAGATCGAGAGAGAGAGAGAGAGAGAGAGAGATGGGTCTTGAAGTGCAAGTTATAGAAGACTTCTGGCCAATCACACCTGTGAGGACTCATGCATTAGCAAGAAAGGGTCTTTCTAATTCGCAGAATGAGGAGGAAGAAGACGATTGTCACACACCTACTTCACCTTCTCGAAGGTTGAGGACACCATTGGAGTGTCCTCCTGCTCCCAAGAAGCCACGACGAGTAGTTGCAGTTGAAATAGCCCCACCACTACCACCACCTTCTCATCAAAGCTTCTTCCAACAAGTACCTCACGATCTCGCTTCTGTCTTCTTCCCACCACCTTCTTCTTCTATTCCAATTAAGAACAACATCAAAGCTACCTCTTAACCTCACGACTGTATTTGACCCTTAATGAGCAGTATATATGTACATCTCTATATTCATTGTCTCTCCCTCGGTTACTCGCTAGCTAGTATAATTAGTTTGCTTGTCGTTATGTTTGTGTAGCAAGTTAAATTGTGGATGATTTTATCCATTATTTTTTTTATGAATGTGCAAAGTGATGATACAAATGATCTGCATTTATCACAATTATCTCATCGGCGGTGAGAATAGAACCCCACCAGAGTTTGTTCATTCACGCTATGTATGATAGCTTTTCAAGTTAAAGCTGTGGTGATGGATCCAATCCAACATTCATGTTACTAGATAGATGTATTTGCAGAGAAAAACTGTTAAATGTAGGATTCAATAGAAACAATTAAATTCAGCCAAAAACAAAAAAAGAAAGAAGATTGATGATGAAGTCTGAAAGAGGCAAGTGGTGAAAGGTAATGCCAAATATGAAGTTATGTTGATGAGAAGGGGGTCCACCCAGACAGAGAGAGAGAGATCGACTCTGGTGAAGAAACTATGGCATTGAATTGCCCCACAAATCCACATCTAACAATGTTGAAGAAGGAAGAAGGTGATGCTTTGGCTGTTTGCTATTTCTGTTTTTCATATATATCCTTATTGTTATTAGCTCGCCTTTTAGCGCTCTCTCTATCTCTCTCTCTACCTTTCCTTCTTCTTGGGACATATCACATATATATAGCTGCCTTTAAACCCAGTATCATCTAATGTTGTTTCGAGAACAAAAATCAGCAGTGGGATGCGTTTGTGTACAATTAATCAAATTAAACCAAGTTTATTACTATTAACATAATTAAGATCCATCTTGTAAATCAATTTCTTCAATAAAGTAGATGTAACCGGAGGGAGTATTATCTGGTGAAGCAAAGAGCCCAAGTGGAGAGGAGCTTGCTTCCTGTACTGCGGGGAACTGAGAAGAGGGAGAAAAATGTATTCTTCATTTTGGTAAGATTAGATTAAATTTCAATATTCGCAGACAATAAGTGTCCTAGCTGCAGGCTTCAAATGAGTGATGATCCGTTATTGGATACTTATGGGCTCTTCTCTATAAGGGTTTAAAATTGGGAGAATTACACTAAGATCTCAAAGAAGAAAAGAAATAAAAAAATGGTCCTAATAAATTGCAAAATAAAAAAATGGTCCCATTGAGTTGTTAATACAGGCTTCTGGAGTTGTTAATGAGTTGTCAATACAGGCTCCTGGAATTGTTAATGGGACCATTTTTTCATTTTACAATCTATAGAGACCATTTCTTCATTTTTTTCTTTCCTTGGGACCTCATTGTAATTCTCCTTTTAAAATTTAAATTGTCATGGTCTTTTTTAATTATAAGAACTCGATAAGAGTTGTCTAAATACTTAATGTGATTTTTCATTTTCAATCTTATTAATTATATATATTGCATTACTTAAAAGTTTAGTGATTCTTAAATTTACCCTATTTATCTATAATACTTACCCCTTATAATAAGAGCATATTCAGTAAAAAAAATTATTTTAGACATATTTATTATTTTAAATTAATTTTAACTATTTTCTTAAACTACATAATTTTATTATTAAAATCTTATAAATAAAATTGAAATGACGGAGTATATCGTAATAAAAAAAAACAAAGGCCGTGAGTAAAACATTTTGTCACCACAACAATAATATATATCTCTCTCTCTAGGCCCTATTTGGTACGTAGGAATTGGACTGTTGGAAATGAAATTAGAATTGAGTTCTATGAGTGAAGTGTGTTAAGTACAATTGAAGAGTCATAGAAATGAATTCCATATGGAAATCAATTCCATCAAAATTGATGGAATTGTCTTTCATTATATAACCCATGAAATTCTAAAAAATTCCATGAATTTCTGCTTTTGCCCTTCCCTTCTTTAAAGCTTAGTTCTCCCTACCCACTGGCGCCGTGCAACCCCCACAGCCTTAACAGTGACTTCGAGAACGACATCTTCAAGCCCTCAAGGACACACGGCCCAGACTACCCAACCTCTAAAGTAAATGCCATCGTCTTCTTCATCTTGCTTCGAAGGCACCTGAAGGTCTCGCCATTGTCTTCCATTTCTGTGCCCTTTCCTCTTTCCTGTCATAGAGCTCACCCCGACCACTGACGATGACTCCTTATGCGGCGGAAACTCTAGCGATCGGTAGTGGCAACCCCAGCGACCAACAACGGTGACCTGTGCAAGTGAGCACAGATCCGTGACGGCAATAAACTTATAGATTAGCAATGATTTTGAGTCCCCTCTTCACCGTCTCACTATTTTCTGTGCAAGCACATCTCGAAGCAGATGGGAACACAGATCCATGACGGCAATAAACTTCCAGATTTGCGATGGTGGTGAAATGTTGTAGGACAATCTTGATTGATTGAATAAGGCCGTGACGAGCTTCAATCGGCAGCAAAGATGGGTCCTTGGTGAAGATTGAGTAAAGGCTTCTGAAGCTTCATCAAGCTCAACTGATTGACAAGCTTGACTGATTTGCGATCGTGAAGAGTAGAGGCTTATGGAACATCATCAATGGCAGCGAAGATAGGTCCTTCGTTCTTAGGAAGTTAGGATTGAAAAAATTATGAAGGGTGTTATGTTCCTTTAACACAAAAAAGGCATATTTTAATTAGAAAATTATGTATCATTTCCATGATATATTAAATATATCTTTAAATTCTATATTCATATCTATTTTCATCAAAATCAATTTTAATGTGCTGACCAAACCTCATGATTCAAGAAATAATGGGGAAATAAAAATGTGTAATTTTCATTCCTCTTTTAACGCTGACTCTCCCTACCTCCTTTCAATAAACCTCTGGGCCAGATTGGGCCTTGAGTCCAAGCCCAACTTGAATGGGGTTAGATTTCATATTAGGCTATAATTCGAACTGGCCCATATTTATTCCTCCCACTTTTTTCGGGTATGGAAAAATTGGGAAAATCACTCCTAGGTCCTAATAACCAAAGATAATTATAATAAAATCCAAAAACAAAAAAAATAACTCAACATATTATAAAAACACGCTTAATGTGTGGAACAACTCTGAAATTTTTGGCAAATGAAAACTGCATAATGCGTCACTACACCATTTATATACGTAATCATTCCTATTTAATACTTGAGTTATTGGGAGAACATTAAGCTAATCATACACGGTTTATTGAATTTTTTTTAACATTTTTTAGTAAGCTATTCAAAATAACTTATCAAAATAATTTTTTCTCCCAATGAATCTCTTTCATGTGTTTGGCTTAAATTCTTCTAATAACTACTCCTTCATACACTCAATCTTAACTTTAAAATTTTATGCTACACGAAATAAATATGTGAAGACAGTGTTATCTTGTAAAGCATAAAAATGTTCTTTCTCAGGTGAAGACAAGCAAGTTTAGCTTAACTAAAATCACTTTTTCTGTTTTTTTTTCAATCTTAAACAAACTAGCCTTAAATTAAATTCAGTAATAAAATTTAATTTATGCTTTTGAGTTCTATAAAATTCAATCCAGCAATGCATAATTAACGATTACATCGTTCTCTTAATTAAATGGAGAAAACTGGTTTTCTATTTTCCATCGGGTCTGCAGCAGTTTGAAACAGAAAATATTGAATATATAAGGTAATCTGATCAACTTAGAGTCAATGATAATTAGTCAAACTTAGATTAGCATAAGTGATTGAGTAATACACATTATTTCATCACTTAAGTAAATGATTAGAGGATCAATAAAGTATACAATTTTGCATTTGATATTTGAGCTAGGCGTTGCGATATTATAAATAATATCAGAGTTATGCACTGGAATGTTACAATTGATATCAGGACTAGACTTGGATTTATGTGCCAGCAAGGATGTTGGGCCTTAAACTGGGTGGAGTGTTATGTCCCACAACGATTGAGGAAGGAACGAAAGATGCCTAATAAAAGTCTTGATATCTCCCCTCGACACGATTTAAAACCATGAGGAGTGACAGGATCCCAAAGTAGACAACATCAAACAATCACGATTATACAAGCCAGATCCATTACAAATGAATTTTTCTTCATGAATTTAGATTATCATCACTAGTGGAAAAATCACTTTTAAGACCAGTTAAAAATAATATTTTAGACGGGTTCTGGATGCGGTTTTGATACAGCCGGTCTTAAAAGTTTTCTACTTTTTAGACCGATTAAAAAACTGGTCTTAAAAAAAAGTTTTAAGATCGGTTATTTATAAACCCGGTCTAAAAATAATTATTTTTAGACCGGTTATCGAAGAAACCAGTCTAAAAAGTTGAACTTTTTAGACCGGTTCTCAAAAAAACTGGTTTAAAAAGTTCAAATTTTTAGACCGGTTCTCTAAAAAATCAGTCTTAAAGTAATACTTTTAAGACCAGTTTTATATATATCCAGTCTTAAATTATTACTTTTAAGACCGGTTTTTAAAACCGGTCTAAAATGTATTTTTTAGACCGGTCTTGGAAAGAACCAGTCTAAAAAGTTTTTTTTAAAAAAGAATTGCTCTGTTTAAAACATTTAGCCAGCCAGCAAGCCAGCCATTTCCCCTGTTAAAATATTTCACTCAGCAAGCAGTCATTTCAACGACACAGATAGAATCACAGACAGAATAAACTCACAATCACAGGCAGAATCATAAAATTATGGCCAAAATTAAATATTTCATACACTGTCTTCTCAGGCAACCCAGACTAATTGAAATGGAAACAAAGTTCATCATCATCATCAACACTTATTCATTATGACCAAAATACTTTATACACACTCTTCTCAGGCTAATGGTCACTAGCTGGCTTTAGAGCATCTACATTAAGACACCTCATATCTTTCATTTTCCTGTAACAACATCAAAAAAAGTAGTTTTAATTTATATATACCAATAACAATAAACATAATTCAAATATAGTTCATGATAATTATTTTAGCTAACTAACCTTGAAAGTAGTTTTATAAAGGGATATCCTCCCATATCCCTTCATGATGATCGTTTCTTGTGCCGTGTTCATTGTCTGCTTCATCTTCTTCGTTCAATTCTGGTAGACCCTTAGAAAAAGAAGGAGTATCAAGAAGATCATTCATTGAATGACTTTCCTGATTAATATCAACGACTTTTTTTCCTTGGAGAGCTACAAACCGCATTTTATTTACCTGATCAGTAATATAAAACACTTGTTTCGCTTGATATGCCATAATAAAAGGTTCATCTCCAAAACTTCTACTAATCAGATCAACCAATGTAAATCCCAACTATCAATCATTACACCATTATTGACATCAACCTACTTGCATTTGAAAATGGGAAATTTAATTTTAACATAATCAACCACCCAAATCTCTTCAATAACCCCATAATAAGGTATTGCTGCCAATCTAGGGTTCTTATTTTTTGAACTAGAGAAGTGTATAGATTCAGCCACTAATATAACCCCACTGTTTTGGACGGTGCTCCTATCATCAAGGAACTTCGTGTAAAAAGTATAACCATTGATCACAAATGAAGTTCAACTTATTGTTAGATTCCAAGTTTTGATGATATAACAAAAGATTATTGTGTGATATGGCAAGAATATCATGTTTTGTAAGTTTAGACAATGGTTGAAACTATTACCAAATGCATATTACTAAGTTCAGAGGTCATTGCTGTGATTTTAACTGATGCACTCGAGCATTAAGAACTTTTGCACTCAAGCATAAGAGAGTGTTGAACAGAAAGTGTTTGACAGAAGAAGACTCTAACTAAAAATACCAGGACAACTCGAGTGATGGACACAGAACTTGAGTGATGATGTGATTTGTACTCAAGCATGAAGGCACACTTGTGCAAGTTTTTGATAGAGAGCATAGGAAGAGACATGATATCATCACTTCACTCGAGCATAGACTTACTACGCGAGTGATAGCCTCAAGTTCACCCAAGTCCTTGGAAGTGTGGCACTGGAAGTGTTTACCTGAGAGCAAGATAACCTCAGAGTGTAAACTGAACTAGAGTCCAAGCGAGTGAGGGACAACAAGTGTTTGCCCAAGAGTCATGCAGTGCATGGAAGAGAAAGTATGCCCCAGTGAAGAGTACTTGCACCCGAGTGATACCTCAGCACCTGCGAGTGTGAAATCTAACTCTACATTCTGATGTAAGTGTTGAAGCAAAAGAGTATCTTATAGAAGAACATTCTGTGCACTCGAGTGATAGTAAGTATGCTCGAGTAAGGGCCTACATCACCTGTAAGTGCAAAATCACACTCTTGATAAAATGGGATGCGAGTGTTATTTATAGACGTGGGTTAATAGTACAAATTTCAAGTGCACTCGAGTGATAGGATATGAACTCGAGTGAGGACCCACATCACTCGCAAGTGTGAAAATGCACTCTCTCAAAATCACGTGGAAGTACAACACAAAAGCAAAAGTAGAAGAAGAAATATGAAGAGTCACTGAGTGAGGCCTCAGTGCACTCGAGCGATGCTCTGTCAGAAGCCCAAACGCAAAAGACTTACAGCGATCAATCTGAACATGGTTTAATATTATTTATTCATTCTATTTTCACTTGTAATCATTATTTAACATCATTTAACATATATTACAAGTGTGAAACAGGAGTTTGATCGTTTGAATTAGAAAGGCACACAAGAAGTCAAACAACAGCAGACAAAATCATTACGACCAACCAAGCACGTACTACCATGATATCATGTTAAAAGATTCAAAAGTACGCATGCTGTTCCACAGTAAAATGCTCCGCTCCACAATGATTATTATTCAATAGGAAAAATCAACTGACTATAAATGCAGAGCTTCAGAGACCATCAAGTATAACTTAGAGAAAGAATTCACACAAGCAAATTCATGAGTCTCTGTTATTCATATTTTCTCTGTCTTCATATTGTATTTCAGTGTTTATCATATTTGCTCTGAGAGAGAGTCTGTATACATTTCAAATTCTATTGTAATTTGATCTCAAGGTACAGGAACCTTGAGAGGGTAGATATCCTTACGAGAGAAGCAGTTGAGAGAATTCCTAGTAGGATTTTCTGCTCATAAGACTTACAAGATACAAGCAGTAGAGAACGTTGCTGCTCGTAAGACTTACAGTGGTGTAAGCAGAAGATAATGTTGTTGATGATAAGACTTGTATACATAAGCAAGAGAGAAAAGTCATAGGTTTGTTTTTCTGCACGTAAGACTTGTTGTAAGAGGGGAGAAATTTCTAAGTGTTAGAATATTTCTGCTCGTAGTCCTTTCAAGAACAATTGTTGTTTTGCGGCTTTCCGAGAGCCTACCAAATCTTAGAAGAATATTGAAAATTTCAGTAGGTCTTGATCTCTGAGGACTGGACGTAGGCCTGGGTTTTGGGCTGGATCAATATAACTCTCTGTGTGCTAATCTTCTCAACTCTACTCTATCTACAGCTATTGTTATATCACTACATCAACAAAAAAATTTATCACATCACCCAATTCACCTCCTATTGGGTGAACCTTGCCTCTTTCACTTATGACATTAACCTCAGGACCACGTGCTAACCATTTAATTGTATCAAAAACACATTCTTCTCCGTCAACCTTTTGTTTGAACTAATGTGCAAAAGTTTTGTTATGCTCCCTAACTAACCTTTGTTCAGTCATTCGACTATTCCCTTTCCGTACAATTTCTTTATGAGCATTAATGCAATCTTGAATTTCATCAACATTATTCAAGATGTATAAGTGGACTTGTTGCAATTCATCATGATCCACACTCTTTACTAAAGCCCCGCGTCTACCACCTTCATCATGATGTTTAGGAAGTTCAATGTGTCATACATTTGACAATTAATCTTGACAAAACTCCATGACTTCTTCAGAAACATATTTCTGAACAACAGATGCTTCAGGTTAGTTAGAGTTCTTCACATACCTTATTAGGATTTTCATAGTTCTTTCAATTGGATACATCCATCGTAAATAGATAGGGCCACACAACTTGATCTCCTTGACTAGATGAACAATTAGATGTATCATGATGTCAAAAAAAGGAAGAAAAAGCTTCTCAAGCTGGTACAAGATCATATATCCTTCATTTTCCAGTTCATCCAATATTTCTGTCTAAATGACTTTATTACAAATAGCATTGAAGAAGAAACAAAGTATAGTCAAAATATGTTGAAGATCATATTCGGCAATGCCTCGAATAGCTACTGGGAGTAGTTGTTGCATTAAGACATAACAATCATGAGACTTTAGCCTTACTAACTTCAAGTTTTTCATCGACACAAGCTTTCTAACATTTGAAGAATACCCTGAAGGAACTTTGATACTATGTAAACACTCACAAAAGCTTCTTTTCTCATCTTTAGACAAAGTATGAGCAGTTGGAGGACAAAAAGTTCTCTTACCATATGGCTGTGGATGCAAGATTTTTCGTATCCCTATTTTTTACAAATCTAATCTTGCCTTCACGCCATCCTTAGAACTACCTCATATGTTAAGCAATGTCCCAGCAATACTATCACATACGTTTTTCTCTACATGCATGAAATCAATACAGTGTCTCATATCAAGATTGGGCCAATATGAAAGATTGAAGAAGACAGACCTCTTTTTCCATTTACTTTTTCATTACTATTCTTTGTAGTCTTACTAAAGATAACATTCATATTTTTCACATTTTCATAAATTTACTCTCCAGTCAATGCTTTCGGAGCACTTCAAACTCTTGTTAACCAAAAAAAGTTTTCTTTAATCTATGATACGGGTGGCCTCGTCTAAAAAATCTCCTATAGCCAAGATATACTGTCTTTCTTCCATGTTGAAGTTGATGGTAGCATGTTCCTTCTTCACAAATTGGACATGCTTTATGGCCTTTAACACTATATCCTGACAATTTTCCATATGCAGGAAATTCATTTATAGTACAAAAGGTCAAGGCTCACATTTTAAAAACCTCCTTCTCATTCTCGTAAAAAACATCAACACCTTCATCCCACAACTCTTTCAAGTATTCGATCAAGGGTTCTAGGTAAACATCTATGTCATTTTCAGGTTGTTTTGGTCCCGAAATCAACATAGACAACATGATGTACTTTCGTTTCATACATAACAAAGGAGATAAGTTGCAAATTACCAATATAACAGGCCATGAACTATTATACTACTCAGGCTACTAAAAGGATTCATGCCATCCATGCTAAGCGCAAGCCTAAGGTTCCTAGGCTCTTCACCGAAGGCAGGAAATAATTGATTGATTTTCTTCCATTGAGAAGAATCAGCCGGATGTCGAAGCTTTTCATCGGATATCCTCTCATTCACATGTCATCTCAAATTTTTTTGCATCGTTTTCATTATCAAACAAGCGCTTGAATCTTGGTATGATTGGAAGATACCACAACACTTTTGTAGGGGCGTTATTTGATTTGTATCACGAGGTTTCACATATCGGACACTGTTGTTCCTCTTCATGTTCTTTTCTATACAATATACAATCATTAGGGCATGCATGTATCTTTTTATACATCATCCTTAGTAGACACAATATTTTCTTAGCATCGTAGTATCAGAAGGAAACACATTATCATCTGGAAGCATGTCCTTAAAAGTCTCAAGCATTTCTAAAAAACTCTTGTCGCTCCATCCATACCGTGCTTTCAAGCTTACAAATTTTAATACTGCTTTCAACAATTGGTATTTTTTACACCCCGGGACAGCGGCGTATTAGCACCACTGCATATATTACCATATGGATATGATTGCTCAAAAGCCTCTTCTCCTACATCATGAATAATATCCTCTATCCGATCATCCGTATCCGTGTCATTATTATCAAAGGTAACTCCCCCTTGTTGAGATGAACTTGGCATTTTTAATTCTTCACCATGCCATACCCATACTGTATAACTCTTACAAAATCCTTCACAAATTAAATGTGTATATATATCTGCCGCACTTAGTCGCTTCTCATTCAAACATACTACACAAGGGCAATAAAACTTCCCATTATCATCATCGGCATTTCTTCTAGCGAAGTCTAAAAAACCCCTCACCCCATTATCATATTCAACACTCGTTCGTTTAGCGTTTATCCAACTATGATATTTATATATCTCAACACTTGTAGCACCCTATATCCAACAGCAAAAGGATAGACAAAAAAACAACAACCATAGAGTTTTAGAGATTTCATTGAATTTTAACATACACCATTTAAAACTAGTATTGTTTCAACAAACCAATAACACTGATAATCAAACAATCACACTAAATTAAAATAGAACTTAGAATGATATTACTCCAAGCCAAATATCACAAGTCATAGCATCATATTTACTTTCGGTCCAAACAAAAAAAAAACGTATATGTAGTAATAAAGTCATCACACAGTTTTTCCTTTCACCTTAATTACTTTTTTTTGCAATTATTTCGTGTCTAACTATATTGTCAGAGTTAATATTGCTGAGAATAAGCAAATACAAGCTGAAAGTTGAGGGCTTTTAATTAACAGAACACTAACCCGATTGAAGACCAAGGAGTGAGATTCTACCCAAAGTCACGGTGGCGTCGACTGAAGTTAAAATGAAGTCCTCAAATTCACTCACTGACTAAGGGAAGTCACGGCAGAGGAGAATGGTCACTACGGAGAATAGAGGTGGCGGCGGAGCAGAGTGACGATGATCAAAGAACAGCGACGACGAACACAACAACGGTAGAGGTAATGACGGAGGAGAGTTGAGCAAATAAAGAACGCGGCACGATGGATGAGTTCAAAACAAGCAGGGACAGAGCTCACAGAGAAATGGCTAAAAGAGAAGAAAGGGTTTATAAAACGCGGGATCTGGGCGTGGAAGTAAAAATACGGACAAAAAAGCTTACCTTTTAGACCGGTTTTTATCAAAAACCGGTCTTAAAAGGGAGGGAAAATATTTTTTTTAATTTTTCACATTTAAGACCGGTTTAATTAAAACCGATATTAAAAGGTTCAAATTTTTAATTTTTAAATTATTTTGATATTTTAAGACCAGTTTTATTTATAACCAGTCTAAATAATTTTTTTAAGACCGGTTTTTTTGAGAACTAGTCTTAAAAGTTCTATATAATTACAAAACTACCACCGGTAACCAATCTAAATGTGGCTGTCTAAGAATGGAATTTTTTACCAGTGCATTTACTTTCTAGTTGTCACAGAAATTGTGATGAAGCGTAGACATTTTATAGAAATAAGTTTTTGTATTTTTGTTTTTTGATCGTGAACTCTCTTGTCGGAGCATCATCCAGGTTTTGATATTTTTTTCTGTAAATCCTCTCAGTTATTTTAGACTTTTCCCTTTGAGTTATAATGCTTGTGTTATTTTCGGGTTCGTAGTTGAATTTAAGATGAGATATATATGTAGATATTGTTGCTGGTTTAATTGATTGAATAGGCCACTGCATTGAGTTTCAAATATAAATCACATATACATTTTCTCAATTTTTAACAAAATTAGTTGTTGCTAATTTAGCTAAGCAATTGAAATAATGCTAGATTGACTTAAATTATGTTCGTAAGTGAACCAGAACCTGATCATTTGTACCAAAGAACAAAGATACCAATAGAAAGGTTTAACAGAGTGTGTATCAGTCTCATTTCAAACGTTGTTAACACCCTCAAAGCCAGCTCCAAAGTCCATATTAGTCAAAATGCCACAAAATTGTACTTCCAGAACGCTCCCAGGACCTAAACTTATAAAACCTACAATCCAAGGCCTACAGCTATCAGACTCTATGCCGTTCTTTGAGTACCTGGTACATTATAAATGTCAGCACACACTCGCTAATTCAATTTATTCACACCATTACACTTGAACATCCTCCTCTTTATACAAATAGAGGTGGCCTCTCCGAAAGTAATTTTCGAGTGATTAACAAAATAACTTTTTAAATGAACAATAATAAGAATTTACTTGCATGCCACATTGTTCATGACTCATGAGTAGTACAACTTATCAGGATTTTTATGTGTGTGTTTGGGATAGCGGTAGGAAAAATGACTTATTATGATTATGATTTATTAAAAATGACTTAATAGAAAAGTCAGTTTTTTTAATGTAATTTATGTTTGGATGAACGATTTGGAATAGCTTATTTTTGGGCAATAAGTGCTTATAAATCGTGATTCACGGTACACGAGGTAAGTATGTGAGAGGAGTTTTATCTCGGCTTGCGTAATAAGGACTTATTGTCCAAATATAAGGGTGTGTTTGGAAGAGCGATAGGAAAAATAGAGTTTCTCAATTTAGCGTTTAGTAATTTTAGTTTTAGTAAAAGCTCGATTGTGTAATGTGATTTATGTTTGGAACAGCGGTGGGAAAAATGACTTTTGTAAAAATAAAACTTGTTTGGATTGATTTAAGCACAAATGACTTTTGTGATAATAGTAAGAGAGAGTGGGTAGAAAAATATTTTAAAGGGTTAAAAACACCAAAAAATAGTTTAAAATAATTTTTGGAACTGAAAAAGTACATTAAAGATGAAATTGCAATCAGTCTGATAACACATTGGGTATAGTTGAAAAAATATTTTAAGGGTTAAAAGCACCAAATAATAGTTGAAATTAATTTTTGTAGCAAAAAAAGTACATTAAGGGTAAAATTGCAGTAAGTCTGATAGTACACTGGACACAACTGAAAAAATATTTTAACCATTATCACTCTCCCCAAAAGCTAAATAGTAAAAGCTGAGAAATAGAGCTTATGACAAAAGCTATTAAGATAGAATTAAGCTCGATTGCTCATCTTGAGAAACAAACACTCAAAATTTTTTTCTCAAATTGGGCATTGAGCTTTTGGCCTCAATTTAGCGTTTGGGGGGTGCAAACGCTCCCCCAAACACACACTAAGTGTTTCCAAACATGCCATAAGCTCTTCCAAACACACACATTTTTGGACAATAAGTGTTTATAAATCGTGATTTACGATATACAAGATAAGTATGTGAGAGGAGTTTTATCTCGACTTACGTAATAAATGACTTAATAGAAAAGCTGTAGTGTGTGTTTGGGATAGCGGTAGGAAAAATGATTTATTATGATTCCAACTTATTAAAAATGACTTAATAGAAAAGTCAGTTTTTGTAATGTGATTTATGTTTGAATGAGCAATTTATTTTTAGACAATAAATGCTTATAAATCGTGATTTACGGTATACGAGGTAAGTATGTGAGAGGAGTTTTATCTCGACTTACGTAATAAGTGACTTAATAGAAAAGCTGCGAGAAGCTTATTTAATAAGTAGCTTATTCTATCCGTGATACAATTAAAATAAGTTGAACCAAACACTGCAAAAATGCAGGTTTTTATTTAGGCTTATTGCCAAAAAACGGGCTTATTTCTGCCCAATAAGCTGAACCAAACACGCTTGTAGTGAGGAGCTTATTTAATAAGTAGTTTATTCTACTCGTGATGTAATTAAAATAAACTGAAC
This sequence comes from Inga oerstediana, assembly GCA_963210345.1. Lineage (NCBI taxonomy): Eukaryota > Viridiplantae > Streptophyta > Magnoliopsida > Fabales > Fabaceae > Inga > Inga oerstediana. The sequence continues at coordinate 55,145,176 of OY723407.1, read as the reverse complement.
ACAACACTGTAAAAACGCAACACGTTTTTATTTGGGCTTATTGCCCAAAAACAGGTTTATTTCTACTTAATAAGCTGAACTAAACACACCCTATATCATTTAAAGATGTAAACATAATCAAACATTTATTCTAACAAGTAACAAATATAACAAATATTACATCTAGAAAGTATGGACATTGACGCAAATACAAGATCCAACAATGGCAATAACATGGCCGTATGAAATCTGAGGTGAAACATGTAATTTAGAGTATCATTTAGCGTCGCAAGGTGCCTGAGATATCCAACCTGTTTTGACATGGAACATAAAGATATATATATATATATATATAGATATATATATATATATATATAAGATGAACATAAGTACCTATGATTTGTAGGACTGCATTCATGTACCATTTATTTGCAAAAGACCCAGTTGTCGTTGCCTCTTCTAGAGCAAGTTCTTGCGAGAGTGTGGTTTTCTATTGAAATTGCCATCTCAAACTAGGAATCACAATAACGAAATAACAGGCTTGGTACATGTTGGACTTTATAATGATCTTCTCCTCCCTTTTCAAGTTTGAGTCTGAAGGCACGAAACATTGATATAATCTCCAACTCCTGAAGACTAGTCATGAACCTTAGCCCATCTGGAACCACATTGAGTTTAGCGCATCCTGAAATCTGTAGTCTGCAAAGACTGGGCATGGCTTCTTTATCCAATTTCCACTCTTCAAAATTGGTCAAGTCACCAAAAACCAGAGCTTGAAGCTGAGGGAAACTTTTCTTTGCACAAACTAATTCCTTTCCCATGAATGAATCCATTTGTAATTCAAGGATCCTCAAATTGGGAAGCTTCCCCAGTGTTTCCATTGGATCTGCATTAAGTCTGGACCCCTGCAATTTCAGCTTAACAAGCTTGGAGGGAAGTTGGTGATGTTCTGGTAACTCTGTTATAGGCCCTTCTATATGAAGCTTATACAGATTAGGACATCCTGCTGCGACTCGAGGAACATTAGTATCCTCAGTGCAGACAAAAAATAAAGATTCAAGGCGGCCAAATTTCACACCTGGGGATTCAAATATGTCCCCAAATGTGGGATCAACTATTACCAATTTTCTCAAATTGGTCAGTTTGGTAAGATCTGTTACATCACACTTACCTGGAGGGAAGTTAACTAAAGTCTGCAAGTTTCTCAGATTTATCAAAAGCCACTTTTCTGTACCACTGCCACACGACTCTGGCAGATACAAGTGTCTTAATCTTTGCATCTTCCATATTACATTTGGTATTTGTACAGTTGAATTCCATGTTAGAAGATCAAGAGTTTGCAAGCATCTCAGATTGCCTATTGTTGGTGGCAGCTCATCAATATCTGTGTTTCTTAGACTGAGAAATCTCAGGTGGATCAAGTAGCCAATTTCTTTTGGTAACTTCCCTCCTTGGCCATGCAAACCTTCCAAGTCCAAGACTCTGAGTAGCTTGAAATTATTGAAAACAGATTTCATTATCTTCCATTTATAAAGCTGGGCTGCTTTTTCATGAAAACAGATAAGCGACCTAAGATGGAGATTGCTTGTCAATTGTGAAGGGAAGAGCCTATCAATATCATGATCCAGAAATAGAGCAACCCGACGAACCTTGCCCATAGATCTTGCTCTGTGGACTATAGGTAAGTTAAAACAATCTGCTGGTTCATTCATGTTCCTGGAATTGACCATCTCAAGAAAGTTTTCTTCTTTTGCCTTTGATACACACAGGTCTCTCATAAGATTGTGCATTTGACAAGTTCTTATTCTTCCTGTTGAACTCTTTTGCACCACCTGAATCATGCACCTCTCAACTAGCTCATTCAAGCAATGTTGTGCCATATCCTCCATGTTTTCCTCTCCTTCTACTTCATTCTGAACCAATCCCTCTGCCACCCATATTCTGGTAAGTTTCTTGGTTGGTATCTCAATATTTTCTGGGAAATGGGCTAAATGTAGGAAACATGGTTTCAGTTGATATGGTAATTCATAATAGCTTAGGGCAAGTACCTCAGACACTCCCAAGAGCTGTTCCCTCCCTTTTGCTCTCCTCAAGTACGAATTGATGTTTTGACACACACTGTCCCAGTACTCAAGCGTTGGCTTTTTTGCCAAGAGTCCCCCAAGAACAATAATGGCCAATGGTAAACCTGCACACCTTCCTACCATTTCTCTTCCCAACTTCTCTTTCTCTGTGTTGATTGTGAAGTCTGTGGAAAGCAAAAACAGAAACTCATTAGTCTGTTATGCTACCAAAGTTTCACCCATGGTCATTGAGTCTATATTTATTGACTCAAATAGAATAGGACCTTCTCCTCAAATTTAAGTGTACGATCTCCATTTCTCTATGCACGTAGTTTTTAGTCCTTTACCCTATGTTTTGATGGAGAGAAAAGTGAGGGGAAAATAGGAAGGAAGGAATACTAAGTTTGAAAACTTCCATAAATGGTAAAAAATTTAGTATTTTTAGGAGTTTTCTCTCCAAGTTTTCTTTCCCACTTAATTTTCTCTCCATCCAAACATAGGGTTAGGGACAAAATACATTAAGGAGTTCTCTTTCACTATATTGGTCAATCAGGACTGTATATTTTGCATGCCATATTTGTAGCAAATATATATACAGAACTATGATCAGTCTGCTCAGAGAGGCTGTCTAACTAGAAAAGATACATACTCTGGTATGCTAAGGTATCCATACCAATACAGGACATTGCAGATTACAGTTCACTATAATATGCATGCTTGTTTGGAGTTATTATGCTACAGCAATATAATTAAAATCTTGAAGTTTTAATTCAGTTGTGATTTCATTTCACCATAAAAGATTTGATATGAGATTTCTGAAGTGATGATTTTATTCTCTGTAATATGAAGATGAAGATCTCCATCTGCAGCAACAGTAGGGCTTTCTGTTACAACTACTTCTGATTCTCTGTTATTAAGAACAATAACAAGAATCTCTAGCGATTTCTGGTGTCTTTCTTGGTCAGAAAATGAACTTGTGTGGAAAGTTTAAGTGCTAAGATTACCAAAAATTTTGTAGGCTTCAAACTTGTACACTTCCCCGCCTCAACTTCTCCCTCCTCCGAGAAATGATAAGGTAAGATATTAAGTAGTTTAAGGAGTTTGAAGCTTCAGAATTCTAAAACGAGAAAGATAATCAAAACTAATTGCATCACAAATATAGGTAAAGCAACAATTGCGGTTATGAAGAAGAATTTACAAACCTGGATCATCTTTTATGAGGAATGCCTTCTTTTGGAACAATTCCCAACTGTCAGCTTCGTTTAGACACCTTGGTTGATGAAGGAAACACGTGGGGTCTACATGCAATGCAACATCAGTATTTCGAGAAGTAAGCAATATTTTGCTGCCAGATTCTCCTCTTCCAAGTGGGAAGGCAGGACTCAGAATGTTCCAAGTCTCCACACTCCAAATATCATCAAGCATCACCAAACACTTCTTCTCCATTTGAACTTGGTAAAGCATCTTTGCAAGTTCCTCAAGCCTCATACTGATTATGTCCTCTTTCTCCTCTTTAGTAAGAGGAAGCAGTTTAAAGAGAATCCCTTCCCACACATCCTTTGGTTGACATTGCTGAGATACATAAGCCCAAGCAAAACTCTCAAATTCATGTCTAACATCAGTATCATGGTATATCTTCTTGGCCAGTGTTGTCTTCCCTAAACCCCCCATTCCACATATCGCAACCACTCTGCAACTTTTATCCGGACTCACCAGATGTGACTTCAAAATTTGTACATCTTCTTCTACCCCAATTATGTCCTCTTCAATTATGTGAGAGTAAGATCTCCTCAAAGCCTTCTGCCTCCCCTGCATAGAGCTCGTGGACTGGCCTATTTCAGGCCTTATGCCATATGTTTCCAAATTTCCAGCGAGGTTTGAAATCCTTCGTATGATTTCATCAACTTCAGATCCCAATTGGTAATTCTGAAAGCATTCTTTACCAGCACACCTCTTGATGGTGTTCAAGACACTGACCCTTCCCCTTCTTGAAGCTCCTCTAAGAGCATATTTCTCAATGATATCCTCAGAATCATATGCAGCTTCTCTGATTTCTGAAATCCAATTCCTCAGTCTTTCATCTTCATCTTGCCTTCTATCTGCATCTTGTAGGTAAGACTGGATCAGCCTCAATTCTGCTATCAGTTGCCCCACTTTCTCTGTCCCCTGGTATAAGGAAACAGCTTCTTTAAGCAAATCAACAAGCTCTCCCACAACAAGTGATACCACATACTCTGCCATTAATTTCCCGGTTGTTTTTCCCCTCTACTCAAATCCAAGAAAGATTTGGCTGCATGAACTCTGCTTTCAAACGGAATAGGCCAAAGTCACATCAGTGTTGACTTTGGCAATGACTCTGTTTTTGCTAGAAGATTGTGTAATGGCACTGGCACGCCAATCTTGACCCTATATATATATATATAAACTTTGGTGAGTTTTCATGGAAGATTGTTCGGTTTTTCAAACAAGAGTGAAGCTCTGAGCTCATGCCATGTGTTAGGCAATAATGAAAGAAGCACTGGGAAATCCATGGGCAAGCTACTTTTGCTCTGGAAATAATTTAATAAAGTCAGTCTTGTAATGCTTGTTAGTAAACAATGTCGTGCCAAAAAGAGAGAAAAATCAACATCAATCTAAAATATAAAAAGCATAGAGATGGGTCAACAAAACTTAAATTAAATAAACGAATTAAGGACATTAAAAAATATATTAACAAAGAGCAAGGATCCTCTACGGTGTAAAGCAACAAAATGGTGTGCTGTTTTTTTTTTTTTGAATAATAACTGGAATTCATTAAATTACAACTAAGAACTTAATACAAAACAGATGGTGTGCTGTTATGTTGCAATAATTTTAGGTTATCTACCTCAGATTTTGGACAATATGACTTTACCAGTTAAAACTTTTAATTTTTCAACATATGTGTGAGTGATTTAACTTGCCAAAATCAAATCTAGGTTAACTAAATTATTTTTTATAGAAACAACATGCAAGCTAAATATAAAAAAAAAAGTCAGAAATAGATCATAAGAGAAAAATTAAGCCTTTTGCATAGATAAGTTTAAATATCATGCGTTGTATGAAAGGTAAGAAATTAGTGAACTCCAGTACTTTATTCAAAAAAAAAGGTAAGAAATTAGTTGTATTCTCTATAATTTAATAAGGAGGGTGACTAGTTAAATATTTTGGGCTTTATGCATATATAGTTTTTATTGATGTGTTATTTTCCTTTAAATACATATTCTTTTTATTCTTAATATAAAATATATTTACCTAATTTGATTAAATTAAAAAAGTTAGTTAAATTAGTTTATATGGCATGTATTTTTTAAAATACTCTATTCATCTTCCTAATTCCCTTATTCTCTTTCCTCATTGATTATTAATGAGAGAACGTCAATAGAGGTAAATTAGGAAAATATTGATAAATATAAAAATTTTATCTTATATTTAAAACTAAAATCAACTTATATGTTATATTAAAGACAGGAAGAAGGACATAAAAGCATCTCAATTGTTTTTTAAAAAAATGGTCGGCTTCATATTTGGAGTGTGGACAGATCAACAATCTACATCGATATTCTTAAAACTCTGGGCTGCAGATCTATACATGGCATCCGTTTGGTACTAGGGATATGGATACGATGGGACAGGAGGGGGTGAGGAAAAAATTTTAGCAATTGAATTAAAAAAATTGGAGAAATGAGATTATAAAATTTTAATAAAAAAAATATAAGATAAAAAAATAAGAAAAATTTATAAAAAACTTTTAACCTCACTTCTCTAATTTTTTTAAATCTAACCCAAAATTTTTTTCCCTCCCCTCCCCTTATACCAAACAAGCCCATACCCTTATCTAATTTTTCATATTATCAGAGTGCTTGTGCGCCGTTTGGTGAGCAACACAAGAATAGTGTAAAAATACTGATATATAGTATATAATTACATTGAAGAATTCCCTTCAAGGTTAGGTAATATATACAATTTCTCAAAATATTCAAAAGTAAAGATTATATATAACCATTGTCTTCGTATTGGGAAACATGCCCTTTAGTTCCCCGTGTCTACATCCTTGTTTTTCCAGTCGTTGGCACCCACTGAGACATTTTATTTATAAAAAGGGGTGAGATTCCAGGGAATCTCAATAGAAACATACTATCAACATATAAAATATGAGAATTAAATATACAATGCATTATATAGTGTAAAACGAAAATTCACACCAATCCATGTGTGTGCACAAAGTTCAGAGCCAAACACCGAGTTAAAACCCCTACTTGTATCTTAGTCGAGTCACCAACTACAGTCAGGCAATACCAATATACCTTGGCTGGTCACCGAATTACAACCAGGTAATGTGCCTCTCGCATGTTTCAAATAACAAAAAACAATAACACATATCATACAAATAGTCATATAATATATGAGAGATAGTAGTTTCTACTTGAACCATTTTCTAATCTCAAACGGTTCACTTCATGAAACGTGCCAACTACAGGTGTCCAACTTAGCCCTAAAATTTCAAATTGACAAAAATTAGGTTATAACCTATCCATGTACCATTTGAGACACTTCCATAGTATTTATTGTGGTTATATTAGCCTATGATGAAATTTACCAAAATGCCCCCGGGACCCCGACCCAGCCCGTCGTACCCGATTCGACTGCGTTTTTTTCAAAATTTTGACACAGGCTATTCTGACATATTTTCGCTCAAGGAATCCATTTTTTACCTCAGTTTCCTCAAATTCCAGCCCCAATTACAAATTTACCCCCTAACAGCTCCTATGTGAGGGTTTTAAGGCTATTTTTGTAATTACACTTTCTATGGCTTTTCTCACTTCATACTCAACATGAACCCTGCACAATCTTTAATTCTAAACACAATGGAATCATCAAAAACACCAAAATCCAGTCCAAACACATCCCAAGAAAGATCTGGACAAAATTCCATAACCATTGGAGAAAATGGATTTTTATGATTTCAATCTATAAAACAGCTTGTTATCCCCTTTAATCACTTTTTTAACCATTTAATTATACTTTTTACATGATTAATCCAAATTTGGGCAGCACCTCCCCTTAAGGGTTTGTGTTCCCACAATTACAAATCATGAAAACCAAGCCGAAACCACAAATCTCAACCAAAACAACAACATACACTTTGATTCAATAAGAAAACAAGGTTATTTGGAGTTACCTTTAATATCTCTTTTTTCTCTCTCTAAAACCATCCTCTCTCTCCTCCTTCTTGCTCTTGATTGTGCTTGCTACAAGCCATGTTCATAAAGATATGAGGGTAAGAAGAGGTTTTACAAGAGTTAAAAGGCTAGAGCTCTTAGATTTCCATCAACTTACCTTAAATTTTAGCCTCTTATTGCTTCTCTCTTGCTCTCTATGTTTCTTAAAGCTCTCTCTCTCTCTCTCTCTATGTTTCTTAGCTTGGCCGAAGTATGAAGCTCAAATGGAAAGAGAAAGGGTCATATAATAATATCTCCATCCTTCTCTTTTATTATAGTTTATGACAATTTCACACATTTCCATTTAACTATCATGTTTTCTCTTCCCTCATTATACTTGGCCGAACTTAAGCTTTGGAAAGGAGGAAAAAGATGCCTTCAATTGGCCTAATTATCCTCCTCCACACATTTATTGTTGATTTGCAAAATTTGACTTATTGTCATCTCTCTTTTTTTTTAAAAAAAAAACAATACTACTTTATTAGTTTAAATAATTTTTATGCCACATTTTTCTATTTGACCTTATCTCTTCATAAATTATGTCATCAACTCCCAACCAAATTCTCCTCTCCCTTGTTAGCCCATTCTCACGCCAACTTGGAGCAATTGGCTTTTCTTTATTCATCTCATTTGTTCCACAATTTACACAATTGTCATTACATTTTATTTTCCAAAATCGCAACATTTGGCAATTTTGGTAGATTTCTTGACTGAACTTTGAAAAATCATATCTTTACTTGTAGAGCTTCAATTGGAGTGATTCTAAAGGCTATGAAACTCTTATTGAGTCTAGTTTCAAGGAAGAATATGGACTTTAGCCAATTGAAAGCACAAAATTTCCAGAATTAAATTGTTTGAACGCTCCTCTAGAAACTTTTCAGATTTTATGGGCTAACTTCAAAAATCCATATATTTTTGTATACAGCTTCAAATGATTAATTTGACCCATCAAATTAAAGATTAGAATGTATACTTTCACCATGTAAAATTTTATAATTTTTTAACATCATTTGATCAACGAAACGTATTGCACAACAACACTGCCTCACTGAAAGCAATGAAACGGCATACACTTGCAACTCTAACAAATTCCATTTTTGTATACAAATTTTCCATACTCTTTAGTTCACCATTTTATTTTCTTTAATGCCCTAAAGATATAAGAAATATTAGGGAATAGATTTGAGACACTTGCTAAATCGAGGTTTAGCAGTCTGCTTAATATAGGTTTATTCACAAACCTCCAATCTCAAAATTCAGGATATTATATTTCTTTCCCCGTTCAATAAATTTCGTCCTCAAAATTTGAACATCAACAATTTAGAGATTAATCATGTAACAATCAAGTGAAGACCTTCATTTAATTAAATTAATAGAAAAGAAAGACTAGGACTACCCCAAAAAATAAAAAAACTGAATCCTCAGTTATAAATTTTCAAATTAATATCTTGTTGAATTGAATTTTGAAGATAGAGAAATTAGCATTAACAATTATAATTATAAAGGGAAAAAATCACTTTGCATCATACATCATGCTTGCCATTGTAACGCTGCAAGTCCAATGGCTAACGCAGATGGTTTAGTTTTCTAAGTCCAAGGGTTATATAAACAACGAGAATGTGAAGTTCAGCCAACGTAAACACAAGCATAACCACAAAATTCCAATACGACCACTGTTACAATTACAAAATTTCACAGCACATCCTTCCAGTTACTTCCTCCAGTGTTTAACATAAAACTAATTGATTTTTTTTAAAGAGATTAAGAAAATTAAATAAATTATTTTAAAATATTTATAATTATTTTTTTTCTTTAAAGATTTACGTGACTTATAAACTGATATATAATATATGTTATGATTAAATAATTTATTTAACTTTTTTAATCTCTCCAAAAAAATTAACTAAATCTTATATCAATGATAGGACAAAGTAGTATACATGTATCATCAATAAATAATTTTTGGGGTTAATATCATTGTTGGTCTTTACCGTTTGATGGAATTTTGGTTTGAGTCCTTATAATTCCAAATTGTTGGTTATGGTTTCTATTGTTTCATAAGGAGTTGATCTGAGTTAAAGTATATGAACAAAACCTAATTCTTGTTAAAAGTATAGAAACTAATCATTAAACTCAAACTAAATTTTTATGAAAATATAGAGATTAAAGCCAACAAATAGAGAGCCGAACCAAAATTCAGTCCAAGAACAAGGATTTACAATGGTATTACCATTAACCCCTAATTTACACCGCCATAAGTGAATGAATACGTAAATTGCTGATGCCGAAATCAATGGATTGCCTCTGCTGTATGATTTCACAACTGGATCATAATGGAAGTCCAGAAAGGCTTGAGAATTTCAAAGAAAGTACGAGTAGAAGCCAAGAAGCTACACTTTGCTTATGTGTCAGCATTAGAGCAAAGTCTCCATGATCTTGAGGGAGTGCTTGTACACTATCTGTCATCGATTCGCTCCAAGAAATCATGGCCTTTCCAAACGAGTCCTCTGACTGATCTCATCAACAGGTTCCATATTTTAGTAGAACAGATACCAAAGTTACAGGTGACTCGATCCATTTATCTACCTGTGTCAAAAAATCAACTGGCCAATTCAACCTCCATCTGGGCGACCATTTAGTTGAGCTGCCTCTACTTTTTCTGATGTCTCGACAACTTCCCTCATTGATGGCCTAAATTTATGTTCCGTTTGGACGCATTTAAGAGCAAGGTGAGCTACTTGTAATGCTAACCTAGGTGGATATCTCCCCTCCAATCTACTGTCCATTGCGTTTATCATCTTCCCTTTACTCAACAAATTTGATTTGAGCCAATCGATCAATGATTGGCCCTTACCCAGATGCCTATGAATATCATGAATCGCTTTGCCTGTCAGTATCTCCACCAAAACAATTCCAAATCCATACACATCACTTTTCACAGTCAAGTGACCTGTCACATTCCCAAGAGAGAATTAGTAGTTTCATCATCAATAACAGAACTATTTCACTACAGATACATGATCAATTGATCAAAATAATAACGAGATTGAAGATGGAAACCCGGGTAACTTGCCTGTGGCAACGTACTCAGGCGCAGCATAACCGTGAGATCCCATAACCCTTGTTGTCACATGAGTTCTATCACCAGAAGGAATCGCTTTGGCCAAACCAAAGTCTGATAACTTTACATTGTAGTTCTGTGACAGAGCTACAGGTTAGACTGAACTCAACATTCTTTCATTTCATGAATCACTAAATTCACACATGGTTTTTCTCTTTGTCCTCTAAGACTATTATGTTGCACAGTGACATGATATGCAAATATGATTCCAGAATTTGACACTTTGTTAGTTGTCTTGTATTTTCGGTCAACCAAAAAAAAAAAACAAAAAAAGAACGACCCTTGAATACTTGGGCAGAGAAATAACATTGGGGTATCTAATTACCTTGTCAAGTAGTATATTGGCTGGCTTAAAATCTCTGTATATGATTCTATTCTCCAATGAGTGTAAGAAGTCTAGGCCCCTAGCTGCTCCAATTATAATCTTTAATCTTGTGTCCCATGGAAGTGGCCGTACATTTGAACCTCCTGCATAAGTATAATCAAGAAAAATATATGAGAAATTCGGGGGAATTTTCCTCAGAGTGTCCAGTCAGCAATGTGATGAGTTCTCACTTCCGAATAGGTGGTTAGCCAAGCTGCCTTTGTGCATGAATTCATACACCAGAAATAACTCTTCATTTTCCCTTCCAAATCCAAACAACCTGACAAGGTTAGGATGAGAAAGCCTTCCTAAGAAATTCACCTCTGACTGCACAAAATCAGCATCATATACATTAGTTACAAAGCAATTGAAGGATGAAATTGTTTTTTTTTTTTTCCAGATTATTAATGCCAGTACCTGCCATTCCATAACACCTTGTGTGCTATCAGAGTTCAATCTCTTGATTGCGACGGCCAATCGCCCATCTCTTGTAGCTGTTGATGATGCTCTCCCTTTAAGCAAACCCTTGTACACTCTGCCAAAGCCTCCCTCTCCAAGTACAGAGTCAGCTCTGAAGTTTTTAGTTGCTGCCTTAAGTTCCTCAAAAGTGAATTCTCTCAAGTTTGCCACATCCAAGATCTGCCCATTAGGAAACTCATCCTCTTCACCTCTTACTTTTAAAATCTGGCTGCTATCAGAGCCTAAAAGAGATGAATTTGTGTTGCTGGTTGTGTATGCGTTACTGCTACTTGGTCCAAATAGCCTGCTATTTCCTGCAGACATGCTGCTTCGTCCAAGCAAAGTGGAATTGCTTGTACTCTGTAAGAGCCTTGAAGTACTGTGTCTAATGGGTAGTTGGCTGCTCCCTGTGGCATTACCAAAGGCAAACTTTGTTAGTTAGTTAAGGAATGATTCTTGGATAACAGAGTAACAAGTTTTTGCAGTTCACTTGTAGCTTTAAGCTTCAAATAAAGGAATGTTTGTTTGGTTGCTTTTGCACACAACTTTCGTTTGACTGGTTTATAGTTGCTTTCAGAAGCTTGATCTCATATATTTGACTCTGTAACTAATTATGGGAAACCCTCACTAACTGGGAAATTAAAAGGAAAATGAAGAATTACTGGGCAGCAAAGGAGGAAGCTAAGAGACGAGAGAAATTAAACGAAACAAGACTAGTTTTGGCAATACCCAATTGGTTGTTGTTGGCGCCATTGTTGGAGTTGCGATGAGAATTTGTAGACTCAGATTGACGAGCCAGACAGTTTCCCATATTGGATCTTTCCACTTGCTCTTCCTGATCCGAGAGGCACAGGAATGCAATAGATACATAGAACCTCTTTAATTTGCTGGGATTTCCATCAGGAATGCAATAGATACGAGAGGTAATGCCTTAGGACTCTGAACTAAAAGATAACATATAATTTTAAAGTCTCTGCGATTTTCCCCACGAGTAGACAAGTGATCAAAATGAATAAGCAGCAAAACTATGACGTGGAGGAGGGAAGCTTCCAAGAATTCAGTACGAATAAGTAACGAAATTAAGTTGTGGGGCCCCATTCTAGAAATCTTGTGCATGAAGGTTCCGTGTAGAGTATGTGTGCTGCTGCCACGTCGTATGGAACTTAAGAAACTATTGCTCCTTCTGCCTCTGATCTCTTCATCTTCATCCAACTTTAGGTGGCTCTTTTTGTAGTAAGGGTATGTTTGGGATTTCATTTTTAATGGAGGGATGGATCTAGGAGTTAGCCCATCGTTTGGACTTTGGAGGATACACTTTATGGTGAATCGACATTTACATCATAAGTGACACTGATATTGTTTTCATATCCATTATAAAAAACCCTTGTTATGATAAAAAATAACACCAACGTCATCCCTTACGGCATTTTCGTCTTACTCCAAAAATATGTTTTTTGTACTTTAAGCACAAACTGCTTTTCTTATTAGCCCTCTTTGCTTAGTGTAAGATCTTATTATATATTTTGAGTGGATTAATGATGTTAATTAAATTAATTAATATCTGACAAAAAAACATAATTAAGTTGGTTAATATGATCATAATACTACCTCCGCTTCAAAAGATAAAGAGACAAATAACTAAATCACCCAATTCAAAATGTGGGTTAGAGACTAAATATGTAAAAAAATATATATAAATTACATTTTTAAAACACTCTTATTTATAGAGAAATTGTATGTGAATCTGAGTTCTGCTTATCCCTCTTTGGAAGGTGCTGGGACTTTGGGGAAGGATGGGAAGATCTCTATTAGTTTGGGATATGAGTTAGAATGAGTGGGTAAAGAAAGATGGGAGACACATAATTTATTAAGGGTAAATTTGAAAAAAAAAAAAATCCAATGATGACACAAAAACAGAGTATATTTTATATAAAAAAGAGTAAAATACTCTAACCACCCTCCAGTTTTGCGTTAATTACACAGACCTCCCCTCTATTTTAAAAACATATACTTAAGTCCAAACAGTTAACTCCGTTAAGAATATTCTAAAAAGATTCTAAAAATATATTTTTTTAATTAAATTTATTTTTTCTTGCAAATTTTGACTAAAGTTGTTTTAAAGAATTTAAGAGTTTTTTTTATCTATTCCTTAATTTCTATTTTTATCTTTACAAGTAGTTATCTGTTTGATGATTTTAGTATTGATTAATGTAAATATCACAAACGTTGAATATTCAAGCAAGATTTTAAATAAAAATATGCTTGATCAAATGTATTTATTAATATTTGTGGAAAAAATATTAAATTATAAATTTAAATGGCACATACAATCTCGTACTTATATAGTTTATTCTATTCGATAAAAATATGTGTTTAATATATATTTTAAGTCAAAAATAATTTATAATATCAAAATTAATAATTTTTTTAAAAAATTAGAAATTTAGCGAATCTAATAGAGTAAATTTATGGTTGTATAAATTTTTATTAGCCCCTATATATATATATATATATATAATTTTAATACTGAAGAAGGGCATTTTGATTAAAAAAAGTTTAAAAGTCAAACTTAACGGTCAACTAATGGTTTGGGTGTATGGAAATAGAATCTCAAACTATAAGGGAGGTTTGTGTAACATATATTTTAGTTTTAAGGGAGGTTTATATGAGTTTCCAAAATAGAGGAGAGGTCTGTGTAATTAAGGTAAAACAGAGGGGAGGTTAGAGTATTTTACTCTATAAAAAATTATAGCCCTCACAGATTTGTTTTTTATATTTTGAAGTACAGAGAGTATGTGTTTTCTCTTAAATATTTTAATCATCTTTTTTAATTCTCTATTCCTCTTCTATTTAATTATTGTTGAGAGTATATTAGTAAGATTAATTTAAAAAATAATGATAAATATATGAAATAAGTCTTATTTTTAGAATCAATATCAACTTCCTTATTAGATCTCTTATTAAGAATGGGAGGAGTATTTTTTTTTTAAAAAAAAAATGTAAAGAGGAACCATATATTACTCAGCATCAGAAAAATCAAAAGCGGCAACAGCAGTAATTACAAAGAACAAGGGGAAAAAAATAAAAAATAAAAGAGTGTATCTGTTTTTCTATTTTTAATGAGAAAATTCTAAAAATTACCTTCAAAAGTTGAAAATATTAAATAAGTTATTTTCTACTAAAATGAATTATGAATTGCTAATCAAGTGTAATCAATGTTCAATCTATTATAGGAAATAAAACTGATTTGAGATCATACAATATTGTACAAATAAATGTTGAATGAGTAACTTTTTTCATATATACGTAGCAATTTTTAAAAATACTCGTATTATTTTGATTATCAAGGGGGAAGTTTTAAGTGAGAGTTTGAGAAATGTCAAAATTATGGTTTTAAAAGTTCTTTTTCGTAAGTCGAGATAGAACTCATTTTACATATATACTTTATAAATCATAAAAATTATTTATCAAAATACTAATCCAAAAATACACATGAGATCTAAGGTGTGAGCGATGAGCCGGGCATTCTGGATGTTGCCCCATTGTTTTTTTTTTTTTTTTGTGTGTTGGGGAATGGGGGCCCAAGATGACACCTGTTGATCAATCATTTAATCCATGAACCATGCATGGTACCACTAATTTGTGATTTTTTTTTATCAAAACACCAATTTGTAAATTTAAGTTGCTGGTTTCCAGACGGCACCCATTTATTGCTCATCCAACTGTAGGAGAGAGTAATGGGCGGGTAGAGCAGTCCATGGCCAAACCCATAACCCGCCCATTTAACTTTAGACGGATATGGGCTAGCCCAAACCTGTACCTCAACCCATATAAACCCGTGTAAACGGGCTAGCATATAAATGGGCGGGTTAACACGGGTTATGAGTAACCCATTTAGATTGGACCTGCTTATTTTCTTAAAAAAGAAAGATAGATAAGCAGCAAGCCTTCATTTTAAGTCCATGATCTATCAATCTAAATTATGATGTCCATAATTCACACAAAAGAATCCAAATTTAGATAAGTAGTAAGTACCATCATAATAGAATTTTGATGTTTAAACTCCAACTTTTAAATTAAAAAATTACAAATACAAATTCAAAGATCAACAAAAATGGCATACTTCCATTGAATATTTGATATCTTCAATTCTTCATGAGTTGATGCTTCATTTTTCACCATCATCATCAGATTCAATTGAAGAAGGGGCTGTAGCTCCAAAAGCTAAATCTTCTTCTGCAAAATGAATTTAAAAAAAATATATCCATTAATAATCTAATATGCATTAAAAAAAAATGAAACAATACAAATTAAGAATGTTATTGAAAATACCTGCAACAACACTTGCACTCTCATCAAAATTATCAATATCAATATCCTTAAATTTAGGGGGTGTTTTGAATAGCCAATTTTGAGCGCATACACTTACTTGAATGAAGATTCTTAAAACTCGGACACTCATTTGAATGAAGGACCGAATCCGCAAAATGCTAATCACAGCTGGAGAGAACGAATTTAGGGATGACGAGAACGAACGAGACTACTGGTATAGTGGTGTGCAGGGTCGGAGTTGTTGATGGACGATGGTGAGTCAGAGTTTGTGATGCGTGAGTGTCTCAGACTGAGAGATTGACTACTAAAACTCTAAGAGTAGGATTGCACGCAGGGGTGGTTAAGTGAGTGTGAGACCAATTTCTAATTAAAAAAAATGAGAGATTGCAAGTGAGTAGGATTGCATGTAGTAGTGGACGAGTGTAAGTGATCAACAAAGAAACAAAATGATTGGTAAAAAAAGTGAAAAAATGAAAAAGTAATTAAAGTTTGAATAAGTGCATTGGACAAAATGATTGCATGCAGGAGGAGAGAGGAATGGTGATTGACTGAGTGAAGAGTGGTATGATTGGAATCCAAGGAGGAAAGGTAGTCGGCAAGGTAAGGTTAATTTTAAAAAAAAAAACTAAATGGGTGGGTACGAGCAACCCGAAGCTCTGCCCATAGCCCGCCCATTTAACTTTTAAATGGAACCCGCCCTATTATGGGTGGGCTCACAGTGACCCAATTAAATCGGGCTGCGGGTTGGGTTATGGGTAATGGGCTTATTGCTCTCCCCTATCCAACTGACACATTAATTATACTTGCAATTCCATGTATGCCCTCTAATTTCTAAATAATTAGATTTGCTACAATTTTGTGTTCGATCATATGTGTATTAGTGTAACATGAGCCTTCAGGTAATGTTGGGTACTTTATTTTTTTAATTAATTTTGGGTTTATAAGAGGTTTAAAACAACTTAAAAAAGCATTTTTATATTTTACTAAATGAAATTTCATTCATATAGCAACTTTGTAAAAAACAGAATTATTGAAAATAAGTTGATTCAAACAAGTACTTGGATAATCATCTTATAATCATCACTAAATCTTGGTTACTGCTTATTCCCTTACAAAGAAAGAACTTCTTAAACAGTAAGGCATAACAATTTTTTTTAAATAAAAAATGAATTTCTTAAATATCTTATTCAACTTATTCGTTTTTCCCCTCCAAAAGATAGCAACTTATTCGCTTTTTTCACCAAAAATACAGCCATATTCAAAATTTTGTTTTAGCCCCATGCATAAACTTCATACTAGATACCAAGCTCCAAAATTCCAATAGTGCTGAGTGGGAATAAAAAATGAAAAAAAAATAAAGCAGTTTTATAAAAGATATAATAATTATTATTTATTTTAATGCTTTAAAACAAATATATTTTTTAATTGTTTTTTAAAATGAATATATTGCATAGTTTCTTTTTTTGCGAAAATACTAGTTGGATATGAAGTTAGATTGAATAGCTAATTGATTTTTTAATTATTTTTTTAATGGAAAAAATAACAGGGAAGAGAAAATAATTTTCATAAGAATATTGATCTAATTAATAAAGAGTTAACTCATACATTACAAAACTATGTCTCTACTAATGAGGTTTGGCACAGTTGGTTAAGGTCTTGCCACCCCGATCACAAGGGAGTGTGTTCGAACCCTCTGACCGATGGGGAGACCTCATTGGTAGGCGATCTCGTAAGTACCTTGTAAGCGTTCAAAGAGCCCTGGGGCCGTGCCCTGACCTTGGTAGGGGACTGGTGCCGAACCTACCTAAACTTTTTATTATCAAAAAAAAAAAAAAAAAACTATGTCTCTTGAATCTTGAGACATGTTCCGCTTTGGCGGGTTCTTACCAGTTGCCATCTAAATTCGTGTGAGCTCTTGTTATTATTCAACTCATCTAAATATATTTTTAATATATAAGATAAAGAAGTTTATAAATAATTAAATATTCTAATGAAGAATGGCGTGATGGTCCAAATCAAGAGTCTTTTGGTCTATTGAACTTCACCAAATTTCGGTTCAAACCGCGAAAGCTGCATTCAGCCCACCCTACCCGCCCTCCCTCTCACGCGATTCAGCCTTTTCCCTGTTTTTCATTTCATTTCTGTTCATTCGTTGCGAAAACCTGAGA
Organism: Inga oerstediana; assembly: GCA_963210345.1. NCBI lineage: Eukaryota > Viridiplantae > Streptophyta > Magnoliopsida > Fabales > Fabaceae > Inga > Inga oerstediana. Next base: position 55,127,450 of record OY723407.1, on the reverse strand, counting down.
GCTTAATCTTCGAGGATCAGGACTCACTGAGACACCCAGAGAGAACAAGCACTGTGACCTTATATCAGCCGAATCTTGTTTACTAATTCAACAATGGCGTACGTAGATCACGCATTCTCGATTTCCGACGAGGATATCATGATGGAGCCATCGTACGTCGTCAACAACAAACCTCCCATCAAGGAGATCGCCCTCGCCGTTGCTCTTCTCTTCTTCGGAACCCTCGGTATCATCATCGGTTCCATTATGGCCTACAATCGTGTTGGTGGTGACACAGCTCACGGTATTCTCTATTATTCTTCCTTACCCTAACCTTTTCTTAATTTTCATGAATTTTAAGTTTCCGTGTTGATTATTCTTTGCCCGATCGAAAAAAAGTTCAGGCTGAATCTCTTTTTTAATAAAAAGAGCTGGCATTTATAATAAACTGTCTTACATCCCCCCTTTCTTGAGAGTTATGAAGAATTAATACTCACCCTGGAGTTAATTGGTTATTGTCTTCTTTCATGGGGGAAAATATATTGGAAGTGGTTGTCCAACTGGGTGAATTTGAAAGACTTATTATATGATATAAGTGTTATAGAATTCAGCATCTTTTAGACTGCTACATTATTATTTACTATTAGGGACTTTCTAACCACTTGAGTTCTCATTCAGGGCTTTTCTTTGCTATACTGGGAACCATCTTGTTCATTCCGGGTTTCTACTATACACGGATTGCTTATTTTGCCTACAAGGGATACAAAGGGTTTTCTTTCTCTAACATACCACCCGTGTAGCTGCAAGTTCAAATGTCATTCTGTACAGATCGTCAAGGGTTGTATTTTTTGTTTATCGTTTTTGTTCTCCTTTAGTTTTGCCGGCAAATAATGTGTATTTAGATTACAGGTGCTCAAAACACAGACCAAAAACGGAAAAAAAAAAAAAAAAAAAAAAAGATTACATCTGCTTGGAACGCTATGTACAACTATGGTTACAATTTTCTTCTATATAATGCGCTATTTCTACTCTAAATCGCTGGTGTATTTTTGCTCAATCAAAATCTGCAATGAATACTGAATACTAGAAGGATTAATCGAAGGCCTTTTTTCATTGTCTTTTCTTCAAAATTCTTCCTCATTTTCCCCTTTCTTCTATTTTTGCAATCCCTGGTCATTAGATATGTACACTATTTCTAGGTGACATACAGGGATGACTGGGCGGTTCCTGACATGAAATATTTATGATATTTTTTGCATCCTCTATCTAGTACAAGTGGCAGGTAGCCATAGGATGGGTTTTAGATTTGTCATCTGTCTGCCCAAGTATGTCTGCATTTTTATCCTCTAACAACTTGTTTGTCACTTATCATTTGGAGGTAAAATCTGATCTTGGATTCATTCAAAATTTGTTTGTTTTGGTTGTGTGTAAAGTAAGCTGGCAATAGTCATTGTCATTGATATTCAAATTTTTGGAACACTCTTTCTCCTTTTTTTATTGTGTCTTGTTGTCTCTTTTCTTTTCTTATTGAGGCATTTAAGTCCCCTTATTCTTGTTTTTCTGGTTTTCTAGATATATACATGTTGAGATATGCAGACAATCAGTGGAAGTTTTTCTTGACTGAAATTTACTCTCTCCACCTTCGGCAATACATTTATTTTGATTGAGAATGTCAATATAGCCTTGGGCTCGGTTTATGTTTTGCTTGTTGATTGCCTGTCTGAGATTTTAAACACCATGTTTTATATCTATCTCCCATATGCCCAGTAATGATAAAGGTTTTGTGAGCATATTTGCTCCAAAGCTCAGATAATTAACCATGGAAATTCATTAGGGCTAGGGTGTATTTTTGAAGTCCTCATCTTAAGTTTTTCAGGGCAAGTATGATTTTTAGCTATTTCTCGCTGAATAAGTTATTTAGGATTTTATCTCAAGATTTTAGTATGATGGTTGCAGCTTATGTGATCTCTGGAAACAGATGATGACATAGATGATTCTTGCCTTGTTAAATGGAACATATCTGTGCCTATGCAATATTGTTATAAGACAAATAATCAGGAACGTTTAGAAGACAAGATTACCGGCAGAATTTGCGTCAAGCAATTGATTATGCATGGATTTTTGTGTCTTAACCACTTGCTCCTGTAATATAACATCGATCTGCTGTCATGTTCTATATGTTAATGGAGTTAGAGTGCCTTGGTAGCTTGAAAGCAAATCGTTGCAGGTTATATTGACGATGAGCTACCTAAGAGACCGCATCATGCAGAAGTTTTAAAGTGGTCATTTTCATTTCATGCGAAGCAAATTTGCAATCAAGGTATTTTAAAAATCACTGAGTCATGGTTGGTACGTATGACTTTTTCGAGGTATCGTCAAGTTGCAAATATATTTCTCTTTAGGCCTTCTCTTTATTCACATGAGAGCTAGAGCTCCTCAAAGCTTTCCGCCTTGTATGCCTAGAATTTTTTTGTCTCTCCAATTTCAGGTCTTCTGCCTTACATTTTCAGATATCTTGCAATGTTAGTAATCCTTGTATGATTAGCTCGATGAATTATCGGCTAATTGCCGCGTGCCTCTGGATGATGTTTAAGACGCCAATCCTGCTTCTCGATCCTCCTCTGAGGACATGCATCTAAGACATCCTGAGGAATTCAGGATCACAAGTGGTTTCTCTTATTTTGAAATCCAATTCTGGAGTCTGCAGTGTTGCCCGTTATCTTCATCTTACAAGACATACTGGATCAACATCATCAATTCAGCTGGTAGGTACCTTGCCTTTTCTGATACCCCACATGAGCAAGTCACCAAGTGTTATGTTTCAAGACGTTGGTTTGGTGTCTTAATCAATTCATCTGGTGGGATTTGAGCTTGAAGCAATCATAATAGGGATTTTCCAGCCTTGCGACAAATCTGTGAACGTAAGTGGTATAGGAGGAAACACCTGAAATTGGAGAGACTGTGCCTGTTTAAGTTAGCCTTTTAAAGTATACTCACTTGAGTCGAGACAAAACTCTTCTCTCACATATTTACATCGTAAATCATATTAAAAAAGCAACTTCTACCATTAATTCAAACACACTTTTAAATTGTGGGCACGATAGATACATACCTTCGATGAGCTGTGCAGGGAGCTTTAAGGTGAGATTGCTCATTCATGTGATTGGAACGAGAAATAGTGAAATACACGTCACAGATATTTATACTAGGACCTTTTTAAAGTTGAAATGTTTATTATCAGGCTTTGCAATATCATCATTATTTATCAGAATTAACAGAAATCCAACTCTGGACTTTCACCTTTGTCTTGTCTTTGCACCTGTAATCTGTAACTTGTATGTAATATTGGATCTGCCTCAATTCAGTTCGCAAGCAGAAGCAAATTACAAAACCTTCCAAAGCAAATGATAATTGTGCTCATTTGGAACAGCGATTAGAATATTTAAAAATAATTTTTTAATCGTGATTTACGGTATACGAGGTAGGTATATGAAAGGAGTTTTGTCTCGATGTAAAAAACAGTTTGTAAGTAATCTCAACGTTAAAATAAACATGCCCAATTAATATAGGCTAGGTTGGGCATGGAATTATCTTCTCTCACAAGCAAAAACCTGGCATGGCAATTTCTTCAAACCCTCTCAAGCAGCCGAAATGCCAAATAAGTAATAACTTGTTCGGTGGGGAGTCTGAGTTCTTTTTTTTTTTTTTTACCATTTAACATGTGGGCCTCAGGCCAAAACTGCGAAAAGATTGAAAGATATCAGTTTTTTTCGACAATTTTGACTATCTTGTGGTGTCTAATTTTAAATAGAGAGTAGCTTTTCAGTGTATTATTTTAATTTCACAAAATATGAATTTATAAGTAAGAAGAATTGAAATCTTGTACTCGTTTTAATCACTATTGGTAATTACGCAAATTTTATGTTTTTGTAGATGTGCTATCGTGTATGAAATAGTTAGGTTATATTTTATAGAGAAATAATTCAGGTTTTAAACATATGTCTATCATGTATTTGTAAATAGAGAAATACATTATACGAACACAGAGTGGTCTCTCCCAATGTAAAAGCGAATAACGTGACGACATAAACTACCATAAGCACATAGTTTGAAAGACATAAGAAGAAATTTTGTGTTTAAAAAGAACAAGACCTTTATGTCATTGAATGAAAGAATCGCTTTTTAATTTCCCGGGGGCCAAAGTTGGTTGAAGAATCGCTTTATAGTTCTTTGAGTTTTTTATTCACCTCACTGCTACCATTATTGATAAACGTGAGCTAATCAACGTTCAGCGTCATTAATCTTTGGGCATCAAATGTTGGGTTCTCTCTTATGTTTTCTCCCCATTAAGGAAATGCAGCAGTTGAATCCCTTGCAGCAGATGCTCTTAAGGGAGTGTACCCGGTAGAGTGGGTGTCACAACCATCACTTTCTTTGTTTGCTATTTTGACCTTTGATGCCGGGAAGACACTGGATACGTCTCAAGATGCTGCTTCACCACTCTGCAGATTGGGTGTTGGCTAATGTTTTTTTTCTGTTTTATCAGCCTTAATTTGAACGCTTTACTGTTGGTGTTATTGTGCTTGTTTGGAATAACGATTGAAATACTTAATAGTAACTTTTCAATTGTGATTTATGGTATACGAAGTAAGTATGTGAGAGAAGTTTTATCTCAATTTACATGAAAAACAACTTATAACTAATTCTAACGCCATATCAAACATGCCAAAGTGGTTGTTTGATATTTATGTGAAAAACAACATATAAGCAATCCAAATGTCATTTTGTTATTTTTGCTTTTGCTCCTGTTTGATGTTGCTGTACTTTTTCTTATTGGCTGATAATAGAAATTCCATTTGACCAAAATATGGAACATATCAAGAAAGTAGAAAGTAGAAACCATTATTACTTCAAAGATATAAAGTTAAAAAAAAGAAAAAAGAAAAAGAAAAGGTGTGTTTGGTTTGAGGGGAGGGGAGGGGGGTTAAATTACCTTTTTTTTAAGGTATTTAAATTTTGGGCGGGAATTCAAAATTTAAAAAAATAAAAGGGTAAATTTTGAGTTTCTCTTGTCTAAAATCATAATTTACCAATCATCCCCTCCCCTCCCTCCCCTACCCTTCCCTCAAATCAAACACACCTTAAATTATGGGATGTTTGTTTACAACTCAAGTTTCCATGTGTAGATTCCATAAAGGGATGGGAAATAAAAATGAAAGGGGAAAAAATAAATATGGGAAACAGAATTTTTATCAACATCTAATTGGAATCTATTATTATAGGTTAAATTTGAATCTTATCAGGTTTAATTGGGGTTAGCTCCTAATATGATTTTTTTTTATTTACTATTTTTGGATCCTTAATTTTACTTTTTAAAAAATGAAGTCTTTTGTATTCAATTAAACTATTAGTAGTATAGTATCGACGAAGACGATGGAAATGTTTTTAGAAAGAGTAAGAGTGCTATTGGCAAATTAATGTAAACATTTTGTGAAAGATTTGATTTAAAGTTTTTCGCCTAATGACAGCATGAAAAAAATATATTATCTCCAATTATCAATCAACTTTATACTAAAAATCTTGCAATATATGCTTAGTAACCCATTTAACTCACAAACGAGTCAGATAATCATATCATCAAAATTGTCTATCCGGTTAATTGGGGTTTGACTATAAAAAAGGAAGCAAATTGAATTTAAAATTATACATTAAATCATGAATGATAATTATATTAATTGGGGCAGATGAAGGAGATTAGCATCTCACTCACATGGAAGTTGAATATATAGCATCCCATCCTCATTTTCTTTTTGACTTTAGAGAGAGAAAGTGAAGACCACATAGCAAAGCTTGGGGAAAACGTTTAGGGAAGATGAAATAGAAGTTGAAAAAAAAAAGGGTTACATTTAAGACTAAAATTCACTTCCAAACTAGCTTTTACATTTAACATTGGAGGAGTATTCTACACCAAATTGATATCTCGCTAGAAAAACGATGCAGTTAAAGTGAAGACATAGCTAGGTGGCAATTATTGATTTATTGTCAATCAAAGACTAGTGTTGATAGTTTTTTCAATTAAAAAGTTCTTGATATTATCCAGTGTTGAGTTTTATTTTGAGATCCTTATACTAATATTCTATACGAAATTGATATCACGCGAGCAAAATCATGTAGTGAAGACATAGCTGGCTAGGTGGCAATTTTATTGTCAAATATAGACTGTTGTATGAAAGAACTTGGAAGACGGAAGAACAAGAGAAGAGAGAGAGAAGACGAGAGAAAGGTAAAATAGAGGACAGAAACAAAGTCTTATTATTCATACCCTTAAGCCATCAGTCTATCAATAGACTCACAACTATCCCAATCCATAATTTATAGACTAAGGCACAACTCATTATTTATAGACGATAGACCAAAGCTCTGACAACCACTAACACAGACACTTTTATTATATAGTGGATACTTTATTACAGGCATCAAACACTCAAGACTTTTGAGTAAGATGGTACATCAAGATTCAGAAACAAGAGTGTTCATGCAGTTGTCTATGGTCTTGTGAATGAACACTTGGCTGCAGCGTCCAACCTGTTGCGGGGAAAATCACATAACACTGATTTACTTTGGATATAATATAAAAAAAAACAAACAAAAGAAATATTGGTAATTGGAACATGCGAAATTGATGATGACTTACAGGTGACAAAGGTTCCTTATTAAGGAGCTGCAAATTTGTAAAATGCGTAACAATTCGTGAGTTTAACCCCATCCTTTTGGACACACATTTTATCTCAAGAAGCAGATGATCACCGGAACCATTTAATACTACGTTTAGTAGTGGATAATTACCGCCCGTGAACTTCATAACAATTTCTCGCAAGTTTTCGAGCCGATGTATCGTAGTTCCATCTGGTTTGACTCCTGAAATTAAAAACATTAAAAGAAACCCAATTACTTGCTGATAAATAATCATTTAATTATGAGGGTTGGACCCGGAGCAATAGCAAAGTTACTGTCATGTGATTTAGAAGTCATTCGCTTAAATCCTAGAAATAGCTTCTCCATTTGTCAGGATGATAAGGCTGCATATATCTATTCTTTTTCAGACTCCAGCTGATGGGAGTCTTGTGTGTTGTGCCATCCTTTTAAATAATCATTTAATTTCATCCATATGTTGTATGTACATTAAATACTGAACCAATGTCCTCTTACCTTGTTTTTGAAGTTCATCAAAGATGGGCTTGGCATACTTTTTTGCAAGATCAAGAGTTATTTTGAGATACAGTTGTGGAGTGAACCTATTTGAAGAGCATGTTCCGTGCTTTTTCCACTCATATTTCCAAAAACTCTTGCTGGTTTGGAAGTTTGCAGCAGAAAACAAATTCGGCCAGTACTCAAGCAGATCATTCTGGACTGCAATGAGCTGCATTGACGCACATATATACATGCATGTGTATTAATTGGGAACACAGGACAGTGAAATATGAAATATTTAATAAATATATCAATAATATAAGTACATATATATAAGGGAGACTTACGTACATCTGCATCTTGCATAGATTGCGTTGTTGTACAAGACAATGGGGACTTGGCACCAATCAACTGAGGCCAAAGTCCATGAACGGTGAACTTATTTTGGTGTTTGGGCAGTACAGGATCTGGATTGCACTGTCTCTGCCTACTTCGTTGAATATTGCAGAAAGCGGCTGCCCATTATTGCAAGACGAACATAAAATAATCGATTCCAGGATTGAGTTGGAGGGCACTAGTGGGAGTAATAAGCTGGTCTGTAGTATTGGTGTTGTACAGTGGGACAACACTAGCAAGATGGTTTGTATTTTGGGCGTTGAACTTGTACAAACCTAAGGCAGCACCAAATTCAACACTAGTTTTAAGCTACTCATCATCATCATCATGGCTGATTGATTACCTTCCTCTCTTGCTCATCATCATCCTTCGTGCTACCTTGGGAATATATAGACATCTTCAACATCATGCGCTGGCTTCTTTTTTTAATGGACAAAACTTATATTAAGTTGCTTCCATCCATTATGCAAAGATCTCCCATTTTATGTTTGTTATTTTATTATTGTTAGTTACGTTGTTAAAATGTGTATATGTATATGTGAATTCACCTACAAACTTTACCTAGTGGATAAGTAGCTTGACATAAATTTTTTTTAATATAGCTAGACTATCTAACAGTATCATATTGAAGCATTGTCAGTCGAATTAGAAGTAGCTATCTAAAACGATTTTTTTATTCACACAGACTTGAACTCAAGAACTCGTGCTTACGCAGCTAAGGCCCCTGCCACTTAGACCAACGGGTGTTGGTATATTTACAAGAGTTAATAAGCAATTGGGAGTGTTAAGAATATAGTTATTCCATGCACATCTAAGAACCAGCCCAAGTGCAGTTCATTAGAAGATACTAAGGGGTGAGCATGGTGCCCAGTGGCCCGGTGCGCCCACCCTAGCCCTGCAAAAAATTATCCAGCCCAGCCCTAAAAAAGTGGCCTGAAAAAATTTTGGGCAGCTTTGGGCGGGCTAATAATCGGGCAGGGTAGGGCATCGGGCAAGGGGTGCTGCCCTGCCCATTTGGCCCTGCCCTGAAAATTATTTTCATTTATTTAAAATATAAAATTTCATATTAATTAAATATTATTTCATATATATACTTTTATTTAAAATATATATTGTCTATTGTATAATATTCTTCTGGTCCTTTCTTTTTTGCCCTAGCCACTAAACATTATTTACAAGTAGATTTCTTCCTTTCTTCTTTACTTTGTGATATATTAAATTATAGTTGCTTTTTATTTTTTTTCCAAATACTTCATCATTTGATCAACTTTTGGGACATTGAATTGATGCAAACTACTTTGACTTCACAGCTTTAATTACAATCGTTTTGTTTCCTTATTTATAATAGATTATGGATGTTGTTTAATTTTTAAAGTATGGATATTTGTTAAGACATATGGTATTTTTTAAATATCAAGACTTAAGTTGTAGACTTATTTTAAAATATTCCAAAATGTGTAATCATCGAATGCATTTGAAATTTATATTAATTAGGGCGAAGTTAAGACATACGGTATTGGTAACTATAGGAATGTTTATGAAATTTACACGGAATTATTTTTTTTCATATGTGGATAAAACAAGGTGTTATCACTTGGGCAAGGAAGCACACCCTGCCCAACCCACCCTTACCCAGCCTAAAATAGTTAGGGCTTTTAACGGGCAGGGTCGGGCTTCGGGCTGCAAAATGCAGCCCGTTCATCCATTGGGCAGGGGTCTCGCCCTGCCCAACCCTGCCCATGCCCACCCATCATCCTATCTCCCATTTTTATTATAAGAGCAAATTAAATAATTTGGTGAGATTAAAAAAAAAATAAATTATTTATTTATAGCATTTGTTATATGATCTCTCTAAAATACTTATACATATTATTAGATTATATTTATTTATTTATAAGCCAGATAAATTAGTTTTAAAAAAATAATAAATATAAAGGATAAAATAAAAAACTATAATAGATCCTATAAGAGATGAATAATTAACTCTTACGTAAAGACCGGAGGTAGTATTAGAATCATCAGCCCATGAGACAGTTTTTCTTCTATTCTTGTCCTCTTTTGTGCCGAGTATTAACCTGTGCATACTCATGCGTGCATTTTCTATTCACAAAATATGTACACGTGACACATATCATTAGGTGACACGTCAATAATAAAATAAGCCAAACATTTGGATCCTTAGCTTTTGTCTATTTTCTACTTTTCCTGCTTGCATCATTGGATGTGGGCCCATTAACTATATTCGTCGATATCTTGGATGGAAGAAACTCATTTAAAATAACCTACACGGTAATCATACAATATAGTTTGGGAAAATTTAGTCTCTATTACTCTTACAATGAAGTAAGGTAAATTATCAGGGTTAAGGTTTATGTAGTATTCTAAAATATTTTTTCATATGGCATTCAATACCTTAAAATTTTTTTGTGATTCATTCCAATTTTGAAGTATTTTTCTAAATGCGTTGAACACTTTAAAGTATTTTGCGGTTTCATTCAACATTTTGAAATATTTTTCTAGGTACATTCTGCATTCTAAAATATTTTATAGCGCAAAAACGAAAGATGAGTGATAAAAACAAAAATTAAATATGAGTGATAATTTTGGCCTTAAATATGAGTACTAAAAATATGGAAGATGAGTGATAAAAAAATTAACTCAAAAATTAATTTAAGTGAAAAATTGTACCAAAAAATTATTTTTGCTACAATGTTGAATGCTGTAGAAAAAATACTTTAAAGTGCTCGATGCACCTTCACTTAATAGACTTTATGTGAGTTAACATTGATGTCAAAACTACTCATGAAAAAATACTTTATATATAGGCTAATTTTCTCCTTAAGAAATTAATTCTTGAAGGGCAAAATTGTTCCATAAAATACTTTAGACTGCTAAATGAACAACAAAATATTTTAGAATAGTGAATACATATGGAGAAATACACCTATGCTTGATAAAAATTATAATATATACAAGAGTAAAATACAATGACCATCCACTGTTTTACCTAAATTACAAAAACATCCCCTCTATTTTAGAAATATATATAAACCTCCCTTGAAATTAAAATACATATTACAAAAGTCTTCCTTACATTTTGTAGAGTTCGTTTTCATCCACCCAGTCGTTAGTTGACTGTTAAGTTTGACTGTCAAATCTTTGTTTTGACCAAAATACCCCACTTTCCACAAAAGAATAAACATTAGTATTTGCTTAAAAATAATTTTTTGAACAACCAAAAATAATTCTAATACATATATTTTCAAAATTTCCAATATATTATAAAATTTATTAATTTTTATTATAAATTAATATTTTTTGCCAGCTATATTATAAAATTTATAATTTTAACTTTTTATCATATTTATTGAAGCTTATTAATTTAGTTTTCTTTTAAATGACTAAAAACATATTTCAATAACATTTTTTCATCTATATTATAAATAACATAAATTTGAGAGATTAAATAAATTATTTAAATTTAAATTTTAAAAATTTTGAATACATTTTTTCTACAAACATTTATGAGCACATTTAATTAACCATATAATTACCAAAACAATTAATCATTTTTTAATTACATTTTCATGTATATATTAATTAAATTATTTTAGCCTTTATCCTATCATAAAAAAAATTTAACAAATAAATATTTTCAAAATTTAAAAAATAACTTAAGAAAAATAAAAAACTTTTAAATTTCTTAAACAATTTTAGCCAAAATTAGGAAATTAGTACTCCCTCCTGTGCTTATATAAGACATATTTGAGTAGTTAATATTGGATATAAATATAAGATAAAATTTTTATTTTTGTCAATTTTTTCCTGATTTAACCCTATTGATACTCCGTCAATAATAATCAAGGAGGTGAGGGAATGAGGAAATTAAGGAAGATAAATAAGGTATTTTAGAAAATACATGTCATATTAACTAACTTAACCAGTTTCTTTAATATAATCAAATTAGGTAAATATGTCTTATATTAAGATCAAATGGAGTAATTTTGAAGGGTAACTTAATAAATAAAATATTAATTAAAAATATATTTTTTCAAAAAAACCTTAACGGAGTTAAGGGTTTAGATTTAGGTATATGTTTTTAAAATAGAAAAAAAATCCGTATAATTAAGATAAAACAGAAAGGAAGAGTATTTTACTCTATATATAATTAAGCCCTTGTGCTAAAAAAACATTGAGTATGCTATGAAAAGACATGTAAAACTGTTTGGCAACAAAAAAAAAAGACATGTAAAATATGATTGGATCACACCCCTATTCCATCGTGAGGCTCGTGTATGGTTTTTTTTCCCCCTCGTGAGGCTCGAGGTAAACCCCCATTGCCAATGTTGAAACGTGGTCCCTCAATATATAAATATTGGGACAGTTACAATGAAATCCATATAAGAGAAAAAAATGAAAAAATGGTTTCTAAAGTTGTTAATAACAAGTCAAGGAGTATCTATTAACAAGTCGAGCAGCTTATATTGACAACTTCAAGGACCATTTTTTCATTTTTTTCATTTTTTCTCTTGTATGGGATTTCATTGTAATTGCCCCATAAATATTTGATATAAGTCACTCCTATAAAAAAGAATAAAAGAATTAATGGGAGTTGATCCAAGTGGTAAGCGGTTTGATTTCGTTTAAGCAAGATCTCGGGTTCGAATCTTGTGTATGTAGAAAATTCTCATTAGGAGATTCTTCCACCATATCCAAGTGCGCTATGCGGGTCAGATCCGGATGTAGTTGGGGTAAAGCTCCGGTGAACCGGGTGAGCAACCAAAAAAAAGAATAAAGGATATTTAAAATTTTTATTTTCTTTAACAAATGGATGGTCTAGATGTATTTTACATCATTAATAAAAAATAATTTTGATTAAATATCAAAACTTCTCCCTGTTTCTTTCATTATCTATCACTGGCATATATATCAGAGTCGATCTCGAGGCTGTGATTATGTGTTTTATAAGAGAGCATGAAGGAACATCTTTTTTTTTTTTTTAATATTGTGATCACTCTGTATATTTAAATCTTTTCGTTTAAATTCGTTATCTCGTACATCTAAATATTCAGCTGTTTTCTTTGAAGATCTTTTATCTTTTTGCTAATAAAAAATATAAACAATACCTTATTTCATTTGAGAATATTTCACCCTGTATAAATTAAAATTTGGAGAACAACCAGTTTAATTTTATAATTTGTTACCTTTGTTCACGTTAAAAAATATAATCAATAACATGTTATACTTTAAATTTTTCATCCCAAACATATTAAAAATATTAAAAAACTTGTTTTATATAAAAAATATTATTTAAAATATAAATGATGCGTCATTTTTATTTCATAACTTTTCGCCCATGCTATTAAAATATAGATAACAAGTTGTTATATTTTATAGGCTAAAGTTATAGTCGGTCCCTAATTTTACATCCAGTTCTAGTTTAATCATAAGTCATAACATTATAGTCTCATTTAACAAAAAAAAAAAAAAAGCTTACTAAACAAATTTAAATGTTAACTCTGCAATTACATAATCCATGGGGATAGAAAAGTTTGCAACAACATTTCTTTTCACTTGATAATACTAAGGGATTAAAATTTCATCATGCTTTGTTAGTATTTAAGTGTTGAGTTATATTATTTAAATTTGTTGACCCAGTACTTTTTGTTACATGAGAATGGCGGTGTTAAAATTAATAGATATATAAATAAATTTTATAAATTTAAGTGACTTAAATAAAATCTCATATAAAATTAGAGAACCAAACATTGACTTTAGCCTATTTTATAATACGGTATCTTGTGCAACTTTGCATGTTAAAAAGTTAAGCATCATATTTTGTTCAAAAAGTTATTACTCCACGCACCTTGGTGTAGTAGAAGTTATTTATGTTGGAACTCTTGTACGTACTAAAAATATAAACAGCAATTCATATTATTCTACAATTTATTAATTACCATATATATATATATATATATTAAAAATACAAGTAACAAATTATTTTAAAGGGTAAAATAGCATCCATCACCCCTAATTATTTATGATATGTCTAACATTTTGATGGTATTTTTCTAATGATTCTAGCACTCCATAATGTTATTTATCGTGCATCCAGTGATTTAATTTTTCTAGTGTTTCTAGCATCGCTGATTTTATTTTCCAATTACATCTAACATCCTAAATAACATTCGGAAAAAAATATATCAGAGTGTTAGATGCACTATAAATAAAATTAAAATGTTAGAAGAAATTGAAAAATAACAATAAAACTCTGGCTGTTACTTTAGTCTTAATAGAATGGAAATAGGATCGCCATCATACCAAAAAAATGTTTAGTATGGGCTGCAAAGTAACAGGAACAAAATAATTTAATGGGTGATGTTTGATATAAGTAAAAGACAATTGAAAATATTTAACTATTAAAAGACTAAATTGTCCCTCACTCATGAAAGCTTTAAACTGAATGGGTGATAAAATAAGGACCAATTATTAGTTTTTTTGTTCATAAAAGTTACTTTACATTTTTATGTGGATGGAAATAATTAGTGTGATACCTTAATCTAAGATCACGTAGTAGAATTGTTTAGTGATTTATCAACTACTAGTGACCCAATTAGTACCCTAGAAAAACTGAAAAATTTAAAATATTTGCTTAATACCTTATGTAATATTCGTAATATTAGAAAGAGTGTTTTTTGGAAAAAATTTTTTAACAACAACAACAATAAAGCTTTTATTCCATTAAGTGGAGTACGCTATATGGATTGCACAACGTCAGTGTGCCCGATTAAAAATAAGATCTTTAGATATATTATTAACCAAAAAATAGAGATTCAAAACCCTATATTTTAACTCTTTAAAAAATCTTATATTCCTAAATACACATGTAAAAATTGCAAAATGTATGGGGCTGATTTTAAACCTCTAGATGTATACAATGACTCTATCAAGTCAACATTCAAAACAAAAAACAATAATTACAACTTCTATTTCCCAAAATGCATGATAATCACAAATATCAATTTTATGTATTTAAATTCTAAATATGCATAAATCTTTAATGAGAATTTAATTAATTGATTTAATAAACAAAATGTGATTAAATAATCATCTTAGATAAATTCTCCCACTATTTTATGCATTCAAAATAAATCCAATATATGCACATTTTGATGGAGGGATTAATTAAAACCCTCCTATTGTTTTATGTATTCAAAAATTGTCTAAAGAGTTAATTTTGGCACTTTTCAACTTAAATTATATCTCACAAAATTTTGAATTGTTAAATAATTGTCTAAAGTCGACTTTCCAAATATTTAGACAATTAAATAACTCATGAAAATAATTTCACAAATTTTCCAGTATGTGAAAATTGCCAAAATTAACACTTTTCATTAATTTAAACAATTCGATGGGATATAACCAAAATGATACATAAAAAAGTTAATTTAATTAATAGAGAGCAAAACATTTGTTTAATCCAAAAACCTTTTCTGGAAATTAGATCTTTATAGCCCAGGTTAAAAAAAAGTGGCAAAGCCCATACAATATTTTCCAGAAAAGAAATAAGATAATAAAAGGCCCAAAATTGTGCCAAAAAATAAAGTCCCTGTCTAAAATACGAGCCCAGATCACAGAATTAGTGTCGATCCAGAGTATTTAGTTAATTAAACTGCAAGAACTTCTCAACCCAGAAAAAGGGAAAAGGACAGAAAAATACCATTTGAACTTCAAAATCCCGCTGACAAAAATGGCAATAAGATTGACAAGAATGGTAATGAGATTGACAACGCAAATCTTTGTCAAAGAACTGATTTGGGATTTTGAAGTTCAAGTGGTATTTTTCTGTCTTTTACCACAGAAAAATCCGATCTGCAACTCAACAAAATTTAAGAGCAAAATAAAAATAAAATTCAGGCCCGTGTCCTTTATGGCCTAGATGCTTTAGTAAAAGGAAAGCAAGAAAAATAAAATTTCAAAAACCCAAAACGTGGCCCAAAATGCAGATCAAAATAACATAATTAAAACTGAAAGCCGAATATGATAGGCCCAAATGGTTGAAGCCTAAAAAACGCTGCCCAATGTTCGAACAACCCATTGCGTCTGCTCCTTCTCTGAATAAGTGAAACACATAGTTTCACTGGTTGGAAAAACGACATCGTACGCATGCCGGGGGAAGAGACGCATTCCAGAAGCCAGAAATGATGTCGTTCTGCTTCATCTCCTACCTTCAACCGGATCCCTACCTGACCTGACTCCCCTGAGCAACCCGGAAAGCAGACACAAAAGAACCCGCCGCTATTTGCAATTTCAGACCGCGCATTCTAGCTATACCAAGCATGTTTATCAGAGATCGAGAGTTCCAAATCTAGTGATTTTGATGGCAATATGCAAGGAAACAAAACCAAAATGAAACATGGGCAAGTATTAACCAAATAAATATCAAAACTAAATCAAAACAATACTGATTAAACCGAAAATCTGCTACTATTTTAGGCATGGGCAAGTATTAACCAAATAAATATCAAAACCAAATCAAAACAATACTTGTTAGCTCAATGGTAGCAAGTATCACCAAACACTTGTACTTACCCCCAGGTCAAGTGTTCGATACTTGCGGAGGCGAAAGAAATGCACAAGGGGTGTGCAAATACTCCTTGTGAGTCCATCCCTCGACCCTCCAGGCCAGATGATCTGGTATCAGTAAGTGGGGTCCAATCAGAGATTGAGGGGTGTGACACAAGGCAACAAGCCACAACGTAAGGTACGGTCTACAATCTACATCACCCTTTCATCCTCCGTGTCTTTCGTCGTTGCGGAAGTATCCTACAAAGTTGGGGATGGTCCCAATAGTTTGGGTTCTAATAACACCTCTTTTTCTTGTTTTGGGTATTAATTCATCTTTTAGATTGCGGGAAATTTATTTTGCGAACCCCGAGTCCTATTCATGAGTTAACTGAGTTAATTTCATGTTTTTGGTCGGGAAAACCACTTTACATGTACGTATACTTTTTTTCAATTTTTGATTTGGTACCTATGTATTTTTTTCCCCTTAAGTATATCCTTTAATATTGTTCTGTTAGCCGTGAGCATGGTTAACCTCTGTAACGTTTTTAGGTTAGCAATGTTAACCCAAGAGCTAATTGTGCTAAGAGAACAAAATTAGACATTTAATTAATAGGAAAAAAACCCATAGGGACCTAAGGGTTTTCTATGTTTTTCTCATAAATCCTTGAAATTTATTTTGAGAGAATTATAGTTCCCAAATAAAAAAATATTTAATTACCCGCATATTCTAGTCACTTATTAAATAAAAAAAATTTAACGCATAAATATTAAAGTTTATTATGTAAATGAAACTAATAAGATTAAGGGAAAGTCATGCCAAGTCCTGGTCAGGAAAAAAAAAATTTGAAAAGTCTTATAACTTATAAATGACAAATAAAAATATTATTCACAAGTGAAAGTGATATAATTGATAAGTTTTATAACTTTTAACTTTCTTATTTTGAATTTGCCCGTAATCATGTTAAAAACTTTTTCATTGACAAAAGAAGAAACTCGGACGAATCATATTATTACAATCATATTATTACACGCAACACATCCCATAGCCCTTAAAATCCAAAGTGCATAGAGCATATTCTAGTTCAAGCCAGCATGTGTGAAAGAATCAGAACCGCCCCACAGAATCTTATTCCATTTAGAAAAGAAAAATGCTTCACGTCTCTTCCATTTTTTATTTGGTTTTCGCCTAAACGAGTGGTTTTTCTAAGTACTTTTCATGATAAATTACATTTAGCGCTCCAACAACTTTTCATGATAAAATATAAAACAACAAATAAAGGTTACAAATTTTAAATCCTATAATTTTTTTAATGACATTATGTACTTCATGTAAAATATAATAATCAATAAATCACAAGCTCTCACATCTTTTTTCCTCCACTATTTAATATATAATATATTTGAGAAGTTAATTTTCATCCAGAATATAAGATCTATATTTTATATTTATCAATATTTTTTTAATTTACACATATTGAGACTCCCTCATCAATAATAAATGAGGAGAGCGAAGAAGGAAATAAACTCAATTTAAAGAAATAATTATGATGTTTTAGAAAATACATATTTTCCCTCAAGTTCTAATCGTAGAACAACATTTGGGAATCAAATATGCTTCTAAATATAGCATATAATTTACATATTTATCAATCTTTTTCAAATTTATCTCCTATTGAAATTTTCTGAACAACAATCAAGGAGGAGAGGTGTAGGTTTTCGGGCGTACTTGAAGCGTCGATTTGTACTTCTAAGGTATCCACACAAATCGGATCACTTTCGGAACACCGATTATAAAACACAGCAAATTCACCAAGAAGTAGGAAGAGATTTTTGTAAAGAGTATTTTCTCTGTGTTGTACATTATGTGCAGTTCACTGTAATTTTTATTCACACACACGTAGTCAGACAACCATTACCCCCAAAACATACGGAAAACTGTTCTTATCAGATTTTAATTTTGAACCCTTCGGTAATGTAGAATAGAGATCTACATTGTACCCCAACTTTAGCAAATGTGCATGAACTGTCCTCCCATGATTGCCATCTTGCAGTCCTGCACACGCATTTAATATGATTGAAAGGCTGAACTCATTAGGCCTTATTCCACTCTGAACCATTTCTCATAACAAATCTAAAGCTTCTATACCCAAATCGCTTTGCACATAGCAAGAGAGCAATGCATTCCATGAAACAACATTTAGCTCTATTATTGCGCCAAATAGTCTCCTAGAATCACCAAACTGTCCACATCTTGCGTACATAACAACCAAAGTATTTGCAACAAACATATCAGACTCAAACCCAGTGACTATTGTCATCCCGTGAACCAATTTCCCTAAATTCAAATCTTTCTTGATTGAGCATGCCTTAAGAACACTCGAAAAGGTAAACTCATTGCATTTAACACCAAACATGCGCATCTCAGAAAATGCTAGCAGGGCTTCCTCCCCAAGCCCATTTTGTCCATATCCAGATATCAAAGCAGACCAAGAAACCAAATCTGGTTCTGAGCTTTCTTCAACCAACTTCCGGGCATACCCAAATTGCCGGGACTTGGAGTATAAGGTTATCAAATAATTTTTAAGACTTGGATTTTGAGATGATCCAAACTTGATCATGTGGGCATGAACTACCATGCCTAAGGTTAAAGACTTGGAAGCAATACATTGCGAGAAAAGCTTTGACTAAGATATCGAGCTTTGAGTAGAACCTTCGTCAACCAACTTCTGGGCATACCCAAATTGTCTCCACTGGCAGTATAATGTTATCAAATGATTTCTAAGACTTGGAATGTGAGGTGACCCAAACCTGACCATTTGGGCTCGAACTTCCATGCCTGAGGTTACAAACTTGGAAGCAACACATTTGATAGGAGCTTTTTGTAGGAAGTAAAGATTCTTGCCTCAAAGCAGGGAAAGCTTAAAACAGCAGCATAAGGTTGCATAAATTTTGTGGAGAAAATAAATTTATAGTGGTTTAAGCAGGAGAAATTCACAGTTCATTTGATAATTGGACATGAGAAAAGTTCAATTATCTCATGCCCCATTGGATTTGCTACGCAAAGCGTGTTATAATAGAGTGGGACATTTAAGTGACAAAACTTAAAATGCCTCCAACTTCACCAAGCACCCAATACAAAATAAAAGAGTAGTTCTCTCATATCACAACTGCACATCTTCAGACATTCAATCAGAGGCAATTTCTGCATACAAAATATCCCCGGGGGGGGGGGGGGCAACAATAATTGGAAGCAAAGGATGCAGTTAGACTTCAAACTTGATAGCTAAGAATCCAGAAAGGAAAAAATGGAGTAAATGACAACAACATATCAGACAATTACTCCACGAATTTCTGAAGAATGTCAATGAACATTCAAATAACAGCCAAAATGAGTACGAGAAGAAATATGGGGAAATCTTCCACTAAGCAAAGAAAACATAATTCTGTCCAAGAGCTCATACCAGAGAGCCGAGATGGCCATAATAAAGAATTATTCAGAAAAGCATGGTGCCTAAGAAAGTGGGATACAATATTATACACAATTGGACTGTTTTAACAACAATATGATTCTGAAGAGAAAATGGAGCTGGCGAAGGAGGGTGGGGGGACTACTTGCACTTTTAACAGAAATATGACACAGAACCATTTTTCAATTCATAGCATCCAATCTAAAATAGAAATATCGCATAAAGAACCATTTCGACAGCAATACAATCTGGACAATAGAAACATAAATAGCAAGAATATCTTATATAGCCTTTTCGACTAAAGAAAGAGGGAATGAAGTATTAAAAAAAGCGCTGAAGCCATAGAGAAGAATGAGGGTGAAGATACACATAGATAGAGGAAAAGGAACCTGATCACGGCGAAGCAGTGCAGCACTGCCTCATCGACGGTGAACGACGGTGGACGAAGGGAAGAAGCATTTCTGCGCCTTTCTCTGCTTTGACTGAGATTAGGTGTTGGCAAAAATTCCGGACTTTATTGAACGGCCAAGAAGACAATTGAATGGACGGTGCAGATGAGATTTTAAGTTCTGGATGACGTGGCAATCTCTGGAGCTATCAGATCAAGCAATTCCATTTCTGTCTTAATATGGAATTTTTTTAATTTATTTTTTTACCTGAAATTTTTTTATTTAGTTAAATTCATAATTATGATTAAAGAATATTATTTACATGTCATCCTTTTAAAAAATAATTGAATTTTTTTTAAAAAAATTAAAATTATGTCAACCATCAAAAGATTGATTCAAAGCAAAATTTGTTGATTGATTAGGGTTAACATATATAAACATATGAAATTGTGATTTTTTTTTTCCCATTTCCTAATCTTTTTATGATAAGATGCCTTGAGACTTTCTCTTTAAATTGGGGGGGGGGGGGGGGGTTGACTGTGAAATTAGGTTCTGTTTATTTTAATTGATCTTTCTCCAAAAATATATTTCTTAGGAAGTTCCTAGAAAGTTTATAATCATATATAAAATCCTATCAAAAGCATGTTAAATTACTCAAATATTAAGTCAAACCTCTAAATAAGTTATAAATCACGCCAATCATCTCAATTAAGGATTACAAAAAGGGAGAATTACAGCTAGTTCTCAAGCAAAAAAAAAAAAAAAAAATGGTCACTTGAAATCTCAAAATAAAAAAATGATCTCAAGAAGTTGTCAATGGAAGCACCTGAAGTTGTTAACGACCTACATATGAGGTTGTTAAAGGGACCATAAGGTAAGAAGAGGAAGGGAACTGCGGGTCAGCGAAGAGGGAATGTGGGATTGGAAGGGAAAGTGGGTTTGGTCGGCGGTGTTTCGATTTAGAAGGTGGGTGACAGTGGTAGGTGGTTGGTGGCAGAGCAAAGAAGAGGAAGGAAACGAACGATAGTCTCTTCGGCGAGCTTTGGCCGCATGCTGTGGAGGAAAGTAACGGTTGGATGGCCAATCACACCACCTCCCTCTCTATTAACAACACCAATTTCTATATTAACGATTTTCCTTTTTTGTTTAACAATTTCGGAGGTAAAATGAGGATAGTAACAAATTGGATGTCCTATAACAACACATCTCGCTCTATTAATAACACTAGCTTTTACATTAACAATATGCCTTTCTTGTTTAACAACTTCGCATAGAAAGGTGTCAAATTTATAAGTTGGGGAGACGAATAACAACACCTCTACCTCTGTTAACAATACTATCTTCTACATTAACGATGTCAATTTCTTGGTTAACAACTTCAGAGGCACAAGCTTAAAAGTAACAAGTTGAAGGGCCAATAATAATACCTGTATCTATATTAACAATATGATATTCAACATTAACGACATGAGATTTTGCTATCAAACCTTGGTATTAAATAATACAAGACATGCCCAACGAAAAGTGTGAAATTAACAAGTTGGAGGGCATATAACAACACATGTCTCTATATTAACAACACAATATTCAATATTAATGGCATGACTTTTTGCTTTCACAACTTGCTATAGTCATTAGATGCTGTGTGACGACAATCTACATAATTATATTCACCAATAACCTCTAAAAATTGTGTGATAGAGACTCTTTTACACATTGACATATTTAATGACAAGAGAACATTAATTAATAGTGCAGTAGCACATAATGTTTCCTTGTCACTAACATTGCAGTACATAAGACATTGTGAGTATAGTAATTACAAAATGGATTAGGCATATAACAACAACTCATCCCAAAAAAATTACAAAATGGATTAGGCATATGACAACAATCTAATATGGAGATAACAAAATAGGTCCTTTAAAGATGATGACTCTTCATTACATGTCATTTTACATGCCAATCTGAAAAAAAAAATTACACCACTCTTGATAATGTCAGTTCAGAAAGCTTGTGACACAATGTTTATTAAATCAAGTAACTTCTTGTATCATCACCCACCACCTACTATTAACAACAACGCTATTTGTTTTAACATCTCCATCTTCACTGTTAACAACTCCTCCATATGATCACCCTGCATATGCTATCAACAACAACACAATTTATTTTAACATATCCATCTTCACTAATAACAACACCCCCTCATATCATCACCCTGTGTCTATTATTAACACCAACAGAATATCTTTTCACATCTCTATCTTCACTAATAACAACACCCTCCCCCAACCTTACTATTGACGGCTGGTCGAAGTTTATACTAATGTAACACCCATCAACATGCAACCCTTAATCAGTCACAAATCACAAGAAAAAAATTATTTATATCCCAAATTTTCAAGATTGAAGAAGCTCGCCAAAGAGACCATCGTTCCCTTCCTCTTCACCGCTCGGCCACCACCCACCCACCCACCACCATCACCCACCTTCCAAATTAAAACACCGCCAACCAAACCCGCATTCCCTTTAAATCCATGTTCCCTCTTCGCTGACCCGTAGTTCCAATCTTCTTCTTCCCTCGCCTACACCGTCCCTTCCTTCCAATCTCGTTGCACCGACCACCCCTTCGCCACCTTCAAAAAATTAAAACGCAATTTCGGCCATTTGTTTTTTTAAACTTAACTGAGGGCATTATTGTCTTTTGCTCAAGATTTCAATTCTCAGATTCCTACCATTGCTATAATTTGGGATTTTAGGAATTGATCACACCATTTTGTCCTTTATTAATTTTGACTGTATTTTTCTAGAATTTTCCCAAAAATAAATTGGGTTTTGAGTTTCATGAATGATAATAATTATCCCATGAGCAATCAATTAGACATCATAAAAAGAAATTCATTATTTTTCAGATGTATTAACATTTTTGGAAATATAAAAAAGGAAGTTTATGGAATATTATCATACTAATATGACAACAACTCTTAATTCCACTTTTGATGATAATTAGATATTAATTGAGATATTGATAACTTTGAAATTAAATTTTCTTTTGTTTTTTAAAAATGATAATAATTGCCTTTATAAGTAACCAATCAGATTTCTAAAGAATAAATTCATAATTTTCCAAATAAATAGAGATTTTTACTAAATTTTGTTCTTATACATCTAAATCAAACAAATTATATTTTGGTATGTCTCACCTTGAACAATGCACGGGAAAGATATAGCTTGTTTCATGAAAAATTTAACAAGATATCTCTAATTTTATAGCTTTGGTTCATAAGTAAGTTTCGTACACTATTCATATAGGAATATGTGTATTAAACTCATCTAAATTTTATGACTAGAATTGATCGTTAACTAATGAATGTGAAAAATATAACTAATTATTATGTAACATGGTTAACTCATTTAAATAGCAAAAAGATTGATGAATCAGGTTGCTTGGATCACTCAATTGGAGAGCTCAATCTGATTAACCAAATTATGCATAACATTTCGGTACGCCCTTTTTGTAAAAGTTTCAGAGCCACATGAAATCCAATCTTGCAGGACTATAAGAATGGAGAGGTTAACTAATAAGAGAATGATATACATAAGAAAACTTCAAATTAGGTCATTAGCTTAAGAGATTGGAAATTAATGGCTAATTAATTAAGCTTGTGGGTCTAATTACCAGCTCTTGTAGAGTTTGACTGATTTGCATATCATGACAAGATCTAAAATTCCAGAAACAAATAAGACAACGTAATAATTGGTCTTGGTCTTTGGAGGGGGGTTAGTTAGTCTTTCCTCACCAACCAATATTAATTATTAAAGATGAAAAATTGCCCACAGTCATATGTGCATGCTGCTTCTAACAATTAAGCTGTACTAGTGTTAAATTATAATTCATCCTTGAAAAATTTGAGAGGCCTTATAGGTTAAACAGTGAATAGCTAGCATAACAATATGGAATTGTGTGTGTGATGAGATGCATATTATAGGTACATGTGCTTTCAATTTTTATGTGAATGCTGTATAAATAAGCAAATGTAGCAAATGTAACAAATGTGGGTATACGCATAAGAAGAAAGAGTGAGGCAGAGAGAATTGAGAAGACAGAGAAGAAGACAATGAGATTTTTTGTGTATTGCCTTAATCAATAAGCTCTGTACAAAGAGGTTTCCATATATTGAAGAGAGTGTGATTTGCATGACTTAATCAGAGTACCTTGTCAACTAACTAGAATCATTACACCAATGGTTAAGTAACTGAAACAAAGCAGCCAAGGTTGACATGAAAATAAAGCATATGACTGAAATGATGCAAGGCATGACGATTATGCAAAGGGAGTAGGTGAGAGAAGAATTGGTGAAGCCCAACGTTTCTAACTCTTGTAATATTTTAATGGGTATTTTAGTAGTATAAATAGGTGAATGAGATTTATTGTAAGACACATCTGAGTATTGAAAAACACATTTGAAATTGGTTCTTGTATTATTTTGGTATCAAAGCCTGGTTCCAAAGTGCCAGAGAGCGAAAGAGTAAGGAGCGGATGAAAAACAAAAAATGTGAGAAAAAGGGGTGTCAGATTTTCACTCTCGGAGCGTTTTTTGAAAAAACTGACCTCACCATCGTGTTTAGAAGGAAAAAAAGCCTAATAATAGCCTCAGTCATAGTCGTGAAACAGTTCTACGCGCCTCCACGGACGTCGCCAAAAAGTCACCGAAATTTCACGCAGTTGCGGGAGTTCAGAGGTTGAAGATGATGATATCATTAGCCATGTCATCCTGATCTGCTGCGTCATCGATAGGTCAACCACCCGTTGACTGCCACGTGTCATAACAGCCATGTCAACAATCCCAGTCAGCTCAACTTTCAGAAATTGCATTTTGACCCCAAAATTTGGTCAAAATTACAAATTATCCCCAAATCTTTCTGAAATTTCATTTTTATCCCACATTTCTGCCAAAATTACATTTTAGATACCAAAAATTTTTGAAATTACATTTTTTCCCCATATTTCTGCCAAAATTACATTTCAGCCCCAAAACTTTCTGAAATTACATTTGGACCTCAGATTTCTGCCAAAATTACATTTCAGCCCTTGAAAATTACTAAATTACATTGTGACCCCTATTTGTCCAAAATTTCCAATTTTATCCCTTACTTTCCATAAATAATCCTACCCTTATACCCTTCCACCCTATACCTAATAACTGTGTTCTTTAAGTCCTAACCTCACAAGAACAATTCCAAAATGCCTCAAAGACATAGAAACACACACGAGATTGAGATAGACGAGATGAGACGCCAAATACAAGAACTGGAAACTACTGTACAAACACAGCAAGCCATGTTAGAATCTCGCAGTAAATATCCAGAGGATGATAAGGATAACAACAGTTCGTCATCCACTGACTATCACCGCCGTCCTCAACAGCAACCATTCCGCCTTAATGACATTAAGGAGACATACCTGAATTTAAGGGAAGACTCCAATCGGATGAATTCATCGACTAGCTACAAACTGTTGAACGAGTTTTTGAGTACAAAAAAATTCTTGATGAACAGAAAGTTAAAATTGTCACCATCAAACTAAAAAAACATGCCTCCATATGGTGGGAGAATCTCAAGAAAAGGCATGAAAGAGAAGGAAAGGGCAAGATACGAATGTGGGACAAGATATGACGCGAGCTCTCACGTAAGTTTCTTCCTGAAAATTATTATCAAGATAATTTCCTTCAATTACACAATCTTCGCCAAAAGGCTATGTCCATAGAGGAAAACACCAGAGAATTTGAGAAGCTTATGATGAAATGTGATATACAAGAAAGGGAGGAGCAAACAATAGCTCGTTATCTCGGAGGGTTAAATACAAACATCGCCTATCCAGTACAACTCCAGCAATACTAGACTCTGAATGACGTCATTCGTTTAGCCATCCGTATCGAGAAGCAGTTGCCCAGAAGGCCTCCGTACCAACCGTCCTCCTCAATTCCTTTTGATAGGCGTAAGCCACAAATGCATCATCCCAGCTCTTCAAGCATGCCTCCACCAAAGGCCACCAGGGAATTCAGTTCCAAAGCACCTAAGTGCTTCAAATGTCAAGGATTCGGTCATATCGCTTCTAACTATCTTAACCGTAGAGTTTTCACTATTATTGAAGGGGAAGCTTCTGTAGTATTTGAAGAAGAAAGGGAGCCTATGCCTGAAACGGAACCAATATTTAATGAGAAGCCAGTATTTGATGAGGAAGTTACTCTTACTGATCATGGTGAATCACTTGTGATTAGGAAAAGCCTATATACAACAACCGTGAAAGAAGAGCCTTGGCTACGTCACAACATTTTTCATACTCGCTGCACTACTCACGGTAAAGTCTGTGACGTCATTATTGACAACAAAAGCTGTGAAAATGTAGTTTCCAACTATATGATAGAAAAGTTGCAACTACAAACTCATAATCATCCGTGCCTTTACAAGCTCCAATGGCTTAACCAGGACAGCGAGGTAAGAGTTTCAAAACGATACCTTATTACTTTTTCTATTGGTGAAAGGTATCATGATGAAGTTTAGTGTGATATTGTTCCAATGGATGCCTGTCATCTTCTTCTGGGGAGACCTTAGCAATATGATCGACACATTCTATATGACGGTCACGCAAACATATATTCCTTCCAGAATAATGGCGTGAAGATTCAGCTTGCACCTTTGTCACCTGACAAACACAATAAAGGCAAAAATGAATCCAAGCCATTAGTGTATTTAGTCGAGAAGGTGATTAAAACAGAAAGCCAAGTCATGGGTTTTCTGCTATTACTTGAGGCAAATAATGGAACTGTCATTCCACCCAAAGTACAGCCATTATTAGATGAGTTTTCTGATGTGATTCTCGATGAAATTCCGCTGGGATTAGCACCTATGCGAGACATTCAACATGCTATGGATTTTATCCCAGGAGCAGTAATTCCTAACAGGCCAGCTTACAGAATGAGTCCTCAAGAACATGCTGAAGTTCAAAGCCAAATTGAAGAATTACTGAAAAAGGGATTGATCCATGAAAGTGTCAGCCCTTGTGCTGTACTTGTTCTCCTAGTTCCCAAGAAAGATGGAAGCTGGAGAATATGCATAGATTGTCGTGCAGTTAACAAGATCATAATTAAGTATCGGTTTTTGATACCCAAGCTTGATGACATGCTCGACCAGTTATATGGCTCAACTACCTTCTCTAAGATTGACCTTCGTAGCGGATATCATCAAATCCGAATTCGTCCTGGAGATGAATGGAAGACCGCTAACGAATATAATGTGATGCCATTTGGGTTGACAAATGCTCCTAGTACGTTTATGCTCCTGATGAACCAGGTCCTTCGCCCTTTCATTAGCAAGTTTGTTGTTTTCTACTTTGACGACATTCTTCTCTACAGCAAGAGCATAGCAGATCACTTAGAGCACCTATGTCAAGTACTGCAAGCTCTTCATGAACAGAAATTTTATGCTAATTTGAAGAAATGCACTTTCTTGACAAATAAAGTCATTTTTCTATCACTGCAGTCTGCAGAAGGTGTACGAGTTGACCCAAGCAAAATTGAAGCCATTAACAGTTGGCCAACTCCGTAATCTATCCAAGAAGTTCAGAGCATCCATGGATTAGCTTCCTTCTATAGGAGGTTCATTCGAAATTTTAGTTCCGTTACTACACCCCTCACGGATTGCATCAAGAGAGACAAGTTTCAATGGACAGAAAAGGCTAAAAAAAGTTTTGAAGAATTGAAGAAACGCTTGACAGAAACTCCTGTGCTAGCTCTTCCTAATTTTGACCAAGTGTTTGAGGTTAGTTGTGATGCCTCTAACACTAGGATTGGGGCTGTTCTGAGTCAAGAAGGCCATCCAATTGCTTTCTTCAGCGAGAAACTTAATGATGCTAAGCTCAAATATTCTACTAATGACAAAGAATTCTATGCCGTTATTCGAGCTTTGCAACATTAGAGCCACTACCTGTTGCATAAAGAGTTTATTCTCTATTCTGACCACGAATCACTCAAGCATTTGAATTCTCAACAGAAGATCAATCGAAGGCATGCCACTTGGAGTGAAATGTTGCAGACCTATCCATTTTTACTCAAGCATAAGGCTGGAGTCCTAAATTCAGTAGCTGATGCGCTTAGTCGTCGCCATGCTTTGTTAATGACTATGCAAACCAAAGTAGTGGGTTTTAAAACTCTAAAAGAGTTGTACCAAAATGATCTTGATTTTCAGGGTGCCTGGAGTGTCACTAAATCTTATCCATTTCAGTAGTATTATAGGGAAGAAGGATTTTTATTCAAAGGAAAAACCCTTTGCATTCCTTATTGCTCATTACGAGAAGTTATAATTTGGGAAACCCATGATGGAGGATTAGTTGGTCATTTCGATAGAAATAAAATCGTGGCCTTAGTAAAGGAGAATTTCTATTGGCCAAGACTTGAACGAGATATAAACAAACATATCCAAAGGTGCAGAATATGCCATCTGGCTAAATCCAAAAGCCAAAATATCAGGTTGTACATGCCGTTGCCAGTACTCGAAGCACATTGGGAGGATGTGAGTATGGATTTTGTCCTCAGGTTACTCGGACCGAGAGACAAAAGGACTCTATAATGGTGGTTGTTGACCATTTTTCAAAGATGGCCCACTTCATCCCTTGCTAAAAGACTAATGATGCGGTTGAAGTTGCAGATTTGTATTTTAAAGAGATTGTTTGTCTCCATTGCATTCCCAAAACTGTCACATCTGATAGAGACATCAAGTTTGTAAGCCATTTTTGGAGGACTTTATGGAAGAATATGGGAACTAAGCTTCAGTTTAGTAGTGTTAGCCATCCTCAAACTAATGGACAAACAGAAGCTATTAACAGAATTCTTGGAAATCTTTTACGAAGCTTTGTTGGAAAGAACTTAAAGCAGTGGGATCTTATTCTTGCTCAAGTTGAATTTTCTTACAACAATTCAGTTAATCAAGCAACCAGAAAGTGTCCTTTTGAAGTTGTTTACGAAACCTATCCTCTTAGCCCACTTGATTTGACACCATCCTCTAATAAGCAACAATATAGTGTCAATGCGGGCCTGCGGGCCAAGGAAATTAAGAAACTATATGAGCAAGTATGTAATAGGATTCAGAAGCAGAGTTTGAAAATCAAGGCACAACTGGACAAGCATCGAAGGCATCAGGTTTTTAATATAGAAGATTTGGTCTGGATACATTTAAGAAAAGAACGTTTCCTTAAACAACCGAACGCCAAGTTGTCTTTGCGAGCTTATGGCCCATTCAAGATTGTGTAGAAAATTAACAATAATGCTTACAAAGTGGAATTGCCTGGAGCCTATGGTGTTTCAGCCACCTTCAATATTGCATATCTATCTCCATTCATTGATGATGATATTGATTTTGACTCGAGGATGAGTCCTATCCAACCCCGGTAGAATGAAACAGAGCAGCCAACATTGAAATGAAAACAAAACATATGACTGAAATGATGCAAGGCATGACGATTATGCAGAGGGAGTAGGTAGGAGAAGAGTTGGTGAAGCCCAACGTTTCTGACTCTTGTAATATTTTAATGGGTACTTTAGTAGTATAAATATGTGAATAAGATTCATTGTAAGACACATCTGAGTATTGAAAAACACATTTGAGATTAGTTCCTATACCAGTAACAACTTAAATTCATGTATCTATACTCTAATATCTCCCCATAAACTCAAGGTGTCTTGAAGCTTGAGTTTAGAGCATAGCAACTGAAACCGTGAGGTAGACAATGGTTTGGTAAAGATATTAGTAATTTGTTGTGTAAAAGGAATGTGAGTAACAAGCAGTTTTCTTTGTAATACTTTCTCACGGACAAAGAACAAATCTAACTCCATATGTTTTGTTCTATGATGTAAAATTGGATTTCTGGAGAGGAGAATAATACTGAGATTGTCACAAAGGATATGTGGTATGGTTGTTGATTGAGGCATTCACAGTTCTAAGAGAAGACTTTGCAAGCATAATATTTCTATTGTGGCATAAGATAAACTTCAAAATTCAGCTTTTGCGCTTGGCCGTGATACAAGAGGTCGCTTCTTTGCTACCCAAGTGATTAGATTCCCACCAAAATAGATACAGAATCCTGAGGTTGACCTTCTATGATCGAAATCATTACCCCAGTCTGCATCACAAAATGCCACAAGATCAAGATTATGAGACTTGGTAAAGACCAGGCCATGAGTTGGAGTGCATTTAAGATACCTGAGAATACGCTTAACTGTGCACCAGTGTTTAGCTTTGGGATTTTGCATATACTAACATACCTTATTCATACTATAAGATATTTCAGGCCTGGTGATTATATTAGAGACCTCCAACTAGAGAATAATCAAGCTAAGAATTAGGGAACTGGGATGGATCAAGACAGCTGAGTTTTTCAGAAGCTATTATGGGTGTGACAATTGCTTTGTATTGAAGCATGCCAACCTTGCTAAGAAGATTTGTGATATATTTCTACTGAGATAAAGAGATAACATTGGAGCCTTGTCTTGTGACTTCTATGCCAAGGAAATAGTGAAGGTCACCAAGATCTTTCAAGGCAAACTCATCATTGAGCCATTGTTTAAGTTTGTCAATGTATAAGAAGTAGGAGTGCAAGTGATGAGAATGTCATCTACACGACTAGCACATATGTGTGAGATCATGTGAAGATTGTCTAATGAAGAGAGAAGGATCATAGTTGTTGGAAACAAAACTGAACTGGTGAAGAGCAGTTGTCAGCCTTTGAAACCAAGCTCTAGGAGCTTGTTTCATACCACAAAGACTTTGCTGAAGTTTGCAGACAAGTGATGGATTAGAATACTCAAAGCCTGGAGGTTGAGTCATGTAAACTTCTTCTAATTCGCCATTGAGAAAGGCATTGTTTACATCCATTTAAGATATAGGCCAAGAATGATGCCATGCAATGTTGAGAATAGTATGAATGGTAATAGGTTTAACAACTGGTGAAAAAATTTCATTATAGTCAAATCCTTGAGTTTGATGAAAGCCTTTGGCCACAAGACGAGCCTTGTGTTAACTAACTAGAGTTGTTACACCTATGGTTAAGTTAAGTAACAACTTAATAGATTCCTATATCTATACTCTAATAGTGGGAACACGCCTATAGGACAATCGCCATAGAACCTAATTACTTGAAACATTACAAGATATGCCTCGAGTTGATAAATCAAGTCAATGATGAACATGAGTATGCGTATTACCAAAAAAAAAAAATGAAATTTACGATATAAAAAAAAGAAAAAAAAGAAATCCATCATAAATTAATTTTGCGATGGATTTTGTTATGCTGAGAAATTGTTGTGTTGCATGTAAGTTGTCTCAACATTTTTAGACAGATTTGCAATTTTTTGTTGTTGCAAGTTCTATCACAAATTTTATGTTTTTATTAGGCATGTCTAAGATAACTCTTAAATAGCTAGATATATATTGATATTTAATTCTATTAGTTTGACCTAGATTTATTGTAGTAGACATGTACTCTGTGATGACATTATCAAATATATTCATGGGTTCAAATCGATTTTTGTCCCAGAAGGTAGACATGCACTCAGTGATGACATTATCGAATATATTCATGGGTTCAGATTGATTTTTGTCCCAGAAGCTGTCAAAAAATCTCAATTTTTCTCTGGAAGTTTCTTTTTTTAGGAGTAATATCGTCTTGGAAGTTTCCAAATCGTAGCAATTTCGCCTCAGCTGTTATCTAAGTTAAGTTTGATCATTAATTAACAAAGAATGCTGAGCTAATAGATCCACATGTCATCTACGCCAATTTTGTTAAAGTGTAAATTTGCCTTATAAATTTCTACTCAGGAGCAATGTTGCCCTGAAAATTTTCTGGGTTCAATATTACCCTCAAAATTTCTAAATTATAGCAATGCCACCCTAATTAACCATTATAAAAGTTAAGTTTGACTGTTAGTTGACCAAATATGCTAAGTTGATAGCGTGAACGACATCAAAGAAGAAGTCGCAGATGGAGGAGAAGCTCACAATCGCTCTAGAGAGTAGTGAAAGAAAAGAATCAATTACCAGTTTCAAGATACACTAAGCAAGATTATCGAGAACAAGGCTATTGGCAACCTTTCGTCGTCATACCCCAACGACGTCAAGATAGACAGGTACCTCTTTGATTTTCTCTTCATCACATAAGATGCCTTTACCTCTTTGATTTTCTTCAATCATTCAGATGTGTACTTTTTTTTTAAAAAAAAGTTCCTTATTTATATATCTAATTTGGAAAAAAATGAAGTGAACAACAAATAGACATGTCAGATTAGTATATTTGACCAACTAACAGGTAAGCTTAATTTGGATAATAGCGAGATAAAATTTCTACAATTTGGAAACTTCTGGGGTAACTTTGCACATAAATCCAAAACAAAAATGACATGGATAACACGTGGACTATCGGCTCAGCATATTTAGTCAACTAACGGTCAAACTTAATTGGATAATGATTGAGGTAAAATTGCTACGATTTGAAAACTTTCAAAGCGACATTGCTCCAAAAAAACTTTCGAGACAAAATTGAGATTTTTTGATAACTTCTGAGTGAAAATGAACCTTAACCCTATATTCATCTTATAGTGGCTTGATTTATTTTGAAAACTATAATTGTTAGGATGTCAAGGACATGATTTAAGGAGTGAAGTCCTACATAGAATAAAATTACATTTAATAAAAGATACTCCCTCCGGTTTTTAATATAAGACATATTTGAAAAGTTGATTTTGGTCTTAAATATAAGACATATTTTTTTACAGGAAAAAAAAGACATGTTTTCATATTTGACATTATCTCCTAATTTATCTATATTGATCCTCCCACAACAATAATTGATGATGAGAGGAAATGAGAAAATTAAGGAAGATGACTAGGATGTTTTAGAAAATACATTAACTAACTTAATTAACTTTCTTAGTTTAATCAGATTAGATAAATATATCTTATATTAAGTATCAGGGAGTATATAGAAAAGTAATAAAATGACCAGTAATGAACATGAGGTTTTTACTTGTGGTTTCGCTTCCACTTTGTGAATCGCCCATTTGCACCCTCCCCATTTCGGGTGTTGATTCTCATCGAATGTCCAGCTTAGCGTGATGAATGCACACCAAATCCATCCTAGAAAAGTACACCCTAGTAAAACATTCATCGAAACCTCAAACCTACAACCCTAATTAATACATGTAGTGCTCTGAATAATAATTAATTAAGCCAATACGAGTCATACAAGACAACAAGTTATTCAAATCTCTAATAATTAAGACCATACTAGAGGGTAAGAAAATCAATCAAGGGAACTACAAACTATGTAGTGTTGATACTAGAGAAATCAGCACATATAAAAATGTCTTCATATTCATATATTAATGTAGTGTTGTGAAAGTATCATATGATATGATTACTTGAAGGACATGGTGGTGAAGTCTCGGTTTGTTGGCTCAGGTATTGGATTCCACTCCCACAATCTGTCGGAGAGAGAGTTAATGGGAAGCGAATTATGAAGAGGCATTGAGGATTGTTGTGGCTGCAAAGCAATATTATTAGAGAACTGCATCATCATGTGGGGCTGATAATTATATTGCTGATGACCTTGAGAAGAAGCAGCAGAAGCATAAATGTCATTGAAGTGCTGTAACTGCTGATGATAACTCACTGCTAGCCGATTGAGATGATCATCATCTTCCACCATTAGCGCACTATTAATATTGTCATTAGATGGTAATGAGGATGAATTATTCGAAGTGGTAGAGCCTTCGGGGAAGAAGGAGGAAGCTGCTATTGCAGCTGCTGTGTGTTGTTGAGCATGCTTTGGTTGTTGCTGCTGCAGATTGTTGTTGTACTTGTTGGCATCATCGGTAGTAGTACTGTTTTCCTCAGTTTGATGATTAATTTTTTCCACAACTTGGTCTGTGGTTTGATATTGATCATGATGATGTTGTGGTTGTTGTTGTCCCAGGATGTTGTTCTGATGAACCATAAATTGGCTAGCGTTGTGCTTGTTCTTATTGTGTGAAGCCCTTGATGATGATGTTATGGGTAGACAAGGAGGGAGAGAGAGATGGTCCTCTACGCCTGCTCTCTTGTACACTCGACAAAGAGATATCTCTCCCTGCAAAATCAAGAACGGTTCACAATTTGTTTACAGACTTTAAACAAACACGAGAATTTAAATTCTAAGACAATACTCCCTCCGGTCTTTAATTTAAAACATATTTACCTAATTTGATTAGATTAAGGAAGTTAGTTAAGTTAGTTAATATGACATGTATTTCTTAAAACACCATAGTCATCTTTCGTAATTCCCTCGTTCCCTTCTCCTCCTTAATTGTTATTAAAGGAGTAACAATAGGGTTATATTAAAAAATTGTTGATAAATAAAATAAATAGGTCTTATATTTACCACCAAAATCAATTTTTCAAATGTCATATATCAAGACTGGAGGGAGTACTAATTATTGGCTGGTCAGTGATACACTATCAGTTCATATCCTAGTGGAAAATAGTTTACAAGGAATATCGATCGAGTAATTAATTAAAGTGTGAAACTAATTATATTGAAAAGAAGAAATTTAAACCATAGTCTTGAAAAGTAATTTCAGTAGAGCACGACACATCGATCTAAATCTTCAACTCAACGTAATTCACGGCCTTTAATTTCTCTCCTGCATTAGTGGCAAACAGATATCCAGCTCACAGCCTGGAAAGCAAATTTTACTAGGAACCACCGAACCACTCAAATTAAAAGAATAGATCACTGAGAAAGCTTGGTGTAAAACATGAAGATGAGCTAATCTGGAAGTCTATATGGCCAGGCGATGCAGCTATAAATTTTTTAATTTGGCGAGCTAGAGAGCTATATATCATAGCTAGCTTTAGTTTAGATCCATGTATAAGAAGTGAAGCTTGAAACCAAAGACCCATAGGAAGATCTAAATGAAGATGATGAATTGTAGCCATAAAACTAGGGTTGACTACTTCAGTTACTAGCAGACCATATGAAACTAATAAGAACAACGAGCACTGATGAAGAATACATATATATATATATCATTGAAATCAATCGTTTTCAAAATTGAAAGACTCATGGATATTCATCTGAAAAAGAAGGAGCTTGTGTATATATATCTACCTTTTGTAATCGTTGGGTTTCGTGGTGAGGCAAGCGATACTCGTTCATAATCCAACTGGTTCTAATCCCTTTAGGAGCTTTACCAGAGTAAAAGACTAGGGTTTTCTTGAGTCCGATGGATCTGAAGCCATCTGTCTTGATCATTCTATCAGCTCCCGTGGCCTTCCAATACCCTGAAGTCGTTACCCGGTTCGGCCGGTCGCCGTTCCGATACTTCCTATCTCTCGGCACATAAAAGTACCATTCCTTCTCCCCTATCGCTGCTAAACCTACTCTCACCAACAACACAAACATATATTCATCACTCCAAAATGAAGATTTATAATATCTGAAATTAAATATTGCATATACATCTTCACATGCCATAATTGATTCCTTCAACAAGAGGGAAGCTTAGCTTGATTTTATTACATGAATATAGATACTTGCCCTAGGTTCCTTCAAGACAAGGGAATCAGGCTACGACATAAAATATAGATATATAGGTATGCAAACAAATTAGAGAGAGAGAGAGAGGTACCAGGAAGCTCCCAAGGGTCATATCGATAAAGATCGAGGAAAGTAATGAGCTCAACATTGAAAGGCTTGCCCTCCACCTTACGGCGAAGGTAGAACTCTACCAGTTCTTCTTCTGTTGGGTGGAACCGAAACCCTGGCATGACCACGTCGTGCTCGTGACCGTCGTCTGTCTCTGCTGCCAGTGGCGGCTGCCTCCTCTCGTGGTCGTCATCGAGGAGGTTGTTGTTGTTGTGGCTATGGCTAATCTTCATGGTGGAGGATGAGGTTGAAGCTGCAATTGCCATCAAACTGAAGAATTTAGTGTAGATATGTAGTTTTAATAACAAGGCCTCGTTGGTTTGGTATATATACTCATTATTAGCTTGTCGTTTTATACCCACTGTAATATTTTGTATTAATTGGCTGCTGTACTACTGGTGGGGGCCAAATTAAATTTGATGAGATTCGATCGATATGGCTTGAATTTATGAATAAGTATTAGTGTTCTATCTATAAACAACTTTTGTTCTTATAAGATTAATCTTTTTTATAAATAATTTTTATTTTTTATCTGAAAATATAAACTTCTTTTTCTTATTTTACTCTTATTAAATGTTTATTCTCTCTCATATCTTATACTCATTATTTCTCATACTTTTTATATATTCTCTCTTATACTATTTTCATAAATAGGGGCATATATAAAAAAAAAAACATGACATTTTTGACACACTTATTACTTTTAACTAATTTATTTTGTACAATAAAAAAAAAAGTTGCTTATAAATAAGACATGAGAGAGTATATTATAGTCCATGAAAAATTTGTATATTATATATATATATATACTTCCTCCGGTTCATAATATAGGGCACTTCAAGTACTTCACAGAAAATGAGAAACAACAGTTAACTCAATAAATATGTCCTAAATTGAAATTTTTTTCCACTTTTACCTTTATTGGAAAATATGTTTGAAATTTATTGAGTGTGTAAATTGGGAATGAGCATTAATTATAGGGTTAAAACTGAAAAATAAGCATTAATTATCCTATAAATGATTTATATTGTGAACCGAACTATTTTTCTCTAAATACCCTGTATTGTGGATAGGATGGAGTATATCCTTTTTTCCCTCTCTAAAAAGAGAATGGGAGTGAGAGAGAAGGGAGACTGTTTTAAGGGCAGAAAACGACAATAGGACAAGAGGGCATTGTGTGGCGGCCCCAAGCGGTGCTCTTTGGACCTTTCTTCACTTAAATTTACTTTTTGAAAATAATCACTATTATATGCTTTTCTTTTATTTTTATTTTTTTTTTATTTTTGCCCTTACAATTTTGCCAACTTTCACAGGTTATTTTTCTTCTCTTTAGTTAATTTTAAACTGTAGTTAATCAAGATATATATGATAGTGGACACTTGACACATAGACATATAGGGCGTAAGAGATCAATGTGAGCCAAAGTCAAGGTGAAAAAGGTGCATTACTTTTCATAAGAGAATCCAGTATTGCAAATTAGCTAAACATAATTAGCTGACTGATAACAAGCTTAGGATGGCCTAAATGGTAGGCTCGGGCTCTCGTAACTTAATCAAGTGATCTGGGGATTCGAATTTCAGCCCTTATATATATATATATATATATATAGCAAAGTCTAGTTAAAAGAAATCTATCGTTTGATTCGGAATTTTAGGAAGATTAGTCTTTGTTGTTGGCGAAATTTAATTGATTTGGTCTATAAAGAATATCGATTTAATTTCTATAAATAAGCCCAATTAATCAATAATCCCGGCCTTACTTTCTATAACACTCTCTAATCCCTACAACATTTTTTTGGCCAAACAGTAGGCTACAAGATATATATTGGTCCCGTTTTTGTTAACTAAAAATATTTTAGATATAACTGTGACGGTTAAAATCCTTGACATGAGTGTTAACTAATTTTCAGAGTCACTTACTTCCGTTTGGCAATTGAATTCTATCAAGTTTCCACGTTATTTTCAGTGGAACGTCATCAAAAAAAACTCCAACTCGGTCTATATATATCCGTATCCAAAACCAACCTTTTTCATCACAAAATAAAAAGATTTGCGTGATTAATGATTAAGTAAGCTTAATAATTCAATGGCACGCACACTAAAACTAAAAGTTAAGCACCACCACCACCAAGCACTTGAATCAACTAATTGTGGGTTCTTTTAGCTTAACCAATGATCTTTTGTTTGAACCCTAAGTAGGTAGTGAGGTTCACTCCATTGCGAGCCTACATTTCAATGAACTGGACTAATTGGTTGCTAATAACGTCGGATACCGGTGGATTTATAAAAAAAAATGTTCAGCACCTTTTTTGGCTTTCAGAATAAAAGGAAAAAAAGAATCAACAATTAAAACTTATGCATTCAATCGCCGGCGCCGCCTTATATATCCTGGCCCCAATTTGATCATGTACATTAATTTTTAATTAGAAACTAAATTGATTGACATTAATAATGGATGTAAGCAACTGCTGAGTGAGTGTGGAAGTTTTCTTAGTAAGAAAACAAATAGATATAAAAATCTTGCGTTGACAAATTGGAAAATTAATTCCCTTTTGGTAAATGGATGAAAAATATTGATAATAGATATTGAGGGCAGCTGGGCGGTGCTAGCTATTTGAGGTCACATCAACTATCAAAGGAATTAGCTTCATTTTAAAGATTATCAGTAAAATAGTCTCCCACCTCCCAAACCTTATTATTTTAATTTCCTTGCTTTTATTTACATACACGTACGTGTTAAATCTGTGTGTCAATAACTATATAAAATTTATAAAGCATTGTGTGATTAATTACAACTTACTTCAAACTCGACGTGAAATTTTATGGGACTTCAGAAAAATTAAATATTTACATGTAAAATTTGTTTTGGGCTTACTTTTTCATAATTACAATTTTTAATGGATAATTGAGTGGGATTTCTAGTTTTCTACAAAATTGAATTATATGTGAATGGTTGCTAGCTACTGCGGGGGTTCGGTTTCTCTCATTGTCTATTTTCTCATTATCCCTCGTAATCTCTAAATCATGTCCGTCCAATCAATCTAAAAGGTAAAAGATGAGCCACATCATTAAGTTATCACTCCTTTTACTTTTCTCTCCCCTTCTTAATCAACGGTCCAAATGGCTCCTCTTCCAAATCAACGGTTTAGATGGGTTCATGAGGGCTGATGAGAAAATGAGATGATGAGAGAATTTGCTTCCCTAATGCGGATATGGTACAAATGGCGAAGGAGGATAATAAACCAACTTTGCAGGCATCCCTCTCTAAGGCATTAATAACTAATTACGATTTAGGCCTGAGTTATAAACGTAATCCTCTAATTAACATAGGCCTTTACTTATATTATTTAATGGTATGTCAAGACATAGTTAGCTATGTGAGAATAATGGAACTTCAATGGCGTCAGCATGTTGATTTTTTACTTTCTAACATGTCAATTATCTCCTGGGACATAAAATTTAGATATTAAGCTTGCCGAAAAAAAAATAAAGGATGTAGTTAATGATTTTGATTATATTATATAGCTAGATACACACAACTTTTGGCTCATTAATAATACTTAATTATTATTTATTAATTAAAAATGAATAAATTATGGCAATGATAATTAGCTTCAACCCATAAATAATGGACTGCCTATACAGCATGTAGCCATGCATCTCGTGACACGTTAGTTATATTAAATATTAATAAACGGATATAGCTATAGATATATAGGCATCAATCAACATCCCCTAGGTGAAAAAATTTCCCATTTGTGTGCTAGTTCAGTGAATGTTTGGAATATGTTATTTCCCAGAAATAAGTACTTATTATATAAGTCGAGATAAAACTCTTCTCACACACTTATCTCATATACCGTGAATTATGAATTATAAGTATTTATTGTCCAAAAATAAACTGTCCCAAACAAACACTCAGTTAGGTTAGGTATTCATGTACCCGATATATATAAAATATTATGTGTTGAAATTCAAATGAACATTTTTCACTATCAAGGAGTGTATATAGTTAACTTGGTAAGCGAATTTTAGTCAAATAAAAAAATATATATATTGTAAGTACAATGGTATGAATAATGCATGTGTGTGGGTGTTTATTTAAGTAGATATAAAGCAAAATCATGTGCTTGCTTCCAGGTGTATTGAAGTAACTGGTAAGGAGGTGGGGAAGGTAGTGTGTGGGGGCAAGAAGAAAACAAATGTATTGTCATCACTCTGTTTCTTTTTCTTTTCTTTTTTCGAAATATGTTTGTGTGTGTGTGTTTATATTTTGATTTTATAATATATATCTGTATATTACATAAAATTTGTGGATGAATCAAGAATCCCGTGACTTCTCTTTTCTCTTGGCCATGACAGCAACATGGCACTTTGTTTCTTTTCTTTCATTTCATTGACTCATTTCTTACTTTACTTATAAGTGTATTATACGTCGTTGATTATTAGTTTATGTATATTATCTCATGATGTGTTTAATTGGCATTTAATTTGACCTCTTTTTTACATGATATATCTATCCTTCCGAAAATGTCAAACTCACCAAAATATAATGCAATTAAGTATTTCAAGAATGATACAACGAAAGTTAATTTAGCCAAGTATCTAACTGGTTATTTGAGTTGTGAGCATATAAGATCATACCTTACACCTAGAGCCGGTAATATGGGTTCAACCCACGGGTTCACAGGCGGGCTCAACCCGTGAGCCCGTGGGTTTTGATGGGTTTTCCCAACCCGCAAAAATGCGGGCCGCACAAGCCCGCACCGCATAACCTGCGGGCTAACCCGCGGGTTGGCCCGCAAATTTTTTTATTTTTTATTTATATATAATAATTTTACAAAACTTATAAGTTTTCCACTCTTATCTTGGTACCTCTCAATCCAAAGAGAAAAAATCTTAGCTTCTTCCCTTCTTCTTTAAACAAAATTATTATATTTTGGTTGCTTGAGAATGAGTTTATGTTTTGTTTATAAACTTTAACAAATTTGATAACTTTATCTCTTAAATTTTAGATTATGTTTTTAAATTTTTATAAAAGCAATGATTGATACTAGGAAGGTAAATTTAATTACTCGTATATATGTGTCTCATATTTTCAATCCTCTTTAAAAAATATGAATTTTTTTTCAAAAAAAAAATGTGGGCCCGTGGGCTGGCCCGCAACCCGCACACTACTGGTTAGGGTTGGCATTTTGCCAGCCCGCAGAAGTGCGGCCTGCACAGGCCCGCACCGCACGGGCCGCGGGTTGGTGCGGGCCAACTCGCAACCCACGGGCTGGCCCGTATTCCCAGCTATACTTACACCAACATGTAGATTAATTCAATCCTTGTCACATCGTTATCGGGCAATTAACAAGTATAGATACTTTTATATATAAGTACTACCTTTAATTTTTAATATAAAATCTAGTTTGTAGTATAAATTAGATCTTATATTAATAACTGAAAGTAGTATTTTGTACGAATTATGAGGCATTACTCTAATCAAGTGCTCAACACATATTACTTAAAGTTTGTTTAATGAAATTTAAAAGTATTTAATAACTAAAAACAGCCAAACTTAAAGGAAATAATTAAGCCATACATAACCAAAAAAAAAATCTAAGGTGAATCATCATGTGCATATTTATGCCAAAAACAAAAGGGAGAATAGCAAAAAAAAGAACTTTGAAATTGTAAAATCCTAAATCATGTTTATTATCAAGAATTAATAAAGTAATGATGAAACTTAATGAGTAATTCACAACTCATTTTATAGAAAATATTTGATTTTGAGATTTTACAATTTTAAAATTCTTTTTCTATCATTCTCCCAAAACAAAATGGTAGATGGATGTGTTGTTGCTGATGCAATACCATCACCTTTATGATATGAGCACCATTAAGCGAAAAGCTTGACCATTAATATCTTCGAGTAAAAAAAAAGAATATATATATATATACATATAAAATAAATTATGTGTATATATAAATGAAATGGAAGAGAACATTAAATGGATAGAGGTAGGAGTACGCCTAAATTTGTTGTCATGAAAAAGCCAAACCGTGTCGTATTATAGTGACAAATTCACCCCCCCGGGCCGCCCACTCTCATTCTTCTCGTAAAGGAATCCAATAACTTTATTTCTCAATTTTAATTTGAGTTTAGTATAATTATATAATTAATTAATTAATGAAATCGAAGTCTCCACTATATATATGTGAAATGAAATGGATCTAAAAAGTGATATATATTGTGAGGTGAGAAATGGGGGATACGGTTGCAAGTAGCTGGAGGGTTGGCATCTGAAGTGACTAGTGATTTTGGCTTCGTCTTTCAATTTTGTCCTTTGTTTCTCTCAAGTCTCAAATCTTCTTCCCCCGTGTTGAAATTTCATATCCAAACAAATTAATAAAAGCAAATGACAATCAGAGACCTTATCCCCCACCAAAATACAATCAAATTAAATCATCCATATTATTATACTCTCTCCGGTATTAAATGTAAGACAAAATTAACTTTTTTAAAAAGAAACTAATTAAATTACTTTAGAATATTTTTATTTTTATTTTTTTTAAACTAATTAGTTTGACTAATAAACTAATATATATAACCTAAGGATATACAACCTATGATGTGATTAAGTAACTTATTTAGCTTTCTTAATCTCTCCAAAAAAATTTAATTTTGTCTTATATTTAGGATCGAAGGGAATATTATTCACTTACAACCAAGCACACCTCATATACGTACATATCACTACAACTTTTATTTTTCCGTCTTACATTTTCGATTATATATAATTATCTCCCTCTCTCATGCTATGCCTCTTTGTAACAAAGTGATTATATATTTGTTCGCTAAAGTTTTATTCTGTTAAGAATATTGATCCTTATGATTTAATATATACCTGAACCATTTTGTCAAGGACTAAAATCCATAGTTTGAAATTTAAGAGGCTAAAACTAAAATTTGAATAAATTTGAGAAAGCAAACATCGTGCTAACCATATATATGTCTATATGAATGACATTTGTCTGTTACTAAATACTCCTTATAGATATATTCTTATTACGTTGATCTCATTCGGAAAATTTAAAAAAATTGTCTGTTCATAGTTAATTTGATTTCGAGTGTGGACCGACAAACAGAGTGAGTTACAGTTTTTAACTTGTTGACCACTTAGTTGACTTTATTTGCCTCATTATGATTGTGGGGTTGTAGTACGTGCTGGGTCGGTAGCATGGGTTTGCCTATTTAGAATAAAAAAAAAAAAATCAATTTCTTTTTCATTTTTATCTACGATCTTCTAGTATCCGACTCTTTTTCTGACTCCTTTTTTGGTACAGACCACCGAGCAACCGACTAATTTAGACTAGAATTTGGTCAGATCCACTATGTGGGGGCATCCCTCCCAAAAGAAACTCAAATTCTAATGACATATTCCACCCTTATAAAGGATGCCTTCCCTTGGGTTTCAAACACAAGTCTATTGATGGATTATTAGTTAACTTTTTTTAAAAAAAATATTAACCATGTCACAATTTATCAGGAAGAGATTTGAAATCCAATCTATAATTTATTTGACTCATTCTAACCAAGATCGGGTGTTTTTTCCCTTTAAAAGAATATTTTATTTTTCAGTTGACACATCTTATCTTGAGCCAATTGTTGGAATTAGATTAACCAAGTCAATATTAATACTCCCTTTGATTCTTAATATAAGAGTCAGTTGGCAATTTTTTTAAGAAATTAAGTAAATTAAATAAATTATTTGATAATAGCATATGTTGTATATCATTATATTATAAATCTTTTTATAAGTCAAGCAAATTAATTTAAAAAAATAATAAATATAAATATTTTAACATAACTTATTTAACTTTCTTAATCTTTTAAAAAAAGTCAATTTAGCTCTTATATTAAGGATTGAAAGTAGTAGCACACTAACTATTACTATGAAATCATGTTATAGAACTCTCTGGACATCATTATTTACATTTGACGTCATTAGCAAAATAATTTTTCTATTGATAATACATACAAATATAATTAATAATTATATAATTGATGTAGATTGATAATGTCTTTCCAACGTAACTAGCTACCTATAAAACCCATCGATCCATAGCAATATTTTGTTGATTATCAATCATTGATATATATTTTATTTAGGTTAATATATATACATCCACTCTAACAAGAATGATGCAAGCTAGCAAGGCAAATATTAACT
Source organism: Inga oerstediana (assembly GCA_963210345.1). Classification (NCBI taxonomy): domain Eukaryota; kingdom Viridiplantae; phylum Streptophyta; class Magnoliopsida; order Fabales; family Fabaceae; genus Inga; species Inga oerstediana. Next base: position 55,083,506 of record OY723407.1, on the reverse strand, counting down.
CTCGCCCACTTTCCATTATAATACTAATAATCAAGCCAATAAATATTGACTTTCTCAGTCACACAATTTCTTCAGATGGATTTTTTCCAATAAAATATGAATAAATTAAAATCAAGCAGTTTTTAGACACTAATTAATTTTTTAATAGCCAGCTAGGCGAGCCTATAAATATCATCTTCGATATGGACAGAGCTTGTACACGTAATCAACCAAGCTGTTTCAAAGATTCAGATTGCCTTACATAATCATATAAAAACATGAATATATATACATATGTGTGTGTGTGTAGTGAAAGTTATTAGATTGTTAATGTTAATTAATTTTTCTCTTCTGGAAACTTGTTGTCTTGCACGGCGTTTTCTTTTTCTAAATTTGACCTGGAACGTTCTCAACTTTTCTTTTGTATTATTCTTTTATTGGTTTGACATGAAACATTAATAACAGTCAAAGTAGCGTAAATATTGTCTTCATGCACCAAGACTGACTTGCATGACGGTGGAGCTGGGAAACACGTTTCGTGGACATAATTTTGTTTTTATACCTCTAGATGACTGGATCAACTCTGGGGTTAGTCGGGTTCAATATAACTAAGCGTTTTTCTGTATTCACTAAAAATTGAATTCGAAACATCATACTTAAACAGTTAAAGCCTCTTTCACTGGCATTGAACTATACTTTCTGTGATCTTAAATATAAGACTTCATTTCATTTTATCATTTTTCTTCCTAAATTTAATTTTTTTTCTAAAGTATTCTTATTATTTGCACATATTAAGGAATTTTTATTAAAATGTAATTTCAATGCAAATGATTAAATAAGATATTTTAGAGAAAGTAATGCACATTTGTTGCAGATAATTAACTAAAATATTTTTTTAAAAAATTTGTACAAATTAGTTATTTAATTAATTAACCCCTGCATCCTATTAAAGACAGGATGGAAGTATTAGAGTACATTGTATAAGAAAAAAGAGGAGGTTATTTAAGTACAATGTTAAAACCAATTAATGATTCAGGAATCTGTTGTATAAAACTATTATATAAGGCGAATGAAGTGCTTATAAATCATGCTCGTTTGGAATAGCTTATTTTTGGGCAATTAAGTAAAGCACGTTAGTGCTCGTTTGGAAGAGTTTATTTTTGGGCAATAAGTGCTTATAAATCGTGATTCACGGTATACGAGGTAAGTATGTGAGAGGAGTTTTATCTCGGCTTGCGTAATAAGGACTTATTGTCCAAAAATTTAGAAAATATCTAGATTGTAGAGTTAGTTGAAGAAGGAATTGTGGCTTTCGTCATCAAAGTTGCCGACTTTTTAATTAAATGGAAACAAAAATTGGATTGTGATGATATTGATCGATATTATATGAGACGCTGTGGATGAGAAGAAACCAGAACCAAAAAGAAAACGAGAGTCAGGAAAATGACATCTATCGCATCGTGACAAAATAAAATAACGGGCCAGATAAATAAATACCAGTATATTTCTATATATTTATTATTATTTATTTATTTATGTTTAAGGGAACACTTGGCAATGAATTTTAATTGGAGAGGAAATGAGAATCACAAAAAAAAGTGAAAACACACTGGAGGGTCCACATTTTTAAAAACCGTTGGATGCGTCAAATATTTAATGAGAGTACGATTCCAGATATAAGCCCTTGACCATCTGACACTGTCCACTGACCCCTTTTGACCCGCTGACTTTTCATTTGTTGTTCTTCTTCAACCTTCATCCTCCATCACATTTTATTACATTTTGCATCCAAATGATATAAATATATTTAATTATTTATAACTTTCTTTAAAAAAAATTAAATTATCATCTCGATCTTACATTACAAAAAAAAAAAATATAGCTTTTTAACTAAATTTCTCGTGAAAGTTTATTTTTCATAATAAAGTGTATTTAATAGTTATAATTAATATATATTTTATAAATATTTTTTTAAAAATAAATTTATAAATATTAAAAACTAACTTCATTCTTTTTTTCACAATCATTAAAAATGGCATGGCACTCTCCGATCCTGTGCCGGTGGAGCCATAACCAAGAAATGGCCACAACCCATGTGCTCATTCAATAATATTTATGGGATTTTCCGCTATGACTTTGTTCGTTGGAATTAAATTGTGGGGGTGATATTGTTTTTGATATAGAGTTTGAAATCAGCTATATTATTAAATAACTATCAAATAGTATCCTTCTTATAAATTGACAGTGTAGTGGTCACTTACAACAAAATGCATTAAATCTCTTTCTGATTTATTGTGCATGGTAAGTTGAAGGGAAGCACTGAGAATTTTTGAGCTAAGTTGTGTTTAGCACCCTGAAATATTTTTAGAGTTGCACGTAACACATTAAAATATTCACGGGTGTAATTTTTACCGACATATTGAAAATGGGACAAGCTCACCCTTTGCTAACAGATTCATTAACCCCGTCTCGTTCAACCTCTCCGCCAACTCTCTAACCCTCGTCTACACCATGAACCAAATGAGAGGTAACAGACGCAAATCCCAGAAAAAATAAAGGAGGTTCATAGGGTAGTATATAATCGCGGTTGGCATGTCTTAAAATAAAACTCTATAAGAGCTGGTTTAGGGTAACCTAACATACCATTACCAGACACTCTAATATACTGTCATGGGCATATTCAAGAATCGGACTCAGCCACGGAGGTTGCTCTTTTTGCTAGCGAAGAAGAGATTTTGCCACTTTTCAGTATATGTTTCAAAAGAATTAAGAAATAATCTTAGGTGATAAAAATAATTACGAAGGATGAGACGAAAATTAAACTCAAAAAACATATTGAAATGAAACCCTTTTAGAGCAAGAGTTTTCCAGAATGATCGCCACACTTATCAACAATTAATAAATGCAAATCCTGTCATCATTTCATAGATGGGATTATCGGACAGATGTTGGTGGCAGAGCCAAGGGCTGGAGTTGATGGACGGATAACGCTGTCAAATGAATCTGTTAGCAAAGGGTAAGGTGCTTGTTTGGATGAACGATTAAAATGCTTAAAAGCAGCTTTTCAATCGTAATTTACGGTATATGAGGTAAGTATGTGAGAAGAGTTGTGTCTCGATCTACGTGAAAAACAACTTATAAACAATCTAATCACTCAAACAAACATGCTCATGATTACTCTATTTTTAATATTTTAGAGGTAAAATTACACCACTAAATATTTGATGATGCTAGATATACGTTTAAAAATATTTCGGGTTCTAGATACCCCTTAATCCATAAATTTTTAGCAGCACCAAAGTTTTTTTCCTATACTCAATATTGATGCTTAAAATACCGGTATCAATTAACGGTAACTTTGAGTTAAAACATACTTAGCATTTTTTTTAAATAAAATCATGAGTTTAAACCTTATATAATGAAGAATAATGTTTGAGGAATATTCACTTATTATTTTCAAACTATTTTAATTTGATTTAGTTACTAGATAATTATTTTGGGGGGAAAAATTAAAGAGTTTAGACTTTTGTAGGTTAGGAGTGTTGGACAGGACCATTCGTAGTAGAGAAGGCACGAATCCCGTGATTCCTTTTATGAGTTTGGCTACAAATTAACAACATATATGTGCTGTCACTTATGGCGTTTTTGCCACTCCTTTGTATTCTCCTCTTTCATCTTCACATCATTTGTACCTCTTAAAGTATATTTTCCTATTTTTCGCTTCAGTCCCTCATAAAATTCTTTTCTCAATCTCACCACCTACACCACTAATGTGTATTTTATTAATTTATTCATTTACTTATAAAGTTATTGTCAATACCCTCTTATTATTGGGAAAAAAAACACATCTAGATGATTAGCAACACCACGGGTCTATACAAAAAGTTATTGATTTCTTTTGTTAAAATTATTATAGGAACATTGTATGTTTGATTATTTACATTGTGAGGGATTGACCTCTTCCGCTAATCCACCTGGTTGATAATTGTATCCCCCCCCCTCTCTCTCTCCTAGTAATAATTGTATCCTCTTTTTGTTTGTGACTTTGTGGCAGGTGATTATTATAGTAATTGGGCTTTACTAGAAAAGGGAATTAAAATAAACATGTTGAGGCCTAGACTCGTAAGCCCACTTAAAACTTGATAAGGGGAATTTGGGTCCAATGTAAAAGGGACATGTTGTGAGTGAGCCCACACGAAGATCTTATATTTGCAAGTTTTTGAGTCAAAAGTTTAGAGAGTCAATCACGGCTTTCTATGCCCCACTAAGAACCAGACATTTTCTTCACGTCATAATAAAAAAAAAGACAAATGCAGCTTAGAATGTGTTTGGGTAAATCCCAAACCACAGTTTCAAAAATCTTTTTTCATAAATTGAAATGAATTTTTTTTATATATTTATCTCATAAATCATAAAAATTATTCTTTAAAAGCTAATCCAAACACACATTTAGTTGACTTCATTTTCCTGGTAACCCAAAGTTTGATGGGTTAGAAGCACATTAGAGAGTTGATCTGATTTTAGTTTTAAATATAAGACATTCACATACTTTTTTATGAAATTGTTTGTTTATCTTTAAAAAGTTATATTTTTTCTTGTCTTTTTTATAAAAGCCTAAAATTTAAATTACATTGATCTTTTTTATAAGAGTCTAATAATAGTTGTTTAAATATTTAATGAATTTTTTCTTCTTCATTTTTATCCCTTGTCTTTTTTCCATATTAGCTACATTCTTTTTCCTACTTTCTATCATTATTATATTATTTATCTCTCTTACTTACCTCTTATAAATAATAGCATACTTAAAAAAATTATTTTAAACATACTTATTACCTTTAACTAATTTTAACCATTTTCTTAAATAACTTATTTTAATTTTTTATTTTTTATAAATAAGGAATACCTTGTTCTTTGTTATATATCAGACATTTTATGCATATTACACAAAGTACAAAGTGCGAAAATAAATTGTGAATAATATAATTTTCTATAAAATTAATTTATTAAATTAAAGTAAGATGTATGAACGTTGCTACTTCACTGTTTATTTCTTAATTCATTTTTTTTTTTTGGAACAAATGATTTCTTTGCTTTTAAAAAATTTCAAAGATTTTTTTAAAAAATATTTTAAATATGGTGCAAATAATCATGGAATTTAGACTAGTCTAGTAATCCTCTCGAGGTCACATCCTACGGTTGACAATAGGAAATTGGGAAATCAAATAAACGGTCAGCATTACTCTAAATCTGAAGCAAAGAATTTTCAACTCACGAAAATCCATAGCCAGCTAGTCCCAAATCGGAGTGTCAGAAACGCTAATCAGTGGTTTGCTCGGCGATCTCCAATTCTCCATGGCGGGTGCTCTGAAAATGACGGTGACGGTGATGCTGGTGATGCTAGCCGCAATCTCTCTGTATTATGCTGAAGCTTCCACTACGGCTGAGTTTGTGCATAACACCATCACCTCCCACAAGATCGTCATCTTTTCCAAGTCCTATTGCCCGTGCGTATCCACACTCTTCTAGTCTTCTTGATCTTTTGATTTAGTTGGTGCTACTGATCTTGTTATTTTCTTCGCAAATGGCTTGGAATTCTATTTAATTTATTTTTAACTGTGATGATCTGGTTGCTTTGATATGTTTTGAGCAGTTGGCCATTTAGAAGTGTTGGATTTCAGTGGCTCGTTGAATTAGTCTTGTAGGGTCCGTGTATATTGCTTCTCTTAAAATTAGAAGATGAGTCGAATTTCATTTTCCCAGTAAAAGAAAGATGTTTCAATCTGTGTTGTTGGCATTGAACGTGGATACAGTTTTGGTACATTTGGTCAAAGTAGAAATTGAAGGAATTGAGGGACAGGCCTGGAATTTGCAATGTTGGCCTGATGATACCTTGGTACATCAGTACATTGTGAATCTTCATTCCTTTTGCTTTATTTGTTCGATTTCTACCCTTACCAAGCACACCTTAATAGCCCATGTCTTAAGATTTAAGAAGATGCCTTAATAGCTAAAATAGTAATCCCTTTTTTGACCCCTTTTCTTGGAGGGAGTGGAAGAATGAGGTAGAAGAGGTGGATTACATTCGATATTCTGTTGTTATATGCAAGTAATGTCATCCCATCCCAAAATTATGAATGTTGCTTCTTAGACAGGTGCTGATCTGACCCTTGAATGCTAGATTTTAAACTAGCTGCGGGAAAAATATAAGCAAAATTAACAATGTTACTAGAAATGCAAAAGGAAGAACATTATTAAGAGATCCTACAATGACACCATTCTCACGTCCTCAGTAAACTGCTTAACATTAACCTTTTAAAATTGAACTGATAACCAAAAGATTAAATTGTCATACATCTGCGTCCATAAAGTATATCTTCAGTTTTTCATGCCTGTTGAAGGCTTAATTTATATCCAACAAGTGTATGCTGCCTTTGACCCATCAAGATTTTGTAGGATGTAAATATCAATCATTATCTCATCGTGATTGGATATCACTTATGGTTGCTTAGGTTTTGAATATTAAGACCTTATAGATCTGATATTTAGGATAGTATTGCATTCAGTCTGCTGTTTATGTTTCTGTAAGCTTATTAGTTATTACCTGATAATTATGTGATTGATGATGCCATGTGACTTCCAAAGTTCTTCATTATTTGCTCTTTCTTCCTCCTATAAATTTTACACTCACTTAAAAAAAATGGTGCCCTTCATAAACTTGAAGAGCGGATGATAACTTTGGACAATAAATCTGATCGTCTACTGCAGTAAAGCACTCAAGATGTTTAATGTTGTTTCTGATTTCATGTTGGTATTTTAGGTACTGTCGAAGAGCAAAGGCTGTTTTCAAAGAGTTAAAACAAGAACCACATGTCGTTGAGCTTGATGAGAGAGGTATACTAGTTCATTTCCCTTTTCCTCCCGCATATTAAATGCTAGAGTTGGTTCTTTTCTAGTTGGGAGAATGAAACGATGGAGCTTTAAAAGGCATTCTTGAAAAGCAGGGCGGCTTCTTAATACCTCCCTTTCTATGGAGAGTTCTCTCTCTCTCTCTATATATATATATATATATATTTTGGTCTTTTTTTTTTTTGTTTTGTGTGGTTTTTTTTGGGGGGGGGGGGGTGGTGGATGCCCCAGTATACTAGCAGTAACAAGGCAAAACCACAAGACTAAAACAGAAAAAGGATGAAAGCGACAGATCTAGGGACTCTACTAACAGGGGAATAGATAAAAGCTAGAGGGATTGGAAGTTTGGCAACCCATCCAACATGGCCCAATTCCTTTATAAACTCCCATACAGGGGTCTAAGTTACACAATCCAGACGCCCAACATAGCTTAACCTTCAGAGAAGCAGCAAACAAGTGACTCATGGCAGAGAAAAGCTTCAGATTCTCTAGAACTGTGGTCAACTGACCTCTTCTGAAGCGAGTCCAAGGTTTATTCATGAGCAGAGCGGAATAATACGAAATTAACAGAACTTTAAATCAAGGGGATCAAAGCAAAATAATAGTTGGAAGATCGTAGTTTGTTTCCGACAGGGACAGTTACACGTGGTTTGATACATAACATAAAAAACAATTGAAAGAACAATGAAACAAACCAAGCAATGTTGTAGATGAAAAATAATTCCTATGTTCCTATTTTAAATAATAATAAAAAAGCGACTGTTAATTAATGATAACAAAACCATACTACACATTGTCTTGGTTTCCCCCCTACAATTTCGTTTCTTCTCTTGTACTAACAGGCGCTCAGCGTATCAAAAGAAGAGGGACCAGTTAATTGGGGTTAAATGGGAACTCTGTTTTGTAAAAGAATGATTGTGTTTGCTGTATAAATATGTACTGGAGTAATTGCGGGTAGTAAAATTTCTTTCTTGCAGATGATGGCTCAAAGATTCAGGACATTATGGTAAATATTGTTGGGAGGCGTACCGTGCCACAAGTCTTTATTAACGGAAAGCACCTTGGTGGCTCGGATGGTAAGTTTTTCTTAGTGAGAGCAAATATGGACTTGTCTTTCTTCCAACAAATCCTGATTTCCGTAGAATATCACTCATATATTTGTTTAATGACTGTTCTGTAGATACTGTTGAAGCCTATGAGAGTGGAAAACTGGCAGAGCTTCTGGGAATTGAGACACAGGTTGATGATGAGTTATGAATCAGATCATTACTACTGAGAAATTTCTAATTTTAATTTGAGCCCAAAATGAAATTGTTGCATATGATGGTTGATCCTATACTATGCTTTGATAGCACAGACGTTTTCACCGATATCATGAGATTTTGATCAACAAGTTCAGACGTAATTTAGTTTGATGTGGTCTGCTAATTGAAACAGAGTGTGATTATTAGTTCTTGCGAATCGCCTTAGCTCAGTTAATTATGAATGCAATTGTTGTTGAGCACGAAAATTGTGGTTAATTGACAGTGAGGGAAAAACTTCTGAAAACGTTATTGAAATAAATCAAATAATACAATGACGTAGGTTTTTAGTATGATGTTATTTCTCCTGTTAAATGCTCTGGATATTTTCATTGATACACATTCATGTAACTCATAATGGATATTTTGATTTCATGGAGAGTGGAACTTTTTCAAAAGGTCTCTCTCTCCCCCTCTTTTTTTTTATACTTTTCCATCCAGCACTTTTTCTGAATCTTATAATCAGGTATCTGAGTAACAGACTAATCTAGTTTGGGATTTATGGCTACCCTTCCATATCTCCTTTAGGACTTGAATCTGAGATTTAGAGGGATTTAATGGGATTTTACATCGGTAGACCAATTTTGTGTCCAACTATGAAAAAGAAAATATCTTATTTTAGAATGTTGAAATTTTTCATTGAATGATTTCACGTCATAAACTGAAGAATTATTGTAACAGAACGTGGCACAGGACTGGAGGCTTTCCTTGCCATGAGAAGTTGTTAGCTTTTCTGTTTTGAAGTAATATTTGTATATTAGATATACTTGCTTTAATTTAATTTTTTTTAGCTAAGCACGACTATCTTTATGTTCAAGATAATTTTATTTGAGGCACTATTAGGTATCGTATAGACATCTCTTTCAGCAAAGATTTGAATATGGTTCATCCCCTCCCCTCCTTAAAATTTGTTGTTACCAAATAAATGGAGGGGAGCAAAATACCCCCCTTTCCCCTTAAACCAAACAGACCCTTAATGAACCAAAAAAAAAAAATTGCATATTCCATTCCACTTGGGATAGTCATCGTAAATACCCCGCGAATTTGAATTCCCCGTCAGTGAGACTAAGCTCATGATTTAGTTTGAAAATTGTGTCTTCCTACGTTGCATTGAATTGCACGTTGGAATTCAATCTTTTTTCTTTTTTCTTTAGGCAAGGACTTCCCTCTTAAAACATAATCTGGTTTTCTAATTAATTATAATGATGGTCATTCATATTAATTCAATACTCCCTTTAGTCCTTTTTATTTGAGCTCAAAATTTAAATGTCTTGATAATTTTTATAAGAGTTCGATAAGAGTTGTCTAAACATTTAATAAATTTTTTCCATTGTTATCTCTCATTAATTATATGTATTACATCAGTTAAAAAGGGTTTGTAACTAGAAGAGTTAAAAAGTAGGGTTTTTTTTTTTCCTTGAGCCAAAAAAAAAGTAGGGTTTTAAATGCATGAATAAAGTAGGCAGTAATTATGAATTAATTAATGGAAAAAGGACAGAAAAAAAAATTTAAAATTGTAAAATTCTAAATCAGGTATTTTACAAAAACAATAAATTGTGAATTGCTTATTAAGATTTGTCATTCCTTTATCAACTTTTAATAACAAACCTAATTTAGAATTTTGCAATTTTAAAATTCTTTTTCTTACTTTTACCCTTAATTAATTGACAATTGTCGTTAAGCACAGGGCACTAATTAGGTGCGTGTCATCCTAATATAAATTTAATAACCATCACAAAATTATAGAGCAAACTATTACCCCCCTCCTCCCAAACAAAAAAAAAAAAAAAACTTTTCTTCTTCCCTTTTTCTTTCGTCCACAAATTTTGGCCACAAAATCCTACAAAAGAAAGATTTGAATCATGACTTTCGAGCACAAAACTGGACATTTCGTACAGTTCTCATCTTAATCCTCTGATTTTTCACGTGATAGTAAGCTTTTCAGTTCTGCCTTATTGAATATTCAATAATGCTCCCCCTTTACAAGCTTAAAATAATATACATTAATAATATACTTTCATCCATATAAAAATATTTAATTGTAATATGCTTTAACAGTTAATATACCATATTTTTCATGTGATGGAATATATTAAAATTATTTATAGCATACAAAAAATATATGTAATAGCGAAAATATAGTTTCGATCCTACAGTTTTACTTAATTTTTTTATTTAGTTCTTATATATAGATGATTTACATATTTGTAATTAAAGACTTTTCATTTGTAAAGGTTTTAATTTATTAGTTCTTCAAGGTAACAAAAATTTAAGTCCTTATTATTAAAAACTTGAAAATATCTTATTAATGTAACCACCTGTATATTATTGTCTCAATACTCCAAATACACATGATATAGGATGATAGAAGAGTCAAAAGTATGATAGGGACATAAGATCAATCACATATTTGGCAAATATTTTTTTTAAAAAAAATGTGTATGATAATAGAAACTATAGTAAAATCATTTAAATTCTGATGATTTAACAGTAAATTTATCAATTATAAAGAACAGATAAAAAAACTAGGGATTAATGGAGCATAGGGAAGGAAAAAGAGAAGACATTTTAATGATCTCTTGTTTATAAGGGAAGGGTAGGGGTCTAATATAATAAATCGGCTATATGATAATCCCATTAACCTACTATCTAACTTCAGTTATTTTATTTTCATGAAAAAGATTGTAGTTTTATTGCATTTCATTATTTCTTTGTTTTATATAATTCAAAATTTTGATCTTAATACCCAAGTTTCATATATTATTTATCACAACTTTTTATTGATGTCTTCTTAAATTTGTTATTTGTTTTATTGTGTAATCTCATTTTTAAGGTTAAGGTATAATATCAACTTACAAAGAAAAATTACCCATAAATCTCAACAGATAAGAAAATTAGTATAAATAATTTTTCAAGTTTTATTCAACGCCAATTAGTCTCAAGAAATTTAATATTTAACCGTCGAATTACTTTATTTATAAGTTAAATTTAATTTAAAAGTCAAGTTTTTATATAGTTAAGTCATTAGTAAGTTAAAATTATAAATGTGCGTCAAATTTTTTGTGGTCTTTTAGTATTAAATAGAATTTGAGAACCTATCTATATAGAATTTTCTTATCTGAAACTGTAAGAATTTTGGGCATACTTTGAATCCATTTGACTCGCTGAAGTACCCACATGAAATTGGAGTACCAATGCGGACCTCAATCACCTTACACAATAAATACACCATAGAAATGAAGAAAAGAGAACATTATTATAAAAGAATTTTTTAGAGGGAAAAGAGCAATATTCCGTGTGTGTTATATTCTGATTAACTTTCTTCTTTAATCCTACACCCTATATATATCTAGTATATATCCGGTCACATAGGAAATAGATATAAACCTTAAACGTATGGTTATATGGTAATAAATATATAACATTTAAACCATAAAAGATGTCTCTCTTTATAACATGGTCTCTTCATGATAATCCTTCTTGAATCGGGTTTGGATCCACTAAGGGTATACTAGTATATTCTAACAGAAACTTATGAGTACTTTTTCTTGAAATTTTGGCTCCCCAGTCCTCAATCCATTTTTCTTAACTAAATGAGGTGTTCTCCAAAATTCCCAATTGAATATTATGTAAAAGTATAATTCTTTTTATAATTACAACTTAAAACGGATAGGATATTGCAAATGACTTATGTTTGGAGGATTTTTTTGTATCATTACCTACTCTTTTTTTTTTTTTGCTTATCTCTGAGTAACACTTGAAACAAGCTACAATCCCAATTGAAGCAAGACCGATCCATAATCTAGTTTAATGTTGATAACAAAGCAAGTAATTAATTAAGTTTCAAACCGATGAAATATAACTAGATTAATTGATTTCAAACGGAAACAATATATGTAGACCAAATTAGACTAATAAGTCGGGTGAGATAATAGTAGTGCAGTTTGCAATTATAACAATCACAATCACAAGCCTAAGAATATGATCATGCATATATAAAATTAATTAAAATCACATGTGGCCATTATTATTTCTGTATTAAATTCAACAGTTTGCCTTGGGCCTCAGGTAATTTGGCGTTTCTTGTTGAATAATATTGATCCATTCATTTATTCATTCGGTAACTTAATTCGGTTCTTAATTATATTAATTCGCCAAAAACGCTAATCTCAATCTGGTCCAACCCCTAATTAAGATTCAAGCCAGCAATTATTACCATTATTCCTGCTTTTATGGCCACCCACTAGAAATCAATCAGTTGCTACTCCATTAAGTGATTTTAGGAAAGTGTTGGGAAATATCCACTCCAGCTGGCTCATTCAAAGAAGCTTGGAATTGAACAATCTTGAAAATAAATGTTGGCCAAACCATTTATTATGTCATTAAACTAAAGAAAGTTTTGGGTTGTTTCCCGAGAGGAGTCAGAATTCTAACGCATTATTTGCCTCTTTTTTACTATTTCATTATTATTATCATTACTTTGATCCCCTAATCCTTATTATATATCACTCTTATCTTATTTATAAATCTCTTTTAACTAAATCTCACATATTAAATAGAGGTAGTTAACTTAATGATGATGGAATAAATTTTTAACTATGCCCTTATTTATAAATGAGTACTTTTTAACTCTTTTTTGTCTATCTATATTTAAATTATTTCTTTATTGGTACAATAAATAGAGGTAAAATTGTCACAATCTCATTTACTATACTGAAACTAGACTTATAAATAGGACCAAATTTTTTTATAAAAAAAGACTTATAAATAGAATCAGAGTGGTATGCTAGATAATTAGATCTACATAAATATATTCTTCCACTCTTTAATATAAGACATAATTACATAATTTAATTAGGTTAAGTAAGTTAGTTAATATGACATTTATTTTTCAAAATGTCCTAGTCTTCTTTCCTAATTCTCTCCTCCCCTCTCCTCCTTAATTATTATGGAAGGAGCATCAATAGGGATAAATTAAAAAAAGATTGATAAATATAAAAAATATGTCTTATATTTAAAACCAACATCAACTTACAAATATGTCTTAAGGACCGGAGGAGTATATTTCTTTTCAGTTCTGATAATCAAAATCAATTATCCCACTAATAACTTATTTAAATTCCACCCCAGGACCAAACCCAACCGTAAAATCTGTGCTAAAGTAGTCCTCCTGTTCTTTAAAAACCCGCAACTTTCCCATTTCACTATAATATATCTTCACCCTCCCTCCCTCCCTCCCTCTCTATCTATCTTTGTATCTCTGTGTTGTCCGCTATGGACGATGACGATGGATCATGCAACACAGGGTTAAGCCTTGGCCTGGGAATAGGAGGGTATGAGCCAAAGAAGAAGAAGCAGATAAGAGAGAACAATCAAGTGGGTCACTGCTTGGACCTACCCTTTGATGAACTTTATCGTCCCAAAGGAGAAGAAACCATTAATAATACTAGAGATCCTGAAGAAGAACATGGATTGTTCAGAATAAAGAGAATGGATCATGATGATAACGCCGCCGCCGACAGCTCCAGAAAGAAACTGAGGCTCACAAAGGATCAATCTGCGTTGCTTGAAGAAAGCTTCAAGCTACACACCACTCTTAACCCTGTACTCTCTCTCTCTCTCTCTCTCTCTCTCATGTTCTGAGAATTTCATATAATTATATCCATATCATCATAAACATGAGATTAATATCTATCAAGTTAATTACCGGTTGGTTTCGATGGTTCATGCAGGCTCAGAAACATTCTCTTGCTGAGAAATTGAATCTGAGACCAAGACAGGTCGAAGTTTGGTTTCAGAACAGAAGAGCAAGGTACATATGTTCTTATTGAGATTAATTGTGGCAAACGACGACGTTTATTAAATGGTATATATGTACGTTTATTATTGAACAGGACCAAGTTGAAGCAGACGGAGATAGACTGCGAGTTCTTGAGGAAATGCTGTGAGAATCTGAGAGACGAGAATCGGAGGTTGAAGAAAGAGTTACACGAGTTACGTTCGCAGAAGGTTGGCACGACGACGACCACAACGTCGCCGCCACCACCGTTGCCTATTCAACTCTCAAAGATGACCGCCGTGAGGACGACAACGTGTTCGTCATGCCAGAAACCATTCAAAGTGAACTATGACGCAAATAATAACAACAGCTACTATAAAAATAGTGGGAAGCATAAATTGGAAAGCGTGGCCTTAGATTGCTATGTGGGCTAAATAGAATATACCATATGGATTATGTAGTGTTTTGGAGAAATGTTAAGTTATATGTGGCACTTTGAGAAATTAATAGAAATTGTGGTCGTAGTAGTATATATTTACGGAGTTTTTATATTTGGTTCCGTTTGACTGAATATTAAATCATCAGGACTATGTGAGTCAGTGGGAAGATGGAATAAGTTTTTGAATGGTTGAAACTGAAACAGGAAAATAATAATTCCCCAAGTCAAGCCAATATAATTAGAAAGCTTAAGACGCCAGAGCAGTGAAGAATCTTAATTATATATAATATATATAGTAGGAATGGTTTATTTGAACTTATCATCCTTCAAAATCCATTCTCTTTCTCGCTCTCATCATGATTATATCTTAGGTTAAAGGGTAATTTTGATCGGAAAATTGGTATAATCTTATTTACATGTATGACTACGAAAAAAATGTTATCTTAATAGAAGTTTAAGTTGGATCTAAAAGCTCATCAAGGTTAAGGTATGCCTTAGACTTAAAGATTACAGATCGCTTATCAATAAAGTTCTCACATCAATAAAATTTAAACTCACAATTTTATAGTTATAAATTAACCTTTTTATCAATTGGATTAACTTTTTATTGATGAGTGTTGTGTTGGTTAGTCATGAGAAATGGGTTCCTCTCACATGGGCACATGTTAGAATGATATCATGAGCTTTTTAAAATCTTAGCTACAATAGAATTATCAATTGGTTTAACATAAAATTATGCTAAAAGCAACTATCCTTGATCTGATACCAAACTTGGATAGAATTATCAATAGAAGTTGGTTTATCTTTTTTTTTTTTTTTTGATAACAGGTTTATCTTTTATACACACACACAATTGATAAAAAAAAATATAGACACAAACGTGCCAACGTACGCTCAGTAGTTATTTATTTATTATTTCATTCGGTCTTAAATATAAAATAAAATTAATTTTCTTTTTTAAAATATTAAAGAAATTAAATAAATTACTTAATCATATCATATGTATTTATAAGCCAAACAAATTGGATTGTAGAAAAAATAAAAATAAAAATAAAATAAATAATTTTTTAAATTTTTCTGAAAAAAATCACCTATAACTTATATTTAAACCAAAGGAAGTAATTTCGTTGAAAGCTACTCAAAAAAACCCTTGTCATTAATGAATAGGACGCTAACAGGACAGTCTACCAAAGTGTGCTACTATAATTAATGCCAATAGATGGCACCCATATGCTCGCGCCGTACGGCTTGGATATAAAGAAAATAAAGTTATACAAGTATTTAAAATAAAAGAAAAAAGAAAAATATTTATGATGACGTGAATATGTAGATTTAATTTGTTCCATGCAAATATTTTGTCATCAAACTTGGATCGATCCTCAATCTCTGTTTCAGCAGCACTAAGTGTGTGTTCTTATACCTTTAAAATTATGGTTTTAAAGATATTTTTTTATAAATCGAGATAAAACTTCTATCACATATTTACCTCATAAATTATAAAAATTATTCTCTAAAAACTAATCAGAACACGTACATATTATAAAGAGAGAGATTATGTAACTACTTCACTCATGGAGCGTTGCTATTGCTATAGCTTATGAATCAAACCCCACCCTCTTTATTAATGTGAAAATACCTTTTTTCTTTACCAAATGTGTTGTAGTTTTTTTCCTAAAATAAATTAGACACTTTTTTTTTTTTACATGTGTTTCATGTAATATAACGCGTGAGACACGCATTTATAAATGACTACTCCCCAGTCCATTTTATAATCACAAGTTCCTTTATTTTATACAAAGCAAGAAAAATCTTGAAACTCATTTTTTTGTTTTAAAATTTAATAAGTTTTCAATTTTAGTCCTATTTAACATAAAATATACCAATTGATAATAAAGTTGAAGGAAAATGAAGAGCATAATTGTATATTGATGGAAAAAATTTAATAATGTGATTTATAAATATGACTAAATTAAATCTTCTTCTTTACCCTATAAATAGAATCAGAACAATATGTATATTATGAATTTACGCATGCACAAAGTTATAAATTTTTTATTGTATGGTGATTGATTGGTTTTGTCTGTTTTGATTTAATTCAATTGTTAAAAAGGAGCTTAATTTATTTATGACACCACGTTGCACTGCATATTGATGAAGCAAAACTAATTTGGCAAGTAAAGAAAACAATATATATATGATTTATGTTTTCAAATGTGATGTCAAAATAATTATCTGATTGACAATTTCTTTTATAACAGTTCCAAGCCTTCAAATTTTAAGATACCACAATCGATATATTTCTGTTCACACTGTCACACACACACACACACAGTCCTAATAATACCACAATTGATTGTATTAGAAAATTGAATAAAAATGACTGTAATTAAAAAAGAATTAGTGAAGTATTTAATTAATTAAGGACCTAACCAACTTGACGTACATATATATTTCACACACTTATTGTGTAAGGAAAACAATGGCCCTAATAATTAACTGTGCGATTTGACTAGGCCAAGAATATACAGTTTCAATTTCAACCTCCCACCAAAATCGACTTCTTCTTGTCTTTTTAAACCAAACGGGTAGGCAAACCATAAAAGTTCCAAAAAGCTATGATTTTTTTTAATGAAATTTTGATAAAGGCCACTTAATTAATTGTATAACTTGTTCTGAAATCTAATAATCATCAAGCGATGAGCTCAACTTTTTTCTATGTTACCTTATTAGCGTAACAACAGATGAATTTAATAAATGGGAAAACTTGTTCTATGACAAATTCAAAGGATCAACCAGCAAACAGTGAAGTCAATGGTTTTTTTTTTTTTTTTTTGGGTAATTAAATTCTTAAATCAACGGAGTCGTAATATCTTCTTCTAATAAGCTGATGTCAGATTCATATACTTTCAACTTAAGCAAAAGAATACGACTTTTTAAAAAAAATAAAAAACAGCTGGTTGAAAGGTATACTACAGATTATCCTTTTCGAACGAAAATATAAATATTTCCTTCAATCATATATGATGACACGTTGACAAAGACCATTGACAAATCCCAATGTTATTATATTTTTTTATATTATATTTAGTGACTTTGTCATGATAATTAAGCTTTCTCTTTTGTAATTAATTGTGATTAAATGTGTTTATATAAAATTAAGATTAAAAAAGGCAAAATTATCAAAATAATAGTAATTACCCTTAATCATTGATTTCTTGAGATCATTTGATTTTGGTTAAATTGTTTTCAATTGAAAATGCTTGAAAATCTAGATTAAATCTGAAAATAGTAATTTGGGGTTTAAATTTCAAAAATGACAGTTTGGTACCACCAAATATCAAAATGCCAGTTCAGTCTAATTGAAACTACACCCTTTTTGTGTTAATGGATTAGGTCAGATGAGAAGAGGAAAAAAGCTAGAGAAACACGATAACCAGGGACCAAAAGAAGGGAGGCAGAGGAGAGACTGGAATTGTAGTGACGCGAGAGAACAGAGAGCGCGGCGGAAAGCTCAAGAACTTGGGTCTCCATCTTCATCACTTCACCTTCTCCTTCCTCTCTCGTCGGCGACCTTAGCTACACCGTCGACATATACTACCGTCGCCGGCGAGCTTCAGCTTGAGGTCAGAACAAAATAGAGGTTGGAACGAGAGGGAGTTGCCGCAGACGCTGTGAGACACCGATCCTTCTTTACCAAATCCACCATCGTCTCTACCTTCCTTGCTTCCATCATCGACCCCATAACCAACATCATCTCACTGTCCACCAATTCTCCACCATCGTCACACCGCCACCATTCACCATCGACCACACCTCCAGTTTCGTCCCAGCTCGGCAGCCTCCTCTGTTGTCATTGTTTTTCAGGCTGTAACTTCCTCTGCTTTAGAATTCATTATAGCCGTAGCTACCATGTTATGCTTCTGTGATTAATTTCAGCATCAAGTTAAATTGATTTCATACTCACCAGCCGCAATTATTCCTTGATTCAATGTGGATTTGTCATTTTAATATGTGATTTTATATAGCTGGGTATTTGAATCAAAATGTGATTATGTTTGTTGAAGTTATTCTTATGAGTGGCTAGGCAATTTTGTGCTCTTGGAGATGAATTGGAGATGGCTTGAGCTCACATGTGTTTCAAATGAGAGTTTATTTTATCTATAGCTTATTATATTTGTGATTTTTTAGGTTTAGGAATTTATTTATGTAATGAGACTATGATTTTAGTTATGATTTCTATGAATTGAGTTGTTGTGATTTGGAATTTGTAATGAGGATTTGTACTCATCAATATATATGATTATATATATGTTTATCTATTATTCTATTGTTTCTCTCTATTTAACATGGTATTGTTGGATAGTTTGATTGAATTGGAATTGTAGTTGAACCTTAATGCATTGCTTATTCCATAGTCACTCTCTAAGGGGTTTTAATAATGCTTAAATAAATGGGTTCATGATTTTAAGCATTAGACTTAATGGTAATTGAGGTTTGGTATTTTAGGAAATTTAGAGAAACTCATGACACTAAGAGGGTTTAATAGCATTTCAAGAGTAGAGGTTCCTATCTTGTGATCCTAGACTCATTGGTTAATGAGGTTTGGAATATTAGAAGCTTGCACTATTGGAAAAAACCCTTTTTAGACCGCCACATTTAGACTGGTTTTGGCGGATAAGGTCTTAAAAATTTGCGCGGTGGCAGTTTTGTAATCATATTGAACTTCTAAGACCGGCTCTTAAAAAAACCGGTCTTAAAAAATTTATTTAGACCGGTTATAAATAAAACCGGTCTTAAAATGTTAAAATTTTTATGAATTTAAAATGTTTTAACATTTAAGACCGGTTTGTACAAAAACCGGTCTTAAATGTGAAATTTCCCTTTTTTTAAGACCGATTTTTATTAAAACCGGTCTTAAAGATAAGATTTTTCACCCTTATTTTTCCTCCCACGCCCAGATCGCGCGCTCTGTGAACCTTTTCTTCTCTTTTTACCATTTCTCTGTGAGCTCTGTCCATGCTTGTTCTGAACTCGTCCATGGCGTCCCGTCCCTCATTTGCTCAACTCTCCTCTGTCATTACCGCTGTCGTTGCTATGTTCATCGTCGTTGTTATTTGATTATCGTCAGTCTTCTCCGCCGCTACCTCTAATCTCTGTAGTGACCATTCTCCTCTGACTTGACTTCCCTTTGTCAGTGCCGTGAATTTGAGGACTTTATTTTAACCTCAGTTGACGCCACCGTGACTCTGAGTTGAAGCTCACTCCTTGGTCTTCAATCAGGTTAGTGTTCGATCTGTTATTTAGTTATACGTTGTTCAATAATTAATAATGTTCTATGAAAAAATGGTTCTTGTTGTTGCTTTGAGCACTTAAACATAATCTGGAAAAAATTAAATCTGCACATTCTTGTTAGATATATGCTCTGACTTTTAATTATATCCCTATGATATTTGGCTTGGATTAATACCACTCTATTTTCTGTTTTAATTTAGTGCGGTTGTTTGATTATTATGAGTGTTATTGGTTTGTTAAAACAATACTAGTTTCAAATAGTGCCTGTTAATTTCGTTGAAATATCTAAAACTCTACTGTTGTTTTTTTGTCTATCATTTTGTTGTTGAATATAGGGTGCTAGAAGTGTTGAGATATATATAGATCATAGTTGGATAAATGCTAAACGAACGAGTGTTGAGTATGATAATGGGGTGAGGGGTTTTTTAGACTTCGCTAGTAGAAATGTCGATGATGGTAGTGGGAAGTTTTATTGCCCTTATATAGTATGTTTGAATGAGAAGCGACTAAGTACTGCAGATATATATACAAATTTAATTTGTGAAGGATTTTGTAAGATTTATACAGTGTGGGTATAGCATGGTGAAGAATTAGAAATGCCAAGTTCATCTCAAAAGGGGGAGTGAACTTCGATGATAATGACACGGATACGGATGATCGGATAGAGGATATTATTTGTGATGTAGGAGAAGAGACTTTTTAGCAATCACATGCATATGGTAATATGTGTAGTGATGCTGAGACGCCGTTGTACCCGGAGTGTAAAAAGTACCAATTGTTGAAAGCAGTATTGAAATTGGTAAGATTGAAAGTACGGCATGGATGGAGCGACAAGAGTTTTTTAGAAACGCTTGAGGCTTTTAAGAACATGCTTCCAGATGATAATGTGTTGCCTTCTCAATACTATGATGCTAAGAAAATATTGTGTCCACTAGGGATGAAGTATAAAAAGATTCATGCATGCCCTAATGATTGTATATTTTATAGAAAAGAGCATGAAGAGGAACAACAGTGTTCAATATGTGAAACCCCGATGTACAAATCAAATAACACTCCTGCAAAAGTATTGTGGTACATTCCAATCATATCAAGGTTCAAGCGCTTGTTTGCTAATGAAAACGATGCAAGACATTTGAGATGGCATGTGGATGAGAGGATATCCGATGGAAAGCTTCGACATCCGGCTGATTCTTCTCAATGGAAGAAAATCGATAAATTATTTCTTACCTTCGGTGAAGAGCCTAGGAACCTTAGGCTTAGGCTTAGCACAGATGACATGAATCCTTTTGGTAGCCTGAGCAGTATACATAGTTCATGGCTTGTTTTGTTGGTAATTTACAACTTATCTCCTCTGTTATGCATGAAACGAAAGTACATCATATTATCTATGTTGATTTCGGGACCAAAACAACTCGGAAATGATATAGATGTTTATCTGAAGCCCTTGATCGAAGACTTGAAAGAGTTGTGGGATGAAGGTGTTGATGTTTTTGACGCGAATAAGAAGGAGGTTTTTAAAATACGAGCCATAATCTTTTGTACTATAAATGACTTCCCTGCATATAAAAACTTGTCAGGCTATAGTGTTAAAGGCCATAAAGCATGTCCGATTTGTGAAGAAGGAACATGCTACCATCAACTTCAACATGGAAGAAAGACAATTTATCTTGGCCATAGGAGATTTCTTAGACGAGGCCACCCGTATCGCAGATTAAAGAAAGCTTTTTTTGGTGGATAAGAGTTTGAAGATACTCCGAAGGCATTGACTGGGGAGCAAGTTTATGAAAAGGTGAAAAATATGAATGTTATCTTTGGTAAGACTACAAAGAATAGTAATGAGAAAAGTAAATGGAAAAAGAGGTCTATCTTCTTCAATCTTCCATATTGGCTGAATCTTGATGTGAGACACTGTATTGATTTCATACATGTGGAGAAAAAATGTTTGTGATAGTATTGTTGGGACATTGCTTAACATACAAGGTAGTTCTAAGGATGGCGTGAAGGCAAGATTAGATTTACAAGAAATGGGGATACAAGAAGACTTGCATCCAAAGCCATATGGTAAGAGAACTTTTTGTTCTCCAGCTGCTCATACTTTGTCTAAGGATGACAAAAAAAGCTTTTGTCAATGTTTACATGGCATCAAAGTTCCTTCAGGGTATTCTTCAAATGTTAGGAAGCTTGTGTCGATGAAAGACTTGAAGTTAGTGGGGCTAAAGTCTCATGATTGTCATGTTTTAATGCAACAACTGCTCCCGGTAGCTATTCGAGGCATTGCCGAATATGATCTTTGACATATTTTGACTAGACTTTATTTCTTCTTCAATGCTATTTATAGTAAAGTCATTGAGACAAAAAAATTGGATGAACTGGAAAATGAAGGATATCTGATCTTGTGCCAGCTTGAAAAGCTTTTTCTTCCTTCTTTTTTTGACATCATGGTACATCTAATTGTTCATCTAGTCAGGGAGATCAAGTTGTGTGGCTCTATCTGTTTACGATGGATGTACCCAATTGAAAGAACTATGAAAATCCTAAAAGGGTATGTGAAGAACCCTAATAGGCCTGAAGCATCTATTATTCAGAAATATGTTACTGAAGAAGCCATGGAATTTTGTCAAGATTACTTGTTAAATGTAGGACACATTGGACTTCATGAACGTCATGACGAAGAAGGCGGTAGACGTGTGGCTTCAGTAAAGAGTATGGATCCTGATGAATTGCAGCAAGTCCACTTGTACATATTGAATAATGTTGATGAAGTTCAAGATTACATTAATGCTCATAAAGAAATTGTACGGAAAGGAAATAGTTGAATGACTGAACAAAGGTTGATTAGGGAACATAACAAAACTTTTGCACATTAGTTCAAACAAAAGGTTAACGGTGAAGAATGTGTTTCTGATACAATTAAATGGTTAGCATGTGGTCCTGAGGCTGATGTCATAAGTTAGACTACATTTGTGATCAAGGGTTATACGTTTTACACGAAGTCCCTTGATTATAGAAGCACAGTCCAGAACAGTGGGGTTATGTTAGTGGTTGAATCTATGCACTTCTCTAGTTCAAAAGATAAGAATCCTAGATTGGCAGCAATACCTTATTATGGGGTGATTGAAGAGATTTGGGTGGTTGATTATGTTAAAGTTAAACTTCCCATTTTCAAATACAAGTGGGTTGATGTCAATAATGGTATGATGATTGATCAGTTGAGATTTACAATGGTTGATTTGAATAGTAAAAGTTTTAGAGGTGAACCTTTTATTATGGTATATCAAGTGAAACAAGTGTTCTATATTACTGATCATGCAAACAAAATGTGGTCTGTAGCTCTCCAAAGAAAAAGGGTCATTGATATTAATAAGAAAAGTCATTCAATGAATGATCTACTTTAGACTCCTTCTTTTTCTAGGGGTTTACCAGAATTGAACGAAGAAGATGAAGCAGACAATGAACACGGCATAAGAAATGATCATCATGAAGGGATATGGGAGGATATCCCTTTATAAAACTATATTGAAGGTTAGTTAGCTAAAAAAATTATCATGAACTATTAGAGCTGTCAAAACGGGCTAGCTCGCGGGTTGCGGACTGGCCCGCACCAACCCGCGGGTTACATTACGGCCCGCACTTCTGCGGGCTGGAAATTTCCCAACCCTAACCCGCATTGTGCGAGTTGCGGGCCAGCCCGCAGCCCGCGAATTTTTTTTTTGGTTTTTCAGAAATCATTACTTAATGGACTAGTTACAGAAAAGGCCCTCTAATAGCCTACAACAGAACTCAACTCAACCTAATGGGCCAATTATCCACATAGAAGCCCAATTGTTCTACTACAAATTTATAATTATACATTATACAAACATAACACTATTAATGGACTGGTCAAACTCCCAAGTCCGAACTGGCAACTGTCAACATCTCAAGCTAATAATAAGTAAAAACAGAAATAGTTCGATTATCCACATAAAATTATACATTATACAACAAATTGAAGTGACTGAACCCAGCAGCCAGCACTATTAAACAACGACAAAAATACAGAATGAACAAAATTAGAATTACAGAACCTTACATCCTTCAAAACAGAGAGAACAAAAGCCATTTTGGCATTTTCTGGAATTCTGGAAGTGACCAAAAGTTCAAAAAGTGTTGTGATTAAAGTTCAGGATTCAATAAGCTGGTTAAAAACTTCAAATTGGGGGAATTTGACAAATGAAAACATCAATTCATTAGGCATGCTGTGAAGCAGCATCTGAAGCAGCCTCAACATTAATTGCTTCCTCCTTTTCCTCAGGTTCAAATGCATCTGCTACATCACATAAAATGGAAAAAAATGTTAGATTAATAGTTCATGCTTTTCTAAATTCCTCAATTACAAAATTAGCAAGTATAAGGTGAATATTAAATGGACACATATTACCATTACTAGGAAAGCCAAGCATCCAATTACGAGAACAAATGAGAGCTTGAACATTCTCCGGAAGGAGACTGCTTCGATATTTTGTGAGAACTCTTAAACCAATACTAAAAGCCGATTCACTAGCAACTGTAGTAATCGGAATGCTAAGAATATCACAAGCCATCCTAGCAAGACATGGAAAACGAGGTGAGTTAATTTTCCAATAATCCAAAACATTGAATTTTACATACAAATTGGGATCAAGTGTTCGTTCTTCCAAATAGTTGTCCAATTCAGATTTACACATTGTCGCTGTGTTTTTGCTCATGCTCTCAAGATAATCCTACATCATATAATGTTAAAAGTAGAGTATTAATATAATTCTAATCAAATGAAAATAACATTAAAGAAATAAAATGAAATGAAATATTCAAGAATTGGAAGCTTACAGCAAAACATAACAAGTAGTTATCTTCATCACTTTTGGAGGAGGAGGAAGAGGGATGAATGGTTGTTGAATATGATTGCCATGAGGCTTGGTAGTTAGAACTTGAAGAGGACCCAACAAATGAGACTGAAGATGATGCTGAAGTTCCCACATCAGTATAGTTATGAAACACATAATATAACTTCCTCTTAATGTGTTCAACCTTGGCATCACAATTTAAGGGATCAAGTTTTGCATAATAAAACTTAATGACATTCAACTTCATACGTGGATCAAGAACAATAACAACATAAAGAATGTCACTATAATCACTCCAATATTTATCAAACTTTTCAAGCATTCTCACAGCCATATCTTGAATCACAATATCATCATGTTCCACATAAGATTTCAACATTTGCATGAAATACATGTTAGATGTAGGATATGATGACCCAGAAAACAAGTTTGTTATAAGTGAAAATGGCTCCAAGAATGAGCGCATCGCCTCAGCTCTAGACCACTCTTGGTTTGTTGGACAATGACGATAATTGGAATCAATGATAGATAAATAAGCAAAAGCACGGCGATATTTAAGGGCACTTTCAAGCATTGTATGGGTGAAATTCCATCTAGTTGCAACATCTAACCTCAAACCAACTGATGTATCAATCCCCCCGACATGATCAATACATTTCTTGAAATTTATCAAGCGCGCCTGAGATTGCTTCACATATCTAACACTCTCCCTAATCTTATGAATAGCTTCACTAGCTACTTTTAAACCCTCTTGAACTATAAGATTTAAGATATGGGCACAACACCTAACATGAAAAAAGTCCCCATTGCATATCAAGCTATTACCCAAAAGCAACCTTTCTTTCAATGAATTTTGCATATTTTCATTTGCAGAAGCATTGTCAAGAGTGATAGAAAAAACTTTCTTATCAATACCCCACTCAATCAATATCTCATGTGCCCTTGTAGCTAATTCAACACCGGAATGAGGAGGATCCATCTTAGAGAAAGCAAGAATTTTGCTATTTAGTTTCCATTTATCATCAACAAAATGAGCAGTCAAACAAAGATAACCTTCACTAGTTATCGAAGTCCAGCAATCAGAAGTTAAACACACTCTACTAGGGCTGTTCATTATTGCTTTCTTTAAGATCTCTTTTTGGTTAAGATAGAAATTCTATACATCCATAACAGCAATATTTCTAGAAATGCATTTGTAATCAGGATTCAGATAAGTGTGGAAATCCTTAATTGCATCATACTCTACAAAGGAATAGGGGAGATCATGTTTAATGATAGCAAAAGCAAGCTTTTCCCTAGCTATGTGATGATCAATTTGTCTAGCTCTAAGTTTCCCTTCTTGGTCTATCATCATAACACCAACATCTTTATACTTTGGGAGGGAATTGCATATATTTATATGGCGTCTAAGGGTTGAAGTCCCATAATCCCTACTTCCCACTAAATATTCTTTCCCTCACCCCCTACATTTTGCCTTCTCTTTACCTTCTACTGTAACTCTAGTAAAATAATTCCAAACCTCAGATGTGGCCCTCTTTTTCCCCTTTTTACTTGAATCATCTTCCAAATCTTGTGCACAGACAGTGGAGATAGGTACTACCCTTACTGGTTGTGCTTGTGATCCTGCAGCTAGGCCTTCCACAACATCATCTTCACTGCTTTGTTGATTATTAGCAGGTCCTTCACCTTCCATTCTTTCCTTTTATAATATACTGCAAGCAAAACCAATGACACAGACAAAAAGATTAGCTTTATGCCCATTGTCAAATTGAGGAACATACTATCAAGTATTGGTAAACAAAGAAGCCAGATATTGTCAATATTTGGTACTAGTAAAACACGTCCTGTGAAGTTTAAAAGGGTGCTATCAGCGGAACTTCCATTGTCAATATTTGCTTCCGATGAATCAGATAAATACAATGAACTTTAGATGTTTACAGAACAGCAATAATACATATACTGACAAGAAGAGCATATGGGATAAATTTGTGAAAACCATACTGGGGAAATTCGATGTTTATAGAACAGCAATAATACATCTACTGAAGTGTAGAGAAAAACACAAAATGGCGTCCACATAGGAAATAGACACTCATAACAAGCCATCGACGAAGTGACCATTCTACATTTAGATATCAATACTATATTAAAAAAAAGGATATGAATAATTTATATCTCAGTTACCTTGAAAATGGCTGTAGGTGGACTTCCAGCAGCGAAGAGAAGAGCTAGACAAGAAGATACGGATGGACAGTGGACACAAGAATGTTGAAATATTGATAGCAGAAAACCTAAGAGCAGGCGACGCCGGACGGCCGATAGGTTGAGGCTGAGGAGTGTCGAGCGAGGACAACTACAAGCTATAACCAAGGCGATTACTTGATTAGGGATTTAGGGATTTAGGGTTAGGGTCAGTGAGATAAGATTCGTGAGAAGAGACTTGCTTTTGTCGGTGAGATAAGAATCGAGAGACGAGGGAGGAAGAAGGCCGAGCCGGAAATGGCTAAGGCGATACCGGCACACCGCTTGGCCGAATGGCCGATTAGGGTTAGGACTTAGGGCTCGATTTTGGAAGAGAGGAGACGCAAGAGTTGAGAGAGTAAGAGACGAAGAGACTGAGAGAGTGAGGGAGGGTTCAGATGATGATTGTTGATTGATGAGTGACGCGTGTCGCGTGTGGTGCGGTCAGTGAGTGGAGTGAGAGTGAGACAGTGACGCATTCATGGACCGGACTCAACCCAAGCGCCAAGCCCAACATGGCCAACAGTCCAATCCAAGTGAAGCAAGAGCAAGAGGGATCAATGGAAAAAAAAATTGCGGGCCAGCCCGCATCAACCCGCTGGTTGAACGGTGAGGGCCTGTGCGGCCCGCATTTTTTCGGGCCTCAAAAACATCAACCCTAACCCTGTCCCAACCCACGGGCCCGCGGGTTGGGCCCGCTTTAACGGCTCTATGAACTATATTTGAATTATGTATATTGTTATTGGTGTATATATATAACTATTTTTTTTGTTGTTGTCACAGGAAAATGAAGGATATGAGATGTACGTCTTAGTGTAGATTCTCCGAAGCCAGGCCAGCTAATGATCATCAGCCTGAGAAGAGTGTGTATAAAGTATTTTGGCTCTAATGAATAACAACATTGTCATTAATGTAATTTAATCTTTGATGTATGTATGTAAGTGAAAAGATAAGGAACTTGGTTAAAACAACATTGTCATGGTTGTATGATTTCCTTGCATTATGATTCTGTCTATGATTGTGAGTTTATTATTTATGGTTGTTTTCCTTACTTCTGTTTTGGCCAGCACTGTTTAAGCACAAGTGAGTTGAGTTTTAATATGTTCCAATGAGTTTTGAGTCTCTCACATGTCATTAAGATGTTAGTTATATAATTTGTAAAAGAAGATTTATTTGAATGTCGTTGAACTGGCTGCTACTTGCTGAGTGAAATATTTTAACAGAGGAAATAGCTTGCTGGGTATATCTTTTAAACGAAAATTTTAAAAAAATTCAACTTTTAAGACCGGTTCTCTTCAAAACCGGTCTGAAAAGTACATTTAAGACTGGTTTTGGAGAAAACCGGTATAAAAAGTTGAATTTTAAGACCGGTTTTCTCCAAAACTGGTCTAAAAAGTAATATTTTATGACCGATTTTGTATAAAATCGGTCTTAAAATTCAACTTTTTAGATCGATTTTTCAAAAAATCGGTCTAAAATTTTAACCTTTTAGACCGGTTCCTATGATAACCAGTCTAAAAATATTTATTTTTAGACCAGTTTTATAATAACAGGTCTTAAAACGTTTTTTTAAGACCGGTTCCATAACCAGTCTAAAAAGTAGCAGACTTTTTAGACCGGCTGTATCAAGACTGGATCTAGAAACGTTCTAAAATATCTTTTTTAACCGGTTTTAAAAGTGATTTTTCCAGTAGTGTTAGTATATTAACTCCCCACATATCTTAATTGAGCAAGGATAGCCATTGAAAACCATTTCCAAGAGCATCTTCATTATTTGCATTCTATTCCATTTCCATTCCACTTTTATTCCAAAAAATCCAAAAATAGTAATTTTTAAAGCATTTTAGTTTAATTACAATTTAGTTATTAGATAAAAAAACTCAACCATTTTTCAACTTATTTTATGCCAATCATTACACTTAGTTTCTAGGTAATTAATAAAAGGATCTTCGAGAGACGATCCGGGATTACACCTTTTATTGCAATCCTTGATTATTTTTGAAGAAGTTACCAAGGCAAAGCCGATAAGCCTTATTTTTCAACCATCTTGAACAATTTTTTAAAATATCATTCATATTCGAAATATGAATATTTGACCCTTTATATGCGTAAATTTATAAGATATGTTCTATTTTAAATTAATCATATGTTCTATTTCTTTTATTTTACCCGCATAGCACAGAAGTAAATTCTACTATAATTTTATAATAAACAACAACAAAAATTGAAAGAATAACACTTTAATTTTCTTGCAATATTTGTTTATTTTTTAGGACAATACGAGATTTTTTTTAAAAAAAATAAAATTGGTTGTGAATGGAAAATTAAAGCGGAGGGAGAAAATATGAAAATGAGATGATTATTCTATATAATACTTCCTCCGTCCCTTATAAGTCCCTTTTTTTTTTAAAAAAAACACAAACTGGGGATAAAATAAAATTTTTGTTGATTCTTTCTTTTCACTCTTACTCTCAATTAAGTGCCATGGGAAAGTGTTTATTTTTAAATTTCAAGGGTGAGATAGGTAATTTAGATTTCATATATGGAGTATTTTTAAAAATATATACATTGATTAAATATATCTAGAAATCTGTATTGAGAATTATATTAACTTTGGTTACCTTAACAATGTGCTTGGATATACAGATGGCTCCATTGATCTGCATGATTGGATTGACTTTATGGGGAAACAGAGATTAATGAATTAGCGTAGAACAAGTTTACATGGAAAAATAGAAGCGTGAAGAAGAAGCTAATAAAGTTCAACGATCTCTTTTCAAATATCTAATCTGAAAAGCACCATTTTGCTTAGTACGCTATATCTGCATGACCTCACCATGACCATCACATATAACACAAACCCAATCATTTATTTGTTTTATTTGTGATTAACGAGGGACTCCTTTTTGAAGGAAAAAAAGCATTCAAGAATATTAAAAGTGTCTTAGTGTATGTTTGGGAATATTTATTTTTTGAATATAAGTGCTTATTACGCAAGTCAAGATAAAACTTCTCTCACATACTTACCTCGTATACCGTGAATCACAATTTATAAACACTTATTACCTAAAAATAAGCTATTCCAAACGAGCACTTAAACTCATCAAAACACCCTATAACAAGTGTATTATATATACTTGACACCAGAGGCCAGAGGTAGCATATACAAGACGTTTTACAATAAGTAAACATATGTTGATCCGATAATATATACTTTCTACCTCCCATCTTTAGGGTAAGAGTTATCTAACTAATTTAAGTAAATTAAAGAAAATATTTAAATAAGTTATTTATAATAAATATGCGTTGATTTTCTTAAATTATCCTTTTTAACTACTCTTGGTTAGCTAGAAACTCTCTTAATTTGTGCAGTTAATAAGGATATTTTAAAAAATGAATTATAATTAAATTTGGGAAATAATGTATGTGGATAGAGCTCTTATATTTAGCATTAAATACAGCCCCTAATTAATTCTTATATTAAGGTCCAGATGGAGAAAGATTAGTTAGATTAGTTAGTAGCAATATGTATTGAATACTACCTCATATTCTAGATACAAGAGCAAGTTATGGATTATATTTGGTCACAAATATAAAATTTCAATCAACTTTGTCTCACAAATATCCCTATTAATTATATACATTAAACAGTTTTTATCTAAGAATAGTCGTAATAAAAAGACGACATTTAAAAAAAATTAATTTATAGTTGTTACAAATAACCAATATAACTAATTCATGAATTAATTAATTAACTTTTATATTGAGGATAAGAAATAATAGTTAGAATATGGCACACATGGTTATGTGTAACACATTATATTATATTGTTGAGTGATTGTCGAAGAGGCATTCGATGGCGTGAAAGGTGGTAGCTGTTGATTATTTGTGAGGGTTGAAAAAAGGGCAAAAAGGTGGGAACACATGCTCATCATTACTTGCAACTCCGTCAATTAATTGATTTCCCAAACACATATTCTCATCTCTATGATCTCTTGACAAAACCAAACAAATAAACAATAAAAAAAAAATCGTACACCTTTTTATACTCACATTCTTTTGGAGACTTGGTCTACTTTGTCAACTCTCTAGTGCTTCAATCTACCTATTTTGATTGATGTGGGATAGGAAAAAGCTAAGTTTTGTACTCTAGAATGGTCATTATTTCATTAAATATGTAAAGGGAAAATTACATAAAAAAATCACTTTGGGGTGATAAGTCCTACTAAAGATATAGGGAAAAAAATAAATAAATACCACTTGAACTTTAAAATTTTAAATTAGTAATTTACCAAAAACCTGAGTTATCAATTACTATATTTTTTTTGTCAATCCCATTACTCTTATTGTCAACAGAACCAATATGAGATTTTAAATTTTAAGTGATATTTTTTATCTTTTTTCCAAAAAAAAATATTTTCAAGTGCTGGATATAACTCAATGGACTTTTTGGGAGTTAGCAGCAAGGCTAAAATTACACCTAAGAAATACTTCAAAAGTGCAATTAAACCATAAATAAGATTAGCGTGATAGATGTAACTGAAAAATAACATTAAGGTGTTAGATTTTACTTTACTCCTAAAAAAATGAGATTCCTTGAACAGTTGAACCAAACACATACTTGTACAAAATATTACATGGAATAATATAAAGGTTAAGGTGCATATACTGTACCATCAAGAACTTTTACATGTCCATCCAACATTAATTAAAATTATATTTATAACATTGTTATAAGTATCTAATAACAACTTTATATATAAATTAATGGAGTAAGTTAAAATTAATTATTTTTTAAAATATCAAAATTACCTCAGTAAAAATCATTAGTGAGAGGAGTTTGGTTAGTTAATTAGAAAGTTTTATAATTAGATAAGAATATACTCCTTCTGTCCCTATAGATAAGGTTTTTTCAACCGAATCATGAGAATTTAGTAAATATTTAAAATTAGTTAAAAGTAATAAATATGTAAAAAATTTAATTTTCCCCCAAAGATATTCCTATTTATGAATGAGTAAGAGAGAAAGAGTAATGATGAGAAAATGAATAAAGAGAATGCATTGTAAATAAATTATATGAAAGAATGAGGATAACATGGATGAAAATGCATTTAGTATTGAGACTAAGTCAAATCAAATCTTATAAAAAAGGATAAGCCTATTACTGCTTTACACAAAACATGTTATTATGAAACATGCAGAAGTCCGTGTATCAAAACAGAAGGGAGTTCCAGTCCAAAATCTACCAGAAGTGAATGATTTCTACCATATACGTCCTATATAGTGACGTAAAGATGTACTCTTTTCAATCCTTAGTATAATACTCCCTCCGATTCTAATTATAAGATAAAGTTAATTTTTTTGGAGAAATTAAGGAAGCTAATTAAATTATTTTAAAATATTTATATTTAAATTTTTTTTCTTCAAAATAATTAATTTGACTAATAAATTAATATATAATCTAAATATACATAACATATGATATGAGTAAGTAACTAATTTAACTTCCTTAATTTCTCCCAAAAAAAAGTCAAATTTGTCTTATAATTAGGATAGGAGGTAGTACATATTTATCTAATTTGATTAGATTAAGAAACTTAGTTAAATTAGTTAATATGACATGTATTTTCTAAAATATCGTAGTCATATTCTTTAATTCTTTCATTCCTTCTCCTCCTTAATTATTGTTGTGGAGAACAAAAATAGGAGTAAAGTATGAAAAGATTGACAAATATAAGAAATAAGTCTTATATTTAAAACCAAAATCAACTCCATAAATAAGTCTTATGTTAAGAACTAGAGAGAATATATTTAACTAATTAAATGAAATATATAGTATTTTGCGTTAGTGTTACAAGTGAAATTGTTTTAGCGATCCATGTTAAATTTAATTTGGAAGACAAACTTGATTGGCTCAAACAGACGAGGATCGGAGTAGGTTTAAAGCCGAAGTGTAAAAGGAAGAAATAAGGGTAAGACCTCAAAACCAAGCAGCTGGCCTGGTCCATTATTGCTTTGACTTACTAAAACTCAGAAAGAATCAAAGTATTTGGGTCTTCCCACCTCTCTTGAACCTTGAAATCCATGTCATTTGTTGGACCTGCCCTTTGAGCATCCTATCAAAAGTCATCTTTATATAACTCCTAAAACGATCCAATCAATAAAATAAAATAAATTAAAAAAGTTGAAAATGACATCCCATCCGCCAGGACTTTAAGTTATTCTTTTGAAAAACGAAGCAAATTAATTAAAGTGATCGTGTGCAGAACATTTATTTGTTCATATCAGAACATTAAGCTGACACAAGGTTTAAAAAAAAAAACATTAAGCTGACATGGTAATTAATCAACTTCTAAAAAGATTTTGGGAAAACATTGGTGATAACCTTAAAAAAATTATCTAAAATATGGAGGGACTAGCAAGGAACTTGATAATGTAGTTAGGATTTAGCTGTGCATATAACATAAAGAATTATTATACGAATTTAGCTAATAAGCATATCATACAATTTGGCTACCAATGACTATATATGAATTCAGAATTTCAATTCAGACCCCAATGAACCATATGTGTCTATGGATAGCATTGAGAGTTTACAATTCTGTTTTGTTTCGTTAATTGGTTAGTTCTGCGCAAGTTCATGTTCAAACGGGTGTTTTGAACCATTTAATTTCTACTAGTATAAAGTACCCATTCATTATTCTATTATATTATCATCTATATATAATATAAAAATACTAATAAATTGTGTATTATCCATAAGTCATGAATAATATTGTGACTCAGTTTTTTAAATAATATGCAACATAAAGGACTCGCACTAGTTATAATAAAAATAAAAAATAAAAAAGCTAAACTGTATCATTATAATTTGGTCATAATGGTCTAGAATTTAAATTCGAATTGTGGAAAGAAATTTAACCCATTTTGAATTGTAAAAGTCATGAAATGTTTTGTAAATTATAAAGTTATTTTAAAGAAAATACAAATGTATTCCCATAACCGTTTGCAATCAAACCTTTGAAGCTTGAACTATATGCATGTATGACAACTATCCACTCCTTCATCTCTATGCAAACATGTACTCCTCTGGTCGGTAGAAAGATTTTTTTTATCCTTAATATAAGCCATCTTATTAAATTTATCATATGAATGTACAATTTTACTTCTAATGTATTGTTTTTGGACTTTTTAATTCTGACTCATTCATTCACATTAAGTAGGGGTAAAGTGCTTTTAAATAAAGGATAAAGTTGGAAAGTTACTAAATTTTTATGGGAGAATTACAATGAGGTCCCAAGGAAGGAAAAAAAATGAAGAAATGGTCCTTATAGATTGCAAAATGAAAAAATGGTCCCATTAACAATTTCAGGAGCCTATACTGACAACTCGTTAACAACTCCAGGAGTCTGTATTAACAACTCCATGGGACCATTTTTTCATTTTGCAATCTATTGGGACCATTTTTTCATTTCTCTTCTTCCTTGGGACCTTAGTGTAATTCTCCCAATTTTTAAAGAAAGCTAATGAGATTTAAAATTTTTCTCAATTATGGTGAAACTTATTAGAAACGCCTTATAACTTGGATTAGACTCTAGAGTGTTCTTGTGGAACGCAAACAACAGAAGCAAACATGTAAATAACAAAAGGAATGCCCTTTAATTTAAGGGCTGATAGAAGAAAGAGAAATAGAAGATAAATATACTTCCCTCTTGCCTTTTTTATAAGGAATATTTTCTCTCATAGGGATGATCCTTAATATAATTAAGGAAAAAATTAAATTTATTTGTCTGAAATTTTAATCTACTCTTTCATTTTTCTACCCTGATTAAATATATGTCACTTATTATCTCTCTGTAATAAATTTTCACCCATTATCTCTTATGTAAAGTCTTTCTCAAGAAGGATATATATTGAAAAGAAATATACATAAGTTACACATTTATTATTTTTGACTACTCACATTTTGAACCGCATAATTTTAGAACTCGTATTTTATAAAAAATGACATGTGGGAGTAACAAGGTAAACTAGAGGGAACGTAAGAGATAACAAAAAGAAGTTGGATTGGTAAAAAAGTGGAAGAAGTGGGTATTTGCCCACCACACACAGTGAATGAAAGAAATAGAATTTCTTGCCCAAAAGAAAACGGAAAGAACATCTTGTTTTTAACCCAATAGAGTATTATATATATTGTGTGGCCAGAAAAAGGGAAACCACATAGAAAACGTCCAGTTAAATAATGGCATTGCCTTTTTACCATTATAAAATTACCCTACAAGTTTTTCCCTACAGAAACCAAATATAGTAGTATACTATAACTATGGAGTACTATATGCTACAGTATGATCTATCACCACCATTTTATACTATTGACTTGCAAGCAAATATATGATGGACGCAGCACAAGCCCTAGTTGCTTTAACAGAAATGGCGTGCTTTAATGAATCCTCAGCCAGCTGATAATGTTGTTTCACGAATGAAGAGTTGGCACTTGCATCTTCCCAGGTTGGCCCTGTTCCTCTCCCCCCAAATGCATTTATCTAAATATATTATACTTCATCTTCTCCACAATATAAGTCGTTTCTAGAAGAATCGTTTGATCCACAATATAAGTCATTTATAGATCAACTAATGCTTATTTATCAACTCTGTCCCTATAATTAGTATTTAAATATGAATTTTTGTATTTTTCTCTCTCCTTTAGTACATCATTTAATATGAGTAAAGTTGGAAATTTCTTTTAGTTTAAGTTGAAATTAATGAGTTAACTATAATTTTTTGGTTCTGATGAATTAGTTAAAGTGACTTATATTATGGACCGGAGGGAGTATAGCACTTCAACTATATCATGGGAAACAAGAAATGATAGTTGAGTCATTTAATATACTCCCTCCGATTCACAATATAAGGCACTTCAACTATATCAGGGGAAACAAGAAATGACAGTTAAGTCATTTAATTTGTCCTAAAATATAAATTTTTTACACTTTCACCCTCCTTGAGAAATGTGTTTAATTGTATTGGGAATGTTATTTTAGAAGGTGAGGGGGGATATAATGAGTGGGTAAAGTTGGAAAGTGAGTATTAATTACAAGAGTAAAATAGGAAAAAGAGCATTAATTAAACTAGAGGTGACTTATATTTTAGATTATATTTTAGCTTCCTTCTAAAAGTATCCTATATTGTGGAGCGGAGGGAGTACCCTAAAATGTAAATTTTTTCCACTTTTGCCCTTTTTGAGGAATGTGTTTAATTGCACTTGGAATGTTATTTTAGAGAGAGGGAGGGGATACAATGAATGGATAAAGTTGGAAGTGAGTATTTATCACAGGGCTAAAACTGAAAAAAGAGTATTAATTAAACTAAATGTATCTTATATTTTAGATCATACTTTTTTTATAGAAGTGTTCTATATTATGGGTTGGAGGAGTACTCTCTTATTATAGTTGCCTGCCTACACACTCACCATCATTCGTTCATTCAATCAACTGCAACAACAAGACGTGCCTCTAAAGCTAAATCTGACCATTCAATGCATGTTACTACAGTCAAATATTTTTTTTTAATTATATAAAAAAACAACATCCATTTAATGTTGCTGCAATATATAATTCCTCTTTTCCCTTAATGAGCGTCAGCTTTTCCATGCATGTATGCATGCCCCCCCTTGAGTCTTGAGACCCTTAACCAACGGCACGTGCTCTTCCTCCATTGTTGCAGCATTCATATATTTAAATCGATTCAGTTATAATTAATAAACATGCATGGTTGATGGTTGTCATCTGCTCTGGCCTCTCTGTGCAGTGAAGACACTAGAGAGAGAGAGAGAGAGAGGAACAGAATGTTGCTGTTTTGGGGTCCAATTCAGTGGAAAGCTTTTGATTAATTTGATTCAGATATGATTGTCCAATAGAGTTCGAGTTCATTAATGAGGTTTGGTGAAATTTCTGACCCCCAAAGATGTGATATGTACATATCAAAAGCAAATCGGAGGGGTACCAGAGTTAATGTCCCCTAACCATAATGCCCTAAACATAACCACCTTCTCTTTCTCTTTCTCCCCTAATATCATTTTCATCATTATCACCTTCAATTCCTTTTGCCTCTCTCTCTCTCTCTCTCTCTGCTCGCTTTTCAACTATATAATCTCTCGTACTTCTTCTTCTTCAACCTGTCCCTCGTCAATTTGTTTCCTTCTCTCTGATGAAATATGAGATTGCCTGAGCTCACATTTCTGCTTTGCCTTCTCTTGTGGGCTTGCTTTGGCTATGACAGTACGACAATGGCGATGAGGAAGACTTTGCTTGTTAGAGAGTTGATGGACGAATTAAAGAAGAATATTGAGAGCACGAACGAGTCAACTCATGGTGATGATGGAAACTACTCTTGCAGCTCCAAGAACAACACTGGTTTAGAAGACAAAAGAATGGTTCCTACAGGACCTAATCCATT
Organism: Inga oerstediana; assembly: GCA_963210345.1. NCBI lineage: Eukaryota > Viridiplantae > Streptophyta > Magnoliopsida > Fabales > Fabaceae > Inga > Inga oerstediana. The sequence goes on along the minus strand of OY723407.1, from coordinate 55,046,249 downwards.
GCACAACAGGTAGAATCATCAAGAAGTCGAGTACAATTTAGGTCCCCCTCGAGTAAATTTTGCTTTTGTGTCGGTGTGATTTTAGGTTCAAAATGTATAAATTTTGTTTTTCAGTTCAACTTCATCTTCTTTATTAATTAGTGTTAGCTTAGATACATTTTTTGTTTATTAGCTATTATTCCTTGTAATTCTACACATGGTTCTGATTTAATTTGGTTTCTTTTGTTTAGTTTCCAAGGACGCATAGTTATATTGCCGTCTTGTTTTCTAGAAATTATCCAGTTTCGCCTCACAGTCATTGATTGTGAGATTTATAATTTTATATACCAAAATATGAAATTTGAGATGAAATTAATTAATCTGTAATAGAAATCAGGAAAAGCCTATTGGAGTAGAGAGATTTTGCGATGCTCACGAATCTTTCATTTGAAGGCAGTGTGGGAGAGAATTAGCGTCTTTCAGACGAAGAATGAAATAACGTAAAAGTAATATACACATTACCAAATTTAATTAGTGGTTAGTTATTTATTTTGGAAGAATTATTAATGTGACAGCTTTTTTTTTTTGGGCCAATAATGAATAATGCAACGACAAGCAAACATGAAATTTGACCATGTCAAGTTAAAAACAGAAGGGCAACGTAACATTTGAAGTTAGCTCTCTGCTTTTTCCCCCTTTTTAGTTTACATTTTTCTCAACTATTACTACTACTAACAATACTGTAAAATATTCTGTAAAAAAATTAATTAAAAATAGAATAAGACGTTAATGTGGTGCTTGTGAGTTGGGAACATTGAATAAATGAGGAGCAGAGAGATCAAAGTGGGTCGGCCTATGGGAGATCTGCCATGCACCATTAATTTGGTACAGCGTGGCTTCTTCTCCTGCCAATTCAAAGGTGATTATTTTACATACATATGCTATTTAATTAACTAATTCATCAAAATCAAAAAATATTATATATCAACTAAATTTTGTTTCAAGAAGTGATTTTTATTATGGATAGACTGGAGGGAGTATATGCTTAGCGGAAGTGCCACTCCCTTATTATAAGTCTATTTTAACTGATTCTCATTTATACAAGTCATTAAATAAGCTCAGAATTTTTTAAGTTTACCCTTATTAATTTTTTTAATCTGCATTTACAAATCATCTTCACATCTCTCTCCTCTTTCTCTCTTTTCAACAAAAGTTAAATAAGGGTACATAAAATTGAAAAACATTCATTAATACTTCCTCCGGTCCTTTTTATCTTTTTTATAAGCAATTTTTTCTTTATTTTTCAAAATTTAAACTACTTTTTCCTTTCCTACCCCTATTAAATACACATCTTTATACTAATTACCCTCACTCACCACTAATTCTTTTTCATTTACTCATTTATTACACATTTCAGATTATATTTGTTACTCATTCTCTCTCCTATACTCTTTTCATAAATAGGGGGATATTTGGAAACAAAATATGACATTTTTTTACACATTTATTATTTTTAACTAATCTTAACCACTAATTCGTTTTACGCAATAAGGATAAAAGTTGTTTATAAGAAAGACCAAAGAGACTAACATGTAAGTGAACTTATATTTAGGATCAAAAATTTCTTCTAAAAGTGGACTTATAATAAGGATCATATAGAGAGAATAAGTGTGGGACAATGAGTGGGAAAATAAATGAGAGAAAATGTAATTAATACAAACACATATAATCAATTATAGGTAAAAATGAAAAAGTGCATCAAAATTTTAGAAATCCAAAGTGTACCGTACAAAAAAGACCATATCTATTTAAACAAATGTTAAGGTAACATTCAACAACCTAATCTTATCTGTGGTGCTGCATCCAATATCCTGATATTATTTTCCTGGTGCATTTAGTATCCCCTTGTGTCATTTTTCAGTTATACCCAGCACTCTAATTTGAATATGATTTAGGGTGCTAGACACACTATAAAGAAGATTGTAGCGTTAGAAGTATAAAAAAACAGTATCATGATATTAGATCTATCATTTATAAAATTATGACGTTGGATGCAACTGAAAAAGAATATGAATGGTTGGATGTTACTTTGCCCATAATAAAATTGTAACATAAGAAAGTTACAGGAGGGAGTATAGAACACAACAAAAACATTCCCACCCATCACAAGCTACAGTACCATACATCACAACAAAAAGTTGCAACCTATACATATTCTGTTTGACTATATACTTGGCTTATTAGTTTGTGTAATGTATCCAGCCAATAACGGAGTTCCGTTATACACAAATATTTACCTAAAGGCCAAATCAAACCAAATACACATATATATGGCTCCAAATAATTCTTCTGTACATGTGGTGTATCATGAACAGGGGATCCACAATGGACACAAGAAATATTCTCTTGTTTGACAGAAAAATTTGCAACAGAACATGTTAGGCTTCCTCAAGAATGCTTCTCAATTCTCATAATCATCGTCCTTATCTTTATCAGCAACAGCCACTTTATGCCTTAGATCAAGGAATATTGGTCTCATTGGAGTCTTAACCATTTCAATTTTGAAGGTTAACAATGCTACAATCTCTGACATGGGAGGCCTTAGATTTGGACTAGATTGAATACACAACAATGCCACATGAATTGCTTGCATTATATCCTTCTCCACAAACCCGTGTTCTCGCAGTTTCGGATCTATCAGATCGATCAGCATCGATTTCTCATAGAGCTTCCACGCCTGCAGTAATGAAGATTTTTACATGTGATCAGGTCAGATTATTACCGGCCATAACGAAATAATTAAATGTGGTAATAGAACTAATAACAGAGCTTACGTATTCAGGAAGGTACTGCATTCCTGATGGTAAAGTAAAATCTGTGTTCTTTCTGCAACTGATGATTTCAAGCAATAGAACTCCAAAACTGTATATGTCTACCTTTTCTGATAGTTCTCCTTTTGTAGCATATTCAGGAGCCGTATAACCTCTAACCAAACAGGACAATAAAACAACATGTATAAAATACAAAGAAAATTTGGAATAGTTTCATCATATGGATATATATATACACACAATGCTTTGAACAAGGACTCACAGTGTTCCAGCAATTTGGGTACTGAGGCAATCTTGGTCTTCAGGGAAGAACCTAGCCAGTCCAAAGTCTCCAATCTTGGGGTGAAACTTGTCGTCCAGAAGAATATTGCTTGCTTTGATATCTCTGTGAACGATTCTCATGTGTGAATCCTCGTGCAGGTATTGCAAAGCCCGCGCAATTCCAAGAATGATTTGGAACCTAGTGCTCCAATCCAGAAACTGATCACTGTCTCCTTCATGACAAGAACATGTTAAGTCAATCCCAAGTTTTGTAAAATACTAAAGAACAGGTTATTATCAAGAACATCTGCTTGGACTTCACAAATAGGAAAGATGATACCGTTGATTGTGAGGTCCAAACTTCTGTTCCTCATGTATTCATACACAAGGATCCTTTGAGGCCCATCGATGCAGCAACCGAGGAGACGAACAAGATTTTTGTGTTGGATGCTTGTGATCAATCTCACCTCTGTCAGAAACTGTTTTTCTCCTTGTTGTGCTTTGTTCAGATTCAATGTCTTCACTGCAATTAGTCTCCCATCTGCCAACTTCCCCTGTCAAAACATAAAATTCATTTTGGAAGCATCACAAGGACATGCATATGCTAGCTTCAACTCAGACAAATGGTTTCTTATGAATCACCCCATCAAGTAATCCCTTAACTAATTGGGGTTTGTTTGGATTGACATTAAGAAAAGTGTCTTTTGTCAATTGAAATTGGAATAAAAGTTAGTTAGTCTAATGTGATTTATATTTAAATAATCTTTTTTTTTTTAAAAACAAGGTCAATTTAACATGAATTTATTTAGATAATATATTGAAAATTTATTTTTAAAAGTTTCAAATATAAAGAAAAGTCAAAAGCAAACAGCTAAAAAAAATTACTTCAACTTTAATGTGTGGCTTTTGTCCCACAAGTCATTTTGCCTAAAAGCTAACCCAAACATCATTTTGGAGCTTCAATGAGCTTCTTGCTTCTCAACGTGGCTGTTTTCCTTCTTAACGTGATGCCAAGCACAACCTTAATCAGCATGATCATTACAGTAATCAAACATATCATATTCAAGCATCATGCCAAGAAAATTCCATTAGATTCAGTATAATTTATACCCGAAAGACAGGACCATATCCACCACTTCCAAGAAAATAATCAGGATGAAAATTCACTGTTGCCTTCTTCAGGGTGTGATAGTCAAAATAGCTTATTTCTTGAACACTGCCACTAAAAAAGTCCACTGATCCTGCGTAAATATATAGAAACCGCAACATTTGAGGTTATGTAAGGGTTTATTGTTTTCAAGTACAAGGTAGCATGATGTTTTTCTTTCAATTTACCTTGCTGCTTTGAAGAAGCTATTATCTCCATTACCTCTGCCAGTGCAAACAACAGAGAGCAACATGATTAGCAGCACAACTAAATATATATATATATATATAAATATCCTTCCATAGAACATGTGAGCTCATAAAGATAAATTTTAGAATTTAGGCTTCAAATTCTGAGGATTTAAATTAAATAATACCCATTGGAGGTTTAGCTTTCGTCTGAAGTGCAGGTTTGATACGCTTCCGACACATAAACACAAGGATCAACAATAGGATGAGCAATATTATGGCTAGCACAAAAAACTTATATCCTCCGAAGCTACTTAGCTGAGCCATGGGGACCTGAATAACTTGAGAATGTGAAGGAGTTTCCACTGCACAGTCACAAAACTCACCATTAATCCTCTGGTTTATGAGTGTCATTTTTAAGGGGGCAAAAATGATGCAAGTTCATGACTTGAATTCAGATTTTGGTCAGAAAAATGAATATGTATGTAAAAGATCACACAATCCCATTATTTATTGCATAAGAAAGCAGAGTGGTAAAGTGATGAAACAAATTAAAGAAATGAGCATAGAGAAGTGAAACCTTCGAGTGTTTCGAGGGAGAAAAGCAAGCGTGGCGATTTGGCCATCTTCATCTTGTAACTTTAAGAATACTGTCAACGGAAACCATATATCCTCTTTATGTTGATATTATAAAAAGAATCTTATATTAAACACAATGGGGAGTATAATATAATGTTTAAGAGAGTTTTGTATAATATTGGAGATTGACAGATATGGAGGGAGATGTGAGCAAGGTGGGAGAGATATTCTAGGACTTTGTCATAGAAGTGATCGAAACAATGAAGAATGTCCGGATTATGCAAATAGAGCACAATGATAAATACAAACATCCAAACACAATTTCTCTTTCTCTGCATTGGTTCCTTCCAATGCAGTTTCTATTTGTAGGAGGCAATCTTATTTTTATATGCTCTGCCCATCTACTTCAAGATATAAGAACTAATTAATTAAATTATATGGACTATAAAAGTTAGGTGAATTAGAAAAATTGTCAAGTGACCGTGTATTTAACTGAATTTTCATTTTCATATTTATTATTTTTTATTTCACTTTAATTTCATTAGATGAATTTTCAGTTTGTACAGAACTGGACCGAACCAAACAGTTTGACGGGTCAGACCGTTGGCCAGAGGGTTTTCCGGGCCGTTTCAATAGATTTAGCCATTTTAAATTTTCGGCCATTTCAGGCCACCTCAAGCCAGCTTTTAATTCGGGAATCGTTATTAATCCGTGAACCAGAGCAGATTTTTAATAACCGCGCGGGTCAAACTTGATGGGAAAAAAAGAAGCAGGATGAAGACAACTAAGAGAAAATGAAAAAGAAGGAAGAAGAATCATGTGGATTTGAACTCCTTATCTCAATTAATACATCTATCGCAATAGATCTATGCTTCGAACTGACCGACCTAAAAGATGAAGACAGAAAAAAGAAGAAACGATGGACACTAGAGACGAGGAAGAAGAACGAAAGAGAAAGATGAAAAAGGACGAAGAAAGAGAAAAAATATGTTAATAGTTGCATAAGATGCTCTGTACCCTCCTTTGCTAATTGTACTCTCTTTTTTTTTTATACATAAAGTGGCCAAACTAGCTTGGATAGGAAGTACAACAAAATACACTAAAAATCAAAATAGTGTAGAAGATCTTCCGGCATAATAGGAAGATACCCCGAATGGGGGACTGGCAAGATAGCCAGACGTTGAACTAAGGTTTGAGCATCCTTGGCTAGGTAATCAGCACACCTGATCGTATCCCGCAGTGTATAGTGAAGTTCAATGTCCCATTCGGAGTAAAGCAAATCCCTAACTACATTAATTTCCAATCGCAGTGGATGGTGAAGGCCGCTATCCCGCATAACCAGATGATACACCTCAAGAGAATCTGTGTAAGCAACAACTCTCTGAAATCCATATTGCCTACACATTTGAAGACCTTGGCATAAGGCTAATAGCTCTGCAGTAGTAAGTGGAGTAAATCCTAGTCTACGTTGAAAGCCAAAGACCCAGTTGCCTCTATGATCACAAACAAGCCTTCCGCATGCTACATTACGGTGAGCATCAACTGATCCATCTGTATCTAGGCGAACATATCCCTCCGGTGGCAATGTCCAGGAGTGGTTGTCTCCATCAATATAGCAGAAGAGCCGGTGCTTCAAGTTATCCGAAGTATTGGATTCCATGATCTGGTAAAGTCCACCATGAATAATTTCATTGGGCTGAGCACGAACTCCCTCCATGACACCCTTACATCTGTTCTTCCATAGAAGCCAACAGACGATGCTGAAAATCCGGATCCATGGCCAACGATGATAATAAGATTTTCCCAATGAGAGTGACAAATTATCCTTGAGCCATACTTGCAAATCAGAGTGAAAAAAACTAAAACGATAATTAGGAGCAACAAAATATAACCACACTGCTCTCGCAATCTCACAGCCACGAAGGATGTGTATAATGTATTCTGTACTCTCACACTGAAAAGGACACTTCTCACTTACTGGTAAACCTCTCCTAGCTCTCAGCGAATTGGTAGGCAGTCTCTCATGAATAATCTGCCATAAAAACAACTTCACTTTCTCCGAAACAGGTAACTTCCATACTTTCTTCCACAGAGCCGAACCATTCTGATCCCGCTGAGTAGAAATGAAGTTATAAGCAGCCCGAACACTAAATTTGCCATCCGAAGCATTTCTCCAGCAGAAAGGATCATCTCTAGGTTCACGAGGAGGGGGGATCTGAAGTATGATATTGACCGCTCAATCTAGAAGGAAATCCCTCCATTTTGAGATGTTCCACATCCCAGTAGGTAAGCCAAAATCCTTAATTTTGGCACCCAGATCTAAGCAATGAAGATTATGATCAACAAACTGGATTAGGGGTTCTTCTAGCGAGGTCCATAAATCCCACCATACATTAGCTGTAGTCCCACTACGCAAGATTCGACCAATTCCACTATAAAAGGTATCCCAAACAGTAGCAATGTTACGCCACACACGAGAGGAATTAGCCTTTTTGCAAACCATGGGATAGGCACTACCCCCACATCCATATTTTCCTTTTAAACAGCGAACCCAAAGGTCCTCGGGTTGGGTTAAGATGCCCCAGCATAGTTTTATGATGAAATCAAAGTTTTGTCTTTGAAGATCTTTAATACCTAAGCCTCCCGCTTCCTTAGGCTGTTTGATTTGATCCCAGGATATAAGATGCATTTTGTGTCCCTGTTGATCTTGGTTCCATAAGAAGCTGCGACTGATCTTCTCTAATTCCTTCAGGATGCCTTTGGGCAGCAGCATGGTCTGCATATGATAGCTAGGCAGGGTTGACAAGACGGCCTTAATTAACACGGTCCTACCTGCCATGGTTAGATATCTCCCTTTCCAACCTGTCAACCTCTTTTTTGCTCGCTGTATGATGGGGAAGTACACGGCCTTAGTGCTCCTATGATGTAAAAGTGGCACCCCAAGGTATTTACCGAGATCACCTGTGATCCCCACCCCCAGTGATTGACTTAGTTCAAGAGCCCTATTAAAATGGACATTGCGGGAGAAGAATGCTTTCGATTTGGTCAAGTTGATTTGATGTTCGGAGACTTGACAGAAGGCTCACATTGTGTCCTGCATGAGATCAATCTGGTCCCTAGTAGCCTCACCAAACAAGAGAAGGTTATCTGCAAAAAAGAGATAAGATATTGGAGGGGTATAACTATTGAATCTAAGCCCCTTCTAACGACCTTCTCTAACCTCCTTATTGATCAATTGACCCAGGCGCTCCATACAAAGCACAAATAAATAGGGACTTAGAGGGTCACCCTGACGAACTCCTCGTGTAGGGTTGAAACCCTGGGATTCTGTGCCATTCCAAAGGATCTTCATAGACACTAAGGAAGTACATGCCATGATGAGCTTAATCATCTCTTCCCGTATCCCAACACAGAGAAGAGTGGATTCCAAAAACTTCTAATTGAGACGATCATAAGCTTTCTCCATGTCAACCTTGATGGCAATTACTCCTCTTTTTCGTCTCCTACTCCGCATAGTATGAATAGCCTCTTGTGCAATGATAATATTATCACATCTCTGGCGTCCTGCAATGAAACCACATTGTTGAGGTTGTATCAAATATTGCATTGCCCTTTTCATTCTTTCTGCAATAATTTTAGTAATAATCTTAAAGATGACATTACACAGGGAAATAGGGCGGAAGTCCTTTAAAGTGATAGGGTTATCAACTTTTGGAATGAGAACAATATTAGTATGGTTGATATCCCTAACCCTTTCAGGTTGTTGCCAAATCTCACGGATAAGTGCACACACCTTATCCCCAATGTGATTCCACTGGGTATGAAAAAAATGTGCCTGAAGGATATCTGGGCCAGGAGCTTTTAGAGCCCCTATCAGAAAAGCAGCATTTTTTATTTCAATATCCTCTACTGCCTTGTGAATCATGACATCATCTATGGGCTGCAACGACGGAAAATTGGCATACTAATATATGGAGTCAGGAACCTGAAGCTCCCTAGTGTAGAGATTTTTGAAGAAGTTGGCAGCCATATCTCTTAGCTTATCCGATTCAGTAACCCAATTTCCCTCGTCATCTTGAAGGGCTTCAATGCGCTGTTTTTTACGTTTAATCATCATTGAAGTGTGAAAGAATTTTGTGTTCTTGTCTCCCCAAGCAAGCCACTTACAACGAGATTTTTTGTACCAGAGAAGTTCTTCCTGGGCACACAATTTGCTATAATCTTGCCAAAGCTGTTTTTCAATTTTGAAGAGGTCAGTAGAGGTATTATTCTGTCCAGCTCTATCAATCCCTTCTAATCGGTGAAGAAGGTGACGTTTTTTCCTAGGAATACTACCCAGGACATTAGAATTCCATTTGGATGCCTCATCTTCAAAGATCAATCTTTCCTGAGTCCAAGTCCTATTATCCCAGGATTTACAAACCACATAAGAGAAGCTATCTTCCGATGCCCAGACAGGGTGATAGCTAAAACGATGTTTGGGATTTTGAGCCATGGAATTGGCGCCATTTGAGACCAACACAAGCCTATGATCAGATTTGTACCGAAGTTGGTGAAAGGCCTTGCCTCGTGGGTGATTGAGCTCTCATTCAAGATTGCCAAACACCCAATCCAGTCTTTCTTTAACCCCTTGTTTCTCCCATGTGAAGCGCTCGCCAGTAATGGGTATCTCCAGCAGGTTTGAACTCCTGATACAATTTAAGAATTGTGTCATAGCTCAAAAAGAAGGTGTCGTACCTCCTACCTTATCTGCTGGAGTCAAAAAAGTATTAAAGTCCCCAATAACCATCCACGCCTCCTCAACATCCTGGGCAATATCTTGCAAAGAACTCCATAAATGCTCCCTTCTACTAACCCCTGGTTCCCCATAAACAAAAGTAACAAAAAAGGAATCATTTGCACGCTTGTCCAACACCTTACAGTGAACCATTTGGATAGTAGAGAATAGGTAATCAATATGAGTGTTAGCTTCATCCCACAAAATCCAAATGCCTCCCGCAAAACCAGTGGCCTCCAACCTAATCCAATTATTAAATCCTAATTTACGGGTAACCATGTCCACCCTAGGACTACTGATATGAGTTTCGAGCAAGGACAAAATATCAATATTATGAGTATGAACTAAATCTTTAATGATGAGGGGAAAATTCCTATTCCCCGCACCTCTACAATTCCAAGAGGCAATTATCATGATAAAATATTAATATTAATAATACTAGAGAAAGAAAAGGTGAAACTTACTGATCACCAAGAATCCTGTCAACTCGTGTGAGTTGTTCCACCAAAACATGTTGTTTTCCTACATCACGTGTGGCCTCCATAAAGTCATCTCCAATGTCATCATCTAATACAGTGGATAATGGAGGCATAAGGGCAGTATTTGACTCCACACGTATACTCTGTTCACATTTTTCCTTAGTAAAGGCATCATTTGAGTTACCATCCTTTTGGTTAGGGCTTTCTAATAGTAAAAGAGGTTGTGTGTCTGGCCAAGGATGTTGTTTTAGTGCTAAAATGGAAGAGGTTTGAACTTGGGTTAAGGAACCACCCACCACCAAGTATTCTCTCTGGCCCATATGACTCTTAGAAGACCCATTCCTTTTTTTACCTATGTCCTGGGCCAACATGTTTTTTTCTTTATAAACTTGAGCCTTTACAATTTGTCCAGGCCCATTAACCAAAGAAGGCCCAATCTTTTTCTTTTCCCTTCCATAGCCTTTAGTCACACGTACTCCTTCCTTTTCCACCGTGGACTTACGCCCTCCTTCCCTTTGAGTCGGATCCCTGCTGAGCCCCACATCATCATCATCCTCAGATTCGAGCGGCGCCTCTGCTCCACTCCGTCCCATCACCATACCGTCTGCAGAGTCTAGATCGGCAAAAACCTGGAATCACGTGACTCCGTTGCCGTCCCTGGTGTTCGTTGGGTCCTTCATCGGCCTTGAGCCACCCTTTTTTTCTGTTGTGTTCCCCATCTGGTTCTTCCTATACGAAATCTGAGAGCACCGCACACTCCCTACAAGCATCCAATCTCCAAACGGCTCCTCGGTAGTGGGCTTGTTCTGTGGTGGTACCATGTTCCGGTGCAGCGGAGGCTTGGGTCGTGCCGTTGTTGGCGTGGACGAGGGATTCAAGGGCTTCAGATCGCGATATACCTAGGGGCATTACTCCTTGTGATGGCCATAGCGACCACAAGAGAAGCAAATGAGACCCAATCCTTCGTATTCTACTTGGTATACCGAATGGGCAGCAATCACTCTTGATACAAGCTTCTTTCGGAGATCAAGCTCCACACAAATCCTGGCATATTTGCCGCGCTCAATTCTCACAGAATCTGAGGTCGTGACAGATGGGGTAAGTAAATCCACTTTCATGGTTCTTCCAATATAGTTTCCCAATCTAGTAATGAACTCTTTGTTATAACACTGCATTGGGATATTTGGTATTCTAATCCAAGTAATAATTCTGCCAAGTGGATTGTTGTAAGGGTCAAAGTTAGGGGACCATTTTTGCACCAAGATTGTGTGCTGCTGCACCACCCATAGGCCTCCATATAATACTTTATGATACAAATGCCCCCACCCCTCTTTTTGTAAAAAACGAATAAGGAAGTAATTATTGGGTAGGTCTACAAGATCAAACTGGGAAGTTTGCCATATTCTACTAAGATGTGTCTTCAGTGTATAAACATTGAACTTCTTGCCTAATACCGTGATAATCAATGCAGCATTCCATGAACGGCACCAGTCATTGTACTCCTCTATTCTAACAGGGACCACCGGGTGAATCTGCATGAGTTCCCTCACTTCCTCAGACAGCTCCGGTAAGTCCCATTCCATATTGAGAGTGTCAGACAGTAGATCTTCCTCTTCCATACAATCTCCTCCATTAGCTATACCATTAAAACCCACAAGTGAATCCTTGTAGGAGACAGTACTGGTTGGAGGTCGCTGGTTATGGGCCTCAGCTTGAACCATAGAGATGTCATTCACTGGAGAAAGCTCCTCAGACTTACTAGTATCCATGGTGATTCGAGAAGAGTTATTTTTTGGTTTCTTAGTGCTACTACTGACTAGGACATCAGAAGGCCGGTCCGATGGAAGTTTCCGGTGGCTCTGGTCATCCATTCTAGGTGAAAGGAAGTCTCCGCGCTATTTAAGAGAGAGCAACCTATTCGAACTCAGCTGCAGAAGATGATGCGATTGAAATTGAATGAATCATTGATGCGCTGCCGCTAATTGTACTCTCTAGTCTTGAAAATCACTTAACTCGTGAAGGCGATAGAGTAGATTTTTTAGGTGATATGAATTTCTTTTTTAATTTTTTTATAAGAGCTTCAAATGGTTTTTACTCATTTGATTTTTTAATCTTTTATATATAGGTTATTCCTTTTGTCAATTGAATATATATATATATATATATAAAGGTTATATTATGTATATTATATACACTCCTGAATGATAACTTTTATTAATATCATCTCGTTTTTATATTACATATGCTATAATTTTATTTAATTTTATTAACATTAATAAATCTAATTCAAAATACTATTTCTGATCCTAAATATAAGACTTGACATTTTTTGAAGACATTAAGGAAATTAATAAAGTATTTAATCATATCATATGTTGTATATAATTAAATTATATATCAGTTTATAAATTAAAAAAATTAATTTGAAGAAAAAATGTTAAATATAAATACTTTAAAGTAATTTAATTAACTTCATTAATTTTCCAATAAAAGTTAGTTGGGTCTTATACTTAGAATTGGAGGGAGTATATTTTTGGTATTTTATTTTTATGTATAATAGTAGTCATGAATTTAGATATATTTTATTTTATTGGGCATATATTGTCATTTTGTTAGCTTTTTTATTAAATTATACTATATATAATATTATTTTTAATTTAATTATCATATCCCTGGTCTAACCAAACGATCCGACCGATTCAACCGTTTCCGCTAGTCCTTTCGACTTGACATCCGGTCTAACTTTTAAAACATTATATTTTTTATAAAAAAAAATACAATTGAATTCAAATATTAAGGTCCAGTGTAACTAAAACTTTGAAGAAAATTATTCAGACCAAACTAATTGGTTTGATAGCTAGTCCCTATCCCAATGAGCTAGTCGTATTTGGTTTGTCCTTTTCTTTTTAATCAAACCAATTTTTCCAGACCGGATCAGGTTGGATTCCATTAGGCCAACCCAAGTCCGACTGAAGAACTGGACTTATTAGCACTCCTAATTTGAATATTTCCACTTCGTTGTTTTCTTAACAAATTTTTGGTTTGTGGTAGGCTGAGACTTTTTTCATTAAATAAGTTTTATTGTGACCTAGGTAAATTTTTAAAGTGAATTACACGCATTTTCTTTTCAAGGTTTGGTAAATTGACCAGAACATGTGTTTCTTCCACGAGAAATGATTGGAGAGATATTTTTATTTTTAAAAAATGCAAAAACAGATACTCACGAAAGAAAAATAAAATGGGTCAGAAAGCCATATGAAAGCCCATATTGTTGGGCCTTTCTAGTATGGAGCCCTACAACGATTTGGACGGACGTTGCCTTTCGGAACATTGCTTTTTGGGTACCCACTAACTTGAACAGGATTGTATTTAGAAAGATACCTCTGCTTATTAAAAAAAAAAAAAAAATTCTGCCAAAAAGAGTTAAGAATTGCATGAAAGCGATAATTATCTAAATTAAACAAAAATACAATTTAAGTCATTTAATTTAACACAAAGGACAGCAGCACAGAGAGAAACCTAACCGGTTACAATATTCCAATAATTAACCTACTCAACCTAATAAATATATTTTCTTATTAGAATTGTACTTGGGGAGTCAATTTATAGCTTGATTCACGACTTTAGAGATCCAAACAAAACTTCTTACTAAGAAGACATATTACGTGCAATAACTAGCTTGTAAGCATTTCCTACCCAAAACCATCAACTTGGGAAAGAATTAAAGGGGTAAGAAATGGTAAAAATCACATTTATAGAACCATATTTTGCAAATATGTAAAACTATAATTATTAGTTTCAATTATCTAAATCATTGTACAGTCATATCCCTCCTTTTTTTTTCCTCTTCCCCCCCTCTCCACTTCTTAGGTGGTAGGAGCTGTTTTCTCATAGTTGGGCGAGCTTTTTTCACGACATCTCCCTCGGTTTGATATAAGGTGGAGATGTCCGTATTTTGTGTTAATATATGTTTATTTCCATATTTCTTTATGCTTCTTATGGTGATGTTGATTTTCTTTACAGTAATAAATCGAGTTGGGAATTTCAATCACTGCAAATCTCACCTGGTGGCTACGTTTTGAGGTTTTGGAGGTTGGGATTTGATAACTATAATCTTATATTTTGTTGGCTCCATCTTTCAAAAGACTATTACGGGGTTTTGGCAATAGCGAAGAAATGTATATCATAATTGAGACCTTACAGTTCATTGTGTAGTTAATAGCTTCTCTATCTTTCTCTTTTTTACTGGTGTTTGTAGATGTTTTTCCTTCTATGAGATCTTCTCATAGAATTTGTTCGACAACCAATCTGGTTGTTTTATTGCCGATAATAAATATAGTGGATCCTTTGAGATAGTTCTTCGAACAACTACTTTTTACAATGACTTTATTGCTGTTGATTGCGTTTTCTCCGCCACAGATTCTAATGAAAGGATTATAAAGGCGGTAGGGCTCTTAGCTGTAGTGGCAGCTCCCTCTCACGTATTTTAAGGTCAGGTTTTTTTTAAGAGTTTCTTTGCATTGTTACGTATTTGATCTTTCTTTTTACAAACCTTTTATTTCAGGCTTGTATCTCTTGTTGGGTTAATTTTAATAAAATATTGTCTTTTAGCTCAAAAGCAAATCATTATTGTGCAGTCATCAACAATTTTTTATCAAATTTTCAGAAAAGAATTTCCTACCAAAACTTTAGAAAAGAATTATAATTTTTAAGATTTTTCCAATCGAAAGATATAAAATATAATACCATATTAATATTACTTCTAATTAGAATGATCACGAGTAACTACTCCTTCATAACTAACTTATAATGAAATGGTTTAACGAGGCTAAAGTATGCTTTTAATCCTTTAACTCTTACATAAGGTATAATTTTGGTTTTTTAATTTTATAAAGTATACTATTGATCCTATATTTCTAACACCGTTAATGTTGGTAACAGAAAATGTTAACATAGTAAACTCTAGTAGTCTAGTGGCCAGAAAAAAATATTTAAATTTTAATATTTTAATATAATATATTTATATTATTAAACTAAAGTAAATAGACAAATGGAAATGAAATTGATGTTTTGATTTTTAGATTATTAAACTAAAATTTTTTAATGCAATCATGGTTTTGATATTAACAGTTTCGTTAGGTTTTTAGATAGTTTTCAATTTACATATATATTAAATTTAATATTAATAACATTTAATTACACAGTCATAACTTAGATTTGCTGCGTCAGCATTTTTTATTAGCAACATTAACGGTGTTAGAATTATAAGACTAAAACCAATAAGCTATTGATTGGGGTGGTAAGAGGCCTCACCTCGTAAAGAGGAGAATACAAGTTTAAATCCTGTGAAGCACACTTGTTGGGAGAGATAAGAACACTGTGCCTTCTAAGCCTCGAGGGTGAAACCCTTGATTAAATAAACAAAAAGAATTATATGACCAAAAATATGCTTTATAAAGTTAAGAGACTAGAAGTATGCATAATGGAAACTTAAATGACTAAAAGTATATTTTAAAGATAAGAATTGAGCAAAAGGAAGAGCTCATTATTTCAGCATGAAACTGACAATTATCTAGTAATGTATATATCTGCCTAATTATCCCTAGTTAAACTCTTCCAACTACTTTGACTTTTTTATGCATGCATTGCTCTTTCTTCAAACACAGATATCTCTTCAGATTAAAAAAAAAAAACTAGATATCTCTTCAGAAAAAATAATAAATATAAATACTTTAACGTAATTTAATTAATAACTTCCTTAATCTCCAAAAAAAAATCAACTATGTTTTATATTTAAGACAAAAAATAGTAAGAAAATTTACTAGTCTTGGGAATTTCCTCTCCTTGCCCCAGCTAAACATAGGGTAACATTTGAGGTTATATCAAGTTTTATATTGTTTCCAAGTAAGTGCAAGGAAGCATGATGTTTTCTTTCAGTTTACCCTGCTAGCTGCTTCTTTGAAGGAGCTATATCTTCCCCATTACCTCTGCCAGTGCAAACAAGCATCAACATGATTAGCACAACTAATTAAATATATATATACTTCCATAAAATAAGTGAGCTACTAAATATTTTAGAATTTAGGACTTCAAATTCTGTGGTTTTTAGAAAAATAATACCCGTTGGAGCTAGGTTTTGCTTTCGTCTGTAATATTGCTGGTTCGATACGCTTCCGAAAAATAAACACAAGGATCAACAATATAATGAACATAACCATCAATACCAAAAAATTTTTTCCTCCAATGCCACAGACCAGGTCCATGGGGACCTAAATAACATGAGAAAATGAATATGTAAAAGATCACCCTATCCCATTATATGTAGCCGATCTAACAAACTACGTACCTAGGAGAAATGAGCAGACAATAGTGAACGGTCGATTGTTGGGCGAGGGCATATGTATGTATATATATATATATATATATTCCCATGTAACTTTGAAGAATATTATAAACAGAAGCCATATATCTTCTTAATTTTTGCAGATATTATATTAATTTATTAGGTGTCATTGTTATTGTTGAAAAATGAAGATTGCCAGAGATGCTGAGCAAGGTGGGAGGGGTATTCTAAGGCTGTGTTATAGAAGTTATCGAAACAATGGAGAATGTTCGGATCGTGCAAATAGAGCACAATGACAAATACAAACATGCAAACACTCAATTTCTCTTTGCCTTCTTTGCTTCGTTCCAATGCAATTTCTATAACATTCCTAGGCGAGAAAACCTTCACTTTTATATGCTGCATGAACATTCCGTCCTCACTATAAGAGTTAGTTCACTAATTTATATGCATGAATAGACGTGACTTCTCTCATTTTCTTTCCTCATCCATTTTCATCCTTGACCCCTTTCATAATCATTAGATCAAGTTCCAATAGTCCACATTTAATATTTCCTTCTCTTCATTTCCTTTCCATCATTCTCTCCATTGTAATAATATTTTTGTAAATATTAAATGTGGACTACTATATATTGATCAAATAGTTATGAAAGGGGTAGAGGATGGGAGCGTACAGAAGAGAAGCCAAAGTCTTGAATTGAGGAGGTATGTACATGCATTAGAAAAAAATGTTATGTCACTGTGTATTTAATTTATATTCATATTTATTATTTTTCATTCCTCTTTATTTTCATTTTGTGTTTATATATATAGATACATAGAATTTGAATATTTCCACTTCATTATTTTTATCGTTATAAATTTTTGGTTAGTAGTAGGCTGAGACTTTGTTTCCTTAAATAGGTTTTATTGTGACCTACGTAAACTTTTAAAACAAATTACTCATTTTTTACAGCTTTGATAATTTGACCAGAACATGTGTTGTGTTTCCTCCACAACTAGAAATGAATGGAGATATATTATTTCAATAGTGAATAAAAAAGATATTGTTTAAATAAATATAAAAGGCTTCTCATAAAGTTGATAAAGAAGTCAACCCATAATCATAAAGTTATGAGTTCAAACTCCACTGATATAAAAACATGAGTAAACTGTAAGTATATCTATAAATGTTTTTTAAGCTCGAAGGTGTGCAAAAACCTTGGTGAGCCTCTGGACTCAACTCACTGTAGCTTTCATTACCAAAAAAAAAATGTTAAAGCCCATATTTTGGTTCTAACTAGTATGGAGCCCCAGGATTATTGGATGGACTTTACGTTTTTCGGCAAAATGGAGTTTACCTTTTGGAATATGGCTTTTTGAATAATAATAACAAATTAATAAGACTAAAATATATGTGTACTTCTCTAAGTATATCTCAAATTTTTGTTTAATCTTTTACATTTATAAAGTATATTTTTAATCTAATAATTTTAACACTGTCAATTTCATTTAACAGAAAATACTAACTCATTAAATTTAAATGGTGACTTATTAATTAAATTATGACAAATCATATTTAAATTTTAAAATATAAAAATGATTATATTAACGAATTGAATTTTAGAGCATATTTTGTATCATTTAATTGCAGAGTCAATGTAAATTGTTGAATCAACGTTCTTTGTTAAATCATTAATGTTGTTAAGGATAAAAGAATAAAAATACAATTTATATTTTAAGAAACAAATACACCGTATATATTTAATGGACTTAACTGAAATGGGATGTAGAATCAAACATATGCTTTAACATAGCAAATTAACAACCACACAAAAGTCAAAAGCGATCGATAAACATCTTTTTTTTTTTTTTTTTTTTGCCAACGATAAACATCTAAACTAAAATACAATTGAAGTTAGTTAATTTAACGCAAAAGACAACAATATAAAGAGAAACCTAACATATTACAACGTACCAATCATTAACCTACTCGATCAAACGAATGTATTTTTCTTATTAGAATTGTACCTAATGGGTCAATTTATATAGCTTCATTCACGAATTTAGATATCCAAACAAAACAACAAACTCAAAACAAACTTCTTGCTGTGTCTGTATACAGGTTTCGAAGTCATGGAATGCTCAAAACAAACTTCTTACTAAGAAGACATATGACGTACAGTAACTAGCTTGTGCATATTTCCTATCCAAAAACATCAACTTGAGGAAGAGAAGGGGTAGGAAATGGTAAGAATCACATATAATAGAACTAAAAATCTGCAAATAGTTAAAAGCTATAATTGTTACTTTCAATTATCTAAATCATTGTATAGTTTTGGACAATTTTTAATCAAATTTTAAGAAAAGAATTTCCCTCCAAAACTCAAGGAAAAATTAAATTTTTAATATTTTTTTAATTGAAAGATTATGAAATTTAGATTTGTTGATATTTGTGTGTGTGGGTGTTCCCAAAGAAAAGCAGATAAAAATTATAATACCATATTAATATTAATTCTAAAATGATGACGAGTAAGAATTATACTCCTTCGTAAGTAACTTATAGCGAAATAAAGCAAAATAATTGAGCAAAAGCGCCCATTGTTTTAGCATCAAACTGACAATTGGCCACTAATTATCTAATAATGTATCTATCTGCCTAGTTATCCCTTAAGACATAAACACTTCCAACTACTTTGGCTTTTTTTATGTGTTGCTCTTTCTACAAACCTAGCTAGTAGCTACCCTCCTCCTTTAATCTCCCTAATTATATAACACTTTAATTTTTAGCCAACCTATTTAATTTAGTGATCCATAATTTGAGCACTATTTTGATACAATACACACGAACTCTGCCCAAAAAAAATTTTAAGTTTGTGAGATTAAATTGCATCCCCTACACCAAGTATTTCCGTGATGAAATGAACAATAAAAAAGTGGACATCATGCTAGTTATTAAGTGTCATAGTCAACCACCTCCTTATATATATCACTAGCTAGTACCTGTTCTAACTTGCATGTGCGCACTCTGATCACTACTCTTAACTAAATATTTATACACACAAATCTCTTGCCGTTTTGTCCTTCTCTCTCTCTGATTTCTTGTTTAATAGCTGGTTAATTGCCCAAGTGATCAAAGTAGATAAAGGGATGAGTTTGAAGGGTGGTGGTTCTGAAATGAGAAATAAGATCGTAGTCATAATTACTAGTTTTGCTCTTGTTTGTAGCTTAATGGTGGCAACATTTGAAGTTGTAAATTGAATAGAGATCTAGAAATAACATGGGTTGATGGGCATGCGAGGGTGGTTGGCCCTAATAATAAGAATAAGAATAAGAATAAGAATAATGGGCAGATTCTGAAGCTGTCTCCAAAGAAAGATTCAGGCTCTGGATTTCGATCCAAAAACCATTACTTGTTTGCAAAGATTGACGTTCAGATCAAGTTTGTTCCTGGTAATTCTTCCTGCACTGTAACTTCCTACTATGTAGGGTTATGTTTGCTTAATGATCCATCTCTTGCTCTATGTCTTCCTACTATATATATATATATATATAAATATATATATCCTGTCATTTCATTATCATCTAGCTTGTTTCTTTGTTTCCCTTGGATCAGTTATCTTCCCTGGGGCCTGCTCACGACCAAATAGACTTTGAATTTCTGGGTAACCTTATTGGTGATCCATATATTGTTCATACTAATTAACATATACACACAAGGCAAAGGAGAGGTTCAACCCCACCAAGAATTTCCACACTTGCTCCATTCTCTGAAATCCACTCACCATCATGTACCTACTCTCTCTCTCTCTCTCTCTCTCTCTCAATAACAACTTTGTTATAGAATTCGACGGCAATTCCCTTTAACATTACATGCTTTCAATCCTTTTTCTAATTAGTATATAGTAGATGTGGGGAGTACTCTTAATTACCGCCCGATCCTAAATATAAGACCTAGCTGACTTTTTTAAGAGAGACTGAGAAAATTACATAAGTTACTTAATCATATCATATACTGTGTATCATTAGATTATATATAATTTATAGGTCAGACAAATTAATTTAGAAAAAAAAAATTTAATGTAATTTAATTAACTTCCTTAATCTCTCTAAAAAAACAACCATGCTCAAATGGGCCAGTAAAACTTCATGATTTACATTTACTATACTGATTCAAGCAAGGCCTCCCTCCTGAATGTTCATCGCCTTCAAAATGATGCCCATTAATTTGCCTCTCCAATCTGCACTAACTTATATTTTATTTTTCTCTTGTGTAAATAATGATGATGGTCATAATGGTGGTGGTGGTGGTATTATTGTATTTTTACAAGATTCAAACTAGAATTCTTCAAACTCTGAAAACTGAGAGTTAGATAGTTTGTTTGCTGTTTATGTAGTCTTCTAATCTGTTTAAATGCATGCAAATATGAAATAATTTGATATTCGAAAGGGTAGAGACATTTCAAAAAGACGGATAAAATAACATAAAAATGATTTTCAAATCTCGTTTTGTTACTCGTGGGAATTAGTGTACGCAGCACTGATGAACAGGATCTTCAGTTTCATCTAATTTATTTTGGCTATAACCAATAATCAAGATAATTTATTCTAGTGATTTATTTATAAGAAAGAAGATTAATTGCCAAACAAGATTAACTAGACCAATATACCAAACTCCACTTAGCCGTTGATATAAAAATAACCAGGAAAATCTCAACTGTATAAGCTGCAGAGTTTATGGTATGGGAAAGACCAAATCAAATTATCTACAATTTAGTGGAAAATTAATATATTCCTATGATCAGACATATGCCTATTGTTTTGTATAAAAAAGACATAAAAATAAGGATAGCTGAGCATACATTGCGAGGCTAAATAATAAAAATTTATTCAACTGCGGATTCGATTCAGTTTCATTGACTCGTATAAGCAAATTTAGAGGAATGGTGGTTAAAGTTATTGAAGATAGGCTCATCATGAATAATGGGCACTTGTGCATTATGTTGGAGTCTGAATTGTAATTTAAGATTTATTTATTTTCTTTAACTAAAATAAGTACTTCAGGAAAAAAAAAATCGTCTTCAGAAAGGGAGGTAGGTTCATCAAAGAAGTGACAACAATGCACGAAGTTGACAGAAACCGAAAATGTCCACTGGGGATAGAACGATTCCTCTCCTTAAGGCAAGTTTGAAATGTCGTTCAAATTCTGTATATGACAAAAAAAGAAGAGTTTTCCTTCATAAAAAAATGTCTTCATTATGATCAGTATTCGCATTCAAGTCCAAATGGCTCCATGGGCTCGTAGCTCTGAACAAAATAGAAGGCTATAGTAACTAAAGAAAATTTCATGTACACGAGTGATAAACATATTTACACGAGAAAACTAGGGCGCTACAAAACATTTTATTGGGGTCACCAAGAAAATCCTAATTCTGCAAGGAGAAAATAACCAGCAAGTCAAGTGATTGTCCCCAGCACAAATAAAAGCCCCATTGTTCCTCTTTTACTTAACGAACCACGCCAGAGGGGTTGGTTCATCATGTCACGAGCTCTTCGCCCCTCTTTCGTCTTCCTCTTCCCTGTTAACCATCAGAAACAGGGAATTATTCAAATAACACCAACACAGTGCAGCAGTCAACTATAATTTTCTTCCACCTTCAATCAAAAACAGTGAAACACCACCCAGTGAGACTCATTACAGAGTCACCCCTTATCCAAAAATAAAACTCCCAACTCATACTTAGTTCGCAGGCCTTCATGCATTTGCCAATGAAAAGCAATTGCTATCAAGCCACATGCCAAAAGCCGCCAACCAAGACCCTAAATTGGAGAAAGAACCCCTATGCTCACCCATCAATCTCCAAAATAGATCTTTTGACATCACAGGAAAGATAAACCTGCTAATAAAGTAGATTGCTAAAAACAATAAAGCTTTTATAAGAACATGGCCAGGTATTCCCATGTGAGGTTCATGTCAGATAATAAACCTTTCAGTTGAATATGCTAAGAAGTTGAATAGAGGTATTGGATTGAAAGCATCAGGAAATTGAATCCAGATTGCCATTTATCATCAAGAACTAAAAAAGTCGGTTTACTTGAAAAAGAGAACTAGTAGATATTCAAGATGTAAGTGAAAAATAGAACCAAGCTCAACATCACATTTCTCAATTCACATGTTCACTTGCGCAGAAAACAAAATTGACACCACAATAAGGTTTCAGGGGTAGTAAATAAATCAGAGTCCGGCAATCATGTCACCGGAACATAATCCTATGACTTAAAATAAACTCAGTAGCCAAAGAGCATCATAGAAATCATGCAGGAAGGGATTTTATTTTCCTCAATCGTTTCCCCTTTATTGCCTTCCTGGCCTTCTTCAGTTTCAGCTTTTTAGTTGGGAGCGGCATCTCCCTGATGGGACCTGGTGGTACACCTTTCTTAAGTGCACTTCCTCTGGGTGTAACAGAGGGAGGCAGTCTCAAGCTCTGAGGAGGTAAAGGATTTTGAGGTTTCCACACCAAGTTATTTTTCATGGAAAACCTAACTTTCTTTTTACTTCCCTCCCCACTCTTAACAGCTTCGATGCCTTCAGCATCTCCACCACTCACCTCAGAATCTTGAGATTGCTGTCCTTTCAAAGTCTTTGTTCTCTTTCTCTTCTTAGATACAGTTCCCGCAGTTGTAGCTTCAGGAGAATCAGAGACCCCTGCAATTCCATCATCCAGACCTGCTTCGGCGGCAACAATCTCAAACTGCTTTTGGAGGTTTGAAATCACAGATTCAGTCAATATATTCGTTTGTTCATCATTTGAACCATTTTCACAGACTATGATTTGCTTCTCATTCTCGGTGGGACTCTCCTCCTTAACAGAATCAGAGGGATCGCTCTTCTTTCTCTTCTTAGCCTTTTTCTCCTTGCTAATAGAGGCTTTTTTATCCTTCTTACATTTTTTCAACTGCTTGCCAGCGGTGCCATTAGAAACCTTTGAAACATCTTCATCACATTCCAAACCAGCTTCCGGGGCATCTGCCCCCATAGTGGTCACAATAGGAACTAAAGTTGGCACTTCGTCTTCATCCCGATCATCAACTTCAGGTATTGAGAACTCAAATCCTGAAGATACCATGTCTTTCTCTAGCTTCTTAAATTCCTCATGTAGAGCAAACAATACCTTTCTATTTCCCTGGCAGCATTCAGGCGAAGAGCCCAACTCATAAAATTTCAACGAGAACCCCATGACTAATGCTATTGTTCCAAGCACCATAACATCATCTCCCGAATCAACCTCACCCCCTGCCTTCTTAACCTCCAACAATCTCTTCCCCATCTTTAACAGCTCATCAAACATATTAGACTTTATCTTTCCCAACAAGACTTTATCAGGAAGTTTGCCCATAACGGTAATAAAGGGCTTGAAGAGAACCTCAACCACTTGCGACCGAATGGGAAAGAACGGCCTAAGCTCCTCCAAGAAAATAGAGGCAATGTGGTAATTCACTCCATTGCCCTGCAACTTATCTTCGGCAGAGAAAGTCCTCTCATCCAAAGCACCCATTAACCGTTGGGTAAGTTCCAAATCCCAACAATTCTTCTTGAGAAGAACAAACAAATAGTGGAGAAATCTCCGAATTAAGAGGTAGAACTTGTCTAACCTGAGGGCGTCAATTCCAGACCATTCGCGACGCATAGTGAGCAAAAAGTCAGAGAAGTAATGCTCAGATAGACCCAGATGCAGAACTTGAAGAAGCGAAGAGAGGCGATCAATGAGTTCAGCCTGAACAGGGACCTTATCAGCGTGCCAAACGCAGTAGAAGAGGCCCTTCCAGAGCTTCTTCATGTCGTCATCGGGAAGTTGGGATTGTGAAGGAAGCCATGTCTTGAAGAGGACTCGAAGAGCCTTGTCTCGAGTGGCCTTGTTGCAGCAGGCAAGCTGCTTGATGAGGGAGCGACCCAGCTGTGACCCGTTCTCCATCGGTTGTGTCGCCGATAGATGGATGGATCCACAGTTTGGTGTTCTGGGAAACCCTAGAGCTTCGAGGTTGACGACGAAAGAGGGATTTTATTATAAGGGCAACGAATTAAGTACAAAATTTGCATGGACGGACCTAATGGAACAACCGAGCGATTGAGAAATGCCAAAGCTTTGGTCGCCGTTGTCCTTCTTGTGTCGTTCGGTCCAGTGCAAATAAAACCCTAGGCTCAGTTCTGGATATACAATACTTGTACGAACACTCAAAAATCAAAAGTCCATTTATACAAATACAATTTTTTTAATAAAATGATCAAATATTTTAATAAAAACGTTAATACCACCTGGCCAAAACAACACCAACTTGCATGAATGTAGTACAACTTTCAAGGAATATGTGTGTGTACACTGTACACACTTCAACATTTTCAATTTATATGGTTGTATTGAATTTTATTACTATCAAGGTTTAGGAGCTTGTCCGGCCCAGAAATAAGAGAATCGGCTGGGGTTCTTATTTTAAAAAAAATTAAATTTTTCTTAAAATTTCATATTAATAAACCTAAAATCTTCAATTTCTTATCGGTTTGGCCCCGGTTTAACTCTGGTTTGGCCTCAATCTGACCCACTGACCCTTAACCTAATACCCTGACCGGTTCAGTACCCAGTCCAGATTAATGAACCTTGATTACGAGAGTTGCTAAATTGAAGCACTAAAATCTGAACTATTCGTCATTAAAAATATAATTAAGATTAAAAATTAGAAAATAAATTAAAATTTTATCTTATTATGACATAATAATAGTTAGACTAAAAATAATTTTTTATAAGTGTGAAGGTAATTATCAGGTCAAAAAAAAGAAATTAAAATGTTTTCTAAATCATTTGGGAGTATGTTTGTAAATGGGTAGGCATTGTAACTTATACATCTCTCTCTGTTTTCTTTTTTAGTTCGGATTTATCAAATATAAGACTTATTTTTTACTTTTAAACTCTCATTCAACTTCTAATTTCTAACACTCTTCATTCAACCAAAAAAAAAAAAACTGGGAGATTGAGTATGTAGTCACCGCCTGGTCATAGAAACCTGCCCTCTCCATCATAGACATGATAGAACTGGGAGATTGAGCAAAACTATGTGTTGACAATGTTTTCCTTTCAACCAATAGTGGCAGACATTGAATTTAAGAGTATAAAGATTTAATTAAGCTATCCTTAAACAAAATCTCTTGAAGAGCATATTCAAAAGCTAGAAAATACAGCTGGCTTTTGAGTAGTTTAGTTCTAATATAAGCCACTCGATATTTACTTTTTGCCTAAACAGTTGATCAACCATGGGTGTGTTTGGGATAGCTTCTTGGAGGGGCAAAAGTGCAATTATGTGGCTTAAATGTAAGATTAGCTGCTTTCGAACTAATGTCTATGTGTGTGTTTGAAATAGCGATAGGAAAAATGGAATTTATCAATTTAGTTTTTGGTAATCTTATTTTTTGTAAAAGCCCGATTATGTAATGTGATTTATATTTGAAATAGCGATTGTATAAATGATTTTTACAAAAGTAAAACTTGTTTGGATTGACTTAAGCACAAGTGACTTTTGTGATAATAGTAAGAGAGAGTGGGTGGAAAAATATTTTAAAGGGTTAAAAGCACCAAAAAATAGTTTAAAATAGTTTTTGGAACTGAAAAAGTACATTAAGGATAAAATTGCAATCAGTTTGATAACATACTGGGTACAGTTAAAAAAATATTTTAAAGGTTAAAAGCACCAAAAAATAGTTAAAATTAATTTTTGTAGTCGAAAAAGTACATTAAGGGTAAAATTGCAATCAGTTTGATAGCACACTAGACACAACCGAAAAAATATTTTAATCATTCCTACTCTCCCCAAAAACTAAATTAGTAAAAGCTGAGTTTTAGAGCTTATGGAAAAAGCTATTAAAATAGGATTAAGCTCAATCGACCATTTTGGAACCAAACACTCATAAATTTTTTTTTCAAATCAGCAATTGGCATTTACATGCCAATTGAGTGTTTCGGGGGTCCAAACATCACCCCAAACACACTCTATGTTTGGATAAGCGTTTTGATAATTGAGCTTTTAGGAGAAAAGTTACAATTTCCTGTTTCTTGCCACAATTGAGTTGGTGGTGTCATTTAAATTTTTATCAACCCCAATTTGCCCCTTCCCTCTCACATCTCACCAGTGCCTTCACCGCCTCTTCTTCCTTACTCTGTTGCCAAGTTCTTGGGCTCGATTTCTGATCTGGGTGTTATATTTCTCAATTAAACCTTTCTTGTTGTAAATCTGGCACAATACCCAATCATCAAGCTGGCATAACAAATGGCAAATACGAAATCTAAACCTAAGATTGGAAGCATAAGAATAGAAGTTGCAGTGGGGTAAAGAGAGATATATATACCCTTAGGTTGTTGTTCTTGCGAGCAGAGCAATAAACATTTACGAGGCCATATTCAATTTTTTTTGCAATTCTTTTATTATTGCCGTTGACTAGATTGAACTTTAAGGACCTGTTTGAATCAAAGAAAATGTTCGAGAGGAATGGAATGGAAAGCAAAATAATGAAAAATATTTTGGCACATAGGTATTTGCATTGGAAAAGAAAATGGATTGATAAGAAAATTTTTATTTTGTTTAAAGAAAATTAAGTAAGAAAATAAGCCAAAAAACCATTTTACCCTAAAGTAAAAATATTATATAAATGTTTATGGGATCCACTCACCTTTTTATATCACGCCCAAAATCACATCAAGGAGCTTTTGTGTCTTTAGCATTTTCTCTCCCCACTTGAAAATTGGTTTCAACCAATGTTGGTAGGAATCCATTTTCAATCACATGGCTGAAAATTAATGGACCCAGGAAAATATTTTCCTACGAAAATGGTGAACTAAACGGCCGTTGTTGACAAAAAAACTTCAATTTTCTCTTTCCCTCCTCTCATTTTCCCTAAACTAAACGAACCCTAGACAATTAGGGTGTGTTTGGTTTGAGGGGAGGGGAGGTAAATGACAATTTTGGATGGGAGAAATCCAAAATTTACTCTCTCATTCTTTTAAATTTTGGATTCTTGCTTAAAATTTACCCTCTCATTCCTTTAAATTTTGAATTCTCACCCAAAATTTAAATACCTTAAACCCAAAAAGATAATTTAACCCTCCTCTTCTCCCCTCACTCCCCTACCCTCCCTCAAACCAAACACATCCTTAGGGGGAGAGGGGATGAAAGACTTGGGTGGTTGAGGGAGGTGAGAGAGAGAGCGAAGGGGTGTGTGAGATGAGAGAGGTGTAAGATAGAGGTGGTAATGCAGGCTGACCCGTGAGTTGCTGGCTGTGATGGGGCGGGCTGGTGTAGCCCGCCCAAACTAGCCCGAGCCCGCCAATTTTTTTGTTTGTTTTAATTTCACTCTTTTTTTAAAACTTTTACTCTATTTTTTTTTCACCTACTTATATTACACTTCTTTTCTTTTATACATTTATGTTATAAAGTCAATTTTATTCTTACTTTTCTTTTTTTTTCATCTATTCACATCACAAAACTATATAAACACATCTCTTTTAAATTTAATAATAGTAAAATAAATAAATATAATATGAAAATAAATGTCAAATAAAAAATATGGGGAATTAATTAAACACATCATTAAAGGAAAGGAGATAAGGGAAACTAACGGCAGTCAAAAAACTAAAGAAAATAATGAATAAAGCAGGCCAGCCTGAATTCAAACGAGCTTCCGAAACCCGTTTATATTGACTGGGTTGGCGAGCCGGCTTGAATTACCGCCTCTAGTGTAAGATGGGTCCATCCTCTTCTATTAACCTTTTTCCTAAAATATAATTATGTTACTATTTTGAAAATTTTCACAATAATAATAAAATTAATTATTTTATTTTTTTATAATTTTAATTTTAATGTTTCTGTTAAAATTATCACAATATATACATATGATATATACCTATTATTTAATTAGATTCATGTCCTTTTTAGTCTTTTTACCTCTAAATTTACTTTTCAAATAATCATTCAAACAAGTTTCAATTTGAAAAAAAGTCACTTCTACTATGATGAATACAAACATAAATCATATAATACTATCTGACTTTTACCTAATTTTAAATTTGCAAAAGTCAAATTGCAAAAAAGCCACTATTATCACCGTTATTCTAAACACACTGTGCCATCAAAGATTACAAAAAAAAAAAAAAAAAAAGTATCTTACATTCATGTGCTTGCTGCTTCTATTTAAGTTGTGTTTTTGTAAATTTAGATTGCTGAAACATTGTCAAAATAAATTGTTGGACATAAATAGTAATTTTTTATTCACAGATGTAAAAATATTGGGAAAAAGATTAAAAAAAATATCACTTGAACTTCAAAATTTTAAATTAGTGGTTTTCCAAAAGCTTGAGTTGTCAATTACTATATTCTTTTTGTCAATTCCATTACTCTTATTATCAATAAAACCAATTTAAGATTTTGAAATTTAAGTAGTATTTTTTTATCTTTTTCTCAAAAATATTTTGCATAAAAATCAATTTTGTATCATGTTACATACCTAACGAGTTATAAATTAAAGGGGCTCAGGGGAAAAAACAAAATTTTAGCCTTGTTTAATTTAGAGAGAATCTCAATTAAATACAGTTGAAATATCAAAATCAAGAATTAAGTCTATACTTTCAATAAATTTCTAATTAGGCCTAGAGGAGTGATAAGGGATTTCTAGATCTTGTAAGTTTACATTATCCCATTGAATATTTAGTAGCCTATTTCCACTCTCATCCATAAAGAATCCCTCTTTCTCCTATATCCTTCTCACTCACCCTCTAATCATCGAAAACCTCTTGCATCCCCAAAGAATAAAAATCTAAGGCCTTCAAACGCCGCACAAGAAACTCAACATCATTCTTGTAATGCTTCCAGATGTAGGTGTTCGCACTTTTTTTTTTTTTTTGTGGTTTACATCCTCGGTGTTCCACCCCCTTTGGAGGTATATTAATCTGGAGTCACCCCCCGATGTAGAGGGATTTTTTAGGGATTGAACTCGAGCCCTTGAGGCAAATGACGGAGGAAGCACCTTAACTCTCCCTTTCAAACCATCCGAGCCAAGTCACGCCCCTTAAAATAGGTGTTCGCACTTTATGAGCCTAGATGCGCTCATCCTTTTATAAAAGTTTCTTCCTCAAACCTAATAATACAAAAGCCTTTTAGATTTTCATCACAGGACCCAACCGCACAGCAGTAACTCCAACTTTTGCTTTTGCTGCCTCAATTACGCACCATAAATTAAAAGAGGAAAATAAAAACCAAATTTTTTTTTTTCAAAAGAATTTGAAGCCTAATTGAGAAATGCATGAAGAGGAGACAAAGAATTGCGTGGAAGAGTCAGCAAAAAAGGAGACGTTTGATGATCAAAGGGTGGGTGAGACGAGGGATTCTTGATTGAGTAGAAAGAAAATAGGCTAGTAAATATTTAAGGGTATAGATATAAATTCACAAGATTCAGAAATCCCTTGTTACTCCTCTTGGCATGCTTAGGAATTTATTGAAAGTATAGGTCTGATTCTAAATTTTGGTATTTTAACTGGATTTAATTAAGATTTTTCCTTTAATTTATTATTTTGGAAACATTTTTTTTAAAAAAAATACGTGTTTGATGGTTAATTTTTAATGAAGTGTTTTTTTGAATGAAAAGCTTAGAAATCTGTTTTGGAAAACGACAATTTTTACCTGCTTTCTATTTTCTTGTTCTGTTTTGTTATTTTTATTAATTCCTATTTTCACTTTCCGGCCATGCTCTTCACTCTGTCTCTCACGCTCGCCTTCTCGTTGCCTTCATCTGCATCGTCTTTCAATCCTCCAACTGTCGTCGTAGCACTCTCCACGTTGTCACTTGTCTCCTCTCCGTTCTTTGGGTTGATTTAAAAGGAATTATTCTAAATAAGTTTTATATATTTTTTCAATTGTGATTTTCTGCAACAATCTTTCAAATGGATTTTTTTCCCTGCCCAAAACTGGTTTTGAAAAACAATTTTATAAAAATATTCTGAAAACGTAAAAGCAGAATGAAACAAGGACTTTGTATGCACTTAAAAAAAGAAAAGAAAAGAAAATTCTGTAAATCAGTAACATGTCTTCTCTCCTTTTTCGTTTGATAAAATTAGCCAGTTTATCGGAGTGACATTGATATTTTTAGTTATCAGATGAAATTATAGATTTGAACAATATCATGGGAATCCATATGCACCAAGATAAATAGATAATTGTATCATGTTTGTTTTATTCTTGGTATATTAAGATTCAGATTGGTTCTGATTTGTGCGCCAATCAACATTTCTAAAGCTTAATTGTTAGATTTGTGTGCTTTGTGTTATCAATATATATATACTTGTGTCATAAATAAACATTTCATCCCCTAGGTTACACATATATTTGATTGCATATAAACATTTTGACGTTCAAAAATCAAACAGTTTAGAGCAAAAGTATTGATAACTTGCTTATCTCCACAAAAAGAAGTTGAAATTGTTGGATTCAGACTTCCTTCTTGTAGGCTTCTGCCACAGAAAAATTTAAATTTTAATATGAACATTTCGCTTTTCTATTTCTACTCAGACTTTTATTTGTTTGGGACACTAATGTTAATAGTAGTATTAGGAGGAGGTGTTGAGAGGGGCTGGTTCCATATAAGCTTGGCGTACTCTGGGTGATCAACAAAAGGATTCCGATTATGCTGATAAAACTTGCAGATTCTTTCATTTCTTAATCTCTCTTCTCTGGAAGGCGGATCCACCTCATTCCATTTTAACAATGTTGAAAGAAGTCCCATCTCTTTCTTTTCTGCATACAAACCAAAACACAACACATAAATTTCAACCCACTACTCTCTATTTTTCTTTAGATCCTGAACTACTAGTACGTATCATGATTAGTATGAGATAATATATGAGATGACACAGCATATCAGCATTGAGTTTAACGTACCTGTATTGGGGGCATCTGAGAGGCGAAGACCTGGAGTTCTTCCTGATTGTTGGACTCCATAACTGACTTCCATGTACATCAATGCCCTTGCAATATCCCCTCTAACCTGAAGTTACTTTAATCTTAAGACATATCTAGTGAAGTGAGGAGGTACAATCTCGATAACAAGTTTGAGTCAGCAATATGCTTTTGCAATATCGACATGATTCTTTTACTAGTTCTCAGTTGTTCTCTGGGAAGGCCATGAAAACCAGTAAAATAGAGCTTAATAGCAATCTTTAGTTCTTTACAGCTGAGGCTAATAATTCAATGCTCAAAGCTTAGTAGCCATGATCTTTTAACAGGACAGGAAAACTCAAATCTATGTAAAGACACGGAATTACCATGCTAGACCACAGACGAATCTCTCGCATGTTCAGCAATCAGTTACAAGGATTCAAAAAAGACAAATGGAAAAAACAAGAGAAAAGAATCATATTTGTATGTGCACACACCCACACACACTACCTTCCTGGGTGGAGCCCATCTTTCTTTGTCTGTTTCAGTGTCCAGAGCAGCTTCTTTGTTTGCTGGCTTCAAACACTTAGAGGATTTAGCCTCGCATTCTCCATAATACTTGTTTCCCCTTGATGCATTCACTAAGAGAAACTTTCACCATCAATAGAAATCAGAATCTTGTGTTCAAACAAATTGAGCAGTGGATTACCTTACCATTTGCATCAGCAGGGCGAATGTTATGTAGATCAGTCAGAGAAGGACCATTTGTTAGTCCATAAGAACGAGGCCACAGATGCTCTCCTGTGAAAAGTTTCTTAAATGAGTGAATCCCAATTGTATGTTCCTCCAGTTTCAAGGGCTATAACTCACTATAGTTTTTACTTTATCTTGTTCTTGTCTAGAAGAGGCTTGGGTTTCTTTTCATTTTCAA
This sequence comes from Inga oerstediana, assembly GCA_963210345.1. Taxonomy (NCBI): domain Eukaryota; kingdom Viridiplantae; phylum Streptophyta; class Magnoliopsida; order Fabales; family Fabaceae; genus Inga; species Inga oerstediana. The sequence continues at coordinate 55,013,788 of OY723407.1, read as the reverse complement.
AAATTTCACAACAAAACCTGTGTTTCTAGTGTCAGGACTTGATGAAGCCATCATCAGCCATGCAAGTAAAACAAAGAAGGTTGAGTATGAGAAAGCAAAACAAGAAAAGGTTAGTACCAACTAAGCAAATTTGCTAAGCAGCTGATCTGCTAAGACTTGTGGGATCCAAGTTTCCGAATTTTATCGTATCTTTTGCTTTTGCATCCGGTCGGTATCAATATCAAATTATGTCCTTGGTAAGTCAGAGACACTTTATACAGTTCCACAGGTATCAAGACCCCTTTGGATAACACCATATAGTTAACTCACAGGTTATTATGCCTCTGTCACACATAATTTAAACCATCTCTCTGAACTTCCCATAACTATTAAACTTCATCACCATGTAGTGGAAGGGACTACCTGATGAGGAAGCCTCATATGTTCCTTTGTTTCAGTTTCAACAGCAGTTTCCATTGTTTCATGTATTTCAGTTCTTGACAGATTCAAGAAAGAAAAGTGCATTTCAGTTCTCTCGATTCCCTTTCCTCTTAGATTCCTTCTCTGTTTCTCTTTTCTCCCTCCCCTATCTCTCCCTCTCCCTATTATCTTTCTATATCAAATATCTACTAACAATAAACATGTGAAATTGAGTATTAGCAGCAACAGCTGAAAAGCCAACGTGACTGAGACTAAAGTAACTGACAAAAGCATTGTAACTCCGGTAAATAGACTAGTTGACTCACTATTCCATCCTTGTGGCTTTCCGGATAAGCGTTTCGAGACTACTCTCAAGGAGTATATTTCAACTCTGCAAAACACCGACCATCAACTATATAAAAGTCAGCTGATATGGTAAACATAAGATAGTACAAATTGAGGGGTTAAAGCAATATCAGTTATGGCAGGTCCGTACACTCCTGATGAAGCATCGGGTTCATCAACATTAGCAGCATCAAGAAACTTGAGGGCATCCCACACCTGTTAATCAAAGAAGCATCTTAGATCTCTAGATTTAAGAATCCATACAGAACTTAAAAGCAAGACCAGTTTAGTTGTACAAAGATTTTATCGAATAAAAGCAGCACATAAAAGAAAAACCAGAAATGACCTCTTTGTAGGATAAGGAATGATGTGGGGCAACAATGCTATTCAACTTTTTCTTGAGTGCTTCACCTCTTAAATGCTTCACGTGGGAATAGTACGAGGAAGTATCCTCACAAGCATAAGTAGAGGAAGCTGGATAGTCCAGAGCATGGGCAACAAGATTGAGAAATAGCAAGTAGAAGGAAATAATATGAGAAAACCACCTCCATCTGACGTTAAAACTTGTTAACCACGGCGGCCCATTAGCTTCATAGCCTCTGTGCATAGATAGTCAAAGAGGGACGGGAAAAGGCTTAGGGAGCAGAAGGTTATGATGAACTAGATTGGAAAAACATGAAAAACGAAATGCAACATAGTCAGTTAGTCACCATAATATCATTACAAGCTGTTAAAAACAAGCAGAAAGATGTAAAGGTCAAGCAGTGAATATTTCTCATTCAATATATTTAACAGTCCTACATATCAAATTAGATGGTTTAGACACAAGGTGGCAACATCCAGATTCATCTCTATCAGAACCACCCAACAATCAACAAATTTGAAGATTAGCCAAGTCCAAACTAGCGATGATGCTTGTACCATCTAAAACTAACGCAGCAGTAATCCAGAAATACAACCGCCACAATAATTATAGAAGATATCAACAAATCTCCAGATATATTTTCCTGACCATTTGCCGGTGCGGAAGGATTCATCAAATACAGATACTTTCTAAAAAGGAGTGAGGCGGTAAAAGCAAGGGACTAGTTCGGGAACCTCTCGTATATGTTAGAAATCGGAATCAGAGGCTTTGGACTGCTTGTACAGACAACCCAAATCCGAGTTGGAAGATGGGGAGGTTGAAAAGTCGGCACAGATAAGGGGAAAAGCAAATTGGCGGCTAGCGAGTCGTGCCACGGATCTCGGCAGCCACGCCATTCTGGTTTTGCAGTGGATAAGGCAAGGCACCGTGTTCTGACTTCTGCTGGATGTAAGGCCATGGGATGATTTCTGCTGCTGCTCCAAGCCTCCAACATCGATAGCAGAACGCAGAAAACTCAGGGGCTGCCGTCGTCTCTTCACCGCCGCTCATGAATGAAGATAGGATGAAGAAAGGAAACGGTGGGAGATGATGAGGTGTCTTTTGAGTACAGGTGGCATATTTTGATTGGATAACTGAATGGACTGATGTAAACATTTCTCTTTTCCATATTAGTCGTATTAGGAAGAGGTCTTGAAAGAGGCTGGTTCCATATAAGCTTGGCGGGCTCCGGGTGATCAACAAAAGGATTGGGATTATGCTGAAAACTTGCAGATTCTTTCATTTCTTGATCTCTCTTCTCTTCCAAGGCGGATCAGTCTGATTCTTTTTTAAACAATGTTGAGAGAAGTCCCATATCTATCTTTTCTGCATACAAAGAAGACAACACAAATTTCAACCCACTACTCTCTCTCTTTGTCTTTAGATCCTGCACTACTATTACGTATCATGATTAGCATGAGATTAATATATTATGAGATGACAAATGTAATATAATAATCACCATTGAAGTAACTAAGCATGACACAGCATATCAGCATTGAGGAGTTTAGCGTGCCTGTATTGAGAGGCGAACATGGGGAGTTCTCACTGACTGTTGAAGAAAGAAGAGAATGGAGGCCCAGTTGAGGAAATTATACTGTGAAAATCTCTGTTAGACGGCAGAGTCTCTCAGTCATCTATTATAGTCTATGTTGGAAACCCACAAAATTAGAAGAAATATATATTCTCGTCTAATTGGGATATTAAATTAGATATTTCTGCAGCAGGAGCTTGATATCCATCCCACGCCTCATTTAGATGATTGTGAAGTTGGTTTCACATATATTTCTCCTCTTGCAGCCAAACACCATAATTTTTTTGTTAGTTATATATCTCGTGTGTTGGCCCAAAATATATATATATATATATATATCGTGTGATGTTCTTTTCAAGTCACAGCGGCTTTTTGGACAATCCGTGTCGCTATACTCTTTAAAGAAGCTATGACAGTTGAAATTTGGATGGCATTCCCTCCGATCCTCATTATAAGATAAAGTTGATATTTTTAGAGAAATTAAAAAAATTAATTAAATTATTTTAAAGTATTTATATTTATATTTTTATTTTCAAACAAATTAGTTTGACTAATAAATTACTATATAATCTAAGGATATATAATATATGATATGATTAAGTAATTCATTTAACTTCTTTAATCTCTTTGAAAAAAAAATCAATTTTATCTTATAATTAGAACCGGATCAAACTAGGCATAAAAGAGCCTTAATATGTAAATAAATTCCCGGCCAGTGCGTTCTCAATTAATGTGAAATGCGTGTTTTTTAATTATATTCTTCTAATAATATGACCATTATTTTCGTGGACATTAATCCAGAAGGGATAGAGAGCCATGAAATTGGCACGAGTGGGATTTAAATAAAAGGAAGAAGCAGAGGCACAAATATGGAGACAAGATTTGGGGTGAAACCAAACAAAACGGTGCGCTGCAAGTATCGGGCGGCGGAGGGCACAGGGTGAGGGTAATATATATGCAAGAGAGACGTGGGGTGGCACTGTGGCAGGACATAGGGGTAAGTAGGGGAATATGGAATTGTATTTGGATGCCACCAAGGTATTAAAACCCAAACTTGTACTGAATCGGTCGGGGTATTGGGTTAAGGGTCAATGAGTCATATTGAGGTCAAACTGAAGAAAAATTGAAGATTTTAAACTTATTAATATGAAATTCTAAAAAAAAAATTTAAAAATAATGACCAGAACTGGACCCCGAATCAGACCGATTTTCAGGCCGGTTTACTGGTTTCCTGACCGGACCTACAGCTCTGGTCCGGATTCATTAACATTGGATGCCACTGACCTCACAAGCGTACGATGAATGCGGGCGATGTGATTCACATCTCTCTCCATACAAAAGACAAACACACAAAAGATGCTTTCGCTAATTACAATAAAAAAAATTTAAAATTATAAAATCTTAAATTAGGTATTTCTTAAAAAATGAGTTGTATATAGCTTAATAAGTTTAGTTATTTTTTTATTAACTCTTGATAAGTGGTAATAAATCTGATTTGAGATTTTATAATTTTAAGTTTATTTTTCTATCTTTTTTTCTTAATTATAATCAGAAGACTGGCAAAAAAAAAAAAAAACGAATATAATTGGAAGGAACAGACAAACATAAAGAGAGATTGAGGGGGAGAGAGAGAGAGATAGGGCGGGAGCGGGATGAGGAAGGATAGCATAAGACAACGAATTCCCCAGTGAAATGATTGGGATTCACTGGCACAATTGTCACTGGTAATTACGATGAAAGCTTTTCATGGCGTGGTTTGACTAAAAACAATTCTCAACTAACGGAAAAGACAATAGTAGTAATAGGTTTCTCTGTTTGTGAGTTATGTTGGATTAGACAAAGTTTTAATTTTATTATGTTTCGAACGTTTAAATAGAAGTCGTATGATTGGGTTTTATGGGTTATCATGCTAAAGACATTACATCACATTTCGTTTCAAATAATCTTGAGACATGTTAAAAGTCTAAAATTAATTGTTTTATTGTAAGAACCGTTATTTATTTAATTACATTTATTACAGTTATTTGTTAATAATCGTGATGTATGTTATATTCTTTTTTTTAAAAAAAAATTGGCTATTATTGCCCGTATAATTACATTTTTATATATATTATAACGATATAACTAAAAAATAGCACCCTTTTTGGTGACCGGTTGCCTATGATGATCTGAAAATCAGCAGTGTACCATAGATCATTACAATACTCGTCATTAAAGGAGTGACCTGAATTATCTAAAAGTATGTTAGGATCATGGTGGTCAATCTTATACTCATCAAGAATAAAATTGATCTTCTTGTTCATACTCGACATGTATCAAGCCAGCCTCCTCACGGCATAGTCATTCTGTTATGCATTCTACATCATTCCCTCCAATTGAGGAAGCATAAAAGGAGGCGGCAGAGGCGAAGGAGGTGAAGTCGAATGTTGGTGAGGAGGAGGAGGATGATGACGCCTTGTAACAAGTTTTTGACATGGTGTTTCATTTTGGCGATTAAGATAACAAAGGAGGATGATGAAGAAATATTACGAAAACTATAAGGAAATGTGGAGTTTAAATAGATTGGAAGAAACGGGTTCGAACTATCATGGCACACGTTGAAAGTTGAAGAGGAGCAATCATGTGTAATAATAGATAATGAAAGGGTACTTAATTCTTGTGTCAATCATCGAAGAATGAAGAAGCACATAGCACTATCTTCCTTCATGATAATTTTAAAATTTAGAAATTATCCTCAATATATATAAAATTGAGTGACAGTGTAATGTTACACTCACTCTTAGATCTATATAATAAATTGAGCGAGGCAAATATTAATAGATATGATTGCTCAGTCATGCAATGCTTTTCATATATAAAGTGAGAAATCTCTTGTATTTACCACAGTGATTCAAACATTTAGTTGACGGATATTAAACAAAAACATAATAGTTTTTGTTGTTGCTGATATAAAGTTAGATGATAAATTGTTTAAAAATGTGATATGATGTTGTTTCGTAAGAATCATTATTTTTATAAGACAAATAAAGTAAGGTCATAATTATCTTTTTACCCATAAATATTAATTTTATTTAAAAGATGGGGTGTAGTGAAGTTTCAGAAAGTTTTAAAAATTGACTTAAAAATTTGCTATAGAAAGAGTTGGCTGAAGTTTTTCCTTTTTTAACATGCTCCTGTTTGTTTGTTTAGGTTTTTTCCCATAAAAAATCATACTCCCTCCGGTCCTAATTATAGGACATATTTACCTAACTTTTGAGAAATTAAGAATAGTAGTTAAATTAGTTAATCTCTGTTATTTTAGTTAATTTTTTATGTATTTTAATTTATATATATATATATATATTTCAAATTTTGAAGTTTAGATTTCAAAATATTTTTCCACTTATCTCTATTTTGAAGTAGTAAAAGATATAGATACAGATGTAGAGTTGTTAGAGTGATTTTGGATTAGCTTTTTAAGAATAAATTATAAGGAAAATAGATTTTAGATAATAGATTATGAGAAAAATAGATTATGAGAAATTATAGAGAATGTGTGTGACATGTGATCTACAAATAGAAAAAGAATCAATGGGAGTGAGAGGGAGTATGACGTGGGACCCACAAGCAGGAAAAAAAAAGAGAGTGAGAGGATGGGGTTCATAAAGTACAAAAAGCCAAAAAAAAATAAATTATGCCTAAACCATGGTTTTGGGATCCAAAACCATGGTTTGGGCTTAAAATAAATTATTTAAAAACCTATAAGTATTTAGATGTTTTTTTTTTTAAAACCTGGGTTTAAAATTGATTTTTTTTAAATGAATGCAAACACATTACAAAGCATCTTTCACTTCTCCAATTTCAGTTGATGAACACGCGATTTCTTTGAGCAGAGATTATCCAGACAGAGATGATGGAGGGTTTTACGAATATCGAGTTTCCAAGATTCCAAAGAAGCAATGTTCTTGTCTGGTTGAAGAAGTGCCAGACGTATCTCAAGCTGGACGAGACTCCTGAAGATATGAAGGGCGTTCGAAGATTCTTGGGCAGGCAAAGTATTGCCTTGGGATGAGTACGCGGAGGCCATTAAAGAAAGATTCGGATCCTCTTGTGAACATCCAATGGCGGAGTTGACAAGGCTTCTATCTGGAAAATGCAACTTCCAGAGGAGCACATAGTGAAGTGAACCTTGTTCGTCTCTTTAAACCTGCGACCTTGAGGGATGCAAGAAGAATCGCAAGACTCGTTGAGTTAAATAAGCAACGAGCTGCTGATGAGGTGACAACTGCCAAGAACGTCGCAAACGTGATGCAACGAGCTTCTGAGGAGGCAACAACTGCCAAGAATATTGCGAAGAAGAATACCAAGGATGGTGCAAATGAGTCTTCTTAAGAACAACAATTACTGAAATTTTAGTTCATTGGAAGGTACTACCTGAGGGTTCCTGTGTTTCAATTTTAAGAGTGAGAGGAAGAGGGATGATTTCTGCTGCCACTCCAACATATAGTGGAATCCAATGGAATGAAATGCAACATAATTGTGACTTTATTCACATAACAAGGGTTTGGGACTTTTGAACTACACACACATATATTATAAAATGAATTTATATTTGACAGTTTATCATGAACCCTTGTCAAAATGTTTATATTCTATATGAATATAATTTCATACACAATAAATGATTTTAAGCACCGAAAATATTAACGCTCGAATTCAGGTCCTTTCTGTTAAAGAAATTTTAATTTTAATTTTTTTTGAGCCACAAGGTACACCCTCCACTTATTGTTAACGTCTTCCAGTCACCCTAATCTAAATTAGTTATATATAAATCATGCAAATTTAAACATTAATATACTGCACAATTAATTATTTGAACAAGTTTTAATAGGCCAGTAATGATTAACTTTAATGAGACCAAATTAAAAATCTTTAGCCTTGACATTACAGCCATAAGAAGACAATCATAATCATACATTTTTAAAATTAAAAATCAAGTAAAGCCATTCTAACCAACAGAAAATCCATTGTCCATAAGAAAATAGATATATACCTCAATGTTCAAGAATCTTTTGAAATTTTACTATCAAAAATAAAGAAAAGCAACTAAATACCTCTATTTTCACCCCAAAATAAAAAACACAAACGTTAACATCCTTTTAAAAAAAAAAATCCTCTAGCACTTTCGATGCATATTGCTCAATCCAAAAAAATGGTATTTGGGAGGCCTCCATCTCTGGGAAAATGTCAATTGATGAAGGGCTCTTTTGTTCCACAATTAAGCTGCATTATTACTTGCACCCTCTGCGAGCAGGTCATCGTCATATGAAACAGGTATCCTCAATCTATCATGCACAGAAACGCGTTTCTCTTCAGAGGCAGATGGTTCATCTTGATTGTGAACTAGGGATGCGACAAAAGCACTGTCTGAAACTTTGTCGTCAGTCCGTTCAGCAAATGAAAACGTCACTTGTGGAGAATCCTCTTTCTTTTGCCCGGATGGTCGCTCCGCAACTGGCCGTCTGAATTGCTTCTGCAGGATTGCATAAACTTGATAAGCAATATGAACTACTTATCATTACTAAGTCAAATTAACATCTAAGCTTAAATTAAGAAAATGCGTAGGCTTGGTTTTTCATGATGGAACTTGTGAACTTTTAAGCTAAATCACTTGCATAACAAATCAAAAGCTACATATAATATGTAGATGAAAAGAGGTTGTCCCAAACAATTCACTGATCTTAGTGAAACAAAACAAAAATGTTTTGTTTTTTTTATTTTTTTTAAATACTGATTGAAAAGCCCAACACAATTCCCCGTTAATGGCTTTGGTTTCCATGTAATTTGAAAAATCATTGCCCCGAGTATGTAATCAGCAAATATGTGCAGTCTTCATTCTCGCCTCAGAACCCAGGTAATATATATATATATATAGCCAAACGCGAGCTTCATTGCTGAGGGATAATTCACCATGAGAGGATCACTACTCACATTTTCCCTATCCCTTTCCTCTTTTGAAGACCACACCTATGTAAAACCTCCCAGCATAAATTACGAGGAGAATCTAGAAACCAAACAGTTTGTCAGCATTAAAAAAATTACTCACACACCTCAAATTCCTTAGCTTTTTTCATGATCTCTTTGAAGGCTTTTGGTTCTCGAGTTTTAATGATATTCCACAATATACCACCACCATTCCGGAAGCGGCTACCATCAGCAGTCATTTGGCCTCCGCAATTTTGGATAGCATCAACCTGTGGCTTGAACATGTCATCATACAAGTGTATAGTGTACGCATTTGTACATACAAGAAGGAATAAAACCAACAACAACAAATACTTTTGAAAAGCCTTTAAATGACGACAACGACAAAAGCCATCTATATGCAAGTGGGGTATGGTATAAATTGCAGAGGATTATCCAATCCTTCTTTGGTATATCAAGCTTCCTCCAAGGGTCATATACTTTGAATAAGCAAAAAATAACAATTAAAAATTGCACAAGAAAAAACGTAACAAATTCATAAAACAGACATCATGTCATCAGTGAAAGGACACTAAGATAGTAGTCCATGTTATCCAACCTTGGCTTGAACATCAGTGGCTGGCTATGTTAGGTGAGCAAACATCACTTAGTTTACAGCCATTATATTCGATTCTTCAAGTGAAAACAGTTTTTACATGTGCACTGTGACCGACAAAATGAAGTAAAGAATGAACATCAACCTTCACAATTAACAAATGATGAAGTGGTTCAGCCAGGAACCTCAGATCTCAAGCATAGATGTGGAAGGGGCAAACAAGCTTCTGGAAGAAAAAATCTGCAAGGTTAGGGACACAAAATTGTGCATCAGAAATTATGAAAGGTTGAGTGGTTCTAAAGAAGAGTGGATGCGCATCATCAGCTCTAGGCTTGTCCAAATCAGGTAGAGCCTAATCTCTCACCTTTCCTAAGGAAAAGCAGGTTAACTACGTCTGCTCCCAGGACAAAACATGCACCCATTGAGAAAGAGAAAGAAGAAGGAGAAAACAAAAACTGATTGCAAAATGAATCTTTTATATTAAAAAAATGCAAAGCACATTTTAACTGGGGAATAGAAGATCCAGTGAGTTAAGTTGGAGAATATCACAAATAGCAGCAATAGGACCATACAGCAGAACCCAGCAACTTTTGTGAGGTCGGATCTACTGTTGTAGAAACAATACTCTAAGATGTTCAAATGGTAGATATAAGATGAACTGGAAAATTAAAAAGATAATGTTTATAACCGTGCATATTGTAGTACATCAAGGATCGAAGTTTTGTGCGTGGGGGATCTTAATGGAACAAAGTCTTTACAGCAAACCTATAGTAGCCAATCGACCCAAGCCTCCATACAAATATAAGGACATAAAAGGATTTAGAATTCAGAAATCGGTGATTCAGTGGAAGAAAAACAAAGAAGGATTGGAAAATTAAGTCAAGAACACAGGGATACCCCTGGAACATGATATCTTCAAGTAGACAGACATGAATCTCTCCCAGCTTTTGGCTATGTTAAGCATAGTGGTGCATATTATTAGAGCCTCAAAATATTTTGTTCTGAACATGGCTCTTCAGTTTTTTTTCCTGGTTTCAGGTTCCAAATTGGCATTATATTTTATAGAAAGCCCTACTTTGTTAGGCAAACTGATTAAGGAAATAAGCTTTCAATATAAAACCAAAACAGCAGAACATAAAAGGTTCTAATACCTCTTTGATGAGGTCACTTAATGCTGAGACCCCAAGGCAACCTACAGCTGTGTATACCATATATGACTTCTTCTCTTTCAACCGTCGACAAGTATCTAACACAAACCTGAAAAGCACATAATTTATTAGAATTCAGTAATATGGAAAGGATGGCCTCCAAATTATGAACATTCCTCTCCATTATAGTTGGATTAGGGGGTTATAAGGGGAAGAAAATAATGGTCACTAATTCTTCTTTTAACAACAAAATGAATGGGAAGCACAGAATATAAAACCATACTCCTTTTGATAGAATTTTATATGATAATGAATTACAATTGAAGCCTAGGTCATTCATCCGTCTACAATGGACAATAATGACAGGGAACGGAATGTTTTATTGAAAACTTTCACTTGTTTGGGAGTGTTTTACAAGGGGATAACAATAATGAATTACTTGTAACTAACCCTAAAAAAGTTCTCCCTTCTTTATATAATTTCAAGTTCCCATTTTCACTGAAACTATTTAGTTTATTACCTTATAATTTTAAACATCCAGTCAAGGAGAAGAAAAGTTAACCATTCCTTCCCTCCCTTCTCTCATCTTTCTTTTTCTTTAGAATTCATCCCTTCCCAAATCCCAAATAAACCATAAAAATGGAATAACTGATGGGATGGGAAAGGATTTTCAACTAGGCCTCCTAAATTCTCCAGTCCTCCGACCTCTTTAGTTCAAGTTTCTCCCATTTGGGGGATTTTAGAGGGGAAAGTTTCTGCAAACATGAGCAAAAGAAATCCTAATTTAATGAGAAGTAATACCAGTCTATTAAATGTAAGTTTTCATGTTTGATAGTACTAAGTAGGTGAAATTGGGCATATCAAATAATGATAATAAATAAATAACTGGGTGCAACCTTCCTGTATGAACAGTTTTTTTGGCATTGAGGTATGATGGTTATTTTATTTTCAATTGACTCGGTAAATCAAGGCAAACTTTAAAGTGTGAATGTGTGCATTCCTATGAAGAAGAGAGTACCTGTTTATGTCGATGGTTCCTGAACCCTTCCTCCTCTTCTTATTCTTCTTCTTATTAGCCCTACGCTTGCGATTCTTACTCTGAGATTCTTGATTCGCTATGTTGATATCTCCACTACTACCCTGCCCCATATCAGTCTTTGAATCATGGTCCAGCAGCTCTCCTTCTTCAGCATCGAGCATCTCAACATCGTCATCAGCATAATCAAAACTCTCCTCTTCGTCAATGACATCTAAAAGGTTATCTTCACCCTCCATAACAAACTGCTCCAGTGGAAAGAAGGATTTAGGCCAATAAATAAAGGGAACAAAACAAAACCAATAACGATAATCTAAATACAATATTTCGAGAAGTGCAAATAAATAAGCTCAAACATAAACCACGAAGGATGAGACAAATGAAAGAAAGAAGAAGAGGAAGAAGTTGACATCGTCATAGTATGTGGATGTGCGAACTGAATAAAACGCTATGAACTTTTGCATACCACGTTAAACGTCAAAGAAACAAAGCTACACAAAGCTACGCCTCCGAAGGGGCCCTTAGCCTCGCTGCCTCAGTCACCGGCTCTCGTTTCCAGATTGTTCTCTCCGCACGGCAATGGCTTCCACTACGGCGAGTGCGTGAAGTGAGGCAAAGCAACAGTTGCCGTTTTGGAGATTTCGGACCATTTGGGCCTTATACGGGCAAGCCCGAACTTCTGCCTAGGTAGTGAAGCTCGAAACGATGTCGTTTACAAAATCCAACTAGAATATTCAGAAAATAGTCCTAATACAGTAAATCACCAACCAGGAATGGTATAATAGTACACCTATCGACTTGAATCGAAATTTGAAGATAGTGGAAGAAGAAAGCAAGCAGCCATGGCTTACATGAGCATGGGGGAAGCACACAGAAGGATAACTGAATATCTCAATCGCTTCTGTGACTCCGTTTCTTCTCAAGACGGAGCTTCCCTGAAGTCTCTCTTCTCTCTCTCCTCTAACTCCCCCTTGCTTCTCTCCGTAGCTGACGCCCTCAATCTCTTCCAGGTTTCTCTTTCTATCTCTCTCCCTCCTTTGGTTTCGTTTGTGAATTTAGCTTATTGATGGAGGTCGCAAGGAGATTATTAATCTATTGGTCCATGTCTGGTTATCCGTTTAGGATGCTAATAGGTTGATCAAACAGTCCGAGAAGTATTATCAGTACGCAGAGATCCTTGTTCCTGTTTTCCGCTCCTTGCAAAGTTATAAGCAGGGCAATTTTGTTGAATCTTATCAATCATTTGAGAAATCTTCCAAGTATTTCCACTCCCCATCCCTTTTCTGCATTCCCTTGTTCATGAGTTTAAACATGTATATGTTGTATTAAAAAAGAAAAGGTATTTTAGCTTTGGAATGGTAGTTGTAATGGCTGGAATTCAGTGCTTTCATCCAGGAATTTCGAAATTGGGATTCCGCCTGGGCCTTGGAAGCGTTGTACACGATTGTTTACGAAATTAGGGTTCTTGCTGAGAGGGTATGATATGGAATGTCCTTATATGATTCTGAAAGATTTACTCATGAGTTTCTCAGATTTTAAGTTCATATACTTTATGCTGTTTAGATAATGGGTCAATATTTTTATTTTTGTTTCCCTTTTGTAGGCTGACAAAGAACTGGCTTCAAATGGGAAATCTCCCGAGAAGTTGAAGGGAGCTGGTTCGTTCCTTATGAAAGTTTTCGGTGTACTTGCGGTATGTTTCCTATTACTAATGTAGATGCTTAGTTGTCTAGTGAAATAATTACTTAAATGATTTTCCTCTGCAATTTTTGTCGCTGATACTTATTTTCTTGATCCTCTTAGTTTTTAAACCCAACAACGAGTGCAGGCACAATATTCTCCTCTTTGAAAAATTAACAGTGGTGCTACTTATTGCTGCTATTTTATAACTTAACACTGCATAATGTGAAATGCATTCTAAATCTTAAACCTCTCCTGTCTCGGGTAGCAGATTAGCCTAATAATCCTGTTTATTAGCCATCTCATCCGAAATGTTTAGTTTTTCCCTGAGCTCCTAACACTTTTTTCCGTTTAGAGTTAACTCTGCAACATATTCTTCTTCTACTCTTTATATCACCAAAAGAAGAAGAAAATACTTCTATACTGCATCAAGTTGCTTGTAGGGAGTTTGATATTAAGAGCAGCTCTGTTTACTCTTTCATGGCTTTTCTTGTATTTCAGGGGAAGGGACCAAAGCGTGTTGGAGCATTATATGTAACTTGTCAATTATTCAAGATTTACTTTAAGGTAAAATTTATCGTACATTTTGCTTCAATATTAGTCATTAACGGTTATTGAAAGTCAGTTTGATCTGCCTTCTTTACATGCAATGACACCAGTCTGAACTGAACATGGGGCTACCTGAGTTTATGAAATTTGTGACATGTTCACTGGGTTCAAGTAAGGTTGGAGTTAGGACTGGAATGATATCCGTTATTGATGTTAATACTGATAAATCTCTTATTGCTGCTTTACAGCTTGGTACAGTTCACCTTTGCCGCAGTGTAATACGAAGCATTGAAACTGCACGCATATTTGACTTCGAAGAATTTCCTAAAAGTGACAGGGTTAGTGTTGGAATTGAATTAATACATGTTTGTATTCTCTAATGTGCTTACCTTGATGGTTGGCTCCAGGTCACTTACATGTACTATACTGGTCGCCTTGAAGTTTTCAATGAAAATTTCCCTGCTGTAAGTACTTTTAATTTCTTCTAAATCGTTATGAGCTACTTGCATGTTGAGTTTGATACATCATCTGCTTGCTAAATTTCTAATATTTCAGTATGTAGTTACTTTATATTGCTTGCTATGCCCACATCTAGGCAATACTATTTTCATCAGAATAGGATATTATACCATTGCTGTGAGCTAACTTGAATCAATGTATTGCTTAACTTTTATTAACTTAACTCATCAATGTTTCACCTCCGTTTCAACTGAATCGTACTTTAGCTAATATTGTGCGGTAGTAACTAGTAAGTGCGCTAAAGATATACTTCAGTTTTTTAAGTTTAAGGTCTTTATTTATTTGTTCCGTAAATGACTTGGCAGGCTGATCATAAATTATCGTATGCCTTGAAGCATTGCAACCCTCAGAGTGAAGCCAATATCAGGTTTGGTCCAGGTGTGCTAACTGTGTATATGGCATTTGCATGAGGGGGACTTTTAGTGGTTGAATTACAATGTTCTTTGCTTGCAGTAATGCATCCATGTGATGGTAAATATTTATATTTTGTAGATAGGGTAAAGTTCAATTAATTTGTTGTGTACTAGCTTTTAAAATATGATCGGTGGTGGTACATTTCACATATATTTGTTTAATGTTTATTGTTTTGATATTGCTATTATTTTTCAGCTCAATAAAACAACATTATTACTTGGATAGTTAGATTAGTGAACCTTTTGGGAGTTGGATAGCAATTAATTAAAGCCGATCATTGATTTAAGTGTCTAAAGTGGGCTGGCAAGTGGATCATCTTATAGGGCTTTCAATGGGATGGATGCATCTAAAGTGGGTCCCTGAACTCTTGGAATCAGCCTTTTGTGAAACCACATCATATTCCATCTCCTAGCTTTTATGCCCCGTTTGGTACAATGGAAGAGTTTTTAGAGAAGTGGAAGTGGAAATAGAAGTGGAATTGAAGTTGGAAGTGAGATTTAAAAATGTGTTTGGTATGACAGTAGAAATGGGATATAATTTTTTATGGAAACATATATCTGTAATGTGAAAATACCCAAATACCTTCCAACAAAAGAAAAAACCTCTTCCACCCCTGAGACCATTCTCACCGTCGATCCCCGTGTCATCGGAAATGGTCCATCGCCAGCAACAATCATCTAACAGAAAACAATTCTTCCATGCTCAATCATCAATCTCAATAATATACCAATCAAACTCAAATATCATCCTTCAACATTGTATGAGAAACAGAACAGCAAAACGTCCAAAATCAAAAAACCACCACCTGAAAAACACTACCAGTCACCACCGTCGGAGAACCAAACTCAAATTTTCATTGAAGCATAACAAGAAAATCAGAATCAATTAGAGCATAAAGGAAAAATCACGATCACAAAATCTCAAAATCAAATCTTTATCAGAGCATAACGGGAAAATCAAGATCATTAGAGCAAAAAAGGAAAAATCAGAATCCCAAAAGCAAAATCAAATCTCCATCAGTCCTAAAATCCCATTAATCTAAGCAAAAAGGGGAAATCATAATCGCACCAATGAAGATACAGTCGGCTGAGAACGATGGCAATTGAGAGAGAGAGAGAGAGAATGGTTGACGGTTGAGGGAGGGACAAAGCACAGAGGAGATGCAGCATATGAGATGCAGATCGAAGAAGCATGGATAGAGATCTCATCTTTGAATTAGAGATTGAAGAAGCCTAGTTAGAGATCTCATCTTTAGGTTAGAGATCGAAGAAGCTTGGGGTGTCGGAGATGATGACGGCAAGGGTTGCCGGAGACAATGACGACGATGGTTGCCGGAGATAAGGACGGCAAGGGGCACTGGAGATGTGACGATGAGGGTTGCCCGAGATCAGCGGCAAGGCAATAGGGACTCAGATCAGATCGATGCTTCCACTCAAAATTGGAGAGGGTAAAATAGTCTAGGATGTTTGAGTTTCGTAGAACTGCTTCACTTCCATCGATCAGAGGTAGGAAGCCACTTCCATCATTTTTTATGGAAGTCACTTCCTCATGGAAGTGGGTTCCATGTTACCAAACATATAAAATAGTGGAAGTCACTTCCACTTCCACTTCCCTATCCTGAATTCATTGCTACCAAACGAGGCATTACTCTGTTAGAGATAAGGTGGACTGTGTAAAAACTGAAGGACTCTACTACATAAACTGTTTTATATTCTCATGCTTAAAACGACAAGTGTTGTAAGAAAGCCACATACAAATGTTTGTGCACAAAAATTTTATGAAATAGCTGTACTCGATATGTAACAATTCCTTTACCTCCTGAAATACAGATAGATTGGGTGAACTGAACCCTTTTTTTTGGGCTCTAATCATACTCAGAATTGGATGAAATGTTTTTCTGAAATCCTTCAGTTTGAAAATTTTGGCCTGCAACTTCAAAGTTTAGTTGTGCCACTTTGTTGTTTTTTTTTTGGTACATTAGAAGAATTTGAATCCTAGATCTCTATTTACACGTCACCCCATCCCGCCCCTCTTAGTTTGCACCTTATTTGCATGAATATTTATCACCGTTGGTTTCATAAAATTAAATATGATCAATAACGGCAGTTAATTAGGAAATTTTGGGTGTGAGAGGTGTAATTGTGTGAAAATAAAATACCCCTTAATTCATAATGATAGATTATTTTGAGATGCATCTGACTCTGTTTTATTTGATTTTTCTGTGTTTTTTTTTATTTTGAGGGGGTAATATAATGATCACTACTTTGTCTGGATAGCCTTGCTGCATCAAAGACTTTTTGGATATCCTGACAGATGTTTTTCCTGAGTTACTACATTTCCTCTGTTCCACATTGTGCCTCATACGTCTTTCTTTTCTTTTCTTTGAACATAGGATGATTCTTAAATATCTAATTCCTGTGAAGCTTTCAATCGGCATATTACCTAGAGATTGGCTCTTGGAGAAGTACAACCTACCTGAGGTATGTTTGGCATTGTGAGGATTCCTTTTTATCTTGTTTTTGTTAGTATGAAAGTAAAGTTCATAGGCCAACTCGGTTGATATTCTTGATTGGTGGGGGCCAAATTAGGATATCCAAATCAAATTGAAATCAATTGTGATGGATACCTAAGTGGGATGGGAATCCTAACCCAAAAGCTATAGCCTTTGAGGTGGGAGAACCAATCCACTTAAATACCCCATTGAGCATCCCATAGTACTCAATGTGAGACTTAGTGTCCTCATTCATTAGTTGAAATTTTTAATTGGCGAGTTTATATGTCTTCCAAGTGTTAATCCAATTACCCTTCTTTTTACTTTGAGACAGTACAGTAACATTGTACAAGCTTTAAGGAGGGGTGATCTTCGACTTCTTCGGCTTGCTCTCCAAGATTATGAGGACCAGTAAAATTACTCTTCAAGTCAGTGTTATTCCAAGATTTATCTTGCAGAATAAAATCAAATTCATTCATTTATTTTTTGCAGGTTCTTGAGGTCAGGTGTATATCTTGTTCTAGAGAAGTTAGAACTTCAAGTTTACCAGAGATTGATGAAGAAAATGTAAGTTTCCAATATCACCAGGCGGTTGATAAATGAATTGATCACTCCTTTAAGTTACTCAAACAGCTAATTTCCGGTTATTCCATGGCAACATGGCAGTTACATCATCCAGAAGCAAAAGGACCCAAGCAAAGCTCATCAGGTGAAGTTGGAA
Organism: Inga oerstediana; assembly: GCA_963210345.1. NCBI lineage: Eukaryota > Viridiplantae > Streptophyta > Magnoliopsida > Fabales > Fabaceae > Inga > Inga oerstediana. The sequence continues at coordinate 54,995,990 of OY723407.1, read as the reverse complement.
GTTATTGTGAAAGCAATGAAGTGGCTTGAGATGGACATGGATTTGGACGAGGTAATTCTGATATATCTTCTGCTTTTATTCAACAACTTAGGAGTTAATAATCTCTGAAAAAAAAATAAAGAAACTGTTATTCTGGGTTTCCAATTGCTGTGATTTGCAGGTAGAGTGTATAATGGCCATATTGATATATAAGAACCTTATGAAAGGTTACTTCGCTCACAAGAGTAAAGTGGTTGTTTTGAGCAAGCAAGACCCTTTCCCCAAATTAAATGGAAAGCCTGTCAATTGATACTGAAGGCATGATCCTTGGCTCCAGAGGGTTTATGGAGCCATGTTCTTTGTTGTGCTTAACGCTTGAGAATCCCCTCAAATGTGTTCTAGTGCACTAATTATCATAGGCAGTGCTTTGATTTGTTAAATTATGCTATTTTCTTTTTGGATTTCATCTTCTTTTTTTTCTTTCTCAGACGATGCTAAGTTCCACGAATTAAATCGTGGGTTTTTTCCCTAGTACACGAGTATAGTCTTATCATATTGTGTTTGTTTCCCCTATCACGTGTCTATTAATCCAGTTGCCCAAAGCCATATAATGACTAGCTATTAAATCAGTCTAAGCATTAATTTACAGCTTGGGTCAGATTGTATTCAAACTAGAATAATTAACTATTATTCGGCACCAAATAAATAAACTTTTTATTTTTTATTTTTAAAAAAATTATGAGGAGTTCATTAACTACACGCATTTCTTTTCTTATCCCATTGTAATGTTGTTTTGTAGTTTTAATTTAATGTTAATTATGATTTTTTTTTTAATGTAGATTACTGAAAACTCCCTTACTATTTTTTAATGCCTTTTTTTCCCCTTATCTTATTTCATCCATTTCTTTGTCTCACATGCGTCTCACTCGCTCTCTCTTTTGGTTGCTAGTTCTCCAAACCCAAGATAACAATTTAAAGGAACAAAACAGTATGGCTGACTACGCATAATAATCTTCTTTGATAATGTACTTCCTCCTATGCTTAATCATCCGTGGAATCAGGCCACAAACCGGCCGTTGAGAATATACCGGCGGTCATCTATTCAACTGCTATATGAATGAGTTGGGTGAGAATTGGATCCGGTTCCCTGTCACCTTTGGGACAAAGAGTTATGCGAGCAGTAATGACGACAACATGCAATTCGGAGGCGTTCTTTATTATGAAAAGCTTATTGATGTTATCGAACTAAATTACTAAGGTTATTTCACCATGACGCTCTTCAAGTGTTTGTGGGTAAATACAACAACTTCACGAGGACTCACAACTGATGAATTATGCATCATATCTGTAAATTTCTCTCGACCAATTCACACCGGTTAATCTAAAGATGATGAGCCATATATTCTTACTTCAGAGGCACACTAAGTTTATTATGTTGAGGACGAAAAGCACAGGAATTGAAATATGGTAGTTCACTTAAAGCCTCAAGACCTTTTTGACATGGGTGATGGTGATAACATCACCTATAAGAGTAAGTCATTCCAGCCTATCAATTTTGAAAACTTCTTCCCTGAAGGTGATGGCAATTTACCTATAATTAGGTGCATTTTTATAAGTTACACTTTATTATCACTTAATTTAAATATACTTTTTTTACAAAATCATACGCTCAACATTAACATTTTCTTCACACATTTTTTTAAAGGGATGGCGATGAAAAATGATTAAAAAAATATAAATTTTGTTCTTATAAAGCAATCAAATTATATTTATTTTTTTTTAAAAAAATCCAATTAATATTTGAACCGCTACAAACTAACCAATAACTGTTACAAACATAAACCGCTATAAAATCCGTCACCTTAACCACTACAAATATCTTACTTACCTCTATAAAAACCCCCACACCACACCTCATTGCTTACCCCCTTCCATTTCTTCCCATTCCTCTCCTCTCTCATTTTTCTCTCCCTTGTTGATAAAGAGCTAAGCTTATATAGTACATTTTTTTCCTCAAATCTTTGATTTCATCATTTTATTTTATATTTCATATAATTCTTATTCTAATTTTTTCCTTCTACAGAATTTGAAGGTTTCTTCTACTACATGTTCAACATTCCTTCCATAAGTAAATATATCTTTCCATCTTCAACTTCATAAAGCAAAGAACGTAAATCATTATTACCTACACCTTTTCAATATTAAACATATGTAGTATTCGTATTTATCTAATTTAATTTAATCATTCTCCTTAAATAATAATTACTATCATTTAAATTGTTACTTAAATGATAAACCATTCAAAATAGTATTGGAACAATAGATTGGAAAAAAAATCATGCATTTTTTTTTAATTTATGCAACATTTAGTGGTGGTTGCTCAATCACTACATCAACCGCTACAAAGTTAAATTTAAATTTAAATTTTTGACTCAACAATTTAAAATTTTATTAAATATTAACCTCTAAAAATGTTTGGCGCCATATGTTAAATTTTCTGAAATAACCACTACAAATGTTGATGCCAAATTTTCAAATTTCATTTCTCGCCATATCCAAATTTGGGCGGGGGGGGGGGGGGGGATTGGCGTTACATGCATCCACTACAAAAAAAATATTATAAATATATAATCCCCGAAATTCAAATTACAGTTGCAGCGGTTTGATAACGGCTACAAGATGCTCCTACAATATGTGATCTATAGACACATCTTGTAGCGGTTTGGACAAACCACTACTACAAAAAGATTGAAAGGTGACGCACATTTTATGGCACTTCTTTAAAAAAGTGTCACAACTGCCTTTTTTTTCTTTTTCTTTTTCTTTTTCTTTTTCTATTTTATTATTTTTAAATTTTGGGTACCAACTGTGGCGCTTAGTAGACCAGATGCCACAGCTGGTAGACCCAACTGTGGCGCCTGCCAAGGCAGACGCCACAATTGGGTGCATCCTACCAGCTGTGGTGCCTGGAATCAGGCGCCACAGCTGGTTGTATAATAATTAAATAAAAAAAATTTGGCACAGGTATTCCAAAAAAAATAAAAATAAATAAAAAATAAAAAATGGACCAGCTGTGGCGCCTGAAAATCCAGGCGCCACAGCTGGTGTTATTAAATAAAAAAAAAATTTGGTATAGGAATCCAAAAATAAAATAAAATAAAAAATAAATAAAAAAATGGACCAGCTGTGGCGCCTGAAAATCCAGGCGCCACAGCTGGTGTTATGAAATTAAAAAAAAAATTTGGTGTAGGAATCTTAATAAAAAAAAATTAAAAAATGGACCAGTTGTGCCGCCTGGAAATCCAGGCGCCACAGCTGGTGTTATGAAATAAAAAAAAATTTTGGTGTAGGAATCTTTAAAAAAAAATTTTAAAAATGGACCAGCTGTGGCGTCTGGATACAGCTGGTTCTATTAAATAAAAAAAAAATTTTGTCAAATGTTCAACTTATATAAAAAAAAATTTTTTTTGACCTTTTTAATGGATTATACTATCCACTTCCTACTAATCACAATTCCCCCTGCTCCTACCCTTATCTTTTTTCCCCTTCCCACGCAGTGGCCCCCTTCCTTCTCTTTTAATTTATTTTGACTCATCCCATTTTAATTATTCTCTCCTCTCTCACTTTCCCTTTTCATCTACACTATAGCTTCTTGCAGTGGACGACCGTCACCCCCTCCCTCCATTTCCTATCATCTTCACACTTAAAAACATACCCACATGCATACACGTCTTCATCATCGAATCTACTTCTTTGTTTTGTTTCAACTGCCATCCCCACTCCTCCTCCTCCTCCTCCTCACTCAAGATTGCAACATCAACGGATAACGTGGTCCCCCACTCCACTCCACTGATCAATTAAGCTTGTAAGTTCAACGTGATTCTTCCTTTTTTTTTTAATTGGCATATAATTTCTGCAATTTTTTATTTCAAATTGATATCTATGTTCTAATCTGTGTTTAAAAAGTGGAGAATATATATAATATTTCAAAAAAAGTTATCCAAAAAAATAATATTTCAAAAGAAAAGAAAAATCAAAAGTGGACCATGTCTCGTGATGCCTTTAGTATATTGATAAAAGATATCTTTACATATCCAGAGTACTTGATTTCAGATTAGGCTTAAGCAATTTTAACATTTTTTGCCTGAAAAAATTTTTAATTTCAAAAAACCTTATTTTAGTAATTTAAAAGAAAATAGTCTAGTCCATACGCATGATTAAGAAAAATGTAATATTTGTATCATAATATAAGTTTCTTTAGTTTAACTTTTTTGCCAACAGTTTCTAGTTTAACACTGGCCTCAATATTTTCAATTTTGAAAATAAATCTGGACAATTAATATTATTTTGTAAATTAAAATAAAAAAATTTCTTTAGCTAACTTTTTTAAATTTTTTTTAAAAAAATTACCCTCCTGTGGCACTTGTTGGAGGAAGTGTCACAGGAGGGGGGTCTCCTGTGGCGCTTGTTGGAGGAAGCGCCACAGGAGACCCCCCTCCTGTGGCACTTCCTCCAACAAACGCCACAGGAGGGTATTTTTTTTAAAAAAAAATTTAAATGCTGTGGCGCTTTCAAGCGCCACAGCTTCTTTTAGTGGCGTCCAGATATATAGCACTTCTCTAGCGCCACAGTTGATGCAATTATAAGCGCCACAATTTTACTTTTTTGTAGTAGTGAACCGCTAAAAATATAGTAACGGTTATATTAACATGCGTTGTGATTCCATAAAACTGTTACAAAATCATTTGCAACAATGTGTTTTGTAACAATGAAAACCACTACAAATACATTATTTTAACCGTTACAAATAAGCGGATTTTTTGTAATACAAAATAAGTACAAAAATAACATTGGAGCCTAGAATAAAAGTTAAATCACTGATCCCAGGCACCAAAGCAAAAGAGTAAGGACTTTGACATAGTCAGAACATCCTACCAAATTGTTTCTTGGGTAGAAAGACTAGGAGATGAGAGGGCAAAAATTGAATTTTGGTCTTGGGATGTTTTTTTAACTTTTTTCATTCTCTATTGTAAGTTTATTGCTTTGAAACTTTGAACGGCTATTAGCACTTATTTATACTCTAGATTACTCTTTTGTACTATTATTTTGATCACTGTGGAGCTAGTTTGATCAATATGGACAATTCGGGTTTTTACCTTTATAGTAGGAGTTTTTTGTGCCAATAATTTTGGAGTCGATCTCTAGTTACAATTATATTGTTTTATTTTTGTCTTGTATTTATTTAAGACCCTTGTAAATAGTGAGAATTTATTTCTGCTACATATAATTCTCTTAACTTGTATTTTCCTCATGAAAGTGGTTTCAAAGCCTAGAAATAATATACTATATAAAGAGGATGAAAGGGGAAAAAATTAATGGATAGTAAATGGCTTGAGTTGAGATTTTATTGAACTTGACAAGATAAAGAAAAAAAAAATACATCATCAAAGAGACTTACATCTCTTGTTCATGAATTCAAATATAGCAATATCCATCGTACGCTTACAACAACACCCACAACAACTTTTGTTGTCCTCTCTTATCTCTCCCATATTCTTCCTTAATATAATTATCACTTCCTCTATATATATATATATATATAATCCACCCCAATTACCTCTTCTCGAAGCTCCCAACAATTAGACATATCACACACTAACATAACAACACCTAGAATAATCGAATTACAAAGTTGTAATAATTCCCACTAAAAAGACAAAAAACACAATGATGAGAAAATAATTGAGCAGGAGAAAAAACCTTAGCCACGAACAAGACCAGCGCCATAAGATAAAGCCATGAGAAGAAAAGCAGCCTCCTTCTCGTCCTGAGCAAATAAAACTTGCTGCTCCGACAAGTTGTTGCTCAACCTTATGGCCAAATCCTCTAAAACTGTCTTCTTTCTAACTCCACATGACTTCTCTACTCCAAGTTTTGGCTTCTTGTGTACTTTGTTTTCCCTCACCGCCGCCGCTGCGGCCTCCATGGCACGCCTCGCCTTCCTTTGTCGAATTCCGCAAGCATTGCAGAGTGACTATTACACCAAAATGATTGCTCAGTAATTGATTATTTAATTAATTAATTAAATTCACTTGGTATTTCCAAGTTTAAGGAATATGAAGAAATACGTATTAGGGATACTTAAGCCTGGGAAATGGTTTTAGAATCTACAAGAGAAGGTGTTTAATTTGAAAGATGAGAAGAAGAAGAAGATAATAAAGTACCTTAGGGCCTGCAGGTCCAGTTCTCCAGAGAGGGGTCTTAGTGGTATGGCAATCAGCACAAACCCTAACAATACTCATTTCATAAGTTTGGTCCCAAGAACAAGAACTATTACAGGTGTTATTATGGTCATCAGTTGATGGACATGATGATAATAAGGGTTTCTTCTGATGATCATTCTTATCTTCTGTGTTCCACGATCTACCAGACGGATTAATATCAATCTTCTCAGCCTGATGACAGTGATCAAAATAAGGTATATCAACAAAGAGCAAACACATAGTAACTGCTAATTCATATTAATATCATATATATATATACACACTCACATCTGTGATCATATGTTGGTGATGATGAGTTTGGAAGCGGTTGAGTGATTGATCATAAGAAGATGAGGAAGGGGTTTGAATAATATGGTTTTGATGATGTTGAGACATGGAAGACGACACAACTGGTGAACATATATATAAACACACGCTGACACAGAGAGAAGGGGGGAAAAGAAAGTAGGATGAGAGAAGGCAATTAAAAATGGTAGTGGAGATTATTAATAATTACTATAAGAAAAGGTGAAACAGAAACACTGAAATAGAGTTTGGGGGGGAGATCACGTGAAGAAATGACAAAAGGCAAAAGGGAAGGGGGAAAGATAAACATAAGAACAAAACTGAATGCAGTGTAAGGAATTGATCTGAGCCCAGCCTTTATGAGTATGACAGTTGCGCAAGTTTCACTTACGGGCAATTTTATTTTAGAGGTGTGAAAATGAGAGCAACTTCATTACAATTATTTTAATTAATTTTAACTGTTATTTGATTAAATATACTTAGTTAGCAGTTCACATATTATCGCGTCATTTTTTTAAGGTTCAATTTTGCTCTGATAATTATCAAAGTCAAGTTTAACCCTTAGTTAACCAAATATGCTAAGCTAACAGTCTATATGTCATCCCGTTATTTTTTTAAGGTGTAAATTTGCCCCAGAAGTCTATGTGTCATCTATTTCATTTTTTTTTAAAGTTAGATTTAAAATTTTTGAGGCAAATTTGCACCTTGACAAAAATGGCGTGGATGACATGTAGATTACCAGCTCAATATATTTGATCAACTATCAAAATTAATTGAGATAATGGCTAGGATAAAATTACTTTCTTTTTTACATTTTTAGAGGAAAATTGCCCCTCAAAAACTTTTAAAATAAAATTAGCCTTCGATAAAAACTTTCAGAACAAAATTGACAATAAACCCTTTCAACTCAACACCTTTTACTTACACACAAAGGCACAAACGCTTCATCAATTACCCTTCGACCAATTACTTTCTCTTTGCCCCCAAAAAATTTTGATTTTGTTACACACCCAACACACACACACACACACACACACACACACACACACAGCATTCAAAATATAACTTAAGGGAAAACATAAGTTGAAATTTACATATGGTAAATAAGTGGCACATGATAAGATAAGATAATTCAGCTTTGATTTGACCAGAGACTGTAATTTTGCATTTTAAAGAAGCCTAACGTATACGTACATTTGAACCTAACGAAACCAGAGAGACAGGATTTTCATTTGGAATTTTGTGTTGCTAACAAAACAACAGACACTAATTTAAGTCAATTTAATGAGTTTGAGTTTGAGTATGATATATACCTGAAGATGAAGATTAGCTGTATTATTACTTACAGCTACCTGCAGGACTCCAGCCTAATTTGTTAGATATTCTCTGTGTCATCTAATCATATACTTATAAAATGATTTTTTTTTTTATACTAGTTATTTTTGTGATTATAAAAATTAGGAGGGAGACTCAAACCAGTTGTACGTGAAGCCATGCGTACAGAAGCAAGCTTCAATGGAAAATCCAGTAATGCAAATAGTGATGTGCATATTTGAGTCTGAGTACCATCTCGTCGTCTTCCCTTTTTTTCTGCGAACATTAAAGTCAAATACTTTTGAAACTTGATGCAAGAGATATATTATATTTATAAGAACTCAATAATCGAATTATACGATTTAAAAAAACGATTAAAGTTAGTTAAAAAAATAAGTATGTCTAAAATATACTTTATTTTTTAAGTATGTCCTTATTTATGAGGAGCAAGTAAGAGAGAGAAATAAAGTAAATATGAGCATCAACAATCTTTAAATTAATGTAATATATATAATCAATGAGGGTAAAAATGGAAAAACCCCATTAAATATCTAGACAACTCTTATCAGATTTTTATAAAAAGAACTAAAGAAATTTAATTTTGGGCTCTTATAAAAAAGATTAGAGGGATTATTTTTATTTTATTTTATTAAGGGTATAATCTCTTTCTAAGATTATATATTTACGCACACCAATTTGGTGCATGCTAAGCAAAAGAAAGCTAACTTTCAACATGTTTTACCAGGAAAAAAAATCTTAAATCTCGTTGACTTTGTATTAAAATTTAATAACCTTTTAACTTTGTTTTTATCTAATATAGTTTGATCAAATTTTACTTTTTGTTTCTATAGTTTCAAATCATTTGTTTTAATCCTTATAGTTTTATAAGAACTTAACATTAGTTTAAGTATAGAGACTAAAATAAAAAATTATTAATTAAAAGTATAGAATTAGTCGTTAAATTCAAACCAAATTTTATAAAACTATGTATAAGATTAAAACAAATGATTTGAAACTATAGAAATTAAAAATAAAATCCGATCAAACTATAAGAATTATCAATAGTATTTATAAAATTTATTAATGTGATTCATAAATAGGACAAAAAACTTTATCTCTTTATCTTATAAATAGAATTAAATGAGTTTTTTTTTCCCCTTCTTTCAGATCTTGATGTATCTTATGATTTATTTATTTTAAGACAAAGTCAATCATTGAAAACAATTAAAATCGGCATGTGTGTGTATATATGTTGGTGATTCAACCAAAATGAGAACAGCGATTGGGGAATGAGGGGGAGCCATAAATAGGTATCATGCAAAGCCAAAGGCATATACATAGATACATCATATCCATCCATATATATATATATATATATATATATAGTATGTATGTGTTTATATGAAGGAGTGTGGTAGCAATCTCAGCATCTTTTGAACCAAACAAACTACACAAAATACCGTTTCAACATCCAATCACAGTCTATCTTATAATTAGGTTGTCTCTTTGAATTTCATTTCAGACATAATTAAGAGTATCATTCTGATTTAAGCTGTGAGATGTGGGCTCCAAAATTACTCCTGCGTTGGACAAACCCAATAAGGACAGGCCCATTGGATCACAGCCCGAAGCCAAGTTTAGGTTGAAACCCACTACACCCAGCAGGTGCCCAATGTAATATCCTAAATTTTGGGATTAGAGATTTGAGAATAAGCCTAAATTAAGTGGACTGCTAAGCCCGGTTTAGCAAGAGTCTCAGGAATGTAAACTTTGCTGCAGTGTGTTTTCTGGCGTGGCAAGCAGGTTGTGTGATGGTTTTGGATAATCAAATGATGTCCAATGACTGTGAAATTTTTTAGAATGAAAATAGACTTATTAAGCTTTAATTTGATAAGTCATATAAGTCATTTAGAGCTTACACAAGGAGTTATGAATTTTTTAAATTTGCCCAGTGAAACTGATAAGCTTCTGTGACAGCGTCAAAAAATGAAAATTCTAGGAATTATGAGTTTCCAGTTGGCTAAAGGCTATATTTTTCCTAAGCATAGACTTAATAAAGGTCACATAGCCTTTAGAACCATACCAATTGGACATTTGTACAATTATATATGAATTTTCAAAGTTGGATGAAAATTCTACAAGATTTTCAACAAAGTGTGAAAATTGAGAAAATGTATAGGCAAATTGGTCATTTGGCTAAATAAAATACAAAGCCCATATTTTCCCATTCCTTCATGATGTTGGACGTCTAAATGAGGGAGCAAAAAGGGAAATGAATAATTATGATAAATATGCCAAGAGTTGGAGTATTTGTGACCAAATAAAAGAGTTGAAAAATCAAAAGTTGGTATGTGTTTAATTGCCAATAAAATATAATATGTATAAGGAGGTGGAGAGGAGATTTCAAGAAGCAATTAATCCCCTTCCAAGACCTCACTTTCGTCCAAATATGAGAAGGAAAGAGAAGATGGACATTCGAGCATAAATGGTGTCTCTTGAAAGCCAGTAGAGACAAGTCCAAAAGAAGAGGTCACCAAGTCGATTTTATTATGTTAATTGGCAATTAAATAATATATATTTCAAGAAACCGCAAGATGATATTTTTTATTTAATATCATCTTCTCCTTCAAGAGGCCAACTTTCGGTCAACAAAGAGAAGGAAGAGTGGAGTTTGATTTAACCAAATCACTCTTACTCTTAGTCAATTAACTCAAGCTACTTTTAGCAAGACCACATGACTTTTGACACATCACCACATCTCTCCTCCCTCACTTTATTTTCGTCCAAACAATTAAAAGTTCTGACGATGAATTGAATTAAACATTGCACACTCTCTCACCAAGCTCTCAAAGTCACCAAACTCAAGAAGAAAGAGAAAATAAGAAGGCAATTTTAAGGTGAGAGCTTCTCCTTTGATTTTTATCTTGTAAATCACTCCTATGGTTTAAAAGCTCCTTATGAATCTTATTCCCTTTGATGAAAACTTTATTTCTATGGTTCTTGTTTCTCAAGGAGAGGAGTTTTGCTGCTGGCAAGTTAAGCCAAAGTTGGAAAAACAGCCAAAGAAAGTGAAAGAGGTAAGCTTAAGCTTTATTTTGAGCTTAGCATCTTGTGATTTGGTTGAGTTTTGTGGATTCTGTGGTGTAGCCCTGATTTCTGTTTTTAGGGTTTATGAAGCTTTCATTCTATACATGTACTTATATGTTGGTTTGGAGGCAAATGAGCCAAGTTTAGTGATTAAATTGTGAATAGGTTGTTTGTTATGAAAAACCCTAAAATTATGACCTGAACAGAGCATCATGAAGCAATGGAAATTTGATGATTTTGATGATTTCATTGGATTTAAAAGGGAAAATTGTGTAGGAATATATATGAGTTCAGGATTTTTAGATGTTTGTATGCAAATCTAGAAATTATTGAAGTCGAAAGTAAGTTCTAGTTGATTTGATTCCTAGAGGCAATGTTGTTGTGACATGTTTTTCATAGGCCAAACCTAGTACAAATGTTATGAAACTTTACAGGATTAAAATAGACATGTAGAGATTTAATTTAGTGGGTAGAACATGATTTTGGATGAGTAGATTAAGAGAGATGATTTTTAAAAGTTGTGTTCTGTTGCTAGAATTCGATTTGGAACAAGGGAAGGTTGACGAATTTCTGGGAGATATGTGATAACAGTGACCAGCCTTGGGTATTTTTCCATAAAAATACACTTAGATAGTTGTACATAAGCTTTGGAATCAATCAAATTGGATTTTCATAGAATTAATTATAATCTTCCAAAGTCGATTGAAAATCTGTCAATTTTCTGGAAACCTGCGAAACTTCACTATATAGAATTGTACTATGCAGAAATTGCTAAAACTGTGATAAATAACCAACAAATTGTGATAAAAGGAAGTAATGGTTCAAGTAATAACCAGTTACTTGTAACTTTAATTTCTAGGAATTTGCAATAGCCCGAGCTGGAACCAAGATTTTGAACATACAAGTGGAGTAGGAAAAGGCAATTCCAAATAGCAACTCTATCGTTCATACACTATGTGAATGTTTATATGTTTTGTGTATACCATCTTCTGTAATATGATCATTGTATTGCCAAGTACAGCATTATGTGAGTAGGCACATTTATAGAGGTTTACAAATAAAGAGGAAGCAGCCGCGACTCATGTGCACATGCCATGTTATTTATGTTATTGTTATGTTGCATTACATGGTGTATGACATATTTATCTGTTGCATTTTACATGACTGATTGCATATTACTACTGAGATTCAGAATCTCACCTTTTCCATAAATATATAAAGTTTTCAACAGCAGACAGTGGCTCAAGTGGCAAAGGCGTACTTACCGGCAACTGATGGTTCCGATGTGGATCAAGCAAGACTGTTGGTTATCTGAAGACCTTTTAATTATTTTAAGGTCTATAAGTATTATATATAAGACCCTGCAGGGAAAACCTGTAACGTAATCAAGTATCTTGTATCAATATATCAGTATATTTATGTTATTCCTGTGTGCCCATCGAACTGCGCACAAGAACTCTGAAAAATATGGAAATAAGATAAAGATCTTACATTTTGTGGTGTAAGTGACTACTAAGGAGCTCTTAAGACATGACTTATCCTTAGGTTATGGCCTCGAGCCCTTGGAGAGGTGATTTAAGTTCCCAAGGAGAGGGGATAATTCCTGTCGGGTTCTGTGTGGCTATGTGGGCCCAGCCAGCCATTGTGTGTGGGCTGTTGGACCCAAATCCACGAATATTAGAACCACCTCCGACATTTGCTAAAGATCGGAGAATGTAGGAACTAACTAACTATAGTTGGGCTGCTCTATAAATTGGCATAGTTCATTCCAAGAACGAACACGGCAACTTCACCATTTTTCCTATCTCTATTTTTCACTTATTATCCTGTATTCTGAAAAAATCAATAACAAAGTTACTCTCTATTTTCCTACTTTCGTTTCTATTACAATTTCTTGCTTATTTCGTTAATCTCCACGTTGTTGGTACCATCCCTAAAGAAAAAATCCTTCTTGCAGATTATTGCACAAACATGAGACATATTTTTAAACATCTAGTTGACCAAAGTTATAAAAACCCAGCTCACTTTTTCTTTCAGAAAAACAACATCGACCATTCCACCTCCTATATACGGGGTTTGCTTTTTCTCTAACGTCTCAGTTAAGCTGATCAGCTTATAAAAGCATGGGAACTAAATTATTACTAATTGAACATATAAAAACATGATTAAGTGGACAGTGATGACGATGATAACAATAACAAAATCAACAATCAATAATAACAACAACAACAACAACAACAACAATAATTATGATAACGAGGCAGGCTACGTATGAGGGTTTTGGTTCACTCCTATATGTAGACAGAGCAATTGAAAGAGGCTCCATGAATTATTATTTATGTAACTACATTAATAGCTGCCTGCACTGCGAGAGTCAGTCCAAAATTATGTTCCTTCTCAAATTACTCATACTCACACACCCACACGTAGGATTCATATATAAATTATAATTATAATTGGTTTAAACTAAATTGAATGTTCAGTTCAAAGTTCAAACATAAATGTTTTTGGACAATCTAAATTTTTTCCAAGTGTAAACAATCAGGTCCTGTACGTGCCCAATTGACCAAATCCATATTAAAAAAAGGGAAAATCCCATATAAATACCTTTTGAAATAACAAAACCCCCAAAAGTCTGTTATAACATGATAAAGACAGAAAAGTGCTGAGGGACCTTTCAGGGATAATGAAGTGTTGTGTAAAATACCAAAATGCCCCCTTCATTGGTTCGACATTCTCTGTCAAGAGAAGGCTCTAAGTCTTTTCATTTCTCATAGAAACATTGGTGGAGCCCTAGGTGTCGCCGTCCCCAAATCCGAAATTCTTGTGTGTGCCATTCTCTTGTGCTGCCGGCGACGTCGATGTGGGTGAGGGAATGTTCAGTCGTTGATTTGTCCGTTTAAGGTTTGTGTTCGATTTCTCCTCCTCGTCGTGCTTATGTTCGATTTCAGTCAAGAGAAGGCTCTTCATTTCTCATAGAAACACTGGTGGAGCCCTAGCTGTCGCCATCCCCAAATCCGAAATTCTTGTGTGTGCCATTCTCTTGTGCTTCCGGTGACGTCGATGTGGGTGAGGGAATGTTCAGTCGTTGGTTTGTCCGTTTAAGGTTTGTGTTCGATTTCTCCTCCTCGTCGTGCTTATGTTCGATTCTAAAATGCTTGTGTTCGATTGTCTTGTGCAAATGTTGGTGTGAGCGAAAAAGTGAATCTTCAAAACCGAGCTTCCTTCTTGGCGTGATTGGACGCTGCTGCTGATCCATTTCTGTGATCAAGGTTTTGAATTCTCCTTTTATGGCAGAAGCAATTAAAACTTGATTACAAAATCGAAATACACTTGAGAGAGGATCAGGTTGGAGGGCAAGAATAATGAACATGGAATTTTCTTTTATGTGGGAGATCTATTAAGGGGATACGCTTGTGCTTGTATTCATTCTTTTTTATAGTTGAGATAGGAAATTTGTTTAAGGTAGTTGGTTCTCCTAGAAGATTATGTAATTTCCTTGATAAGTTGTGGTATAGTGGGTGCTAGGTATGGTTCTGTCTCTTCAGTGATGCTTTGAATTTCAGTCTATTTGTTACTCTATTTCACTGTGCATGTGTGTCTTTGAATAACTGAGCTTTTGTGTGTTGGTTTAGCCTTTTGGTTGCGTTTGTATTTACAAGCTCTCTTGTTTATTGTATGCTTGAATTGGATAAGATTTATGTATTATTGCAAATAATTGTAAATTAATTGAGCAAAAGCTGTTGCTGACGCGAACAAGGCAATTGACTTGAATGATGAACTAGCCAAGGCATATTTGCGTAAAGGGTGAGTGCAATGCTACTTTGTCATATTAACCTGGCTTTTTTCCTTCTCCGGTGAACCCTGCGTACTTCGTCATATAACCTGCAATGCTACTGAATGATGAACTAATTGTAAGGCTACTTGAGGTTATCCAGGCTTGTGTGAAAGGTCTCAGGCCAGAACCTTGCGTACTGAAAAAGAAAAAGTACATATTTTGAGATGCTTTCAGTTAGCGCAAACAATTAGCTTGCATTTTAGGATGTATATTATTGCTTGATTGCTTCAACAATGCTTATCAATGAATAATATCTTTGCTGGTATGTTGCATTCCCTTAATACAGTGTACCTTTCAAGTGTCAAATCAGTATGTTGGTTGGTGCGTGTAAGTGCCAATCCCTGTCCAGTCTGTTTTTTTATCCAGTTCTCCCCCTCTAAAACCCTTTCCCTCGTCTCATTCGTGCGACTTGCTGTTGTTGAGCGTCGTCTCCTTCGCCGCCTACCCGGTCAGTTGATCCTTCATTTAGGTAATATTTGAATCTGTACCATGATTTACCTGGTAAAAAAAGAGGCTTTCTTTGTTTGTCGATTGTATAGTTTATATAGTCAGGTATACTGAGTTATATGGAATTGAAGAATTTTATATGCATTGTGTCTAAAGTGAATTTCGTGAGGAAATTGGATGTTGCAAACTTGCATTCAGAAACACATTGAAATTTGGATATTTCCCTTTGGGTATTTGGACTAATTAACACTTATTATCATTGTAGACCCAATAGTTTCATTACCTGTTTTCTTTTTGGTATTCTCTTTTGCTGCAAGTCAGATTTAGCTATTAGTTTGCTGAAACAAGATTGGTTTTCGATTCTACATGTTATAATTGCGTAAAATGTTATGCATTAACTCATTGAGTTGTAACATATTCATTCAGTTCAGTTGAATTAAACTGTTATGTTAAATTGTAGCTGCAATTTATTGGGTCTTATACAATGACAAGTGAAGTGGATATGCAGACAAAAGATATAAAAAATGGTTATATGTTGTTTCGTCATGAGTTTGAAAAGGGGAAGGAGGGCCTAAATTTTCATGAGAAGGTTAGGGAGTCAACAAAGGCCTGTAGGAATATGAGTGAGGAAGAAAGGAAAAAATATAATGATAGGGTCAAGCAAGGAAGGCTGGACAAAAAGAAGAGGAACTATCCAGTTGCTTTTCACTCCCGTTGCTCCCTAAATCAATTCACCAAGCTAGCTGCTCATGTAAATTGTAATCCACACTTAAAAGCTAAGGTACAAAGATTAGGATTTGGAGCTCTACTAGATGTGGAATGTATGAGGCTCCCCCGGGAAATTTTAGTTGCTATAATGAGAGCGTATGATCCCCCTACCAATCAATTTAGAATTAGGGGGAAGACAGCTGAAATAGAAGCAAAAGATGTTGTTGAATTCCTTGGGGTCCCAAATAGTGGGGATGAGGTTAGAGTAGACATTAGTGACACAGATGACACGTATAAGAGATTGAAGGCTGAGTATGGCAAGGTCAAGTATGAGAACATACTTAGTGATATAACATCTGGGGAAGCTGATGACAAGTTTGAATTTTTATTCATGTTACATACGTTGGGTACTATTTTAGCTCCCACAACAAGCTCCACAATCAGTGACAAGTTGCTGAAGCTCATATGCTATACCATGAAAAGATTTGCTAACTTTGACTGGGCCACATACATTGTTAATGACCTACGCAAAGAGATGGCAGATTACATTGACACAATTAGAGTGAACAAAGAGGGAAGCTGTAATGTGGGAGGCTGTTTATACATGTTGTTGGTATGTACTATAAGCAGTTTTTTTTTTTGCTTTTCCCTTTATCGATCCACGAAATGTTTAATGTTTATCTTTTATGTTATAGATATTTTTTGGTGAGTGGTTCCCTC
This sequence comes from Inga oerstediana, assembly GCA_963210345.1. Lineage (NCBI taxonomy): Eukaryota > Viridiplantae > Streptophyta > Magnoliopsida > Fabales > Fabaceae > Inga > Inga oerstediana. Next base: position 54,979,328 of record OY723407.1, on the reverse strand, counting down.
TGTCTAAACCTATTTGCCATGTATCGACGTTTGCAATTAAGTTTTGGACGAAAGAGAAGGTCAAGGAGATGATTGACAAAGAGCGCAAGAGTGACATTGGGCTGCTATATATGAGGGAGGCAACAAAAGTGCACAAACAGAAGGACTTTCCCAACAAGAAGGGAGTCGCTTATTTAGACCCTGTATGTCATCACATTATGTTAAATTAATTTAATAAATTTCCAATGGCTTTGACCCTTTTTGTGAATGTGTTTTGCAGGATTGAAGGCATTGAATGCACGGTTGATGGGGATTATTGAGGACAACCACAAGAAACTTGTTGCTGCTGTTGAAGACGAGTTGGTTAAAGCACAACTACAGATTGAAAGCCAGCGCAAGCAGCAAGCTGAGGACCCTATTGACTGTGATGAAATAAATGATGACAATCCGGACAGACATGAGGGAAGTGATAGGGTACATGGTGAGGACGATGAGGGATAGGATCACAATGAAGATGGTGTTGATGATGAAGCCGAGGATAATGTAGATACATCACTGGCCTCACCCATAAACATTTGTGAATTTAATGAAGAGACTCCAAACCAAGAGCCTACAAACATTGACCAAGAACAATCCGAGGATGATGAGGTTGGACAGAAGGAATAAGGGCCAAGGAGATCAAAGAGGCCAAGGATGCCTAAAAACATGTCCCCGTGGACTTTAACAAAGCCAGTTAAGCAGACGAAGAGGGCTAAAGATGACAAGGATAAGTTTTTCGAGGTCATATCTCGAATAACAAATGCTGCTGAGGGTGAAGAGTGAGTACTAAAGTTCTTCTTACTTTACTAATCAGTAAATTGATTATTCAGTAATTGGATAATGATAGTGTTTAGCCTTTATAGGGTGCTGGTTGACATTGGTGATGAATACACTACAAGGGACCAGCTGTGGACACTTGGTGGACTTAACAAAATCAGTAACCGTGTAAGTTAAATAATACCTGTTTTGTTTTTAAAATTTCTGTAACGCATCTAATACACTCCTCTACTTATGCAGTTAATGTCTCTTGTGTGTAAGATGTTAATGGCAGAAATGAAAAGCGCGGGACAAGTGGGGCGATATATTTTTGACGCGGATTTTATGGTGAGCTTGCTATAATTTTCTTTATTCCTCATTCAGTTACTATTGGCCAAAAAACCTATAGGATGGTCAATTGCTGAATGGGAAGACCAGCTACTGCCTGAACAAGTTGGCTACAATATTGCAGAGTGTGATCTGATTTTGGGTCCCATGTTGGTTGCAGAACACTGGTTCTGTGTAGCCCTTGAACCAAAAACGATGACCTTTTACGTGCTTGATTCAATGAGGCCACTAACTTTTACCAGCAAGAGTAAACAACGAAAGAAACAAAGTGCATTTGCAAATCCCCAGGAATCCGCTCTAAATATCCTTGTAAGAAAATTGTGTGACAAATTTTCTGTTATTGAGTTAATCATGTGGATATAACAAGGTTGACCCTATTTGTGCAAAGGGATCGATTTCATGCTATCATCGCACTTGTGAAACCAGGGCATGCTGGGAAGAAGCCGGTTGGAGACTTTATTTGAGCACCCATTCCACAACAGAATATGTGAAGGGATCCAAGTCATTATACATAAAACAAAAGCTGACTTGCAAAATAGCTACTCCCAGGTCTGCACACCCAGGATTAAGTTGGGTTAGGATTCTTGCACGTTCTTCTGGAGTGCCCTGCTTCATGGCATGATCTGCAATGGTATACTTTCTTGTTTTGGAACTGTGACTCTTTCCTTACAAATTTGGGCCTATCGGGAGGTCGACTAGTCTTAGGTGGTGCAAGGAACCGTTCAGTTGCTATATTATCTACCCGGTAGTCATTTGGATTTTGCATGTCTATTGTGACGACTGGGATCATTGTTCTGCTATATATCTTCTGTTGACATGTAATCTTGAACCACTCATAAACATAATTGTACACATTTCCATGAACTCCCTTTATGGCAGTACAAGCGTGAGGACAAGGAATACTTGACATTTGCCATCCTCTACATGTGCAGTCGTTTAATGACAGCTCAACCTTTAGTGATCCACTTGGTGTATGGACTTTCACCCTACCACCTCCATATACTTCTACATCCATGTATTCAGCCCTTTTAACATTTTCCTTCACTTGTTGTTCTATGTTTGGCCCGACACCGTTTTTCCATTTACTTATTCCCCAGCTTGCTGCATACATCTTTTTCACTACTTTGTCATGATGCTCGTGGATAAGTTGGGCAATATTATGACGTCTCTCCTTGACCATCCAAGCATTGAATGACTCAGTAAGGTTTGTCGTTATTTTATCCCAACGTTTAAAAGGGAACTTACTCATGGCCCACCTTTCAATATCACCATGGTTGATCAACCACTCATATATTTCCTTATTGAAAAGCCTCATGTGTTCCATTGCAGTCTGAAAGTCGCTTTCAAGCCTTGCATATGCAATTGCATCAAGCAAGTCTAGTGCATTTTGCCTTCCTTGCCCACCTATCTTCCTCTTTCCTCTATTTAACTTAAGGACTTGGGCGCTGAAGTTTTCCTTAATGTGCCTGTAACAATATGCATGCCTCTCACCTCCGAAAACTCCTCGTACAGCAGCGATTATCGTATTGTGTCGGTCTGATACAATTGTGATATGTAACGAACCTAATATCTTCTTAATCATGTCAAGGAACCAACTCCAGTCTTCAATTGTCTTTCCTTTCACTATAGCGATGGCAAATGGCAACAATTCATTGTCTGCATCAAATGCTGAAGCTGACAATAGAGTTCCCTTGTATGGCCCACTTAAATGGGATCCATCTATGTACAATATAGGTCTAGCACCAGCAATGAACCCCTTTATACAACAATCATAGGCTATAAAAACACGCTCAAAGGTGTTCCTTCCACTAGCGACCCATTCAGCCACTGTCTTGTCATCACTTTTCTTTAACCGATCACATATCCATGGTATAAACATGTATGTCTGTTCAGGTCTACCATGAATTTCCTCCATAGCCTTTTCCTTTGCCCTATATGCTTGCTTATATGTCAATTGCACTCCATAATCTTTAGCCAAGCTCTTCTTTATTTCATTTGCACGCTTGTCTGTGTTATTTCTAAGCTCATCAATGATAATTGATGATGTCAAGCTAGCACTTCGAGCATGTGTCACATCAAGATTGTGTTGGGCTGTATGAACATGTTCTTTGGTGTATCTCGTCACACGTACGAAACGATTGCTCTTCCCAATTGCCCTCACAGTTATTCTTCATGGACAATCTTCAGCCTTACATTTAACGTACACACAATCTCTATAATTCTTCACATATGTGTACTCAAATTTGTGCGCAATACTGAACTTGTGCAGCACCTTCTTGAAATCATCCGCATGTGCAAACATCTGATTTACTCCTACCAACAAATCCTTCCACTTCTTATAGCTCATCTCTGGTATCGGTGTTGGGGCACTCTCAACTCCACATGGAAGGCTAGGAAGGCTAAGAAGAGGTCTTGCATTGCACTCATTTTCTACACATTCATCATTCAATCCATAACACACATCCTCATCAATGTACGACATTTGCTCCGCAGCTCCCAATAATTCATCAACCCTGCATGGATATTAACAAGTGTTGTGAATACATATTACCACTAACACTATACCAACTAACTTTTTACGTAACTAAAATAACTGACACTTGCCTTTCTATGTCATCCATGGCCCTTTCTTCATGATCACTTCTTTTGCATGCTACATACACATGTGCACTGCTATCATTATAATAAAACAGATTTTCCATTTCAGAATCATCGATGAGATCTATTAATATCTTTTCATCAAACCTCAAAGTGTATTTAATGTCGCACCTATGCCCATCTACACCAAACTATTCTCCTATCATTACCCTCAATTCTTCAATTGTCATCCCCTCCTTCATTGATTTTACCCTCACTCTCCCACCACTATATTTATAATTTATCTTCACCTTCAACATTACTTACAAACTCCCCCCCAATGTGGAAAAAACATATCAGTGACTTTAAAGAAGGTGTTGCTTGAATATTTGATGTCATCTTACATGATAACCTGCAACAAAGAATTCAGATTTCAAATTTTATGACATTGTTAGTCTCATACCAACAAAAATTCATCACTACAAAATCTTCGACCATTGACTACTTCATCTATATGTTTGATAATATCACTTTATTCCCAATTAATAACAATGTTAAGCCTTCACTAACTATTTAACCTCCAACTCCACACCCATGTCATGACATCATACATTTCTCAATATATATGGCATTCACTAACTTACTGCTGCTCTTAACAGAATTTGTTTTGGGATTCACAACAATGGTAAAGGTGTTGACAAAGTCTGTAATGGATTTGACAAGAATCACTAACTTACAACAACATGTGCCAAACGATTGAGCAACACTATTTCCTTGTCATCTATTAAGTTATGCGAGTTATTGCGTGACAAAATGAGTTATTACCTTAACTATTATTATTAACGCTAATAACAAGTTTAGTAATGGTAATGACAAATCCTGTAATGACATTCACAACAAACCAGATTTGGTCATGACAGCAACTACCATGCACGTAAAGATATGCTTATTTCATTACAGATCATTCATTTCACTTGCACCTACTCAACGGTCAGTCATTACATCAATTCAATGCTACCTATTTCAAATCAATAACCTTTTTATTATGCTCCCTCTCACAGCTAACAAGACCCAAGACATAAATAACCCACAATCCCACCACCATTGTCATTCGATGCCGCCGTAGGAACGTCAAGTCCGAACCTTTAATCCCACTCAACCTATAAACCCACTTACCCACAACCAAAACTGCCGTAAATTATCTACAATCCCAGCAACATTGTCACTCCATACCCCTCATTGACAACCTCAAATAAGTTAGCTTCCTTACACCACGTGATTGCCCTTTTTTTTTTTACTGTTCATGCACCTTTCTAACCCAACGAACCACACGGAATAAACACCAAAATGAACAATGATCATAAGATGGATATAGTCCGATTCATCTAAAAAATATTATGTTTCTCAGAAAATTACTTACACTTGTCCGATTCAACCTTGATTCCTCGCTCTTCACCTTCAACGATGCTGTACACACACCTTTGACTGTGTTTTTTTTTCTTTGGCTTTTGTCCACAGCAGCCACCTCATATGTCACACAAATGTAAAAAAGGGCATTTTGGTATTTTACACAACACTTCATTATCCCTGAAAGGTCCCTCAGCACTTTTCTGTCTTTATCATGTTATAACAGACTTTTGAGGGTTTTGTTATTTCAAAAGGTATTTATATGGGATTTTTCCTTAAAAAAACACTCAACAATTAACAAATTAAATAAATATAGAAGTTTCTTTTTTTTTTTCGTTGAACAGAAAAAGGGCTAAACCCACAACAGATGTTAAAGTTGGATGAGACTATGACATCAATTTGAAAAGATGGGGTTGTTTTTCTTTTTCGGATTATCCGAAGTCTTACTGGGCTCATGTAAAGCCCAAATAATGCTCCAACTTCCTCGACCAGGCCCAACTTATTTTAAATTCTTAAATTTGACCCTACCATTCCTTTCATGCCTCCATGAGTATTAAATTTGTGATCTTCCTGTTGCTCAAAAAAATTATTAGGAAAATTGGTGAGAAGCCTTTGTGTGAAAACTTTATTAGTAGGGAAGACTTCATATGTTTTTATACACAGAAAGTATCACTACTCCGCAGGATTTTATACATGAAAAGTAACCGTGCTCAAATTTAGATCCTTCTTGCTAATAAAATTATTAAACAAGGACTATTCACTGATTTTATTTTTTTCAAATTATTATGAATCTATGCATTATTTTCAAAAAATTAACGGTGAAACTATATGTATGTGTGACATTAAATCTGCAATCATGTGATATGTTTAATGCACTTGAATAAATGAAATAAGATGAAGCAAGTAACTATTTGTTTCTACTTTCTACCACAATCTTGGTTTTAATTATTTATAATGTAAAAAATCAAACATGCATATTAAGATATCCTATAGAAAGGAGGGAGGACAGCACTAGCACAAAATGGGAAATTAAATTGTAGGATAATATCAAATGGTCAACATATGTATACTGAAGTTTCAATGAAGTGGCCATGGCTACGAGAATATAGCTGTATTTGTGGATAAAGATGATAAAGTTGAGCCAAGCAAGCATATATCTATATCTACACATTATTGGCTGCCTAATCCATTTAAGATAACGCATATTTCAACTCCTTATACAAGTCCATCACGTAAAGATGTTCATGAACACATGTTTGTTATTATCAATATTAATCTCTTGTTTGAAAGGAACGTTATCCGCCAACTTGCTTTCTTTTAATTAAATCAGTCATTATTTAATTATTAATTTATGAAATGTTAAAGCAATTGGTGACTTTTCAGATTAAAATTGTATTTAATTAATTGTAACTTTCAACCTTTAAAAAAAACTGTTGCGATAAGGGGTGCATGAGCTAGTGAAATATATGGACTGATTACGTAGACCTTTATAATACTCATATATAGTTGATCTTTGAAAAAGGGAAGGAAAAAAAAAAAGAGAGAAAGCTACAGAAATAAATAATAAGATGGCATACGGAATTTATTTGGAAAAATTGTTGCAAATCCTGCATTACGAGATTTATTACTCAGATGGTGGGCCAAAAAAAATTTTATTGATGTAAACCCAATTATATAACATATTTTCAGTTATATGTAATATATTTTTAACTATGTGTAAAACGAAAGAAATTTGCATATAATTAAAGTTATAAATTGTTGAAGTTAAGTTGCCCTTGTGAGTTATTAAATACTTTTAAGCAAAAAAATTTAGAATGAGAGATATTCAAGAAATTGTCTCGATTTATTTTTAGTTGACACTTTCTTTTATGTCTGATGGAGAATATATTGCGGATACATGAATTAAAAACATGAATAAATTAATTATAAAGAGAATTGGCGAAAGATAGTTAAAAGTGTACGTGAAAGGGAGATGGATGGAGGAGAGGAAGGGGTTAGTTATTACGGAGGAAAGTACAATTGTGGGAAACAGAAAGAGATTACCAAACTAACTAATTAAAATGATGACAACCTAAGTAAGTAACATATACTCTGTTTGTTGTTGGACAGTTTAGTTGAATTGTGTTTTTCTGATAAATTCCATATAGCGACAGCCACGCAAATTAAAGCACTTTAACTAACTCTTTAACTGATTAAAATGACCACATTATCATATATATATATATATATATATATTTCCCATTTATCCTTTCACATCCAACTTTTCTTCATTCCACTCACTTAAGCAAAGTACACATTCATCACTCACCAATTGCATAACTAATGACATTTCACATCAGAAAAGCTCCCTCTCTTACTTCTCTAATTTATTACTCCCCCTATTCTAAATATACAAGTTATTAAATAATTAGTTAAGTTAGTTGTCGATAAATAAATATCTATCAGTTTACTTAAAATATCCTTTTAATCATTATTTGTATTGATAAAAACCCTTTTTGATATATGTGATTAATAGGGATCGTCAGAAAAAAAAAATTATAAATTTGATAAGCAATGAGTAAATTGAGGTATAACATTTAAAACTAAAATAAACCCTTTGTGTATATTTACAATAATTAGGTACGAATGGAGTATTATCCACAAGGGAAAAAAAATCGGACCGGAAAACCGGCCGACCGGTCCTCAGTCCGATCGGTTAAACGTTTGAGAGGGGGAAGGAGCAACCCGGTACAAACCGGGTCGAACCGGTTAAACCCGCCAAGACCCGGTAAAACCGGCGGGTTGGGCGGGTTGGCCGGTTATTTTTTTTCATTTGTTGAAGGCCCAAAACGACGTCGTTTTGGGCCATTGGAGCGGTTTTTTTTTAACCAGACCCGACCCGACCAGACCAGACCCTACCCGACCCGACCAGCAAATATCCCCAAATCGATGATCTGCAGCAGCGTGAGCGTCGACTGTCGAGCGAGTGAGCGACGAGGCATTCGAAAATCAGAAAATCAAGACCTAAATTTTTTTGCTTCTGGTTTTGGCGTTCGCGATGATATGAAACTCTCCTTTGTTGTTGCTTCTCTCCGTGATTGATCGCCGGAAACGAAATCCACGGCAGTCGGATGTGACGACAATGGGCGATTTTTGACGGCGATGCTACTCGGATGTGTGTTTCCTCCACAGCGTCGACAGCAGGCAAGCATTGAAAACACTTTCTTCTTCTTCGAATTTACTCTGGTCGATCAGTGATCACTCTTGCTCTGTGTGTTTCCTTCTTCTGCCTTCTAATTTGAGTAACTACTAATTTCTCATAGAGTGTATATTTTGATTATTTTCATTATTTTGAACTATTGAAGGCATTAAGACAATGACAATTTGATTTCTGGGTTGTAAACTTGTAATTAATATTGAGTGTTAAGTTTTAAAAAATTAGTTGAAAATTAGAGAAAAAGAAATCGATGAATGCAGGTGCAGGGCGTATGTTATGTTGTTGTGGTTCTGTTCTGTTTTAATGTTTTTAGTACCGATGAAGTTTAAATAATTAAATGTTGTAGGTTCTGTTCTGTTTTAATGGTTACCCCCTGGTTATATTGGGAACATGCTGATTGGTTACCCCCTGGTTATATTGGGACATGCCAATGAGAGTTTATTATTGTTGTTGTTGCAAGGATGGATATATCGAGTTCAGGAAATGAGAATGTCACTCCTAGTCCTAATACCGAACCTCACACTCCTAATACCGAGTCTCACACTTCTAATTCCAACACGAATGCTACTCTTACTCCAAATTCCACAATTCGTTCTAAAACTAATCCAGCATGGGCACATGTTGCCTACAAAAAAGAGGGGACACAGAATGTATACACATGTCTCTTTTGTGGTAATAGCTATAGAGGAGGGGGCATAAACAGGATGAAACAACATCTTGCTGGTGTGGTTGGTCAGATTGCTTCTTGCAAAAAGGTTACTTCTGATGTGCGTTATAGGATTGCAGAGTCTTTAAAAGAAAGTTCCAAGAAAAAGTCAATTGAAGTTGAAGATATAAGAGAAGAGGAAGTTGAAGTAGAGGAGGTTGATAGTGGAGCTAAGAAGAGGAAAGCTGGGATAATGGATAAATATTTCGCTCCTAGAACAACTCCTGGAGCTCAGCCAACCATCAAGAGTGCCTTAGCATCAAAAGAAGCACAACATAGTGTGAAGATGCTTCTTGCTGAATGGGCTATAGTCAACTGTATTCCATTTAAAGCATTGAAGTGCCCTTTATTTCAAAGAGCTGTGGATGGAATGTGCTCTATAGGGCCTGGGTTTAAAGCCCCTAGTGCTTATGATTTTAAAACCAACTTGTTAAGAGATTGGAAAAAGGAATGTGAGTTACTCATTGATGGTCATAGAGCTAAATGGAAGAGTAACGGCTGCACACTTATGGCGGATGGATGGACTGATGTGAGACAACGGACTTTAATAAACTTCTTAGTTTATTCTACCCACGGAATGATGTTTGTTAAGTCTGTTGACGCATCAGATTTAGTGAAAGATGCTAAAACTTTGTTTACATTGTTTTGTGAAGTGATTGAGTGGGTTGGTTCTAAGAATATAGTTTATGTAGTGACTGACAATGCTGCCAACTATGTGGCATGTGGAAGGTTGATCAAGGAGAAGTATAGAAATATTTATTGGTCTTCTTGTGCTGCTCATTGTTTAAATCTTGTATTGAAAGACATTGCAAGCATGCCTCATGTGTCGGACATTGCAGCAAAGGCATCAAAGATAACAGTATTTGCTTACAATCACATGATATTCTTGTCTTGGTTGAGGAAGAGGACAGGTTGGAAAGAAATTGTGCGTCCTGGTGCTACAAGGTTTGCTACTACCTTCATTACATTACACAGCATATACATGCACAAATATGACTTGCAAGCCCTTGTTGTCGATAAACACTTTGTGGACCATAAGTTATCTAGAACTACTCCAGGAAAAATTTTTAGTGCCATCATATTAGATAACCGGTTTTGGAATGAGTGCTACCAAATTGTGAAGATTATAACTCCTCTGATGAAATTGTTGAGAATTATTGACTCGGATGAGAAGCCCTCACTTCCATATGTTTATGAAGGCATGCAAAGGGAAAAAAGTGGAATTAAGGAGATGTTCAAGAGGAATAAAGATCAATATAAGCCCTACACAAATATCATTCAAGCGAGATGGGATAAACATTTGAAAACCAATCTCTATGCAGCTGCCTATTTATTGAACCCGGCATTCGTATATAATCCAAACTTTGTTCACAAGGGAGGGTTAATGCAAGCTTTGATTGACGTGGTGGAGGCTAACTCAGATGAAAATGTTGATTGCTTTAAGGTAATGAAGCAAGTGACATTATATCTTGATGGCAACGAATCTTTCAGCAGAGAGACATGTAAAAAGGGGGCTGAAAAACTAGATCCTTGTAAGTAACTATGGCTATTTAGTTCCAGAATGGCAACGTGTTTTCTTTTATACATGTTTTATTCAGCAAAGGGACATTATTTATATGTTTTATTTTGTAGATGAATGGTGGATGTACTATGGCTATTCAGTTCCAGAATTGCAACGTGTTGCAACACGTATTCTTAGGCAAACGTCTGCTTCTTCTGGCTGCGAGAGAAACTGGAGCTTATTTGAGCGCATCCATACAAAAAGGAGAAATAGATTGCAGCATCAAAGGCTGAATGATTTGGTTTACACTAACTATAACTTGCGATTAAAGCATAGGTAACTTTAGATATTATGAAAAATGCTTTTAATTAATATGGATTAAGTTTTAAATTTTAACTGAAATCATTTGTCATTGGAAAATTGAAGGGGTGCATTGAATAAAAAGAAGACAAGTTATGATCCCATTGACTACGAGTCTATTGATGAGGTGGATTTTTGGGTGAATGAAGAAGATCCCATTCCAGAATTTAATGATGAAGATGCAGAAAATCTTGAAAGTGTTCTTAACAATGAAGGCATTGCACTTTCATCAACTCTGGATAGGATTAATAAAGGTTTATATAATATGTCCTATTGTTATCCTGTCACTGATTTATTTTCCATCCATATAATTATTTGTTATACATAATCATTGATATTAATTATTGTTGTGCATATGCGTAGGTGACGAAGATAGGGACATTCCTAATCCCCCGGCTTTGAATGATGATGTTACTACTACTTACTATTTCACTAATCCAGCACCTATTGACTCATCTCCAATAGATCAGCTTGATGAGTTGTAGAGTTTGTTGAATTATCATTTACTCATTTGGCTATGGTTGATGAATGATTATTGATATTGTTATGTTTTGACTATATTTTGATGTTAGTTATGGGTTTGCTTTGAAGAACTTATTATGTATTTTAACTATTTTTATGTTAGTGATGACTTATAGGTTATGAATGTTGATTATTTTGTTATTGTCAATTAAATTATAATATTTTAATATGGCCGGTTTGACTACCGGTTCGACCACCGGTCCGACCCCGGTTGACCCATTAACCCTTGAACCTGTACCGCGACCGGTTCATTGACCGGTCCGGTTTTTCGTTCCTTGATTATCCATACTTTATGACTTCAAGTAAATTGCGATTTTTAAAGAAATACAAATCTTATGATAATTGTATGTATGAAAAAAAAAAAAACGAAAACTATTCTTAACGTAGACTTTACAATAATTAATTAATTTGAATTGGTTGGTTGGTAAAATAATATTCAATGCCAAGATAATTGTTAAAACAATTAAAAACACATCAAATAGGAAAAATATTTTGATTTCGTGTATATTGCAGTCCTTCACACATTTCTTAATAATGCCCATCTCCTTCAGAATCACATTTCGTATGACCAAACCCATGTATACTTACAACTATATGTTGTCTCTTTCAGATTGTTCAGCTTATTTTATATATATATATATATATATAGCGAATTGATTAGGAAAGTAACAACGATAAGTCCCCATAACTGACAAACTTGTTCCCACTAAATTTCTTTGTTAATTTGTTACACATGCAGGTTTCATTTCTAATTTAATATGTTACTGTTTTAGTGAACTAATGTTTACATCAGTAGTTGGTTTTTCAAAGGTTAAACATCGAAAAAGAGTGTAAAGTTGACGAACTCGTGAACTAAATTAGATTGCTTGTTTTGTCTAATATATTATATTATTGTGTGAAGTGGTCGTTAAGCTCATAATTATGACCAAAAGATTGGCTCCGTTGCTTCCCCTGCCACATTCAAAATTCTAACACAAGTTCCAAATTAATTATGAAGATATCATAATCTAAGGGTTGGTTCGGTGCACAACCCAAAATTTAAATAAACAAGTAACATATTATTATTGCATGTTAGTGGGAAGGGTATGGTGATGAATAAACATATATGGATCTAATTAATTAATTAAAATAGAAATCAAGGAATTATAATATTTGAAGTGAACAGGTGACCAGCCAAATTGTAAACACACATAATATAGAAATTATAGAGGTGGTGGTTAGCCACCACGGCACGTGGTCTCATCGGAGTAGCACTGTTATGAACGAGAGTGTACATCTCACCTTGACCTTCAATTAAATTAATTATTATTGTTATGGTTAGTATTATATAGTGACGACTTTAATTTAATTTGTCGGTGTGTTCATAAGTGAGTTTGGTCAAATACAAGCCAAGTGTCATGTACAATTATAAGTTTCAACGAATTAAAAGGCCATGCAAGAGCAATACCATGAACCAACGGAAGTTGGTGCAGATGGGTAGGCATCTGCGCCACACCAATCCGTTCCTGGGTTCGATCCCAGGAAACGGAAGGTGTAAAGAATTTTCATTGGGAGCTCTCTCCCCTGGGGCGCCTCAAAGAGGTGAATTCCTGTCGGGCCTATCAGATTGGGGGCGCCAGGACTAGTCGGTTGTCGGGGGCCTATGTCGGTAAATCCGGCGTTGGCCTTCAGGTTAACGCCGGATACCTGGAAGGTGGGTGCACCGAAGGCCAAAAATGGTCCATTACATAAACCATAAAAAAAAAAAAAAAAAAAAAAGGAGCAATACCATGAATTTTGAGTTTGAAGGGAAAATAATGGCCTTTTGGTTTGGTTGTTTGTTTTTCTAACCATTTGTTGTTGACTTTGGGTAAGGTAAAGTTGAAGAATGTGGTCACGGTGGTTGGGGACTTGAGGGCTGTGTTTAATGCACCTCACAAAAAACCTACCAAAAATATAAACGAACCCACACATATCGAAATATTTACTCCTCTTCTCGTCTTATATGTCCAACTGTCCAAGTCACTTCCAAATACGTTTCAACGAAACTAACAAAAATTTTAAATTTTATATATTAATTATGTTTTAAAATTTAATAACTTTCTCATTAACTTTACTAATATTTGATATACACTCGGTTAAAAAATGAAGGATAAAATTTTATGTTCTTATAAAAATTTAATAATATGATGTGACATATAAATGAGATAAAAAAAAATCTTCTCACTGCCTTATAAATAGGATCAGATGAGCATTTCTTTAATAGTTTTTTTTAAAAAAAATTTCAACGCTCACAACTTATTCTCTTGTCTTATTTATATGACAGAGAGATGGTTTTTCCCTTAGTATAGGTCATAATCTCATTAAATGTTTATATGAATATACAATTTTATTCTTCATTTATCATTTAGTAAACTTTATTTAATTACTTTCTTTTTTTTGCCAGTATATTTATTTTCTTATACTCCTTCTCATTAGCGCGTGTGTATCAAACAAGAGTAAAGTTGAAAGGAAATTAAATTAAATTGTAAAATAAAGTTAATGAGATTTAAGATTTTTCTTAATTTCAGTAAAGTGTGCTAGAAATTAGAAGTGTCTCATAGACAAAATCATATGAGAAATTAATTGTTTAATTTGTAAGTAAAAAAAAATGCAGTACCACCAATAATGGTTGGTCTTATCAGGAATGAATTGATATTTTTTTAAATAAAGTCAAGGATTTGAATGTCATAAATTAAAAAGAAAAACATGTTATGATAATTACGTACCCTGGCCAATTAAGTTTGAAAATGTTGATATTTGATTTGGGAGCACTAGATATCAAAGGGATACATTAAAAAGGAATACCACAACACAAAATGGGAGGTGGTTGAAACTTCTATTCTCTTAACTAATACCTCGCATTAAAGTATTGTTATCCCGTCAATGTTTATATCATTCACCAAACTTCCTCCATCAATTATTCAATATATTCCTTCACCAATATATAACTAATATAAACCTAATCTCCAAATTTAACCAAATTCCATATATCCACTCACTTAAAAAAAAATTTTCCTTCAAAAAGGTAAAATAATAAAGAGAGAATTAAGGAGAAAGACTAAGGAAAGAAATTATTTATTATTGAGGATATTAAAAATTATAATTATTTTTAAGGACTGAAAATTAAAATATAATTTTTAACTATGAAGTTAACTTTATCTAACCTCATCTCAACTATTTGAGGGTCAAGTTATCAAATTTGACAATATCTTCTTATAGAATTTGATAAAAAAAATATTTATATACAACTTGGCATTTTTATAATATTTTGTTGGGTACACATTATATTATTTTAAAAGTTACACAAATTAAAATAGCATCTAAAATCCACGAATAATTAGATATCTCCCTCTTTTTAGGTTTTTATTATTTTTAAAAAATTAAAAAAATCACAAAAAAATATTATAATATATTTATTCATGAAAAAAAAAACTTAAACAAACCGGATGCATCCTAAAAAGAATGTTATCAAAATGAAAATACTAAAATTTAAAATCCTTAAACAATAAATTCTTAAATATATATACTACCAGTATCATGAGAATATCAATTCCTAAATAAAAGTGAGACGTACTTGACAAGGAAACGTTAATTGATATCTAACTATCACTGGTAAAGATGGGGTTGGAGAAAATGTAGGAAGTTTAGTGAGGGTTAATTTTGTAATTTAATATTTATATTTTAATTTTTTTTGTCCTTTAAAATAATTACAATTTTTAAGGTCTTTATTAACAAATTTTTTTTATTGGTCATTATCCCTAGTTTTTCCAATAATAAACAAACAAAATTAATGTATCCAGTAGAGAACCAATAGTTGGTCTAATGATGTAAGACTGTATTAAATTCCTCTAGGTCTTGTATTTGATTTTCAGAAAAGACACATGTATTTGGAGAGATAACCACAAACCTCAAATTGAATACCGAATGATAATATAAAAAAAAAAAAAAAAAAGTTGTACTCAGCCAAACAAAACAAAACCGGGCCGCAATGAAGTGCTATATTGTCTTTTTCATGTGGTAAGAAATTAAACAATATCCTGCAGGTCCATTATCTTACAAATTAAATTTGATTGGATTAATCATTAATTAGTAAATTATTTATGAAGGGTTTAAAATAAAGTTATGGAAGACTGATAAACTTGGTGGCAGGCAGGCTTAGCCGACCCAATCCATGAAAGCAACGTTATAATGAACTGTGCTCCTTTTGTTTAACAGCAAATTTAAAAAAAAAAAAAAAAAGACGGTGGCTGATGCCTTTAGGTTTATTAATTTTAATGCGTGTATATATTTACAAAAAAGAAAAATTATGATCCTTTTTTATTATATGGCATCTAATTAGTTAGATGCTATTGTCAACAACTCAACATCTTTATTCTTTACTTTACAAAAATGTTTTTTTTAAGAATTATTTTTAAATTCTACTGTCACTATATAATACTTTAAAATTTGTTGCACATGTTTGGTGAATTATCTTAAGCGCATTTCAATTTCATGGAATTTGCACAACCCCTTATATGGATGACTTCTAAGTTTTTTTCCACATTTATATTCTTTTTTTTTTTTTTTTGAAGAGGCCGTTTCATTTTTAAATACATAATATCTCCTTTGATTCTAAATATAAAATAAAGTTGGTTTTTTTTTTTTGAGATATTAAGGAAATCAAATAAATTACTTAATCATATCATATATTGCGTATCATTAAATTATATATTAGTTTATAAGTTAGGCAAAATAGTTTGGAGAAAAAATGATAAATATAAATATTTTAAAGTAATTTCATTAGCTTTCTTAATATCTCTACAAAAATTCAACTCTGTCTTATATTTAGAAACAGAAGGAGTGATTCGATTTTGACTATTTTCTACTAAATATATAATTATTTTGGAAAATGTAAAAATTATACCAAAAGGAAAGTGTATAGTGTATAGTTTCTTAAAAACGCTTTTTAAATTTCAATAGACTGATATCTTGCTTCAAAAATGAGAAGAAATGGACTTCACAAATTATTCTAATGAAGAATCAAACAAATAGAACGTGGATAGTTACTGATAGTGTTTAGAAATTTCAAATTTTCAAAATATTATTTATTCAAAATAAGTAATAAAAATAACTAATGAGAAATAAAAGAGAAATGATACTAGTGACATAGGCCACTTCGAGTATTGAGCTAGCTATTTGTAGCTTTTTGAAAACAAATTGCTTGAGATAAAAATTATTGTCTCCATCATTAAAATAGAAAGCGACTATGATATAATTAATTAGTTGTCAAAATTTAAACCACAAGCCAACAGATTTACATATAACATGACACCAAACTCATTATTGAGATTAATAAATTGCAAACATAACGCCACAAGTTTATATATTTTTCTTTTCTTAAATTAAAATTTTTAATAAATACTTATGAAAAATAAAAAAATGAATTAACAAATTCACAAAGGAAAAAGTCAACTACTAGACCACTATATATAAAGAATGAACAAACATGGATAAATCCAAGTTCAAATATCACTTCAATGGATATATGTTATAGTTTGTTGAATGATATATTAGAATTGATGATTATTAAGAAGATAAAAAAAATGTTCATTGTGGTTTTATAATATATATATATATATATATATATAAAAGAAGAGAAGATAAGACCATATATATATACACACATATCCCTTTCACACGAGCATAGAGAAATATAAAATAAATTACGTACAAAGCTTTAACATCATGAATTGAAAAAGGTAATATTATACTTATTACCAACTTCTCACTCGAACTAATACATATCATTTCATTCAATACAATTTCAATGAATAAGACACCTATGAGATAGTTGATTATTTTGCGTCGCCGTTTCTTTTGTTAGACTCCTTTTTTCTTTCATTTTTTTGACTTTGTGACGCTTGTGGTCCGCTATTTATATATTAAGTTTCAACTAATTACTATTATATTTTCGTGACATTTGTTATTATTAGTTTTATATTGAAGAGTGAAACCGTGAGTCATCACCATCTTTTACACACACACACACACACACACAAAACATATGAGATAAAACTCACAGGCCCTTCTAGATGCCTTTTTTATATTTCATATTTTATTTATGAATGAATCATCGCCCTAAGCTAGTGAGAAACGATACACGCTCGATATATAGGTAACTTATACAACTATATTCCTTTAATTTAAAATTAGTTATTTGTCAAAAATTTTCTTTAAATTTGAAGTTATTTACAGACTAAAATACAGTATAAACTTGCCAATAATAGTTGCGGTGAGTAGAAAAAAAGTGACTCTTGTTCAACAAAATTTAAAGATTGGGTTTGTGTAGTTGAGTAAAGACAAATTTTTTTGAAAATAAAAAAAAAATAAAGGAGGAGGAATGAGAATGGATGAGGCTCAGAGGCTTCATGTGTGAAACAAGGATGACACTCAAACGTTAGATACCATATACTTTGCTTGAGGGTAACATTTCTGGTACACAACGAATCCTTTGCAAAATCTGCTGCCACGTGTCACTGAGGTTGGTGGGTCCAGTGGAGGCCCATTGAGCCCACAAGTTTGGGAGGGGCATGAGATTTTTGGTGTGGTGGGGGAACTGACGTGGCTCCCTCATCTCAAACTGGCATTTTTCTCTGCCTTTCCCTTTTCTGCATTTTTGTGGTTTGTTATTGTTAGCTTCACAAACGTCAATGTTAATGTTGTTACTGATTCATGCACTCTTCTCATTCATCACTTAATCCTCACGAAATTCCTCCTCCCTTATCTCACTTATCCAATGCCCCCACCACACCCTTTTCCTCTGTTTATCTCATGCTACTAATTAATATGTATTCCAGTCGAATCAGATATTTTAGCATAAAAAAGCTTTTCCAACATATTTTTTAAAAGAAATTTATAAAGTTCATACTAAATACCACTTGGGATTCTTAGTATAAGAACTAGTTGACTCATTTATATAGATTAAGAAATTTAATTATGTTAGTTATTTATAACAGATATAGGTTGGTTTTCTTAAAATATAATCTTTTATCATAGCCACCCAATTAATAGGGATATTCTAGGGGGGAAAATTATAAATTCAAGAAATAAAGTGGATTGGAATCCTATATTTATTACCAAAATCAATCTCCACCAAACTCTTATACTAGTATGAAGGATGTATATTGGTTAAAAATATTTAAACCTTTTTACTCAAAGTGATTGACGTGTTGTTATAATTTAATCACAAGTTTGAGTCTTTATTATTTGTTCCGGGCTCGAGGGTAAACCTTCTTTAAAATGGAGGAAGTGACATATGTTCATGTTTGGTTTGAATTTGAGTAGAAGCTAGATGCAGTTTATATTGGCTTTTTGAGGCTTCTAAGGAAGGTGTTTTTTTTTTTTATAGTACTAAGGAAGGTGTTTTGTATTTGTGTTACATGCATAGCTTTGATATTAAAAACGCTGGACTTAAAAGATGAAACATCTGGTTCAAAATATATTAAGAGCTAAACTTATAAGGATGTGTTGTTTTTTATATAAGATCCATCTTGTTTTCGTCTCATCATTTTTTTTTAATTTTACCTCTAATTAATTTTATGCCTCTCCTTTTCTCTCATCTTTTTTCTTCTACTTATTCTCTCCCGCACTTAGTCTCTCAAAAAATAGGGGTCTTTTAGAAAAATAAGTTATATTTTTTAAAATGTTTATTGTGTTTAACCAATTTTAATTAAATTTTTATAATTTAATTATTTGACCCTTATATTTTAAATAAAATACCACCATTCATAGCCATTTCTCTATTTTTTTTTTGTTTGGTCGAAAATAGCCATTTCTCTATTTCATGGCTTACAAATGATTGGATATCACGTCTATTTGTCAATATATTGCCCTGGTTTTTGCTAGTTTTGTTGTTTTTCCAAGTTCTGAGGCCTCTGTGTGTCGGTGAGTCTTTGGTGTTGGTATGTGCAGCTTTTTTATAATTGGATTGGTGTCAGTGTGTTTTTTTTTTTGGGGTTTAGTGCTGTGATTTTTTTGGTTAAAAAATGGCACATATAAGGTTAAAATTATTTATCATTTTTTATTGGGGAAAGAAATGTGTTTTGAATTATGATCCTTGAAATTGTTTTTAAAAAAATAGTGAACCTGCCCCAATATCCCTATATTTTTATTAAGAAATTAGTATATAATTGCTACATCAGTGACATACAATTACCACAATAATCATGTATCATCTTCAAATCTTAACTAAAGTTAATTATAATTTTGACTTGGTCAAAGTTGTAATCCCTTTTTAAGATTTCTAGTGTAAATTATTTTCACATCTTCTAATAAATGTTTTTATGGGATTTGAATTTATGTTTATCTTCAAATAAAATCACTTACTATATTAACCAACAACTTATTGAGAAGTTAGTCAAAATTTTGTGAATGAATTATTATTTGATGAATAAAGTGCTCGTTTGGAATAGCTTATTTTTGGACAATAAGTGCTTATAAATCGTAATTCACGGTATACGAGGTAAGTATGTGAGAGGAGTTTTATCTCGGCTTACGTAATAAGGACTTATTGTTCAAATATAAGCCCAACCAAACACATACCCTTAAGTTTACCATGAATTCAGATATTAGAAACTATGGTTTTTCTTTTTTATCGATTACCCTTAAAAGTTTTTTTCCCTAAGGTCAAAAAATTAATAACATGTATGAAACTTTATATATTGATGATCTCAAATAAAAAATTAAAATAATTAAATAAAATATGGTCAATTAATCTCAAATATGTTGACAATTATGTTTAGGCATAACTTTATAATCTAGTAATAGTAATATGAACCTTCCATTTCAATATATTCTATATGAATTTATAATTATAGTACTTTAATACCCTTATCAAAATCTTCGTATATTTTTCATGGAATGTTTGGCCGCAACCAAAGAAAAGAATCGCTCCTTTATTTATTTGATTTTTTTTATTTAAAAAAATTACTCGTGTGAGATCACTTATTCTCTTTTTGATATGACGAGTGACAACTATGAAAAATAATAAAGAGTGGGTTCCACACGAGAATGTGACTTCGCACCAAAATCATTTTCTTATAATTGATAAGCGAGAGATTTAAATGCTTATCATCTACTAATTATCCGATAAAGTTTGATACAGGGATAACATTATTTTTAAAATATCAATTATATTATTATATTTTTAAGCAATTAAAAGATTAAAGTCAAATATACTTATATACATGTGATTTTAATTTTATTAGAAATATTTAAGCTTTTTTTATTTTTAAATTATTTGATTATTCGTTTTGAAACAATAAGTAAAATAAGGAAAGGTTTGTGTTTTTTTGATAAGCAAAATTTTTTTTACTGTACTAACCAATAAATTTTTCTCATTAGTGATGCGGTTTGAATACATATTTTTACGATAATTTTTAAGGTGTGTTCTTATCAATTGGAGCAATGTGTGAGGTTACATTTGTGGTGTTCCAATTAACAAAATTTAAAACTAATACAGCTCATTAATAATAAGTATTAGCATTTTAATAATAAATAATTAAACAAAAAATAAAATCTAATTTGAATGTAAATCATGTCCAGCTCATAATCTTGTAGTTATCAACTTATAGCATTATGTGGGGGAGATAGGAGATGGATATTATCATTATGTATTTAATAAGAAAAGGAAATAAAAAAGATATATATAGCTTTTTCTGGTTTTGCTTCAAGAGCAGCCATTGGCACTAATTAATTTGATGCTTTTCTTTTGCTTGGGGAGTTGCCAAATTCCAATTGATGACAAGTTGAAGCGATAAAACGTGAAGCGATTAATCGGATTAGCCAACCCTTTCCTGCTGTCACATTGATGGAAATTTCCAATATTCAACCAAATTATATCAACAAAACATAAAATGTAATGAATTTACAAAAAATAAGCCATTTACAAGTTTTTAAAAACGCAACTTCTTATATATTTTTAATCGTGATATTGATGACCATGACTCAAAATTTTTTCAATAATAAAAAATAATTGGAAAACTTACATTCAGGTCCCAAACAAAAGAAAATATGAAAAAATGGTTTCTTAGAATTTCACAATTGCATTTAAGTCTCATATGACTTTTTTGTAATAAATTTCAATTCTGCTAACAAGTCTGTGAGCGTCTGCTAATAAGTCTAGGGGTGTGTCATTGACAAATCTAGGAGCGTCTATTAGCAAGTTCATGAGCATCCATTATCAAGTTTATGATTAAAATTTATTGCACAAAAATCCCACAAAACTTAAATGCAATTTTGAGATTTTAAGGTATCATTTTTCATGTTTTCTCTTTTCCAGGGTCTAAATGAAATTTTCCCAAAATAATTTCATATAATATATTTGTAAAAATATAAAACATGAAAAATGCATGTAAATAGTATTTCACATATAAAGTCATAGTTTTACCTTGCAAAGGAAAATTACTCGTAGGTCGTGTGTGGATAAGAAAATTAAACACAGACATGTCTAAATTTTTATATTTACAAATTCTGTGGAGTCATTTACAAGTTAAACGTCAATTCAAATTTTTATATCTACAAAATTCATTTGTATTAGTGAAAAAAAAAAGTGTTTCAAATTTTATTAGTATTTGATTTTCTTACCTCAGTTGCATAATTTCTCTATTTTTAGTATTATTATTTTTAAAATATGGTATGGCAAAGAAAAACAAGGATGTAATTTTTTTTGCTAATTAAATTATTTAATTTTTTGGGCTGATGGTGGGGAAGAAGTGGATAATGAGGACGACAAAATTTGTTGGCAAAGAGTGCAAGAGAATGTGCTGTACGTGGAAATGAAAAAGACCTTCATGGGCCCCACTTCAGATTCTCTTTTACTTAATTACGTAATAAGCCCCAGAAAATTAGTAGAAGCTCACTCTTCACTTCAAATTAACTAAGGAAAAAAAAACTATAATTAAAATTAAAGCGTCATATACTCACTGGAATTTTACCTTTTTTTCCTCCCTAAAATGGGAAAATTACATCCCAATTATATAAATTTTAAATTAAATTTCTAAAACTATAGTTACTTTTATCATAGCCTACATTATGTAAATAATTATAATTTTTAAATGTTTTAATGTATTTATAAAATATAAATCTCTCCAATTGTAGCCCCATCTAATTTTTTCTAATGTTCTCATCAAGTTTACAAGCACATGATATTTTATAGGGCGGATATATATAATAAACTTGCCATGAAGATTAAAACTTTCTTGGTTGAATCACGCATAATTAATGAATCAAGTGATCATATATATAAATGGCTTAGTGGACAAAATTAATAAATAAAAAAATAATAGAGTTGGGAAGCTGGCATAATGAAATTGTTCTATAGGTTTGTCATGTGCATAAGCAACATTTGTTGTTGGAAACGCGTATGAATAGGCTCGTCGTATCATTGATTTATTATATATTTTTCAAGAGAAAGCAACAATTATTGTAATCTCATCCTAGTTAATTATGTCAGTGTGTAGATTACGAATCTCCTTCCCCCCTAATTAATGAATTTACTGGCTGGTTTAATTCGTCTGATTGGAATTATTTTTCTATATATTTCCCAAAATTATTGCGCCATAACAATTAACATGAACATGAGAATATACTGTTAGGTTCCAAATGAATCATATTTTTTGTTGGTAGAAAATATTTTTTTTCTTTAAGCAGCCGCTGGAACTCCTTTTCCCAATTATTGTTCATTATTATTGTTATGCGTTAAATTAAATTATGAAATATACATTTTATTAATTAAAACAAGATGTCTGTTTAGCGTTCTTATTAATTAAATCATAAAGTATTTGTGATCTGTTGATGATTAATCTATATTTTAAATTCTTTTTTTTGCAAAATCCAAATTGGACTGACTGGCCAGAAAAAATCCAAATTGGACAACAACAAGTTTTATCGGTTGACAACATATGTTAATTATAAAACTAATAATGAGAGAATCATTATTAACATTTCAATGCCGTATTGCTGTAGAGCATTTCTTTGTCTGAACCTCTATCTTATTTTTCAGATTTTGAGGAAAAGAGAGGAATTATGTTTCATTACGCTATTGAAGATTAATTGTGGTGGTGGACAGGTGGCATCTTATAATTGGGTAGTATAAGAAAAGGGTTGGGAGATGGCCAAATAGAACAGAAACAGACCAAGGAGTCAAAAGTTACGTAGGACACATGTGGCAACGTGACTTTTTGAAAACGATCTAATCCAAAAATATCTAATCCCCAAATATATACACAAAATAATTCAAAATCAAAAGAAAATTCCATTGAATATTGCCTGTTCTTTAATTTTTTTGGCCGAAATATTGCTCGTTATTTGCATTATCGTAAATACAATTATTTTATTTCATGCCACCTCTTTCGTATATTTGTTTAGATGAAAGGAGTATTACTATTAGGTCATGTCCGTCCAACGAAGACAGGTAATAATATTTCTTAACAAAAAAATAATTGTAAATAATACACGATCTTGATTTTTTTTTTAAAAAAATAAAACATAGTCAAGTCTAATTCACAAAATGGTTCCAAACTCATACCAATCATGTGGCCAAGTTTTTGTTGGAGAGAATCATGTGATCAAGTTGAAGAATCAACGTTTAGAGGAATCAAAACATTTATCGGTGTAATTAATCATGGTTAAGAGTATTATATAGAGAAAAAATATTAGTGGGACCTCAAAATAGTAGTTTATTAATGTAGAATTATTTCATTTAAAGGATGTTGGGTATATTTGATTGATGGATGAATGATACGCTGTAAGTGTATTAAAGGGAAGTAATTTGGATTTTATTATAGTTACTGTCTTTATCTGTGGAGAGAGATAATAAAATGTAACAAAAGAATAACATTATAAATAATTAATTTAGATAGATTAATAAAATGAGATAAATTAGTTGACTATTAAAAATATGATGTGGTCTTCCTAAAATACCCCGACGTAATGTTATATTACATTTTAATTTATAAATTAGAGAAATTAGCTTCAAAAAATAATAATTATAAAAGATAAAATAGATTGAAATCTTTTATTAGACACAAATTAGCTCTTATATTAAGAATAAAAGGGACATGCCACTTACATTGAGTATTAAGAAGGAAAAATTATGAAAAAATCCCTCATTGACAACTTATTTGTTAAATGGGACATTCGCGTGCAGATAATCTTCTGCGTGTGCAAAATATCTTCTCTGGTGTACAGATAATCTTTCCTATATGTGTGTAAAAATCTTCCCCCGTGTGTAGATATCTTTCCAGATCCCATTTGACAATTAAGTTGCCAGTAAGATTTTTTGCACAATTCTCCCTCATAAGAAATGCTAATATGGATTCACAAGAAAGTCGGATTGGAAATAGAATAAAGGAGTAACTAATTTTAACATATGAAAATATGATGTAAATCTATTTTCTTATTATAGAATAAGACTCGTGTTTTATAGCTAGTCTCAATCTAGACAAAAGAGGGGGACGAATGATGGTCAATGTAAAGCTTTACCGAATCAATATTGATCAATGTAAATTTTTTTTTGACAATTTATTTAAAATTTTGGTTATTGGTAGATCATATGTAATTCATGTAGTCGATTTCACTTAGCACATAAGTAGTGAAACATGTGATAAAAATTTAATAATTAGGTTGATTTTAGATATTTATAATTATTTTATTACGGTTATTTCACTTATTTGAATAAAGATGTTTTTAATATATATTAATTAAATTAATTAGATTTTATTAGATTTCCATTATCATTATTTTTTTGGTATTTACTTTCAATTTCAATAAGACAGGATATTCATACTAACTAGATCATCCGAAATCCGATCATCATTTTTTAGATTATATTTGAATGTGAATTATTTTACTATTAATTTTATTATCCTTAGACTCTATAGATTATAAATACCCTAAATTTTTTTTGAGTTATATTTGAGTTTTTTGAATAAAATATTTGTTTCTTCTCGGCCTCCCCCTCTTTTCTGAAGTTTTCTCCCATTTGAAAAAGAAAAGGAGAGGAATGTTTCAACACGCCTCATTAGTTAGGTGACAAAATTTTACTGATATAATTTAAAAATAAATATATAGTAATAAAAATTAAGATATTTTTACTTTTAATATTTAAAAAAACAACAACATAAATCAAATTGTAATAAACAGGTCTTTAAAAATATATTTACTACTGTTTTTTTTTTCAAAAAAAGGGGACGATCCTACCACTCCCTATGGCGGCATCCAGTGTTTTCCGGCTTTCTCGATTGAGTCAAATACACGAGTAACAAATTAGTCCAAGCTCAAGGAGTACTAATGCATGTGGGCAAAAATAAAAAAAAGGGAGGGCGAATGCATGGTTTAACATTAACAAGTGGGCTTCCTGAGAAATATATTTACTATATTCTATTTTAGTTGCTTTATTAAAAAAAAATAATAAGAATTTTGCATTGAAATCATTGTTTGAGGACGTCAACTGTAGACAGTAGTAGAGTTCAATATTCACGGGTTAATGAGGAATATTGAATAGGTAATAGGTGGCTAGAGGCGAAAACTACCCCCCAAAACATATGTGCCTTAAATGCTAACTTCACTGAAACACATCTACCAAAGCACCAAAAAAAAAAAAAAAGAGAGAGAGAGAGCCAAGGCCTCATCGTCTTCGTCTTCCTCCTCTCTCCCACCAAAAGCAGAGAGAGAAGTAGGCCCCACCACCCTCCTAACTCTCTTTGAAAATGTTTATAAAGCACTCGCAGGCTTCTCACATTCTGCATTACCATTTAGCTCTACCCCCATATAGCCCAAACACCTCACCGCCCACTCTCTATTATTCTATCTCCTTCCTTCTTTTTTTCTTTCCTTCAACCCAAAAAGTCTCTGTTCTATTACCAAAATTCAGAGACCTCTTTGTTTCTCTCTGGCCTCTTCATTCTTTTCGTCTCCTTTAAGTCTTTAAATGTGTAAAGCCCAGTGAAACAAAAAGAAGAGCAAAAAAAAGGTTCTGTGCTTTGCGATGGGGAATTTGTTGAGAGCAGAGTTGTCTGTATTTCTGGTGTTTCTCTGTGTTCTTGCTGTGTCAGCCTCTGTGGGTTATGACCACAAAGCTATTGTCATCAATGGCCAAAGAAGAATTCTGATCTCCGGCTCCATTCACTACCCCAGAAGTACCCCTGACGTAATCATCATGCTTCTCCGAATTTGTCTTCTTCATCATCTTCTTGTTTTCTTCAGGTTTTCTCAAAGCAATATATTTTTTTTAATTGAATCTGCAGATGTGGCCTGGGTTGATTCAGAAAGCCAAAGATGGAGGCGTGGATGTTATTCAAACCTATGTCTTCTGGAATGGACATGAGCCTTCTCCGGGAAAAGTATTTTGTTGTCTTCTTCTCTGTGGTTTTTTCCCCCAACTAATAATCAAAACATCACAGGGCCAATAAATAAATAAAGAATGATCAATCAGATTTTAATATTGTATATTTTTGAATTTTGCAGTATAATTTCGAGGACAGGTTCGACTTGGTGAAGTTCATCAAACTGGTGCGGCAAGCTGGTCTTTATGTTCATCTTCGCATTGGTCCCTATGTCTGCGCTGAATGGAACTTGGGGTATTAATTTTTTTCAATGAATAAATCCTTTTTTTTTTTTTTTTATGTTTTCATGATGGAAAAGAAAATGAATAAAACTTCTGGCATAACTTTGGAAAGCTCACATGCTCTGTTTACTTAATACTCTGTTTGAAAATTCAGGGGATTTCCTGTCTGGCTGAAATACGTTCCTGGCATTTCTTTTAGAACAGATAATGGACCATTCAAGGTTAGATTCTTTTAGAAATTAATTTTTTTATGCCTATTGATTTTTTTTTTTACTTAGTTATGAAACTTCGATCAATCATCTAAGAAAGAGTCAATTTTGTTTCATTGAAGGCGGCAATGCAAACATTTACTCAGAAAATTGTCACTATGATGAAGGCAGAGGGGTTGTTTCAAACTCAGGGAGGCCCAATAATTTTGTCCCAGGTAAACAAAACAAAAATAGATTTAAATAATAACTAATAATCATGTTAGTTAGAGTTTTTTTTGTCTTTTTCTTTCCCAACTTGTAATTTTCTAGAAAGTTAGGCTGTCATCATTTATTGATTTACATTAAAATCCAACCATATTTTTCTGAGACTTTTTGAAGCATTATTTTAAAATTTTCTATTTTTTTCCGAATTGAATATGGCAGATAGAGAACGAGTACGGACCAGTGGAATGGGAAATCGGAGCTCCTGGAAAAGCTTACACTGCTTGGGCTGCTCAAATGGCAGTAGCTCAAAAAACTGGTGTTCCATGGGTCATGTGCAAGCAAGACGATGCCCCTGATCCAATTGTAAGCCACCGCTCTTTTTTCTCTTGTCGCTTTCTTCGGCCATTCTTATTTATGACCCATAATTTTTGGTGGGCTTTTCAATTGGTTGGTTTTCATAAGTGGGTTTTGTGGCTTCAATTGTTTGACCCATTGTTGGTTCTTTAATTATTAATATTTATTTATTATTTATTCCTTTCGCTTTCAATCGGGAGATTCCTCCGTCTTCTCTGCCCTTCCGTCTGCTTCAGGCTTTGTTTTTTTCCCGGTTCTAGCGATTAGTGTAGTTCGTCGTTTTTGTCAAATTTTTCTGGGAAAGTTCGATGGTTCAGCATCAATTTAACGATTTGTTGGAGAAGAACTTGTATCTTTAACCTAAGCCTCCGTTTCATCTTTCGCTCTCTGATATTTGTTTTTTGCGATTGGCGATAGATTGATGCTTGCAATGGGTATTACTGTGAGAAGTTCACTCCCAACAAGAGGTACAAGCCCAAAATATGGACAGAGAATTGGACTGGCTGGTAAGTTAACTGATTATCTTGGCTTGTTATGTTTTGTATTTCCTCTAAGTCATTAGATTAAGCTGTCAATCTGGGATTCCAGTCCTTGTTTGTTATAATACTCTCCTACCTCCATTTTCTATTTCCTCTGATTAGTCTGAATTTCCTGTTCTGTAGGTATACCGAGTACGGTGCTGCAGTCCCTAGTAGACCAGCTGAAGACATAGCGTTTTCGGTTGCTAGATTCATACAAAATGGAGGCTCATATGTTAATTACTATATGGTATTTTCTTTTTGGTCCTTTGAACGTTCTCATTTGTGAATATTTATTTCCACTTTTGTATATTAAAAAGTTCATGTTGTAGAAACTTTGAAGTCTAATATCTATTATTTGGGTCCAGTACCATGGAGGAACTAACTTTGGCCGAACCTCAAGTGGCCTATTCGTTGCTACAAGTTATGACTATGATGCTCCTATTGATGAATATGGTATGCATGTGAAGTTAAAATTGAAGCACTACACGAATAAAGCAGAGACATATTCTTACAGTTATCTGAAACCTGATTCCAGGAAACTTAAACCAACCAAAGTGGGGGCATCTTAGAGATTTGCACAAGGCAATCAAGCAATGTGAACCAGCTTTAGTGTCTGTAGATCCTGTTGTGACATATTTCGGAAGAAATCAAGAGGTATAGTCCTTAAACTTGTTTCTGAAGAATACAAGCAGAACTGCATTGTGTTTCAAAAACTCATTTGTTCTCCTTATTGTTATCTTAGGCCCACGTGTTCAGGACAAGATCGGCTTGTGCTGCATTCCTTGCAAATTATGACCCCGGTTCCTCAGCAAAAATTCAATTTGGAAATGGGCAATATGACTTACCACCTTGGTCTGTCAGCATTCTACCTGACTGCAAAACTGTAGTTTTCAACACTGCAAAGGTAGTCACAAATGCCGGCAACTTAAATGCGTTTTGAAATTATCTGTTATGTCGCATATATTTCTTAACATAACACAGAATGTTCCACCTTGAGGCTTGAGCTGTTCTTGAATGACAAAAACTGTTATCCAGATAGCACTTTGATGAGAAATTCTTTGTCCTTGCTGCTTGGAGTTTTTTTTTTTCCAAGTGTGATTATTAAGATCTGCTGATTCATGCAGGTTAATGCCCCAAGGGATGATAAGTTATTTACACCTGTAATTAAATCATTCACATGGCAGTCATTCAATGAAAGACCTTCATCTGCTGGTGAAGATGATGCATTTGTAGCAAATGCACTCTTGGAACAGGTTAATGTCACCCGGGATACTACTGATTATTTGTGGTATATGACAGAGTAAGTATATCTCAACAGATCATTTCATACAAAAATTTCGTCGTCTTGATAGTTTCTACTAGTATCTCCTCTGGTTAATTGATAAATATTTTACTCATCCAGTGTCAATATTGGAGCTAATGATCTTAAGAGTGGACAATCTCCCGTTCTCACTTTAATGTCAGCAGGGCATGCTTTGCATGTTTTTGTCAACGGTCAATATTCAGGTAAATATGATATTGCTTTTCTGGTTTGTGTTTTCTTCCAACAAATTTCATCTTGCTTATCTATCACTTGTATTAATGTAGGACATGTTTATGGGAGCTTGGAAAATCCTAAATTAACATTTAGTCAGGGTGTAAAGCTAAGAGTTGGCAACAACAAGATTTCTATACTTAGTGTTTCCGTTGGTCTTGCGGTTAGTTCTCTCACTTTCTTGATATTTATGTGTTCTTTGCAACAGCTTTAATATGCAGATAAATGACCTTTGTTTTAACTCCTTTGATGTTCAATAATCCCAGAATGTTGGTGTTTTCCATTCGGTGCACTTTGAGAGCTGGAATGTTGGGGTGTTAGGCCCTATCACATTGAGTCTAAGTGGAGGGACTAGAGACTTGTCAAGACAAAAATGGTCATACAAGGTTTGTTATCTATGTTATATTTGTTCCACAATAACAACAAACAAATTTGTAATGATGGTGCAAATTTTCAAGTTCAATAGATGTAGACCTAATAAGGAGCTAAGTTGACCCGACCATTTTTGGAACATGAAACCAAACTAATCTGTATCATAAGTTACTTCTTATTTTAGTATGTAGTTTTGCAATTTGCTGTTTCAAAAGGAAGTCACTATAGAAAATCAGTCACCGATTTCTCTGTTGTTGAACAGGTTGGCTTGAAAGGTGAATCCTTAAGACTTCATACTGAAGGTGGTAGTACCAATGCTGGGTGGGTACAAGGATCACTATTGGCCTATAAACAACCCTTGACATGGTACAAGGTAAGGATGGTTTATGTTATCCAATCTTATAAATTCCGTCTGTTATAGATCATCACCTTCATCTGCATTTATTCTGAGTCATTCTGTGCTTCGGTGTATTGTCAGACAACCTTTAATGCACCAGCTGGCAATGATCCATTGGCTTTGGACATGGGTAGCATGGGAAAGGGTGAAATCTGGATCAACGGTCAGAGCATCGGACGACACTGGCCTGCAAACATAGGAAACGGCAATTGTGGAACCTGTAATTATGCTGGAACTTATACTGATACAAAATGCCGAAAATATTGTGGAACCCCCTCACAGAGATGGTAAGAAACTAGGACTTGCAACATCACAACACTATAGTCATATTTATATGTGATCTGCTACTAAATGATGTCATAAATTTTCAGGTATCATGTTCCTCGCTCATGGCTGAGGCCGAGTGGGAATCTTTTGGTTGTGCTTGAAGAACTGGGAGGCGACACAACCTGGATTGCTTTAATGAAAGAAACAAGGCAATAGATAATTACAAGATGAATGTGGTGCGAAGAATAGAGTTGGTTGGATTCATCGTTATAATGCTATATTTTCTTGTGTTAGTTGATCATGAAGAGAGAATTGTGAAAATGAAAAAGGGGTGTGTACATAGAGATAGGCATGCTGTTCTCTACTATATACTATATACTATTCCACACATTGTGGGACTTGTAGTGATTGTAGAATTGAGTCCTCACACACATTACTATAAAACAGGTGCATAAGGAGCCAAAGACCTCTCCATTATACTGCGAGGGAAAGCTGTCTGTTTCTTTCTTTTTCCTGGAATGATTGTATGTAAGAAGAATGTTCAGAGTAATAAATAGTTGCTTCCAAGTTTTAGATACGATTTGCAAGGTTGATATCATCTTGTTACTGCATTGTTATAATCACAATAAGCAACTGGAATCACGCTTAATATTTAATGCAAATTCATAACTTAAGCTTACATCATACATAAACTTGCACAAATCTTTACGTAGTTTTTCATTGCCTCCCTGGAACCTCCTTCCATATTAGCCCATATCTCCCAGAGCTCAATTATCACATTTTCTGGCCCATTAGTCGTAGCCCCATTTCCTTGATCATTGTGTTTTGATGTTTGTGCTAAGTGTTTGTTTGGGGGAAAAAAAAAAAAAAAGAACACTTCCTCAAGCATTTTTCAAAAAGCTTAGACAAAATTCCTTTTATATATTTATCTCATAAATATTTTCAAAAGCTAAAACAAACCGTTACTAAGTGTCCGTTTGGATTAGTGATAGTAAAAATGATTTTTTTTTTTTAATATGATTTTTACAAACTTATAACTTATTTGGGAAAACGGCTTAGAGGTTGAAACGCGCGGTTACCTTGCCAAAAACACAGTGGCCAACTTTTGGATGTCTGAGAAAGCCGCATGAGCTTCTGATCCAAAAGCAGCTCCTTCAAGAAGCGCACGAGTGCTGCTTTTCAGCCACAATGGGTTGCTTCTACTATCACCATGCTTCACTTTGGAATGAATGCCATGGGTCCCACCAATTCGTTCCCTTAATCTTAATGCCCTGACAACCCATGTACGTCCCTTGTCCACTCTTGTCTTGTTCATTTTTGGTGAAGCAGATTGGTCGTTTAGGCTAATTAATAAGAAAAAGAGAGAGATAATATTGATGTTTATATTGGTAAAAAATTAACTTTAATTTTAGTTATAAAATATTATTTAGTTAAGAAGTTTGAAAGGTTTATGATTTATAATATGTATGTATGTACTAAATATATCTAATCAAATTAAAATTAACATATTTTTAGTATTTACAAATTTTCTCAATAATACATTAATTTTTTTATTATAATTTTTCACTTCAATTATCATAATATATACAAATAATATATATATGTGTGTGTGTGTGTGTGTGTGGTATTCAATAAGATTCATGCTTTTTTCAGTCATCTTCCATCTAAACTGGCTTTTCAAATAATAATCCAAATAGGTTTAAAGTTAGAAAGAAAAAAAGTCACTTCTGCCACTGCCAATCCAAACACAAATAACCTTTACAATCTGACTTTTATCCTATCTTATTTTTGTAAAATTCTGATTGCAAAAAAGTCATTTCTGTCATCGCTAATCCAAACAGGCACTTAAGATATGATAAATTTCAAATTATAAATGTGATTTATGTCTGGATTGACGGTGGTAGAAATATTTTTTTTTTTCAAACTAAAACTTGTTTGGATGATTATCTAAAAAATAAGTTTAGATAAAAAATGACTGAAAATAACATGAATTTTATTAAATAATGCATGCATGCATACATACATACATATATATTATGTATATATTGTGATAATTTAAGAGAAATCAAAATTAAAATTAGATAAAACACAAATAATTAATTTATTTTTAACTAGTATTATATTACTAAAATTAGAAATAAATTCTTTACAAACATTTTTTGCCAGGAAATATTTTTTTTACTAACCTAAAATTTAACATTATATGTTTCAATGTAAAAAAAA
This sequence comes from Inga oerstediana, assembly GCA_963210345.1. Taxonomy (NCBI): domain Eukaryota; kingdom Viridiplantae; phylum Streptophyta; class Magnoliopsida; order Fabales; family Fabaceae; genus Inga; species Inga oerstediana. The sequence continues at coordinate 54,946,231 of OY723407.1, read as the reverse complement.
TATTATATGTCTCTTGTGTTTTTAACACCAATCAAACTCGTGGCTCTAAATAAGATAAAAAGTGGTAGAGACATGATGGGGTGATAGAACGGCATAATGCGGGATCCATGGCCATTTTTAACTTCACCGTGGTGCACCCACCATAAAAGTTACACGTTTGAGCATTGGAGTTGACGTGGTTTTTAGGGAAAAGACAAGATGCCACTGACGCCTTCCTAAACATCACTCGCAAACCAAAAGTGGCTTCACACACGCACATGCACGCGCGCGCGCGCGCATTGTTCTGTCTATGAATATGGTTTATAATTTATTTCTTTATTATAATATTTTAACTTTAATTTTGCTAAAGGTTTAGATTTATTTTAATGAATTAATGGGTTATCTTCCGATCAAAAAAAAAATTAATGGGTTATCATTGTAGTTATCTAATAATCTCTATTCTATTGTTTCTACTTCTATTATAGTTAGTGTTGCTAACATATGTTGAATTTTTATATGTTTATTATTATGTAAGAATTGTACTTAATTATTATTTGTCTTTTTCTGAATTTTTCATCTATTCTTCTGTATGGTTTAGTTATTCTTATACCTCATGTGTCAAGTTTACATGGAGTCAAGTTTACATGGAGTCGTTAATATTATTGCATTCTTTATCATGTGTATTGAGTAATATGGTTCTAGGAAATCCAATCATAATATTACATCATATGATGGTTCATTATATTGATTTAACCCTTGGATTAATAATTCACATGATAAACTTGCTCCTATCTATATATTTATGTCTCTTACTTCTAATTCTATTATATGTATTTCTTTTCTTACACTTTCCATTCTTAATATTCTATTATTCTTTTCCCATAATTTTGGTGATAATACATTATATTTTGCTATTGTTAAATTTGCTCCTACGTCTACTAATGCATAATATTTTCTACATCTATATTTTTTGTAATTACATTTAACTAGTATGTAGTATAAGGGTCTCATTGTATTTTATCTTTATATTCTTGATAATAGTTCTAATTTTTTTTAAAAAATATTTTTTAAGAAATCTTCTATTGTATATATTTATAATCATTTGATTATAAACCATAGGTAATTGTTCTATATTATTTTTTATAATTTATTTTAATCTATCTTTATCTTTTCGATTCAACCTATCTATTTTTTTATTAAGAATTTTAGAAAACTTTTATCTACAATAGGTATAATTATTCTTTGATTTCCTTCCATATAATAATTGGTCCTAATCATCCTGCTGTTATTATTCATTTGACTTTTGGGATCACAATTGTTTAATAATTTATGTTGAATATTATTCTATCTTCTTGTATTCTATAAGGTTTTACTTTTCTTAAAAAAGTCTTTAACCAATATTATTCTATATGTTCTTTATTATGTTCTTCTACCCATAATCTCATGTCAACACCTGTTTCCATTTCAATATTCAAAGAGTAATAAAGACAGAATTCAATCGGCATACAAAAAAGTATAATTATAATGATAAAAATATTCGTTTACAATTCCGATATCTTCGTCGATGGAAACAAAAATACAGCGGAAGTTTTAATATTTACAAATTTCACCAAAATATCACAAAATAGACTAATTATGACCATGATCTTATCCTCGCCTCGAGACACGTGCCGTTCACTTTCCGGCGTCTACGCCTTTTCCCTTTGCCCCATTTAGAGCCGGGAAATCGGACTGAGCCCGTCAAGGGCTGGGCTTGTGATTTAAGGCCAAAAAAAGGAGGCGGGCCTAAAAGGGCCGGCCCTGTAGGGCCGTCGACTCTTTTAGACCTGTTTAACTGTTTTTTTAACTGGGCACAGGGTAGCAAGTAGTGGTCAGGGGGCAGAATTAACCTAACTTAACCTTCAGATCAGAAACGCTCTCACACTTACTCATACCTCTTTTGAAGCTTCTCTTTTTTTATTTTCTTTTTTCCTTTTTTATATGTGTATACCAAAATCCAAATTAGGTATTCTATTATTACTGACATTTGAAGCTTATAGACTTGCTTGATTGTGGCTATGGACTTGCTTGATTAGTTTTGGATATTAATTATGGTTTGGACTTAAGTCTTAGTGTTTATGTTTTATTAAATTTGGATAATATTTATATTTTAAATTAGTTTTGATGATATTTAGGTTTAAAATTAGGTATTTTAATCTTTAGAAGAATAAGGAAAAAAAGTCATGGAAAAAAACTTAAACGGGCCTCAAGCCCGCGGGCTTTACTTAAACGGGCCGGGCCTATAAAATTTGGTAAGTTTTTGGACTCGGACCTAAACGGGCCGGTCCGTTTTCCTACCTCTAGCCCCACTGGTACCCGCTGAGGTATTTGTTTAAAAATAGGGTGAGATTCTGAAGAATCCCCGTAGAGACATAATATCATTTATAGAGAATGCGAAAAGTAAATGTGTCATGTGCCAAGGTATACACAAATTAATGAACAATATAAACACATCATCGTCATATATACATAAGTAGGGACCAACCCCACAATCTACACCTGTTGGACTTTTGCCAACTCCCAGTGTAAGTGCATCTCTGGCACTAACTGCCCCTCTCTAGGCAAATCATGTTGATTAATAAAGTGCATTTACAAAAAAATGGCATCCACACAATCACATAACTTAGGGCATAGTGTATGAAGGATGATGTCCCTACCTCAATGCTTTATAATCCCTTCTTCCGGTGTGTCTCGTAACGCATGTTGTATACGACTTCCGAATCGGTCCTAAAATATTAAATGTATCAGAAATAGGTCATAACCTATCCAAGTATCATTTTAGACTATTTCATAATGTTTATTGTGGTTATATTAGTCTATGGTGAAAATTTACCAAAATGCCCCCAGGACCCTGGCTTGACCCTGCCGTACCCGGCCCAATGGCACGTTTTTTCAAAATTTTGACTAAGGCTATTCTGACGTATTTTCGCCAAAGGAATCCATTTCAAGTCTTGAAATCACCAAATTCAGTGTCAAATTATGAAAATACCCTTGATAGCCCCTATTTAGGGATTTCAATGGCGTTTTTGTAATTATGCTTTTTCGGCCTCTACCGAAAAAGTGTCCAACTGTAACCCCACCTATTTTTGGCCACTGAGTCCAATGGAACCATTTATTTCATGAAAACCTAACTCTTACTACTAGTTATGGTCCTGGCGAAAATATTGAAGGGAAAATAGAAAAATGGAGCTTTGTGTTTTAGCTTTTAAAACTTGTACTTTTCCACTTCTAATATTTGGTCAACTCATTTAAACATTTCATAATCATGATTTAAAGGATTTTGGGTAGCATAACCCCTTAGGGTTATAGCTTTTCTAATTTTACAACTCAACCCAAAAATCATAAAAACCAAACAACAATTATCATCAACAACTCAAGAAGGCAAGTTCATGAAGTTACCTTCTTTGACTTCTTGGTTTCCTCTTACTCTAGGCTCCTCATCCCTCTCTTCTTGATCTCAAAGTGTGTCTTCACCACCATAAATTCATGAGAAACAAGAGTTTAGAGAACGATTTCATGGAAGATCATAAGGAAAACGCTTGAGAGATGCACATATCTTGAACTTCTTCCTCTTCATTCTCTCTAACTCTTCAAGGTTTCTCAAGCTCACTCTCTCTCTTTTCCTTTGGGTTTGGACGAAATGTGTGCATGAAGGGGAAGTGGATGTGTTTTATTAAATTGTCTCTTCTTTCCTCTTAGCCATTAATTTCATCAAGGGCTCAAAATGTGACACTTGTCACAATCCTCTCTTCCCTTATGATTATTCCATTAGCTTCTTATTAAGTTTGAACCAATTGCTTCCCTTGTCTCTCTTTAACATTGAACTAGCCTTCTCCCTTAGGTAGCTTTTAAAAAAAACGTGCTCCCCCTTCTCATGTTCCAACTAACCCAATACTCTTCCAACTAAGTCCAAGTGTACACTCTTCCATGCACTCAAGTTCTTTCATTCCTTCACTCAAGCTTACCATCATGCAATCAAGTATCTCCCTTCCTTTACTCAAATTATCCCTTCATGCATTCACCATACTTCCATGTTGTGTACACTCATCCTTTGTCATCATTGAAATGTTCATGTAGCCTTGCCATCATGACTCTCTTCATGTAGTAATTAGGCATGTGCTCATGAAATCAAATTTTCTCCTCATTCATGTGTGTTTGGACGAAATTTCAAGATGGAAGGAAAGGAAAAAATGATTTTAACAACTCTACAATTTACACAATTGCTAACACATTTTATTTTCAATTTTCGGAATAATGCCAATTCTGGCAGATTTTCTGTCCTAACTTTGAAAAATCATAACTAATTTTGTAGATATCGTTTTGGAGTGATTCCAAAGGCTATGGAACCCTTATTGAGTCTAGTTTCAATAAAAAATATGGAATTTTACTAGATAGGATCATATTATTCCCAGATTTTCAATCTTTGACCGTTGCTCCAGAAACTTTCCAGATTTTCTGGACTAACTTCAAAAATTCATATCTTTTTGTACATAGCTTCAATTGATTTATATGACCTATCAAATTAAAGCTTAGGATGTCTACTTTCATCTTATAAAATTTCATAATTTTTTATCATCATTTGATTTTCCAAAAATATATGACAATATCACTGCCTCGTAGGCGATTTCACTGAAACCACTATTCCACTTTCAATTTTCAATATTTAATTCCTTTAGCTTTGAATATTCACCATTTCATTGAATATATAAAATAATTACAATTTATTCTTGGTGAATAAAATTTGGGATGTTACATCTCATATCTATTACATCTCTTTTATTAAATTTTAATATAGATTTTTTTTGTTCCTTGTTCTGCTATTTCTAAATTATTCTCAGTATAGTTTAATTCAATAAAATTTTTTTCCATTTCTTCATTTATTAATGCTATTACTTCTATCCATATAGCATCTTTTTTAATTTCCATATTTATATTAATATAATTATTTTTCTGAGTTATATCCAATTGGTATGTTGTAGGTCTTAATTTTGCTAAATTTGAATTTATTGGTATTTCTGCTAATAAATTTCTTTAATAACTATCACCTACGTTACTCCTTAAACTTAGACTTCTAGTTAATCCTCTTGTTGTTTCTGGTCTAATATTACCTATACTAAGTCTATGTGGATTTATTTGATGTTATTGGAGTATTTATTCTTAATAATCTTTGTCCAATATTATTATTTTTTCTATTCTTCTTAAAAAATTTTCTTGATAATTTATAGTGTTATTTAATTCTATTTGTAATTGTCTTGGAATAGTTATATTAATAAGACCTCTCAGGAATTTCTTGTAATACAAGCATAAAGTATTTTTCTATAGTTATTCTTCCTTGTCTCACACACACACACACACACACACACACACACACACACACACACACACACACACACACACACACACACACACACACACACACACACACACACACACACACACACACACACACACACACACACACACACACACACACACACACACACACACTATGTTCATTTATAAATACTAATCCTACCATAATACACACACACACTATGTTCATTTATAAATACACACACACACACTATGTTCATTTATAAATACTAATCCTACCATAATATACACACACACTATGTTCATTTATAAATACTAATCCTATCATAATTGTTATACTTATTGTTTTAGTTCCCGGTAATAATTTTATTCCTCCTAACTTGTGATATATCATTATAGATTTATTCATATGTTCATCATTTCTAGATATTGCAAAATTTGTGTTCAATGTGAATTTTAATTTCTAATATATTAAATTTCCTATTAATACTCCTAATATACTATCTTGTACATTACTTATTATTCTTCCATATGTTATTAATAATTTCTTTGAAATAAGTTTTTACTAATATTTGTACTCTTACAATATATATCTCGGTTACTTCATCTTTGTATGATAACTTAGATATTTCATTTTCTATTAGCACTTTACTTATTAGAGGTATTCTTATGTCAACACCCGTTTCCATTTTGATATGCGCAGGGCAATAATGAACAAGTTCCACAGCAAACAGAAAGGTACAGTTATACTGAAAATAAGTATTTGTTTACAGACAGTCATTAACAAAGCAAAATTCACTACTTATTACAAATATGTATAGAATATCCCAAAATATTCCAAGTATAGGTTAACTATAACCACCGGCTGTGTCTCGAGAAACGTGCCTGTCAGTTTTCCTTAACTATGTCCTTGCCTTTTGAACCGCTGGCACCCGCTAATACATTTTGATTTAGAAAAAGGGGTGAGATTCCGAAGAATCCTAGTAGAAACATACTATCGACTTATAAAATGTGAAAATTAAATATGCAATGCACCATATTAGGCAAAATGAAAGTTCAATTCAATTCATATGTGTACACAAGTTTCAAGGCTAAATATCGAGTTAAAACCACTACATGTGTCACACCCTCATTTTATTTTCACCTATTTCAAAGTATTTGCGGAAATGATACGCAATTCAACGGGCAGCACAGGAATAACATAGATATACTGATATTATGTGCACGATTACGGAAATTTCCCATACGGGTTTGTACTTGATAATTACAATTAATGTAGCCTCGCAGTGCTACGTGGGTGTCTAAATCCATCCTAGTGAAATGGAGACATCTTTCCGTCTTCGTTCCACCACTGCAATCCCCTTCGTACGGTTCTCTTTATTGTTCTCAGCATACGTTCTGTCTTTTCCTGTTTAAATTATTGGTAGGGGAGTGTGAGATTCTGGGGAATCTCAGTAGGAAAGTAATACCAATATGCATGCAAGATAAGTGCTTAATGCATGACATGCTTGCATTACATAACTCATACTCACACAATGACATATCTGCGTGCTCAATGTTTCAATCAACATACGTATGGCCATAGCATAAATAGAAACAGAGCTTCAATTATTCATATATGTTTCACATCATCAGGAAAAGCAATAACATGCATCAATACACCGGCAAAAATATCAAATACATGCAGGAGAGGTAAGTTCCCTACCTTAATCGCCCTTCCCTAATCTTCGAATAACATGCCTCGATTTGCGTGCTAATCCCTCGGGCTCTCTACTCGGTCCTAGAACGTCAAATGTACAGTTTAGACACTTTCATAGTGTTTTTGGTGGTTATATTATTCTATGGTGAAATTTTACCCAAATGCCCCCGGGACCCCGGCTCGGCCCCGTCGTACCCAGCCCGATGGCACGTTTTCCCAAAATTTTGACTAAGCCTATTCTGACATATTTTTGCCCAAGGAATCTATTTTTGGGCTCAAAATCACAAAATTCAGTGTCAAATTACGAAAATACCCTTGACAGCCCCGGTTTAGGGATTTCAGAGGCGTTTTCGTAATTATGCTTTTTCGGCCTCTACCGAAAAAGTGACCAACTGTAACCCCACTTATTTTTTACCACTGAGTCCAATGGAACCATTTATTTCATGAAAATCCAACTCCTAGTACCATTCTGATCTGACCGAAATATTGAAGGGAAAATAGAAAAATGTAGCTTTTTGTTTTAGCTTCCAAAATTTGTACTTTTCCACTTCTAATCTTTGGTTAACTCATTTAGAAACTCCTTAATCATGATTTAAAGGATTTTGGGCAGCATAACCCCTTAGGGTTATGACTTTCCAAATTTATAAACTTGACAAAAATCACAAAAACCAAACACAAACCTCAACAACAACACCATACTAGTTTATATCTAAGGTTTGTGAGGTTACCTCTTGAGATCTTGAATCCTCTTTCTCTAGGCATCTCCTCTCTCACTTCTTGAGCTAAGAATGGTGTCTTCAAGATCATAGATTCATGAAGAAACATGGTTTAGAGAAGGATCTAGGGGAAATATTACAATGAAAGCTTAAGAATCAACTTTTACCTTAAGATTTCTTCTTCCTCTTCCCTCTAACTCGTCAAAGTTTCTCTAAACTCTCTCCCTCTCTATGTTGAACGAAAATGCATGAAGGGAAGGGAAGAGAAATCCTTCATAAAAATGCTCCCTTGATTCCCAACCATTGATCTCATCTAAGGTTGTTATAGTGACACATGCCAACCACCATACTTGCCTCCATGCTTGCACCATACTTCCCTTTTGTGTGCACTCAACCTTGATTATCATTTCCTTCTTCCTTGGTTGGCCAAAAACGTGCTCCCTCTTATGCTCCAACTAAATCAAGTGTTCCTTCCATTTACTCAAGTCAATTGGTATAAAAGTTGGCTACCTAACCTTATGATATAAGTAAGGAATTATGACACAACAATTATCTCCATCATCTTTCATGTGGTGTTGACACTTGGTCTCATTGGATTTTGACACTTGTCTTTTCCTCCTTCATCCCTTAATTTCTAAAATAATTAAGAGAAAAAAGGAAGATTACTTTATTTCTTAAATTTTTGGAATAATGCCAATTCTGGCAGATTTTCTGCCTTAACTTTGAAAAATCATAACTAATTTTGTAGACATCGTTTCGAGGCTATTCCAAAGCCTATGGAACCCTCATTGAGTCTAGTTTCAAGGAAAAATATGGAATTTTACTGGATAGGATCATATTATTCTCAGATTTTCAATTTTTGACTGCTGCTCCAGAAACTTTACAGATTTTCTGGATTAACTTCAAAAATTCATATATTTTTGTACATAGCTTCAATTGAGTCATATAACCTATCAAATTAAAGCTTAGGATGTCTACTTTCACCCTGTAAAATTTCATAATTTTTGGTCATCATTTGGTCTTCCAAAACTATATGACAATCTTACTGCCTCGCAGGCGATTTCACTTAAAACACTATTCAACTTTCAATTTTCAATATTTAATTCCTTTGGCCTTAAATATTCACTATTTCATTGAATATATATAATAATTATAATATATTCTAGGTGAATAAAATTTGGGATGTTACAACATGTACTTCAGCCGAGTCACCGACTACAACTAGGATTTTCGATATACCTTGGTTAGGCACAGAACCCCAACCAGGTACTGTGCCTCTAACAAGCATTCATATAACAAAATACAGGAACATATAACATACAATTAATCATATAGTATATGAGAGATAGTAGTCCCTACCTCAAAGCTTTATCACCCCTGTATCGCGTGCCTCATAAAATATGTCAACTTTCAACTTCTGATTCGGTCCTAAAATGTTAAATGTACAAAAAATAGTTTATAACTTATCCATGTATTATTTCAGACACTTCCATAGTGTTTATTGGGGTTATATTAGCCTATGGTGAAAATTTACCAGAATGCTTTCGGGGATCCCGGGCCGGCCCTGTCGTACCCGGCCCGGCTGTACTTTTCCCAAAATTTTGATTAGGACTATTCTGACATATTTCCATCCAAGGAATCTATTTCTGGATTTGAAATTATCAAATTTAATGTTAAAATACAAAATTGCCCTTAGCAGTTCCGCTTTAAGAGTTTTAGGGGTGTTTCCGTAATTATGCTTCTCTGCCTTTTCGGAAAAAGTGCCCAACTATAACCCCACCTAATTTTCCCTCCTAAACCCAATGGAACCATCAAATCATTGAAAATCCAACTCTAAGGCCCTCAAACACCTCTGGCCAAAATTATAGTATCCTCCGGGAAAAATTTGGGTTTTGTGGTTTTGGCGCCCTAAACACGTTCCTTTCTACTCCTAACCACTTTATTAACCATCTAATTGAGTTATAACAACCATTTGAATTAAAACTGGGTAGCATAACCCTTAGGCACAGCCATTTTCAAAATTTAAAACTAATGGCAATCTGGCGAAATTTCACCGATTAAATTGCCTAAAGCAACCAAAATAGACAATATACGAAAGTTTGGAAGTTACCTTTCGCTTCCCTCTGGCTTTTCTCGACAAGGCTGAAACCCTAGCTTTCACACACCCAAAGATGAGCTTCCCAAACCTTAACACATAGAAGTGTAGCTTAGGAACGGAGTTATACGTATTAAGAACCGATTTACTGAAGAAATTACTTGTCTTTGCAAGTTTTTCTTCTCTTTCTCTCTCTAGAATTTCACACTCTCTCTTTATAGTTCAGATCTGTTAGGGCACAAAATGAGCTGGAGGAAGATGATGGAAATGTGTTTTTATTATATTATATGATTTTTTTTAATGATTTATGGAATTTCCAAAAATTCCAAAATCAATTTTATGCACATAAATCCTATGTACATGTAACCAAACTCATTAACTCCAACCAATATTTTCTTCCTCTTGCAACATGTAGGACGCACCTAGGGGTCCCTCCCTATGGTCTCAATCGGCTTTACAACTTGTCTAAGTTACGTATACATGTAAAGTTTCAATTTTGGTCAAAATTGCACTTTTTGCTCAAATTTTCTATAAATTCATATTAAATTGACCAAAATATTCTAAATATATTTTTTCCTTTTTATTTTTTTTAATTAATTGAAATTAACTTTAATTAATTGAAAAATAATTTATTTTGTGCTAGTTTGGCAAAATTATGATTTTGCCATTACCTTTTTAATCCAATTTATTTTCTTATTTTCCTTTGGCCAATTTCCATATATTTTTGGACCAATATTTTCTCTAATATTCCTTTATTTTTGGACCTTAATATTGGGCTTTTTAAATTACCCAAATTATTTTCGTAATTATTTTTTTCCAATTTCTCATGAATATGAACATTTATAAAATTCATAAATTCCAAATTCATGAATATTCATAATTTTATTGAATTTATCAAATAATTATAATATATTTAGTGAATATAAAATTTAAAATATTACACTTAGTACTCTTTCTGTAAGTGTTAATTCTATAGGACATTTCTTTTCTAGTATTACACGATGACTTTTTCATTTTTCTTTGATTTTCATATTTTACTTACTTTACGCATAAAATTTTCATTTCTTAATTCTTCTCGTTTCATATCTAATTTTATATCATTTATTTTATTATATTATTTTTTTAATCAAAACTCATTCTTCTTTCTATTATTTTTTCTGAGACATTCCTATATTCTTTAAATTCTTCGTAGCATTACCAGTTTCTTCTCCATTATTTTTTGCAATCATCATATAAAATTGATATTCATCTTTCGATGGATGAATAATCAGATTCATCATCTGAAAAATCACTTACATTTTTTAATTTATATATTTCTATATCCAAGTTATCTACATCACTATATATAACTTCAACAAATTCTAAATGTTCTAATTCATACTTGTAAGTTTGTTCTAATATATTCATGATTTTCTTTTTTAAAGGTTCTAAGCAATTAGTAGATATATGTCCAATTTTTCCACAATTATAACATCTATATTTCTTTGATTTTTTATTATAACTTATTTCTTCCTTCCTTTTTTGGAATATTTTCTAGGTTTATATTTCTGATAAAATTTATTTTTAGGATATCTTTTAAATTTATATTTAATTTTTCCTTTCCTTTCTTATTTTTTCGATTTTACATCCCTATCTATGCGGTGTTTTTAGTTCTTCATATTTTAATATTGTTTTATAATATTTGATATTTACCCATGCCTGTTTACATTGTTTTGATAAATATTCTCTCAAATAATCTTCTCTTCTACCTATAGTATCTATAAATGGCATTAAATCAATTCTTAGTCCAAATGACTGATTTAGATTACAGTCTTCTATTATGGTTTTTGATATTAATTTTGGCAATTTCCTATAAAATAATTCCATATAAAATTTTTGTGGTTCATAATTATTTAATCTTGCTCATAATAATATTTCTTATATTCGCAAATATATTGATTCAAATATTTATGATCTAAAGAACATATTTCTATTTGATGCAATTTCATAATAGCTATTTCTATTTTTGTATTTTCATTTGCTCCTACACTTTTTTCTACAATTCATTTCTTAATAATTGTTTATATTTTCTAATTAACAATGCATAAAATGCTTTTTTTTTATTTTGATATTGTACTGTTATTGGTCTTGCTTGTTCTTGAAATTAATGTGTTTTACTTTTCCATTAATTTTGTACATTTCCTATAAAACTTGCTTCTACTAACATGCTTGCTATATTAGTTTCTATATTTCTTCCTATTAATGCTATTAATTGAGATTTGCTCCGTTCTTCTAATCTTTTTTAGCGATATTCCTAAAATAGGAATTTGTCTAGTTTCATATTAGTCTATTGAGGCTGGTAAAAATCCTAAATTACTAGGTGCTTTAAATTTTGCTTCAAATAATATATCTTCTGTTTGTTTCAAAGGTTGTTTATGATATAAATTATTTGTCTCACTTCTTCTTCTCTACTTATTTCATTATTTATTATACTACTTGCTGAAGCATTTATGATATTATATTCCGGATTATTTATACTTGGAGGGTTAAATTTCTTTGGCTATTTACTTCCTATTGCATATCAATTTGTGCTCCTATATTCCCTATACTTGTAATATGTTGAAATTTTTTCCTTATTTCTTCCAAATTTTCTTTTTCTTGTCCCATAATTTCTTCTATTTCTTCTTCTTCTAATATTTCTAAAGCATTCATCTTATTTATTGGAGTTTTATTTTTACTTTGTTCCTTTTCTACTGAAGGTCTTAATATCTCAAATAATTCATCGGCTTCTAATCCTATATAGCATTCTATTTCTAATATTGTAACACCCCAAATTTTATTTACCAAGAATATATTGTGATTATTATATATATTCAATGAAATGGTGAATATTTAAGGCTAAAGAAATTAAATATTAAAAATTGAAATTTGAATAGTGTTTTCAGTGAAATCATCTTCGAGGCAGTGAACTTGTCATGTGGTTTTGAAAGACCAAATGATGAGCAAAAATTATGAAATTTTATAAGGTGAAAGTAGACATCTTAAGATTTAATTTGATATGTCATATGAACCATTTGAAGCTATATGCAAAAAGATATGAATTTTTGAAGTTAGTTCAGAAAATCTGGAAAGTTTTTAGAGCAGCGGTCAAAGATTAAAAATATGGAAATGATATGGTCCCAGCTAGTAAAAGTCCATATTTTTCCTTGAAACTAGACTCAATAAGGGTTCCATAGTCTTTAGAATAACTCCAAAACGATGCCTAAAAAATTAGTTATGATTTTTCAAATTTAGGGTAGAAAATATGCCAGAATTGGCATTATTTTGAAAATTGAAAAAAACAAATTTGTTAGAAATTGATTAATGGAATTCCAATGCCAAGTGTCATGATTATATGAGGAAGGGATTAAATTCTAATGGATTTGTACGAGCACATGTCAAATTGCATTAAAATAATGCTACATGGACAAATAATGATGAAATGGTATGCTACCTTAAGTGTAAAGTTGGTCTAGTTGGAAAAGCATTTGGTTTGGTTGGAGCAAGAGGGGGAGCATGTTTTTTTGGAGACTAACCAATGGAAAAAGGTAGTTCAATGCTAAATGGAAGCAAATGGAGTAATTATGAAGGAAGTATGGGAGTAAGCAAGGGTGGAGATATGGTTGAAGACAAGTCTCATCATAAGACCCCTTGATGAAATCAATGGTGTAGGATGAAGGGAGCAATTTTATGAAGCCATTTTCCTTTCCTTTTCCTTTGTTCATTTCGTCCAAGCAAGGGAGAGAAGACAGAGAAAGAGCTTTGAGGAGGTGTTGAGAATTAGAGAGGAGAAGGAAGAAGATTAAGGTAAATGCTATCTCTTAAAGCCTTTTCTTGTAAGCATGCATGAAAAATCCTTCTCTAAACTCTTGTTCCTCATGAATTCATGGTAGTGAAGACACACTTTGAGATCAAGAAGAGAGGGAGGAGGATCCTAAAGTGAGAGGATCCAAGAAGCTTAAGAGGTAACTACACCAAACTCAAATCTATACTTGTATGAAGTTGATATTGAAGTTTGTTGTTGATTTGGTGATTTTTGGTTGAGTTGTAAATTTGAAAAAGCCCTAATCCTAAGGGGTTATGCTGCCAAAATTTCTTTGAATCATGATTAAAAAGTGTTTACATGAGTTTATAAAGGATTAGAAGTGGAAAAGTACAAGTTCTGGAAGCTAAAACACAACCACATTTTCCCATTTTTCTTCAAGAATTTTGGCCAGCACTGTTCTGAGGGGTAGGAGATGGATTTTCATGAAATAGATGGTTTCATTGGATTCAGTGGGAAAAAATAGATGGGGTTACAGTTGGTCATTTTTTCGAAAAAGACCGAAAAAGCATAATTACGAAAAAACCACTAAAATCCCTAAATCGGGGCTGTCAAGGGTATTTTTGTAATTTGACACTGAATTTGGTGATTCTGACTTCTGAGCCCAGAAATGGATTCCTTGGGTGAAAAAACGTCAGGATAGCCTTAGTCAAATTTTGGGAAAACGTGCCATCAGACCAGGTACGGCGGGGTCGGGCCGAGGTCCCAGGGGTATTTTGGTAAATGTTCACCATAGACTAAAGCATGTTTGGGAGAGCTTATTTTGAGAAAATAAGCCCAATTTACGCAAGCCGAGAAAAAACTCCTCTCACATACTTACCTCGTATACCGTGAATCACGAATTATAAGTACTTATTGCCCAAAAATAAGCTCTTCCAAACGAGCACTTAATATAACCACAAGAAACACTATGGAATAGTCTAAAATGATATTTGGATAGATTATGACCTATTTCTTATACATTTAATATTTTAGGATCGAGATGGAAGCCGGAAGCGACACATTTTAAGAGGCACACTAGAAAGAGGTTTGACGAACTTCGAGGTAGGGACATTATCCTTCATACATAATTCTATAGTTATGTGATTGTGTGGATGCCATTGTTTGTAAATGTGCTTTATTAATCAACATGATTTACCTAAAGAAAGGCCGTTAGTGCTAGAGGTGCACTTACATTGGAAGTTGGCGGAAGTCCAACCTGTTTAGATTGTGGGGCTGGGCCCTACGCATGTATACATGATGATGATGTGTTTATATTGTTCATTAATTGGTGCATACCTTGGCGCATATATCATATTTACTTTTCGCATTTTCTATGAACGATAGCATGTCTCTACTGGGATTCTTCAGAATCTCACCATATTTTTAAATAAACATCTCAACGGATGCCAGTGGGACTAAAAGCAAAGGCGTAGACACCGGGAAGTGATTGACACATTTCTCGAGGCAAAGGTTGAAGACGGTGGTTATAATTAGTTTATACTTTAGATATTTTAGGGAATCTTGTAAACATTAGAATTTCCGCTGTTTTTCTGTATCTTCTGTATTTCGTTGACGAACAATGTTGGGATTGTAAACGAATACTTTTATCAGTATAATTATATTTTTCTGTATGCCCGCGAAATCTTATCTTTATTACTCTTCGATTATCGAGATGGAAACGGATGTTAACAGATATTCTATTACTTTCTATTTGATTTCTTTCTTTTACTTCTTCTTGTTTAAAAATTATATGACCTGTTTTTTCTTGTTGTCTTTTTAAATCTATCTTTTGCATTTCTTCAAATATAGTCCATAAGTTCTTATTTATGACTTCTTGTCCTTTTTGTATTTCTTCTGTTATAATTTTTGTCTGTCTCATATCTCCATATAGTGTTTGTGATCTCACTTGTTTTTTTTTTTTTTGAAAATTTACAATAAGAACAAATAATACCCAGGTCAAAATGTGGTTAAATAAAGGAATTGAATAGGAAATAATAAACTAAATAATAAAATGTTGATAAAATGACAAAGTGATTTATCTTATTATGATTATGAGGTAGAATATATTAAAGGACAAAATAATCTTGTGGCCTATTATCTTAGTAGATGGAAACAGGAATGACGAGTAATAAAGACTCCGCTCATGAATCACCAGTAATGGAGCAACTAATAATGAGGGTACATATTCTTCAAATGAATATGAACCTTCTTGTTAGCCAAGTATCCAGAGCTTATCAAGTTCTGTTGAAGATATATATTCCCGAATTGGGATATTGATGAATAAAGTGAAGTCAATTGAAATATCCACAACAGCAAATAATATAAACAACAGCAAGACCAAAAAAAGAAAAAGAAATTCAAAATACCCAAGTCCAAAAAGAAAAACCTTCAGCTTCAAGAACCCAACCTATAAAACGTCTTTCAAAACCCGACAACAACATAATTTTTTTAAACTCCTTATTCGAAAATTAAAGCATTTTCCCTGGAATCCCAAAACTATTAAATATATCTCGTATTATGTCTTTAGCAAAGCAATTATATACCCAGGAATTTCACCTAGTATTGTGAAAATCATGTATAGTTATAGATTAATCCAGACTATATATCCTTCATCATCTATGGTGAAATTATCTGAATTACTTATGCTACTAAATTGTAAGTAAATATTATAAGTGTATTATCTGTGAAAATAGTATAATAGAAATTAAGGTCAACCCACAAAGATTTAAGTAAACTAGTGATTTGGTATTTTCCCATTTTCATTTAAGTTAAGTAAATCAAATAAAGAAACTGAAAGACAATTTAAATAAGGGTAAAAATACTAATTTAATGTTTTTAAGATTTCAATGAATAAAAAAAAACTTAAAATGATTAATTCCTTTTTTAAGTCTTAGAGCATGAAATCACCCAAAATAAATAGACTTAATATTAATTTGTTAATATAAAATATTAATGGATAAAAGTATCTCTCGACCAGTTATACATTCTGATCATTTATACATTTCTCTTAAGTTAAAATTATTATTCCTAACTAATTTACTCAAAAAATAATAAATATTTAAATTCACTTTAATAGAATTATATGCGTCTAATAAATATATTCTTATTCTATTGATAAATTAGAATAGATTCTAATCCAATATTATCCAATTAAGATTTCCCTTCTAAAGCTAATTTAAATTCCTCAACTTTATTATTAGTAGGGATCCAATATAAAGTAGATAACATAATACAGAATTAAATAAACAAAGTAATTTTTTTTTTTGTTGCCAGTGAAACAAAGTAAAATTAACCACAAATAAATAATTCATACATATTTAAATTCTCAAACCCGGTCATTGCTACCCTAGTTTTAAAGAACAATTAGCCACTCATTGGTCATTGGTTAAACGAAACTCAAATCGGCAGTAACAAGCTTCAGATTCAATCCCATCTCAGTAAAATCAAATTCAAGCCTCAAATTCACATGGGAAGGAAAAAAACCCAGCGGCTCCCTCTAAGATGAACAGTGAACCACCATAACCCAGCGACTGCCTCTCCTTCTGGTTCAGCTCACGGCGGCTCCATTGAAGAAGACGACTCCGGCAGCGATGGCATCCACTCCTCTTGTCCTATCTTGTTCTTCCCCGTCGCCCAAAAGAGAGCCAGAACAGTCCACGCCTATCTGGTTCCGTTCTCAAAAAAAAACAAGCGACGATGAACAGTATCGTGAACAGTGACTTTGAACAGTATTTGCTACAGTGATGAGGAATAGTGTCAACGAATTCAAGTCGCTTGCTTCCTTCTTTGTTTTTTTTTTTCCTTCCAATCCCATAGCTCTTTTTAGGTCTCCTCTTACCCATTTACCCACCAAAACGCTGCGCATCCTTACTCCATTTTTTTATGTGAAAATCCCTATAAAATATCTTTAGAATAGGAAAATTTCTAATTAGTATTATGAAACCAACAAATTCGAATCAGTTTCGCGTCAGTACGGATGAACAATGCGGGCGGCGTCAAAAGACGATTTTGCCCTTCAGCTCTTATTCTCGCCACTTCAAAAATAACAACACTTTGATTTGATATACTTTGAAATAGGTGAAAATAAGATGCGGGCATTGCCTATCGAACTGCGTATCGTTTTCCACAAATATTTTGAAATAGGTGAAAATAAGATGAAGGTGTGGCAAAAAATGCACCACTTTGATTTGATATATCTTATAATAATAAAATCTTATAGAAATCTATAAAAATTGTATAGATGACTCTCCAATTATCTTTAAAATATCCTTTAAATATATATAACATGGAGAGTTATCAATTACCTCAGTATTTAAAAGATTCCATAAAGCATTATCCACCTATAATTTTGATAAGACTTGAAACTGTGGAGAAGCCCGTCGAATATGACCCAGAGGTCGAAGAAGCTATTAAAGATGATGAAGAGTTCTAGTATCAGCGGTATTTACCATAAAAGCCCAAGAATCATATCCCAAGAAATGAATGGAACAATAGCAGCAGAAGAAGCTCAATGGGTCTACTTCAGAGTCCCAACAAACTTGTGTATATTCTATAGGAAGAGTAAAGGCATGTTTGGGAGAGCTTATTTTGAGAAAATAAGCCTAATTTACGCAAGCCGAGAAAAAACTCCTCTCACATACTTACCTCGTATATCGTGAATCACGAATTATAAACACTTATTGCCCAAAAATAAGCTCTTCCAAACGAACACTAAATACACAAGGAAAACAATTTTCACTATGGTATGACAAATTAAAATCGAATAATATGAAAAATTCAGAAGAAACCAAAAAGAATATCTGTGAAGTATTGTCGAATTATCCACAGCATAAGTCTAATTATTGTGATGAAGAAAAAGCGGGAAAACATTATGAAGATCCGGAAGTAGATATGAGTATACTGCAATAAAGGACAGGTGTCCCTGCCAACAAAGAATACGACAAAGACGGTGAAAGTAAGTATGAAAAGAAGATAAAAGAGGAAGTTGCAAAGACAAAGACAGAAGAAGAAAACAAAAAAGGAAGCCCCACCGTCCTACCTCTCTTTGAAAATGTTACCAAGGCCTCGTCATCTTCGTCTTCCTCCCCTCTCCCACCAAAAGCAGGGAGAGAAGTAGGCCCCACCACCGTCCTACCTCTCTTTGAAAAGCACTCGCAGGCTCCTCACATTCTGCATTACCATTTAGCTCTACCCCCATATAGCCCACACACCTCACCGCCCACTCTCTATTATTCTATCTCCTTCCTTCTTTTTTTTTTCCTTCAATCCAAAAAGTCTCTGTTCTATTACCAAAATTCAGAGACCTCTTTGTTTCTCTCTGGTCTCTTCATTCTTTTCGTCTCCTTTAAGTCTTTAAATGTGTAAAGCTTAGTGAAACAAGAAGACGGGGAAAGCAAAAAAGTTGTGTGCTTTGCAATGGGGAATTTGTTGAGAGCAGAGTTGTCTGTATTACTGGTGTTTCTCTGTGTTCTTGCTGTGTCAGCCTCTGTGGGTTATGACCACAAAGCTATTGTCATCAATGGCCAAAGAAGAATTCTGATCTCTGGCTCCATTCACTACCCCAGAAGTACCCCTGACGTAATCATCATGCTTCTTCGAATTTGCTTCTTCATCTTCTTCTTGTTTTCTTCAGGTTTTCTCAAAGCAATATATTTTTTTTTTAAATTGAATCTGTAGATGTGGCCTGGGTTGATTCAGAAAGCCAAAGATGGAGGCGTGGATGTTATTCAAACCTATGTCTTCTGGAATGGACATGAGCCTTCTCCGGGAAAAGTATTTTGTTGTCTTCTTCCTCTGTGGTTCCCCCCCCCCCCCCAACTAATAATCAAAACATCACAGGGCCAATAATAAATAAAAAATGATCAATCAGATTTTAATATTGTATATTTTTGAATTTTGCAGTATAATTTCGAGGACAGGTTCGACTTGGTGAAGTTCATCAAACTGGTGCAGCAAGCTGGTCTTTATGTTCATCTTCGCATTGGTCTCTATGGCTGCGCTGAATGGAACTTGGGGTATTAAATTTTTTTTTTCAATGAATAAATTTTTTTTTTTTAATTATGAAACTTGGATCAATCATCTAAGAAAGAGTCAATTTTTGTTTCATTGATGGCGGCAATGCAAAAATTTACTCAGAAATTTGTCACTATGATGAAGGCAGGGGGGTTGTTTCAAACTCAGGGAGACCCAATAATTTTTTCTCAGGTAAAATTTTTTCTCATAAATATCATAAAAGTTACTTATGTACACACTAAACCAAACATTTTTTACTTTCATAAAAATACTTATCTAATGGCCAATCTAAAAGTTAATTATTTTATCCAATCTTATATTTTCCTAATCTTAAAATTCCATAAGTTAAGTTTAAAAAAAATGACTTTTTTCACCGCTATTCCAAACACACCTCATGACTTATTGTCTTCTATGACCATATATTCAGTCTATCTAGTTATGGTGCGTTTTGACTAAAATATTGTTATATATATTATTCTTTTTATCCTTAATGTAAGATTTATTTATCTAATTTAAAGAGATTGAAGAAGCTAAATAAATTACTTAATTATAACATATCTGACATGATCTCCCTAAAATATTTTAATTTAACATTATATTATATATCATTTTATAAGTTAGACAAATTAATTTAGAAAAATAATAATGATCTAGATAAAATAGAAAAAAAGAGCCTTATATTTAGGACCAAACTTAACTCCAAAACTACGTTTTACATATAGGATATGAGAAGTATTATGAGATAAAAGATAAATACATAGTGGACAAATATAACATAGTCACTTGTCAACATTTAGAATAACATATGATGGTATTGCTCAGGAGCGGTGGCTGGCAAAAGCACACTGATCTTGTTTTGAACTTTGAACAATTTCCTTAACAGGGGGTAGATCTGGAAATGAGTGTATAGATATTGCAAAAAGAAGAGCGCTGGCAGTGATATAGAGAGTAAGGGTTAGGGAGTAGGAGGTCAGTACTCCCTCCGGTCCTAAATATAGAACATAGTTTGTGGTGCAAATTGCACTATAAACTATGTCCTATATTTAAAACCGGAGGTAGTATTATATTCCAGATGTGAGTGTCATTAGAAATGTGGATAAACTTACAAGATTTTTTATCTAGTTAGAAAAAGAGTACGGTGAATAGAAGAAGGCATACGATCTAAGGATAAGGAGGAACTAAGACAAACGGGCTCAAACGATGATTTAATCATGTTAATTTTTGGGACAAAATTATCCTTTAACCTATGAACTAAGTATAATATGGTCAATAACAAATGTTTCTACAAAACACAAGACTCACCTATATTAGGTGGAGTGGACTACATAAATTTTAAGGTATCATTGTACTCTATTAACAACTAAATTTTTAAATAAATTATTAATCAAAAGGTTTTAGTGTTCAATAATTTTATTGAATATTCTGTTGATTTCGTTTTTCTAACCTTTTAAAATGACTTAATATTGTTTTATCTACCTGCGATGGCACTTCTAGCAACATTATTTATACATGTTTGAATCAATTTAAACGATTTTCTATTATTTACTCATTAATGACCATCATACAAACTCTTTCTCATATGAGTTTGTTATGAATATGATCTTATCCTTTTTTTTCACCACATATTCATCTCAATATTGTCATCTTTGTTATCTCAGTTTTATACTTTTGTTGTTCTTTTAAAACCTGTCAATCACTACCATAGAGTATTGCAAATTTTATAATGATTCTTTAAAGTTTTCTTTTAATTAAGCTTATTAGCATTATTGTCAAACTTATGAGTTGGCTCTCCGAGTTTCCCGTTGTTACGATTCTAGCTTATGAAATCGCTTTGAATCACTCATAAACTCGTGTTAGTTGTTAACTTAGTTAAATTCATGAGTTCATACATGGAGTTTATCGTTTTTACATTTCTAGCATACAAAATCATGTTACTCACTTTTAAACTCATGTTAACTTTTTCGATTTGGTTACTCAATGACTTTATATGTGAATTTTATAGAATTTTTTTTATTGAGTATGATAATATGAAGGTTAATAGATTTAATTTTAATTATTTAGATTTAAAAAGACATTTAAATCAATTTGTTGTTATTTTTTATATTTTATTTATTTAATTATACACTATTAAAAGCTATTTATAGATAAAAATAAACTCTTACAAATTTATTATTTAAGGTTCACAATACAAGTTTACATTACTGCCTCTACCATGAGATAACCTGTAAGTTTAACAACTTTACTTTTTTAAGTATTTTCTGATAAGTATGCCAGCCGCCAGGATCTTTTTCCATATGAGAGTACCTAGTCATCATATTTTCAATTCAATGAATAGTATATTTTTGGGTATATTTTGTTATAGTAACAGAAGGATATATACATCCAATATAGCATATATACACGAATATAAAACAGAAATTTAATTTATTGACTATAAAAGAATACGAGTCAAACGGACGCATGAATTTCTCTCGCATAAAACAAGCTTTATCAGCGAATACTTCGAGCTCCACAAAGCAAACATGTACACCCATGTCTTAACGTAAATATTTGCTATTTCTTAAAACCCAAACAAAAATCAGTTAACATTAGGTTATGTATACTTGTTATTGCTTACACTCTTCAAAATGTTTAGCCCAATCTGATCCTATATATATAGATACGAAAGCTGAGTAAAAAGAAGAAACAAGAATGGGGAATTTGTTAAGGATAGAGTCGTGTGTGATAGTATTGTTTTTGTGGGTTTTATTTGTGTCAGCCTCTGTGACTTATGACCACAAATCCCTCATCATCAATGGAAAGAGGAGGATTCTCTTCTCTGGGGCCATTCACTACCCCAGAAGCACACCAGACGTAAGTATATTTTGTCTTTAATATGAGAGCTCGTTCATATATATATATATATATATATTACTATATCATTTCAATATATGATGATTGAAAGGAATATAAATATGAATGGGTTGAAATGAATGAGCAGATGTGGCCAGGGTTGATACAGAAGGCCAAAGAGGGAGGCTTGGATGCCGTTGAAACCTATGTGTTTTGGAATGGACACGAACCTCAACCTGGAAAAGTACATCCATCGTCCCTAGCTAGCTAGTTCCATTATCATTAATTATAATGTTTTTTTCTGCTTTGCTCATCGAAAAGATTCAGAAAGAAGAACAAGAAATTTTTTATATATATAATATTAATGTCGTGTTGTTTTGGATTTTTTGGCAGTATTATTTTGAGGATAGGTTTGACCTGGTGAAGTTTCTGAAGTTGGTGCATGAGGCTGGACTTTACGCTATTCTCCGCATTGGTCCCTTCGTCTGTGCCGAATGGAATTTTGGGTATATTCATTTCTTTAACGTTTTCTCTCTATTATTTATTGTCTGAAATAATTATATTATTTATGGCTTTTAAGTTTTAAATGGTGTGACTTTCTACAAATCAGATGATTGCATATATTAATATATTCATATCTGTAAACAATATGTTCTTTGGTAGAACCAGTTTCCGGTTAGACAATAAAGGGCTTACCAAGGAGCGCTCATCAAATCCTGGCCGTTGATCTGTCTCTTTGTTCTCTCACTCTAACTTTATCGACAACCAGGATTTTATAAGTAGTGAAGCACTAATCAGAAAACCAAGTTAAAAATTACAAGAAAACTTAAGAAACCATGGTCAAGTCAACCGCCCCATCTTAATTAAGGTGATGGCTGATTAAAAGTACAAAAATAATCCATAATCATTCTGACAAACTAGCTTTTTACCTCCAGTGACCCTACAAACTAAGTCATATATTTAAGATCGGATAAGTAGTAAATAAAGCTTGACATTTTGCGCAGACAAAAGTTTCAAAGATGATAATACTGTGTTTGGTTGAATATTCAGGGGATTTCCTGTTTGGTTGAAATACGTTCCAGGGATTTCTTTCAGGACAAACAATGAGCCATTTAAGGTTAGACTAATTTAATTTTCTTTGCTTTAATTATATTGTGAAATTAAGATCAAATATAAGTAATCTAAGAAAGAGTGAATTTGTGTGTTGGTGATGAAGGCGGCAATGCAAAGATTTACAGAATATATTGTGGACATGATGAACGCTGAGAAAATGTTTGAACCTCTGGGAGGACCTATCATTTTGGCTCAGGTAACAACCATGTTTTTAAATATTCCACATTCCACTACTTTAATTTTACCCCATTTGATCCAAATTTATTATATAATTCTCTTATGGTGGTATTTATTATAATTAATTTAATAAATTTTTAGTTGAAGAAGTTTTCAATGCTCATAACTTTATCATCCAATTCATTATTTGACAATAAATTATTACTGTAATAATTATATAAAATTAGATTATCTATAGTTATAATAAAAAAAATATCATATCAGTACAATCAATTTAGTCTAATTATGATAACAACTATACATAAATAATACTCCCTCCGGTTTTAAATATAAGACAGAGTTGACTTTTTTTGGAGAGATTAAGTAAGCTAAATAAGTTACTTACTCATATCATATGTTGTGTATCATTAGATTATATATTAATTTATTAGTCAAATTAATTAGTTTTGAGAAAAAAATAAAAATAAAAATATTCTAAAATAATTTAATTAACTTCCTTAATTTCCCCAAAAAAGTCAACTTTATCTTATATTTAGGACCGAAGGAAGTATAAAAAATCTAATATAAATTATATTTTTCATGAGTCATGAAGTACTTATAAGATAATATATGATTCATGTGACTCATATTATATATTTATTTATGTATATCTAGAGTCTAGAGAAGTTAAAAAAAGCCTTGATTAAGTGACCCAAAAAAAAAAAACAAAAAAGGCTTGATTAGCATATCACCTGCAAATCTACAATTTCATAGGGTGCAGGAATATTTCAAGGAAAAATTGTTAAGAAAACCACTTGTTGCAAAATTTATTGTCTAAAAGCATTTAACGAATTTAGATTTTTAAGTGATCGAGTACAACTCATCTTTAACTGTGTAAAAAAGATTTAGATATATAAAAATGTTTTTATTGTTTTGCACATAGTTAAAAAATAGTTGCACTCGCTGAAAATATTTTGCACATGGGTTTTCAAACAAATTTCTTGTAACTTTGTGCAATAAATTTTGAAATGGAGAATATTTTCAGTAATTTTCCCATGCTTTAATTATTTATATGACTTTTGTTTTCTTTTGTGCATGTTCGATTTTTCACTTTTCCCCAATTTTGCAAATATGTGTGTGTAGAGAGCATTTCAGATATCCTAGAGATTGTAGCTAGAGACTAGAGAGCATTCTATTGCATGGGAAATGGAATACCAACCAAACATAACAAGCAAGGGATAAAAATCCAGCTTTTAATATCTTTATCTTCTTTGGCAATTGTCATCATCAACCAAACTTGGAATAAGAGAACAGGGATCTGTGTTCCATCTAATGAAAGATTTTCCCTGAAAAAAAATACAAAGACAAATAATAATGTGAAGAAGGTTTGAAAATGAAAATGGCAGATCGAGAACGAGTATGGGCCAGTGGAATGGGAACTTGGGGCACCCGGCAAAGCTTACAGCGATTGGGCTGCGAAAATGGCCGTCGGACTCAAAACCGGCGTGCCCTGGGTGATGTGCAAGCAAGATGACCCTCCTGATCCTATTGTATGTATCTAATCCAACACAATCCTCCTCCTCCTCTTCTTCCTTCAAATTTATCGCAATCCATATCTTTCTGTGACATTTCATTTTCGTTACTCGCCATAGATTAATACTTGCAATGGCTACTACTGCGAGGGCTTCACTCCCAACCAAAATTACAAACCCAAAATCTGGACTGAGAATTGGACCGGCTGGTATGCCTACATTTGTTCTCTTAGCTCCTTGTCTTTTGTATTTCCGCTTGATTCTCATGTTTATGATCATATTAGCTCTTGTTGTATCATGAAACACTATCCTATCCTCATTTTCCAATTAATTCATTTATTATTATCTGGATCCTGTATTTCTGGATTTCCTGACCCGTAGGCTCACTGAGTATGGAGCTGGAGTCCCAAAAAGACCAGTAGAAGACATTGCGTATGCAGTTACCAGATTCATAGAAAATGGAGGCTCAGTAGTTAACTACTATATGGTAGTTTTAATTTTCCCATTGTGCTATTTTTAATTCTTCTTTTCATGTTGTGGAAATTCTGGTTTAAGTATATAATATCTCATTTTTGTGTCCAGTTCCATGGAGGAACTAACTTTGGCCGGACGTCTGGCCTCTTCGTTGCAACAAGCTATGACTATGATGCTTTTGTTGATGAATTTGGTACGCTTATAAAGTTAAAACTTCAAAATTGTATACATTTTGAATTTGGATAATGATATACTTTTACACTCTAAACTCTTCACAAGAAATACTGCCTACTTTGGCAATAGGGGAGAAGTGCAATATATATATATATATATATATGAGGCGAACTGCACATATTCCATTGAACTTTCCTCAGGTGAAGTAGAGATTTGTTGTCACATTAATCTGAAGCTTGTTAAACTTTTACTAGGCCTTCTAAACCAGCCCAAATGGGGACACATGAAAGAGTTGCATCAAGCCATAAAGCAATGCGAATCAGCTTTATTGTCTGTAGAACCCGAAGTGACTTGGTTTGGAAAAAACCTGGAGGTATCTATATGTCCTTAAACCCATTTCTGAGGGGGAAAAAACAGCAGAAGTGCCTTGTGTTTTGGAATTCATTTGCTTCTCCTTGTGATTACTATCTTAGGCTCGTGTGTTCAAGACAAAGTCAAGTTGTGCTGCTTTCCTTGGAAATTATGACCCCAAAACATGGGGAAAAGTGAGATTCGGAAATGCGGAATATGACCTACCACCTTGGTCTGTTAGCATTCTGCCTGACTGCGAAACTGTGGCTTTCAATACTGCAAAGGTGAGACATGCATGGACATGATCTATAATGGCATGCTTGGTGAAATTATCTGTGCAACTAAGTGTCACATTTATTTCGTACAGTAACTAGAATGTACTTTCTTGAGCCTTGACTTGTTTTTGAATGACAGATGGTATTATGCAGATTATGTTTTGATCTGAAATTCTCTTTATTTCACCGAACTTCCTTGATTGTGATTTTTTTTGTATGTATTAAGTATTTGGATTTCATGCAGGTTAACGCACCATGGACCGAGATGACGTTTACACCTGTAATTAAATGGTTTTCATGGCAGTCATACAACGAAATACCTGGGTCTCCTGGTGCAGGCAAGACATTTTCAAAGTATGGACTTGTGGAGCAGGTTAATACCACTTGGGATTCTACAGATTACTTGTGGTATATGACAGAGTATGTATATATCTCAACAGATCATTTCAAATAAAACCTCCATCTTCTTGTTACTTTTTTATGAGTATTTTCTCCATCTAAATGATATTTATATTACAAATTCAGAATCGATATTAAAAGTCATGATCTGAAGAATGGACATTCTGCCCATCTCACTGTAATATCAGCAGGCCATGTGTTACATGTTTTCATTAATGGTCAATATTCAGGTAAATGAAAAATAATATTGTTTTCTGCTTTCTATGTTGCTTCAACAAAATCCATGGTTGCTTATATATACTCCTATCAATTTAGGAACTGCTTATGGGAGTTTGGGAGATAGCAGATTAACATTTAGTCAGGAGGTAGATCTGTTTGTTGGCAGTAACAAAATTGCTTTGCTTAGTGCTTCTGTTGGCCTCCCGGTTAGTTCTCTCACTTTCTGACATTTATTTGTTTCTAATACCAGTTTTAACATACAGATAATTTTTTAACTCCTCTTTTATTCAATAATACCAGAATGTCGGTGTTTTCCATTCTGTGCACTTTGAGACCTGGAATGTTGGGGTGCTAGGTCCAGTCACACTGAGTGGTCTAAGTGAGGGGACAAGAGATTTGTCAAAACAGACATGGTATTATCAGGTATGTTACCGATGCTATATTTGTTCTGTGGCAACAATGAAAACTTGTGATAAAGATTGGTGTAAACTGCAAAGATTAGTAGATACTCCTCTGGTCCTTAATTAGTACTAATTGGGGAGTTGATCTCAGTCTTAAATGTGAGACCTATTTCCCATATTTATCAATCTTTTCCTAAATTATCCCTATTGATGTTCCTTCAACAATAAGCAAGTAAGAGAGAAATGGAGGAAATTAAGGAAGATGGTAAGGGTGTTTTAGAAAAAATCATGTCACATTAATTAACTTAACTAACTTTCTTAATCTTATCAAATTAGGTAAATAATTCTTGCATCAACGATTCGGAGGGAGTAAATACTAATGGAGGAGCAAAGATAAATAACATAACCACTTTTGAAGCATTAAAACAAAGTTATCTGTGCGTGTCACATGTTCTGTTATAGTTGGTCACATTGAACAATCTACGTTACAACGTATTCTTTAATATTTCACTGTTGCTTCTGTTGCTCAGATTGGCCTGAAAGGTGAATTCTCAGCCATTTATACTGAAAGGGGTAGCACCTCTGTTAATTGGGTGGGAGGATCAGAAATGGCCAATAAAAGACCCTTGACATGGTACAAGGTAAGGACGGCCTCTGTGATTCAGTTCTATAAATCCAGTCTGTTTCATATGATTGAAACATCTGCAAACATTGTGAGTGATTGTATGCTTTGGTATTACCAGACAACTTTTGACGAACCGGCAGGCAATGATCCATTGGCTTTGGATATGCTTAGCATGGGAAAGGGTCAAATCTGGATAAATGGTCATAGCATCGGGCGACACTGGCCAGCATATATAGCAAAGGGCAACTGTGTTGACAAGTGTGATTATGCCGGAAGTTATACCGATACGAAATGCCGACTATATTGTGGTTCACCCTCACAAAGATGGTAAGAACTACAAAATTGTATTACAACAGTAAATGGTACTGTAATTTATACATGATTTCCTACTAACATTGTTAATTTTCAGGTTTCACGTCCCTCGCGGATGGCTAAAGCCAACCGGGAATCTCTTAGTTGTGTTTGATGAAATGGGAGGTGACATTGGTTATGTCGCTTTAGCAAAAGAAACAAGGTAGTGGATTACAAAATGAAGATGGTGCAAGTATGGAATACGTTGAATTTATCATTATACTCTGTGTCTTCCATTTGTTGATGAAGAGAGGTTGGTTAAAAAGAAGGCAATAAGAATGATTTTTCTTGTATGATTCTATGTAATAAGAATGTCGTGATAAGAAGTTGCCTCAGAGTTCTAATATGCTATATTCATATTGACTCATCACTGGAAAATTCTGGGCGCTTAGATGTTTGTATGAAGGGATGAAAAATTTTGTCCACAGGCTTTATAACATTGATCAACAGTTTGAGAATCCATGTATTAAGCTTGTTGATATACTTGAGCAAGAATTTTTTTCTTAATTCCAAGCACTTCAGATAGAAAGTGGAAGCAGATTTAATTATCAATCACGAAGAAAAAAGCAGGTAAGAAATAGAGGAGATAGCACTGGGAAGGAAAATGGATAGCAGATAAATAGGATCAAGAAATTAAAGCCCTTGTTTTTTATGGAGAGGAAATTAGGAAGTCATTAATTAATCAGAGGTTGAATATATAATCTATATTAGGGGCCTTGGATTATCTCTGTCCACAAACAAATTGGGGAAAAATATTACACCCGATGAAACATGTGACATCTCCCAAGGCTCTTTTAATCTCAAAAGCTACATTTTTAATCAAGGGCGTAAAAATTTTTATTTGATAACCCAATTCTAAGTTGAATCAATATAATGCTTGACTTACTTGATAAAAAGATGTGGACTCTAAAATTTTTATATAATTTGATATTTACATGGTCTAATTTTTGTTAATGGTTGTATATGTTTTTTAAATTGAGGTGAATTTGAAAATTAGTACAAGCAAACATCGCCTACATTAATAGGATACAACAGATTGCTGAACTACCTGCCTTAATGTACTATTTCTCCCTCCTCAAAAGCCGAAAGCACAATTACTCTTGTGGTAAGCAGAAAATTTACAATAAGTTAATCTCCCTAAAACCATAAAAAAAAACCCACTTTTTAACTAGTGTTTCTAAAAAACAAGTCTCACCTATTAGGTGGAGTGGACTACATAAATTTTCAGGTATGGATATACTCTATTAACAACTAAATTTTTGAATGTGAATTATTAACTAAAAGATTTGGTGTTCAATAATTTTTTCAAGTGTTCTATTTAGTTTTTCCTTTATCCAACCTTTTAAAATGACTCAGAATTATTTTATCTACCTTCTTCACTAGTGCAATGGCTCTTCGAGTGACAATCTTTATATATGTTTGAACCAATTCAAATGGTTTTAAGCTCTTTACTTGTCGATCGCCACTACACAAACTCTTTCCCATATATGTTTATCATGAATATGATCTTATCTTTTATTTTTGTTGCACCACATATTCATCTCTACATTTTCATCTTTGTTACCTCAATTTTATAGTTTTGTTATTCTTTTAAAACCCGACAATCACTACTATCAAGTATTGCAGGTTTCATAATAATTCTCTAAAATTTTCTAAGTTTATTAGCATCGTGGTCAAACTCGAGAGTTGGTTCTTCAAGTTTTCCGCTTTTATGTTTATAGCTTAGAAAATCGTGTCAAGTCGCTCTTAAACTCGTGTTAGTTGTTAACTCACTTAAACTCATGAGTTCACACACCGAGTTTACCATTTTTATGTTTCTAGTTTGCAAAATTATGTTATTCACTCTTAAACTCATGTTATCTTTTCGATTTGATGCGACTTTATATATGAATTATAGAAATTTCTTTAGGGAAAATTGCCCATAAATCCCCATTTGAAAGTTTATTTTCCAGATGGGACCCGGAATCATTTAAAGAAGGGAGGCCCTTGAGTGGCAAAATTTGTGAAAGTAGGAAGACAAAAATACCTTTAATGAAAAGATTGAAAAAAACGAAGGCGAAGAAAATGATCGCAAGTAGAATTTGAAGAGAAGATTCGCACGGGACAACAGCGGTGAAGAAGTCTCATATACTTGCTTGTGACGGGAGAGGCGGTAGTTGTGACGGCGAAGACATTTGCACACGGGGAAAAAGGATTGCATATAGCTGAAGTTAAGTTGCATGTGTGGAAGATAAATTGCACATTGGAAAGATTGTTTTCATACAAGGGAAGATCCTTTATATATGGAGAAAATTGGTTGCACAAAGCATAATATGCAAATTTTGGCTTAATTTTGGGGCCTAAGGAAGATGTTTATGTAG
Organism: Inga oerstediana; assembly: GCA_963210345.1. Classification (NCBI taxonomy): domain Eukaryota; kingdom Viridiplantae; phylum Streptophyta; class Magnoliopsida; order Fabales; family Fabaceae; genus Inga; species Inga oerstediana. The sequence continues at coordinate 54,915,293 of OY723407.1, read as the reverse complement.
GATCGGTAAGCACAACGGAAGAATTTGAAAAATTTTCACCGATCCTAATCGAGGATCTATCAATGGCGTTTAAACCAAGTTGGAAGGATTCATACCTTTTTTGATGATTCAGAGTTTTCACGATCTCTAGAAGCCAACACGTCAGGTCCGCTCCCTCTACCGGTATCCACACGAATGCTCTCCAACCGAGACTGCGTGCTAGCGCCTCTACTGTCTCCAAGGGTTTAACTTGCGGCTCTCAATTCTGATGTACCCTGAGTCTATCAGCTCTATCAAGTTTATAACCCATGAGGGTTATTTTCAAATTTCAAAATTAATCATCATTAATTTCGAAATTAATTATCTTGATGAGCTAATTAAATAAATTCAGTTTAAATTAAATCTGTCCAACAGTTTTAATTTAACCTATTTATTTAATCTAAATAAAGAGCCATTAGATTTAATTTATCTTCATAAATTAAATCTGAGATATTATATCTCTATCATGTTAGTTATTAAATTTAATATATCTTAATAAATTAAATTTAAAACCAACACAATATAATAATATCATATAATATATATATATACATATATATATATATATATATAATATTTTGAAAATATATATATCTATATAATATTATTAAATATAATAATATAATATTATATATATATATATATATATATATTTCGAAAAAATATATATATCTGTATAATATTATTAATGAATTTTATATTATATATATATATATATAAATATAAAATTCATCCACCCTAAATCAAACATTATCTCGTGTTGGGCCATTCTTGTGTGCGACCCTGTAGGCCCATATGAAGTTGGCAGTGGGTCAATAACTACACTAACCCAAAAGTCGCAAGCGGCCTCTAGTAAGACATTACGACTACCCAATTCATATGAGGATCGTTATCACGATGCAACCTGTCATACAACCATGTCACGTCCCTTTTGTCACACGATATATCGATCAAGGATAAGGCATGGAAAATGTCATCCTCTTGTTCCTGACCATTACTTTCTCGATTCCTGAGTAGCCTGATAACAGAGACAGAAACTCCTTTCATCATAGTATGGCCATACATTTCTCAGACTTACTCATCGAGGGGCCCAGTAATATCTCTCTACTAATGTGAGGGACAAATTCCATCTTGATCATTCATATTCCTCTACATGAAAAACCACCAAGCCCGATCATAGCCTTTATCATCACCCGGTCAAAAGTGACTTTTGACTAGCTCAAAGCTTAGCAACTCTCATGTAGGAATCCATGATGACCTTAGGTCTAAGGGCATTGTGACGTGGTTATACATGAGAAAAGCTTATGACTTGATCCATGTAGCTTTCTCATAGTGGGTCGGTCCAGCACCTTGTACTCTTACAAGTGCCTAAGACTTTGATTCGTATCTCCATATCTTATCAAAGTCATACTGGTCTTGTTTCATCTCTACTCCCGCATAGATGACCGACCAGGGACATTTTAGGACAATCTTTATGAATTATCCAAGGATACAATTATCACAGTTAACATGCAAATAATATGATAACAGAATGGAGAAATTTCATTAAAATAATAATATTTAAAGTACAATGATTGGCCCTTAAGGCACAATTTCCAACATCCTCCCACTTGCCCTAGGTGCAATCATTAATTTGCCTAATTCCCATTGCCCTAACATGACGCTCATGCTTTGCCTGTGCAAGTGGCTTAGTAAGAGGATCAGCAACATTATCTTCTCCTGCTACTTTGCATATCTTTATATCACCTCTATCATTGATTTCTCTAATAAGATGAAATCACCTGAGTATGTGTTTGGTCCTTTGATGTGACCTAGGCTCCTTGGCCTGTGCAATAGCACCGCTATTGTCATAGAACAAATCTATTGGATTTGAGATGGTAGGCACCACCCCTAGTTCAGTAATGAACTTTCTGATCCAAACGGCTTCTTTAGCTGCATCTGATGCTGCTATATACTCAGCTTCTGTTGCAGAATCTGCTATAGTGCTTTGCTTGGAGCTCTTCCAGCTTACTGCTCCACCATTCAGGAGCAATACATATCCAGATTGCGATTTAAGGTCGTCTTGGTTAGTTTGGAAACTTGCATCTGTGTAACCGGTTACACAAAGCTCATCATCCAATCCACCATAGACCAAAAATAAGTCCTTAGTCCTTCTTAAGTACTTTAGGATATTCTTAACGGCAGTCCAATGACCCTCACCAGGATCTTGTTGGTATCTGCTGGTCATACTTAAGGCAAACGAGACATCCGATCAAGTACATAACATGGCATACATGATGGATCCAATGGCCGAGGCATATGGAACCTTACTCATGCGATCTCGCTGATCAGGTGTACTAGGACACAGATCCTTGCTAAGATGGATGCCATGAGGCATAGGCATGTAACCCCTTTTTGAATCATGCATATTGAACCTATGCAGTATCTTATCTATGTATGTGCTTTGAGTTAGGCCTATTAGTCTTTTGGATCTATCCCTATAGATCCTAATCCCTAGGATATAGGTGGCTTCACCTAAGTCTTTCATTGAAAAGGACTTTCCTAACCAAGACTTGACACTCTGCAAGGTAGGAATATCATTTCCAATGAGTAGGATGTCATCTACATGAAGCACTAGAAATACAACTATGCTCCCACTAACCTTCTTGTAAACACAAGGTTCATCGATGTTTTGAATGAATCCAAACTCTTTGACTACTTCATCAAAACGATGATTCCAGCTCTGAGATGATTGCTTCAATCCATAAATGGATCTTTGAAGCTTGCAAATTTTACCAGAGTCCTCTGGACGCACAAAACCTTCAGGTTGTGTCATGTACACATCCTCAAGCAGCTTTCCATTAAGGAAGGCTGTTTTGACATCCATCTGCCATATTTCATAGTCATAATATGCTGTAATGGCAAGAAGAATTCTGATTGATTTGGCCATTGCAACTGGGGAAAAGGTTTCATCATAGTCTACACCATGAGTTTGAGTGAATCCTTTTGCAACCAATCGTGCCTTGAAGACATTTACATTGCCATCTATGTCAGTTTTCTCCTTGAAAACCCATTTGCACCCAATGGTTTTTACACCTTCAGGTGGATCGACTAAGGTCCATACCTGATTGTCGTACATGGATTGCATTTCAGACTTCATGGCATTTAGCCATTTCTCAGAGTTTGGTCCCACTGTGGCTTCTCGATAGGTGGTAGGCTCATTTTGCTCAATGAGCAACACATCACGGCCTTCAGTAATCAGAAATCCATATCTCTGAGGCTGATGCCGTGTCCTATCAGATCTTCGTGGACCTTGTGTTACTTGAGGAGGCTCAGCAACTTGTTGTGAGTCTTCTCTAATTTCCATCTGTGGTTCTGTACCATCTTGTGGATCTCGAATTTCTTCGAAATATACGTCGCTCCCACTAGTTGTTTTAGAGACAAACTCTCTTTCTAGAAACTTGCCATTTCGAATAACAAACACTTTATTATCGGTGGGATTGTAGACATAGTATCCTTTCGTTTCTTTAGGATACCCTACGAAAAGGCACTTTATGGATCTGGGCACTAATTTATCAGAGGCTTGTTGCTTAACATATACCTCACATCCCCAGATGTTAAGAAAAGATAAACTTGGTTTCTTTCCAGTCCATATCTCATATGGTGTCTTTTCAATTGCCTTAGATGGAACACGATTTAGTGTGAACGCAGCTGTCTCTAGGGCATGTCCCCAAAAAGACGGTGGAAGATCTGTTTGACTCATCATAGATCGAACCATATCTAATAGTGTTCGATTCCTCCGTTCAGAAAAGCCATTCCATTGTGGTGTTCCTGGAGGAGTCAATTGTGAGATTATCCCACAACTCCTAAGATGGTCAGTGAATTCTTGGCTCAAATATTCACCACCTCGATCAGATCTAAGTGCTTTAATTGTTTTACCAAGTTGGTTTTGTACTTCATTTTGGAATATTTTGAACATTTCAAAAGATTCAGATTTATGTTTCATTAGATAGATATAGCCATATCTACTAAAGTCATCTATAAATGTAATGAAGTAGACATAACCTCCTCTGGCAGCTATATTTAATGGTCCACATACATCTGTATGTATGAGGCCCAATAATTCAGTAGCCCTCTCACTGTGCCCAGTGAAAGGTGCCTTAGTCATCTTTCCTAATAATCAAGATTTGCATGTATCATATGATTCAAAATCAAATGAGTTTAGAAATCCATTTTGATGGAGTTTAGAAATGCGTTTCTCATTTATGTGGCCTAGACGACAATGCCATAGGTAGGTCGGATTCAAATCGTTTGATTTTATCCTCTTAGTAGTTACGTTATAGATATTCCCATTATTAGGATGTTCCAAGTTTAATATATAATGACCAACATGCAAATCACCATCAACATAGAAAATGTCATTACGATAAATAGAACATTTACCATTCCTAGTAATGGAAGTATAACCTTCCTTATCCAAATAAGAAAGAGAAACAATGTTACTACTTAAAGCAGGAACATAATAGCAATTGTTCAAAACTAACAAAAGCCCACTGGGCAGAACTAATTCATAAGTGCCTACAGCTAAAGCAGCAACTCTTGCTCTGTTTCCAACTCGTAGGTCCACCTCGCCCTTCTTCAGCTTTCTACTGTCCTTTAGACCCTGCACATTTGTACAAATGTGAGAACCATATGCAGTATTTAATACCCATGTAGAGGAAGTAGAAAAATGAATATCTATAACATAAATACCTGAAGCGATAGCCCCGTTATCCTTCTTGTCCTTTTTCAGATCTTCCAGGTAGAGTTTGCAATTCCTCTTCCAATGACCATGTTCATTGCAGAAGTAGCAGACTCCTTCCTTTGGAGGCTTTGCCTTCCTGGGTGTAGGCTTGGTTTCGGGCTTGTTTGACTCTTTGGTCTTACCACCTGAGCCATTACCCTTCCATTTGCCCTTCCCTTTCTTTTTCATACCCTTTCCTTTCTGAACCATTAAAACTGTACTAGGCTTTTCTTAATGCTTTGCTCAGCAGTTTTGAGCATCCCATGCAGCTCAGAAATTAATTTCTCCATGTTGTTCATGTTGTAGTTCATAACAAACTGGTCATAACTCTCCGGGAGTGAGTTGAGGATCAAGTCCGTAGCTAACTCCTGGCTCATGGGAAATCCAAGCCTCTCAAGGTGATCAATATAGCCTTTCATCTTTAACACATGAGTACTAACTGATGTACCTTCAGCCATTTTACATGAATGTAAGGCCTTTGTGGTCTCATACCTTTCTTGCCTTGCCTGTTGCTGGAACATTTCCTTGAGATGTACTATCATCTCATGAGCCTTCATGAGTTCCAGATCTTTTTAGAGCTCTGTAACCATAGTGGCAAGCATCAGGCAACCTACATCCACAGAGTCATCCTTATGCTTTGTTTAAGCATCTCTCTGAGCTCTTGGAGCATTAGCTGCAGGCTCCTCAGGAATGGGTTGATCTAGGACATAATCCTTTCTTTCCTGCTTGAGAACAATTCTCAAGTTCCTGAACCAGTCAAGAAAGTTTGTCCCATTGAGTTTGTCCTTCTCAAGGACCGATCGCAATAATAGTGTAGCAGTATTACTAGTCGACATGATTCTACAATTAAAATATGCAAAGTTAGTTAGTAATCTCCCACTAAATTAACAACCCTCAATATAATAATTAGTGGGCTAAGATCCATATTTGGCTTAAACTTAAGTCCGCTTTGGCAAGACGCTTAAATTCAAGTTATTTAGGTAGGTAACCTATTTACCAATTACATCACATGTAACTCTTAGATCTTTATGGGATTTAATCATCATATGATCCGGCATGTTTAACCCCATTTAATAGCTTAAGATTCAAAACTGTTTTGTTAATCTCAATTAAGTCAAAACAATAATGAATATTATGAGCAGCACAATTACTCAAGCTTGTCTCATCAAGATAACTCAAGTGCATCCACTTTGGTGGTTTCCACTATTGAGCGATCTAGGTTTTGACAAGTATTCATTAATTGACGGCATTATGACTTAAGATTTAATTTAGAGGGCTTAATTAATTAGTTTTGTTTATATGGATGCAATCATGGTCGTATCTCATACAGATAAATACATATAAACGTAAAAGTAATCATGCAATGATCTTATCAAAAGCATAATTTAAACGTGACACAACATGGCTTACCTAACCTAAAATCCTCCCAAGCCAATGAGAGGACTTCTCTAAAAAAAAAAGAAATACATTGAGAGAAACCTCGTTTAAACATTCGAGGGGAGTGAGATGAGAAGAGAATGTACATCGAGAGTATTTAGAGAAAGGCACGGCACGCAGGCCGTATTTAAATATTACAACCTTTGTAAAATTCTAAAGCCATGTTGTTCACCATACCCAAACAAGGATAAATAATAAACCACAACAAGAATTCATACAATATGAAAAGCAATAAATGTCATGATCAGATTATATTGTGCTACGCAGAGGTGGTCACGGCGGTCCCGCTTTTGAAAAAGGCACATTCCTTTTAAAAGAAATATTTGAAAATTTTAAATTTTTAAATTTCGGACCCAATTTTTCAAAACAAAAAAAACAACAATGGCCCAGAACGCTTCTGATCCAACGAGCTCGTACTTCCCGTGCGGTGCACGGTGAGATATGCTTGCAGTGTGGTTTACTTTAGTACATTAAAGGAAACTAATTGTATGACGGTAAACAAAATATGAGTGCAGAGACCATAAAAACAATTTATGAACGAAACATAAAAAGATGACAACAACTCATATTGGACAAAGGTGGTTTTAACATGCTCACATCGCACGTGAATACCTATGTGTTGATGTTTCGAAACACTTCTTCGTAGACAACGTTCTTTGTAGTTGTATTGGTACATGATTCATCACACCCTACAACAATCTTAAGGCCATCGATGCTTCTTACTCTTGATATCGCAACATATAATTGTCCATGTGTGAATACGGGTTTTGACAAATATAGCCCCACATGACGCAATGATTGTCCTTGACTTTTATTGATAGTCATAGCGAATGAAAGTGCAATAGGAAATTGTCTCCTTTGCATGCGAAAAGGCCATCTAGACTCTGAAGGATTCATATTCATTCTATGTATGAGAACCTTCACATTTGGGTTAGAACCATTAAGAGTTATTGCTTCAATGACCTTATGACCTAACATCGTAACCCGAAGACGTGTTCCATTACACAATCCAGCTGCTTGATCAATATTTCTGAGTAGCATAATTGGTGCTCCAACTTTCAAGACAAGCTTATGAGGTGGCAAACCAGAAGAATTTATGGTGTTGAGGAATTCAGTTGTGTATAAGCTCTCGAAGGTGTCAGAATCCTCAGTTGACTTACACACTGAGTCGCAACTCAAGAACTCAAATTCCTCCCCTGGTAGCAAGGCACACATGTGGTCGTTGATCTTGGTAACCATTTCAATCGTTGGTGCAAGGATGGCTCTGTCATTGAAGTAGTCATTGGAAGTGAGATTGTCTAGAAGCTGTTCATATGTTGCCTGCACAATTGCATTCAAAGGATCATTGCAGGCTGGGATCAAGACTTCTTTCGGGATTTCTATATCAGCGACACCATCAATAGGGTGTCCTAATTTTCCATCACCAACGTCTAGTAACCATCGTGAGAACCATTCAAGCCTTTCGTTCTCAATTGTATTCTGACATTGAGTCAAGCGCATGTTTTTAGTCAAGCGGAGAATAGTGCAATGTTGCCATAACCGAGAAGAGCTAATGCAAGCATTAACAATAAGCGCTCGAGTACCTTTAGGTATGACAGGTAGTATTTGTCTAAAATCACCACCCATAACCAAGCATTTTCCTCCAAAAGGGAGATTGTATTGCATTATATCCTTGAGTGTTCTGTCAAGCGCTTCAACACAATATCGCTGGACCATTGGTGCTTCGTCCCAAATAATCAATTTTGTGTGCTTCAGCAAATATGCTAAAGGAGAATTTTGCCATATGGAACATACTGAAAATTCTGTTATCTGGATAGGTATTGCAAAGCGTGAATGAGCGGTTCGTCCAGATGGTAGTAAAGTTGCAGCTATACCACTGGAGGCAATAGTTAAAACAATATGTCCCTTGGAACGAAGACTTGAGGCCAACACATTCTACAAGAAAGTTTTGCCGGTGCCACCAAAGCCATAAACAAAGAAGAAACCTCCGTTAGGACCTTCAAGCGACGCCATAACATTGTCATACACATGCATTTGCTCTGAATTAAGAGCCGTTAATAATGACTCTGATTGTGAACGTAGAGCTTCTCTATCGTAAGACAACTCTTGTACGATTAATCTATTAGTGACATCAATGGTTGGTAGTTCTGTTGGAAGCGGAAGAGTGTTGAAGTCATGCAAATTTTTTCCATTTGTCCGTAGCAAAGCATCAATCTCTTTGAGGGCAGCATCTTCCTTTTGAGAAAGAGATATATGGACACCTAAGGAATGTAAAAGTCGAAAATATAACAATAGAAAAAGTAAAACATAGAGAGATATATATATATATGGACTATAAAGAGAATAATTAAAAGAAAAGTGAGTTAACAAAATGACCTGAATTACAATTTGCCCTGTGTGGAATGTACAGCATATCTTCAGAAAGGAGTTGTGATGCTTCTTTCCACACATACTCAGGACGTTGCACAGAACCACAAAGTAACATGGTGACAAACAGCTTCCGTAATGAATGTCCAGAAGCCCACACGGATGCTTCTTTAATTGCATCGACATATTCTCTATCATCATCTAATAAGCCACGTGCGAAGCAAGCCTCTTTGAAGGTTTTGTATGTAACACCATGAACTGTTTTAATGTGATCATAAGAACACGGTCCACGTACTTGTGTAAGCAGCATTCGTAAGTAATAAAGCTCCCCTGCAGATTGTGATACGTGAGCCATTCGTCCCACAACGAATCCTATTTTCCTTCTCTTCCATTGTCGTTTAGCCCTCTTATATACATAATAGTTTGGGAACTCAGAGTACGTCAGCGTGGCTGCAAAGGTGTCATCAGAATTAATCAACATCCATGATAGAAATTGTGATTCACAGACTCTTGGTTTGTCAAGCAATTCAGAGACGTCATCTGTACTTGCATAAATAACAAATTGCTGATTTGGAAGGTGGAAGCTTAGTCTTTCAACTGCTGGGTACCTATGATGGATGTGGAACCCAAATATGCGCCAGGAAGCTTCGCAAGCTGAAACATATCGGCAATTATAATATTGCTTAATCTCATCTACGACTTTCATACCAGTTTTATCATTGTTGCCATCAAATAATCCAACAACAACCCTATCATTCCCTTTGCTAATGTACTTGAATAAGTATTTTATAGCTGTGGAGTGGTTGCACTTCTCAACGTTTATATGCGCTTGAAACTGTTGGAGTAGAATAGGATTGTAGGGAACAACATACCGATTGTCTAACGGGATACCCTTTAACTGAATTGTTCTTCCATCATCCCTTCACCTATATGTGGGGAAACCATCTTCATCTATTGTTGTATGTTGATTAAACCTCTTCGGGAAGTACTTACTGCATTTTTTGTCCTTCATGCATTGAGCATTAGGCTTGCTTGCTCCACATGGTCCATGGATCATAAATTTTTTAACTAATTCGTTAAGTAATGGTGCAGTATCCGCATTTGGAATTTCAGCAGAGATTATCTTATCGATAGACTGTGGATCTGACATCTTGTCCTTCTTATCTAGAAATAAGAGGATATGTGCATGAGGCAAACCTCTTTTTTGGAACTCAATAGTGTATATCTCTGCTTATGAAATGAGAAAAAGATGGTTAGTGCAACATTGTAATAGAAATTAATAAACAGCATGGGAATTGTGATTACGTACGAAAATATTAGTAAAAACTATACCAGCTCGGACTCTGCCGAATATCTGCCTACACTTCAAAGTTTTCATCAACGACTTCAACTTAAGCTGAAAAATTCTAGCTAGTTGATGTGGACAATCTGAAGGATGCAAGTGAAGTTGTTCGCAATATCTACTTATTTCTGGCCATGCAGGGTTACAAGTGAACGTTATGAAAAGATCGGGATAACCAATAGTTTTGCATATAGCCATTGCATCTTGGTAACTTCGGATCATATATCTTGCGCCGCCTGTAAAAGACGCTGGCAGAATAATCCTCTTGCCAATTGAAGCAGCATGTCTCTCTCCACTTATTAGGGCATCTGATAATCCTTGATACAAATCAGCTCGGAGGTCTTTTTGATGAGTCCTAACCCATAAAAGTCGTTGTGTCTCCATCATAGTATATCCATCAACAATAAACTGTTGGAGCAACCTCGACGCATGTTGAAGTGTAGAGAGCTCACCTTCTCTGACCATTAATCTATAACAAAGGAACTCACGAATGCTTACCATTTTATGTGTCTTTGTCAAGATCAATGTATCTTTCCTATGTGGAACATCATCGCGATAACCATCTTCACCATAGGGAAACAATAGTGGGTATTGTAGAGGCAAATAAGAAGGATGTAATTCATTTATTCGTTGTAAGTGGCCTGTTTGTGTTTCCAACACGATATCACGGACATTAAAATCCAAGTCAATGTCACCTACAATTAATGCAGCAACTTCAGATGCAGATGGTAAGTTGTATGTTCGTCCATCACTCTGTCTGGTTCCTAACAAACACATTCTCAATGGAGTTGGTGGATTCTTTGATAGTATTGACGAAGCCAGGTGAAATTGTTTCACGTATGGATTGATCGCATCCAATTGATTCTTTATCTGCTGAACTATGATTGGATCAATGGAAACTTCATTTTGGTATTTGCTGCATAGCAGGAATAATAAGTATGAGACAAATTGTATACAAGTTGCACATAAAGGATATAAATTGTGTTATGTAAAAACTAATTTTGACCTGACAGCTACAATTCGGTTGGAGACTTCATTATCAGTGTCGTGAATGTAGAGCTGAGAATAAACCGGTTGGACACCATCAGATGGCATTAAGGTGCCAATGGTGTGATAATTAATCCCTGATAACGCAAATGTGTAGGGTCCAGCACCTGAGTTGATTGAATGGTCAATTTTTCCTCCCATAGATGTGAAGGAGAACATGTTGTTGTATTGCCTTATGTGTGCATGAAAATTCCTGGAGAAGGTGGACTTCTTATTGAAAAATAAGTTATGGAGTAATGATGGGGGCATTTTCATTGGAGGAAGGACAACTTTCCCTTTCAAGCAACATAATGAGAACATATGGACATTATTTCCAGCCCTATGTTTCTTGACTCTTTCATTGAACCAAAGCTTTGCATTGCAATGATTGCATTTGTAAATTTGGTCCCCTTCATCTAAAAAAGAAGAGCAGGAAAAGCATTATGAATAATTGTATGTTTACTTTCATTCATGCGTTACTAATAATGTTGCATTATCAAAAGCAATGAAGGTTTGGAATAGAGGGCAAAGCTATTTGGTTTATCTACCTTGGTAGGAAAAGTCAGCAGCAATGGGTTTACTTGTGTTGACAAAAAATGGTTGATTCTGACCGAGGATGTGGTTGCCAAACTCATCTATAAAAAAAATGTTGAAGTCGTAAAAGTTAATTAAGTTGACATTAGAAAATAAAGTTGTCGTTATTGTAATGGCATGTGTTTAGTCAAAAAAATAACAACTACTAACCTTCACTTGTGGCATCAGCATTACTCTCAGCTTCACTTTCTGGAAAGCCTTCGAAATCAAAATCAAACTGGATGTCCTTGTAATATTTTTGTTGTGGGACACCTTAAGGGATAGCACACACAAAGAAAAAATGATCCCCAGCATTAATACGTGAGTGAGCGAAAAAATAGGTTGGAGCTAGGGAGCATATATATGAATTTCACTTCATAGGATGTAATAAGTGAAAATAAACAACGGAGAAGGTGTCAAAACTTGAAAAGCATTGTAAGGTATAGAGAAACTTTTGTCAAAAAATGTCACCCAATAAGCACTAAGTCTGTTTGAAAATGATTCCTCCTTTAGATATAAGGTGGCTGCAACAGGCAATTGAAATAATGAAATACCGTTTCAATCTGGATTTTAATGGTATGAAGTGAAAATGGAAAATTAATTGTAATGGGGAAAATGACGAATGTGAAATAAAGAAAGTGCACTTTATAAACAAACATATGTGGGGGACAATTTTATCCTAATTTAAAGTTGGGAAGTTACAAATTAAATGAGTATATAAATTGTGTTATTGATGTCTGCAAGAATGAAAATACATACAAAATAATATGTAGAGGCATCTATGTTCAGGAAAAAAATAGATGTATATATATATATATATATAATGAAAATGAAAAATGTAGTGTAGGTGTTAGGCAAGAATAATTGTTGGGAATATACATGGAGTGCAATATAATGGTAATTGACAACATGTAAGATTGAGGTATAAGAGAAGGCACATGTGTTAGAAAGGAAAGAAACAAACCACGAATTGTGTAAAACAAATAATTCTAATAACTAATATGCTAATAATTAGGAATGAATATATGAATGAAGGAAATGGCTTTAACGGGAAAAAATGTGAAAAATATGTGTTATATTTTAGAGTAAGAGGACATAAAAATAAACAAATACATATATATATATATATATATAGAGTTGGGTCACAAATAATAAACAAAGTGAACATCTGGTAGTGGTGTTCCTAATTTTATTTGTAAAAAGGGAATGATTGTAAAGAACATGTGTGCATAAACTATTAGAACAGATGTAAACATACCCATGGTGGATTGAGAGAACGCATGATCACTGTAGGACGAAGGAAGTTGTTCGGTAGTTGAACCTTTTCGCTTTCTAAACGCTGGTTTATCGCCATGTTTGTGTGTGAGGTGGTCGTTGTAAGTTGGTTGGGAAGTTTCACATTGCATGACGTCATTAGATACAAGTGGTTCTGTGGAAAATGCATTACTGGGTATAAATGTCCACGAAATGGATTGAATGTAAAATTATGGAAATGTGGCACACAAAGTGGAAAACGAAATGGTTGAAACACAAAGTAAAAAAAGCATAACGTAGATCTGGATATAATTATGAACAAAGAACATATAACGGAAATGGAATCTAATACACAATGTCAAAGACATAAGTAATTTAACTACATACGCACAGATTGACTAAGACTTGATAGGGTTTCATCACTCTCAGACAATGACTACATCAGTTTGAGTTTTTGCTAACTGGTGGGGAAAAAACGTTAATTGTTTAATTACTGACCTTCGTGTGTGAGTGGCTTCTCTGTAGTGTGTAGGTTTGATGAGATGTCTGCACGTACATCTAACCCTCTCAGCCTAGCGCTCTTACGTGTTGGCACATGCTTCAAATTGTATGCATTATCAGCTTTTTGTTGTGTACCCTCTGCAAGACCGCATATAAAGAGTGTGAAGAATATCAAGTTTTAAAGTTGCAAGCTTTGTTGAACAAAAAAAAAAACACTGACCTTGGAAAAAAGTGTTCAAGTTTGATTGAATATTTGTAATATCTGTGAAAGCTCTACACCTTCTGGTTCGTCGGCTAGCAGACTGACCACTTGTCACAGAATGAAACTGAGATGATGGCGGTTGTGTATATATAGGGGTAGAAGATGTTGGTGTTGTTCGGTTATGAAGTGAGTCTAAAGGCGGATGAGTGTTAAGGTGTGAATGATCTTGTGTTGGTCCACCCATATTTATCTACCAGGAAGTATAATTTATGAAGAGTATAAAGTGAGGAAGGACCTTGAAGATAACGTGAATGATAAACTTAAGAGGCCATATGAAGTAATATGTGGCAGCAGAATATAGAAGCTTAGATGAGGATGGGTAATGAGCATTGATACTAAGGTTGAGGAACTAAGGTGGGATTAAATAGGAGGAAAAAATGTTTGGCGGGAAGCATGAAATTTGAACCGAAATTATCATACAGTTGGTCAATGGAATTATCAGCATATAATAGTTTTTGGATGAAACATCATCTTGGGTCACGCATAAGGTCCATGTTTTGTAAAAGAGGAGGTGCTTGGGAAAACAAACATTAATGAAGAAAGCTGGAATACTTTGTGGATGTGTGATTTTGTAACATGTTATATTAAATTGTGTATGCTGGATTTTTGAGCATTTTCTACAAAGCCAACGTAACTGAGAAGGGGAGCATATAAATTCCTGTTCCTGCTGATTTTTTTTTCTGTTGTCAAAATGTGAATATAGGATTTCACATGATGATAATGGCAAAGCTACATCAAGTGTTGTAAGGTTGTAGTAGTAGTGTTACAGCAAATAGTGTGTACTTGTTTTGATATTATAGTATATGGTTAATGTAAAATATGTAGAACTTAGATGTGGGTACATTTAAGTGTTCAGTTGTACTTTTATTTTTGTGGGGTTGAAAGAAGGAAGTTAAAATACATGTATAGTAAATCATAATTGGAGATAGTATGCCTTAAAATTTGATGGCTTGCGTAATTGAGTAATGACTAGAAGACAACGTGCATATGTAGTAAATGGATGGTACGGCAGTGCAGTTGAACTTTGGAGGGCATTACTACACATAAGTGGTATTGAACTGGCTACACACAAGACCCATGTATTTATTTAAAGCTGTTACATGGTGAATTGAAGGGATACAATCAAGCATGACTCAATTGAATTTCTAGTGTAGGGAAGGAACTACACTTAGATACCAATAGTATAAGAAAGCAGATGAGGAAAACAAATTGAGTAGAAATGGAGCAGTAGTGAACTTAGCATATAATAGTAACATGGACTGAATACATTAAGTTTGATAAAAGGTACAATACAACACCGTTCAAAATAGGGAACAAACATAGGAAATTACATTTGCTGGTTGAAAAGGGAATATAACTGTAGCAGAACCACATATGCGTGATATGAGTCTATATCAAAACTAAGGAAGGAAGATGACATGAACATAATAAAGGGTCCATGGGACAGAACTGTGATGTCAAACAAAGCACTACTTTTCTTGCTTGATGTTTTTAATCAGTCTGCCATCATTACTTGCACTGGCCGCAGACTGGGTTTCATTAAAAGGTTGCACACTATTGGCATTCCTTTTGATGTAGTTTTTGCGTTTCCCTTTAGTTGGCGGCTGTGATATATGCTGTGACATTGCTGATACTGTGTCATCCTCAAGATTTATTGCATCATCGATAATTGGAATAGAAGTTTGTGGTTGTTCATCAATGAGGACATCATGCTGTTGTGGAGATGTGTCAGTTGTAGGTAGAACAACCTGTTTAAAGATAAGTGAAGAATAAGTTAAAAGTTGGGTCATATGAAGGTCCTATTCTGTTCATTGACTGAAGTGAAACACGTGTTCAAAGAGAAGGGGTATTAAAAAGTGGTATTAAGCAAACCTCTGTGTATGCGGCATCAAATTGGTTGAGCAAGTCTTGGCAGATTGTAAATTCTGTGGCACTTATACTGGAGGATGGAAACTTCTTATTATATGCATTGATCTTGAGCCTACATAATAGCTTCTTCCCAACGGGAGCTTCAAGGCCTTTGGGGAAACCATCCTTTTGTTTATCCTACAATAAAAAAAAATAACTATTATGATTGCAACTATAAAACATAACTGACCAAAATGGGAGAAATGAATATAAAATGTGTGTTGTGCCTCGGGAAGTGTCAGCTTCAACTGTGATGGTGTCTTGTCCAGTAACTGCATAGCAAGTTTGTCCCAAAAGATGATAGAAGTAGTAGCAGAGTCATCCTTAACAATGTAGTGCAGCTTCATTCTATGGAAAGGCATTGAAGTGTGGCAACATTATTATACAGTAAAAGAGGTGATATTGGGTAATGAAACTCTATTGTAACAAATAAATCTAACTTGGCCTCAAATTTCTGTTGTTGTGTGTGTGCTGGAAGCGAGCCTTTACAGTTATGGCACACCAAAATACTGTTAGGGTCTGTCTCATCCTTCAGCTTTGCCTTGCAAGAACACTTACAGCATGCTTGGTAGGTCCACCCATGTTTGGATTCAAATTTAACAATCTCACAATGTATAACAAAGGAAGTTCCCTGAAGCCAGCAATAACAGCAGTAAGGAAATGACATTGTAAAGATTTATTTATAGTGATTGTGAAGAAATACGCACAGCAGAGAGATCAGGAATGTTGGCTATCTTCAACTTGGTTTAATTAATAAGTGATGTGGCAGAAGGAGCACGAGTAAGTTGAGTAGGCATTGACTGAGTTAAAACTTCAAGAAGAGGTGAGTGCTGATCTTTAGCCCTGTACAAAAAGTTGAAAGAGAATAAAACTACTAATGTATGCATTGGTGATAGTAGCAGAAAAAATGTGCACGGAGATAAAGCAAGCTAACTGAATAAATTATACTTGGCAATACAACGCAGCTGTGAGAAAAGGTCTAATACTGCTTGTCTAAATACAGGTTGAGTGTACAAAGGAATGATTGATTGGTTAGGTAACAGAATCGAATGAATCACTGCAGAAAAGAAAAAGTGTATTTATTGTAACCTCTGGATTAGATCGTCAACCTCCTTGACCTTAGGATTGAAGTAAATTCTGGTTGCATTAAAAGAGCTTGACAACTGACGTACATCTGACAGGTGTAAAAGTATTGTTAGAAGTGAATATTGGTTCAAATATTTTAAAACAGAAGATTATTGTATGGGTAGGGACTTTACTATCTTGAGTCCAACTGAGCTTAGCTAAATTTAAGAGGACCACAACTGGCATTTCAGAGTTCCCAAGCTGATCCATGTAGGCTTCGGTAGCACATTGGTCAAACAGAACACATTCAATCTCGGTGTCACTGGAAAAAAACAGGGTATTTATTCAATGAAGACAAATAAATCAGTATCAGAGGGGGGAAAAGGAAGAAAGCATAAATGAACTTTACTCAAGATCAGATAGTATCATCCGAAGCCAGTGCTTGGTTTGATCATCTTTACGCTCTTCCTCAAGAGACCCAATACACTTAAGGAAAGCAACCACATCTGCAGAGAAACATTCTTGAGTACAGTTACAATAAGCAGTATTTAAAAAACTGCACAAACAGAGGTATAACAGAAGGGTAAATGGGAAAGTAAATGATTATGTTATGTGAATGAAGAATAAAGGTTGGAAAATTACCAAACAGATAATCAATGTCCTCTGCGTGAGGAAGGGAGAGGAGATGAGATATTGATTTGAATGAGTAAGAAGAGATTGGGATATTAGCTTCAACAGGTGAGAAAGAGGTATGAGTAGTAAAGGTAAGCTTGAACTTATGAGTTGTTGGACGAAATTTGAAGTGATTTGGTGAGACAAGGAAGTTGGAGAATTCATAGGTATTTCCTTCTTGTATGGAGGCGCAGAAAGTGGTATGGAGGGACTTCACAATCACACTTGCTTGAATTGTTGTCCCCTGGAGAAAGATGCAGAAAGTTAGTGTGGATTGATTACAAATAATGGTGCTGACCAGAAGCTAAGAGTAAGGAACGTTAGAGTAAAAGGCAAAAGCGGTATACCTCAGCATCACATAAGAGAAGAGAGACACAGAATAGCTCAGTCGGGGCCATTTTTTGGTAGACATTCCATTTCCTCAACACCCTAACAGCAATGGTCCAAAGGTCAGATGCATCATTGAGCTGAGAGAGTAAAGTGTGTTCAGACATGGTGAGGAATGTAGAGATGAAGGAATGAGTGTTGGAAAAACAGATGAGAATGATTTAGAAGGGACAGAAGAAGGGGTTGTTGGAAGGAACGTTGTAGAGAAGTGAATTTAATGGGAAGTGGCAGAAAGAGTTGGCGGGAGATTAGAATGAAAGAGATAGTAAGACAAATGAGAGGAGGTGAAGGGCTATGTTGGAGTGAATGCATAGTGTTGCAGTAACTCTTAGATTGTGGCCCTTGGAACTGAAATGAAATGCCTGAGGGAGTTGACATGAATGGGCAATCTGGAAAGGAAAAGACAAATCAAAGGTCAGATACTTGCAGTCAGGCTCATTAATGTAATGAGAAGAAAGTGTCTTCAAGTCAACAATTGGAATGAAGGAAACAGTTGTGGACGGATATGGTTTTATTTTCTGCAGTAAGTAAAATGAGATTTACATTGGGAAAATAAGTTAAATTAGATAAGTACATAAAGTGGAAAAAAGGGGAATGGGGGTATGGTGCGGGGCTCAAGAACTATGCAGCAGAACTGTGATTTTGATGGAAAGAAAAAATTGATGGTTGAATCAGAATGGCAAGTCAAAGCGCAGGAAAAGTTAAGGTGAAGACAAAAGGAGCATCAGTACATACACCAGAAACAAAATCTTATTGACTAATGAAGGGTTGATGGGCTAGCTGGTATGAGGGTATGGTGTGGGGCTGAAGAACTATGCAGCAGAACTGTGATTTTGATGGAAAGAAAAAATTGATGGTTGAATCAGAATGCCAAGTGAAAGCGCAGCAAAAGTTAAGGTGAAGACAGAAGGAGCATTTTATATTATTTGTCAACCATCAAAAGTTAAGGTGATGCATAGTTGTTCAGGCCCACACCATACCCTCATACCAGCTAGCCCATCAACCCTTGATTAGTCAATAGGATTTTGTTTCTGGTGTATGTACTGATGCTTTAGTTGAACCTATTTGATATGAAAATTGAAGGGACATGGATCTGTGGAGGTGATAACTTGAATTCAATAAAGTGGAACATGAAATTAGGATGAAAAAATGATGTGTAAAGGTGATGAATGAAGTAGCATTTTCTATTATGTAGATATTGTTAGTGACAAATAGAGGCACTCCAGAGCAGAAATACAAAAGAGTGATATGAAATAAGGAACTGAACTTGCACCATGGCAATCACAATTTTAATGATGAACTTCAGTGATCGGGTGCTTTCATCCCAAAATATTTTTCACATTTAAGAACTAATGACAATAATATAAAGGGCAGGCATAATGGTATAATCATAATGGAACATAACAGACCTTAGTCCAAACTTCATGATCGCTTGATAGAGGAGCTTCAATCAATAGATAATGAAGTGCAGTTGTCTTGCTTGGAACAAAGTTTCCATCAACCCAATGGCAAACCTAGTATAAAAAAATAGGTACATTTAATCATGCGTATGAAGAAGAAAGATAAAATAAGTAAAAAATGATGATATGGCACAAAGTTTTGTGTCATAACATTTGATAGTTGTGACATGAGTGTGGCAATTAAGAAATATAGCAGGCATTAGGTTGGACATTGTAGTGGTTGGCAAAATCCTAAATAAAAGAAGTAGGCTTTTGTGCATGAGAGGGCTACACAAAGTGAAAAAAAGTGAGAATGGGGTGTGGTTTGGAGGTGAAGGCGTATGCTACAAAACTGTGATATTGATGGAAAGTGCACTTTAATCCACACTGAATACATCCAGGAACGGCTGATTAGGCAACTGTGCAATATGAATCTGGACATAACGTGCCACATATATGAAATTGATTGGATAAGGTAAGGAGCTGAACATGGATGTTTGGAAGGAAGGACTGACAAATCAGGAATTCAGTAAACATATGAAAGTAATTTTGGCTGTTTGTAAGAGAAATGTATGCACTTACTATGGATGTCATATGATTAACAGTTATGCACATGGTGGATTTCAAACTAAGTTTTGTTGAGTTGTGACGAATGGCAACATAAATCCCTACACAAACTTTAATGCTTAATATGGAATTCAACAATACTGTAGATGTGACATAACATGGCATAATGTTTGACTCCCAGAACAACTGCTAGAACTGAGATATAAGGCAGAAAAGGCAATGAAATTGACGCAAGTGTCTGTGTGTGGTTAAAAGGAAGGACTTGTGATGTTGACAAAATTTATTGGAACATGCATCCCCATAAATACTTAAGGGCAACTGAGGTAATGGCAGAACAAACCTGAAAATGGACTCCTCTTTAATGGCAAGTGAGGACGCTTTGCACCCCTTCTCTGTTATGGCTGAGGCAACCTCATTTTCAGACAGGGAATTTCGAGAGATTCTACAGCAATGGAGAGAAATAGGATTCCATGTTGTAAGTATAAAGTGTGGTCTGCTATACTACGAAAATGTCATGAGTTTAGAAGGTACAGTACAACACATTGCTGTGTACACCGATGATAACGTGGTTGAGGTAGTTCCGACTACGATGTATAGGATGGTGCCGTCTATTCAAGCATCAGAGGGGAGAGCAATAAGAATGGGATCACCAAGATGGAGCGAGAGCCGCTACTACTTATTCAGGTGTTTGTATTGGATACTTAATGAGGAAGGCTTCACAAACAACTTGTGGGAAAGCATGTATGATCGGTCCTACAGTGAACATTACCGGTCAATGATTTAGGCATCTCAGTCTGACATAGGTGTGTTCTATCCTGAGGAAATGCTTGAGCCCATTGTTATCCATGACTTCAGAAGACGCACATACATGAATATAAGGCCAGTTAACTTGAGGATTTACCGTCCGAGGCGATTTCCAGCACCAACGGGAGAACATAATTGCGACGAACTTGCCGTAAATTCAGGTGGTAATCATGGGAATTCAAATGATGAGCTCAAACCAGCTGAGTTGACGGCAAGCACTACACAGGCAGAAGAAAACAATCTGCAGCTACCGTCCGACGAAAATGCAAAAGACCAAATCCTATCAGTCCTGCCGGCAGCATCCGAAATAGGCGAAGATTTAGGATTTGTGGTGGACTGAAATGTAATCCGGCAAGAGTAATGGAGTGAGGCATAAGAATCTGTATTCGCGAACATAAAAAAAGTGGAGGTTGCAGAGATAATTAGCGCAGCTGTTTTGGGGAGGTCTCTGTGTTTAGCGCTACTTTGGTGAAGAGGATGGAGGAACCCGTGAAGTTGGAGTAAAACCAAAACACTGTGGTCGGCACTTTAGGGATTAGCTTTCAACTTCTGTCCTTGTCTTGTGTCAGTAAAGCATGGTTAAGTCTGTAATGGTTTTTTTTCTTTTTTCATTCCCAAGACGTGTTGACTGGTTTTAACTTTTTAGACAATGTGCCTTATTTTCTGAATAAAGTGGAAGGAGGAGTAAATTGAGTTATGGAATTTTATGTGGTTGACATTACAATTACATAGGCGGTTCGATTCACATCACACACGTAGGTGAGCGTATGAGCAAATGGAAAATGGGTCATTAAAGTTCAGATCTGCCAAAAACGCAGGTGGGCCAAACCATGAAAACTGAAATTGGGTGTGATTGGTGTTAAGAGTAAGGGAAGGGAGGAGAAAGATGTAGGAGTTGGACAACTTTGCCAAATCTGATGAGGTGGCAAACCATTTAGCTTTTTTGCTGTAATTTTCCATAGGCAGAGGCTTTTTGCCTTAATTGTTCAATGTGGGTCTCTGTGTGCGCGGACACGTCTGCATGATATACATGTTGAGGTTTTATTTAAGTTTTAAGGCATAATTATTGTTGTTTGTGGGCATATATTATTCGGTGTGCTACTTTTTTATAAGTGTCATCCACTTGCATAATCCACTTTTTTATATATAGGTGTGCTACTTTTTTATGAGTGTCATCCACAATCTCAATATTGAGGTCTACTTTCAAAAAAATAGGATATAATAATATTCAATAGTAAGTGATATATTCATGTAAAGTTGAGCATTAAAAAAAGTTGAGGCATACCCAACATGGCAAAAAAAATGAACAATAGTGCATGATTTTTTGGTAGCAGTACTGCGTGTTAGGTGACCAACTTTAATAAATGCTAGAAATAGAAGTCAAGTTTGATACAGAGTGATAAGGACTACAAGTCAGAACAGGGATGTGATGGTATTAATTTGATGCATGACCTGACCTTGCTTTAAGCATTTCAGCAAGATACATGATAGGGTGGAAGGCAAGAAACATGAAAGTGAGAGAAAGATGTGGTTGGAGATACTCGCTTTAAAACCAAGATATACATGTCCTTATGAAATGCGCTATGCTGGAAGTAAGAAACTATTAGTTATGAAATATAATATTGCGTTTGTGGAAAAGTGTGAAATACAAAATAAAGTTGGTACAAACATAAGAGGTTGTAAGCATTAAAGCCACAGAATTAAAATTGCTGATAATTATTATGACTAATAACAGAGCGAACATATGGAGTTTTCATTATCCCTCTTCGTGTGCATTGTTTTCTGTTTGACGAACTTCATTAAGTGGCAAGTAACCATGTACATAAAGATATGAGCTTTTATGTTAGAAAACTTCAGGAAAAAGAATGCACAGAGGCTGCAAAAACTGGAGCTGTTCTTGTATTATAACAACCATCATGTGGGGAAAACACCCGTAAAGCGCATTTGAAAAGGGACCATGAATACAAGGGGGAAAACGTGGGGGAAAAACAGAGCCTGATAAATAACAATGTCCGCAAGCTGACCAACAGATAGCATGAAATGGTTTTGCACAGGAAGAAATGCAGTTAAAAATATATACACTTATCACAACACCTTGCAGCGTTGAGACCAACACTATCTGCATGCATGTGAGAAGGACATTTTTTCCCCTGACGACGATACTGCTAAACCGAAGCGAAACTTTGGTGCTGCAGCAGGACATTCTTAATGAATATAAGTGACCATGAATATAAGGGGAAAAACCTTCGGGGAAAAAATGTTCTGGTTCAAATAAGGAGTTGCACAGAAAGAAATGCAGTTCAGCCGAGATATACTGCTCACAACACCTTGCAGCTCTTATAGCAACACTTTCTGCATACATGTGATGAGAAGGACCTTTTTTTCCCAGAGGATGAAACTGGTAAACAAAAGCGAACAAACTGGTGCTGCGGCAGGGGATTCTTGATGCGTTGTCACAAGAAAACCAGTTCATACGATCGAAACTACTGTCAACACCCTATGAACTCTGAAGCATGAAGCGCGCCAAACATGCAAGGGTGAATGTTGCATGTAATTTGTGGTTGTTGTCGAAGTAGATCTGCTCTGTCGAAAGATGTCGTCGTGATCCCAGCAATCGCAACATTGGTATATAGACTTATATCCTACCTTATTTTTGGGAGAAGTGGGACACATATTATATAGAGAACAGGCACTGACTTGCATATTATATAGAGAACAGGCACTGACTTGCTGATGTTAACTTTAGGGAGAGCGGGAAATGTATTTAAACTATCTTTACAGAAGGATGGGGGTGCACGGACAAAGATGAAGTCGGCTTGCAATTATGAGCCGAGAATCAAAACGGCTTGTGAACAGAGGTTTTTCCTCTCAGGAGAAGGGGAAGGAATTTAGTAATATATTGATTTGTCTTCCCCATAGTTTGGATCCCTATTACCCGAATAGATATCCGAACCTAGATCCAATTTGATTGCCGCCAACTACGATCTCAGGTACCCTACCCAATTTCATGCTTGTTCAAAACGAAAATCACATACATGTTTCAAGATATACATGTTCGGAATCGATTTCACGCTTGTTCCAAAACGAGAATCACATACATATTCGAGTATTTCTTATAAACATACGTACACATCCCATATATATCACATGTATAAGAATCATAAACTCAATTTAAACGCACAATTGATCTGGCTCTGATGCCATTGTAGGATCGGTAAGCACAGCGGAAGAATTTGAAAAAATTTTCACCGATCCTAATCGAGGATCTATCAATGGCATTTAAATCAAGTTGGAAGGATTCATACCTTTTGATGATTCAGAATTTTCACGATCTCTATAAGCCAACACGTCAGGTCCGCTCCCTCTACTGGTATCCATACGAATGCTCTCCAACCAAGACTGCGTGCTAGCGCCTCTACTGTTTCCAAGGGTTTAACTTGCGGCTCTCAATTCTGATGTACACTGAGTCTATCAGCTCTATCAAGTTTATAACCCATGAGGGTTATTTTCAAATTTCAAAATTAATCATCATTAATTTTGAAATTAATTAACAATTAATTATCTTGATGAGCTAATTAAATAAATTTAGTTTAAATTAAATCTGTCCAACAGTTTTAATTTAACCTATTTATTTAATCTAAATAAAGAGCCATTAGATTTAATTTATCTTCATAAATTATATCTGAGATATTATATCTCTATCATGTTAGTTATTAAATTTAATATATCTTAATAAATTAAATTTAAAACCAACACAATATAATAATATCATATAATATATATATACATATATATATATATAAAATATATTTCGAAAATATATATATCTATATAATATTATTAAATATAATAATATAATATATATATATATATATATAAGATATATATTTCAAAAATATATATATATATATATATCTATATAATATTATTAATGAATTTTATATTATATATATATATATAATTCATCCACCCTAAATCAAACATTATCTCGTGTTGGGCCATTCTTGTGTGCGACCCTGTAGGCCCATATGAAGTTGGCAGTGGGCCAATAACTACACTAACCCAAAAGTCGCAAGCGGCCTCTAGCAAGACATTACGACTACGCAATTCATATAAGGATCGTTATCACGATGCAACCTGTCATACAACCATGTCACGTCCCTTTTGTCACACGATATATCGATCAAGGATAAGGCATGGAAAATGTCATCCTCTTGTTCCTAATCATTACTTTCTCAATTCCTGAGTAGCCTGATAACAGAGACAGAAACTCCTTTCATCATAGTATGGCCATACATTTCTCAGACTCACTCATCGAGGGGCCCAGTAATATCTCTCTACTAATGTGAGGGACAAATTCCATCTTGATCATTCATATTCCTCTACATGAAAAACCACCAAGCCCGATCGTAGCCTTTATCATCACCCGGTCAAAAGTGACTTTTGACTAGTTCAAAGCTTAGCAACTCTCATGTAGGAATCCATGATGACCTCAGGTCTAAGGGTATTGTGGCGTGGTTATACATGAGAAAAGCTTATGACTTGATCCATGTAGCTTTCTCATAGTGGGTCGGTCCAGCACCTTGTACTCTTACAAGTGCCTAAGACTTTGATTCGTATCTCCATATCTTATCAAAGTCATACTGGTCTTGTTTCATCTCTACTCCCGCATAGATGACCGACCAGGGACATTTTAGGACAATCTTTATGAATTATCCAAGGATACAATTATCACAGTTAACATGCAAATAATATGATAACAGAATGGAGAAAATTCATTAAAATAATAATGTTTAAAGTACAATGATTGGCCCTTAGGGCACAATTTCCAACATAACTGTCTCTAATAAATTACAATGATTGGCCCTTAGTAGCTACTCGAGTAATCACCTCCAAAATGAGGCAGTGCCCTATTACTCGAGTGATTACTTGAGTAATCATTACCGGAGGCACCATAACTTCCGTATACATCATTTTAGCTTCATATTAACCCACTCCAACTTCCGTTTGACCATAGAAACCTCTGATATCACTTCTAATAGCTTGGATCTTGATATTCTCATGTGATCTTGTAAGTTCTTCATTCTTTAATCTCTTTCTTCTTCTTTCTTCAATCTCTTTCTTCTTGTTTTGCCACTTGATGATCATTCTTCATAACCAAACTAGATATCTTCTTAAATTGATGATCGTTCTTCATAAACCAACTAGATATCTTCTTGAATATCTTCAATCTTCTTCAATCTTTGCTTGATATTCCTATTAGTTCTTGCAATGCCTTCTTTCTTCAATCCCTTGTCTCTTGATTTTCTTCTTGATGATCATTCTCCACATATGAGGCATTATAACATCAACCCACAATCGGGTTTATGACTAATCTATAAAATATGCAACATTAAATATAGTAGTTAGTCAATGTAGAAGATAATTATATCATACAAACTTTTTGCTCATATTTAACATCTATATTTGACATCATCAAAACTATTCATATCTAACAAAATGTTTCCATCCCTCGTTTCTAATAAAAGCACCTCTGATTTTCATTGTGATTCATGTGAAAAGGCTAAGCATCATCGTACTTCATTCCCAAAAATCCCATACCAAGCCTCAAAACCTTTTTCCATAATTCACAGTGACTTATGGGGACCATCCCGCACACCAAACCGATCAAAAACAAAATGGTTGATCACATTCATTGATGACCATATGCGTGTCAGTTGGGTCTACTTGTTGAAAGATAAAACAGAGGTGTATCAAACGTTCCTTAACTTCCACTACATGATCCAAACTCAATTCCAAACCCAAATCCAGATCCTGCACACTGATAATGGGACTGAATATTTCAATCAAGCCCTCTCTACCTTCCTGGCTGAAAATGACATTGTTCACAAAAGTACTTGTCCCAATACACCTCAACAGAATGGTATTGCTGAACGAAAGAATCGCCATATTTTTGAGACTGCCAGAGCCATTATGTTTAGTAGTATTGTTCATAAATATCATTGGGATGATGCTGTCCTAACTGCCACATTTCTCATTAACCGAATGCCAAGCCGACCACTGTCTTACAAAACGCCACTTCAACTTCTCTACCAATACTATAATCTCCCATACCTTGAAAACACTCTGCCACTCCGGGTGTTTGGCTGTACATCATACGTTCATCTCCATCACACCAAAAAACTTGACCCTAGAGCCCTTAGGTGTGTCTTCCTTGGCTATTCTCATTCTCAAAAAGGATACAAGTGTTATGATCCAGTCTCCAAACGTTTATTTGTCACCTGTGATGTCACCTTCCTTGAAAATACACCTTTTTATGCCTTGTTTGCAATTCGGGGGGAGAGAACTGGTGAATTTCAGATAAATGAAACACTAAAGGATGACCAAACACTCACAATTTATATACCTACCCACACAAAACCTGCTCCTGATACCTCTGATACACCTGATAACAACTTTGAGATTCCTGATAACCTTGATACCTCTGATAATGTGCCAATTCCAAGGGGAGACACAAATATGTAGGGTAATACCTACATGCGACGACACAAAAGAGGTAATGAACCACAGCCTATTAGCACTCACCAGGAGTCAGTACCAGAGGCAGATCCAAGAGAAATAGAAGGTTCTGATCTTAATCTTCCCATTGCAATGCGAAAACAACCTAGACAACCCAGATCAAGCACCAGATATCCTATAGAGAAATTTGTCTCTTATAAGGCGCTTTAATCTAAGTACAGTACATTTGTCTCTCATCTTGATAGAATCAGGATACCAGACATGATTGATGAGGCTATGGCTATACCTGAGTAGAGACAAGCTGTTTTAGAAGAGATGGAGGCTCTCAAGCGAAATAAGACATGGGATATAGTAAATTTACCTCAAGGAAAAAAGGCTGTTGGATGCAAATGGGTATTCACTCCTAAGTATAGAGCAGATGGAACACTCGAGAAATATAAAGCTAGACTGGTTGCACAAGGTTTTACACAAAAATATGGGGAAGATTACACAGAAACTTTTGCTCCAGTAGCCAAGCTGAATACCATCAGGATTCTATTATCTATTGCAGTGAATTTAGATTGGAATCTACACCAACTCGATGTAAAAAATGCCTTCCTCAACGGAGAACTCAAGGAAGAAGTGTACATGAAGTTACCTCCAGGGTTCGCAGGAAAAAAAGGTGACCAAGTCTAAGTTAAAGAGGTCATTATATGGGTTAAAGCAATCTCCGCGTGCTTGGTTTGACAGATTTACCCGGGTTCTGAAGAGACATGGGTATACTCAAGGGCAGAGTGACCATACTTTATTTGTCAAATATCATAAGGATAAGATGGCTGTTCTGGCTGTATACGTTGATGATATAATTCTTACAGGAGATAACGAGGTGGAAATCAATCAAATCAGGACAGCCCTGGCACGAGAATTCCAGATTAAAAATCTTGGAGAAATGAAGTACTTTCTTGGAATGGAAGTTGCCCGATCTAAGAAAGGCATTTATATCTCCCAAAGGAAGTATGTACTCGACCTTCTAAAGGAAACAGAGATGATAGGTTGCAGGCCAAGTGACACACCTATACGGGTAGATAAAATAGATGAAGATGCAGATCTCGGTAAAGCAGTGGACTTAGGGAATTATCAACGAATGGTAGGCAAACTAATATACATGTCTCATACTAGACCAGACATTGCATTTGCAGTAGGTGTGGTCAGCCAGCATTCTCATGATCCTAAACAGAAACATTTGAATGAAGTCTACAGGATCCTTCGTTACTTGAAGGGATCTCCAGGACATGGCTTGTTATTTAAGAAAACTGACAAACGGATTGTAGAGTTATTTACAGATGCTGATTGGGCAAGTGATCGAGATGACAGGAAATCCACATCTGGATATTGTACGTATGTGTGGGGTAACCTGGTCATATGGAGAAGTAAAAAGCAAAGTGTAGTTGCAAGAAGCAGTGCTGAAGCTGAATACAGGGCCGTAGCACTGGGAATCTGTGAAGGCATATGGATAAAGCGTGTTCTTGAAGACTTGAGGAAGTCTATAAATCTACCAATCAAGGTCTATTGCAATAACATGGCTGCAATCAACATTGCTCATAATCCAATTCAACATGATAGAACTAAACATGTCGAGATAGACAGACATTTTATAAGGGAAAAAGTTGATAAGGGAATTGTTGATCTAAGGTATATTCCTTCTAGAGAACAGACCACAGACATCCTCACTAAAGGACTGCCCAAAGACAGGTTTGATTATCTGATTGGCAAGTTGAACTTGATTGATATCTACAGTCCAACTTGAGGGGGAGTGTTATGAACACAGATTAATACAGTGGCATGAGATATTTGAAGAAGTAAGTCGGTGGTGCATTTTGTTGACTATTCCTCAACTACTCTTTGATTTGTTCCCGCTAATCACTCTTACTTTGTCTATATTTTTTCCTATAAATACCATGTAAATCCTCTCAGTTTAATACAATCAATTCTAATCTTCAATTCTCTTCACCAATAAATAAATAAAGAATGATCAATCAGATTTTAATATTGTATATTTTTGAATTTTGCAGTATAATTTCGAGGACAGGTTCGACTTGGTGAAGTTCATCAAACTGGGGCGGCAAGCTGGTCTTTATGTTCATCTTCGCATTGGTCCCTATGTCTGCGCTGAATGGAACTTGGGGTATTAATTTTTTTTCAATGAATAAATCTATTTTTTTTAAATTATGAAACTTCGATCAATCATCTAAGAAAGAGTCAATTTTTGTTTCATTGATGGCGGCAATGCAAAAATTTACTCAGAAAATCATCACTATGATGAAGGCAAGGGGGTTGTTTCAAACTCAGGGAGGCCCAATAATTTTTTCCAAGGTAACATTTTTTCTCTTAAATATTATAAAAGTACCAAACACTTTTTACTTTCATAAAAACACTTATCTAATGGCCAATCCAAATATTAATTATTTTACCTAATCTTACATTTCCCCAATCTTAAAATTCCATAAGTCAAGTTTAAAAAAACCTACTTTTTCCATCGCTATTCCAAACACACCTTATATGATCATGGCTTATTGTCTTCTATGACCATATATCCAGGCTATCCAGTTATGGTGCCTTTTGACTAAAATATTGTTATATTTATTACTCTTTTTATCATTAATATAAGATTTATTTATCTAATTTAAAGATATTGAAGAAGCTAAATAAATTATTTAATTATATTATAACATATCTGACATGATCTCCCTAAAATATTTTAATGTAACATTATATTATATATCATTTTATAAGTTAGATAAATTAATTTAGAAAAATAATAATGATCTAGATAAAATAGGGGAAAAAAAGTCTTATATTTAGAACCAAATTTAACTCCAAAACTAGGTTTAACATCTAGGACAGGAGAAGTATTATGAGATAAAAGATAAATACATAGTGGACAAATATAACATAGTCACTTGTCAACATTTAGAATAACATATGATGGTATTGCTCAGGTGCAGAGTGGCTGGCAAAACCACACTGATCTTGTTTTGAACTTTGAACAATTTCTTTAACAGGGGAGGGGTAGATCTGGAAATGAGTGTATAGATATTGCAAAAAGAACAGCGCTGGCAGTGATATAGAGAGTAAGGGTTAAGGAGTGGGAGGTCAGTATTATATTCCAGATGCGAGTGTCATCAGAATGTGGATAAACTTACAAGATTTTTTATCTAGTTAGAAAAAGAGTACGGTGAATAGAAGGCGGCATACGATCTAAGGATAAGGAGGAACTAAGACGAACGGGCTCAAACGATGATTTAATCAAGTTAATTTTTGGGGCAAAACTATCCTTTAACCCATTAACCTAAATATAATATGGTCAATAACAAATGTTTCTACAAAGCACAAGACTCACCTATATTAGGTGGAGTGGACTACATAAATTTTAAGGCATCGTTATACTCTTGACAACTAAATTTTTGAATAAATTATCAATCAAAAGGTTTTAGTGTTCAATAATTTTATTGAATATTCTGTTGGTTTCGTTTATCTAACCTTTTAAAATGACTTAATATTGTTTTATCTACCTGCGATAGCACTTCTAGCAACATTATTTATACATGTTTGAATTAATTTAAACGATTTTCTACTATTTACTCATTAATGGCCACCATACAAACTCTTTCTCATATGAGTTCATTATGAATATGATCTTATCCTTTTTTTTTTTGTTGCACCACATATTCATCTCAATATTGTCATCTTTGTTATCTCAGTTTTATACTTTTGTTGTTCTTTTAAAACCTGACAATCACTACCATAGAGTATTGCAAATTTTATAATGATTCTTTAAACTTTTCTTTTAATTAAGCTTATTAGCATTATTGTCAAACTTATGAGTTGGCTTTCCAAGTTTCCCGCTTTTAGGATTCTAGCTTATAAAATCACTTTGAGTCACTCATAAACTCGTGTTAGTTGTTAAGTTAGTTAAATTCATGAGTTCATACATGGAGTTTACTGTTTTTACATTTCTAGCATACAAAATCGTGTTACTCACTCTTAAACTCATGTTAACTTTTTCGATTTGGTTACTCAATGACTTTATATGTGAATTTTATAGAATTTGTTTTATTGAGTATGATAATATGAAGGTTAATAGATTTAATTTTAATTATTTAGATTTAAAAAGACATTTAAAACAATTTGTTGTTATTTTTTATATTTTACTTATTTAATTATACACTATTAAAAGCTATTTATAGATAAAAGTAAACTCTTACAAATTTATTATTTAAGGTTCGCAATACAAGTTTACATTACTGCCTCTACCATGAGATAACCTGTGAGTTTAACAACTTTACTTTTTTAAGTATTTTCTGATAAGCATGCCAGCCGCCAGGATCTTTTTCCATATGAGAGTACCTAGTCATCATATTTTCAATTCAATGAATATTATATTTTTGGGTATATTTTGTTATAGTAACAGAAGGATACATCCAATATAGCATATATACACGAATATAAAACAGAAATTTAATTTATTGACTATAAAAGAATACGAGTCAAACGGACGCATGAATTTCTCTCGCGTAAAACAAGCTTTATCAGCGAATACTTAGAGCTCCACAAAGCAAACATGTACACCCATGTCTTAACGTAATAATTGCTATTTCTTAAAACCCAAACAAAAATCAGTTAACATTAGGTTACGTATACTTGTTATTGCTTACACTCTTCAAAATGTTTAGCCCAATCTGATCCTATATATATAGATACGAAAGCTGAGTAAAAAGAAGAAACAAGAATGGGGAATTTGTTAAGGATAGAGTCGTGTGTGATAGTATTGTTTTTGTGGGTTTTATCTGTGTCAGCCTCTGTGACTTATGACCACAAATCCCTCATCATCAATGGAAAGAGGAGGATTCTCTTCTCTGGGGCCATTCACTACCCCAGAAGCACACCAGACGTAAGTATATTTCGTCTGTAATATAAGGGCTCGTTCATATATATATATATATATATATTACTATATCATTTCAATATATGATGATTGAAAGGAATATAAATATGAATGGGTTGAAATGAATGAGCAGATGTGGCCAGGGTTGATACAGAAGGCCAAAGAGGGAGGCTTGGATGCTGTTGAAACCTATGTGTTTTGGAATGGACACGAACCTCAACCTGGAAAAGTACGTCCATCGTCCCTAGCTAGCTAGTTCCATTATCATTAATTATAATGTTTTTTTCTGCTTTGCTCATCGAAAACATTCAGAAAGAAGAACAAGAAATTTTTTATATATATAATAATTAATGTTGTCTTGTTTTGGATTTGGCAGTTTTATTTTGAGGACAGGTTTGACTTGGTGAAGTTTCTGAAGTTGGTGCATGAGGCTGGACTTTACGCTATTCTCCGCATTGGTCCCTTCGTCTGCGCCGAATGGAATTTTGGGTATATTCATTTCTTTAACGTTTTCTCTCTATTATTTATTGTCTGAAATAATTCTAGAGTATTATTTATGGCTTTTAAGTTTTAAATGGTGTGACTTTCTACAAATCAGATGATTGCATATATTAATATATTCATATCTGTAAACAATGTTCTTTGGTAGAACCAGTTTCCTGTTAGACGATAAAGTGCTTACCAGGGAGCGCTCATCAAATCCTGACCGTTGATCTGTCTCTTTGTTCTCTCACTCTAACTTTATCAACAACCAGGATTTTATTAGTGCTCCTTGAAAAGCACTTTGCTTAGCATGAAACTGGTTCCTTTTTTAAGGTTAATTAAAAAAACGCCATTTCCCTTACTTATGAGCACTAATCAATGGACCATTCAATTGTGTGTGTGGCTGTGTATATATTATAAAAGACTATGAAGCTGTATCTAAATTCTACTTAACATTCACAAACGGATAGGACAAGCAGGGTTATAAAAATTAAAATTAATGATAGATAAATTCGTTATTATCTTTCATTTGTTTTTATAATTAGTGACAGGTTTAAGTCCATTATTACAAACGCTAACACATGCGATCGGTGATAAATTAAAAATTATTTGTCATTAAATGTCGGTTACTAATTTTATTTTTTTATAAGTAGTGAAGCATTAATCAGAAAACCAAGTTAAAGATTACAAGAAAACTTAAGAAACCAAGGTCAAGTCAACCGCCACATCTTAATTAAAGTGATGGCTGATTTTTTTATTTGACAACAAGGTGATGGCTAATTAAAAGTACAAAAAAAATCCATAATCATTCTAATAAACTAGTTTTTTACCTCTAGTGACCCTACAAACTAAGTCATATATTTAAGACCGGATAAGTAGTAAATAAAGCTTGGTATTTTGCGCAGGCAAAAGTTTCAAAGATGATAATACTGTGTTTGGTTGAATATTCAGGGGATTTCCTGTTTGGTTGAAATACGTTCCAGGGATTTCTTTCAGGACAAACAATGAGCCATTTAAGGTTAGACTAATTTAATTTGCTTTGCTTTAATTATATTGTGAAATTAAGATCAAATATAAGTAATCTAAGAAAGAGTGAATTTGTGTGTTGGTGATGAAGGCGGCAATGCAAAGATTTACAGAGCGTATTGTGGACATGATGAAGGCTGAGAAAATGTTTGAACCTCTGGGAGGACCTATCATTTTGGCTCAGGTAACAACCATGTTTTTAAATATTCACATTCCACTACTTTAATTTTACCCCATTTGATCCAAATTTATTATATAATTCTCTTATGGTGGTATTTATTAATGTTCATTTAATAAATTTTTAGTTGAAGAAGTTTTCAATGCTTATAACTTTATCATCCAATTCATTATTTGATAATAAATTATTACTGTAATAATTATACAAAATTAGATTATCTATAGTTATAATAAAAAAATATCATATCAGTACAATCAATTTAGTATAACAACTATACATAAATAATATTCTCTCCGGTTATAAATATAAGACATAGTTGACTTTTTTTTGGAGAAATTAAGGAAGCTAAATAAATTACTTACTCATATCATATGTTGTGTATCCTTAGATTATATATTAATTTATTAGTCAAATTAATTAGTTTTGAGAAAAAAATAAAAATAAAAATATGCTAAAATAATTTAATTAACTTCCTTAATTTTTTCAAAAAAGTCAACTTTATCTTATATTTAGAATCGGAGGGAGTATAAAAAATCTAATATAAATTATATTTTTCATGAGTCATGAAGCACTTATAAGATAATATATGATTCATGTGACTCATATTATATATTTATTTATGTATATTTAGAGAAGTTAAAAAAAGCCTTGATTTGGCCAAAAAAAAAAAAGCCTTGATTAAGTGACCCAAAAAAAAACAAAAAAGGCTTGATTAGCATATCGCCTGCAAATCTACAATTTCATAGGGTGCAGGAATATTTCACGGAAAAATTGTTAAGAAAACCACTTATTGCAAAATTTATTGTCTAAAAACATTTAAAGAATTTAGATTTGTAAGTGATAGAGTACAACTCATCTTTAACTATGTAAAACAGATTTATATATATATATATGAATCTTTTTATTGTTTTGCACAAAGTTAAAAAATAGTTGCACTCGCTGAAAATATTTTGCAGGTGGGTTTTCACACAAATTTCTTGAAACTTTGTGCAATAAATTTTGAAATAGAGAATATTTTGGGTAATTTTCCCATGCTTTAATTATTTATATGACTTTTGTTTTCTTTGTGCATGTTCCATTTTTCACTTTTCCCCAATTTTGCAAATATGTGTTTGTAGCCAGGTTGTGAAACCCGGATCGGACCGGACCGGCCGGTCCGGCCCGGTAACCGGCGAACCGGCCGGGAAATCGGTCCGGTTCCCGGTCCGGTCCGGGTTGGTGTTTTTAATAAAAAAAAAAAAAAAAATTTCCTTTAGAATTTCATACTATAAGTCTAAAATTTTCAATTTTTCACCGGTTTGGTCCCGGTTTAGCTCCGGTTTGGTCCCGGTTTAACCCACTGATCCTTAACCCAGTACCCCAACCGATTCAATGACCAGTCCGAGTTTTAATACTTCGTGTGTAGAGAGTGTTTCAGATATCCTAGAGATTGTAGCTAGAGACTAGAGCGCATTCTATTGCATGGGGAATGGAATACCAACCAAACATAACAAGCAAGGGATAAAAATTCAGCTTTTAATATCTTTATCTTCTTTGGCAATTGTCATCATCAACCAAACTTGGAATAAGAGAACTGGGATCTGTGTTCCATCTAATGAAAGATTTTCCCTGAAAAAAAAAAACAAAGACAAATAATAATGTGAAGAAGGTTTGAAAATGAAAATGGCAGATCGAGAACGAGTATGGGCCAGTGGAATGGGAACTTGGGGCACCCGGCAAAGCTTACAGCGATTGGGCTGCGAAAATGGCCGTCGGACTCAAAACCGGCGTGCCCTGGGTGATGTGCAAGCAAGATGACCCTCCTGATCCTATTGTATGTATCTAATCTAACACAATCCTCCTCCTCTTCTCCTTCCTCCTTCAAATTCATCGCAATCCAATATCAAAAAAAAAAAAAAAAAATTATCGCAATCCCTATCTTTCTGTGACGTTTCATTTTCGTTACTCGCCATAGATTAATACTTGCAATGGCTACTACTGCGAGGGCTTCACTCCCAACCAAAATTACAAACCCAAAATCTGGACTGAGAATTGGACCGGCTGGTATGCCTACATTTGTTCTCTTAGCTCCTTGTCTTTTGTATTTCCGCTTGATTCTCATGTTTATGATCATATTATCTCTTGTTGTATCATGAAACACTATCCTATCCTCATTTTCCAATTAATTCATTTATTATTATCTGGATCCTGTATTTCTGGATTTCCTGACCCGTAGGCTCACTGAGTATGGAGCTGGAGTCCCAAAAAGACCAGTAGAAGACATTGCGTATGCAGTTACCAGATTCATAGAAAATGGAGGCTCAGTAGTTAACTACTATATGGTAGTTTTAATTTTCCCATTGTGCTATTTTTAATTCTGTTTTTCATGTTGTGGAAATTCTGGTTTAAGTATATAATATCTCATTTTTGTGTCCAGTTCCATGGAGGAACTAACTTTGGCCGGACGTCTGGCCTCTTCGTTGCAACAAGCTATGACTATGATGCTTTTGTTGATGAATTTGGTACGCTTATAAAGTTAAAACTTCAAAATTGTATACATTTTGAATTTGGATAATGATATACTTTTACACTCTAAACTCTTCACAAGAAATACTGGCTACTTTGGCAATAGGGGAGAAGTGCAATATATATATATATATATATGAGGTGAACTGCACATATTCCATTGAACTTTCCTCAGGTGAAGTAGAGATTTGTTGTCACATTAATCTGAAGCTTGTTAAACTTTTACTAGGCCTTCTAAACCAGCCCAAATGGGGACACATGAAAGAGTTGCATCAAGCAATAAAGCAATGCGAATCAGCTTTATTGTCTGTAGAACCCGAAGTGACTTGGTTTGGAAAAAACCTGGAGGTATCTATATGGTCCTTAAACCCATTTCTGAGGGGAAAAAAAACAGCAGAAGTGCCTTGTGTTTTGGAATTCATTTGCTTCTCCTTGTGATTACTATCTTAGGCTCGTGTGTTCAAGACAAAGTCAAGTTGTGCTGCTTTCCTTGGAAATTATGACCCCAAAACATGGGGAAAAGTGAGATTCGGAAATGCGGAATATGACCTACCACCTTGGTCTGTTAGCATTCTGCCTGACTGCGAAACTGTGGCTTTCAATACTGCAAAGGTGAGACATGCATGGACATGATCTATAATGGCATGCTTGGTGAAATTATGTGCAACTAAGTGTCACATTTATTTCGCACAGTAACTAGAATGTACTTTCTTGAGCCTTGACTTGTTTTTGAATGACAGATGGTTTATGCAGATTATGTTTTGATCTGAAATTCTCTTTATTTCACCGAACTTCCTTGATTGTGATTTTTTTGTATGTATTAAGTATTTGGATTTCATGCAGGTTAACGCACCATGGACCGAGATGACGTTTACACCTGTAATTAAATGGTTTTCATGGCAGTCATACAACGAAATACCTGGGTCTCCTGGTGCAGGCAAGACATTTTCAAAGTATGGACTTGTGGAGCAGGTTAATACCACTTGGGATTCTACAGATTACTTGTGGTATATGACAGAGTATGTATATATCTCAACAGATCATTTCAAATAAAACCTCCATCTTCTTGTTACTTTTTTATGAGTATTTTCTCCATCTAAATGATATTTATATTACAAATTCAGAATCGATATTAAAAGTCATGATCTGAAGAATGGACATTCTGCCCATCTCACTGTAATATCAGCAGGCCATGTGTTACATGTTTTCATTAATGGTCAATATTCAGGTAAATGAAAAATAATATTGTTTTCTGCTTTCTATGTTGCTTCAACAAAATCCATGGTTGCTTATATATACTCCTATCAATTTAGGAACTGCTTATGGGAGTTTGGGAGATAGCAGATTAACATTTAGTCAGGAGGTAGATCTGTTTGTTGGCAGTAACAAAATTGCTTTGCTTAGTGCTTCTGTTGGCCTCCCGGTTAGTTCTCTCACTTTCTGACATTTATTTGTTTCTAATACCAGTTTTAACATACAGATAATTTTTTAACTCCTCTTTCATTCAATAATACCAGAATGTCGGTGTTTTCCATTCTGTGCACTTTGAGACCTGGAATGTTGGGGTGTTAGGTCCAGTCACACTGAGTGGTCTAAGTGAGGGGACAAGAGATTTGTCAAAACAGACATGGTATTATCAGGTATGTTACCGATGCTATATTTGTTCTGTGGCAACAATGAAAACTTGTGATAAAGATTGGTGTAAACTGCAAAGATTAGTAGATACTCCTCTGGTCCTTAATTAGTACTAATTGGGGAGTTGATCTCAGTCTTAAATGTGAGACCTATTTCTCATATTTATCAATCTTTTCCTAAATTATCCCTATTGATGTTCCTTCAATAATAAGCAAGTAAGAGAGAAATGGAGGAAATTAAGGAAGATAGTAAGGGTGTTTTAGAAAAAATCATGTCACATTAATTAACTTAACTAACTTTCTTAATCTTATCAAATTAGGTAAATAATTCTTGCATCAACGATCGGAGATTCGGAGGGAGTAAATACTAATGGAGGAGCAAAGATAAATAACATAACCACTTTTGAAGCATTAAAACAAAGTTATCTGTGCGTGTCACATGTTCCGTTATAGTTGGTCACATTGAACAATCTACATTACAACGTATTCTTTAATATTTCACTGTTGCTTCTGTTGCTCAGATTGGCCTGAAAGGTGAATTCTCAGCCATTTATACTGAAAGGGGTAGCACCTCTGTTAATTGGGTGGGAGGATCAGAAATGGCCAATAAAAGACCCTTGACATGGTACAAGGTAAGGACGGTCTCTGTGATTCAGTTCTATAAATCCAGTCTGTTTCATATGATTGAAACATCTGCAAACATTGTGAGTGATTGTATGCTTTGGTATTACCAGACAACTTTTGACGAACCGGCAGGCAATGATCCATTGGCTTTGGATATGCTTAGCATGGGAAAGGGTCAAATCTGGATAAATGGTCATAGCATCGGGCGACACTGGCCAGCATATATAGCAAAGGGCAACTGTGTTGACAAGTGTGATTATGCCGGAACTTATACCGATACGAAATGCCGACTATATTGTGGTTCACCCTCACAAAGATGGTAAGAACTACAAAATTGTATTACAACAGTAAATGGTACTGTAATTTATACATGATTTCCTACTAACATTGTTAATTTTCAGGTTTCACATCCCTCGCGGATGGCTAAAGCCAACCGGGAATCTCTTAGTTGTGTTTGATGAAATGGGAGGTGACATTGGTTATGTCGCTTTAGCAAAAGAAACAAGGTAGTGGATTACAAAATGAAGATGGTGCAAGTATGGAATACGTTGAATTTATCATTATACTCTGTGTCTTCCATCTGTTGATGAAGAGGGGTTGGTTAAAAAGAAGGCAATAAGAATGATTTTTCTTGTATGATTCTATGTAATAAGAATGTCGTGATAAGAAGTTGCCTCAGAGTTCTAATATGCTATATTCATATTGACACATCACTGGAAAATTCTGGGCGCTTAGATGTTTGTATGAAGGGATGGAAACTTTTGTCCACAGGCTTTATAACATTGATCAACAGTTTGAGAATCCATGTATTAAGCTTGTTGATATACTTGAGCAAGAATTTTTTCTTAATTCCAAGCACTTCACATAGAAAGTGGAAGCAGATTTAATTATCAATCAGGAAGAAAAAAGCAGGTAAGAAATATAGGATCAAGAAATTAAAGCCCTTGTTTTTTAAGGAGAGGAAATTAGGAAGTCATTAATTAATCAGAGGTTGAATATATAATCTATATTAGGGGCCTTGGACTATCACTGTCCACAAACAAATTGGGGAAAAACTTAACACCCGATGAAACATGTGATATCTCCCAAGGCTCTTTTGATCTCAAAAGCTACATTTTTAATCAAGGGCGTAAAAATTTTTCTTTGATAACCCAATTCAAAGTTGAATCAATATAATGCTTGACTTTTTTTGGCAAAACAATATAATACTTGACTTGATAAAAAGATGTGGACTCTAAAATTTCTATATAATTTGATATTTACACGGTCTAATTTTTTTTTTAATGGTAGTATATGTTTTTTAAATTGAGGTGAATTTGAAAATTAGTACAAGCAAACATCGCCTGCATTAATAGGATCCAACAGATTAGTGAACTACCTGCCTTAATGTACTATTTCTCTCTCCTCAAAAGCCGAAAGCACAATTACTCTTGTGGTAAGCAGAAAATTTACAATAAATTAATCTCCCTAAAAAAAAAAAAAAAAAAACCCCACTTTTTAACAAGTGTTTATAAAAAACAAGTCTCACCTATTAGGTGGAGTGGACTACATAAATTTTCAGGTATGGATATACTCTATTAACAACTAAATTTTTGAATGTGAATTATTAACTAAAATGACTCAGTATTATTTTATGTACCTTCTTCACTAGTGCAATGGCTCTTCGAGTGACAATCTTTATATATGTTTGAACCAATTCAAATGGTTTTAAGTTATTTACTTGTCGATCGCCACTACACAAACTCTTTCCCATATATGTTCATCATGAATATGATCTTATCTTTTATTATTGTTGCACCACATATTCATCTCTACATGTTCATCTTTGTTACCTCAATTTTATAGTTTTGTTATTCTTTTAAAACCCGACAATCACTACTATCAAGTATTGCAGGTTTCATAATAATTCTCTAAAATTTTCTAAGTTTATTAGTATCATTGTCAAACTCGAGAGTTGGTTTTCCAAGTTTTTCGCTTTTATGTTTATAGCTTACAAAATCGTGTCAAGTCGCTCTTAAACTTGTGTTAGTTGTTAACTCACTTAAATTCATGAGTTCACACACCGAGTTTACCATTTTTACGTTTCTAGCTTGCAAAATCGTGTTATTCACTCTTAAACTCATATTATCTTTTTGATTTGATGCAACTTTATATATGAATTATAGAAATTTCTTTAGGGAAAATTGCCCATAAATCCCCATTTGAAAGTTTATTTTCCAGATGGGACCCAAAATCATTTAAAGAAGGGAAGCCCTTGAGTGACAAAATTTGTTAAAGTAGGAAGACAAAAATACCGTTATTGAAAAGATTGAACAAAACGAAGGCGAAGAAAATGATCGCAAGTAGAATTTGAAGAGAAGATTCGCGCGGGACAACGGTGGTGAAGAAGTCTCGTATACTTGCTTGCGACGGGAGAGGCAGTAGTTGTGATGGGGAAGACATTTGCACATGGGGGAAAAGGATTGCATAGAGCTAAAGTTAAGTTACACGTGTGGAAGATAAATTGCACATAGAGAAGATTGTTTTCATACAAGGGAAGGTCCTTTACATATGAAGAAAATCGGTTGCACAAAGCATAATATGCAAATTTTGGCTTAATTTTGGGGCGTAAGGAAGATGTTTGCACACAAGGAAGATGGATTGCATATCATGAAAGTTAAGTTGCATATATGGAAGATAAATTGCATATAAGAAAGATGGTTTGCACGCAAGGGAAAATCTTTTACACATATGTAAGATTGGTTGTACAAAGTATAATATACAAATTCTGGCTTAATTTTTATGGAAACAAGGGAAGCCATTTTCACATATGGAAGATGGATTTCATGTTATTGAAGTTAACAATATTCGGTGTTCTCCTTTCTTCTCAATATATTCTGTTGCCAATCACAAGTTAGGGTTTTTGTTGAGTTCAATTTTTGCTAAAACTTTAGTGGAACATTTAATCTCCGTCAGCCATGGCCATCAACTTGCCGATGACCACTCAGTTGGAGTAGATCCACGATGAAATACACGACCACTTCTGAGCCCTTGCATATGTATTTCACTATTTTCACTCTTTCGTCTCAAGTTATCAACTTTAAATAAGGCACACTCAATCACATACTATGAATAGAGCAAAGTCATCGCTCGTTGCTGCTTCTCTCATTGCAAGCAAGTATAGGAGACTTCTTCACCGCCTTCGTTCTCCTCTACTCTTCTCTTCAAAATCTCCTTGCGATCGTTTTTCTCAGCTTCAGTTTTTTTTCAGTCTTTTCATCAAAGGGTATTTTTGTCTTCATACTTTCACAAATATCAACACTCAAGGACCTCCCTCCTTTAAATGATTTCAGGTCCTATCTAATAAATAAATTCTCAAATTTATGAGCAATTTTTCCATTTCTTTATTAAATATGATAAATTATGAAGGTTAATGAATTTAATTTTAATTATTTAGATTTAAAATATATTTAAATCAATTTTTTTATCATTTTTTATAGTTTACTTATTCAATTATACAATACTTCCTCTGTTTTTTATAAGAAACAACGGTCATATATACCCGTTCCTATTTATAATAAATATTTAGAAAATATTTTAATTTTTGTATATTATTTTCCCATTTTACTCCTATTTAATTACACATATTTCTCACACTCTCTTTCCACTACACATTCTCTCTCTTATACAATCATCTTTATTAGTCCTATAGTATTAATTTTCTTATTCTTTTTCTTCTACAATCCTTTTTATTATCTCTCCCTTATTCCCTATGTCCTCATTATAAATGAGGGTATTTTGTAAGAATGTTACATTTTTTACATATTTATTATTCTTAACTGCAGCTTTGATATATGTTATTCAATTATGTGTTTCTTAAGAAGAGGAGGGAGTATTAATATCTATTTATGAATAAAAATAAACTTTTATAAGTTTACGATTTAAATTCATAATATACATTTAGAGCATTATCACAAGTTGCCTTAAACTCGTTATTCATGAGTTGGACAACCTTACTCATTCAGTGTTTCTGATAAGAGATAAGGATGTCAGCCGACAGGATCTTTTTCCAAATGAGAGTATACCTAGTCATCATATTTTCAATTCAATAAATATTATATTTTTGGGTATATTTTGTTATAGAAGTAATAGATGGATACATTCAGTATAGCATATATATACGAATGTAAAACAGAAATTTAATTTATTGACTATAAAAGAATACGAGTCAAACGGAAGCATGAATTTCTCTCACGTAAAACAAGCTTTATCAGCGAATACTTGGCTCTACAAAGCAAACGGAAAAGGCACCTTATGTATATCCATGTCTTAACGAAATATTTTCTATTTCTTATAACCCAAACAAAAAAGCGCAGTTAAAAAAAAAACAGTTCCATTATCATTATAATGTTTTTTTTCCTGCTTTGCTCATCGAAAAGATTCAAAAAGAAGAGCAAGAAATTTATATATATATATATATATATATATAATCAATGTTGTCTTGTTTTGGATTTGGCAGTATTATTTTGAGGATAGGTTTGACTTGGTGAAGCTTTTGAAGTTGGTGCATGAGGCTGAACTTTACGCTATTCTTCGCATTGGTCCCTACATCACTGCCGAATGGAATTTCGGGCATTCATTTCTTTAATGTTTTCTCTCTCTTTTTATTGTCTGAAATAGTTCTATTGTTTATATGTACGTAATGATTTTCTATAATTCATATCCGTAAACAACATGTTTTGTAGGGGAACCGCTTTTTTTACTATGTAAAGTTCGCACTCATCAAATCCCGATGGTTAGATTTCTCTTTGTTCTCTAACTCTAACCTTCCGCTCTCTGAACGGCAAGGATTTGATGAGCACCCTTTGCTAAGTATTTTGTTTAGCAGGGTAACCTGTTCTGTTTTTTAGGTCAATAAAAAACACCATTTTCATTAATTATTGGCACTAATAATGGGCCATTCAATTATATGTGTGTGTGTGTATTGTAAAAGGCTGGGAAGCTATGTCTAAATTTTAATTTAACATTCACAAACGGATAAGACAAGCACTGCTATAAAAATTAAAATTAATGATAGATAAATTCGTTACTATCTGTCATTTATTTTTATAATTGGTGACAGGTTTAAGTCCTTTATTACAAAGGCTACCAATTTCTTTTGTTTACAAATGCTACATAAGTATTCTCTCTGTACTTAGGTGGAGATACTAAGCACCCTCAATTTCTTTTGTTTTCCATATTGCCTTCAATCTTCATGATCAGTTCATATGAATGCTCTCACTAGGAGGGGGAAATTGATAAATATGTATTATAGCTTTCTCATCCAAAATAAAATACTCCATCTTATCTTTAATATAAGATATATAATATACAACTAGCATTTTCTCCCCCACGCGATGCGCGGGAAGCATTTTCTTCAAATGCAAGCATGCAAACAATTAGGTGCACAAAAATATGTTCACTTCAAAATATATGACATCCTCATTACAAAAACATTCCACGAAGCAACTAAACTAAACATTTGTGTTGAATACATCCTCATTAACTATGTCATGTCAGGTTCCTAAACACCTCCTTATACACAACATTAGTTGTTGCATTTTTGGATGTCATACCATCATCATGTAATAAAATCTTCAAGCCCCCCATACTCCTAACTCTTGAAAGTGCAACATACAATTGTCCATGTGTGAAAACTGGCTTTGGTAAATATATACCCACACATCGTAATGATTGCCCTTGGCTTTTGTTGATGGTCATTGCAAATGAAATCGATATAGGAAACTACCTCCTCCTCATTCGAACCGGCAAACGATTGTCTGAAGGGTTCATGTCCATCCTATGAATCAAAAGCTTTTCGTCGGGTTTTGACCCATTAAGAGTCACTACCTCTAAGACAGATTGACCAAGTTGTGTTACACGTAAACGTGTACCATTACATAGTCCAGCTACCTGATCAATGTTCCTCAACAACATTATAGGTATCCTAACCTTTAGAGAGATCTTGTGTATAGGTAACCCTGAGCAATTTATGTTATTCAGTAGCTCAGGAGCAATTTATAAAGCACTCGCAGGATCCTCACATTCTGCTTTACCATTTAGCTCTACCCCCATATAGCCCACACACCTCACCGCCCACTCTCTATTATTCTATCTCC
This sequence comes from Inga oerstediana, assembly GCA_963210345.1. Lineage (NCBI taxonomy): Eukaryota > Viridiplantae > Streptophyta > Magnoliopsida > Fabales > Fabaceae > Inga > Inga oerstediana. Next base: position 54,870,879 of record OY723407.1, on the reverse strand, counting down.
TTCCTTCTTTTTTTTCCTTCAATCCAAAAAGTCTCTGTTCTATTACCAAAATTTAGAGACCTCTTTGCTTCTCTCTGGTCTCTTCATTCTTTTCATCTCCTTTAAGTCTTTAAATGTGTAAAGCTTAGTGAAACAAGAAGACGGGGAAAACAAAAAAGTTGTGTGCTTTGCAATGGGGAATTTGTTGAGAGCAGAGTTGTCTATATTTCTGGTGTTTCTCTGTGTTCTTGCTGTGTCAGCCTCTGTGGGTTATGACCATAAAGCTATTGTCTCAATGGCCAAAGAAGAATTCTGATCTCTGGCTCCATTCACTACCCCAGAAGTACCCCTGACGTAATCATCATGCTTCTTCGAATTTGTCTTCTTCATCTTCTTCTTGTTTTCTTTAGGTTTTCTCAAAGCAATATATATTTTTTAATTGAATCTGCAGATGTGGCCTGGGTTGATTCAGAAAGCCAAAGATGGAGGCGTGGATGTTATTCAAACCTATGTCTTCTGGAATGGACATGAGCCTTCTCCGGGAAAAGTATTTTGTTGTCTTCTTCTCTGTGGTTTTTTTCCCCAACTAATAATCAAAACATCACAGGGACAATTGTTATGAACACAGATTAATACAGTGACATGAGATAGTTGAAGAAGCAAGTCGATGGTGCATTTTGTTGACTATTCCTCAACTACTCTTTGATTTGTTCCCGCTAATCACTCTTACTTTATCTATATTTTTTCCTATAAATACCATGTAAATCCTCTCAGTTTAATACAATCAATTCTAATCTTCAATTCTCTTCATGGTATCAGAGCATCGAAGAGATAATTGAGATAATTACCTTCTATGTGCTCTCTGTGTTCTCCATTCTTGTCAGAACCAACATCGGCACCTTCTAAACCCTTTCATCTCTTCGGGCCCATTAGCCACCAACTCCATCGGTGAGCTCAGAGTCGACGAAGAAGACACAGAACCAAACAGGCAACCCTTACCATCGTTTCTTACGCCGTGAACACCTTCACCGTCAAGAAGATCGGTGGACCTTGGAGCGAGCAATCGAGAACACAGAGCAGAGTGGAGGAGCGCCACTGACTGCAGATCCGGTGCTTGGAGGCTGCGACTTAGGGCTGATTTTCGGGAGGAAGAGGACAGACAAACCACCGGTGACCATTATCCTCATTTTTCCAAGCCCCACTACTGCCCTTGCCCTGCAGCCGGCCCAACAGCGGCAGCATTGATTCGCTGAGCGAGTAAGGAGGAGCATTGGGAGGGGACCACCAAGTAGGTGTGGTGCTCCGTGACGAAGTGCTTGAGCTGCTCGAACTCATCGGCGGTCAAACCCGACGGGATGGTGAGGTGGCATTGAGGCGGGTGGTGAATCGTCCTTGTCCGAGCTTCTCGAATCTCGGGGCAGCAGAGATATTGGATTTTAGCGACAGTCAAAGGAAACATAGTCACAATTGACAGCCGCGCTCCCTCACTCTCGACTCGCAAGAATTGACGATCGCTGAGGATCCGCGTTCAATTTTAATTGAGCTAAGGATCAAACTAGCATTCTTCAAATTCGAAGTATCAAATTGTCATTTTGGAAATTTGAAGGACCAAACTGGTATTTCTGAAATTTGAAAAACCACTCTGTCATTTTTTTTCTGTCATTATGTCTACAGTTTCATATGCCTCTTCCTCTGTGCCTCAATCTGGCTCAAATGACATCTCCACTGTCCTTATTGTTTCTGAGAAACTTACCAGCGACAATTATCGAGAATGGTCTCAATCCATGATTCTCGCTCTCGATGGAAGGGACAAACTTGAATACATAACTGGTGAGGTAAAAAGACCTCCAACCTCAGAAACCAAAGAATTTCGCAAATGGAAGTCCGAAAATGCATTGGTATCCTCTTGGTTAATCAATGCGATGTCACCCTCAATTAAGAAAAGTTTTATGTATCTTCCCTCAGCTCAAGAAATTTGAGAAGCTCTTCGTGAAACATACAGTCCTGTGGGAAATATGTCCCGCATATTTGATGTCAAGAAAAAGATATGGCAGTTAAAACAGGACCACATATCACTCGGTGATTATTATCTAGAAAAATCCTCACATTGGCAAGAGCTTGATGCCCTACAAAATCAAACTTATCATTGTAGGGCAGATGCTCAAGAAGATCGCAAAGCAAAAGAAGCAGAGAGAGTATATGAGTTGCTTGCTGGTCTTAATGTGATTTATGATGATGTTCGGGCTAGAATTCTTAGTCAAGAACCCTTACCATCTGTACATGAAGTCTATACTTTCTTGCGAAATGAAGAGGATAGACGAAAATCAATGCTCCAAAATTTGAATAATTCTGCTGCTACTTCTGAGGTCTCAGCACTTGTTGTTCGATCCATGGAACTAAAAGGTTCTAAAGGTTGCCCATTCTGTGATCATTGCAAGAAACAGGGGCATACTAAGGACACTTGCTAGAACCTCTATGGTAAACCTGCTGACTGGAAGCTGAAGAAAGGGAAAGGAAGAGGTTACATGGCTGAAACTTCCAAGGAATCATCCCAAAGTGATCCTCTACACAAAATCATGGAAATGCTAGCCACACTACAGACTACGACCAAGCCTACTGCCACAGTGGTCAAGAGAGGTAATTTCTTTCAAGCTTTGGCTGTGATAAAAGAACAATGTACAGGGAATTGTTGGATTGTTGACTCAGGTGCCTCAGATCATATGACTGACAATAAGGCTCTCTTCTCATCCTATACTTCTATCACCAAGGGTATAACTGTACAAATTGCTGATGATTTTGGACCTATTATTACTGGAATTGGTTCCATCAAAATCTCAGCTGCACTAACTCTTCACTCCGTATTACATGTTCCAAAGCTGAAGTGTAATTTACTATCCGTAAGCAAATTGGCTAATGATGAACATTGTCAAGCTAACTTCTTTGCTACCTACTGTATTTTTCAGGATCTGCTGACGGGGACGACGATTGGGAGTGCTAAAGAGCTTGATAGTCTTTGTTACCTTAATGAAAGTGATCGTTCTCAAACTAAATCTTGTAATAAAGTGTCTCTCCCTAACACTAGTAACCTGGAGTTATGGCACAAACGTTTGGGTCATCCTAATTTAAATTACATGTCTCAAATGTGTTAGAACCGGCTGACACCCAAAAGGGGGGTAAATTGGGTGTAAGATAAAAATCTTAAGAACTTTGAAAATCTTTTTGAATCTTAGAGGAAGCAATAAATATGAAAGTAATGAATCATAAATCAACAATTAATATATGCTGGAAATATAAGAGTTTAAGGAAGAGAGCGTGCAAACTGTGATTTATCCTGGTTCGGTCTAATCTGCAATGGCCTACGTCCAGTCCCCAGGCTTCTCCTGAGATTTTCAAATCCATTATCTTCTTGTTTAATCCAGGCACAAGAAAAGCCTTTACAACCCACAAGTTTAGCTGGGCACTTGCGAAGCCGTTTACAAATCTCTCACCGAGTTACTCCCCCTTACACACCGTAAGGTTACAACCGAGTTACTCTCCTTACACACCCCATAAGGATACAACTTTGATGATGAAAGGTTATAGTCAATCTTCTCTCTCAGAAGTGAATAGATGAATACTAAAGCACAATGAAAATAATTTCTCTCTCAAATATACATGATATAGAAAATGGATAAGAACAGAGAGTAGTTGGGTTGGAGTAGATGATTCATGATCTTTGCATGTTTCTCGTTGTAGTGTTCTTGTTGGTTGTTCTGAACTCTGAATGCTCTTCTATTTATAGTTGATGAAGGTTGATGACCGTTTGAGCATTTCAATATATCCGTTGGAGTGTGGCTTCTTCAATTTGAAAACTAGCCGTTATAGCGTTGATGCTCCACTTCGGTAAATTCACCTTTTGACTCTTCACATCATATCTTCATTGTATTCCTGGAGAAATACATTAAACACTAATACAATGAAGTGTTAGAGTGATTAGAAGCAAGAAGAATGAGTTATATGATCATTTCATTGATTTCCAGAATCTTCGGGACGTTGTTCTGTTTTCCTGGGAAGCATTACTCGAGTGCTCACTCGAGTGGACATCAAGTTTCTTCACAGGTTACTCGAGTGGCTACTCGAGTGGCCTTCCATTTTCTGCATAGCTTACTCGGGTAGTGACTTAAAGTTCTCTTCTAAATAACTGTGCATACTCGGGTAGTGACTTGAAGTTCTCTTCTAAATAACTCTGCATACTCGGGTAGTGACTTGAAGTTCTCTTCTAAATAACTCTGTATACTCGGGTGGTGACTTGAAGTTCTCTATCTGATTACTTAAGTACCTACTCGAGTAACGTTGGCAGGTCAAGAGCAACTGGAAGTGATTTCCCTGATTACTCGAGTAACGTTGGCAGGCCGAGAGCAACTAGAAGTTCTTTACCTTGATTACTCGAGTGGCTACTCGAGTAAAGTCTTTTGTTATCAACTAGTTACTCGAGTGGTTACTTGAATAATGCTCTCTTCTCATGTTGTTACTGGATTGGCTACTCGGGTAATTGGTCTCATATCTTTCCATGTTACTCGAGTGGTGCCTTCAAGTGAATTCTTGATTTTGACTCGAAACATGGCAAATTATATATCATCGAAAAGCCCTCATTATCTAAATTCCAATGCAACAAGAATTAGCTCCAAACACATTGTATACTGAAAGTTATGATCCAAAGAGTATCTACTGTTCTCAGACCATTTCTGAACTCACGAACCATCACGAGTAGCAACTTCCAAAAGTCATAGCTCTTAGGATATAGCTTCCAATGTGACAAATTATATATCCATGGAAAGCTCTTTGAGTCTACTTTGATATGGCACTAGTTTCGTTGCAATCCGATGTGTATTTTGGGAGTTATGTCCAAAATACCAAAGCTGTCCAGGAATATGACGCTGATTCATATGTCAACTTTCAAAGCTTATATCTCTCTCATCTGAACTCCTTTGAATGTGATCTTGGTGTCAAAAGTTTGTGTTGAAAGTCTAGTTTCATATGCCATCGATTTCAGTTCGATCTGACATGTGGTTAGAGAGATATTATCAAAATACCGAACCTCTGTTCTGCCGCGCGAAAACAGAGTGCCCATTACTTCAAGTGCCGCCTCGAGTGATTCATCAAGTAACCCGGCAGATTACTCGAGTAGCTACTCGAGTAATCACCTCCAAAATGAGGCAGTGCCCTATTACTTGAGTGATTACTTGAGTAATCATCCCCAGAGGCACCATAACTTCCGTATACATCATTTTAGCTTCGTATTGACCCACTCCAACTTCCGTTTGACCATAGAAACCTCTGATATCACTTCTAATAGCTTCGTATACATCATTTTAGCTTTGTAAGTTCTTCTTTTTTTAATCTCTTTCTTCTTCTTTCTTCAATCTCTTTCTTCTTATTTTGCCACTTGATGATCATTCTTCATAACCCAACTAGATATCTTGTTAAATTGATTATCGTTCTTCATAAACCAACTAGATATCTTCTTGAATATCTTCAATCTTCTTCAATCTTTGCTTGATATTCCTATTAGTTCTTGCAATGCCTTCTTTCTTCAATCCCTTGTTTCTTGATTTTCTTCTTGATAATCATTCTCCACATATGAGGCATTATAACATCAACCCACAATCGGGTTTATGACTAATCTATAAAATATGCAACATTAAATATAGTAGTTAGTCAATGTAGAAGATAATTATATCATACAAACTTTTTGCTCATATTTAACATCTATATTTGACATCATCAAAACTATTCATATCTAACAAAATGTTTCCATCCCTCGTTTCTAATAAAAGCACCTCTGATTTTCATTGTGATTCATGTGAAAAGGCTAAGCATCATCGTACTTCATTCCCAAAAATCCCATACCAAGCCTCAAAATCTTTTTCCACAATTCACAGTGACTTATGGGGATCATCCCACACACCAAACCGATCAAAAACAAAATGGTTCATCACATTCATTGATGACCATACACATGTCAGTTGGGTCTACTTGTTGAAAGATAAAACAAAGGTGTATCAAACGTTCCTTAACTTCCACTACATGATCCAAACTCAATTCCAAACCCAAATCCAGATCCTACACACCGATAATGGGACTGAATATTTCAATCAGGCCCTCTCTACCTTCCTGGCTGAATATGGCATTGTTCACAAAAGTACTTGTCCCAATACACCTCAGCAGAATGGTATTGCTGAACGAAAGAATTGCCATATTCTTGAGACTGCCAGAGCCATTATGTTTAGTAGTACTGTTCATAAATATCATTGGGATGATGCTGTCCTAACTGCCACATTTCTCATTAACCGAATGCCAAGCTGACCACTGTCTTACAAAACGCCACTTCAACTTCTCTATCAATACTATAATCTCCCATACCTTGAAAACACTCTGCCACTCCGGGTGTTTGACTGTACATCATACGTTCATCTCCATCACACCAACAAACTTGACCCTAGAGCCCTTAGGTGTGTCTTCCTTGGCTATTCTCATTCTCAAAAAGGATATAAGTGTTATGATCCAGTCTCCAAACGTTTATTTTTCACCTGTGATGTCACCTTCCTTGAAAATACACCTTTTTATGCCTTGTCTGCAATTCAAGGGGAGAGAACTGATGAATTTCAGATAAATGAAACACCAAAGGATGACCAGGCATTCACAATTTATATACCTACCCACACAGAACCTACTCCTGATACCTCTGATACACCTAATAACAACTTTGAGATTCCTGATAACCTTGATACCTCTGATAATGTGCCAATTCCAAGGGGAGACACAAATATGTGGGGTAATACCTACATGCGACGACACAAAAGAGGTAATGAATCACAACCTATTAGCACTCACCAGGAGTCAGTACCAGAGGCAGATCCAAGAGAAATAGAAGGTTCTGATCTTAATCTTCCCATTGCAATGCGAAAACAACCTAAACAACCAGATCAAGCACCAGGTATCCTATAGAGAAATTTGTCTCTTATAAGGCGCTTTCATCTAAGTACAGTACATTTGTCTCTCATCTTGATAGAATCAGGATACCAGACACGATTGATGAGGCTATGGCTATACCTGAGTAGAGACAAGCTGTTTTAGAAGAGATGGAGGCTCTCAAGTGAAATAAGACATGGGATGTAGTAAATTTACCTCAAGGAAAAAAGGCTGTTGGATGCAAATGGGTATTCACTCCTAAGTATAGAGCAGATAGAACACTCGAGAAATATAAAGCTAGACTGGTTGCACAAGGTTTTACACAAAAATATGGGGAAGATTACACAGAAACTTTTGCTCCAGTAGCCAAGCTGAATACCATCAGGATTCTATTATCTATTGCAATGAATTTAGATTGGAATCTACACCAACTCGATGTAAAAAATGCCTTCCTCAACGGAGAACTCAAGGAAGAAGTGTACATGAAGTTACCTCCAGGGTTCGCAGGAAAAAAAGGTGACTAAGTCTGCAAGTTAAAGAGGTCATTATATGGGTTAAAGCAATCTCCACGTGCTTGGTTTGACAGATTTACCCGGGTTCTGAAGAGACATGGGTATACTCAAGGGCAGAGTGACTATACTTTGTTTGTCAAACATCATAAGGGTAAGATGGCTGTTCTGGCTGTATACGTTGATGATATAATTCTTACAGGAGATAATGAGGTAGAAATCAATCAAATCAGGACAGCCCTGGCACGAGAATTCCAGATTAAAAATCTTGGAGAAATGAAGTACTTTCTTGGAATGCAAGTTGCCCGATCTAAGAAAGGCATTTATATCTCCCAAAGGAAGTATGTACTCGACCTTCTAAAGGAAACAAGGATGATAGGTTGCAGGCCAAGTGACACACCTATACGGGTAGATAAAATAGATGAAGATGTAGATCTCGGTAAAGCAGTGGACTTAGGGAATTATCAACGGATGGTAGGCAAACTAATATACCTGTCTCATACTAGACCAGACATTGCATTTGCAGTAGGTGTGGTCAGCCAGCATTCTCATGATCCTAAACAGAAACATTTGAATGAAGTCTACAGGATCCTTCGTTACTTGAAGGGATCTCCAGGACATGACTTGTTATTTAAGAAAACTGACAAACGGATTGTAGAGTTATTTACAGATGTTGATTAGGCAGGTGATCGAGATGACAGGAAATCCACATCTGGATATTGTACGTATGTGTGGGGTAACCTGGTCACATGGAGAAGTAAAAAGCAAAGTGTAGTTGCAAGAAGCAGTGCTGAAGCTGAATACAGGGCCGTAGCACTGGGAATCTGTGAAGGCATATGGATAAAGCATGTTCTTGAAGACTTGAGGAAGTCTATAAATCTACCAATTAAGGTCTATTGCAATAACATGGCTGCAATCAACATTGCTCATAATCCAGTTCAACATGACAGAACTAAACATGTCGAGATAGACAGACATTTTATAAGGGAAAAAGTTGATGAGGGAATTGTTGATCTAAGGTATATTCCTTCTAGAGAACAGACCGCAGACATCCTCACTAAAGGACTGCCCAAGGACAGGTTTGATTATCTGATTGGCAAGTTGAACTTGATTGATATCTACAGTCCAACTTGAGGGGGAGTGTTATGTACACAGATTAATACAGTGGCACGAGATATTTGAAGAAGCAAGTCGGTGGTGCATTTTGTTGACTATTCCTCAACTACTCTTTGATTTGTTCCCGCTAATCACTCTTACTTTGTCTATATTTTTTCCTATAAATACCATATAAATCCTCTCAGTTTAATACAATCAATTCTAATCTTCAATTCTCTTCACCAATAAATAAATAAAGAATGATCAATCAGATTTTAATATTGTATATTTTTGAATTTTGCAGTATAATTTCGAGGATAGGTTCGACTTGGTGAAGTTCATCAAACTGGTGCGGCAAGCTGGTCTTTATGTTCATCTTCGCATTGGTCCCTCTGTCTGCGCTGAATGGAACTTGGGGTATTAATTTTTTTTTCAATGAATAAATCTATTTGTTTTTAATTATGAAACTTCGATCAATCATCTAAGAAAGAGTCAATTTTTGTTTCATTGATGGCGGCAATGCAAAAATTTACTCAGAAAATTGTCACTATGATGAAGGCAGGGGGTTGTTTCAAACTCAGGGAGGCCCAATAATTTTTTCCAAGGTAAAATTTTTTCTCTTAAATATTATAAAAGTTACTTATGTACATACTAAACCAAACATTTTTTACTTTCATAAAAACACTTATCTAATGGCCAATCCAAATATTAATTATTTTACCTAATCTTACATTTCCCTAATCTTAAAATTCCATAAGTCAAGTTTAAAAAAACCTACTTTTTCCATCGCTATTCCAAACACATATGATCATGGCTTATTGTCTTCTATGACCATATATCCAGGCTATCCAGTTATGGTGCGTTTTGACTAAAATATTGTTATATTTATTACTCTTTTTATCGTTAATATAAGATTTATTTATCTAATTTAAAGATATTGAAGAAGTTAAATAAATTACTTAATTATATTATAACATATCTGACATGATCTCCCTAAAATATTTTAATGTAACATTATATTATATATCATTTTATAAGTTAGATAAATTAATTTAGAAAAATAATAATGATCTAGATAAAATAGGGAAAAAAAAGTCTTATATTTAGGACCAAATTTAACTCCAAAACTAGGTTTAACATCTAGGACAGGAGAAGTATTATGAGATAAAAGATAAATACATAGTGGACAAATATAACATAGTCACTTGTCAAAATTTAGAATAACATATGATGGTATTGCTCAGGTGCAGTGGCTGGCAAAACCACACTGATCTTGTTTTGAACTTTGAACAATTTCTTTAACAGGGGAGGCGTAGATATGGAAATGAGTGTATAGATATTGCAAAAAGAAGAGCGCTGGCAGTGATATAGAGAGTAAGGGTTAAGGTATTCCAGATACAAGTGTCATCAGAATGTGGATAAACTTACAAGATTTTTTATCTAGTTAGAAAAAGAGTACGGTGAATAGAAGGCGGCATACGATCTAAGGATAAGGAGGAACTAAGACGAACGGGCTCAAACGATGATTTAATCAAGTTAATTTTTAGGGCAAAATTATCCTTTAACCCGTGAACCTAAATATAATATGGTCAATAACAAATGTTTCTACAAAGCACAAGACTCACCTATATTAGGTGGAGTGGACTACATAAATTTTAAGGCATCGTTGTACTCTATTAACAACTAAATTTTTGAATAAATTATCAATCAAAAGGTTTTAGTGTTCAATAATTTTATTGAATATTCTGTTGGTTTCGTTTATCTAACCTTTTAAAATGACTTAATATTGTTTTATCTACCTGTGATGGCACTTCTAGCAACATTATTTATACATGTTCGAATCAATTTAAACGATTTTCTACTATTTACTCATTAATGACCACCATACAAACTCTTTCTCATATGAGTTCGTTATGAATATGATCTTGTCCTTTTTTTTTGTTGCACCACATATTCATCTCAATATTGTCATCTTTGTTATCTCAGTTTTATACTTTTGTTGTTCTTTTAAAACCTGTCAATCACTACCATAGAGTATTGCAAATTTTATAATGATTCTTTAAAGTTTTCTTTTAATTAAGCTTATTAGCATTATTGTCAAACTTATGAATTGGCTCTCCGAGTTTTCCGTTGTTACGATTCTAGCTTATAAAATCGCTTTGAATCACTCATAAACTCGTGTTAGTTGTTAACTTAGTTAAATTCATGAGTTTATACATAGAGTTTACCGTTTTTACATTTCTAGCATACAAAATCGTGTTACTCACTCTTAAACTCATGTTAACTTTTTCGATTTGGTTACTCAATGACTTTATATGTGAATTTTATAGAATTTTTTTATTGAGTATGATAATATGAAGGTTAATAGATTTAATTTTAATTATTTAGATTTAAAAAGACATTTAAATCAATTTGTTGTTATTTTTTATATTTTACTTATTTAATTATACACTATTAAAAGCTATTTATAGATAAAAGTAAATTCTTACAAATTTATTATTTAAGGTTCACAATACAAGTTTACATTACTGCCTCTACCATGAGATAACCTGTGAGTTTAACAACTTTACTTTTTTAAGTATTTTCTGATAAGCATGCCAGCCGCCAGGATCTTTTTCCATATGAGAGTACCTAGTCATCATATTTTCAATTCAATGAATATTATATTTTTGGGTATATTTTGTTATAGTAACAGAAGGATACATCCAATATAGCATATATACACGAATATAAAACAGAAATTTAATTTATTGACTATAAAAGAATACGAGTCAAACGGACGCATGAATTTCTCTCGCGTAAAACAAGCTTTATCAGCGAATACTTAGAGCTCCACAAAGCAAACATGTACACCCATGTCTTAACGTAATAATTGCTATTTCTTAAAACCCAAACAAAAATCAGTTAACATTAGGTTACGTATACTTGTTATTGCTTACACTCTTCAAAATGTTTAGCCCAATCTGATCCTATATATATAGATACGAAAGCTGAGTAAAAAGAAGAAACAAGAATGGGGAATTTGTTAAGGATAGAGTCGTGTGTGATAGTATTGTTTTTGTGGGTTTTATCTGTGTCAGCCTCTGTGACTTATGACCACAAATCCCTCATCATCAATGGAAAGAGGAGGATTCTCTTCTCTGGGGCCATTCACTACCCCAGAAGCACACCAGACGTAAGTATATTTCGTCTGTAATATAAGGGCTCGTTCATATATATATATATATATATATATATTACTATATCATTTCAATATATGATGATTGAAAGGAATATAAATATGAATGGGTTGAAATGAATGAGCAGATGTGGCCAGGGTTGATACAGAAGGCCAAAGAGGGAGGCTTGGATGCTGTTGAAACCTATGTGTTTTGGAATGGACACGAACCTCAACCTGGAAAAGTACGTCCATCGTCCCTAGCTAGCTAGTTCCATTATCATTAATTATAATGTTTTTTTCTGCTTTGCTCATCGAAAAGATTCAGAAAGAAGAACAAGAAATTTTTGATATATATAATAATTAATGTTGTGTTGTTTTGGATTTGGCAGTTTTATTTTGAGGATAGGTTTGACTTGGTGAAGTTTCTGAAGTTGGTGCATGAGGCTGGACTTTACGCTATTCTCCGCATTGGTCCCTTCGTCTGCGCCGAATGGAATTTTGGGTATATTCATTTCTTTAACGTTTTCTCTCTATTATTTATTGTCTGAAATAATTCTATTATTTATGGTTTTTAAGTTTTAAATGGTGTGACTTTCTACAAATCAGATGATTGCATATATTAATATATTCATATCTGTAAACAATATGTTCTTTGGTAGAACCAGTTTCCTGTTAGACGATAAAGTGATTACCAGGGAGCGCTCATCAAATCCTGGCCGTTGATCTGTCTCTTTGTTCTCTCACTCTAACTTTATCAACAACCAGGATTTTATTAGTGCTCCTTGAAAATCACTTTGCTTAGCATGAAACTGGCTCCTTTTTTAAGGTTAATTAAAAAAACGCCATTTCCATTACTTATGAGCACTAATCAATGGACCATTCAATTGTGTGTGTCTGTGTATATATTATAAAAGACTATGAAGCTGTATCTAAATTCTAATTAACATTCACAAACGGATAGGACAAGCAGGGTTATAAAAATTAAAATTAATGATAGATAAATTTGTTATTATCTGTCATTTGTTTTTATAATTAGTGACAGGTTTAGGTCCATTATTACAAACGCTAACACATGTGATCGGTGATAAATTAAAAATTATTTGTCATTAAATGTCGGTTACTATTTTTTTTTTTTTATAAGTAGTGAAGCACTAATCAGAAAACCAAGTTAAAAATTACAAGAAAACTTAAGAAACCATGGTCAAGTCAACCGCCACATCTTAATTAAGGTGATGCTTGATTAAAAGTACAAAAATAATCCATAATCATTCTGATAAACTAGCTTTTTACCTCCAGTGACCCTACAAACTAAGTCATATATTTAAGATCGAATAAGTAGTAAATAAAGCTTGACATTTTGCGCAGACAAAAGTTTCAAAGATGATAATACTGTGTTTGGTTGAATATTCAGGGGATTTCCTGTTTGGTTGAAATACGTTCCAGGGATTTCTTTCAGGACAAACAATGAGCCATTTAAGGTTAGACTAATTTAATTTGCTTTGCTTTAATTATATTGGGAAATTAAGATCAAATATAAGTAATCTAAGAAAGAGTGAATTTGTGTGTTGGTGATGAAGGCGGCAATGCAAAGATTTACAGAGCATATTGTGGACATGATGAACGCTGAGAAAATGTTTGAACCTCTGGGAGGACCTATCATTTTGGCTCAGGTAACAACCATGTTTTTAAATATTCACATTCCACTACTTTAATTTTACGTCATTTGATCCAAATTTATTATATAATTCTCTTATGGTGGTATTTATTATAATTAATTTAATAAATTTTTAGTTGAAGAAATTTTCAATGCTCATAACTTTATCATCCAATTCATTATTTGACAATAAATTATTACTGTAATAATTATATAAAATTAGATTATCTATAGTTATAATAAAAAAATATCATATCAGTACAATCAATTTAGTCTAATTATGATAACAACTATACATAAATAATACGTACTCCCTTTGGTTTTAAATATAAGACAGAGTTGACTTTTTTTTTTAGAGATTAAGGAAGCTAAATAAATTACTTACTCATATTTTATGTTGTGTATCATTAGATTATATATTAATTTATTAGTCAAATTAATTAGTTTTGAGAAAAAAATAAAAATAAAAATATTCTAAAATAATTTAATTAACTTCCTTAATTTCCCTAAAAAAGTCAATTTTATCTTATATTTAGGACCGGAGGAAGTATAAAAAATCTAATATAAATTATATTTTTCATGAGTCATGAAGTACTTATAAGATAATATATGATTCATGTGACTCATATTATATATTTATTTATGTATATTTAGAGAAGCTAAAAAAAGCCTTGATTAAGTGACCCAAAAAAAACAAAAAAGGCTTGATTAGCATATCACCTGCAAATCTACAATTTCATAGGGTGCAGGAATATTTCAAGGAAAAATTGTTAAGAAAACCACTTGTTGCAAAATTTATTGTCTAAAAGTATTTAAAGAATTTAGATTTTTAAATGATCCAGTACACTGTGTAAAACAGATTTAGATATATACGAATATTTTTATTGTTTTGCACATAGTTAAAAAATAGTTGCACTCACTGAAAATATTTTGCACGTGGGTTTTGCAAACAAATTTCTTGTAACTTTGTGCAATAAATTTTGAAATAGAGAATATTTTCAGTAATTTTCCCATGCTTTAATTATTTATATGACTTTTGTTTTCTTTGTGCATGTTCGATTTTTCACGTTTCCTCAATTTTGCAAATATGTGTGTAGAGAGCATTTCAGATATCCTAGAGATTGTAGCTAGAGACTAGAGAGCATTCTATTGCATGGGAAATGGAATACCAACCAAACATAACAAGCAAGGGATAAAAATCCAGCTTTTAATATCTTTATCTTCTTTGGCAATTGTCATCATCAACCAAACTTGGAATAAGAGAACAGGGATCTGTGTTCCATCTAATGAAAGATTTTCCCTGAAAAAAAATACAAAGACAAATAATAATGTGAAGAAGGTTTGAAATGAAAATGGCAGATCGAGAACGAGTATGGGCCAGTGGAATGGGAACTTGGGGCACCCGGCAAAGCTTACAGCGATTGGGCTGCGAAAATGGCCGTCGGACTCAAAACCGGCGTGCCCTGGGTGATGTGCAAGCAAGATGACCCTCCTGATCCTATTGTATGTATCTAATCCAACACAATCCTCCTCCTCCTCTTCTTCCTTCAAATTTATCGCAATCCGTATCTTTCTGTGACATTTCATTTTCGTTACTCGCCATAGATTAATACTTGCAATGGCTACTACTGCGAGGGCTTCACTCCCAATCAAAATTACAAACCCAAAATCTGGACTGAGAATTGGACCGGCTGGTATGCCTACATTTGTTCTCTTAGCTCCTTGTCTTTTGTATTTCCTCTTGATTCTCATGTCTATGGTCATATTAGCTCTTGTTGTATCATGAAACACTATCCTATCTTCATTTTCCAATTAATTCATTTATTATTATCTGGATCCTGTATTTCTGGATTTCCTGACCCGTAGGCTCACTGAGTATGGAGCTGGAGTCCCAAAAAGACCAGTAGAAGACATTGCGTATGCAGTTACCAGATTCGTAGAAAATGGAGGCTCAGTAGTTAACTACTATATGGTAGTTTTAATTTTCCCATTGTGCTATTTTTAATTCTTCTTTTCATGTTGTGGAAATTCTGGTTTAAGTATATAATATCTCATTTTTGTGTCCAGTTCCATGGAGGAACTAACTTTGGCCGGACGTCTGGCCTCTTCGTTGCAACAAGCTATGACTATGATGCTTTTGTTGATGAATTTGGTACGCTTATAAAGTTAAAACTTCAAAATAGTATACATTTTGAATTTGGATAATGATATACTTTTACACTCTAAACTCTTCTCAAGAAATACTGCCTACTTTGGCAATAGGGGAGAAGTGCAATATATATATATATATATATATGAGGTGAACTGCATATATTCCATTGAACTTTCCTCAGGTGAAGTAGAGATTTGTTGTCACATTAATCTGAAGCTTGTTAAACTTTTACTAGGCCTTCTAAACCAGCCCAAATGGGGACACATGAAAGAGTTGCATCAAGCAATAAAGCAATGCGAATCAGCTTTATTGTCTGTAGAACCCGAAGTGACTTGGTTTGGAAAAAACCTGGAGGTATCTATATGGTCCTTAAACCCATTTCTGAGGGGGAAAAAAACAGCAGAAGTGCCTTGTGTTTTGGAATTCATTTGCTTCTCCTTGTGATTACTATCTTAGGCTCGTGTGTTCAAGACAAAGTCAAGTTGTGCTGCTTTCCTTGGAAATTATGACCCCAAAACATGGGGAAAAGTGAGATTCGGAAATGCGGAATATGACCTGCCACCTTGGTCTGTTAGCATTCTGCCTGACTGCGAAACTGTGGCTTTCAATACTGCAAAGGTGAGACATGCATGGACATGATCTATAATGGCATGCTTGGTGAAATTATCTGTGCAACTAAGTGTCATATTTATTTCGTACAGTAACTAGAATGTACTTTCTTGAGCCTTGACTTGTTTTTGAATGACAGATGGTATTATGCAGATTATGTTTTGATCTGAAATTCTCTTTAGTTCACTGAACTTCCTTGATTGTGATTTTTTTTGTATGTATTAAGTATTTGGATTTCATGCAGGTTAACGCACCATGGACCGAGATGACGTTTACACCTGTAATTAAATGGTTTTCATGGCAGTCATACAACGAAATACCTGGGTCTCCTGGTGCAGGCAAGACATTTTCAAAGTATGGACTTGTGGAGCAGGTTAATACCACTTGGGATTCTACAGATTACTTGTGGTATATGACAGAGTATGTATATATCTCAACAGATCATTTCAAATAAAAACTCCATCTTCTTGTTACTTTTTTATGAGTATTTTCTCCATCTAAATGATATTTATATTACAAATTCAGAATCGATATTAAAAGTCATGATCTGAAGAATGGACATTCTGCCCATCTCACTGTAATGTCAGCAGGCCATGTGTTACATGTTTTCATTAATGGTCAATATTCAGGTAAATGAAAAATAATATTGTTTTCTGCTTTCTATGTTGCTTCAACAAAATCCATGGTTGCTTATATATACTCCTATCAATTTAGGAACTGCTTATGGGAGTTTGGGAGATAGTAGCTTAACATTTAGTCAGGAGGTAGGGCTGTTTGTTGGCAGTAACAAAATTGCTTTGCTTAGTGCTTCTGTTGGCCTCCCGGTTAGTTCTCTCACTTTCTGACATTTATTTGTTTCTAATACCAGTTTTAACATACAGATAATTTTTTAACTCCTTTTTCATTCAATAATACCAGAATGTCGGTGTTTTCCATTCTGTGCACTTTGAGACCTGGAATGTTGGGGTGTTAGGTCCAGTCACACTGAGTGGTCTAAGTGAGGGGACAAGAGATTTGTCAAAACAGACATGGTATTATCAGGTATGTTACCTATGCTATATTTGTTCTGTGGCAACAATGAAAACTTGTGATAAAGATTGGTGTAAACTGCAAAGATTAGTAGATGCTCCTCTGGTCCTTAATTAGTACTAATTGGGGAGTTGATCTCAGTCTTAAATGTGAGATCTATTTCCCATATTTATCAATCTTTTCCTAAATTATCCTTCTTGATATTCCTTCAACAATAAGCAAGTAAGAGAGAAATGGAGAAAATTAAGGAAGATGGTTAGGGTGTTTTAGAAAAAAACATGTCACATTAATTAACTTAACTAACTTCTTAATCTTATCAAATTAGGTAAATAATTCTTGCATCAACGATTGGAGGGAGTAAATACTAATGGCGGAGCAAAGATAAATAACATAACCACTTTTGAAGCATTAAAACAAAGTTATCTGTGCGTGTCACATGTTCCGTTATAGTTGGTCACATGTTCCGTTATAGTTGGTCACATTGAACAATCTACATTACAACGTATTCTGTAATATTTCACTGTTGCATCTGTTGATC
This sequence comes from Inga oerstediana, assembly GCA_963210345.1. Lineage (NCBI taxonomy): Eukaryota > Viridiplantae > Streptophyta > Magnoliopsida > Fabales > Fabaceae > Inga > Inga oerstediana. Next base: position 54,853,203 of record OY723407.1, on the reverse strand, counting down.
AGATTGGCCTGAAAGGTGAATTCTCAGCCATTTATACTGAAAGGGGTAGCACCTCTGTTAATTGGGTGGGAGGATCAGAAATGGCCAATAAAAGACCCTTGACATGGTACAAGGTAAGGACGGTCTCTGTGATTCAGTTCTATAAATCCAATCTGTTTCATATGATTGAAACATCTGCAAACATTGTGAGTGATTGTATGCTTTGGTATTACCAGACAACTTTTGACGAACCGGCAGGCAATGATCCATTGGCTTTGGATATGCTTAGCATGGGAAAGGGTCAAATCTGGATAAATGGTCATAGCATCGGGCGACACTGGCCAGCATATATAGCAAAGGGCAACTGTGTTGACAAGTGTGATTATGCCGGAAGTTATACCGATACGAAATGCCGACTATATTGTGGTTCACCCTCACAAAGATGGTAAGAACTACAAAATTGTATTACAACAGTAAATGGTACTGTAATTTATACATGATTTCCTACTAACATTGTTAATTTTCAGGTTTCACGTCCCTCGCGGATGGCTAAAGCCAACCGGGAATCTCTTAGTTGTGTTTGATGAAATGGGAGGTGACATTGGTTATGTCGCTTTAGCAAAAGAAACAAGGTAGTGGATTACAAAATGAAGATGGTGCAAGTATGGAATACGTTGAATTTATCATTATACTCTGTGTCTTCCATTTGTTGATGAAGAGGGGTTGGTTAAAAAGAAGGCAATAAGAATGATTTTTCTTGTATGATTCTATGTAATAAGAATGTCGTGATAAGAAGTTGCCTCAGAGTTCTAATATGCTATATTCATATTGACACATCACTGGAAAATTCTGGGCGCTTAGATGTTTGTATGAAGGGATGGAAACTTTTGTCCACAGGCTTTATAACATTGATCAACAGTTTGAGAATCCATGTATTAAGCTTGTTGATATACTTGAGCAAGAATTTTTTCTTAATTCCAAGCACTTCACATAGAAAGTGGAAGCAGATTTAATTATCAATCAGGAAGAAAAAAGCAGGTAAGAAATATAGGATCAAGAAATTAAAGCCCTTGTTTTTTAAGGAGAGGAAATTAGGAAGTCATTAATTAATCAGAGGTTGAATATATAATCTATATTAGGGGCCTTGGACTTCACTGTCCACAAACAAATTGGGGAAAAACTTAACACCCGATGAAACATGTGATATCTCCCAAGGCTCTTTTGATCTCAAAAGCTACATTTTTAATCAAGGGCGTAAAAATTTTTCTTTGATAACCCAATTCTAAGTTGAATCAATATAATGCTTGACTTTTTTTGGCAAAACAATATAATACTTGACTTGATAAAAAGATGTGGACTCTAAAATTTCTATATAATTTGATATTTACACGGTCTAATTTTTTTTTAATGGTAGTATATGTTTTTTAAATTGAGGTGAATTTGAAAATTAGTACAAGCAAACATCGCCTGCATTAATAGGATCCAACAGATTAGTGAACTACCTGCCTTAATGTACTATTTCTCTCTCCTCAAAAGCCGAAAGCACAATTACTCTTGTGGTAAGCAGAAAATTTACAATAAATTAATCTCCCTAAAACCCAAAAAAAAAAAACCCCCACTTTTTAACAAGTGTTTATAAAAAACAAGTCTCACCTATTAGGTGGAGTGGACTACATAAATTTTCAGGTATGGATATACTCTATTAACAACTAAATTTTGGAATGTGAATTATTAACTAAAAGATTTGGTGTTCAATAATTTTTTCAAGTGCTCTATCTAGTTTTTCCTTTATCCAACCTTTTAAAATGACTCAGTATTATTTTATGTACCTTCTTCACTAGTGCAATGGCTCTTCGAGTGACAATCTTTATATATGTTTGAACCAATTCAAATGATTTTAAGCTATTTACTTGTCGGTCGCCACTACACAAACTCTTTCCCATATATGTTCATCATGAATATGATCTTATCTTTTATTTTTGTTGCACCACATATTCATCTCTACATGTTCATCTTTGTTACCTCAATTTTATAGTTTTGTTATTCTTTTAAAACCCGACAATCACTACTATCAAGTATTGCAGGTTTCATAATAATTCTCTAAAATTTTCTAAGTTTACTAGCATCATTGTCAAACTCGAGAGTTGGTTCTCCAAGTTTTCCGCTTTTATGTTTATAGCTTACAAAATCGTGTCAAGTCGCTCTTAAACTCGTGTTAGTTGTTAACTCACTTAAACTCATGAGTTCACACACTGAGTTTACCATTTTGTACATTTCTAGCTTGCAAAATCGTGTTATTCACTCTTAAACTCATGTTATCTTTTCGATTTGATGCGACTTTATATATGAATTATAGAAATTTCTTTAGGGAAAATTGCCCATAAATCCCCATTTGAAAGTTTAGTTTCCATATGGGACCCGGAATCATTTAAAGAAGGGAGGCCCTTGAGTGCAAACTTTGTGAAAGTAGGAAGACAAAAATACCGTTAATGAAAAGATTGAAAAAAATGAAGGCAAAGAAAATGATCGTAAGTAGAATTTGAAGAGAAGATCCGCCACGACAATAAGAGTGAAGAAGTCTCATATACTTGCTTGCAACGGGAGAGGCGGTAGTTGTGATGGGGAAGACATTTGCACACGGGGAAAAAGGATTGCATTTAGCTGAAGTTAAGTTACACGTGTGGAAGATAAATTGCACATAGGGAATATTGTTTTCATACAAGGGAAGATCCTTTACACATGGAGAAAATCAGTTGCACAAAGCATAATTTGCAAATTTTGGCTTAATTTTGGGGTGTAAGGAAGATGTTTGCACACAAGGAAGATTGATTGTATATCATGAAAGTTAAGTTGCACATATGGAAGATAAATTACATATAAGGAAGATGGTTTGCACGTAAGGGAAAATCTTTTACACATATATAAGATTGGTTGTACAAAATATAATATACAAATTCTGGCTTAATTTTTATGGAAACAAGGGAAGCCATTTGCACGTATGGAAGACGGATTGCATGTTATTGAAGTTAACAATATTCGGTGTTCTCCTTTCTTCTCAATATATTCTGTTGCCAATCGCAAGTTAGGGTTTTTGTTGGGTTCAATTTTTGCTGAAACTTTAGTGGAACATTTAATCTCTGTCAGCCATGGCCATCAACTTGCCAATGACCCCTCAGTTGGAGTAGATCCACGATGAAATACACGACCACTTCTGAGCCCTTGCGTATGTATTTCACTATTTTCACTCTTTCGTCTCAAGTTATCAACTTTAAATAAGGCACACTCAATCACATACTATGAATAGAGCAAAGTCATCGCTCGTTGCCACCTCTCTCGGCGCAAGCAAGTATAGGAGACTTCTTCATTGCCTTCGTTCTCCTCTACTCTTCTCTTCATAATCTCCTTGCGATCGTTTTCCTCAGCTTCAGTTTTTTTTTTCAATCTTTTCATCAAAGGATATTTTTGTCTTCATACTTTCACATATATGGGCACTCAAGGACGGCCCTCCTTTAAATGATTTCAGGTCCTATCTAGCAAATAAATTCTCAAATGGGAATTTATGAGCAATTTTTTCATTTTTTTATTAAATATGATAAATTATGAAGATTAATGAATTTAATTTTAATTATTTAGATTTAAAATATATTTAAATCAATTTGTTATCATTTTTTATAGTTTACTTATTTAATTATACAATACTTCCTCTATTTTTTTATAAGAAGCAACGGTCATATATACCCGTTTCTATTTATAATAAATATTTAGAAAATGTTTTAATTTTTGTATATTATTTTTTCATTTTACCCCTATTTAATTACACATATTTCTCACACTCTCTTTCCACCACACATTCTCTCTCTTATACAATCATCTTTATTATTCCTATAGTATTAATTTTCTTATTCGTTCTCTTCTACAATTCTTTTTATTATAATAATTTTTTTATTATATCTCCCTTATTCCCTATGTCCTCATTATAAATGAGGGTATGTTGTAAGAATGTTATCTTTTTTTACATATTTATTATCCTTAACCTTGGCTTTGATATACGTTATTCTTCGATTATGTGTTTCTTAAGAAGAGGAGGGAGTATTAATATCTATTTATGAATAAAAATAAACTTTTACAAGTTTATGATTTAAATTCATAATACACATTTAGATCATTATCACAAGTTGCCTTAAACTCGTTATTCATGAGTTGGACAGCCTTATTCATTCAGTGTTTCTGAAAAGAGATAAGGATGCCAACCGGCAGGATCATTTTCCAAATGAGAGTACCTAGTCATCATATTTTCAATTCAATAAATATTATATTTTTGGGTATGTTTTGTTATAGAAGTAATAGATGGATACATTCAGAATAGCATATATATACGAATGTAAAACAGAAATTTAATTTATTGACTATAAAAGAATACGAGTCAAACGGAAGCATGAATTTCTCTCACGTAAAACAAGCTTTATCAGCGAATACTTGGCTCTACAAAGCAAACGGATAAGCCACCTTATATATATCCATGTCTTAAGGAAATATTTTCTATTTCTTACAACCCAAACAAAAAAGCGCAGTTCAAAAAAATAAAAACAGTTCACATTAGGTAGTTACGTATACGTACTTGTTATTGCTTACACTCTTCAAAATGTTGAGCCCAATCTAATCCTATATATATAGATACGAAAACTGAGCTAATAGAAGAAGAAACAAGAATGGGGAATTTGTTAAGGACAGAGTCGTGTGTGATAGTATTGTTTTTGTGGGTTTTATCTGTGTCAGCCTCTGTGACTTATGACCACAAATCTCTCATCATCAATGGAAAGAGAAGGATTCTCTTCTCTGGGGCCATTCACTACCCCAGAAGCACACCTAAGGTAAGTATATCTCATACTTAATATAAGAGCTCGTTCATATATATATATATATATATATATATATTACTATATCATTTCAAAATATGATGATTGAAAGGAATATGAATATGAATGGGTTGAAATGAATGCGCAGATGTGGCTAGGGTTGATACAGAAGGCCAAAGAGGGAGGCTTGGATGCTATTGAAACCTATGTGTTTTGGAATGGACACGAACCTCAACCTGGAAAAGTACGTCGTCGATCGTCCCCTAGCTAGCTAGTTCCATTATCATTATAATGTTTTTTTTCCTGCTTTGCTCATCGAAAAGATTCAAAAAGAAGAGCAAGAAATTTATATATATATATATAATCAATGTTGTCTTGTTTTGGATTTGGCAGTATTATTTTGAGGATAGGTTTGACTTGGTGAAGCTTTTGAAGTTGGTGCATGAGGCTGAACTTTACGCTATTCTTCGCATTGGTCCCTATATCACTGCCGAATGGAATTTCGGGTATTCATTTCTTTAACATTTTCTCTCTCTATTTATTGTCTGAAATAGTTCTATTGTTTATATGTACGTAATGATTTTCTATAATTCATATCCGTAAACAACATGTTTTGTAGGGGAACCGCTTTTCTTCCTATGTAAAGTTCACCCTCATCAAATCCTGACGGTTAGATCTCTCTTTGTTCTCTAACTCTAACCCTCTGCTCTCTGAACGGCCAGGATTTGATGAGCACCCCTTGCTAAGTATTTTGTTTAGCAGGGTAACCTGTTCTGTTTTTTAGGTCAATAAAAAACACCATTTTCATTAATTATTGGCACTAATAATGGGCCATTCAATTATATATGTGTGTGTGTATTGTAAAGTGTGTGTATTGTAAAAGGCTGGGAAGCCATGTCTAAGTTCTAATTTAACATTCACAAACGGATAAGACAAGCACTGCTATAAAAATTAAAATTAATGATAGATAAATTCGTTACTATCTGTCATTTATTTTTACTAGGGGTGAGCATGATGCCTAGTGGCCCGGTGCGCCCACCCTGACCCTGCAAAAAATTGCCCAGCCCAGCCTTAAAAAATTGGCCTGAAAAAATTTTGGGCAGCTTTGGGCGGGCTAATAATCAGGCGGGGCCGGGCATCGGGCAAGGGGTGCTGCCCTGCCCATTTGGCCCTACTCTGAAAATTATGTTCATTTATTTAAAATATAAAATTTCATATCAATTAAATATTATTTCATATATATTTTTTTGTTTACAATATATATTGTCTATTATATAATACTCTTCTGGTTATCTCTTTTTTGCCTTAGTCACTAAACACTATTTACAAGTAGATTTCTTCCTTCCTTCTTTATTTTGTGATGTATTAAACTATAGTTTCTTTTATTTTTTTTTCCAGATGCTTCATCATTTGATCAACTTTTGGGACATTGAATTGATGCAAACTATTTTAACTTCACGGCTTTAATTACAATCATTTTGTTTTTTTTTTTTATTTATAATGGATTATGAATGTTTAATTTTTAAAGTATGAATATTTGTTAAGACATATGATAGTTTTTAAATTTCAAGACTCAAGTTATAGACTTATTTTGAAATATCCCAAGATGTGGAATCATCAAATATATTTAAAGTTTATATTACTTACGGCGAAGTTAAGACATATGGTATTGGTAACTACAGAAATATTCATAAAATTTATATGGAATTATTTTTTTCATATGTAGAATAGACAAGGCGTTATCACTTGGGCATGGAAGCTCACCCTGCTCAGCCCACCCTTACCCAGCCCAAAATGATTAGAGCTTTTAGTGGGCAAGGCAGGGCATCGGGCAAAAAAATGCAGCCCGTTCAACCTTCGGGCTGGGGTTTCGCCCTGCCTAGCCCTGCCCATGCCCACCCCTAATTTTTACAATTGGTGACAGGTTTAAGTCCTTTATTACAAAGGCTACCAATTTCTTTTGTTTACAAATGCTACATAAGTATTCTCTCTGTACTTAGGTGGAGATACTAAGCATCCTCAATTTCTTTTGTTTTCCATATTGCCTTCAATCTTCATGATCAGTTCATATGAATGCTCTCACTAGGACGGGGAAATTGATAAATATGTATTATAGCTTTCTCATCCAAAATAAAATACTCCATTTGATCTTTAATATAAGATATATAAGATACAATTTAACAAAGAAATTGAGCTAGTTCTTATATTATCAGCGATAAATGGGAGTGGTAAATGAAGCTTGGTGTACAAACAAGTTTCAGCGATGGTAATATTGTGTTTGGTTTTGGACATTTAGGGGATTACCTGTTTGGTTGAAATACGTTCCAGGGATCTCTTTCAGGACAAGCAATGAGCCATTTAAGGTTAGATTAATTTAATTTGCTTTTAATTATATTGTGAAATTAAGATCAAGTAAGTAATCTAAGAAGGAGTGAATTTGTGTGTTGGTGATGAAGGCGGCAATGCAAAGATTTACAGAGCATATTGTGGACATGATGAAGGCTGAGAAAATGTTTGAACCTCTGGGAGGACCTATCATTTTGGCTCAGGTAACAACCATACTCATAAATATTCTTCATTTCACTCGTCCTAGTGCTTGTCTGGGAACTTGAGAAAAGTTTTTTTTTCCGCACCAAAAAATATACAAGTGTTTTTTTAAGTATTTTTTCATAAGTCAAGATAAAATTCTTTTCATATATTTACCTTAAAAGCCATAAAAACACTTTTAAAAAGCTAAAACAAACGGGCACTTAGTATTTATGATATTTTAGAGAGAGCACTCCATTGCATAGTGAACCAAACGAGACATAAGAAAATATCAATACTTTAGAGTTTGTTTGGTTGGATAGGAGGGGAGGGGAGGAAAAATGAGCCCCTCCCCTCATTTGATTTGAAATTTTAGAGGGGAGAAGACTCCAAAGTTTCCATCCCCTCCCCCCAACACTCCTATTTTGGCTGCTTTCAAATTGAGGATTTTGGAGGGGAGTCAAAATTTTGGATCACTTTACCATTATAACTTATGTGATATCCTAATAATACCCATTATTAAAAATATTATTATTATTAAAAATATATTATTTTAACATAAAAAGTATATATTTATGAATAAAAAATTATTTTAATGATAACATATGCTAATACACATTTAAATAAAAAAATATTATGATTAAATTAATTTGAATAAAAATTTACTTTTATCTTTAAAAAAATATTATTATAAAATAAAATTGAAAAAAATTATATTTTTACAAATAAAAAACATTATTATAAAATTTATTTTAAATAAAAAATAAAGTTTCATAAATAAAAATATTATAATTATAAAATATGTTAATATAATTTTAAATAAAAATATTATTATAATGAAAAATATATTATTTTTATCAAATTCTTTTTTAAAATATAACTTTATATTAAAAATATGAAATTAATTTAAAATGAAAATATGTTATTATAAATAAAAATACTATTATAGTTAGAAAATATATTATTATAAAATTAAATTAAATATATATATATATATATAGTAATTATAAATACAAATATTATTGTATTAATTAGATAAGATATAAATTGATATATAAATAAAAAATATAATTAAATATATAAGAGTAAAATAATAAATTATTATTATTTCTCCTCTTTTATCTCCACTTAAACTAAACAAAAATGATAATTAAAAACCTTTCACACCCTTCTAACCCTTCCACCACCTCCCTTTGAACCAAACATGCCTCAATCCAACAAACGATTTTCCCCAAAAGAAAACAAATCATATTGTGAATAAGGTCTGGAAAAAATGAAAATGGCAGATAGAGAACGAGTATGGACCAGTGGAATGGGAGCTTGGGGCACCTGGCAAAGCTTACTCCGATTGGGCTGCGAAAATGGCCGTTGGACTCAAAACCGGCGTGCCATGGGTGATGTGCAAGCAAGATGACCCTCCTGATCCCATTGTATGCATCTTTTTTTGTTTAAAACCCCCGGTGTCCCACCCCCTTTGGGGCAGACTAATCCGGAGTCGCCCCCTGGAGGGGACTTCCCACGGGTCGAGGCCTCGACCTGGTAGGCACTTTCACTTGGCACTACCAGCGGCGCACTCGCCCGCAGGCTCCCATTGTATGCATCTAATCTAACACAATCCTCCTCCTCATCTTCTTCCTTCAAATTTATCGCAATCCCTATCTTTCTGTGACATTTCATTTTCGTAACTCGCCATAGATTAATACTTGCGATGGCTACTACTGCAAGGGCTTCACTCCCAACCAAAAGTACAAACCCAAAATCTGGACTGAGAATTGGACCGGCTGGTATGCCTACATTTGTTCTCTTAGCTCCTTGTCTTTTGTATTTCCGCTTGATTCTCATGTTTATGATCATGCCCTTATCTCTTGTTGTCTCATGAGACACTATCCTATCTTCATTTTCCAATTAATTCATACACACACATACATATATATTATCTTGATCCTCTATTTCTGGATTTTCTGACCCGTAGGTTCACTGAGTATGGAGTTGGAGTCCCAAAAAGACCAGTAGAAGACATTGCCTATGCAGCTGCCAGATTCATAGAAAGGGAGGCTCAGTGGTTAACTACTATATGGTAGTTTTATTATTTTTTTTTTTTTGTCCTTTTTTAATTATTTCTCTTGTGCTATTGAAATTTCTGCTTTTCATGTTGTGGAAATTCTGGTTTAAGTCTAATATCTCATTTTTAGAGCCGGGAATTAGGGCCGGCCCTTGACGGGCCAGGGCCCGCCTTAAAGGGCTCGAGGTCAGGAAAATTGTAGTTTTTCAAGGCCCGGCCTGAGAGCATCAGGGCTAGAGTCGGCCCGCAGGGCCAGGAAGTCCTTTTCACAATATTTAACTATTTTTCCTATGTATTTTCCCCAGAGAGATATAATTAGTAAATAACAACAATTAAAGTTCTAATTTAATACATAAATGTTGTCAACATTAAGATTTAAATAACACGTCTCTTGCAACAAACAAACACAGTTACTAATGTATAATCAAAGGTAAAATCATGTCCATAAATAACTCACACAAAAACCAAAGTATAAGAAGGCAAGAAGCAAATACTCTAACCTCTAAACAACATGAGTATAACGACTATCATTTTCACCTTCTTCGCCATTATCATCAATTTCAAGGACATTTGATTGTGTTTCACTTTTAGCAGTAGGTTTAAGTAGTCAAATAATCACAACCTCCATCAAAGTTCATACTCTATCAGGCAGAATAGTATATAATATGATTTTATTCTAAATAGGTAGAACAATATACTCAAAAATCATGCTCAAAAATCACAATATGATTCAATTAGACAAAACAATATACTCAAAAATCATACTCTATACAATATGAGGACAGAGTGACATATAGATTCAATAAGGCAATTCAAAAATGTAACATGGTTCATTTCGAAGCAAAAAAAAATAAAAAATAAACGGGCTTAAAGGGCCGGCCCTTTTAAGCCCGAGGCCCTCCAGGGCCGGCCCAACAGGCTCGACCTGTTTTCCCGGCTCTACTCATTTTTGTGTCCAGTTCCATGGACGAACTAACTTTGGCCAGACGTCTGGCCTCTTCGTTGCAACAAGCTATGACTATGATGCTTTTGTTGATGAATTTGGTACGCACACAAAGTTAAAACTTAAAAGTTGGTTTCATACTCTAAACTATTCGTAAGAAATCCTGCCCACTTTGACACTAGGGGAGAACTGCAAATATAAATATAAATATATATATATATATATATACCAGGTGAATTGCGCATATTCCATTGAATTTTACACAGGTGAAGTAGAGATTTGTTGTCACATTAATCTGAAGCTTGTTAACTTACCAGGCCTTCTAAACCAGCCTAAATGGGGACACATGAAAGAGTTGCATCAAGCAATAAAGCAATGCGAATCAGCTTTATTGTCTGTAGAACCCGAAGTGACTTGGTTTGGAAAAAACCTGGAGGTATACGGTTCTTAAACCCATTTCTGGAAAAAAAAAAAAAAAAAAACCAGCAGAAGTGCCTTGTGTTTTGGAATTCATTTGCTTCTTCTTGTGATTACTATCTTAGGCTCGCTTGTTCAAGATGAAATCTAGTTGTGCTGCTTTCCTTGGAAATTATGACCCCAAAACATGGGGAAAAGTAAGATTCGGAAATGCGGAATATGACCTACCACCTTGGTCTGTTAGCATTCTGCCTGACTGCAAAACCGTGGCTTTCAATACTGCAAAGGTGAGACATACCTGGACATGATCTATAATGGCATGCTTGGTGAAATTGTCTTTGCAACTAAGAGTCTGATATGAAATTGTAATTGTCAAAACATTACAGAACCATAACAGAGTCACATTTATTTCTTACAGTAACTAGAATGTACCTTCTTGAGCCTTGACTTATTTTTGAATGACAAATGGTATTATACAGATTATGTTTTGATCTGAAATTCTCTTTATTTCACTGAACTTCCTTGATTATGATTTTTTGTATGTATTATGTATTTGGATGTCATGCAGGTAAATGCCCCATGGACCGAGAAGAAGTTTACATCTGTAATTAAATGGTTTACATGGCAGTCATACAATGAAATACCTGGGTCTCCTGGTGCAGGCAAGACATTTTCAAAGTATGGACTTGTGGAGCAGGTTAATACCACTTGGGATTCTACAGATTACTTGTGGTATATGACAGAGTAAGTATATATATCTCAACAGATCATTTCATAGAAAATTCCATCATCTTGATACTTTTTATCGGTATCCTCTCCATCTAAATGATATTTATATTACAAATTCAGAATCGATATTAAAAGTCATGATCTGAAGAATGGACATTCTGCCCATCTCACCGTAATGTCAGTAGGCCATGTTTTGCATGTTTTCATTAATGGTCAATATTCAGGTAAATAAAAAATAATATTGTGTTCTGCTTTTCTATGTTGCTTCAACAAAGTCCATGGTTGCTTATATATACACCTATGAATTTAGGAACTGCGTATGGGAGTTTGGGAGATAGTAGATTAACATTTAGTCAGGAGGTAGGGCTGTTTGTTGGCAGTAACAAAATTGCTTTACTTAGTGCTTCTGTTGGCCTCCCGGTTAGTTCCCTCACTTTCTGACATTTATTTGTTCTTAATACCAGTTTTAACATGCAGATAATCTTTTAACTCCTTTTTCATTCAATAATACCAGAATGTTGGTGTTTTCCATTCTGTGCACTTTGAGACCTGGAATGTTGGGGTGTTAGGTCCAGTCACACTGAGTGGTCTAAGCGAGGGGACAAGGGATTTGTCAAAACAGACATGGTATTATCAGGTATGTTACCGATGCTATATTTGTTCTGTGGCAACAATGAAAACTTGTGATAAAGATTGGCGTAAACTACAAGGATAAATAGATACTCCTCCGGTCCTTAATTAGGACCTAATTGGAGTGTTGATCTTGGTCCTAAATGTGAGACCTATTTTCCATATTTATCAATCTTTTCCTAAATTATCCCTATTGATGCTATCTCAACAATAATCAAGTAAGAGAGAAATGGAGAAAATTAAGAAAAATGGCTATGATGTTTTAAAAAAAATATGACACATTAACTAACTTAATTAACTTCCTTAGTCTTAACAAATTAGGTATATAGGTCTTACATTAAGGACCAGAGGGAGTAAACCAAGTGATCTGTGTGTGTCACATGTTCTGTTAAAGTTGGTCACATTGAACAATCTACATAACAACGTGGTTTTTAATATTTCACCGTTGCTTCTGCTGATCAGATTGGCCTGAAAGGTGAATTCTCAGCCATTTATACTGAAAGGGGTAGCAGTAGCACCTCTGTTAATTGGGTAGGAGAATAAAAAATGGCCAATAAAAGACCCTTGACATGGTACAAGGTAAGGATGGTCTCTGTAATTCATTTCTATAAGCCCAATCTGTTACATATGATTGAAACATCTGCAAACCTTCTGAGTGATTGTATGCTCTGGTATTACCAGACAACTTTTGACGAACCGGCTGGTAATGATCCATTGGCTCTGGATATGCTTAGCATGGGAAAGGGTCAAATCTGGATGAATGGTCATAGCATCGGGCGACACTGGCCAGCATATATAGCAAAGGGCAATTGTGTTGACAAGTGTAATTATGCCGGAACTTGTACCGATACAAAATGCCGACTATATTGTGATACACCCTCACAAAGATGATAAGAACTACAAAATGGTACTGTAATTTATACATGATTTTCTGCTAACATTGTAATTTTTCAGGTTTCATGTTCCCCGTGGGTGGCTAAAGCCAACCGGGAATCTCTTAGTTGTGTTTGATGAAATGGGAGGTGACATTGGTTACGTCGCTTTAACAAAAGAAACAAGGTAGTGGACTACAAAATGAAGATGGTATGGTGCAAGTATGGAATACGCCGAATTTATCATTATAGTATGTGTCTTCTATTTGTTGATGAAGAGAGATTGGTTAAAAAGAAGGCAATAAGAATGATTTTTCTTGTATGATTCTATGTAAAAAGAAGTTGCCTTGGGGTGTGTTTGGTTTGAGGGGAGGGTGGGGAATTTACAATTTTGGACAAAAGAAACCTAAAATTTATCCTCTCATTTTTTTAAATTTTGGATTCCCACCCAAAATTTAAATTCCTTCAACCCAAAAAGATAATTTACCCACCCCCCATTCCCCCCCATCCCTCCCCTCCCCTCCCCTCAAACTAAACACATCCTTAGAGTTCTAAGCCCCTTATGCTATATTCATATTGACACATCACTGTAAAATTCTTGGCGCTTAGATGTTTGTATTAAGGGATGAAAACTTTTGTCCACAGGCCTTATAATATTGATTAATATTTTGAGAATCCATGTATTAAGCTTGTTGATATACCTGAGTAGGAATATTTTCTTAATTCCAAGCACTTTAGACAAGTGTCTGTTTGTTTTAGCTTTTTAGAATTGTTTTTATGATTTACGAGATAAGTATATGAAGGGATTTTTGTTTCAACTCTAAAGTACTTTTAAAACCATAGTTTAGGACTTTAGGGTTTCCCAAACAGAAAGTGGAAGCAGATTCAATTATCAATTGGGAAGAAAGAACCAGGTAAGAAATAAAGGAAATAGCACTAAAAAGAAAAATGGATAGCAGATAAATTGGATCAAGGAGAAATAAAAGCCCTTTTGTTTTAAGAAGAGCAAATTAGAAAGTCATTAATCCATCGTAGAGAATCTATATTATGGGCAGTATTAAGACATGCATTTGACACAAACCTAGGTGATCATTGATGAACATGCCATTGGAATCTGAATTGGGCTCAGGTCTTAAAATTTTTAATTCCTCTAATATAATTTTGGAGAGAAACTTGGGTCCACAAACAAATTGGAGAAAAACTTGCATCCGATTCATGAAGGTTGATGAAATGAAACATAAGATGTGAAATCTCCATAGGCTGCTTTAATCTCAAAAGCTTCATTTTTTTCATTAAGGGCGTATAAATTTTTATTTGATAACCCAGTTTTAATTTGAATCAATATCATACTTGACTTGATAGCAGGATATGGACTCTACAATTTTTTATATAATTTGATATTTTGACATAGTCCAATTTTATTTTAATAGTATGTTTGTAAATTGAGGTGAATTTGAAAATTAATAAAAACAAACATCACCTACACTAATAGGATCCAACAGATTAGTAAGCTGCTTGCCTTAATGTACTATTTCTCTCCCCTCAAAAGCCAAAAGCACAATTACACTTGCGCTAATCAGAAAATTTACAATAAGTTAATCTCCTTAAAATCATTAAAAAAAATCCACTTTTTATGTTGAGTTTTTGATGAATAATCCTACATCAGATAAGAAACCTCAGCCCATAAAAATCCAAATGGTTCTCCTGTCAATCCAGGGATTGAAACACCACACATGCACCCACCTCTTCCCCCAACAAAACATAAAGAGAACAAAAGTAAAAGAACCACTTTGTTTCATATTTCTTCCCCCATTATAAAAAGCATTAGCCTAACAACATTGTTTTGATCCATGTTTGCCGCCAAAACTACAGATTTCAACATCACTGTCATTCTCACCCTCTATCAAGCACATGCCTACCTAAAAAACATTTGTGCTTTGCTTGCTCTTCACCCAGCATCATGAAAGCGATTGTGGGCCTCTCATAGTAAAGCTAGCTCTGTTTTTCTTCCTTTTGGTGAAATAAAAGTGTTTAAGTTGGATTTTAACAATTCACTAATGTTAAAGTAAAGGCATAAGACATTCTTCATAATGATAGAACGATTATACAAGTACTTGTAGATTTCTTATCAAACGGGTCCTCACATGGTAAAATTAAAGCATGTATTTTTATAAGGTATGAGTTGGATTCTTAGTTTACTAGGAATCAATGCAAGTTCATAAAGTATATCTGCCAAAGAATTCCATCACCTGAAAATTATTACTTTAATGAATTTTGAATGGCTCTTCAATCACTATTGTAAAGCTAAAGACCAATATTTTAGCGATTTGGGAGACGTCAAAGCAACCTATCTATGAGTCTAAGACTATGACTATGACCAAAGCTCTGGATTCCACCTCTCTGGATTTAAGTAATGTGATAGTGTGTTTTCTTTATGAACATCACTACCAAGGCCTTTTCTAAAGCCAAATTCAGATCCCCAATGTGATAACTTACTTAAATCTGTCATCTTCTTACTAGTCACCATTGGCTCTTGGAGATTTTTGAAAGAAAAAAAGTTATTCCCTTTTGATTTATTATAAGAGTAAAGGGAGAGATATAGATACATTTCTTGATCATCTATCATTTAATTAAACTTTTAATCTAAGATTTGCAAAAAAGGAAAAGCAGGAATCATTATGATAAAGAAGTTGGATACGTAAAGTTAAAGAAATATTTGTCCAAAGGTGAAGGTGATAGGAATCAATCATAATACTCAAGAAACAATTATTACACTACATCCAACTGAATAAACAGAAAAGCAATGATAATCCTGAAAGAGAGACCATCTCGGTTTTTTTAATGCAGATTTTCAACCAAAGCAATGAGGATTTTGATGAAATGGTTTGATTATGATATGGATACTGTCTGCTTTATGACATGACAATATATATGTTCTTGAAGAGATAGAGAGAGAGACTATGTTTTGTGTAGTTACATATGCAATTTTGTAGGCCAGGAATGATGTTATTTACAAGGGGGTATGCCCCTTCTTTTAATGTAAATAGATTCTGAGCTGAAAATAGGTTTTTCACTTTTTTTAAGGGGAAAAAATAAAAGCAGTAGGCAATGGATTTGGGGGGGGGGGAGCTAGAGAGATTTATGCCTTAAACATCCATTTCTAAAAAAAAAAAAAGCGACTCACGATGTGATTTTGATGGGTATTTAAGTGGGACGAAGCATTCTACCCCAAGAGCTAACTGTTAATGTGAGAGAACCAATCCACTTAAATACTTCATTGTGCATCTCATTCTGTTTAATTCAGGATTTTGGTAACCCATACTACCAAGTCCCTGTCAGATTCACATTTCTTTTCATACTTCATATCGTTTCGTGTTGATATTGTCTGATTTCAACTGCACCATATGAATCATTTGGATTTCTGATAAGTACAAGGCATGAGTCAAAAAAACAACAACAAACATCATTTTATTGGTTCAATGAGAAGCAAATTACGTGGACAAAATAAACCCCAACCTAAGCAAGCAAACAAACAAGCTCCTAACAACGTCAGAGAAAAACACAAACTTGTCCAATTTGCACGTGTCGTCAATTCAATGGTCCTACCATGAAAACTTTCACCAAATCAAAGGGGCAAGGAAAAAACATAAAAGATTGACAAGGCTTGTGTGGCATAAACTATATTATCTGAAATTCTGAAGTTGAAAGATTACAATCTCATTGATTTGAACTCTGTTCTTTCAAATTCAGAAGATTATTATTGGGGATGTCAACTTGGTTTCAGCAAAAGAAACCACAGATTTTGTGGGCAATTATTGCAGGGAGCATTGTTAATGGAAGTAGGCCAATGTACCATAATAACAACAATAATTTGATGCAAAAAGGGTCACGTTTGAGTAATTAATATGTTGGATTAAACAATTAAAGTGGGGTAGAGGAACGTAGATTCTCATTTGTTCTGTTATGTATCAGACAAAAACTAGGTGACAGATTGGTCTATGATATGCAATCATCAAAGGGTGATTGAAGCCCACAAGTGGCATAAAGAGACAGCAAGTGGGCCACCCTTTGTTCCTTTCTTTCTTTCTTTTTTTTTTATTTACCCCTTCTCTTTTTAACTATGATTAAGCAATGGGGAACTTTTGAGGAAAAAAAAAAGTAATGGGGAACTTGAGATAGGGAACAACAGATCAGAGATCTTAGGAAAATCTTACAACAATGGAGTCTATATATATAGATATATCTTGATTTGACCAACCAAACAGAATTCCTAAACACTCACTTATCAGAAACAGAGGATCTTTTAACATCAAGGCCTCTCTGTCTTGTGATGAAAGGCCAAAACTTGATGTGGTTAATGAATTGAGATCCACAAGAACAACCTTCACAGAAGGACTTGAAGTTTTACTTTATCCATAATACCCAAACAATGAAGAAGGCAATAATTTATATGTTATGGGGCCCACTTTGAGCGAAATCACAACCATTGATCAAGCTATTTGATTGATGGGGAGCACATGATCAGACGGATCGGATTAGACATTAGAAAAATAAATGAGAATGAGACAGTAGGACACAAGTATATATATCTTGGTACATGTGTGGACAGGCGTTATCTTCTAAGTGCCTCTTAGTATGGACTTACTTTGTATAGAGACCTTAATGTTCATACTGATTATTTAGCATCGTTAATTCATGGTAGTATGGTTAATTTTGTTACCTTTGATCATCCTCCTCCTCTGCTTACGATAGGCGATGGTTGATGAGAGTGTCTTGTTTATGCCTCTTCTGGAGGCGGCTTTGTATTAATCTGTCGTGGATTAATGAATTCCAGTTTTATATTAAAAAAAAAAAAGAAATCTAAAATGGGTACAACAATTAAGGTAGGCCAGTTTTTGCTTTTGTTTTTGTTTTTGTAAGAGAGCTATATGTGTCTGAGTGTATATGCCTGGTAAATCACTTATACACGCACACGTACACGGGAAAAGAATGGGGCCTGTCTTTTTTCTCTGTGAATCCCGACCAAGTGAAGTGAGCTTCTGCACAAAAAAGATCCCTTGCAATCAGATGGCCATAAGCATCTCCAATTCTGTCTCATTGTTAACGACAATTTGGTTATTGGTCTGACTGACACCTACTGTTCATTAGGGTGGCAACAAGACCTGCCACGTGGGATCCTCCCATTGGTGCCTCTTCCCATCCTCATGTGCATCATCTATACTTTAGCCTAGCCAGCTCACTTGTCCCCAGTTTCTCATAGGTCTTATCTCTCTCACTTGTACAAAAACCAAACTTTGAAGGCAATCAGTGTTACTTTTGGCTCCATAATTCTGATGAGGGTCAATGTGTTGTTTTGCCTAGGACTTCAAAAAAAAAAAAAATTCAATTTATAAAAGATAACATGAGTTGGGTTTGCTTAATAAAAGGATTTACGCATAGGTTTGAATCTCTTTATTATCTCAATAAGCCTTGTCTTTTATGCTGATATTCTGATATTTCCCTCAGTGCTAAGCATAAGTATCTTGATCAAAAATATTTGAGGCAATCAACTTATATAGCTTCATCTAATGCATTTTTAGACTAAGTACTTGGACTTTACTTTGGAGTTTTTCTTGAAGAGTTCTTGTTTGCTAAGAAATAACATATAAACAAGGACTCTCTGCAAGTGACAAGCCATAGTTGAGAAGAGAAGAGTCTGATGAAGATGAGATTAAGAATCCAGCCTGGAAAGAACCGGGTTTAGCGGATCCTGTCCTCTGAAAGAAGTAAAACACAGAAAAAGAGGTAGCATCCAAAGCTTCCTAGCTAGTTCCATATCAGATTCTGTGTACCAATAAAAAATCTCATCTATTTCTTCTACAATATTAATAAAAAGAAAGAAAGAGAGGAGATGAAAATGAACCACACTCATGAATGAAGAAGAGAAAGCAATATGGATTTAAAAAAAAAAAATTACTTCTTGCAGTAATACATCTAACCCATCTCTCTCTTTTCATCTTGCTCCCTTGTAACTTAGATTTTTTTTGCCCCAATCACCCAGCCACTTTCCTTAAAGAGAAACAGAGATGTTTGAGATGAAAATGGGAATGATATCATATCACCATAGCGATTAATCTTCAAAAAATTTAAAGAAAAAATTAATAGTTGTTTTGAATCCCAACACAGTGATAGTGTTGAAGAAGCCTATTGGCTTCCCTAAGGCCACTGAAGTAAGCTCCATGAGTAGTGGAATAGTGAGTTCTGTGAGTAGCTTCCCCTGCAAACAAAATCTGAAGTGGAGGCAACGAACCAGAACTAGGCAATGGTTCTGCCATTTTATCCAAATCATCACCACTTGATCCTACTGCCACATAACTATAAGACCCCAAAAATAAAGGATCAGTACCCCATTTGCTCTTTAACACTTTACTGATTTTCACTTCACCTGGGAGCTGATGAGAAATTTCCTCAGAATTCACATTCCCATTGGATAATCTATGATTGGAGCAAAGAAAGCTTGAAAGTGTTGTTGAAACCCCATTAATGATATCTTCATCTTCAAGTGTTTCTAGAGCCAGAGCTTCTTCCCCAGCAAACCAAGACAAGAGGATTCTGGAATTGTTGTAGATTGGGCAAAGTGAAGATGTTCTCCTCATCCACCATGGAATTTTCTTGTGCCTAAACTCAGAATCAGGTGGATGGAACACCATTTGCAAGTAAGGGAAGCCATTGGAGAGTTCATCTTCTTCTTCATCATCATTTTGCTGGCTCAATTGAAGAAACAGCTTATTAACCACACCAAAACCAAGTCTTGAGATTGCCTCTGTCTTGAAGGAAGGTAGAGGAGGGCAAAACATACCTGAATCTGAATCTTCATGACGAATTGCAGCTTTTAAAACTCCAAGTGACACTGTGACAATGACATGATCAGCTGACATAACAGAGCCATCACTGAAATGCAGCTTCACAGGCTTAGAACAATAACAATACCCATTATTATTACTGTTGTTGTTTGTGTCATCTCTCTCATTTTGCCACTCAATCTTGCTCACCTTTCGACCTAATTGAACACACCCAGGTGGTAAAACAGAGGCTAGAGATTCAATCACGCTTAAGTAGCCTTTAGCAATGGTGATTTCTTCACCAGGAAACATTCTGTACTCGCTTTCTGCTTTATAATCCAGATTCATTAGGTCTGAAGCAGATGTATCAGTCCTTTGAATGTTCTCGTGCATTGTGAATATTGCTTCCTCTTCTAATTTCCTGTTCCAGTTTCCATACCCTTTGAGCTCTTCATCTCGTTCTTCTTTCATGGAACCCCAGTATGCTTCGAGACCTTGCCGGAGAAACGAACCGAGACTCTTCTGGCTGCCGGAGACCTTGCCGTTGCTACGAGCGTTGTCCATGAGGTTGTTGAAGAGGTCGGTGATGGAGTCGACAATGGAGGGTTCGACCTTGAATCCGCCTTCGGCGACGGTGGTGGTGGGGACGTCGTCGTCGTCGTCGGAGCCGCCGTCCATGCACTCCCATGGCTGCTCCGATTCTAAGGAATGAGTTTCCTCGGCGATTTTGTGAATGGGGCTGCCACCAATTCCGTGGATCCAAGTGGCACCCATTTCGACCCTGTCGCCGCCGAACTCCGACGTGTTGATTCTGCCGCCGATTCTGCTTCCGCCCTCGACGACACAGAGCTCGAACATGTCCTTAGAAACAGAGGAGGTGTATAGCTTATTGGCCGCCGTGAGACCGGCCATTCCTGCTCCTATTATCACAATCCTGGCTTTCTCGGCCACCATTGCTACAAAGCTCTCAGAGAGAAAAGAGAAATGAATGAATAATAAAGCCTTACTGAGAGTCACACAAGGATTTATAACAAGCCTGAGCTGAAGAAGAAGATGATGATGCCTCTCTTTTTTTATCTTTGGTTTCGCAATGAATTGATCTATTTATTATTAGTGATCTTTTAATAAATAAAGACGCCTAATATTGCTTTTTCTTTTACGTGATCTCTCTTTTTCTGTGTGACCCAAGTCTTGAGCCATGAGTCAGCAGCAGGACTGGCACTGACTCTGCAAGCCATAAATTATGAGCGTATGAGTGAGGGAGGCGTCATGAATCAATTAGCGCCCGCTGGTTTCACTGAATCGTAGCCATTGTAGTGGTATATAATAAAATGTAATGAAATATTATTTTTATCTTTTTTATAAACAATTTTTTATATTTATTGTGCAAACCAACTAGTGTTAAAATTAGTTAAAAATAATTAAAATGTCAAAAATATCATGTTTCTTTTAAATATATCTTTATTTATTAAAAGAGCATGGGAGAAAGAATGAGTAATAAAAATGGGAGAGTATAAGCATAAAATATGAAAAAGAATGTGTAATAAACGAGTAAATGAAATAAAATTAATGGTGAGTGGAGGTAATTAATATTATGATGTGTATTTAATAGGGGTATAAAAGAAAAAAATAGTTTAAATTTTGAGATACAAAGAGAAAGCTGCTTATAAAAAGGACAAACCCCAAAAAATAGAAAGTTGCTTATAAAAAGGACGAGATGGAGTATAATTATATGAATTTATTTGATTTGTTATTAAAAAAAGATGGTACATATACATAAAACATTTTGTTGGATTACATGGAACATAAGAATATATGAGAATAATATAGTAAGAGACAAAATTACACATATCTACACATATATGTATAATGTACATGTTGGTTTGTAGGTAATTTTTTTAATTTGTATAATGTGCAAGTTGGGTTCATAGTGTAATTTTTTAATATTTGATGATGAAAATATTATGCAGTGTACATATTGGGTTTATGGTAATTTTTTAATATTGAAAATATTATTTAATAAGATATTTTAATATTTTTAATGGTGGAATATAATTTTTTAGTGGGGGATTATTTTTTAATTTTTTATATTATTAATTAATTATTGTAATATTTAATGGCAGTAATTATTTAATATTTAACAGCATTTATGGGTAGGCACTTTGGTCAAAGTAAAAAATTATAATGGCAACAATATCTTTTTCACTTGATTAGATGATGTCTGCATCCTCATTCATCAGTCCTAACGTTGTAATCATCTTCACATTACATAATTCTAACCAAATGCTATAATCTGTTTGACATATCAGGATTACATATAATCCTCTCCCATAAAATCAAATGGGCTATTGAATTAAATCATGATAGTTGAATTCAAATCAAATTACAACATGACAAGGGGATAATGTGAAAGATGGAAAAAAATAAAACTAAAAATTAAAAATAAAACAAAAAACAAAAAAGGTTGACAGTGGCTTTCACCAACCTCACATGAAGAAGAGGTTTAGGGACGGCCCACCCACTGAGCAAGTCAATGGTCCTGATCAACCGGATGGGCCGTCCTCCTTCATTACACACCCTACGTACATCCCATTTAAATACTCAATTAACACCACTCAGATCGAGTCTAGTAGATGATGTTAGTCTTTTATAAGGTAAGGAAACAAAATTTGAATCCAGGTTAAGGAGGAATCGGTTCCCTTACTACGAAAAGTGTTTTACCAGGGAGCACTCATCAAATCCTCACCTTTGATGAAATTAGAGTGAGAGAGCAAAGAGAGAGAAATCAACGGCCCAGATTTGATCAGCGAAGCACTTTCCTTAGTAGAAAAACCTTTTTCTTGACTAAGGGGGTATTTACCTCTAGTATTCAATAGTTACTGCCTTAAATAAAATTGTTTTCAAGAGAAAGATATTTATGTCTATGAAAAAATACTCCTCAGTATTAAATATAAAATATAGTTGATTTTTTTAGAAATATTAAAAAAACTAATTAAATTATTTTAAAATATTTATATTTATCATTTTTTTTCTAAATTATTTTGTCTAACTTATAAACTGATATATAATATAAGGATACACAACATATGATATGATTAAGTAACTTATTTAGTTTTCTTAATCTCTCCAAAAAAAAAGTCAATTCTATCTTTTATTTTGGATCGAAAGAAATGCTTAATTACTACCAACAAGGGTTGAATCTAGTGAGAGGAAGGGTTGATCCCTTACAACATTGTGACCCAAAGTTCGAATTTCTTTTACAAGAAGTGCCTATATTTAGTGTCCTGGTTCTACAAACTTACTATTCATATCCCAAAATGAGTCAATAATCTCTAATAGGTTTAATTGAAGGAGCTTTTTTGAACCGAGATTAATTGAAGAAGTTAGAGGTAACTTTGGATATTCTGGTCTAAAATCTTAATCTACTTGTTTTTTTTCCTGATAAGAGGTTTAAAATCTTAATCTACCTTGTCTTCTAATTTTATAATTTTTGTTTTCTCTCAACTCTCCTTCTTGATTGGACATATATTAACAAGATTTTTTATAATTAAGGATATAGTTTTCAATGCAAACGATTAAAAAAAAAAAAAAAAGCCCGGTGAGGAAACACATACGGGTGACTTATATGGAATGGGGAGAGGGAACATATTAATTAATTAATGCAAAGATATTAGCTAGGTGTATCTTGGTTCAGTGTTTAGATATTTCGCATGATTTACTCCTCGTATCAGAGTGGTAATGTAATATACCAAAAGTGCTCACCAATATTTCCTCCATCTGGTTTCTCCCTATATCAACCATAATAATAATAATAATAATAATAATCAAGGGTGTCCTAGTGATAGAATATTTATAAGAAACAAGAAAAAGGGAAAAAAGACACTTAATAAATTTAATTCATCAATAGGCAAATAGGCATGCCCAAAATATAAAGTCAAATGGCTTATATATATGTCAAATTACTTATAGATATTTGCTACTAAAAATATTACGTGCGAATTAAGAAAAATAATTGCCAATGAAAAAGGTAAAATAATCTTAATTTGTGATATCAACTTTTCAAAAAGATATGGGCTATAATATATAATTATATATCTTTTTTATGACGATCAAAGTTTAAATACTATTATAAGATTGTTTGGTGGGAACAAGATACCCTGTTTATGTAACCAACCAAAAAAAAAAACAACCTTCTTTATAGGCAGTGAAGATACTTACGCAACAAATATGACACTAATTACAATTTGATACGCAAGAAATCATTTTTAATATTGTTCCTTACCTTAATTTACTTTCCCCCTTGTTCTTTCCATGTCCTAATCCAGTTTGATTGTTTCTAGAGAAATCTTCATTAAGAATACAATTATTTTAATAAAATACTAGTTTTGATCTTCTTGATGAGTAAAGCTAACAAATTAATTACGAATAATGCATGAACAAACTAGTAATCTGATCCCAAGTCAGAAGAAACAAGCAACATTATTATAACTGACCAGATAAATAATGCAGGCCGTATTCTGCTTATAAATTATACTACTCCCTTCTATCCTTAATACATGACATATTTGGGGAGTTTATTTTGGTCCTAAACATAAGACATAGTTTTTATATTTATTAATTTTTTTTTTCTAATTTACCCCTATTAATACTCCTTCAGCAATAATCAAGGAGGAGATGAAATAAGGAAATTAATTAAATAAGATAACCATGATATTTTAAAAAATACTCCCTCCAGTCCACACTACAGGGCACTTCTAGAAGGAAGATATGGTTGAGAATATAAGTCACCTCTAGTTTAAAAATGCTCTTTTTTCTGTTTTATTCTTGTGATTAATACCCAATTTCCATCTTTGCCTACTCATTATATCCCCTTCTCTAAAATAATATTCCAAATGTAATTAAACATATTTTTTAAGAAGGGTAAAATTGAAAAAAAATTATATTTTAAGACATATTAAGCATGTGTTTGGTATCATTTATTTTTGGACAATAAGTTTTTATTACACAAGCCGAGATAAAACTCCTCTCACATACTTATCTCGTATACCGTGAATCACGATTTATATGCACTTTAATACCACAAAATAAGCTATTCCAAATGCACATTAAATGACTTAATTAATTGTCATTTATTGTTTTCCGTAATATAGTTGAAGTACCCTATATTATGGACCGGAGGGAGTACATGTCATATTAACTAATTTAATTAATTTCTTTAATCTAATTAAATTAAATAAATATGTCTTATATTAAGGATCGAACGGAATATTTATTACGTGGATAACAATGAACCTTAATTTTGTTTAATGTCATCACCAGGATGTCATTAAAGATGGTAATGAGAGAGAGAGAGAGAGAGGCTTGACCACGGAACATATGTGACAAACAAAGTGAATAGTTCAGAAAGAAAAGATTATTGATTATCACATGACGATGGAAAGTCAAAACCCCGAGTATAGTATATATATTAGTCCACATCGTCTGTATGTGGTAAACAAATTAAAATGTCGTTCTTGAGCTTTGAAGCTTCAATCACAAGCCTGTACGGGGGATCATCACGTACTACCTCCTCAAGTCAAAGATACTGTATATTCATTCCGTCAGAGACATTATTATTATTATTAGGGTTAATAACTTAACATCGAACTTTCCCCAAAAGAGTAATAATAATTCGGAAGTTTTTTTTGGATGCAACGTTATTTTAGAAATGTCAAAAGTGGAGTAATGTCTAGTTAGCAACCGTTAATTTTGACTGATACTTTGACTAATATCATATTGCACATTCAGCACAACCACCTGATTATCCTGCCACCTCATCATCCATATCACTTCCTGCCTTCCTGCTCCACACCATCAGCCCCTCTTCTTCCTTCTTCTTCAGCTGGCCTCAACAACCTAGAAATTAAACCATATTTCTTAAAAAAAATCAAAGAATAATTGAAAACCATAAATTGGAGGAAGATGATGGAGCCAACAAAAAGATTAGACTTTTGAAGACTAAACCCAACCAATATCGACTGAACATCAATGGTTTGGTTTCAGAGTCAATCTCACACATTACAAATTGAAGATATTGACTCAACAAAATTGGAGGCAAAATTTATAACTACAAATTCATAAAAAAATTCAAACAAAAAAAATTCGCAGTTACCAGAAAAATCTAAAAAAGTATGAATCCAGAAGAAAGAGGAAAGAGAAGTCGTAAAAGAGGAATGGAGAAGGTAGTTGACAAAGGTGGATCTTCGGCACACAAAACATCGTTGCAGAAGGTCATCGTTGGAGGTGGCTGTTTGATGGAGCTCTCATCGTCTACTACACAGTTGCCGGAATGAAGAACCAGAAGAGAGTGGCTGGAAAGAGGGGGTTGTCAATCACTACACTACTACAAAAAGGGGCTTTAACCTCCCAAATTTGGCACTTTTAACGTCCCAAAACGGGGGGACGTATATACTGGGGGCGTAGTAAGTTGAGACAAAAGACGTCCCAAATGGTAGGGACGCCTAAAGTCTGACTTTAGGCGTCCCAAATTAAAATTTGGGACGCCTAAAGTCCCCCAGGATGGGACTTTAGGCGTCCCAAATTGTAATTTGGGACGCCTAAAGTCCCCACAGGGTGGGACGCCTAAAGTCCTACCCTGGGGCACTTTAGGCCTCCCAAATTTTAATTTGGGACGCCTAAAGTCCCACCTGGGGGACTTTAGGCCTCCCAATTCTTAATTTGGGACGTCTAAAAGTTAGGTTTTTTTTTATACCATAATTTACATTCTGTATTACCCAACGAATTGAAACTGCAGAAACAGAATAAAAGATGGATTCATAAACCACACTGTCCGTTACAAACTAGTAAGGACATCCAGCACTACAATCTTTACTATATATACATACAATAACCTTTCATGCAACCTACTACTATATAAATCAACAAAAAACAACCAGAAAGTGTCAAAACGCTGTCATCACACAAGTACAAACTGATATAAAATAACAAGTTTACTGCTCTAAATGTTGAAGAAGATGTCCAGCCAAAAGATCTCTGATCAAATCAAGGTCTTCACGTAGGTAGGCATCTTGATTATCAAAAATTTGAAAATTAGAAAGTAATAAGCTTTGATGAAATGAATCTCAAGCAAATGAATTAATTAGCATTTCGATTAGAACACCAAAAATATTATCATTTGAGAATGAAGAAGCGATTACCTTTTCAAAATCGCTAGTAATTCCACTTTGAGTTATGTTATACATATAAAGTATAACATAATATCCGCATTCAGTGTTGCCAGGTTGCCGAGGGCACTTTTAATCAAAGGGATGCAATTGGTTGTTAAAATCAATAAAGGTATGTCTAAAAGGACCGTCAATGAAACAATTATGTAGGATCGAATGTACTTACTATGGGATAAAACCACTTTGGCTTTTTAACAACCATACCCTCGCGTGACCCACCTAGGATTCTATATGTTTGACAAGCACTATCATGAAAAGCAAAATGAACAGAAATTAGAACCGTTCATTTATTTTTGTTGTCAATGAAATACAAACAGGATAACTTACGTGTCGAAGACGGATTTTGTATCTCTGTCTGGCTTGTTACTCAAGGGATCAAACCAATAGACTACGTTGCGGCGGGGACATATAACACACAAAGTCCAGTGGTTTCTTTAACAACATATACACATTAAAATGAAGTTAGATGAGTGAGAAGACAATTATTTAGTAAACTTCTGAAATTGACAAAATGTAAATACGAACCGTTGGACAATGGGTGCTAGATAACAACGAAGTTTGGTTTGTGCCATTTGGTAGCCGACATAGTGAGTCCTATGCGCCACAGTACAAGTATCCCCTGTCGTATTCGCAGGACATAAGAATCCATACCAATTACCTCTTTCCATGTTTGCGCAGAGATCGTGGAAGGTGCTATAATAGAATTAAAATTAGGAATCAATTCTTGAATGTATGAAAACAAAAAACCACTAAATGAATTCTATGGGAAAATTGAAAAAAAACTTACCGGACTGCAAATTTGACCCAGCCTGCATCTATCTCCTCCAACCTGATAAACTGCTTGAGATCTTTATAGTCAATCGTGTAGGGATACTCCACTTGGCCCACAATCCCTGGAGGCATCTTCAAGTCAATCTGTTTAATGCCCTTGTAGATCTGTTGCAGCCGTGCTAATAAGGGCCATTTGGTCGCAGCTTCGTCATCCTTTTAGAACATCAAAAAACAAATTGTTATTACGATGCCAACAGATTTTCAGTAACAGTAAGGTAATTCCTACCATTGGAGGTGTTGCGTCTGAACCAATAAGATTGCGAGGCCAAAGGATGAAAGATCCTATCGCTTGACCTAACGTGCCAACCTCTGGATCGGGAGCAGGGATGGTTGTACCTTCTTCCCCCTTTCTAACACTCGTCACATTCACCCTACGAAAATCCTCCAGAATTTGCTGATTATGGTGCGTGGTAGCACGTGTGTGAACGAGAGCATCAGCAACAACACGCAACAGTGGATCATCCAAATAGAGGGTGCAAGGGTCTCCCGACACTGGAGTGGGAGAAGGGTCGCCAAGTGGTCCCGACACTGGAGTGGGAGAAGGGTGGCCAAGTGGTTGCTCCATAGGGTTGTAACTTCCTCTGGTGCTATTGAAGGCCGGGGATTCCTGAGTTCGAGCCTCGTCCCTTGCCCTTTGTGCTTCAAACATCTTTGCCATTTCAAGTTGAAGCTCTGGCAAGAGCTCTTGTCGGAGCTTGTCGCGAAGGTTGGCCTCGATCTCTCGTTCGAGGTCCTCTCGAATCTTGGCCACAACGTCCTTACTAGGTCCAGCTTGTGACGAATAACGTGGCTCTCGTCCAAAATACCTCGCGGCACTAACTCCCCGTGTCTCTCCTCGAACACGACCAAGGTCATCTGCCTTCCCAATAGCCGTTGACAAGATGTCCATCCGTGTACTTGGATTGAATGAACCTTGGCTACTCTGCTCGTCCAGGTCATCCTGTAGCATGCAGTTTATCGTAAATGTATCGAAACCACTCGCGACATGTAAAAAATTAGGTACTTATGGTATAACTACTTACAATCCTCGCAGCAACCTCAGCAACAGTCGGATTTATGTACTTCCCAGCCTTAATCCTCCCTGCCTTCCATTTTTTGTGACGTGGAGGAGGTGCCGGTGGCTGGATAACAACGCTAGGATCAGATTCCGCTGCTTCCTTCATTTTCTGTAACTCTTCTGCCATCATTTGCCGCTCAAGCTTCCGATATCCACCGCGAGACATGAAATGTTGATATTTATTTTCTGCTTGCCTCTGGGCATTTGCTGCACTTAATTTCTATGAATGAAAAACGACAAAAAATGAATCAACGATATAAAGTATATGAAATCAACGATATAAGTAGTTCTATATCATGACAGAAATCTTACCAAGAACTCAGGATCTGCTCGTGATGCCGCAAACAACCTCCAGTTCTCTGGAGATAAATATGTATACTGTGCACATGGATCGTTACCCCTAAGGGCCCCTCGAATGTAATGCTTTGTTAGCTTGTTCTTGAAACCTTTCCATCGTACACGAACCTCATCCATCCAGTGCCTATGCATCTCTGTGGTGTCGGGGACATCGTATGTTTGCTGCAAGGTAAAACATAAGATTATTATATTTGAAACAATAAGAACAAAGCTACAATGCAGCAAAACTTCATACCAAAAGTTGCTGCCAAATCATGTCTTTCGTTTTTGGGGGAACCAATCTCCAATTATCGTAGGTAATGCGTACTTTGCTTCGAGCCAAAAGCCCTATGTAGCTAATGAAGTGGTCTTCCTCAGGACCAATTGGATTCAGATTATGATCGAAGTCTATATGCAGTTTCTCCTGTTGATGTTCATGACGTGCAACCAATGCTCCCATCTTTGTACAGCCTCTAACCCTCCTTCTTGCAGGGGGTTCAACTCTAGGAATTTCGTCATTGCTAGAGCTTTCGTCATCTCCACCCCTCTCGTCATCACTAACGTTGTCCATATTCCTGTTAACACAAAAAGCATCATCAGAAACGTAAGTAAATTGCAATGAAAACACATGTATATAGTAAGCGGGAAGTAAAACAGAAAAAACACAGTTCTCGTTTATAAATTAAGGTCTTACTCTATATTGTTTCCCATAGTCCTTCACCATGGTCATTTCTTACAGCATATTCGTCATCATCTACCAATTCTACTTCATTTGTTCGAGGTGTAGTTGTTGTGAAAGGTGGTGTGTCATCAAGGTTGAAGGTCGGATCACCATACTTCTGTTTTTTACTTTTAAGGACAATGGACATATTTTTGCTGGCAGGATCGGTGACATAAAACACTTGCTTCGCCTGGCTTGCTAAAATGAAGGGCTCTTCTCTATAGCCAACTCTTCGAAGATCGACTGAGACAAATCCAAATTGTTTATCTATTACCACGGCATTGTTGCTAACCCACTTACATTTAAATAAAGCAACTTTGAACTTGTTGTACGTCATCTCCCATATTTCTTCTATAACTCCATAATAGGCCATAGACGCTAATATGGGGTTTTTGTCTCTCGAACTGGAAAAGTGCATAGATTCAGCTTCTACCATAACCCCACTATTTTGCATGGTACTTTTGTCATCTTGCTCTTTGGTATAGAAAGAATAGCCATTTATATCATAACCGGTCCAAGTAATGACCTGAAACGAAGGCCCCCAAGCTAGCCACTCGATTGTCTCAGACACACCGATCTCGTGCAAAACCTTTTCCTCGAACCACTGCATGAATGTCTTGTTTTGCTCAATAGCAATCTGCATGTCATTCTTCCTTGGATTCTTGTTCTTCAAAGTGTTTCTGTGTTCATTTATGTAAGGTTGAACTTCTTCCATATTATTCAGGATATACAAGTGGGCTTGCAACACCTCTTCACGAGGAACATTCTTCACTTTCAGTCCTCGTGTTCCCTTGCTTCTCCCTTCTTCATGCCGAGATTGTTCCTTCTTCCCTGACATATAATCTTTGCAAAACTCCATAGCCTCCTCAACTACATATCTTTCTACTATTGAGGCTTCTGGTCGATAAGGATTTTTAGAATACCCTTTTAAGATCTTCATGTATCGCTCGAAAGGGTACATCCACCTCAGGTAAACTGGACCGCATAGCCTTACCTCCCTCACCAAATGAACTACCAAATGCACCATTATATCAAAAAATGAAGGCGGAAAGTGCATCTCTAGTTGTGACAAAATAATGTAACCCTCATTTTCTAGTTCATCCAACTTTTCAGTGTCAATGACTTTGTTACAGATAGCATTGAAGAAAACGCACAATCTGGTCACTGTGTTTCGTACTTCATCTTTCATTATGCCTCTAATAGCTACTGGTAATAGTTGTTGCATCAACACATGATAATCATGGGACTTCATTCCCACTAACTTCAAATCGTCCATTGAGACACATCTTCTCACATTCGAGGAATACCCTTGCGACACCTTCATTTCATGCAAACACCCACACAAACTTCTTTTCTCTGCTTTTGACAGTGTATGCGCTGCTGGCTCCATGTATGCCCTCCTACCATCATCTCTTAGTTGTGGATGTAATCGTTCTCTTATTCCCATATCGACAAGGTCTAATCTCGCATTAATCCCATCCTTAGTCTTCCCTGGTATGTGCAAAAGCGTACTGATAAGGCTATCACAAACATTCTTCTCCACATGC
The DNA here is from genome assembly GCA_963210345.1 of Inga oerstediana. NCBI lineage: Eukaryota > Viridiplantae > Streptophyta > Magnoliopsida > Fabales > Fabaceae > Inga > Inga oerstediana. The sequence goes on along the minus strand of OY723407.1, from coordinate 54,821,653 downwards.
ATCACATCAATACTGTGTCTCACGTCTAGCGAACGCCAATATGGAAGATCAAAGAAAATGGATCTCTTCTTCCATATGTTCTTCTCACCCGCAACCCTCTGATTCTTACCAAAAGTGACATGGATACGTTCCACTCGACTGTAGACTTCCTCTCCGGTTAGTGACTTTAGAGCCATTCCATGCTCCGGTAAGCCGTTAAACCGCTTTCTTAGCCTACGATACGGGTGGAACTGATGAAGAAACCTCCTGTGGCCAAGGTAGACAGTTTTTCTTCCATGCTTTAGTTGTTGGAAGTTTGTGTCTGCTTCACATATTGGGCATGCTTTGTGACCCTTCACGCTGTACCCTGACAAGTTTCCGTACGCAGGGAAGTCGTTTATCGTTGTGAAAATCATTGCACGTAGCTTGAAAGACTCATTCTTATAAGCATCAAACACATCTACGCCTTCCTCCCACAACTTCTTCAAGTCCTCAATCAAAGGCGCCAAATAGACATCAATATCGTTCCCTGGCTGTTTTGGTCCAGAAATCATCATAGATAGCATCATATACTTACGTTTCATACATAGCCAGGGAGACAAGTTGTATATTACAAGGAGAACCGGCCATGCACTATGTGTGCTAGTAAGAGTTCTATACGGATTGATGCCGTCTGTACAAAGCCCAAGCCGTAGGTTTCTCGGCTCGCTGCCAAATTGAGGGAAGATTTCATCTATTTTTTTCCATTGTGGAGAGTCAGCTGGGTGCCGAAGATATTTCCCATCAGATATTCTCTCATCAGAGTGCCATCTCAACTTCTTCGCTTTTGTTGCACTCGCAAACAAACGTTTAAAACGTGGTATTATTGGAAGATACCACATAACCTTTAAAGGTTGCCTTTTACTTGTCACATCACCACAACCACCATCTTTTTTCACTTTGTATCGTGCAGTTTTACACTTAGGACACTCACTAAGACCTCCGTACTCATTTCTGTACAGTACGCAGTCATTAGGGCAAGCATGTATCTTCTTATACTCCATACCCATTGTAGACAAGATTTTCTTGGCCTCATACATACGATTTGGAAGTACATTATCCTCCGGAAACATATCACACAATAGTTCAAGCAGCAATGTGAAACTACTATCAGTCCACCCACAAGTTGCCTTTAAGTTAACCAAATGTAATGTTCCTGTCAGCCGCGTGTACTTACTACCACTGTACAATGGTGTCTCTGCATCACTCCGCAGGCTATCATACTCCTGCGACTGCGCAAAGGATTCTGCCTCAACATCGTTAATCATTCTCTCCATTCTATCTTCATCTATGACATCCACAGCTCCCTTCTTGTGTGACGGACAATCAGTTATTTCCTCACCATGCCATATCCACCTTGTGTATCGCAGATTTATTCCATCACAAAGTAGGTGATCCTTTATGACATCAACATCCCGTCTACTCTCATTCAAACAATTGACACAAGGACAAAAATACTTCCCATTTCTTGCAGGAGCATTCTTTTTAGCGAATTCAATAAATTCGTCCACCCCTTTCTCATATTCCTCACTAGTTCTCAAAGCATTCATCCAACTATGATCCATTTTGTTACCACCTAAGGCATTACCAATAACATTCACACGTTTAGTACAATTCTCAAGGACATATGATGGGATTGCCTAATTAAGTTATCAACCCAATTTAGGATTTTAAAATATGGGCTTAATAACTTTATTGCCCCCTCCTAGCCTCATCTCTCCTATTAAAAGGGTTTCAGTGCTATGTAACTTATTTTTTTAATAAGTATATGTATATAAAATTAATGTATAATAAAATAAATACAATAAGATTAAATTAAAGAATTTTTTTGAGGTTTGGAAGAATTAAAAACAAAACGAGTTTCATATTAACAAAACAATTTTAAGTTGAGTTCTTCCAAAAATAAAATTGTTTTATTGAAAATATTTAGATAAAAATCATTTAATGAATATTGGGGTTATCGTTTTCTTTTTAAGTTTTGGCTTGAATTATTCTTCATAATTCAAGAATTTGGAATTAACAAAACAATTGTGTGTAATTAATACAAGAATTTCTTTAATTTAAATAAATCATATTTTATTTTATTATATATACTAATTAATGGTGCAGGATTTTAATACAACTATGAATTGTATTGGTTTCATGTGGCATACACTAATCAATGATTGAAAGAAACTTTTATGAGCCACTTTCATTATGTTACACTTGAACAAATAAATAAATAAAAGTTCAAAAACTTTGTCTTAAAATTTAATACTCTACTTCTAATCGTTCTTATAAGTCACTTTTAACATGATCACAATAGTGAAAGAAATCTTTAAATCTCATTAACTCTACCTTTAAATTTAAAACCTTTCTAACTACATCCCTATTTAATATAACATTTTATCTTATAAGAACAAAGTTTACTCAATAATTAACGAGAGGCAAATTGAAACAGGGAGTAACTTTTAAACTTTACTCATATTTAACACAATGGAACGGGTGAGAACTAAGAAGACTTGTTTCTATTATACACAAGTAAATTTATATTTAAACAAGAAAATAAACCATTCCCAAATCAATGCAATTTAAACAATATAACCACACCAAACACATCAGGCTAATCTTTGATATCTCAATATAAGCAATATATATATAATAAGCACTATCTCAACCATTCGGAAATATTTTTCAAAAACAAAATAAACCATGTTCTGTTACAAAAAAAAATTGAAGAAAATAAACCAACCTGAGGGCGCCCCCTAGCTACTATGTTTGAGAGGTTGAGAAGATGTTGGAGCTCCACCCACGCACAACAATGGAGGAGAGAGCAAAACCCACTGTGGAGGAGGTGAGGTTGAAGTAGACACGGTTGCAGCCATTGAAGAAACAAAGAGGAAGAAGAAGGGAGGAGGGAGAGCTTGAACAAGCTAGGCCGATGGTGGAGGAGAGAGCTTGAACAAGGGAGGAGGGAGGAGTTGAAGAAAAGAAAAAAACATAGCAGGGCCGACGGTGTGGGTGGGGAGAGGAGGAAGAAGAGTAAAGTTGGGATGTGAGGTGAGGGTGTGATTTAGATGAGAAGACCGCATGTCAGACAAGTGTCTGACATGCAGGGGACGCCTTTAGGCGTCCCAAATGGTATTTGGGACGCCTAAAGTCCCACTTTAGGCGTCCCAAATGTCATTTGGGACGCCTAAAGTCCCAACTTTAGGCGTCCCAAATTAATTTGGGACGCCTAAACCCAGCTCCTGGCGCTAAAAAAAATTTATCAAATTTATATTTCGCGCCAGGAAGCACTTTAGGCGTCCCAAATTCAAATTTGGGACGCCTAAAGGTTCCCCTACACATAAATAATTACGAAAATGCCACCGCCTCCCTTTTTAACCACCCAATTCTCAATTTGGGACGTCTTTGGGGGTGGTTATATCTCAATTCTGTAGTAGTGCTATTATATAAGAAGAGGTTTTAATGTCCCTATTTTGACACTTTTAATGTTCAAAAATTCGGGGACTGTCTATATGGGGGTGTAGTATGTTTTAAGAAAAGATGTCCGAAAAAAATGGGACGTCTAAAGGGAGGACTTTAGACGTCCCAAATCTAAAATTGAGACGTCTAAAGTCATTTGAATTTCAAATTTCCTGTAGATGCTGAGGTCATTAATTACGAAAGTAAACACAAGTTTCAGACGAGAATCCTCTGCAATAGTTTTGTTAAACATAAATGCTAGCTTTCTCCATTATCTTTTTGGTATCATCACATTTCTACTACTTTGCTAGCTTTGTTCAAACTTCTTTTAGCCAAACTTTAGAATTCAAAAATCCATTTTTTACCCAGATGCACTGTACCAGATCTGATTATGAAAAAAGAGAAGAACTTATATAATAATAATAAACAGACAAGCATGTAAGATTTGAGAAGTAATAAAGAGAGAGTTACCGTCACAAATAGGAGCACCGAAGGGCACGATGAGAGGGGGGACGATGGCGAAAACATCAAAGGAAAAAGCTATTTGAATCTATAGAATGTGGATCTCTCTTTGCAACTCATCTCAAAGAAATTCAAAAATGCTGTGGGGGAGGGGGAGGGGGAGAGAGGAAGGAAAGCGTCCCTTTATTTAATATGAGGCACGAGCATCCCTTATATTCAATACAGCTCGCAAGAAAATTTTTAAATTACTTTAGACATCCCAAATTCCATTTGGGACTTCTAAAGTGACATCTAAAGTAAAAAAAAAAATTAATTTTTTTTTACCTTAGACGTCCCAAATTCAATTTGGAACGTTTAAAGCTATCCAGTTCCCATACAGAATTACAAAAATGCTATCGCCTATGTTTTAAACATCCCTATTTTAAAAAGGGATATCCTTTAGGGTAGCAGAATCTATATTCTATAGCAGTGAAAGATGGAGAGAAGATTGGGGTCAGAACAAATTTCAGAAGCTGAGTTGGATGATGAGGTGTCAAGGGGTGACATTTTAAATACCATGTGGGAGTGACACGTGTCTTTGACAATCAAAATTAACAATGGCTAACGGCTAGGTCAATGTTGCTGCACTTTTATATTATTGGACTAACATTGCAACAAAAAAAAACTTTCAGAATATAATATTGTTTTTATTGAAAAACTTTCGGGGTATAAATAAATTTGACCCTTATTATTATTATTACTATTACGATCACGACCACGACCACGACGACTATTAGGGTCTTCATTACTCATTCATTCATTCTGATCAATTCTCAGGAGAAAATGACCCCAGCACATTCCACTATCATTGTTAATCAGATCCAACACACGTACAGGGGTGGGTAACTACCCCCCCTCGTGGGTCAAATATAGGGTAACTACTCTATAAATATTATAGAAAGTGCTTTGCAGATCACCCTGCTCGTAGGGGTCATTGATTGTCTTTCTTTTTCTTTATTCTTTTTCCTTCTTCTTTGAACCCAAATAGCTTGTCGTTTTCTCCATGATATATATTAACAGTGACGAGTGTCTGAGCTTAATTAGTAGCTATATTGAGTAATAATTACCCCCTCTAACTTTTTCTCATTCCCGCCTAATTAAAATCAAATATAGGAGCTTTCAGAGCATATATTGTTTCTATTCATAATATAAGATATTTTAACTAATTTATCAGAATAAAAAATTGATAGTTAATTTATTTAATATGTCTCAAATTAAATTTTTTTATCAACTTTACTCATATTAAATTAGTTTTTAACAAGGTAATTAAACCCGGACCGATCAGTGAACCGGTCGGGGTACTGGGTCAAGGGTCAGTGGGTCAGACCGGAGTCAAACCGAAGTTAAACCGGGACCAAACCGGTGAGAAATAGAATATTTTAGGCTTATAGTATGAAATTCTAAAGGAAAATTTTTTTAAAAAAAATTTAAAAAAATAAAAAAGTTGACCCGGACAGGGTCACCGAACCGGACCGATTTAGTGCCCGGGTCGCCGGTTTCCGGGCCGGTTCGGCCGGTCCGGTCCGGGTCAGAGAACTATGGTTTTTAAATAAAAAAAACATATAAAAAGTCACATTTAATTATTAACCATGAGTAAAATTAATAAATAAATATTTATTATTCTTCTAAAAATGATACAGGAGAGGGAGAGAGTGCATGTGTGTCGCTTTCAATCTATAGGCTTACATGACTAACGTAATAATAACAAGAATCAAATCTGACAAAGAACCAGAAAAATGAACTAATTTCACCTTCATGTCACGGTAAAACCCGTCATATCTGCGATTATATAGCCACATTGAGTTGCCATATAGGTATCAGAAAAAATGACATAAAGCAGGTTCCAACTATTGTTGAGTTATAATATATTATTATTTATATATGTGCCTGGCATTCTACTTTTGTTAGAGTAATTTAAGTGATAGGTGCGTGATATATACAAATATCTCACCTCATCATGAATTAAATTTGACAGGAGGGAATCGAAGAGAAAAGTTTTATGCGAGAATGATTGTGTTTGGAATGGGGTACAAGTCATGGCTTTATATATTAATTTGTTGATCACTTTCCGTTTTACCTTACATCACCCTGTTTTTTAACTTTATTATTACAGCCTCTTGGCCCTCCAAATCCAACACAGATACCATGACACGTACTACCCCCATCATATCTCTTCTTTTCATTATTCATTATTCATTATTCATTATTCATTATTCATTATTCATTATTGTCCACCTTTTTTGGGGTGATTTGAAAGTCTTTCATTGTTTTACCCCGCGCAGGTGAAAAATAATGAGTTTGAGGCTTAGGGTTTTAGGGAAGTGTTTTAATGGCTTTATTAGGTTGTTTTTGTTCACTTCTTGAGCCACTAACTTGGTCGTCTTTTGTTTGCCCTTTTGGGTATCCTTGCGCCAAAATTTCAGGTCAAGGGATGATTTATATATTTATCTGGTTTTAATGCTTTTGAAAATTACCAACTATAAATGCACTTAATGTCTATAAGGAGCGGAAACAGGTCAGAGTGCTTGACAGGGGCCTGTGGTCTGGCCTGTTAGAGGCCTGGTCAGGCTTGATTTGTTAGGCTAAAAGGTCAGACCAAGATTGATTTGAAAGCCTATTTACCTTAACAGGTCAAGTCAAGGCCTACTGATAAGTCGGCCTGAGCCTGTTAAGGTCTTTTTTTTATAAAAAAAAAAATCTGCAAATACCTCTATAATTACACTTGCGCCACTCTCCTCTTCCCTAATTCCCGAAGTGAACCCTAATTCCTAAATGAGATTATATCTCATATTCTCATTCCTTCAGACTTTGGATTTGTCGATAACTTGGAGTCGATACATTTGAGAGTCAAGACTCCCACCATAGCTCCACTCCATTGTGACTGTCTTAGCTCCACTGTGACTCGTCTCCTATCTCCATCGTCTCTCCCTATGCTATTGACCGTCGGTGATTCCCGCAGCCTTCCTCTCTCCATCGGCTCTCAGTCCGCCATCAACCATTAGTCCTTCCCGTAGCCCTGCTCTCATCGTCGTCTATCAGTCCGCCGTCGAAGATCGCTCCTTCCCGCAACCCTCCTTTCTCCATTGTGTCTCGATTTGCCATCAAGGATCGCCCCTTCCCGCAACACTCCTCCCTCCATTGTCTCTCACTCTCAGTCAGTCGTCACCCGTCAAGTAAAGTATTTGATGATTTTATTTTGTTTATTTATTATTGAAATGTGCTCTGATGATTCAAGGCTTCAAAACTTTACCCTCGTTCTTGCGTTTTGGTTCTAAGTAATTGTGTTCTGAAATGTGTTGGAGATGATCTTTATTGTGTTTTGGTTCTAAGTATTTGATGATTTTTTATTGCGTTTTGAAATGTGCTGGAGATGATCTTTATGGTGGTTTAGATTCAGATAGGCTATTGTCCCAAGTAATTCCATAGTCTGGAGTCATAGTTCTTTGGATATCTTGTTTCAACATTTTGGATTCCCCCCCCCGGTCTAGTAATGGTTTATGAAAATAAATTGTTGCTGGATTCATTGCAAGAATCATTAGTTTTACATTTGAAAATTGGTGAACTTGTAATGAAAATTAAATTGTTGTATTTTATTTCATATTTTATGATGTATGCATATTTGTTGTTGGACGACATGGCTGCTTGCCGTAAGGAACCCCTATAGGTGCTAGTTTTGATTGTTATGATGTCCTTTATCCAAAAAAAAAAATTATGTAACTGAGTCTATTTTTGGCATGTTTGTGTCGGCCTGTTTAGGATGTTAGCCTGTTAGTCTGTTTAAGATCCTTTATAAATCTATGTCTCCTTAACAAGCCATAGGCTAGGCTAGACCTGTGTACAGACTAAGCTTAGGCCTAATAAAGAGCCTCTAAGTCCACAGGCCAGGTTTAGGCTGTCTTGTGCCTTAACAGGTCTAACTTGTTAAAGTACAAACCTAACCTTTGACCAAACAAAAAAAAAAATACAAACTTAACCTGTTTCCACTCCTATTACATGGACGGAGGATAGTAGGTAATTTTATGTCATTAATTGATGTCTCTTTATCGCTTTCATGTCATGACTATCGTTTTCTTTTTATCATGTTTTGGACCAAAAAAAATAGCATGTGCCATTCATATGGCTTCTATATAAAAACATGATAAAAAATGTCTTATATTACCTACTATCCTAAACATGCAATTCAGGTCAGGTTTATCTTCCAAAACATGATAAAAATGTCTTATATTACCTACTATCCTGACCATATGAATAGCATGTGCAATTCATATGGCTTCTATAAAAATAGCATGTGCAATTCATTGGAACAATTCATATGGTCAGACTTGAAAGATCAGAAAACCAAAAATTTCAAATTGTTCCAATGTCTTCATATCTTCTGCCGGACAGATTCTGTAGGATTATTGGAGTTTTGGGCAAAATCGAACATCTTGGGGGTGGCGAAATCAGGCGAAATATTATTTTATGCCTGTTCAATAACATATTTCAGTCAATGACATAAAATAACATATTTTAAAAAGACATAAATCTCTACAATTTCAGTAATATATTTAATAACATTTGTAGAATTTCACGTAGTAAGCTAAGCACTGCCCTTGATAACATCTTGCGCAGTCGCACGAATGCAAGGTATCAATTTTTATCATCAAATACGGTATCAAATTCTACCCAAAAAGGAAAAGGAAAAAAATCATTACTTTGACTGATCCTTCATATTTCCTCAAAACAGAAAATATATGAACGCCTTGCCCAAAAGAAATTATATTTGTGATGTATGATCTTGTTTCCTTCGGCTTTTAGTTCTCGCCTAGTTCAAATTTTCATTCAATGGATAATAATCCCGTTAAACTTTACTTATTTCCGATGAACAACGGGTACAGATATTTCATGGACTTGCTAGCTCGTGCTGCTGCCACTAACGTTCCAAGAACTGGGCCCAGTTTTCATGATTGTACTGATTCTAGTGGGCTATGTTGCCTGATGTTTTGTCTTCCTAGTCTTTCATCTTTTCTGGGCTCAGTCCCCCATTATATTACAGAAGAAAACAAAAATTGAATATCATCAAAGGAAAAAACAAAAAGAAAAAAAAATTGCATTTCAAGTTTTCAACCAATAAAGAAAAAAAGAAAAGAAAAAGAAAACAAAGTTTTTTTTTGCCCAACTAAAAAGAAAACAAAGTTGCATTATATATCTTGCATTCAGAAAATAAATCTGTATGTAACTAAAGCAGAGTTGGCTTGATATCTGAAACTGAATATGCCGACAATGTTACCTAGCAACTGACCATCTAGTATCAAACTAACAACATCGCAGGAAGATTAATGTTAAGCACAAAACAAAGATAAAGTATTGTCTGTGAACAGCCACTGAAGTAAGTGTCAGTCCTTTACGTCAGCGATGCCACCTGGAGTTATCTGAAACACGTGGTTCTGTCAAGGGAACAGGCAAACAATAGAAGTAATTCTTGTAATTTCCAACAGCATTCTGAACAAAATTAACTGTCAATGGCGGTGATTTTCCGCATATAAGCTTCATTTGCTAGGTTGTTGGTTAATTTGGCATATATGATCTCAGATTGTTAACGCAAGTTCTTAGTTTAACCCAAGCGGTTTAAGAGAAGTGAATAACCACAAAATCCTAGTTAATTGCAAACTCCACCAACCAGTGAGTTATTTTGAACGACTCAAACCCTTGGTAAAGGATATTGCTTCAGCCTCTGGCAGATTTGGGGCGTCAAAAACTTTGCAAACGCGCTGTTCGCCTTTTCCTTTCCTGAACATTAGCCTTACTGTGGCGGCATGAGCTAGTACATGCCCTCCGGCTGGTTTCTTTGGATCAGTCACAAACACCCCACCTCCTGGGTCAGCTATAACTGCAGCCCAAATCCAATATTGCGGGTAAGGTCCAAAAGAAAAAAATTATATGTATAATTACAGGAAAATTCAGGGGAATAAAACGGGGGAAAAGTGAAGTTACCTTGATTAGTCATATAAACCGCAACATTAAATTCCTCGGCTATCTTAGTTATTCGAGAAAGCATCTGGCCCAGTCTTTGCTGCAAAATGGTTTTTGTAAACAAAATCGACATATGTATTTTTTTTTTTAAAAAAACCGTTATATTAATTATCAAGTATGTGGAGTTAGGGACTGACTTGGCGCTCTGCCAGCTCTCCTCTTCCTGAAAAGTCCACCCGAAATAGTGCAATGATAGAATCTATTATCTGGAAAATACTAACCGTGTCAGCCCTGTCGATACTTTAATTTTAAGATAACTCCCCAGTCAAAACTCACCAGAAGTCTGAACGGTTCTTCGGACATTTTAGCGGCCAGACCAAGAAGAAGGTTGTGCTGATGCTCGTATGTATATGCGCGAGCATAGATAATCTTGCGCCGTTATGAGAACAAATATATAATTAGCTGTCAGCGCCATTATTTGCCTCAGAACCCCCTTATGATATACGAAATAGAGGAAACTTACATTGTCTAATACAGCCCCTGGGTCCATGCCAAATCTCTCAGCTATTGGAACAATTCGGTCGGGACGGCTATAAAGTTTTGAAGTCAAGACGAAAACAGAAAAACTGAGTGGCCAATAAAAGATACAGAGTATTTGGGTACAAATAGTTTGAATGCACAATCCCTAGATTTTCATGAGGGGGCGCTACGAGATCCTAATTCTTGGTTTTTCACTTTGACGTGAAAGAGGATACAAAGTTCCTTCTGTGTCAATGTAAGCAACTTTTCCGTTGCCTCCACGCATGCTAGTAGGAAGCTGGATCAAAAAATAGATTATAAACGAGGGAAAAACAGCATGCGTCAGAAGCCAATTTATGCCTCAATTATGTCCTTGTCCAAGAAAATAAGTTTAGTACCATATCCACAATTGAAAAAAAAATAAAAATAAAAAAACTGATGTTTGAGAAGCTCCGTGGACATATAACTGAAGGTATTTGGCATAATTCAAGCACACACTTAAGATCCGGGTTCTTAATTATTGAAGCCCACACTCATGTGAAACCCAAAATAACCCAATGTCACTTTTAAGCGAAGGTCCTCTCTGGTCACTCGTTCAATAGCCATAAAGCTCCAGGCTACTTAATTAATACTATAATCTCACATCAATTGCACGTCAACATGGCAACACCTATCATATAATGAAGGCAGAAATTCAACCTGAGTCGAAACGCAGAGAGTATGAGCAAGCTGCGTTTTTCCGGACCTGAAACATTACATATAAACTTTAGAATAGACTGCTCTGAAATTGGAATGGCACTCAAGTTATTTGAAACTGGATATGCACTATGTTCTCACCGGAATTCTCCAAACGCTTCAGTAATTGCCGATGTCTCAATTCCTCCTATCAATTGTAAAATGGCTGAGTCACTTAGAAGCAAAGAAAGTTTTTTAAGTAGCCGAATAAATAGTATGGGAGAATTTCACATGCAGAGCTACCTCCTAATAACTCATCAAGCGCTTGGCTCCCAGTTGTAACCCGAACTACACTCTTCCTCTGTAAAAGAATAGCAGACAAAATTGAATTAAACTGCAAGAAGTTGCCAAGCAGATCAGAGCCAAAATTGAAACAGAAAAGTCCGACATCTTACTTTGAGCAGTACATCACTTCCAGTAATATAACCAAAATTCTGGATCAAAAGGGAAAAGAGCGGAAGATCAAATCATAATTCAAACAGAAAAATGCATATCAAGTTGAATATGCACTGACCACGATTTTCTCGGCAGCTTCACAGATCTTGTCGACTTTTGCCTCCGATAAACCTTTGATACCGGTCAGATGCTATGGAATATAATAATTTATCACTTGAAAGTTCAAAGATATAATGAAAGCCAAAAAGCATGTATTGGAAGAGTTGTGTTATCATTAGAAGACTAAATTGAGCAAATCACGTAAGTACTATTAGTCAGGAAATCGATTAAACCTTCTTTGTGTGCATCATCAAGCCATTGCAGGTATATATTCCTGCGTCCTGAAGCTTCTTTACATCTCCGGCATTGATACCTTGAGCAACCACTGTATAAAAAAGAGAACGCATCTCTTATAGACTAGAAAACCACTTTAAACAGAGATCGCGCGAACGAAAACGCAGAAACTGAATAAACAGAGCGACTAAACAATGAAGCAATGACATGAAATCAAAGTGAAGTAGTGGATCGATTTAGAACACAGATACAGAATATAGGAAATAATGAGAAAAATAACAGGATATGTTGTTCTAGATATACATTTGTCAACGGCTTCGAAGAGGTCTTCATCGTCCACAACGTCTTCTCGTTCCACGAGCTGCAATTGGCTCGATTCTTCCGATCTGGAAATAGTCAGATTACAGAACATTCATCGATCAAATTCAGTTGAATCAAACTTCAATAAAAAAGAAACGAATCAGTTTCAGGGAAAGAGAACGAACTTGAGCGTGGCAAGCATCTTTCTGCTCTCTGGACGAAAAGTGAAATGCAATGATGAAAGGTGGAGAAAGAGAGGGAAGGCGAGAGATATATTTGAAATGTAAAGAACTCAATGAGTGAAGAAATCAAGAAATTAATATATAGAGCGGGAAATGAACCGGTCAGTTAACTGACAACTATGGCAAGAGGATGATATTTGAATCACGATTTTATCACAGTCACCTCTCACACGCTTCTTCCCGTTATTTTCTTTTTTATTTTATTGATTTATTCCTTTGAAAATTAGTCGCATGCCATGGGCATGAACCGTGGAGAGAGATTAGTGGAGTTTATACACACACACAGAAGGATTGGTAGAGATAAATATATATAGAGAGAGTGTGTGTGAAGTCGGATAGAATTAAAAAGGATGGCAAGATTTTGGGACAATTCCTAACTAGCATATTATTTTTGGATAAAATTTCACGTTTGTTATTAATTTACTTATTAAAATAAAATATGTAGATAAATTTTTTACTTTATTTTTTATTAAAAGAAGTTCATTTGATGTTAAGTAATTGAAAAAAAGGATCGCATCGAATGCTGAAAAATTTTGGCCAAAAAATTATTGAGAAACATGTAACAGAAATTTTCTTAATCAGTTTTAAAAATTTACCATGAATATTCATGCTTTTATTATGGTGCCAAATAGATTTTTTCAATGAATTGTTTCAAACTTTAGCCCTACTTTTTTTAGAAAAAGAAAAAGTTTTTATACAAAATTCTTAGCGTGATGCTGGGGTTGAGGAAACCTTAGTCCTACTCATTCATGCATGCTTAAATAGTCCAATAAAACATTTTTTGTTACAAGAAAACATTTGAAATATTGAGTGAAAATATTTGCGTTCTTTCGGCCTATATATAATTCATAATGTATGATTGCACTCACTATTTAGGCCCTAAAATTGAGTGAAACTATGTGCGTTCTTTTAGATTTTTTCCGGAAATTTGATGGAAGAATCATACTACCTAAAATTGAAAATAGAACTTTTAAATTAATAAAAAGATGTCAGGAAAAAAAAACGCTGAGAAGACACTACTCCCTTCTGAGAAAACTAATTAAATTATTTTAAAATATTTATATTTATCATTTATTCTCAAAACCATTTTACTTATCATATAAATTGATATATAATCTAATGACACACAATATATAATATGATTAAGTAACTTATTTAACTTAATCTCTCAAAAAAAAAAATATCAACTGTCTTATATTTAAAACCAAAGGAGTACACATTTTAAGCTGAGAAGTTATTTGTATTTTGGTTATTTTCTCGTTGAAAGAAGATAAATTTTCTTGATTATGTTAATTAGCACTTCATCATCGACTACATGAATTCTCATTTTTCAAAAAATAAATAAATTCCTCAAATTTTATACCAATATATTAAACTCAATCCGTTCTGTATTAGCAAAATCTCAAAAACTCAATCCGTTAATATGTTTTGACATTGTCAAGATAGTGCATACGCATTCAAATTCAAAGTTTTTTTTTACAAAAAAGAAAGAAAGAAAAGAAACTTGTAATGGCTAAATTATTAAACTTTTTTTTTTTTATGAAAATGACCCGCCAACTCTTGTTAAGTACTTTATTAAGAGATGGGCAGCCATTCACCCAAAAAAAAAAAAGGAGAGAGAGAGATGGGCAGCCAAATAACATACATACAAAGTCCAACAAAGGCAGACGGCTAGAAGCTTGTTTGCCTTTCAACTCACTGTTTGATTGTAGGAAATATGGCGTATTTCCTGCTTCCCACTTTGTAAGCAATGGCAAGAAGATATAATCCTATTAGCTGAACTTGAGCACAAGAACACCACACAACGCAATTCCTCATGACAGTCATTAAAATGCAAAGAAAATTGAGTATTGCATCAAACTGAGCTTATTTTATTCATCTTGGAGCTGGAATAAGTTCTGACAGTATATTCTGCCTTCATTCACATAACTTCAAAAGAACAAGATCAGTTAAAAGGCCACCTCCAGTTCATCAACCAGGATCCTGTCGTCAGAAGTAAATAATCATCTATCAACCACCAAAACAAGTGTAACAGTGGGGGAAAGTATTGAGGTGGCATTTGTTATGAGGGGATTCTAATGGTCCAAAGCTTTGAAAACCCAAAACTAACGTTTTTGCATGCCAAACATCATAAAAGGAATTGAGAGGAATTTTTTTTTTTGGGGGGGGGGGGGGGGGGGGAGGTGTTGAGAACGCAAGTCGACATGGAAAGGAGGGAAAACCGAAGCTCCAGAAGACCAGAGCTATATCTATTTATCTAGGACATAAATATGGATATTTAAATGGACAAGAAGGACCTGTATCTCAGGGAATCATAAAAAGATAAAATTTACACACGATGCTCTGATTTGCCAACTATTTTAGTTAACTTGGTTAGTCAGATACAAGCAGCAGCTAGTGAAAAATGAAAATTTATGTTATTTGTGAGGTATTTATTTGTAGATCATATGGAGGGTTTGTCAGATTTCATTCCCAAGAACAGATTCTAAACTATGGATTATTTGGTAATCTATGACCTATTTGAAACATACTGAATGATATTGCCTCTAAAAGAATATTTTGAAAGCTACAGCAGAATGTCGGGTGAGAAAAAATACAGTGGAAGTTGGTTGCCCAGTGCAGTTTATACCAATTAAAAGTTGGCTGAAGTGCTTTGGCTGCACGCAAAAGGACTTACTGTATGCAATGTTGAAGGATTAAAATTAAAATGCAAATAAGTTTAACCGGGATTAAGACATTGCTAACAAATGTAACTTCAATGGGAGTAAAACAATTAAAAGCAGTTACAATAGTCTAAGGCTATATAAGCTATGAACTTTGTATTTATTAAAGAGACAAACAAAACCACATGATGAATTCAATCATGCCTGGTCTAAAGAATGAGAGCAGCGTATCACAGGATGGTGCAAACAAAAAAGAACATCAGGGCACTGTTGAGGAATGCATAGACAACGCATGCATGATTAGCCAAACAAAGGGGTTTTCTACAGCAATTAGAAATCAAACCTTTAAAATATCATTATAATGATTCTAGTGCAGCATCTATCATGCTTTATCATCCATATACAATCTACTCGTAATTTTTACCTTGGGAATATATAACATGAGTTATTGGATCAAAAAGAGCTGAGCAAACATGCACCATATTTCCCCCCTCATCAAAGTTAAGTTCAAGACTGTTCACATCCACACAAACAACACTTGCCCATCCAAGTCAATAATAGAGGCATGATAATCAGGATTTTATCGCCAAAACCAATTCCACAGAGCAAAAAACAGACTAAAACTCAACTTTGGTCCCTCAGAGACAAATTATTTCTCAATTTGATGCCTTACAGAATAACCCTCTCAACTTGGCTCTTCAAATACAGGTATTGCTCAATTTGTTCCCTCACAAAAAAAGCCTTTATCAATAATACTTTTCAGCTAGTCTATTATAAAAGTAATCAACAAATACCAAATACAATGATATAAATATTTTAATTGACCTTTAGTTTCTACTGCATATCATATAAATTGATAATAGATTCACTGTTAGGAAGATTATTAACAGATTTAGGTTGACAGAAGGGTGCCAATAACAATGACTTCAGTTGTCAATAACCAAATTGTGAAGACATTGAGATATTTAATTGATAAATGTCTCATTTGCCAGAGATCAAATTAGGAAGGCAACTCTACCGGGCCTCATCTGCAGGGCCAAACGGGATTTTGTCGCAGAAAATAGGTTTACAACCTCATCTCAAGGGGCCTAATCAATTTAACAGCATAATCAGCCAGTACATTTCCCCAGAAATGTAACCCAATGGAGAACAAATAAAACGACCACTAACCTATGAAATCTCAAAGATATACATCAATGGCAAGAGAGTAACACGAAATTGCGAATCCCAGATCTAACTGTACCCAACAATCAAAATTAAGAAAAGCCTCCGATGAAATGTTACTTTCTAAAATACCCCAATCAATCAGAATGAGAGTTTAATTGAGAAGGTCACCTGAAATGTCGATGATGGAGAAATTAGTGGCCGCCGTGACCATGTTCCTTAGCATGCTGCTGGTGCTCTAGGTGACGGCGTTCGTGGGGAAGCGCGACGAGGTAGGAGAAGATCATGCCCCCAAAGCAAACATGGTAGAGAGGAGTAATGGAATCGGTCTCGATGTACTTGGCGCTATAGTTGTCTAATCCTCTCTTAACAGCATTCTTGATGTAGCCAAAGGAAAGCATCGGCTTCACATGGTTGGGAATTTCCGTCACCTTTTTACCTTTGATCTCGTTGTAGAAATTCCTCATCGCCATTCTATCGGAATTATTGAAGACGATTTCGCAGAAGTTAGATTTGCTGGGAAAGAAACCCTATCCGTTGAAATGGAGCGTCCGAGAACCGGCCTCTCGGCTTGAATGATTTATTGGTGCCGGGCCCGGGATCGACAATGTTAAACAAACCAGGCATAAATCATATTCGTTTTCGTCCCAAGCATACAAAAATGTTTTCATGTTAGTCCTTTTAGAGTTCAGATAAATAATGTGCTCGTTTGGATGAGCGATTGGAATGCTTAAAAGCAGCTTTTCAATCGTAATTTATGATATACAATGTAAGTATGTGAGAGGAGTTGTGTCTCGATCTACGTGAAAAGCAACTTATAAGCAATCTGATCGCTAAAACTAATATGTCTAATGTCTTTTTTTTTACCTTGTTTTTTAACCCTGGAGATAAATAACTTGTCAATGCCTCTAGTTTGACCAACTCTTTTTTTTTTCCAGGTAAAAAAACCATCTTTTTTTTAATAAGGTGATCAAGTTTCTAATCAATAAGTTTTTCAAGTTATTAAAATAATAAGCTGATATCAACCTCTATAAATAAATCAATAAAAATTTATATATAAATAATAGCTAACTTATGTTTAATTGTTTTTTTGCCAGTTAACTTATGTTTAATTGTTGATGTGAGTAATAAGTGTTTTCTTCTTTTAAACAAATAGTAGGAGATTTGATTCCCAACCCTGTATATAAGTAGTTGACAAATTTTATGAGGAAGAATATATATAATGTATCTTGTAACATTTATTTAGGATATTTTAATTCTTTATGTTGATTGCCCTTAGTGGGCAAGATATTTTAATTCTTTAACCCTCTACCGAAAAATTAGGATATTAAAAAAATACAGTAGACAGTAAAATTATGTAGGTAAATTAATAATTTTAAGCTTTTAACATTATTTCTTTAAATAATATTTGAACTAATGGTAAGTTTTGAAAACATAGATACCTCTATATATATTATTGAGTTAAATTGCTATAATAACCTTTAACTTTTATCAAAAATATAGATGGAAATAGGTTAGACTGAGCTAGGCTTTAGCTAAATAAGCCTGGGTCTGCGCTTGTATATAGGCTTTATTTTTTGCTTGGGCCTAAACCTCCAGAAGGCCTAAAGCCTATCTAAAGGCTTACGTAAAATATAATCATTTAAATATGCTTAAAGTTTATGCCTCCATATTCATTTACAACCTCACAAACCTATTTAAAAACCTACTTTATGTCTTAAAATTTTAGAATTTATTCTCACCTGCAATATAAGAGTTTAGTAAGAAAAAGAATGGCAACAATTATTCAAGCAAGTGAGAATAAGAAAAATCAATTTAAGAAAATATGGTATCTAAATAAACTAAGTACAACAAGTTGTGGCATGTAAAACTAGATTTTGTCTTTTTTATTTTTCATATAAAGACCGAGACAAACACCTCCTACTAAGATCATAATATTTTATTGGGGTGTCATTAAAATAAATTTATAGCAATTATTATATTTCAACCAATCACACAAATCAAGGGAAATGAAGTGAGCTAACATTGCAGTCTTGAGTGATTGAGAAGAAGAGAGGTGAAACTTAATATAAAGACTAAGGGCCCGTTTGGTTAGATTGCATTGAACACCCGTGATGATAATCTTTATTGCATTATCATAGATAGCCTGTTTGGTTGAGATTATTAATGGTAATGTAAATTGCAATTATAAAACATATAAACATTTTTTGGTAATCTTCATTTATAAGGAGACCCCTATGAAAACTCACAGTAGGCCTGTAATCATTGATGAAATCTCAATTTTAACCCTACTAATATAATGAAAAGAAAAGATTTTTCCTCGATAAACAAATCATTAAAAATGGGCGATCATCTTTTCCCCCCTTCAAAAGCCCGAATGTTGAGAGTAGAAGGTCGAAAGGAATGGAAGTTGAGAGCAAGGTGGTTTCACCGTTACGAATCTATTTTATTTAGTCTTGCAAATGAAACATGTGAGCATGTCTTCTCAATTTCCCTCTTTTTCTTAGCTGTTTAGGAATTGTTTTTGTTTGCCAAAATTTTTGTCATCTTCTTCCTATTATGGGATTAGATAATTTAATCACTAGGTTATTATTGTGATTCAAGAAACCCAATGTAGAAATCTGGGATTAGGGGTTTTTATTTCCTTAATATGAGACTAGGTGAAATAGTTTTGGAAAGATTAATATGCAGGCTTCCCTTTCGGAGATACAACAGCCTGCATTGTAATTAAAGCAAAATTGTGGAAAATACAACCCATTATCAAGAGAGAATGTCAATTGTAACAATCTTGAAGCCAGTAGATCTAATGTGAATGCATAAAATGTATTAATATCATTATCCTTGTCATTGCTCAATTTCCTAATAAAACCTGAGTTTTAAGTAGTACACTTATATTTTGATCTGAAACTAGCCAATTTAGTACTTTATTATAATTTATTTACGCAAAAACCTAGGAGATCTCAACATGTTTGAGAAATGTTAGAAACTTTGAACTTGACCCTACATACGGGGAATTTTAATTTGTCTAACTTAAGCAATAGATAGCTAATATTCTTTAGCACAACAAAATTCAATTGTGATTCAACGAGAGCCATGGTCGTCCCCTCCGCTGTGCTCATCCATCGTCGTCGTCATCCGCTCCGCTTGTCCTCCACCTATGTGAGACGAATGGTGGCTGACAATAGGGTTCAAGCTAATCAGCGAAGAAAGTGGTCATGGAGGCTATGAATTATTTTAGAGGGTAAAGTAGTCTTTTAAAAATATATTAATATTAAAAAATTATTATAAAATAACTCATTGCAACCCCTTTTAAAAAGCATACTAAACATGATCCTTGTAATTAGCATTGCATTGCAGGTGGCAATGCAATCTAGCCAAACGAGCCCCAAGTTAGTAATTATGTAAATAATTTATAAAGTTGATTTAGATTATACTATATATAATTACATATAATAGTATAATTTTTTTTAAAAAAAAAAGCTAAATAAGCTAGGCCTGTAGGCTTATAAGCTAGACTTTGTGAAATAGGCATGATTTATTTACCTAAATAAGCTTGACAATGGGCTTGAACCTTGGCCTGACCTATGTACTAAATAGGCTAGGCTTAATGTAGGTTAAGCCGTAGACCCCTAACAAGGGCATAACCTATTTCCATCCTCAATCAAAAGTATAAAATTAAAGTAATCATAAACTATTTTTTGAAGCAAAAGTAATCATGAACTTTCAAAATTGAGGTAAAACAGTTGAACCCAACTAATTTCAATAAATTACAATGGGGAAAATTAATCTTTTGGCCCTTAAAGTTATGACTCACTTATAACTCAGTTCCTGAACTTTTGACTTTCTTACAACTCAGTCCTTGATATTTTTGAGTTATCCTATGTGACAAAAAAATGTTAAAATATTGTCAAAAATTGCTTAGGTAGATTTTACATAAATTAAAAAAAAAATAAAAAACAGCGTCTTCTTCCCCACCAACTCACATCCCCATCCACCTCTGTTTTCCATAAACCTTACTAGACATCTATAGCACCCATGACAAATCCTTCAAGGGCTCCTTTCCAGCATAAGGTGAGATCAATTTTCTGCCTTCAAAATTATGAGTACCATGTAAAGAGAGATTGTGTGTTAGGTATGTTGTAAAGTGGGAGTATTTCAACTTTTTCTAATTTCATCATCTTCCAAGCACTAATTATCAAGGAACGAAAAACCGGACCGGTCAATGAACCGGTCACGGCACAGGTTCAAGGGTTAATGGGTCAACCGGGGTCGGACCGGTGGTCAAACCGGTGGTCGAACCGGTCATATTAAAATATTATAATTTAATTGACAATAACAAAATAATCAACATTCATAAGTCATAAGTCATCACAAACATCAAAATAGTTAAAATACCTAGTTAGTTCTTCAAAAATCCCTGATTCAAAAATGGTTAACCAAATTGAAACCAACCATTTAGCTTACTGAAATCCTGCAGTGACAACCACAGTTTGAACACTATCTCTTTCAACCTTCAATAAAATGATTTGCAAAAGTTACAGAATAGACAAACATTTTTCAGTTTAACAGACCAAAATGAATGGAGCACATGACCTTCTTTCCTTCTTTTCAGTTGACCTTCTTTCAGTTAAACAAAATAACAGCTAGCAGAAAATAACAAACAATTTTTTTATACAACTTCAAAGCAAAGATAGAAATCCAATGAACCTAAAATCGCAGCTCATCGGATTCAGAACACTGAGAACAGTGACAACAGACGTAAGGCCAACAAAAATGAATCAAAAGTCAAAATTAAAAAAAAAAAACCTAAACAGGTCGCAGCTCGCAGCTCACAGGTCGCCGAAGTTCGTTCAGATCAGCCGAAGGTCGAAGGTCGCCATCCGCCACTCACTCACTCATTCTCGGTTCGGTTCGCGCCTGGCAGTGAAGACGAAGGTCGAAGGTCGTTCAGAAGCCGAAGGTCGAAGTTCGTTTAGATTCTCGCTTTCTCATTCTCGGTTCGCGCCTGGCAGTGGAGTTCAGATCATCCGAAGGTCGAAGTTCGTTCAGATTCTCACTTTCTCATTCTCGGTTCGTGCCTGGCAGTGGAGACGAAGATTCGAAGAAGCAGATGCATCCCAATTCGATTAGGGATTTAGGGCAAAAAGTCGGGTCGGGTCGGGTCGGGTCGCCCGCTTTGTCCTCTCCAAAATGACCCAAAACGGCGACGTTTTGGCAGTTTTAAAAAAAAATTTCCCGCCCGGCCGACCCGCTCAGCCCGCCGGTTTCGCCGATCCAACCCGGTTCTCCCCGGTTCAACCGCCTCCTCACCGGTTCGACCCCTCCCCCCTCTCCAGCAGCGGACCGGACCGGCCTGGAGACCGGTTCACCGGTTTTCCGGTCCGACCGGCCGGTCCGGTCCGGTTTTTTGCTCATTGCTAATTATCATTTATCATTCAAAAGTTAAAAAATCTCTTTTTCCACAATGGCTTTTTCTTACATATTTGGGTGCTTTGTAAGAGTTGAAAGCATAATAGGTGGCTTCAACCTATTCTCCAATCCGAGTCATTCGCTACCCCTGATACTTTAGAAGGATTTGCCATGGACGCCGCGAGTGCCCAATGAGGTTTTTGGAAAACAGAAGTGGAGGGGGATGCAAGTTGGTGGGGATAGTGACGCTATTTTTTATTTAATTTATGTAAAATCAATCAAGCAATTTTTAACAGTATTTTAACTTTTTTTTTTTGCATATAAGATAACTCAAAAATATTAGGGACTGAGTTGCAAATGCATCAAAATTTTAGGGACTGAATTATAAATGAGTTATAACTTTAAAGGCTAAAAGATTAATTTTTCCTATTGTAATAGATGGAAGTTAGTTCATAAAGAGATCCCCCTTCCTCATGAATTTATCTTGAATCGGGATATTTTGGCTCAACTTTATCCCAATTTTATTGAGGGAGCAACCCCCTTTTTCACCTTGAATTGATCAAAATACGCGAAATTTCTTACTTTTCGTGGAAGATTAGATCCTGTAACTGGTGGTCTATGGCTTACCGATATTGCACACAATCATTTAGCTATTGCAATTCTTTTTCTGATAGCGAGTTACATGTATAGAATTAACTGGGGTATTGATCATGGTATAAAAGATATTTTAAAGGCTCATAAAGGTCTACTTACAGGCCAGGGCCATAAAGGCCTATATGAGATCTTAACGTTATGGCATACTCAATTATCTATTAATCTAGCTATGTTAGGCTCCTTAACCATTGTTGTAGCTCACCATATGTATTATATGCCTCCTTATCCGTATCTAGTTACTGACTATGGTACACAACTCTCATTGCTCACACATCACATGTAGATTAGTGGATTTCTCATAGTTGGTGCTACTGCGCATGTAGCCATTTTTATGGTAAAAGACTATGATCCAACTACTCGATATTATGATCTATTAGATCGTATCCTTAGGCATCACGATGCAATCATATCACATCTCAACTGGGTATGTATATTTTTAGGCTTTCACAATTTTGGTCTGTATATTCATAATGATACTATGAGTGCTTTAAGGCACCCCAAGATATGTTTTCAGATACTGTTATACAATTACAACTCATCTTTGCTCAATGGATACAAAACATCCACACTTTAGCACCCGGTGCAACAACAAGCACCAATTTGACTTGGGGGTGATTTAGTGGTAGTGGGTGGCAAAATTACGTTGTTACCTATTCCATTAGGAACTGTAGATTTTTTTGTCCATCATATTCATGCATTTACGATTCATGTGATGGTATTAATACTTTTAAAAGGTGTTCTAGTAATTAAAAAGAAGGCCTCATGATTTTAATTATAATGATAAATATCATTCATGAATTAAAACTTTCTTAATACCATGCAAATCTTCTTAATGTTAAAAAAAAAAAAAAAAAGCTATATTTTTTATATCTAAAATATCCTTGGCCTTATAACAAAATTAAGAAAGTTGTGGAAGGCAAAAAAAAAAAATTAAGAAAGTTGTGTTCTTTTATTTTAAATTTAATTAATTTAATAATGGAGTTGAATGAATGAATGGGATCATTCGTATCAACTCAATTCCCGTTCCGTTGGGAAATTTCAGAAATTAGTTATGTAGCTGACAGCATGAAACTACCAAATTGCCCTCGATTAGCATGTTCCTTCACGTTGCTCTTGTGCAAATTTTTCAGGACGACAGGCTTACCGTTCAGAAGAAGAAGAAGAAGCGCGTCGTTCCTTCTTCTTTCTCTCCCGCCTTTGCAATCGCTTCAGTTTATGAATGGGGACGTTTAAGAGCTTCAGAAAAGCCTATGGGGCTCTCAAGGACTCCACCATGGTCGGCCTTGCCAAGGTCAATAGCGAATACAAGGTGAGTTAATTCCTCGCATCTCACATTCCATTCATTCTAAAATTTCCTAGCTCAATTTCCGATTTATTCTAAAATTTTCTTTTCCTTTCATCCGTCTTATGTTTTGATCCCGCTTCATTTTCTTGTTGAAGGATTTGGATATCGCAATTGTAAAGGCTACCAGTCACGTAGAACAACCTCCTAAGGAACGTCATGTTCGAAGTGAGTTTATATACCTCATTTCTTTTAATCTATCGCAATTTTTCGAATACGATTTTAAACTTTTGTCTTCGATATTGCATGCATTATCGTACAATTTGTTTCATTGAAACGAATGATCATTTTTAAGGATTAAAGTTTAATCAATACGTTGATATTTTCTATTCTGCTGATTTCGATTCGAACAGTGAATTACTCGTTATCATAATGCCAACTTAGGGTAGAAAGTGGATTCGCTTTTTCATTGCAATAATTCATTTTCACTTGTTGCTAACTTCTTTTCTTCGGATCTTTGTGTCTCTATCTGCTCCGCCTTAAACACTGTGCAGAAATATTCTATGCGACGTCGGCACACCAACCGCGGGCAGATGTGGCATATTGCATTCACGCACTTGCGAGGAGATTGTCCAAGACTAAAAATTGGATAGTAAGGCCTTTTCATACTTGGAGCTAAACAAAATTAACGCTCAAAGTCTTTTATATAATATAGAAAAGTATTGAAAGTCTCTGAATAAGTTGGTAACAGAATTGATATCCTTGCTTTTTCCTTTATGCGCAAATATTAGCTGACAAAGTAAAAATTAGGAGTTGAACTCATTCTAGCATTTATGTATAAAATGTACGATATGAATTGTGGTTCAGTGTCCTTCCAGAACAATTGATAATTGCAAAAAGATGGATAGCGGCTAAACAACTGATAATTGTGGTTCAATATAAAGGACATGGATTTTCCTGTAAATTTCAATAGGATCATTTATTTCTAACTGTGATGTTTCAACCTTTTCTTGAAACTTACTTCGACTTGTATCTGGATAATGATGTCAAAGGTTGCTATAAAGACCCTGATAGTCATTCATAGGACTTTGAGAGAGGGCGATCCTACCTTCAGGGAAGAACTTGAAAGCTTCTGCCGCAGGGGAAATATTTTCCAAATTTCCAATTTCAAAGATGACTCAAGCCCTCAAGGTAAATTAGTTCTGAAAATCGAATAATGCAACTTTTCTCCCCTATAGGTCTTATAGACGCGTTTTTGTATATGAATGTTGTTGCATTTCATTCCTAACCAGACTCTATGCAGCTTGGGATTATTCTGCTTGGGTTCGAGCATATGCACTATATTTAGAAGAGAGACTAGAATGTTTTAGAGTCTTAAAATATGACGTCGAGTCGGAGCGTTTAACAAAATCACCATCTGGAACTAAGGTGTGTGCTTCACCTTGTTTGAAATTATACATTAAATGTTTCCATTTGCTTTATTACCATGTTTAGAATATCAGGAACTTTAGCTTTGACAGACACATAGCAGAACCAGGATGTTGGCTTGTGATGAGCTGTTGGAACAGCTACCTTCCCTGCAGCAACTTGTTCATCGTCTTATTGGTTGTCAGGTGAAACTCATGTTTGGTGACTTGATGCTTCGAATTGTTCTCTCATGCCACAGTCTTTTTTTCATATATGCTGTAATACCTTGCAGCCTGAAGGATCAGCTTGTTACAATCATCTCGTACAGTATGCACTGGCCCTGGTATGAATGTTTTGTAATCGTAGTTCATACTTCAAAAGTTCTGTACTGCATGACTTCAGAAAGTTACCAGAAACTGAGGGAGAATTAAAGTTCATATGCAGGAATATTGGATTCCTTTGCCTCTGAACAATTGTATGCACTATAAAACTGATATATTGGAAAAAGAAGAGTGATTTTGCACTTATATTCATGAGATAATATCGAGAATTGTTTCAACTCAAAATTTTAGCATGAGAAGTGAAGGTTTATGAACAGTTATATAAACATCATTGATGTGTCCCCTCACGTAAAGCCTTTTGGACCTTATGTATTAAGTGTAGACAACAGGTATGCCAACCATATGAATTGTGCTAAAACTCAATTTTAATTGAAAATAGCGGACAGCAAAGATCGATAAAACTTTTCACGGCTCGGTGTTTTAATACCCAGTCAAGAATCATTTTAACCAGAAAGTTTTAGCTGTTAAATGAAGGGAATAGTTTCGTTATAGTCTATAACAAGCCTTAATGCTCCTCATTCTTCAATAGCCCTCGTTTAAAATTGGCTCTTCAGATCACTGAAGACCAAAGATGTTTCTAAGATAGTGAACCAGACAGTAGAATTGCTATCATCATGGACTTCTGCACATCTTCCTTTGTCATAAGTCATAACAAAACATGAGTTTCATTCACTTCTCTTGTATGATGACATCTCTACTCAGTCATGTGATTTTTCCTCTTCCTCTTTGTTTTTCTGGTATTTGGCAATGCCATTTAGGTATTGAAAGAGAGCTTCAAAATATATTGTGCGATCAATGACGGAATTATAAATCTCGTGGACGTGGTAAACTTTAGTTTAATGTGACTTTGATCTCTACAGCTGAATTTTAATTGTTTACTACTAATTATCAACGTTATCCCCACCTTTTTGCAGTTCTTTGATATGTCTAGACATGATGCATTTAAGGCTTTGAACATATATAAAAGAGCCGGCCAGCAGGTTTATAAGGATGCTTTTCTTATGAGACATATTTTGTTGCTATTTAAAGGCGTACCTGGTTGAACTGATGGTCAAAATTTTCTGATAATACAGGCTAAACATCTTGCTGACTTGTATGAAAATTGTAAGGGCTTGGACCTTGCTAGGAACTTCCAGTTTCCGGCACTGAGACAGGTTTTCCTTTTGTGATAATAATATCTTATTTGATGCCATTAAGGACTTTATCATGGAGCTCTTTTCTTCAATAAACAGCCGCCTCCATCATTTCTTTCCACAATGGAAGATTACCTAAAAGAAGCACCTCAGGTTGGCTCTTCTGTTAAGCAATTGGTAAGTAAAACCGATATAAAAAATTACTTGGATAACGTATATGTTTATGCAATTCAGATCTGACTCTCTCAAGAGTGCAAACCATAGGGCTTATGCAATATGGTCTGTTAAGATGGTAAGATGGATGGATGGATGGATGCATGCTTGTATGCATGTATGCATGTGGTGTATGTATGTGTGTATGCATGCATGTGGTGTGTATGTATGTGTGTATGCATGTATGTATGTGGTGTATGTATGCATGTCGAGAGAGAGATACGCACATACATATATTAGTTAATTAATTAAAGGCGTTTGACATTAGGAGTATCACAAAACTGATCAATCACCTAGGAAGGAAGAACCAGAAGAACCTGAAGAAAGTGAGAAGCAAGCCGTAGAAGTGAATGAGATTGAAACAGAGGAAGTGGTTGAAGAAAAAGAAGTAAAGGAAGAGGAGGTAGAGCCGCCACCATTGATATCAACTGATGGTACTGATGACTTGCTGGTATGTTTTATTAGTCTGGTATGCACTTGTTTGCGTTACAGGTTTGGCAAGAATGGATCACATTTTTTGTCCATCTTTGTAGGGTCTGAATGAAATAAATCCTAAAGCTCTAGAGTTGGAAGAAAGCAATGCTTTGGCTCTTGCAATTGTTCCACCTGGTGGTATGACATTGAGTGTGTTATTTAATGAACATGGTTCTTGTCTTCAGAAGTTGCATTATCAGTCTACTAATGAATACCACATAGGGACTTATCTTCTAATCTTTCAGAGGCGGAGGAGGGTTTACATGTAATTTTGCCGCCATTACTACAACTTTGTTGTTGAATGAACAACAGTTAGCTTTTCTGCCTTGCAGCTTAAAGCTGATAGGAGAAAATGGCAGATAGGTGTATCAGAAAATAAAATCATGAGAATACCTTTTCGTTTATGTACACCATGTTTAGGACGGGATATGATATTTTTTTCCCTCTTTTAAACTCATTTATGGCTTATCTTTAAATTAATTAACTGTACTTGCTGTACGTTTGATTCTTGATACAATCTTGGTTGAGATTTTGCAATTTTATGCAGGAAATGATCCTTCGACCAACTCTGGGTTAAGTAACATTGCTGGGACTACTGGCTGGGAACTTGCTCTTGTCACAACTCCAGGCAACAATATCAGCCAGCCGCTGCCAAATCGCCCAATGGTCTTTTACTCCACTACTTCGCTGATTATCATGTTTGGTTAACCCATCTCTAAGTGACACCCTTATTCATATTTAAAAACTCATCCCTCATAATTATTAGGCTATGGATAAAGTTCTGCACTAGCCACCATTAGATAATTGTATGCTATGTGCATGCTGCGCATAATCACCACCATAGAGAACAACTCTAATTAACTCTCTAGTGTCAAAATAAGATTTTTGTTTTATTCTGTTTAGACACACTTCAGACCCTATGGGCCCCAAAATGAAGGTTCGGAATCATCTCTGATTAGGAAACCATCTTGATATTAATAAGATTTTTCTGTCGTACATGAATAATTAGTTCTATTTTATTGTGGGAAAATAATACACAAGGAATTTATATATTGGTTATGTTTTTTCTCCGGAAGGAGATTGTAAGTCCCCATTTCGTCGTTGAAGGATAATTGAACCAATTTAGATCATATGCAACGAAGTCCTTCGATGTGCTATATGATATGATAAAACCATTATTTTAAATATATAGACACAAGTCCTCATTCTCTCTCTCTCTCTCTATATATATATAGACAGCTCATGGACAGAGAGGAATAATTGTTTTCTTTTGCTGATTCAGGCTGGTGGGTTTGACAAGCTATTACTGGACAGTTTGTATGAAGACGGAAATGCCAGGAGGCATCTTGAGCTGCAGAAAGCGGGTTATGGACACACAGAAATGTTCATGCAGAGCCCATTTCAACATCACATTCAGAATCAGTGTGACCCCTTTGCCATGTCCAACACCATAGCACCTCCAACCAATGTGCAATTGGCATTACTGGAACAGCAGCAGCAGATGTTTCAGCACCAACACAACATGATGATGGTTCCTCATTACAACAACAACAACAATAATCAATTTTCACGAGCACATTACCCTCAGCAGATGAATAATAATCAATTTTCACAAGCACAATACCCTCAACAGATGCAGTTTATGGGATCTTCAAATCCATTTGGAGACCCTTTACCCGTACCTAACCATCCTTACAATTCAGTGCCTCAACGTGGTAACTACAATCTGCTCTAGAATCTCAGCATCTTTCCTTCTTGTTTCACCCCCATCAAGGGATCGCATTCTTTTTAGTAAGTTAACATTTTTGTTCTTTCATTACAAAATTCTCTGATTCTTTGTTTGCCACTTAATATTACATATTCTTTGTATTCTTAGTTATCTATTGTTTATTTAGACTTCTTTTCAAATGTAACATTTTAAACCGATTATTCAGTTTATACATATATTATACTCTGTAGCATTTGAAACGTGATAAAATTGAATGGTTGCACTTCATTTGAAGAAATTCTTATTTGATCATTTATTTGTTCAATGGGAATCTTATCCTTTATGCATTCTGTATGTGTGTGTAACAAAGTCTTCCTATTTTAGACAGTAATATGATCATGAATCACTGTCATCGATGAAGAAGTTTCATTGTAATACTCCTCCGGTCCTAAATATAAACCTTCAAACTAAATCTTACATTTAACACCAAATGTAATAATTAATTTTTGGAGTAGATTTTCTTTTATTGATGGTGCGTGAGTATAGCCAAGTGAACGGTATTGAATTGCTCCATATGTGTGAAAATCTGTAGGCTGCCAAGTAAATATAAATGACTAACAATAACTTCTATTGCTATTAATGATTTGAGGCCGTTTAACATCTCAAATGACTCGACCATAAATAGGAATGAACATTCTACGTGACCCGGAATCTTATTTACATATTTATCTCTCGACATCTGCAAAACTTGGTAGATTATGGAAGGAACTCTTAATTGTCATGAAAAGAATTATAATTACAGAAGCTATATATACAAAACCATTATGAGCTTCGCTTCACATCTCAGACAACAGATTGCTGATTTTTCTAAGCTCTTTAAGAGCTGCCATAGCAGTAACCTGCCCTTTGCCAACCAGAATATTTTTGGAGAAGCTCTCCAATGAAGTCCCTTGCCCTTTGTCTTGCTGGAAAACAGACTCGATCACCTGCCGTACATAAAATCAGACCTTAGTAAACGTCAATTAACCACTTTTACTCGTAAGTTACTAACTAAAGACCTTTCAAATTGTTGTGTTAAACTCAAAACAGTGAACAAGTCTTGAAAAAAAGGGGTTTGAGATATCAATCAATAAAAGCTGTGTGTGTGTGGGGCCAGTGCTGCACTTCAGGTAAACCAGAAGTGTTGAGAATTTCGACATTCAACTTTAAAGATACAGAAAATTTTCCTCAATTGAATGGCATTAATAAGCATTAACAATTAACAAGTCATCCCATGGGAGAATGACTATCAAAAAGAAGCTTACCTGAATATTCTCCAGCATCGACTGCCCAAGATTCCTCAAAGTTCCCATAACATTCTGGTCAGCAGAATCTCCTTTGCAACCAACAGAACTACTTTTACTGCATGTAGCTGCAGCTGTTGTATTGCTTTTACTAGAACCGTTGCCAGTTTTTGTACCTTCAGAAGCATCTCCTCCTTTCTCAGTCATAACCTCATTGTTATTTCGACCAAACTTCCAAAACCACCCAACTTTGTTCCCTTTTCTCTCCCTAGAAACTGTTGCTGAATTTCCAGTGATATCATTACTGCATCCTGAGATCTGAGACATGTTCTCGGGCATAGATGAGATAGGAAGAGGTGGAACATTGGAACTAGAAAGTGAATCTTCATTGCTTTCATTAAAAGACAAATTAGATGCAACACTACTTTTCTCTGAGTAAATTTCATGATCATTGACTTCACTGGGAGGACTGGTTGGATCTGTAAATGAAGATGAGTTTTCCTCGCTGCCAGTATTTCCACTCAGAAATCTATCCTCAGCAGTGCTATTGTTGTCTTTACAGCCACCATCTTGATCCTCTCCTTCAACTCTTACAGAATTATTATCCTGTTCATTTGATGTTTCAAGGCAATGCATTTTTCCCGTATCTTCATCTAAGCCAAGTGCCCTATTAAGATCTTGCAGCAAACTGCGCCTAAATGATGCTTTAGATTCAGTCCTGCTACCCTGAACCTTGGGTGGAGATGGAACGGATTCTGTTCTTCTGATACTGAATTTCACCTTTTCTGTCCATCCCTTTTTCCGGGTAGGAACCTGTTTGTCTGCCTCATCTTTCTTAGTTTCTTCAGCTTCGTGGATGACTCTCCATTTTTCTTCCCAGTAGCTATCAGGCAACAGATTCAGGGGAGTTCTTGGAGAAACCGTTTCTGATGGAAGGGTCAGAGATCTTGTAATTGGTGATTTGCTTTGGTTGTAAACACCAAAAGATGATGATGGTATTGAAATGTCGGCGCTTAATGCGAGAGCCTGTAAAGATTTAGCCTTCTCTAGCAGTTTTTTAATGTTGGTGTTCTGAGGGAAGTTTAATAATCTCTGAAGACAGGTTGTAGCATTTTCAGTAGCAAGTAGTTTAGATCTTAAATGAAGTATCATTGCCACAGCCATAGCCGAGATAAACGCCCCACGAGGAGAATGTAAGATCCTAACGCCAGAGTCTATGTCATCATCAGAACCTTCTTCCACATTGCTATTATCTGATGCAAAGATCTCATCCCAGATTATCAAAAGGTTGTCAAGTGAAAATTCCCGTCCAAATAGAACTCTCAACCAACGAAGAGCAAAGTACTGGGGTTCAACCCCTAGATCTACAAGATGACCATGCAGGGGTGAATCCACAAGGGACAGCAAACAATACAATGCCCTAGAAGCTTCAATTACAGGAGATAAGCCTGTATGGGACCCAGCTGCAGGGGAGGATGAGAAAAAATCTGCCATTGCAACTAGACCATGGGCCCCACCCAATAAAGCATCAAACATACAGTAGGCATCATGTTCGATAAATTTCTCAGATAAAACAATGCCCAGTTCTCCTTCAGCACCATAAGTATCACATAACAATACAATGTCCTGTATCATAGGATCAAGCTCCTCAAGACTCTTGACTTTCTTATCATTCCCATGGGAACCAATTTCATCCTCCAAATCTGGAGACTTTCTAAAATCAAAACTGTAAGAAAGATCATTCTCTTGACATAAAAGGCCATCAAATTTGTCAGTGAAGGGATCGTCATAAAGCTTTCGAATTTCTGAAAGACGCTCAACATCAGCTTGGAGAACATACAGCAATGGAGCCAATAATTCATGCATTCCTATAAGGAACACCACCAGAGAGCATAAGAAACAGATACCATAGTCAACTATTTACATAAAATATAAATACTACAAAACCAATTCTGAACACCCTGGAGCTAAACTTGTTGTATATACAGTTTGCCCAATGACAGGATTGTCAGCAATTTAATCACTTCAGATTCTGTTCTTTTATAATAGTATGAAAAAGGCAATATAGCATTAAAAGGAAATAATTCAAGATGGAGACTAAAAATAATCCAAGTTTAAATCAAATACCAGAATACTTGTTTCTCTAATGAATATGGGCAAGGTATACAATGTGCCTTCTTTTGACTGACACAGTAAAGCCTTCCAACAATTTCAATGTTCTTTTTTGGGAGGTGAATGTTGGAAAAAACGTCCATCATAGATCATAAAAATTTACAAATGGAAAGCATACGAAAATTAAAACCGAATGTTGCCCCAACGTGTGTTCTATGCCTTGCAAGAGACGCCATAAGTATTCAGGTCAGCCATGAGTTAAATGGAAATAAAGTGAACTATTCTTTGAAAGTACTTAAATGACAACTGTATGAGAAATGACAAAGTAAAAATATATAAATGTCAGTCATGGTTGATTGGTTGAACAGTTTACCTTGTCTATAACCACATTCTGGGTGCTTAAGGCACCACAATAATAAAATTCGTCTCAACATGCCTTGGCATCCTGGTGTTTGGAAATAGCTCCCGTGTTCTGGATATAAACGTGATAAATCCTGATCAACCATTCGCTCCAGCTCCGCATTACGGAAAAAACGACTCCATGTACTATCTGTGCATATAAAGGCCATATTAAACTTACAATCAGATGTTAATAGAGGGGAATTAGATCATCTAGAATCTGCCTACTGCAGTTGCAAATGGTAAGGGGTCAACAGTAAAGTATCAAGGGAAAAAAAAAAGATAGTTAGCATCTTTAAGTACAAACACCTGTTTTCAACATCATGCATTTTCATTGATTACCACTAATGTTTTGTCTAATCTTCACATGAATCATGCAATGAAATGACCAGGAAGCATGCGTATCTCTCTTCAGAAGAAATTTAAAAAAAAAAAAAAAAGCAACAGAATTATAATCTAAGTAATAAAAAAGCAAGGTCATGAAAATTCATGTGATACATGTAGTTGACCTCACTTAAAGGAATAAAGCTTGTTGTTTGTTGTTGTAGCCTTGGGAATACCTAATGTTTACTACATTCTAAATCAGTATTTGATAAGTATTTTTAGAATCAGGGATCAATAACCAGAACAGCTGATTTAACTACCTGCAAAATATTGGAATGCTGTGCGAAACAAAATAAACTTTACCTGGATTTTGTGAGAGTGGATTATCTATGACTAGATCAGGGCAATTACTTCCACGCTTTGGAGTATGTGGATCAACCAGGAGGTGCCTTCTCAAAGAAGCATACCTGACAAGATAGCATACAGCTTGAGTTTTTAGTTTATAATGCAAAGACAACCAAATTCAAAAACGACTTCCGTCTAGCTAAACAAATAGGATCAGTTCTAGTATATGAATATGGGGAAGAATCGAATCATATACTAATATGGCAACACCATATGTGCAGTGTAACCCAATGCAAAACGAAGGAACAGTTTAATCATCTTAATTCTGCCTGCGAAAAACACAGATAGAATTATATTATTCATTCAGTCGAATGTTGTTCCTGCGCTGCACCATCTGCGTGTGTGTGTACAAAGAGGGATTTGTTGAGATGATCTCAATAAAAAGTAGCCTTATGCTATTAAATAACATTTTATAGATTCTCACATAATTGACAGATGTATATTGAGCTCAGCCACTCATAAAATTATGTAAATACATGATTAATCTAGACTGACTGACCTCCTTCGAGAATCAGCAGTGACCCGACGAAGATAATCAATGGAAGCAGAAGATGGCAAAACCCCGAGATTTATCCGCCACTGCAAACCTCTAAGATCTCCGAAACGCCGATTCTCCGGCGCAGATCCTTGAGAAACAGAATCGGAGCTGGAGGATGGCAACGACAAAGATTCAGGCATGACTGGATTCACTACAGCCGGCGGCATGATTGTCTAGGAATCCCTCACAAACTCAGACGCTCAAAGTCAATGGAAATTCAGAACAAAGACGAACTCCGCTCAAATCAACAAAATTGGTCGAACCCCCTGAACTGCAAGCAACATCAAACGAATAAACAGCTTGAAACTAAACCTACACGCCGTCAAATTCTTGAGCACAGAACAAGATGAAATTAGGGGATTTAGTGAGCAACAAAAAAGGAATCACAGAAACAGCCGTTAAAAATAGAGGAGAGCAAAATTACGGGGAATCGAAGCGGAATCGATGGGGAAAATCGCGGAGCAAAAGGGAGAGACTCAAGTCTCAGCTGGAGAGATGACACTTGCATATTTCTTCATTGATCTCTCTAGGGAGGGGAGAGAGAGAGCATATAGGAAGTTTGTTTTGTGCACGGGAAAGCAAAGACGAGGTGATATGATACTGAAGAGAGAGAGGGCGCAGACCTGTGGGTGGTAGGGTGAACTGTCTTCTTCTTGCCAGTTTCCCCTCCATTCTGTACTTTTTACCTTATCTTCTCTTTTTTTTTTTTTTTTTTTTTGATATGGTGTTTTTTTGGATAGGTTATATTTTATTTATAAATTTTTATATATCATATTTTATGATATATAAGAGAAATTTTATCTTAATTTATATAATAAATACTTATTTTTTTAAAAAAGTTATTCCAAACATAACTATAAAAAAAAAGCCTCAAGCAAACCGTTGAAGGAATAATATTTCCTCTATTTTTCTTCAGACTATATACAAAATCCGAAACTTTATGTAAATTAATAATCTCTCTGATTTTTTATAATAAACCTCCTAAGTTTGTAAGTGGATATAAATAACTCCAAACTATTAATTTTATTTCTTTAAAGTTTTTTATGCATATAATCCCTTCAAACTTTAAAGTTTCAAAAATTAGTTTAACTCAAAAAAAATTAAAATAGGAAAAGTTTTTGGGAGAATAATAGAAAAATACTATTTGAACTTCAAAATCCCACAGACAATAAGAGTAATGGGATTGATAATAATAGTAATGAGATTGACAGCACAAATATTTGTCAAATGATTATTTTAGGATTTTAAAGTTCAAATGGTATTTTTCTGTCATTCTTCTAAAGTTTTTTTGCATATGATCTAAAATTTAGGAGATTTTTTATAATTTGCCATTTTTTTTAAAACAATACAGCATGTTTTTTTTTATTTGGCAAAAGGTTTACCTTCTTAAGGCTTACAGCACAATGAGTTTTAATCTCTCCTAATAAATGCGTTTTTCAAAATTTAAACTTGTATTATTCTCTTTTCTAAGATGAAATCGCTTACTTCCCAACCAACAGCTTATTGATAACACCCCACTTTTTTGACACAAAATAAATATATTACATTTTACGTCTTCTTTAATTATCATGTTAGAAGATAGAAGATGAGTGGATCCATGTATTAGGTAAAATTTGAGAAATTATTCATGTTATATTTTATTTTTAAATAACATAACTTCGTACTAATTTATATTTTGCTTTTTTGTCATCATATTAGTTTTATATTTTATATTGGCTTATTATTAGTACGCTGTTAGAATACACATATTTTAAAATGTAATGCTCTAGAGCAATGATGGGCCAAAGAACAAAAAGTCGGTGGAAGTATAATTTATACTTAAAATAGATATTTTTATGAAATAATTTTAAATATTTATTAAATATCTATATACCTCCCTCTGTATTTGGAAGAGAAATTTTTTGTGATATTTTTTAGAAATAAATTTTTATTTATAAATTATTAATCCTCCTTTCTAATAAGACTATTGCCATCTAAGGCTATAACACATTATTGTAAGAATTGGTAATCGCAAAATAATAATTATCCATATGAAAATTTATAAATCATAATTTATATTAAAATAGTCAATACAAAAATTTAGAAGTGAACTCTAGATAGATTTACAAGTGCACATTCATATTTTAACAACTAACAATTTACAAATGTTATTAGAGAACTTGACCAAACAAATACAGGCAATTGGATCTAAGTCCTTGATTAAAGGTGAATAATTTATTATTAATTACAAATTATTAATTATTAGTAAAAAAAGTAATTTTTTTATTCTTTATATATTTTTAAAAATACTTAAGCTCGTATAACATTATTTTTTCAATACGCATTTTTGTATAGCTTGTTAGCTTGTTTTCTTGATCCTAATCAGAAATCATCATTTTTGTCAATAGTTTTTAGTCATTCACTAATTGACCGAATTTTTCTCAATAAATCTCTCTCTGTTTTTTTTTTTTTTTGCCAACTCAATAAATCTTTCTCAGACACACACACACACATATATATATATCCTCAACAATTTATTTCAACTAATTTTAATTTATAGTTTTATACATTTTAATATTGGAGAAAACATGTTTAATGCTAAAATAAAAGGTTTTGGAAAATTTGTATAATTGGATTGCTGAATTAAAGGGTCGGTGAGTATCTCATTCAAATAAAGCAATTTGTTAGATGGATGTGTCTCATATGTGCTTAAGGAGCTTGTTTTGTTGTCATGCAACTTTTGTTTTATTTTCAATCATTAACTCATGGTACAAGCAGCTCTCTGGCTCTCAATCAATTTTAATTAATAACTTTGTCTCAAGGAGGCCATCGGCTTTCTTTTATTTTTGTCCCTATTTCATGTTCCTACCTTTTTTATATAATTACGTTAATTAACCCCTCAATAAAGGGTAAAATTTAAAAAGTGGCATATCCTACTTAGATGCTTCAGTTATACACATGTAATATGGGATTTTATCACTTGAATGGAAAGAAAAGTATTTGGGTCAAAGCTTGGTTTTAAAAAAAAAAAAGGTTAATATAATTTTTAGTCCATCAAATTTGTCCTCATTTTAAAATTAGTTCCTTAAGTTTTAAATTATAAGTTTTGGTTTCTCAAATTTTATTTAGATTAAAATATTAATCCTTATAAAATAATAAAAATTTGGATCATCTTGTTTTGTGAGAGACTAAGTTTAAACCTTGAGAATTAAAATTAAAACGAGGACAAATTAAATAAAGCGGTTTTGTAGAGCGAAAGGAAATTCGGAGGCCTTAACAGAAATTACCTCACGTTTGGGATATACACGGGTGACCTGGGAGATGCGGGTCAAACTCTTCCTTCATGTTAGTTTATATATTTTATAAATAATTAAAAATACGTTTTTTTTTTAATCTTAGTCATAATAAAGTTGAAGAAACGGACGTGGTCGAGGATTAAGGAGTTTATCACCAAACGTTACGTTTCGATTATTTCGTGAATGATGTTACAGGTTACCAGTCCCCTATTTTTTGATATTTTCTAGTTCAGGAATCATTTCTACATTTTCTGCACTTTTTTCTAATAAAAAATTTATATTTTCTCAATCTAATGGGTTAAGTAATACGGGATTTGATAATATACATTTATATTTAAGTAATTGGATAAATTCTAAAAAAATATCATTTGAACTTTAAAATCATAAATTAATGATTTGACAAAAATTTGAGTTGTCAATCCCATTATCCTATTTATCAATCTCATTACTCTATTGTTAACAAAACCAATTTAAAATTTTGAAGTTCAAGTGGTATTTTTTTTAGATTTTCCCTAAGTAATTTGTTAAGTTCAAGTTATAGATGATATGGATAAAAAAAGGGGAAGTTACACTGAAGCCCATGGAAGGAAAAATATGAATAAATGGTCTCAGAAAATGTCCAAATTACTTTTAAGTCCCATAGGACCATTTTGTAATAAATTCTAGTTGGGAAAAGTCAGAAATACCCTTGTCAGATAAATGGAGAGAGGAATGAAAAATGTTATCAAATTAGAAGGGAACAGCTCTGGATATGGCAGGAAAAACAGAATGAAGATCATTAGCTATGGTTGAAGAGTAAGGTAGGGAATTGATGCCATCAACTCTCTTTTCTTCATTATTCCATTTGATTCATGTTTTCTGTTGAGTAGCTAAACAGATGTTTAGGTTTTCTTGATTTATCTTCGTTTTGATCTTGAAAAATGGAAAAAGTTGTTTGCTTTTTGTGGGTATTGTCCTTTATATGCTTGTAAACTATAAAGGCAAACCTAGGTAAATACAATGGATATGCTTTGGCTGTGGTTTTAATGTGTTTGGGTATAGTTTATTATGCTATATTTTTGCTATCATTATGCTCTGTTTTCTGGTTCATTGTGCTGTGTTTCTGCAATAGAAGGGTTAAAGAATGAAGATGATGGTGAAAGGTTTATGGTTACATAATCTGATGTGCAAAGGAAAAAAGATATTGTTAATAGGAATAGCAATAGTTATCAATGGAGGCTGTTGAACTTGTTCATGACAATTATAGGTCATATTTAAATGTTTTACTTGTGGTGTATGATGTTTGACAAGGGTTTAAAAAGTGTGTTATGTTTTTTGGTATTTTGTGCTATTTTTACTCATTAAAAGTGAGATTTAATAAACATGGTGTAAAAGTTAAGTGGTTGGAAGTCCTGATGTATGTAGTCAAAATGTGTTGTTTATAGGGGCAGCGATAGTTATTAATATAGCAGGTAAACTTGTTAATGACAATTGTATTATGCAGGTGGACAGCGGTGATGGCTAGCATGTCTGGCAAGAATCTACCATGTTTCGTTTGTATAGGGAGAAGGTTTGAAGTTAGTGGAGACGATAATATAACATATGTTGGGGGATTGATCAGATCTAGAACCATTAAGGAATGGACAAGTTATGAAAATTTTTAAATAATGATATCCTCCATTGTGGGAAAAGAGAGCGACGAACTTGTTATGAAGTTCACATTGACGTTTGATAGACAACATTTATGGACATACTAGATGATAAAGTAATTGAACATTTAATATGTGTGTGTGAGTGCGTGTGTACAATTATGTTCACATATTTGTATCCCACTTTCATTTATGAAAAGTTGTAATTTGATAGAAATTTTGTTGTCAGTGTATGGACCTGAAGTTGTTAGTGGACGCCCATTGACTTGTCAATGTAGGCACACGCAATTGTCAGTGGAGCTATAGGTTATGATCACATTGAAAAATAATAGTTTTTGTGCATATGTTTCTAGATTACCTCTGTTGTTGGTATTCAATATTAATTAGGTGGTCATATTATATGATTTGTCACTGATCACTCATGGACTTGTCAATGGAAAGCCATTGAATTGTCAGTAGAGGCCCCCGGAGTTGTAAGTGGAAGCCGATTGACTTGTCAATGAATGCCTATTAACTTGTCAATGGACGCCTATGTAGTTGTCAGTGAACGCCTAATAACTTGTTAACGGAGGCTCCTGAACTTGTCAATATATGCCTATTGAGTTGTCAATGGAGCCCATATGAATTGTCAAATGAGATTCCTGGACTTGTCAATGGAGGCCCCTGGAGTTGTCAGTGGAGGCTCCTCGACTTGTCAATGGAGGCTCCTCTACTTGTCAATTGACACCCATTGACAACTCCATTCAGGCCCAATGACTTGTCACCGGAGGCTCTTGGAATTGTCAATGGAGGCTCCTCGACTTGTCAATGGAGGCTCATCCGCTTGTCAATGCAAGCTCCTCCTATTCTCATTGGACAATATGTAAAGAAGAGCATCATATGTGCATTACATAACTTTAGCACTAACGTTAACTTATGAAAATGACTCTGTAATTCATAATTATAACAAGCATCTCAAGTACAACTTGTTTAAAGTTGATCATAACCAAAAACATCACATCTATACAATGTTATTACACTTGATCATTACAAAAAAATTACTATATTTACAATGAGTGTGCACTTGATTATTTAGAATAAGTGTGCACATGGCTATCACTCCATCCCAACCTCTTGTTGATAGTCCATCCCAACCTTCTAAGAAGTTATCAAACCTAGACTAATTGCATAGTGTAATATGTTAGTAATGACAAGTTAACAGCACTTCGTTTACAAGTTATTTTTCATAACGAAATTAAACTTACACATATTGCTCATCCCTTAGATCATCCCTTATTGCTGTTGTATTATTATCTTAATTTTGTCCTTCATTTACATAGACATGCCCACTTTCTCCACTAAAACTGATTAAATGTTCAATTGTTTTATCATCTAGTATGTCCACAAATGTTATTCTATCAAACGTCAATGTGAACTTCACAACAAATCCGCCGCTCTCTTTTCCCACAATAGAGGATATCATTATTTTAAACTCTTCATAATTTGTCCCTTCCTTAATGGTTCTAGATGTGACCGTTCCCCCAACATATGTTATATCAATATCTCAACTGACTTCAAACATTCCCCCTGTATAAAGAAAACATAGTAGATTATTGCCAGATGTGCTAGCCATCACCGTTGTCCACCTGCACAATACAGTTGTCATTAGCAAATTTACTAGTTATATTAATAACTATCGCTGTCCCTATTAACGACACATTCTCCCTACGTACATTAAGACTTCCAACCACACAACTTTCACACCATGTTCATTAAATCCCACTTTTAATGAGTAAAAACAACACAAAATACCAAAAAACGTAGCACACTTTTCATTCCATTGTCAAACATCGTTACACCACAAGTAAAATATTTAAATATGGCATATAGTTGTCATCAACAAGTTCAGCAGCCTCCATTGACAATTATCGCTGCTCCTATTAACAATATCTTTTTTCCTTCGCACATCAAGTTATGTAACCACAAACTTTTCACACTCATCTTCATTTTTTAGTCCTTTTATTGCAGAAACACAGTACAATGAACCAAAAAACAAAGCATAATGACAACAAAAATATAACATACTAAATCATACCCAAACACATTGAAACCACAGCCAAAGCATATCTATTACATTTATCTAGCTCTGCCTTTATAGTTTACAAGCATATTGAGGACAATACCCACAAAAAGCAGACAACTTTTTCCATATTTCAAGACCAAAACGAAGATGAATCAAGAAAATCTAAACATTTGTTTAGCTACTCAACAGAAAACATGAATCAAATGGAATAATAAAGACAAGAGAGTTGATGACATCAATTCCCTACCTTACTCTTCAACCATGGCCAATGATCTTCATTATCCAAAGCTATTCCCTTCTAATTTGATAACATTTTTCATTCCTCTCTCTGTTTATTTGGTAGGGGTATTTTTGACTTTTTCCAACAGGAATTTATTATAAAATGGCCCCATGGGACTTGACAGTAATTTAGACATTTCGTGGGACCATGTTTTTGTATGTTTCCTTCTATGGGACTGTAGTATAATTTTCCCTAAAAAATCAGTATAAAAATTCCCTTATTTTGAGTCCCACCCCGCTGAAATTCAGACAATTTAATAGCATCAAATAATTTGTTGAGGAAATCAGCGTATTTTTCTATAGCTGGTTAGCTTGATTTCATGACCCTAACTTAAAAATCACCATTTTTTGTCAATAATTTTCAGACATTCACGGATTATATCTAACTAACTAATCGAATTTTCTTAATAAATCACATATAACTTATTTGTTTGATGGATTATCCAACATCTATTTCAACTAATTTTATTTATTTATTGCAACATTTGCTATGCATATATTTATAAATTAAAATGATACTCCTCCTTTTTTTAATTAACGTAAGATATATTTATACAATTTGGATTGAACAAAAATATTAAATAATTTTGGGGATTAAAAAGGTAAAATAAATTACTTAATTATAACTTGTGTTATATGACATTTCTAAAATGTTTATGTATATCATTATATTATATATATAAGTTTATAATTAGCTCAAAAATGATAAAAATAAGAAATAAAATAAAGAAATGTTTTACATTTTGAACTAATATTTAGGTGTTACACTTGAGACAAGAGGAGTATTCACTTTTTTTTTTTTTTGGAGGTGAAAGTGTGAAACCCCTCATGTCAATGAGAGAGATGCCCGCGTTTTATATTTAATGTCATTTGAATTGGTATAATCTCAAATAACTTAACAAATTAAATTTAATTCATTATGAATAGCTTTTTTTTTTTTTTTTGTCAACTTCATTATGAATAGTTAAGACAGACATTTTTTTCCATGAATAGTTAATACAGATGATAGCTAGTCGTCCGCCAAATGATTCTCTTGCTTTATAATTATATAAATAAATAGTTTAGGTGAGGGCCAATACTACATAAATATTAGTATATCCATTAAAAAATCAGTAAACCATCTCCTTTTTTTGTTTTTTGGCCAAGTCAGTAAACCAACTCCTAACCCATATAACGTTCGTTTGGATGAGCGATTGTAATGCTTAAAAGCAGCTTTTCAATCGTAATTTAAAGTATAAGAGGTAAGTATGTGAGATGAGTTGTGTCTCGATCTACATAAAAAACAACTTATAAACAATTTGATCGTTAAAATAAACATGCCCATAATAATCCATTATGGTATATCTCTTCCCTGTACGGGACTTTCTTTTAATAATATGAAGAAAAATATGTGGCCGTGCATCTAGTTTTCAAAGTATGATAAAATAAATAAATAAATAAATAACATTTGATAATTAATGGAATATGACCATGCATTTATATTGTGGTCCACAGGGTAGACCTCAGTGAAAAGAAAATAATGGAGTTCATTTATGACGGCCTCTTTTTGTTGAAATGTATATTTGAGCGTGATATTATTGTCCATTAAATATTAAAAAAATACCTGCTCGTGTCCCTCCGAAAGTCCGAATACGTTTCGACTTTGAAGTTTGAACTTCAGGTCCAGTGGTCCACCAAACAATATTATTGTAGGCCCCACCAAGCTTGGCTACTTACGAAGAGAAAACTAGGGGTGTTTGGGATCAGGACGGATCAGGAAATACCATTCCCGATTCCGATCCTGAAAATCAGACAATTTTAGGAATTCTCAATCCTGGATTTGCTTTTTTTTTTTAAAAAAAATACCTATATTAAATTTTTTGTTGTGTTTCCTTTAGTCTTGTATAAATATATAATTTGTCTAATATCATATTGTACTAAATAAGTCTAATATAAATATATAATTAGTCCAATATATGCTTAAAGTTGTCGATTCAGCTACAAAAAGAATAAATACAAGAACAAAAAATTAGAATTATTTAATAAATAATAAATGAAATTAACTAAATAAACTAAAACAATAGATATTACCTTAAGGATGTTAAAAATTTTCACATTTTATTTTACATTTGGTCTTATTTTCTTAAATATTTTTAAAAAATATACATGTGTATATATATATTTTCGGGATCAGGAAGTCCTATTTCCAAATTTTTCCCGATCCCGAAATCACATTCCCAATTCTAAAATTTTCGGGATGGGAAGGTCGGGACGGGAAATTGATGAACACCCCTATAAAAAACGAAGAGACTGATCTACTTTCTACCGTATAAAATATTACTCAGTATATTAAAAAAAAAAGGCCCAAAATTATCAAATAGAAAATAGAAAACATTATATGCTAATGGTTTTTATATTTATCTTTCAAAATTGGATTTTTTTATGTTCGAAAAAATAAATTGACACAATGTATTGGAAGAGAAATAATAATTAAATAATATAAAATGAGTATGATAATGAGATGCATACTTCAGATGGAAACATGTCATATTGGATCACTCTCTTTTTAAATAATGTTGGGGGAGTGAATGAATGTATAAATTTGTGTAAGATATTATGAAGATTATTATCATATGTATTTCAATCAATACTCAATAGGATACAAATTTTACCAAGGTAAATGAAATATAGCGCTCGTTTGGGATATTTGATTTTTTATTTATAAGTGCTTATAAATCGTAATTTATAGTATACAAAGTAAGTATATGAGAAGGGTTTTATCTCGACTTACGTAATAAACACTTATTATAAAAAAATAAGTTATCTCAAACTCCCCTATAAACAATTAATGTACATATGTTGGAAACATAATCTCGTACGTTATTTACATGATATCAAATTATCAATATCAACCATTATTTAATACCTACTATATATGTGAACTAGAGTAATCTCCATGTGCATCACACGGGACGATATTTATTATTCAATGTTGTTTGCAAAATATAAATTATCCAAACACATTATCAAAAGCCATGCATTTTTTTTACCCCTCTGTACAGTGGAAAAAAAATTAATAAATTAATTATACGCAAAAATTACGTTCATGTTTTGTGTGGTAAATTTAAAGAAAAGATAAAAATTATGTTACAAAATTTATTCCATTGCATAACCAAGATTTTTTTTTTGCCCGACATAACTAAGATTGGTAGTATTGGCGACATCTCTATAAACACAAGAAAATGTGTAGTTCAAGTTGTGTCCAAACACATTATCTTTAAAAGATATTATACAACCCTTAAGTAAATTAAAAAGCTGCACTCCCTAAGATTAAATAAGTCATTCCTACAAAAAATATGGTGACAGAACAATATAAAGATAATAGTACAACTCAAGAGAAGAGAGAGGAGGGGATCTCAGGATGAAGCTTAGTGTCACATGTCCTCGGTGCATATTGACTATACACCAAACATTGCTTTCTATATGCAGAGGACATTTGATCATTAAAGAGTCTTGATGGTCATTGAAGAAGGCCTTGTGACAATTAAATTAGCATTTACGAAATATTGTCTAATGGTGGTTTAATGCAATTGAAGCTATTAAAACTAGTTAACAATGTAATGAAAACGATAAAATAAAACACAAACGTTTCATAATCAGTT
The DNA here is from genome assembly GCA_963210345.1 of Inga oerstediana. Classification (NCBI taxonomy): domain Eukaryota; kingdom Viridiplantae; phylum Streptophyta; class Magnoliopsida; order Fabales; family Fabaceae; genus Inga; species Inga oerstediana. Next base: position 54,776,816 of record OY723407.1, on the reverse strand, counting down.
TCTGTGTTCATCACAATGATAAGAATCAAGTTCTAGAGCTCATCACTGGGTAAGATCTGCACAATTCAAATAGTTTTTTAATGATATAAATTTAAGAATTTTTAACTAATGATTTTTAAATAAAAAAATCATTTTTATGAATAACTGACGGTTAATTAGAGAATATCGTTATTTTAGATTCTGTATATATTAAAATATTTTAAAAAAATTTATAGTAAAAATATTTAATTTGAATCATTCAAATTAAATTTCAGTGGTCTGTGGTGGTTAAAATTGGTTCCTAATAACACGTTTGGTTCGATTTCACGAGAGAAGATTACAAGTAATCTATATACAACAAACTGATTATAGTATTTGATTGTGCTTATATAATGTAAAGATGATTACATTTATTAATCTTAATTATATCATTTAGTGTAATTAGAAATTATACTACTATGACTAATAAATATGGATGCATAAATTCTATAATCAGGTGAAAAAGACACTAAGACCAAAAGAGTAATGTGTTCTCCAATATTATAAAGCTGACGCACAAGTTTTTGTTCCTTCGCAAGCAAGTTGTGCTAGAAAAAGTTGATAATTAATTTTACGTTCTATGATCAAATCTCTCGTCATAATATGTACAATAAAGACACAACAAAAATCTGAAGGCAGGAGTATATCTTTGATCCTTTAGCTTCATACAAGATTTTATTTTATCCCTCAATTTTATAAAATATATTTTCAATCCTTTAATAATCCTAGCATTACCAGTCTCAATATTAATTTTTGTATCAATATGTATTATTTTTAAAATTTAAACCTGACATCTTAACATTTAAGAATATTTTTTCCACCTTTAAAATTTTATTAACATTTTTTAATAAAACTAACAGTATTAGAATTAAAATATTGAAAAAACTGTTGAAAGTGAAACATCACATAAAGTTGAGGGATGATATATTTCTCCGGTCTTACATGTAAGACCGGGTTTATAGTATGGAGATAATATCAAGTTTTGTCAGTTTAAATCAACTTTATTTTAATAATCTGATATTAAGGATAAAAACATATGACGTGTATTTGAAATAAAAGAGCGTACGCATATCCATTATGAGTCTTTGGACTCGACGTCTCACAACAATCCTCATTTCAAGCCATGTAGCTCTTGTCCATCCATGTGCCAATATCCGTTAATACCCATTAATACTATGTTCGTTTGGAATAACTTATTTTTGGATAATAAGTGCTTATAAATCGTGATTCACGATATTACAAGGTAAGTATGTGAGAAGAGTTTTATCTTGGCTTGCGTAATAAGCACTTATATTTAAAAAATAAGTGCTCCCAAACATACACAGTTGCAAATAATTTGCTTTCATTAATTTATTCTCTTTTTGTTCTCTTCTTTTAATTTCCTTTATTAGACACAACACCTGATTGATGAGCTTTAACAACTAGTAACAACAATAAATATGTCATCTTTCTAATATGAATTATATTACTCTCTTACCAAAGTAAATTATTATAGTATTGATTTCTAATGTTACCTCTAAAAAAATTTCACTTCTATCTTTATTTCTTCTTCTTCTTCTTTTTATAGACATTCATTTATAACTAGAGTAAACTAATTCAATTCTTATTATGAAACTTTAAAAATGATTTTACTTTTAAACTCTTCCCATATCTCTAAAAAAAAAATTGAACTTTTTTTCTTAAAAAATTATGGAATTTATAGGAATTTTATTTTTATTTTCCAAGCTCACAAAATTTTAATTTTTGCCCTTTTGCTTTATATTTTGAAGATATAACTTGTGAGAGTGTGGTCTGTAACACCTCAAATTTAATTCACCAAGAGTATATTGTGAATATTTTATATATTTAATAAAATAGTGAATATTTAAGGCCAAAGGAATTAAATATTGAAAATTGAAACTGAACAGTGTTTTCAGTGAAATCGCTTGTGAGGCAGTAAGTTTGTCATATGATTTTAGAAGACTAAATGATGAGTAACAATTATGAAATTTTACAGGATTAAAGTAGACATTTTAAGTTTTAATTTGATATATCATATGAATCAATTGAAGCTATGTGCAAAGAGTTATGAATTTTTGAAGTTAGTCCATAAAATATGGAAAGTTTTTGGAGCAGCGGTCAAAGAAATGAAATCTAGGAATGATATGTTTTCAATTGGCTAAATACCATATTTTTTCTTGAAACTAGACTCAATAAGGGTTCCATATCCTTTGGAATCACTTCAAAACGATGTCTACAAAATTAGTTATGATTTTTTAAAGTTAGAACAAAAAATCTGCCAGAATTGGCATTATTCCAAAAATTGAAAATAAAATATGTTAGAAATTAATTAATGGAATTAAAGACGCCAAGTGTCATTATCCTATGGAATGGGATTAGTTTATAATTGATTTTCCAAGAGCACATGTCTAATTGCAATAAAATAATGTTTCTTGGACAAAGTAATGATGAAAATGGTACACTACTTGAGTCCATGGTTAGATTAGTCGAAAGAAAACTCATTTGGTTAGAAGAGTATTAAGGGGACGGTTTTTGAGGCTCATCAAGGGGGAGGAAATTAGTTCAATCCTAATGGGAAACCTAATGACATAGTTGGAAGAAGATAAGACCATTTGACAAGTGTCAACACACGATGCAATCTTGAAAATCAAGGGATGAGAGCAATTGAAGTTATTTCATTAAACACATTTCCCTTCCTCTTCCCATGCTCATTTCGACCAGCTAAGAGGAAAGGAGGGGGGGGGGGGGAGGGGGGGAGAGAAAGAGATCGATCTTGGAAGAGTTCTTGAGTTCTAGAGAGAAGAAGATTAAGGTAAGAAATTGATTTCTTGAGCATTCCTCTTGTGATTTTACTTAGAAACCTTCTCTAAACTCCTCTTCTTCATGAAATCTATGATTTTGAAGATACATTTTTTAGCTCAAGGAGAGAGAGAGGAGGACATTTAGAAAGAAAAAATCCAAGGACTCAAGAGGAAACTTCATAAATCTTAGATCTACACAAGTATATTGTTCTTATTGATGTTGGTTGTTGGATTTAGTTATTTTTGGTTGAGTTGTAAATTTGGAAAAGCCCTAACCCTGAGGGGTATATTGCTCAAATTTCTTTGAATCATGATTAAGATATGTTTAAATGAGTTAATAAGGGATTAGAAGTGAAAAAGTACAAATTTTGGAAGCTAAAACACAAAAAGTCCAATTTTCCCTTTTTCATGAGAAACTTTCAGCCAAGATCAGATCTGGGGGAAGGAACTGGATTTTCATGAAATATATGGTTCCATTGGATTCAGTAGGTAAAAATAGGTGGGGTTACAGTTGGTCACTTTTTCGGAAAAAGCCAAAAAAACATAATTATGAAAACGCCCCTAAAACCCTAAATCGAGGCTGTCAAGGGTATTTTCATAATTTGACATTGAATTTGGTGATTTCGAACCAAGAAATGGATTCCTTAGGCGAAAATATATAAAGATAACCCTAGTCAAAATTTTGAAAAAAACGTGCCATCGGGCCAGATATAGCTGGGGTCCTAGGGGCATTTTGGTAAATTTTTACCATAGACTAATATTAGCACAAGAAGCACTATGGAAGAGTCTAAAATAATACTTGGATAGGTTATGACCTATTTCTTGTACATTTAATATTTTAGGACCGAGTCGAAAGCCGGAAGTAACACGTTTTACGAGGCACATTAAAAAGGGGTTGAAAGAACTTTGAGGTAGGAACGTTATCCTTCATACATCATGTCATAATTATGTGATTATGTGGATACCATTGTTTGTAAATGCGTTTTATTAATCAACATGGTTTGCCTAGATAGGGGCATTTTGTAATACCCTGAAATTTGGAATTTGAGCCTTGAGAATATGTAATACCCTAAATTTTAAGATTGGAGGCTTGAAAAAAAGCCTAAATTAAGCGGACTGCTAAGCCTCAGTTTAGCATGTGTCCCAAATCTATTATCTAATATTTCTTATATCTTTGAGATATTAAAGAAAATAAAATGGTTAATTTTGAAGAAAATAATTATGTTTTCGATGAAATCACCTATGAGATAGTAAGCTTGTCATGTGATTTTGAATGAACAAATTATGATCCAAAATTATGAAATTTTACAGTATGAAAGTAGATATCCTAAGCTTTAATTTTATAGGTCATATGACTTAATTAGAGCTACGTACAAAAAGATATGAATTTTTGAAGTCAGCACAGAAAAACTGTGAAATTTCTGGAACAATATACAAAGATTGAAATTCTGGGAATTTTGTGACTCCATCTAGCAAAATTCTATATTTTTTCTTGAAACTAGACTCAATAAAGGTTCTATGGGCTTTGGAATCACTCCAATTCGAGTTTTCTAAAATTAGTTATGATTTTTCAAAATTTGGGCATAAAATCTGCCAGAATTTTGTAAAATTTCGAAAATGGAAAAATAATTATTGGATAATTATATTATCTTATAAAATATTTTTTTTATCATCTTCCTCCTCCCATTTTCGTCAGTTTTGTTGCAACAAGAGAGAGGAAGTGTAGAATTTTGTAGAGAGAGAAGGATAAGAGAAACTTCTACGATAGGTTGGTTTCTTCGGTAAATCTTTACTTAACGTGTATAACTCCACTCCTAAGCTATTATTCTATGTGGATTAAGGTTCTGAAGCTCAAACCTTACTCTTGGGAGCTTAGGGTTTTCAACTAAGAAGAGGAAAAGCTAGGGGAAGTTTGAGGTAACTAACAAACTCCCGTATATTGACTATTTTGGTTATTGTAGACAATTTAATCGGTGAAATTTCGCCAGATTGTCTTTGTTTGTAAATTTGGAAGATGGGTTGGCCTAGAGGTTATGCTACCCAAATTGGTACTGAATGGTAGTTGTAACCTAATGGAATAGTCAATAAAGTGGTTAGGAGTATAAAGGAATACGTTTACGGAGCTGAAACCGAAAAACCCCAATTTTCCTCGAAGTTCCTATAAGTTTTAGCTAGCTCAAGAAATGGGTCTTAGAGTTACATTTTCAATGATTTGATAGTTCCATTGAGTTCATAATGAAAAATTAGGTGGGGTTACAGTTGGTCACTTTTTCGGAAGAGGCCGAAAAAGTATAATTACGAAAATTCCCCTGAAACCCTTAAAGTGGGGCTGTCAAGGGTAATTTTATAATTTGACATTGAATTAGATAATTCTGAGTCTGAAAATGGATTCTTTGGACAAAAATATGTCAGAATAGCCCATATCAAAATTTCAGAAAAAGTACAGTCGGACCGGGTACGGCGGGGCCGAACGGATCCTCGAGTCCTCTCTCTCTAGGCGTCCTCCTCTCTCTCTCCTTGAGCTCAAGATGTGTCTTCTTAACCATTGATTCCATAAAGAATAAGAGTTTAGAGAAGATTTCTAAGCAAAATTACAAGAAACTCTTAAAAAATCACACTTACCTTAAGCTTCTTTTTCTTCCTTCTCTCTAGAACTTGAGAGCTCTTAAACTCTCTCTCTCTCTCTCTCTTCTTTCTCTTGTGTTGGACGAAAATGACAAGGGAAGAGGAAGGAAGAGTGTTTTATAAAATACCTCTAATCCCCTTTAATCACTTGATCTCCATCTATGCATCACATGGTAACACTCGGCATTAGCTTTATCTCTTTCCAATTGATGTCATAAGGCTTCAATTAGCCTTGAACTAATATTCCTTCTCTTTTGGTTAGCTTAAAACCGTCCCCCCTTATATCTTCACTAACCAAATGGCTTCTTCCAACTAATCCAACTATGCATTCAATTGTTGTACCATAGTCATGATTACTTTGCAAAAGTAACATTATTTTAACACAATTAGGCATGTGCTTATCTTCATCAATTATAAACTAATCTCGTTACCATATGATAATGACACTTGGCATACTTATTAGCCAAATAATTATTTCTCCCTCTTATTTCTTTATTTCAAAATTTATACAATCACCATTACAACTTTCTTTTTCAAATTCACAATAGTTAGCAATTTTGGCAGATTTTTTGACCAAATTTTGAAAAATCATACTAAATTTGTAGACATTGTTTTGGAGCGATTTCAAAGGCTATGGAACCCTTATTGAGTCTAGTTTCAAGAAAAAATATAGTCTTTTACTATATGGAAGCAAATCATTCTCAGATTTTCAATCTTTGCATTCTGTTCCAGAAAATATTCAATTTCGCTGGGCAAATTTTAAAAATTCATAACTCTTTGTACATAGCTTCAATTGATTCATATGACCTATCAAATTAAAGCTTAGGATGTATACTTTCACCTTGTAAAATTTCATAATTTTTTCTCATCATTTGTTCTTCCAAAACTATATGACAAACTCACTGCCTCACAGGCTATTTCACTGAAAACACTGTTCACCTTTCAATTTTTCAATATTTAATTCCTTTGACTTTAAATATTCACTATTTTATTGAATATATAAAATAATCATAATATATTCTTGGTGAGTAAAATTTGGGGTGTTACATACTCCCCCGGTCCTAATATAAGACCCAATTGAATTTTTTTAAAAAGATTAAAGAAGATAAATAAGTTACTTAATTATATCAAATATTGTGTATTATTAGATTATATATCAGTTTATAAGTCATACAAATTAATTTGGAAACACACACACACACACACACACACACTTTAAAGTAATTTAATTAACTTCCTTAAATTAAACTTTCAAAAAAAAATTAATTGAATCTTATATTTACTATAGGAGACAATACATAAAAGATTGGGATTCATTACAACAGTTAAGGAAATGAAAGACACATATCTGCAAGTAATAAAAACTCAAATCATCTATTTTCTACTAGTAAACACTGCAAGAGATCAAATTTAATTTTAAAGGAATTCAAGAAGGTGAATTATTAATGTACATATTGAGTAGTTTTTTCAAAACCAAATTTTATATTTCGTAGTTAAGTGAAACTCAGAAACATAACTTTCAAAGATGGAATACCGAAATTACTTCAAATACTAAAAATATCAGGTATAGTGGAGTGTAGCTAGGTAGATGGCATTATTATATCACATATACTATAGAAGACAAAGTTCATGATTAAGAGTCCAAGCTGCCGAAAGTAATATATATGTGTATATGCATTATTGGGGTAGTTTGGCTGTTTGTGACATTATTATTAATTATTAATGTTGCATATGATTATATTTCAGAGGTGGGTCGGTGCCTTCTTATGCATGCATTAGATCATAATCACATATAAGAATTATAGAAGTAATATTAATAACAATAAAATTATACTAAAAACAAACTCACATGTAATCATATATATTTAGTTATATACATATGCATATCTTTTAGTATTCATCCTTTTTTAAATTCTTGTTTGGAGATAGTTTCCTGTTGGATTTACATTATCTCTAACAAAACTGAGACGTTCATATTTCAATATATATACGTTAAAATGATTAAGATATTTGTTTTAAAACTAAAGGTGAGTATGTATATTGCATAGAGTTTTAAAATAATTAAGCAACATTGTTCATAATGGAAAATACTTAGATCAAGTTCTTTATATCTATTTTGTCAAGTTCTTCAATCAGACCATGTATTATATTTTTGAATTATTATCATTTCACTCTAAACCGACATGAAAAAAAAAATAGCACACATGGTCTTATACATGTGATTAGTGAACTTGATGCAATGAATATAAAGAATTTGATGTATGGTCCGTTCATAATTTAACAAATTACAGTTATAACTTCGAATATACACGCACACATTAATTGAAATGATTAAATATATTTGAAATAATTAATAATTTTTAACGACACTGCCTTGAATCTAAATATTTAAGAGTATGAATGACAGTTATGACACTCATTTGTTAGACAAGTTAGATTTTATTTAAACCATTGTTCCCATTTAAAATTTTTATTTTTAAATAGTTCTGTTATTACCTTTGCAGTTGACTAACAACACAAACTATTTTGATTTTGTACATTGCATTTTTTCAGAACAAATAAAATTGTAATACAATATGAACAAGTCAAAGATAAACATGATGCTCATGTCCTCCTATCGGGGTATAACAAGAAAGCGCGCATTGATGAGAGTATTGCTGAACTGTTAGGTTTTAATTTGGAGAAGAAATTAAAATTGTTGGTAGAGATATCTGGACATTCAACACGTGTATACTTACGTCAGCATCACATTTATTTGGTCTAAGAACATTATGGATTATATCAGAGATTTCTCCAGTGAGATGAAATTTCCAGAAGATTTATCACCCCCAGACTTATCTCCATTGATTGGATATCTTTCAAATTTCTTAAGTAAAATTAATTAAAGGTTATTGAGATTTAAGAATTAAAAAAATTAGACCATACGAATTATTTCCCTTTAAAATCTGACATTATTTCATTGTAGATTAATCATGCCTAGTTTGATACGGTAGAAGAGTTTTTGATAGAATTGGAAGTAGAAATAGAAGTGGAAGAGAAGGTGGAAGTGAAATTTAAAGTGTGTTTGGTATGACATAGGAAATGAGATATAATTTTTAATTAGAATATGCATTAATAATAGATAAATACTAAAATACCCTCAAGAAAAAAAAATCTCTCCCACCAAAAACCAACCTATCGAACATCCCACCTGCCAAAAATGCATCCACAACAAAATGGTCATCAAAACGTGTTCTCCAACAAAAAAAAAAATCAAAACTTGTCCACCACCATTTTCGGAGAAATCAAATCAAACCCAATCCTAAAAAATTAATCTAAACAATAGAGTATTTGGTTCCAAAAAAATCTAAACAATAGAGTAAACACCATAGCAAATGGTTATTGGAACTTATCCACCACCGATGAGGGTGAAGAAGAGCTTCGGCTAGATCCCTCGTCGCAACTTCTCCAATCTAAATCGTGACCTTTGCCTCATGAGCTCTGTAACCCCCTACCTTAATAGCCAAATTTATAGTTCGAGAATGCGTCATTAAGTTAAAATAGAGACCAGTGGTTAACTTAAAAATTTTCCAAAACTTGTTTAGTGTAGTCTCACATTCACATCTCGAATATAATTGGTCTGTCCAGTTCGGTTTCATTCATACATATCAGAGTGCAACCAAAATTCCTAACAACGCTCAGGTTTTGTTACTTAATAAAGGGTTTACAACGATTAGTTTCCCATACAGGGGATTACACAACACTATTCAATATATACAACATGTGCAACTAATCCCCAACAAAATATGACAACCAACTACCAAAATTAAAACTCCTAGCTAGAAGCTCTAACCGCCCTTCATTACTTGCTTTTCCTTTGAACCGCTTGCCCTTGCTGTAGGTTAGTCATTGGAAAGAATGAGATTCAAAAGAATCCCAGTAGTAACAATTCACTTATAACATGTACAATCACAAAGCATGTAAGCAAATCACAACAACAACAACACAACGGCATTTCTGCAACAGCTTTCATTGCATTCACAACGGCATATTTCACAACAGCATGTTTCACAACAGCACAACAACGGCATTTCACAACGGCAATGTTACATCACGGCATATTCAATGAAATGACATATATGCTAGGCATCATACACAAAATAAGAGAGAGAGTCACTACCTTGTTCTTTCCGCTCGTGCACTGGCACTGGTTTATCACGTGCAGGGCAAATGTCAAATCCTATAATTAGAATTACGGGCGACATGTTATTACTTAATCCAATTCTTTAATTCAAATACTCAAGTTGGTTATCATTAGGGACATTAATCAAATCAACTAAGGAGTTAAAGTGGTCAATTAACCTAAAAGACCAATTCCTAACCTCAAAGTTCAACAATACTATATTATGCCATTACATCTTCAATTTTCGCATAAGAGACCAAATCTGCCAGAATTTTCTCCAGACTTTGAAAAATCATAACTAATTCTACAAAAATTGAAATGCGGTGATCCCAAGTCCTATGGAAAGCTATTGAAGTCCTCTTCATAGGAAAAATATGAATCTTTACTGGAAATCACCACACAATTCCAGAATTACACAAAATCCCACACTGCTCCAGAATTAAGTCCAGTTTCGACATCAAACTTTGGGCAACCAGAACTCAGCTCAAAAAACGAAATGACACAAAGTATATGTCCATTTTGAAGCTTGGAATGTGAACTTTAAGACTGGAAAGTTTCCTAATTTTTAGAGATCATTTGGTTATCCAAAAACACCACACAAGTAGAGTACCTCGCTGGAATTCTGTACAGGCTGAAAATCCAGATTTTCATTTTGAGTTTCAATGACCCAAAATTCACAACCCAAGGCTATTCCCACATAATTTTTCATGTAGAACACAATGGTAACATCAAAATGAACAAATTCCCACTCATTCTCCATGTCCTGTTTTGGCAGAAAATTCAGAATAAATTCCAACAATTACCAACTCCCAATTTCAGCATCAAACTTATGTCAAATGGTTTCCAATCATCATAAACCACCAATAACACAACCAAAACATCATGAATTACCCAAACCCTTGTTTGACCAAAATCAGGGCAGATTTACAGATGCCCAAAAACTCATTCAACCAACACAACCAATAGCTCAAATTGATGCTAATACTCACCTAGTGCTCCTCCTTAAGTTCTTTCTTTGATTCTTCAGCTTTTGTTCTTGCAAGGTGGCTGAAAACTCCTCTTCTTCAAAAACAAAAACCATAGAAATGAAGCTAAGGAAGAGAGGAACAAGTTTCATGAAGGACTCTTGAGCCATAGATGAGGTTAAGGAGGTGCAAATCAAGATTAAAGTCTTACCTTCACTTGCTCCTTCTTGCTCTCTCGGGTTGCACTGCTGAACCGACTTAGAGAATGAGAGAGAGAGTGAATAATAATCAGATTTTCCTTTCCCTTATCACTTAAAGAGGCAGCCGAAATTGTGGTCCAAAGGTGGTAAAAAGTTGTGGTCAAAATTGATTCTCCAAGTCTTTTCTTTATTCATGTGTTGGACGTCCAAAATGTGCCAAAAAATCTTTGCTTCATCTTTTCTCTTTCTTTCTTGATGACATAGCCGAAATAATTGACTTGAGGGGAGGGAATTTATTGATTAAATGCTTACTCTATCTCTCTTAGCATTTCCTTGACCGAAATGAAGAAGAGAAAAAGTGATAAAAGACTTAGCATGAGATTGTTGACCAAGTCCTCATCTTTTATAACTTGGTCCAATTGCTTCCATAAGTCATATTTAATAGCCAATAGGTATTTTTCTCTTGATTTTCCCCCTTGTCATACGTGAATCATGGCCTTTTGAAGAAGAAGATGATCTTGTAAAATAACATCTTGCAATATAATATTTAGTTGCCAATTTTGCATGTGAAATTTAACTAAAGTCATAACAAAATTTCCAGAGGTAATTCTGTCATTAATCCCATCATCTATTCAGTACATTTAGTCCTTGAGTACATTTTGGGATATTACAATTCTCCCCCCGTACAATAAATTTCGTCCTCGAAATTTGTTACACAACTTGAGCCATAAACTCCGGATAACGTCTACGCATATCCGCTTCCACTTCCCAAGTTGCTTCTCTTTCTGTTATTCCCTTCCAGATCACTTTCACAAATGGAATGCTTCGGTGTCTGAGCCGTCGTTCTTCTCGATCAATGATCTGCTCTGGCTCTACCGCATATGTGAAGTTGTCTTGTAATTCGACTTCTTCATATTCAACTATATGAGATGGATCCGGTTGGTACTTCTTCAGTTGGGAAACGTGAAACACATCGTGGAGCCTGCTCAAGTTTGGGGGTAGGGCTATTTTATAAGCAACAGGCCCAATTCTCGCAAGAATTTCAAAAGGACCTATATACCTTGGGCTCAGCTTCTTTCGTTTGATAGCTCTCCCGATGCCCGTAACTGGTGATACTCTCAGAAAATCATGATCACCCACCTCAAACTCTAGAGGCCTTCTCCTCTTGTCAGCGTAGCTTTTCTGTCGACTTTGTGCTGCAAGAAGCCTCTTACGGATGATTTGAATCTGCGCTGAGGTTTGATTAACAAGCTCCGGCCCATAAAGTTTCCTCTCAGATAACTCATTCCAGCACAAGGGTGATTGGCACTTTCTCCCGTACAACGCTTCATACGGCGCCATTTGAATGCTCGCATGATAGCTATTGTTGTAAGCGAATTCAGCAAGTGGAAGAAAGCGATCCCAATTCCCTTTGAAGTCAAGAACACAAGCTCGCAACATATCCTCTAGTGTCTGGATAGTCCTTTCTGATTGACCATCTGTCTGAGGATGATAGGCCGTGCTGAATCTCAATTGAGTTCCCAATGCTTCATGCAACGCCTTCCAAAATCTCGAAGTGAATCGGGGATCACGGTCGGAAATGATGTTCTTCGGTATGCCATGGAGTTTCACAATCTCTCGGATATAAATCTCTGCTAGCTTGTCCGGAGAGTAACCAGCATTGATCGGTATGAAGTGCGCTGACTTCGTTAACCGGTCCACAATTACCCAGATCGCATCATAATTCCTGATCCTGGGCAATCCCACCATAAGGTCCATGGTCACACCTTCCCATTTCCATTCTGGAATCTCAGGACTTTGAAGCAAACCAGGCGGTCGTTGGTGCTCAATCTTTACCTTCTGGCAAGTGAGACACCTCGCTACATACTTTGTCACATCACTCTTCAAACCCTGCCACCAATACATAGACTTCAGATTATGATACATTTTGGTCATACCAGGATGAAGAGTATATGGTCTCTTGTGCGCCTCATCTAGAATCTTCTGTCTCAACTCCGCCTTAAGTGGAACACAAATTCTCTTCTGATAGCGAACTAGTCCACTAGGTGATAGATCATAGCCCTGAGCCTCTCCCCGTTCAATTCTAGCCATATTCCGCTGTATCCAGCCATCTTGTCTCTGAGCTTCTTCAATCTCAACCCTCAGATCACTTTCCCCTTGGGAAACATTATAGTTAGCACAGACGATCTGGTTTGACAAATTCAAGTCCCGAAAATTTTCTATCAATTTCACCTCTTGAATCATCATTGCTGCAACTAGCACTGTCTTTCGACTAAGAGCATCAGCGACGACGTTAGCTTTACCCGGATGATATTTGATCTCCAGGTCGTAATCTTTCAGCAACTCCATCCACCGGCGTTGTCTCATATTCAACTCTTTCTGATCGTACAAATACTTGAGACTCTTGTGGTCGCAGTACAGTTCTACCGTCACACCATACAGATAATGCCGCCATATTTTCAATGCAAACACAATCGCCGCAAGCTCCAGATCATGAGTGGGATAGTTCATTTCATGAGGCTTTAGCTGTCGGGAGGCGTAGGCCACCACTCGTCCCTACTGCATAAGGACACACCCCAACCCTTGCTTACTCGCATCACTATACACAACATAAGTCAAGCTAGGATCGGGTATAATCAACACCGGTGCCGTGGTCAACCTCTCCTTCAGCTCAACAAAACTATTTTCACAACGTTCATCCCACTTAAACGGCTGATCTTTTCGCGTGAGCTTGGTCATCGGCAAGGAAATCCGGGAGAAATTTTGAATAAATCTCCGGTAGTAACCAGCAAGACCCAGAAAACTGCGTATCTCAGCAACAGTTTCTGGCCTCTTCCAGTCAAGTACTGCTTCCACTTTACTGGGATCCACCGAGACCCCTTCTTGCGAGATAACATGGCCCAAGAATTTTACTTCTGGAAGCCAAAACTCGCACTTACTCAACTTGGCATAGAGCTGCTTTTCACACAATATCCCCAACACAATTCTCAAATGATGCTCGTGCTCCTCCCTACTCTTAGAGTAGATCAGAATGTCATCGATAAACACCACTACAAATTGGTCTAGGTATTGTCGAAAGACACGATTCATGTAATCCATGAATACAGCAGGTGCATTAGTTAGGCCAAAGGGCATTACTAGAAACTCATAGTGCCCGTACCTAGTTCTGAAGGCAGTCTTCGGTACATCTTCTGCTTTCACTCGTAGCTGATGATAACCCGACCTTAGATCAATCTTCGAAAATACACAAGAACCAGACAGTTGATCTAGAAGGTCATCGATTCTTGGGAGTGGATACTTGTTCTTAACGGTTATCTTGTTCAATTCTCTATAATCCACACACAGTCTTAGACTCCCATCTTTCTTCTTAACAAACAATACTGGAGCTCCCCACGGTGAAACACTGGGTCAAATGAACCCCTTTTCAAGTAAGTCTTCAATCTGCTTCTTTAGCTCCGCCATTTCATTTGGGGCCATTCGGTATGGGGCTTTTGATATAGAACCAGCTCCAGGCACAATTTCAATTGGAAACTGCACTTCCCTTTCCGGAGGTAATCCGCTAAGATCATCCGGAAAGACCTCAGGGAACTCTCTTACCACGGGTATACTTTCTAAGGTTTCTTCTATCTCTCCCTGCACAGAAAAGAATACCATATACCCCTGGCACCCCTTCTCTAGATATTTCTCAGCTTTAGCTGTTGAGAGGAAGTTTAAACTAGAATTCGCATTATCATCCTTATAGGAATTAGGATACACTATTTTCTTGTTTCCACAATCCAGCAATACATTATTCGCCGTCAACCAATCAAAACCCAATATGACTTCTAATTGGTAGAGCGGCAGACAAATCAAATCAATAGTAGACTCATGCCCCTCAACAGTTATTACACAGTTCAAACAAGCCTCAGCTGTCACAACCTTGACACCCATCGGCGTCGACACAACCAAATCAAATGGCAGTTTATGAACATGTAACCCCAGGCGCTTCACACAGTCATAGGCAATGAAGGAATGACTTGCACCCGAATCAAATAAAGCTTGCAGTAAACTACCATTGATAAAGATTTTACCTTGAATCAGGTCGGGGGACTTCCGGGCTTCCTCGTGTGTCATGGTGAACACCCTGGCCCGATTCCTAGGCCTTTGCTCTGTCGGCGGACGTCTGCATTCAGTAGCAATGTGTCCTGGCTGTTTACAGTTATAACAAACTACTTGCCCCGTACATGTTCTGCCAGGATGTGCCCTCCCACAACGAGTGCATGTCAATATTGTTGGGGGTTTCTGATTATCACGACCCTCATATTGATAAGGCTTCTTACCACTATCCTTAGCTGAGAACCCTTGTCCCTTCCGCTTTTGGGAAGTATTCCCCTTACTAGGCTCACTGCGGTTGCTAGTAGCTTTGGCAGGATACAAATCTCTCAGATTGTTTTCTGTGATTCTGCATTCTTCAACCGCTTTATTGAACTCAGTAAACAAATGAGTGGCCAATCTCTTTCTCAGTTATCGTCTTAAACCACGAATAAGCATGTCTGAACTAAATTCTTCGTCATCCATTCTCCGAAGATAGGAGGAATACCGTGACAACTGGACGAAACGAGACAGATACTCATCAAAGGTCTCCGTGTCTCCTTGTTTGACATTTAGAAATTCAGTTTCCTTCTCAAGCCTTACTGACTTAGGGAAATATTTCTCGTTGAACTGTCGTTGAAACACTTCCCAGGTCAGTGGTACATTGCGGCTTTGAAGTGTTAGGGCGATATTCCGCCACCAACGATCTGCATCTCCTTCCAACTTGTACACTGCTAACCGCGCTTTCACCTCTGATGGGCATTCAAGAACCTCGAAGATCTTCTCTAGTCTGTTCAACCAGTCTTCAGCTACTTGAGGATCAAATCTGCCTTTAAACACCGGAGGTAGATGTTTGCAGAATTTGGAGACCCAATATTGCAGATCTCTCTCGTCACGGGCTGGTACTCTATGTAACTCTGGGTTTGGTTCGGTGTGAGGAGGTGACTCTGGAGGTCTAATGGACCCTTCAGCGGTTTCCTCATGGCGGGTCTCTTCTTGAGTTTCTTCGTGAGTAGACTGGCCGCGGTCTTCGTTGCGTTTTGCCCTTTCCTCTCTGAGCTCTTCTCTCAGCTCAGCTATCATATCTCTTTGATCACGAATCAACCCCATCATCTCTCGCATAGGGTCTGGTGGATTGTCATTAAGCTCCACCTCCACTTCTGGTTCTACTCTTCTATTTCTCGGGTGAACCATTGTGTCTTTCAATTCTACAATGATTCACCATGTCAGTATCATAACAAATGTATACACATAGTCCTTAAATCTTGTATATATCGGCAACCAGCAATCATACTCATGTGTATACTGTAACCCCCTGCCTTAAATAGCGTAATTATAATTCGATATTACGTAATTAAATTGGTTTAGAGACCGTCGAATAGTTCAAAACTCATTTAGAACTCCCTGTGAAGTAGGGACTTTATAAAATTTTCAAAACTTCTTTCCTATTCCGGTCTCAAGTTCAATTATCGAATATAATCACCTGTGCAGTTAATTCACATTCATTCATATCAGAATATCTAATAGCAATCCCGGCAACCCCCGGGTTCCATTCATACACAAAAAGGGTTTACAACCTCCATATAGGGGACTACACAACTACGTTCAACTATTCTTTACAACCAACATAATATACAGACACCCTGTCCAACAGGTTTAACCAACATAACCAAAATAAATGTCCCTACAGGATTCTAACCGCTCCGGGTCGTACGCTTCTCCTTAGAGCCACTCGCCCTGTCTGAAAGGTTAGTTAAAGGAAAGAATGAGATTCAAGAGAATCCCAGTAGTAACAAAACATTTATACCACACATAAGCACACAGCATGTAAGCAAATCATCATACAGCAGTAGCACCACAAATCACACTCCACCCTCATCCCCTTTCTCCGCCGGGAAGGCACACCGCCTAACCCGAACCGTTGTTAGCTACTCAGGGACTATTGGCGTGGCAGTGCATACATATAGCCTTATAGCCCATACAGCTATTCGGCTTTCACAAATGGCCCGTCGACCTCCACAAAAAGCCTTTCGGCTCACATAATCACATATATCACACCTCATCCTCATCCCCTTTCTCCGCCGGGAAGGCACACCGCCCTAACCCGAACCGTTGTTAGCTACTCAGGAACTATTGGAATGACAGTGCTAACACAAATCCACAGATGTCGCAGCATACGAATTCATTACAAATCAACGATATAACACACATACAATGCATCATATATGGTACAAAAGAAAAGTCACTACCTCGTTCCTTTCTGACGTTCGCTGGCGTAGTTGGCTCACGAGGGCGGCAAATATCGAATCCTACAATTCCAAATGCACTATTTAGACACTTCCATAGTGTTACTTAGGGTTATATGAGTCTATAATGAAAATTTACAAAAATACCCCCGGGGACCCGGCCTGGGCCCGCCATACCCGGACCGGCTGTACTTTTCTTGAAATTTTGACATGGGCTATCCTGACATATTTTCGCCCAAGGAATCCATTTCCGGACTCGGAATTATCAAATTCAATGTTAAATTACGAAATTGCCCTTGGCAGCCCTACTTTTAGGGTTTTAGGGGTGTTTCCGTAATTATGCTTTCTCGGCCTTTTTTGAAAAAGTGTCCAACTGTAACCCCACCTAATTTTCGCCCCTGAACTCAATGGAACCATCAAATCATTGAAAATCCAACTCTAAGACCCATTTCTAGGGCTGACCGAAATTTATGAGTTCTCCAGGGAAAATCGGGGTTTTACGATTTCGGCTCCGTAAACGCGTCCCTTTCTACTCCTAACCACTTTATTAACCATTACATTAGGTTACAACTAACATTAAGACCCAATTTGGGCAGCATAACCCCTAGGCCACATCATTTCCAAACTTTAAAACCAATGGCAATCCGGCGAAATTTCACCGATTAAATTGCCCACAGCAGCCAGAATAAGCAATATACGAAAGTTTGGAAGTTACCTCAAGCTCCCACAAGATTTTCCCAAATATTGCTGAAAACCCTAAGTGCTCAACAACTGATTTTGAGCTTCCAAACCTTAAAGAACAAAGAGGAGTAGCTTAGGATCGGAGTTACACGCGTTAGAAGCTAAATCGTCGGAGAAATCGGCTTACCTTGTGATTTTTCTTCTCCTTTCTCTCTCTACAAACCTCAACGTTCTCACTCCTCATTCAGCTGCTGTGTGCGACAGAAATGAGCTGAGGAAGATGATAACATATGTAATTCCATGCTGACATCATCTTTTAATGAGATGATGTCATAATTCCCATTTTCGGATTTTCTGGCAGATTTTCTGCCCGAACTTTGAAAACTCATAACTAATTCTAGAAAAATTGAAATGAGGTGATTCCAAAGCCAAATGAAAGGTATTTAAGTCCTCTTTATAGGAAAAATATGGACCATTACTAAAAATCACCACAAAATTCCAGAATTACATAAAACGCATCACTGCCCCAAAACAGAGTTTAGTTTCCATCCCAAACTTTGGACAGTTATATCTCCTAGTTCACAAAACAAAATGGAACAAATTATATGTCCATTTTGAAGCTTGAGATGTGAACTATAAGACTGGAAAATTTCAGAATTTTTAGATACCATTTGGTCATTAAAAACGTTCACACAACCGGACTGCCCAGAATAGAATTTCACTGGACAGAATTTTAGATTTTGCATCTTTGCTTCCATTGGTTCCATTTTCATACCAAACATCATTCCCACATAAATTTTCACAAGGAAGCCATTGGAATCATTAAAATATCCAAATTCCCATCACACATTCTCCAAAAGTGTTTATTCAACAATAATTATATCCACTTTTAAAGTCATTAGCCCTTAATCACTTTTTGGGATATTACATTTCTCCCCCCGAAAATTAAATTTCGTCCTCGAAATTGCTACACAACTTGAGCTATAAACTCCGGATATCGTCTTCGCATATCTTCCTCCGCTTCCCAAGTTGCCTCTCTTTGCGTCATTCCCTTCCAGATCACCTTCACATATGGAATGCTCCTGTGTCTGAGCCGTCGCTCTTCTCGGTCAATGACTTGCTCTGGCTCCACTGCATATGTGAAATTGTCTTGAAGCTCAACATCCTCATACTCAATGATGTGAGACGGATCCGGTTGGTACTTCTTCAGTTGGGAAACGTGGAACACGTCATGAAGTCTGCTCAAGTTCGGAGGTAGAGCTACTCGGTAGGCAACAGGGCCAATCCTATCAAGGATTTCAAAAGGACCTATGTACCTAGGGCTTAGCTTCTTTCTCTTGATCGCTCGCCCAACGCCCGTAACTGGTGATACTCTCAGAAAAATATGATCTCCAACCTCAAACTCTAGAGGCCGTCTTCTCTTGTCAGCGTAGCTTTTCTGTCGACTCTGCGCTGCAAGCAACCTTTTACGAATAATCCGAATCTGTGCAGAGGTTTGATCAACCAAATCTGGCCCATAAAGCTTTCTTTCGGATAACTCATTCCAGCATATTGGTGATTGACACCGTCTTCCATACAATGCTTCATACGGAGCCATTTGGATGCTCGCATGATAGCTATTGTTGTAGGCGAACTCAGCAAGTGGAAGGAAATGATCCCAACTTCCTTTAAAGTCGAGAACACATGCCCGCAACATGTCTTCCAACGTCTGGATTGTTCTCTCAGATTGTCCATCCGTTTGAGGATGATAAGCCGTACTGAATCTCAGTTGAGTACCTAAAGCTTTATGCAATGCTTTCCAGAATCTTGAAGTAAATCGTGGATCTCGGTCGGAAATGATGTTCTTTGGTATACCATGGAGTTTCACAATCTCTCGGATATAAATCTCCGCTAGTTTATCAGGAGAATAACCAGTATTGATTGGTATGAAGTGCGCCGACTTCGTTAACCGATCCACAATTACCCAGATCGCGTCATAGTTTCTGATCCTGGGCAATCCCACAACCAAATCCATGGTTACGCTTTCCCATTTCCATTCCGGAATCTCAGGACTCTGAAGTAACCCAGGCGGTCTCTGGTGCTCGATCTTTACCTTCTGGCAAGTGAGACACCTTGCAACATATTTGGTTACATCACTCTTCAATCCCGGCCACCAATACACAGATTTCAGGTTATGATACATCTTGGTCATACCAGGATGAAGAGTGTACCGGCTTTTGTGCGCCTCATCTAGAATCTTCTGTCTCAACTCCACCTGAAGTGGAACACAGATTCTCTTCTGATAGCAAACTAATCCACGAGGCGATAGGTCATATCCTGGAACTTCTCCCCGCTCAATTCGAGTCAGATTGCGCTGTATCCAGTCATCTTGCCTCTGAGCTTCTTCAATCTCAGTTCTCAGATCACTTTCCTCTTGAGAAACAGTGTAATTGGCACAAATGATCTGGTTTGTCAAATTCAAATCACGAAAGTCTTCAATCAGTTTCTTCTCTTGTATCATCATAGCGGCAACGAGCACAGTCTTTCGACTCAGAGCATCAGCGACTACATTTGCCTTACCCGGATGATATTTTATTTCCAGGTCGTAGTCCTTAAGAAATTCCATCCAGCGGCGCTGTCTCATATTCAGTTCTTTTTGATCATACAAGTATTTGAGACTCTTGTGGTCGCAGTACAGTTCCACAGTCACACCATACAGGTAATGACGCCAAATCTTCAAAGCAAACACAATGGCCGCAAGCTCCAGATCATGAGTGGGATAGTTCAATTCATGAGGTCTGAGCTGTCGAGAGGCGTAGGCCACCACACGTCCCTGCTGCATAAGGACACACCCTAATCCCTGCCCACTGGCATCAGAATACACAACATATGTCAAACTGGGATCGGGCAAAATCAACACAGGTGCCGTAGTCAACCTCTCCTTCAGCTCCACAAAACAGTTTTCACATTTCTCATCCCACACAAACGGCTGATCCTTTCTCGTGAGCTTGGTCATCGGCAACGCAATACGGGAGAAATTTTGGATAAATCTCCGATAATAACCAGCAAGACCCAGAAAACTGCGTATTTCTGCCACAGATTCTGGCCTCTTCCAGTCCAGTACTGCTTCCACTTTACTAGGATCCACAGAGACCCCTTCTTGCGAGATAACATGGCCTAAGAATTTCACTTCTGATAGCCAAAACTCGCACTTGCTCAATTTAGCATATAATTGTTTCTCACGCAATATATTCAATACAACTCCCAAATGATGCTCATGGTCTTCCATACTCTTGGAGTATATCAGAATGTCATCGATAAACACAACAACAAACTGATCCAGGTATTGTCGAAAGATACGGTTCATGTAATCCATGAATACCGCAGGCGCATTGGTTAGCCCAAATGGCATCACCAAGAACTCATAATGACCGTACCGGGTCCGAAAAGCAGTCTTCGGAACATCCTCTGCTTTCACTCGCAGCTGATGATACCCTGACCTTAGATCAATCTTTGAAAACACACACGAACCAGAGAGTTGATCTAATAGGTCATCGATTCGGGGAAGAGGGTACTTGTTCTTAATAGTAACCTTATTCAATTCTCTGTAATCAATACACAATCGAAGACTCCCATCTTTCTTCTTTACGAACAACACTGGAGCTCCCCGGCAATTTTGGCCATAATGCGTTTTGTTGCAGCGAGGGCATTTCCACTCAGTCACAGCCCTCTGAGGCTCACGGTCTCTGGGCTGATAGGGCTTCTTATCACCGCCCTTGTATGAAGAGGATCCTTGGCCTTTCCGCTTCTGGGAAGCATTACCCTTACTGGGTTCACTGCGATGGCCAGTAGCTCTGGTAGGATTCAACTCCCTCAGATTATTCTCCGTAATTCGACATTGCTCCACAGCCTTGTTGAACTTAGTGAATTGGTTTGTAACCAATCGCTTTCTCAATTCTCGCCTCAGACCGCGGATGAGCATATCAAAACTCCATTCTTCATCATCTTTAAACCGGAGGTAAGAGGAGTACCGAGCCAACCGGACAAAACGGGACAAATAGTCGTCAAAGCTCTCTGTATCCCCTTGTTTGATATTGAGAAATTCTATCTCCTTCTCGAGCCGCACTGATTTGGGAAAGTATTTCTCGTTGAACTCTTGTTGAAACAGTTCCCAAGTCAATGGTGTTTCATTGCTCTTTAATGTCAGGGCGATATTCCGCCACCAACGATCCGCATCCCCCTCGAGTTTATACACTGCCAACCGTGGCTTCACCTCCTCTGGGCAACACAGAACCTCAAATATCTTCTCCAGTCTGTACAACCAATCTTCGGCTGCCTGAGGGTCAAACCTTCCTCTGAACGCCGGAGGCATATGCTTGCAGAATCGGGTGACCCAATACTAAAGGTCTTTTTCCTCCCTGGGTGGCATCCCATATGATTCCTGATTCAAGGTAGCATGAGGTGGGGATTCCAGAGGTCGTGCTGATCCTTCTGCAGTGTCCTCATGTCGAGTCTCTCCTTGAGTCTCCTCTGGAGTGGATTGAACCGGACCTTCCTGGTTCTTCGCCTTCTCTGCTCTGAGCTCTTCTCTCAACTCAGTTATCATATCTCTTTGATCCCGGATTAGACCCATCAGCTCTTGCATTGCATCCGGTGGGATTTCATTAACAACCTCCACCTCAGGGTTTACACGCGGAATATTGGGGCGTCCTCTAGTTTTCTTCATTCTCAAACAACTTGCCCCATTAATTTAGCAGAGATAGTATGCACATATAGTCACAAAACTTATATATATATCCATGTCAATAAAACATACATGTGCATACACAACAATCATTCACAGATATCCCTACTACTATCTAAGGGATCTATCCTAGCTACCTCTACCCTTGCCAGGAACTACAGCTCTGATACCAAAATGTAACCCCCTGCCTTAAATAGCGTAATTATAATTCGATATTACGTAATTAAATTGGTTTAGAGACCGTCGAATAGTTCAAAACTCATTTAGAACTCCCTGTGAAGTAGGGACTTTATAAAATTTTCAAAACTTCTTTCCTATTCCGGTCTCAAGTTCAATTATCGAATATAATCACCTGTGCAGTTAATTCACATTCATTCATATCAGAATATCTAATAGCAATCCCGGCAACCCCCGGGTTCCATTCATACACAAAAAGGGTTTACAACCTCCATATAGGGGACTACACAACTACGTTCAACTATTCTTTACAACCAACATAATATACAGACACCCTGTCCAACAGGTTTAACCAACATAACCAAAATAAATGTCCCTACAGGATTCTAACCGCTCCGGGTCGTACGCTTCTCCTTAGAGCCACTCGCCCTGTCTGAAAGGTTAGTTAAAGGAAAGAATGAGATTCAAGAGAATCCCAGTAGTAACAAAACATTTATACCACACATAAGCACACAGCATGTAAGCAAATCATCATACAGCAGCAGCACCACAAATCACACTCCACCCTCATCCCCTTTCTCCGCCGGGAAGGCACACCGCCTAACCCGAACCGTTGTTAGCTACTCAGGGACTATTGGCGTGGCAGTGCATACATATAGCCTTATAGCCCATACAGCTATTCGGCTTTCACAAATGGCCCGTCGACCTCCACAAAAAGCCTTTCGGCTCACATAATCACATATATCACACCTCATCCTCATCCCCTTTCTTCGCCGGGAAGGCACACCGCCCTAACCCGAACCGTTGTTAGCTACTCAGGAACTATTGGAATGACAGTGCTAACACAAATCCACAGATGTCGCAGCATACGAATTCATTACAAATCAACGATATAACACACATACAATGCATCATATATGGTACAAAAGAAAAGTCACTACCTCGTTCCTTTCTGACGTTCGCTGGCGTAGTTGGCTCACGAGGGCGGCAAATATCGAATCCTACAATTCCAAATGCACTATTTAGACACTTCCATAGTGTTACTTAGGGTTATATGAGTCTATAATGAAAATTTACAAAAATACCCCCGGGGACCCGGCCTGGGCCTGCCATACCCGGACCGGCTGTACTTTTCTTGAAATTTTGACATGGGCTATCCTGACATATTTTCGCCCAAGGAATCCATTTCCGGACTCGGAATTATCAAATTCAATGTTAAATTACGAAATTGCCCTTGGCAGCCCTACTTTTAGGGTTTTAGGGGTGTTTCCGTAATTATGCTTTCTCGGCCTTTTTTGAAAAAGTGCCCAACTGTAACCCCACCTAATTTTCGCCCCTGAACTCAATGGAACCATCAAATCATTGAAAATCCAACTCTAAGACCCATTTCTAGGGCTGGCCGAAATTTATGAGTTCTCCAGGGAAAATCGGGGTTTTACGATTTCGGCTCCGTAAACGCGTCCCTTTCTACTCCTAACCACTTTATTAACCATTACATTAGGTTACAACTAACATTAAGACCCAATTTGGGCAGCATAACCCCTAGGCCACATCATTTCCAAACTTTAAAACCAATGGCAATCCGGCGAAATTTCACCGATTAAATTGCCCACAGCAGCCAGAATAAGCAATATACGAAAGTTTGGAAGTTACCTCAAGCTCCCACAAGATTTTCCCAAATATTGCTGAAAACCCTAAGTGCTCAACAACTGATTTTGAGCTTCCAAACCTTAAAGAACAAAGAGGAGTAGCTTAGGATCGGAGTTACACGCGTTAGAAGCTAAATCGTCGGAGAAATCGGCTTACCTTGTGATTTTTCTTCTCCTTTCTCTCTCTACAAACCTCAACGTTCTCACTCCTCATTCAGCTGCTGTGTGCGACAGAAATGAGCTGAGGAAGATGATAACATATGTAATTCCATGCTGACATCATCTTTTAATGAGATGATGTCATAATTCCCATTTTCGGATTTTCTGGCAGATTTTCTGCCCTAACTTTGAAAAATCATAACTAATTCTAGAAAAATTGAAATGAGGTGATTCCAAAGCCAAATGAAAGGTATTTAAGTCCTCTTTATAGGAAAAATATGGACCATTACTAAAAATCACCACACAATTACAGAATTACATAAAACTCATCACTGCCCCAAAACAGAGTTCAGTTTCCATCCCAAACTTTGGACAGTTATATCTCCTAGTTCACAAAACAAAATGGAACAAATTATATGTCCATTTTGAAGCTTGAGATGTGAAATATAAGACTGGAAAATTTCAGAATTTTTAGATACCATTTGGTCATTAAAAACGTTCACACAACCGGACTGCCCAGAATAGAATTTCACTGGACAGAATTTTAGATTTTGCATCTTTGCTTCCATTGGTTCCATTTTCATACCAAACATCATTCCCACATAAATTTTCATAAGGAAGCCATTGGAATCATTAAAATATCCAAATTCCCATCACACATTCTCCAAAAGTGTTTATTCAACAATAATTATATCCACTTTTAAAGTCATTAGCCCTTAATCACTTTTTGGGATATTACATATACCACAAAAAATCATAAGTCATTTTCTTATGACTAAGGCAACAAACTATAGTAACTATCCTAGCAAATCCTACCCTTGCCAGGAACTACAGCTCTGATACCAAAAATGTAACCCCCTACCTTAATAGCCAAATTTATAGTTCGAGAATGCGTCATTAAGTTAAAATAGAGACCAGTGGTTAACTTAAAAATTTTCCAAAACTTGTTTAGTGTAGTCTCACATTCACATCTCGAATATAATTGGTCTGTCCAGTTCGGTTTCATTCATACATATCAGAGTGCAACCAAAATTCCTAACAACGCTCAGGTTTTGTTACTTAATAAAGGGTTTACAACGATTAGTTTCCCATACAGGGGATTACACAACACTATTCAATATATACAACATGTGCAACTAATCCCCAACAAAATATGACAACCAACTACCAAAATTAAAACTCCTAGCTAGAAGCTCTAACCGCCCTTCATTACTTGCTTTTCCTTTGAACCGCTTGCCCTTGCTGTAGGTTAGTCATTGGAAAGAATGAGATTCAAAAGAATCCCAGTAGTAACAATTCACTTATAACATGTACAATCACAAAGCATGTAAGCAAATCACAACAACAACAACACAACGGCATTTCTGCAACAGCTTTCATTGCATTCACAACGGCATATTTCACAACAGCATGTTTCACAACAGCACAACAACGGCATTTCACAACGGCAATGTTACATCACGGCATATTCAATGAAATGACATATATGCTAGGCATCATACACAAAATAAGAGAGAGAGTCACTACCTTGTTCTTTCCGCTCGTGCACTGGCACTGGTTTATCACGTGCAGGGCAAATGTCAAATCCTATAATTAGAATTACGGGCGACATGTTATTACTTAATCCAATTCTTTAATTCAAATACTCAAGTTGGTTATCATTAGGGACATTAATCAAATCAACTAAGGAGTTAAAGTGGTCAATTAACCTAAAAGACCAATTCCTAACCTCAAAGTTCAACAATACTATATTATGCCATTACATCTTCAATTTTCGCATAAGAGACCAAATCTGCCAGAATTTTCTCCAGACTTTGAAAAATCATAACTAATTCTACAAAAATTGAAATGCGGTGATCCCAAGTCCTATGGAAAGCTATTGAAGTCCTCTTCATAGGAAAAATATGAATCTTTACTGGAAATCACCACACAATTCCAGAATTACACAAAATCCCACACTGCTCCAGAATTAAGTCCAGTTTCGACATCAAACTTTGGGCAACCAGAACTCACAGCTCAAAAAACGAAATGACACAAAGTATATGTCCATTTTGAAGCTTGGAATGTGAACTTTAAGACTGGAAAGTTTCCTAATTTTTAGAGATCATTTGGTTATCCAAAAACACCACACAAGTAGAGTACCTCGCTGGAATTCTGTACAGGCTGAAAATCCAGATTTTCATTTTGAGTTTCAATGACCCAAAATTCACAACCCAAGGCTATTCCCACATAATTTTTCATGTAGAACACAATGGTAACATCAAAATGAACAAATTCCCACTCATTCTCCATGTCCTGTTTTGGCAGAAAATTCAGAATAAATTCCAACAATTACCAACTCCCAATTTCAGCATCAAACTTATGTCAAATGGTTTCCAATCATCATAAACCACCAATAACACAACCAAAACATCATGAATTACCCAAACCCTTGTTTGACCAAAATCAGGGCAGATTTACAGATGCCCAAAAACTCATTCAACCAACACAACCAATAGCTCAAATTGATGCTAATACTCACCTAGTGCTCCTCCTTAAGTTCTTTCTTTGATTCTTCAGCTTTTGTTCTTGCAAGGTGGCTGAAAACTCCTCTTCTTCAAAAACAAAAACCATAGAAATGAAGCTAAGGAAGAGAGGAACAAGTTTCATGAAGGACTCTTGAGCCATAGATGAGGTTAAGGAGGTGCAAATCAAGATTAAAGTCTTACCTTCACTTGCTCCTTCTTGCTCTCTCGGGTTGCACTGCTGAACCGACTTAGAGAATGAGAGAGAGAGTGAATAATAATCAGATTTTCCTTTCCCTTATCACTTAAAGAGGCAGCCGAAATTGTGGTCCAAAGGTGGTAAAAAGTTGTGGTCAAAATTGATTCTCCAAGTCTTTTCTTTATTCATGTGTTGGACGTCCAAAATGTGCCAAAAAATCTTTGCTTCATCTTTTCTCTTTCTTTCTTGATGACATAGCCGAAATAATTGACTTGAGGGGAGGGAATTTATTGATTAAATGCTTACTCTATCTCTCTTAGCATTTCCTTGACCGAAATGAAGAAGAGAAAAAGTGATAAAAGACTTAGCATGAGATTGTTGACCAAGTCCTCATCTTTTATAACTTGGTCCAATTGCTTCCATAAGTCATATTTAATAGCCAATAGGTATTTTTCTCTTGATTTTCCCCCTTGTCATACGTGAATCATGGCCTTTTGAAGAAGAAGATGATCTTGTAAAATAACATCTTGCAATATAATATTTAGTTGCCAATTTTGCATGTGAAATTTAACTAAAGTCATAACAAAATTTCCAGAGGTAATTCTGTCATTAATCCCATCATCTATTCAGTACATTTAGTCCTTGAGTACATTTTGGGATATTACAAGCTCTCCCTCATCGCTACACATCTGAAGTCATCGCATCCTCCTCTCAAATCCAAATATCGTCCTCATTGCCTGCTTGAAGACGTCGACAACAAAGTCAACTTCATGAATCTTGGCTTTGGGGTTTTTGATGTTGTCGATGGTGGAGTCAGATCTTAAAGAAGTTGTTGAAGGAATTGGAGTCGCCATCGCAACCTTCGTCGACGTCGCCATTCCTTACTTTCACCGTCCTTGCCATTGCCAACCTCCTCGTCGCCGTAAGAGAGGGTGGGGGAGGATGTCGCATTTTGAGTCACAGAGCTTAGAGAGATGAAGCATGGTCATATTACAGGAGGGGCAAATTTGTGAATTGATTAAATATAATAGGGTATAATAGTCATATAATTTTACTTCCATAGAACCCAAACCGATTCCTTGGGGTTGGGTATGGAACCCATTTCCATTAAATTTGATGGAAGTGACTTCTATGTGAAAGTCAGTTCCGATACACCAAACATCTTTTTTTTATGATTCCACTTTCAATTCCATTTCTTCAACATCAGT
The DNA here is from genome assembly GCA_963210345.1 of Inga oerstediana. Classification (NCBI taxonomy): domain Eukaryota; kingdom Viridiplantae; phylum Streptophyta; class Magnoliopsida; order Fabales; family Fabaceae; genus Inga; species Inga oerstediana. The sequence continues at coordinate 54,748,428 of OY723407.1, read as the reverse complement.
TCCAGCACACCAAATGTTAGTGATGCCAGCTACAATGCACTCCCCCAATTTGAAATATAAATATAAGTCACGTTTAGGCTATTCCCCATAATTGAGAAAGTTAACTAATTAAATTTGTCTTAAATTAAATTCTTTTAACTTTGTCACACCTATTAAAGAACATGGATTAAGAAAATATATATAAGAAATCACATTTAAGCATTAATTAGAATGACAATTTTTATTTTGATATAGAAAATTTAAAACCTCCCTCCCTACCAATCACAGTATCACACACGGGAGATGGGCGTCTCTATTGATTTTCCTCTCCATTTACTCTCCATTGAATATATGTATCATTAGATCAACTTTCAGTGGTTAGGATTTAATAATATGTAAATAACATCATTATAATAAAAATCTATCATAGTAAATATCAACCATTGAAAGTTGATCTAATAGTAGATACACTCAATGGAGAGGGAAATCAATGGAGACACCATTCTGCCATCACACACACCCAACTCTACTTGACAACATGGGGTATAGAATTTATGACCTCATATCAAGTAAGCATTAATTATTAAGTAACTTACTATACCCCTACCCTATATATAAAATATGTTTAATATGTTTCACACAGATTAAGAAAAACCTTAAATCTCATTAACTCTTTCATAAAACTCAACAACTTTTCACATTTACCCCTATTTAATATACATTAGAACAAAACCAATAAAATAATAAATGAAGGGTAAATTCGTACATTCATATAAAAATTCTCTCTCTGTCTCTCTCTCTATCCTATAAATAGGATCAAAATTTTTCTTCTCTCTCTGCCTTATATGAAATGACCCTTTCTCCGAACAACAATTTACCATAATGATTTTACAAAATCTGGTTAACCAGTGATAATCGAAAACAATTTTCTATTTAAAACATATCAGAGTTCAAGGCACAAACTCGCCCACAAACCCACTACAAAGATATTCATTACTCAGGGCAAACATAACAACAGAAGAACTTACAGCCCACAATTTTTATGACATTGAATCCCACAATTAAGATTTTAAAACAATTATCCAAACAGTAAATATGATATCTTTGAAAACATAATATGTCCTATAATGGCAATATAGAGATTAATACAACACCAATACCACAAGAGGCCTACAGGATTCTCAACATCTATGCCTCTGGTTGCTTCCCTTGGCCTCTAGCTAAATTAGAGGTTTCGCCTGAAAAATATTTAAAACGACGGGGTGAGACATAAAGTCTCAGTAACCAAAAATTAATTTACAATATATGCAAGAAACGATTGTAAGTCAGTGAAGCAGCTTTAACTAACATAATATTAATAATATTCTCAATAATTAAACTTCATATAATATGTTCGACAATTAGAACCATCCCCACTCATCCTTCCTACTCCTCCTTATAGCTTCTGGACGTGGTACAGCCTATCAGTGCTAGTATACCCGGCCAAAAGTTGGCTAGTCACTTCAAGAATACTGCCCCTCCCATGCCACCACCAATATACCGTAACAGGGAGTTGTCCGCCCAAAACACTCAACTCAAAATCCGGGCCAGGAGTGAGAGAGTCGATGGGCACATTTTCACCATATCTCTTCCACACAACCCACCATATCCCATAACAGAAAAACAATATATCATTATAATTCTCAAAACATATACAAATTATCATATCTTCTACAACATTCCATCTCAAACATCATAACCATCACAACAGTAACAATTTTAATAATATCTATGCTCATATATACAATTTTGAAAATACACTGCTTCACTAAACTAGGTTCATACTCAAACATACATATAATCTTTCAAAACACATACAAGTAGTATAGATGAAAGTAAGGTTTAGAAAACACCTTACAGTCTAAAACAAACATATAAAATAAATTAACCCCGGTTACCTCAATTCCAAGCTTAACTTTATCTTGAGTACCAAATACGAACAATCACCGATCCCAAGAAAACTCTACATTACCAATTTAAGTAACAATTAACCCCAAGAAATACTAAAATAAATAATTTACACAATTCATCTCCAATTTTCCTCTACTATTATTATCCTTAAATATTCTAACTTCCTTAACAATCCTTAAACAACCTCTATATCATTCTCTCTCGTCAACCACTTAATTTTTATAAATTAAAGTTTCACCTTTAACATATCTATTATTATATAATCATCAATATCAACCTTCTAAAATAACTAAATCTCTTTTTCTAATTTATATGAATATAGTATAATTATTAAACAATCATTGAAACTCTCACATAATTAAAATCATATAAAAAATCTAATTCTTAATATCAAATTATAATTTATAATTTCTTATACAACAAAATTTACCAAACTAAACCTATTAGAATATCTATAATACCTCCAACATACCAAATAAATTATTTAATCCAAATTTAATCGGATAAAAAACCTAATATACAATTATTCTTAGATTAATTATATAGAAAATTCATTATAAAATTATATACCAACTACATAACAAAAGTAACCTGATTAAAATTAACCATTAATCCTCCTCTATATTCCTATAGCCTTATATTAACAAAACTCAAATTTGTCCAAAATCCTAATCTTAAAATTTTCTCTAATCCACACAAAATTACTATCATAAAAAAGAGAAAATTATTTAGAACATTTTCATAAAAGAAGAGTTGTGATCAGAAAAGAATTTGAGTACCTTATTGATCCCCAAATATATGAAAATACTCCTATAAGTATCACACCCTATACCATACGCCTTCTGCACAATCACTTCACGCAGACGATCTGCGTGAAGTGAGAAGGGAGAGGGGGTATTTATAATACGCCCCTCTCACACCTTTAATAATTGGCGCCTAATGGCGCCAATTAAAGAACGAGTGGAGGCACTTTCGGTGCCTCCCTCCTTCTTTCCATCTGTTGGTCACACACAGTTTACATATTATAATATTATATTATTATAATATTATTATTAATTAATTAATTTATTATTATTATTTTTAATTATTATTATTTTTTATTTTTATTTTTTTTCTAAAAAAGTTACTACTAAATTCATAATTATCTTTAAATTATAATTATAATTTAAAAACAAGGATGTTACATTATATATAGGACCAGAGGAATACCACTCAGTGCCTAATTATAAGTCCCTTGTATCTCATTTTCACAAATCAAGAAAAGTATTAAATAGATAAATATTTCCATATTTACCCTTATTTATGAAAGAGTGCGTATATTCTCTCACATTCCTTTGTCTCACTATATTTACACTTCTCTGAATTTAGTAATATAAGTCAATAGAAGTGAAATTAACAAAACCTTATTTAACACTTTACAAGTGATTTATATTTTTTAAAAAAAATTGGGTACATGTAACTTATAAACAACTATCTAAGACGTCACCTAAAAACTCAAATCTAAAGCTTAACCGTTGCTCCCCAGCAACGACGCCAAAATTGATATGTGTTTCTGTCGCTAAAGCAATCAATTAATAACTAGGGCAACCTACTAATGCAATATAGTGACAAACTAAGTCATTTTTCCATGGAGCAATCTATGAGTTTTCTTTAGAATTGATTTTTTAATGACAAATAATACAATGGAATGGACCTAAACTAGAATGCACGACACTACTACCTAAATGCAATCAAACTAACTAAATGCACTAATGCAATTAACTCTAGCTAAAACCTATATGAGAATAAGACTAATCTATATGAATGCAATTTTAATTGGGGTTTTTTTTTTATGAAAGAGGAATTAAAATCCTAAGCAAAAGATTGATTAAAAGCAAGACAAACAACAAGAGTTTAATTCAGTTATGATGATGAAGGGAACAACTTATAATTCACATGCAGTTAGCTTTCTTAGCCCAAATTAATTAACTAGACCGAAGGGAAGTTGATGAAATATTGGAATTAATAATTTTAATCACCTAGTTGAAACATGAGAAAGCCTCAAGCTCAATAATACTTATTCCACTAGAAAACTCATAATGAAATAAGTGGTGGTTAATTAAATCTATTAAAACTAGTCAAAATAGTTTAAGATATTTTTGGGAATCATATTCACAATTGCCTAATTAAACAATTCAACAATTAACCAACCTAATTAAACAATCAAGAGATTAAACCCAGATTGACAATTAAATTTATAATGAAAACTCAATTAATAATTCAATTAACAATCTAAAGGTTTGCAAACAAAAATCCCAACAATCATCTAAGCACAAATCATTCCGAAATATCAAATTAATCCAAAAAGAATATGTCTACAATCTAAAACTAGATTATTCTTAATTAATATAACTCAAAATCATTTAAAACTAAATATTCCCAAATCTTGAATCTAAAAGATAAAAAAAAAGACACTTCTTTGTGATCTTCAAATGTAAGCTTTTAGGCTCTAACTTCCTCTACGCTCCTTTCAAATTGTCTCCCAAATTAGTTTAAGCTTCCATGAATTTCTCCTCTTCAACCTCCTTATAAATTACCATCGCTGGAAGTAATTGTCAAAGGAGAAAAAGATGAAGATTGGAGTTGGAATCAATTCTTGCACCAAGAGAGTGCGTGGCAGAGGGAATGGATAATGGGAAGGGATGAAGTTGGTGGATATTTTGTGTGCGTGGCAGCTGGATTAATTAATTGTGATTGTCCCCCGTCCGTGAATGCGTGATTCCCTTTATGTTGTGGAGGCTTGGTTGATTAATGGGAGGAAGTGAGAAATTTGGAGTTTAAATTTAGGGTCATTAAAATTTAAGTAACCTAATAAAATCAAATTATTAGATTTTTTTTAGTTTCTAAGAAAAATTCTGTACCATATAATCTTTTAATATGTTGTTCCTTCCTCTATAATAATCAATTAAAATCATGATCTATCATATATTTAAAATATTGTCTAATTACAAGATAATAATCAAAATATTAACGATTTAAATTCAATAATCTCATAATCAATTTAGATTTATATTATTTTCTAAAATTGGCTAACAATCTAAATATTATCTAATAAATTTAAATTAGCCTAAAATAGTCCCCAAATTAAATGAATAAGATAAGATAAAATATATTAAATTTGGATTTATGAGTCTCACTGCATTTACATTTCTCTGAATCTAGTAATATAAGTCAATAGAAGTAACATTAACAAAACCTCATTTAATACCTTTTATGTAACTTATATTTTAAACAAAATTTTTGGGCACATGTAACTTATAAACAGAGAGTGAGTGGTATATTTTAGGGTTAATATAATTTTTGGTTCCTGAAATTTGATCTAATTTTGGTTTTGTTCCTTCAAGTTTGAAATCGGTGGTTTTGGTCCCTGAAGTTTCATCTAATTTTGGTTTTGGTCCTTCAAATTTGAAATCGGTGGTTTTAGTTCCTGAAGTTTTACCCGATTTTGGTTTTGGTCCTTCAACTTTGAAAATGACTTGGTTTTTTTCCCGGGTCGGGTCGGGTTTCAAAAATGGGTCGCCAAGTTCTTTTCAAACTTGAGGGACTAAAACCAAAATCGAGTGAAACTTCAGGAACCAAAATCACCGATTTCAAACTTGAGGGACTAAAATCAAAATTGGGTGAAACTTCAGGACCTAAACCATCGATTTTAAATTTGAGGGACTAAAATCAAAATTGGATTAAACTTCAGGAACCAAAAGTTATATTAACGGTATATTTTAACCTGAAAAACAAATAGTCCCAGTAAAATACTATGGCATGATGGAGCGGGCAGATTTGACCAATTCCCAAGCAGCAATAAATGGATATACGGTGGAGGATTCAGGGGCGGCCCCAACATTCCCCCCATTTTCATATGCTCCCACGTGCTTGCAAATCTCATGCATATTTCTTTCATGGGACCCACTCATTATTATTGGCACAAAATCTTTTTTTCCATTAGAATTTAGAAGCTGAGTGACTAGCCACTTGAGATTACAAGTGTGATTCATATAAAATATCTTACTTATAGAGTATATTTGTTATCATTTAATTTTAGATAATAAGTCATTTATTACGTAAACCGAGATAAAACTCTTCTTATATATTTACTTCGTATACCGTGAATCATAATTTTTAAACATTTATTACTTAAAAATAAATTATTCTAAATGAGTATATAAAGAAGTTTATATAACGATAGGCCATAATGCCATTAACTATTTAACTCTCAAATAAAAAAATTTTCTTCCTCTTTTACTGCTCTTTCCCTCTACCATGCATATTTCATGTGGTTCATCAAATTGCTTTTAGAAATTTCATGAGATCCGTTTGAAAATTTCTCATCAGCCAATTGCAATGGATATATAACCAGATATTTTAAAATTAAATGAACTTGATATACTCCCTTCGATTCTAAATATAAAATAAAATTGATTTTTTTGGAGAAATTAAGGAAAGTAATTAAATTACTTTAGAGTATATGTATTTGTATATTTTTCTTCAAATTAATTAGTTTGACTAATAAACAGATATACTCCTATAATTTAAAGATACATAGCATATGATATGATTAAGTAATTTATTTAGCTTCCTTAATCTCTCAAAAAAAAAAGTCAACTCTATCTTATATTTAGGACCGGAGGAATATCAATTACTTGACACATGTGTGTCTTTTACTTCTTTGATTGTTAATTTAAGGTTGTTCTTGTTCCCCCAAATAAAAATTGTAAACCAAAAAATAACTATCGCTGATTCGCTGTAAGAATATTCCTCCTTAAATGCAATTGACGGTAAGAATATATTCATCGGTATATCAATATATTGTTAACGTTAATACACTGGTCAATTGCAAGTGAGAAATAGTCCAATTCTCGTTTTTTAAAATTAAAAAAAAAAAAAATTTAATTAGTAAATATCCTTTAGTTTGATAATTCTCATGAGATGGAATAAGGAAGGTTCTAGTATGAACTATGAAGGGGATATGTACCTAATTTTTTTGTTGGACTGAACTCACCACGTGATGTTAATATGCATCAAGGTATTACTATTTGTTTCATGTACTATCTAAGTGCGTGTTTGGAATAGCTTATTTTTGGGCAATAAGTGCTTATAATTCATGATTCACGGTATACGAGGTAAGTATGTGAGAGGAGTTTTTTCTCGGTTTGCGTAATAAGGGCTTATTTCCTGTACAAAAAGCTTTCCCAAACATGCACTAAATCTATGTAAATATTTCTATTTGATGGCGTGTATAAAACATAATAATTTTAGTTAAAATTAAAAAATAGCAACAAATTTATATTCTTTTTATGAAAGAAACAACATACATACATGTATGTATGTATATAATTAATATAATCTGATTCAATAAATTCCCCTATGTCCAATACATAATGTATGATGACAAATTTTTAATCATTAAAATGATCTAAAAGTTCAAAACATGATAAGTAAAAAAAAAAAATATATCATAAGTTATTGAGAGAATCATTTTTAAAAGGGGAAATTGCTTACAAATAGAGCCGGGAATACGGGCCGGCCCTTCACAGGCTCGGGCCTAAACGGACCGGCCCTTTTAGGCCAATTTGTTAAAAAATACAATATTTTTTAGCCCCGAGCCCTGTAAACTCTTTTTTTTTTTTTCAAGTTTTACAATTTATTTATTATTTTATTTTAAATTGAGATACATTATTTTTAAAACTCATAAATTTTTAGTTAAAATAATCAACTAATGTCCAAATTAACCTATTTTTTAAAGTTTAAATTAATAAATCATTGTAGAAAATAAAATAAATCAAACCAATTAATAAGTGTTTGCCTGTTATTAATACTCTACTTAGGTGTCTCTCATATTGATAATTTGATATAATGATATTATATTTATTAATTTATTTTAAAAAAATATTAAACTGGCCTAAAAGGGCCGGCCCTCAGGGCTGCAGGGCCAGCCCTTTTAGGCCCGCTTCTCTTTTTAGCCTCTAAATCATAAACCTAGCCCTTGAAGGGCTCGGGCCTAAACGGACTCGGCCCGAATTCCCGGCTCTACTTACAAATACCTATTTGGAGAATTAATTGCCTAATGGTACCTAATATATTTTCATATACAAAAAGTACCGGCATTAAACTTTTGGTGTTATTGAGCAATTAATTATATAGACAAATATTTATGGGCAATTTTCTCTTTTTAAAATATATGTGCATACATAAACATCTCATGAAATTAATTTATATAGCAATATACCTAAATGGCTAAACACTGTGCATGCTATCTTGAGTTTTGAGTGCATATTGTCTTTTGGATCTAGCAAGGTAATTAATAAAACGGAATAATTGCCATAAGGATGAGAAAAGAACACGAGAACAGAAAAATACCATTATTTGTTTTCCTCCTTCCGGTTCTATTTATAAGTAATTTTATTTTTCATAGAACTGATTTCTTTTATAAGCAACTTTTACTTTTTGTCAAAAAATATAAGCTTCTTTTTTCTATTTTACCCTTATTATCTCTTATATCTTATACTTGTTATCTCTCATACTTTTTATATATTCTCTCTCCTATACTCTTTTCATAAATAAGGATATATATGAAGAAAAAAAAACATGACATTATTGACACACTTATTACTTTTAACTATCAGTTCGTTTTACGTAATCAAAAGCAAAGTGACTTATAAATAAAATAGGAGTAACTTGTAAACATTAATGCTAGTAATATTCTTTCTAACACACTCATGTACTTCATGATTACTTGAGTCATTAGACTCTTCATTGTAAGCTTTTTTTGAAAGATAACTGGAATTCATTAAGTTACAACTTAGAACTTAATACAAAGTAAAAGGGGAAACACCAAAGTAATCATCAACGACCGTCTCCTCCAACGAAGGTGGTGGTTGATTAAAGAAAACAAAAACCTCTTCATTGTAAGCTTTAACATAAAGTAACCATTGCATGCCGATAATTAACATTTTTAATTAATTAAAGCGTTACATAAAACATTTTGAGAGCTACATTTCACTGGTCCTGGGGGAGCTCAAATGTTACGTAACTAATCATATTGTCTTTATTTTTAAGCCAATAGCCGTGCCACACATGATCCAATTCATTGAGAAACTCATTAATTATGTCTTTTTCATACCTATCACATATTCCACTTATAAAAAGAAAGCATCAATCCCATTAATTAAATAGTGAAAATAGTTTGAAGCAGCAAAAGAACCTATGGCCCACCGCCAGCTTTCATTATTTTAATTCCTTGTCCAGTTGTCGTCTCTCTTATGAGTTGCCAGCACCTTTTTTGACTCAAACATCATTTTTCTTGTCTTGATTATTGAACAAAACACTTTTATGTTATTATCTGATGTTTACTAAAATTATGGTTCTTAGGTTTTTCTGGGGACCCGACCCTTGTACCTGATTGTGCTATTGTCGCATAGAAAAGCTTTTTTTTTTTTTTTTTTTCCGGTGTTGAGTATCATTTATTTTTAGGTAATAAATCTTTATTGCATAAGTTAAGATAAAATTTTTCTCACATATTTTTCTCGTATACTGTGAATTATGATTTATAAATATTTATTACCTAAAAATAAGTTATTCCAAACGAGCACTTTAACAACAGACCAGGTGTCTATTGATTTTAATTTTTTAAGCTATTTTTATAATTTACGAGGTAAGTATGTGAGACGAATTTTATCTCAGTTTAAAAAAAATATTTTTTTTATTTCCCAAACAAGCACAAGGCCTAAATCTCCCGAAATATTATTCAAACCTTACCCAATCTTATATTTTTTTTAAGAGGAATGAGGTCCAAAAAATATATATAGTTATTAAAAAATTTCAATAATAAATGAACAACATAGGTCTATAGTTGTTTTCTGCCTTAAAACTTGTCATTACATGTTACATATTTTTTTATGATTATATTGTTTCATTTTCACATACAGTAATTTTTCCTCTTTTTTAATGCAAATCTTATTATAATCTTTTACCCGGGCTTGTTCGGACTATGCTAGACTTTATCCAAATTTGCCCGGACTTGTCGCACAGATCAAGCATATTTATAAACGTTTGACAAGCAATATAAACCTAAATAAAAGTTTTGTCCAATTTGAGGGTATATAAGTGAGAAATAAATAAATTAATTAATAAATAAACCTCTCTTTCTTTTTAAAACAACGGGACGGCTTGGAGAGATAAATACTGGCAAACGACTGTATTCGTTTGGAATAACTTATTTTTGGGTAATAAATGTTTATAAATCATGATTCACGGTATATAAGGTAAGTATATGAAAGGAGTTTTACCTCGACTTGCGTAATAAACACTTATATTCAAAAAATAAGTGTTTCCAAACATGCACGATTCAGCTTTACATATCTCAAATATTCATTCATTTTTATTAACATTCTTCCTTAACTACATATATTTGCGTCCGTTATCATGCACGTTTGCAGAATAATAAATAAATTTGTACTACGAGAACCACAACTCCATAAAGTATTAGTGAATAATAAAGCAAATGTCATTTTAGAATCCATCAATCAAGAACCAAATCTTGGAATTATTGGCATTAATAACCATTAATATTAACAATAGTTGTAAGATTAAGATAATGTCATTTTCGTTTCATTAGTCTTCTACTTAATATATCATATAGAGACGAAGACGAGGCCTAGCAAGACAAACCCACTAAAATAATGCAGAGATTATAATAAGGCATAAAGGCCCTCTTTGATTTGCTCATCCCCAAACCCTAATTCTATAATGTAAGTATAAAATAAATACTCTCTCCCGTCCTAAATATAGGACATAGTTTGTAGTGCAATTTACACTACAAACTATGTCTTATATTTAGAACCAGAGGTAGTACTAACTTTTACTGAACTTTCTAGATTATTTGCATGAAATCTGGTTAAGTTAAAAAGAACTCCACGGATTGTAATTTGTAAATCTATACTCCCTCCAATCCTAATTATAAGATAAAGTTGACTTTTTTGGAGAAATTAAGGAAGCCAATTAAATTACTTTAGAGTATTTTTATTTTTATTTTTTTCTCCAACCTAATTAATTTGACTAATAAACTAATATATAATATAAGAATACTAAAAATAGAAACACTCTAAAGTAATTTGATTGGCTTCCTTAATTTCTTTAAAAAAGTCAACTTTATCTTATAATTAGGACCGGAGGAAGTATTAGTTATATTTCAATTAGTCTACATATGTATTATTATATCTATGTGCTGTTACAAGTATCAGTCGGAGTGAAGGCAAAAAAAACCAAAAGTGTCAGTCCAAGGGTTCATTAGCCCATGTTATTTTCAATGCATTGAATGAGAAAGTCATTTAAAAAATTTTTAAAAAAATTACCGTAATTCTACAGGACAACAATTTACAATTCTTAACCCACTAGCTTGCTAGATCATAAATTACAAAAAAAAAAAAAAAAATTTACATCACTTTTGCAGAAAATAATTTGATAAGTACAACTTGATCTAAATTAAGAAACTCAACTAAATTTAGTTTATTATTTTAAGTTTACGTATCCTCAACAAAGTTCATTAATTAAAAGAGTCTGTTCTGTATTAAGGCAAAAGCAGTTTAGGGAAAAAACTAGGGAGAATCACTCTTAGGTCATAAGTAAGGAATATATTATCAGAAAGGTTCTTCGAGGTTGTAAAATACACTCAACAGGTTGTTAATATACGCAGAAGAGTTGTAAATACACTCAACAGGTTGTTAATACACGTAGAAGAGTTGTAAATACACTCAACAAGTTGTTAATATGTTCCTTACTTGGGACCTAGTAGTAATTTTCCCAAAAAACTAATACTTTAGATAAAGAATTTTGCATATAATTCGGATCATGATAAAGATTTTTATATATAAACACATTCATGGAGCATTCTCCTCGCCATTTTTGAAATAGAAACATAACTTCAATATCAACAAGCTTCTTTCATTCACAAGAGACAATCGAATTCTTCCGGAAAAATGTAGGATTATTAAAAGTTGAATTTTCTTTAAAAAAAATATTGCTACCTATCTGGTTATGATGATGTTGAAGGACTTTGGGTTTAGATGACATATGGGCCTTGTGGAGATCAGCTTCAATGCCCAAAGAGCAAGAGTACATTGAAAAACAATTGTAATCCACAATGTTCTCTCCGATCCTCTGTTCTTGGGCCAATGGCCCAAAACTTTATTTATTTCGAAAACATGAAAAGATGGATTCTGAAGCTAAACAAATTTGAGAATTTTATTCAGACACATTTGTGAAAGATAAAATAATTATAAATAAAAAATATACTGAAATAAAAAAAGAAGCAGTAAAAATGTTCCTATACTGTCTCTTGAAGTTTTATACTTCTAGTGAACTGTCTTTTTCATTTTTTTCCCAAAAAAAAAGGACCCGATATAAGCTTTTGGGGAAACACGCAATAAATACTGAAAACATGTTAGTTCAACTATAAAAAATGATGAAAGTAAATAAGTAGAATAGTCCCTGACTTTATGTATCATCCATCCACCCTTGTTAGAAGCTTTTTTTCTCTCCCTATTTTGTGTTGGTTTCGTTCAAATAATATATAAGGACTAAAAGTCAGACCCCCAACTAAATTTCTTAATCAAAAATTACTCGGTATCAAAAATTACATATTTTTTTTACCTTTATCAAAAATTACATTGAACTTTAATTAAGTCGTACTTGAGTCAAGTTAAATCTAGATGAAGGGTTATGATTTAACATTTAACGAAATTCCTATTAAAATGTGAAATATAGAAATAAATAAATAAATTTGAATGGCGAAAAACTAATTTAAATAGTCTAGAACTATGACTAAGAAAAATAAAAAAATATTTTATATTATAAAATATTAAATCCTAATCATTCAAAAATTGATCACAGGGTTTGACGGAGAGAAGAAGTGGAGAGAAACCGAAAGGAAGAAAAGGAGAGAGTCAATGTATTTATACCCTAATGGTATAAAAACTTCCTTATAAGTAAAAAGTCAGGAGTTTAGTGTGTGTTTGGAATGGCTTATTTTTGTCCAAAACGTGCTTATAATTCGTGATTCACGGTATACGAGGTAAGTATGTGAGAGGAGTTTTTTCTCGGCTTGCGTAATAAGTGCGTTTTTACTGTGCAAAAAGCTTTCCCAAACATGCACTTAATCCCACAAGTAAATTCAGACTATTAGTATATCTATCTCCCTCCCAAAAAAAAAAAGAAAAGAAAAGAAATGGAGAGAAGTCCTAAGGTAAGGATATACACAAATAAAAGTTCTTGTTAATTAACCAATGAGGGTTTGATCTAGCGGAAGGAGTTAGTTTCTCACAACGTGATGAATCAATGTTTAAATTCTCACCGGGAGAGGTATCCACAGTTAATGCATGATAATACCTTGAACAAGATTACCTCAAACAGAAAAATACTTACGTCTACCCAAAAAAAAAAGTTGGGAGAATTGCTAAAAAAGACCTCATTTACAATTTATTTGCTAAATGGGGCCTGGGAAGATATCTTGCACATGGAGGGAAGATTTTTGCACCCGTAGGAAAGATTTCTGCACACGCATAGGGAAGAATTTTACATACCGGGAAGATAATTTGCACACCATGGAAGATATTCTGCACACGTGGAAGATAATCTGCACGCGAAGGTCCCATTTGGCAAATAAGTTGCCAATAAGGAATTTTTTCACAATTTTCCCAAAAAAGTTCCTGTTAATTAGGAAAATTTGAGTTGGTTATTTATCACCCAATTTTCCCCCTTAGTAGTGATTTTAGGGGCAATCAACATTCATTCTGAGCAGCACCATTAGGCCCAATGATCACCTAAGGCCACTCCCCCTTTCCTATGTGAGTTTGATCCCATGTCACTATGTAATAAAAACAAAACATTCATTCTGGGAAAGGATGGGGAAAATAAGAATGACGCCAAAAGAGGGAACTTAATAAAAAGGTGATGGGGAAATTTTGTTGTTACCTCGTCCGTGATTGATTCTTTCAATCACATGGAAATATAAAATTTAGAGCCCACCTCACATGATTTGGGGATTGTGTCTGTGCTTCCAAAATTTGTGTAGAATTTTTTTTTTCTGGGTCGAGGTAAAAAATTTATTGAAACTTTTTAATACCCTTATCATATTTATGTTTACAAGTAATAATCATTTACCATGTTCATATTATTTATAGAAATCACACTCATGAGAATCACCAAAACTTTTTTTTAACTATTTCTTAAGATCCATTATATAACATATTTTTTTTATTAAAATAGATCTTATATTAAAAATTAGAGGATATAGCATTTCAGCCTTGTTTGAATTCCCTTTTATAACCCCAAAGCTAGTTAAAAGTCATTTTGGAGCTCAAAAATTATGTGTTAGATTGACATTGGAGTCAAATAATTCTCTCGATCTTTAACACTTTTAATTCAACATAGACACCATTTATTGTCAGTTATTTTATTGATGGGATGTGATATGTTATTCACCAAATATTTCTTAAATCTTATTTTATGTTATATATACAAGTAAATCCTGTAAACTTTATTTCGAGTGCAGATAAACTCCCTATCATATTGCGTTCAATTTAATAAAATAATAGATAAATTGATTAAGTAATAATATTATATATATATATATATATATAGTTTAATCATTTTAAAAAGTGATCTTTGGTGGAATATGTATAATATAACCTAAATGTGTCAACAATTATCTTAAGTCATATTTAATTTTTTTTTTTTTTTTGACAGAATTAAGTCATATTTAATTAATGACCCAAATCTCCTCTGCAAAAGAAAATCTCAGTGCGCCTTTATTAATGAATTAAAGGTTAACGACATCTTTTCAAAATGTTTTGGTCAAAAGTAGCTTGTCAATTAGTTGATCTTTACAAATCAAATGTTCATCTTTTTTTTCTTTTGCCATGAAATCAAATGTTCATCTTCACGTGCATTCACAATTTAATCTATTTATAAATTTATGCATGTCTTTTTGTGAGGTGATGGTGGAGGTCCTACTGGAGTTTATCGCATAATTTAAGGGATTACATGATCATAAAATGAGGTGATCCGGATATTGAAATGGATGTGTGGTCATACAAGAAAAGATAAGATTCGTAATAATTACATATGTGAACGAGTTAGAGTGGCCTCTATTGAAGGAAAAATGATAGAAAGTCGTTTGAGGTGGTTTAGACATGTTCAATGAAGGCCGTTAAATGCATCGGTGAAGAGGGTGGATCGAGTCGTATGGAGTCCTATAAAACGAGGTCATAGAAGGCCAAAGCATATGCTTAATGAGGTCATAGAAAGAGACATTTTGATTAATAATATATCAAAAGATATGGTTTTCGACAGAGTACAATGGCGTCGTGCGATCCATGTAGCCGACCCCACCTAGTGGGATAAAGGCTTTGTTGTTGGTGGTGGTGGTGGTGGAGGTCCTACTACATATGGGAAAAATAATTCTTATAAAAGGTTTTTATATCTTATTCTAAGAAATTTTTTGTAATGTATTATTATTATTATTTTTGATAAAAAATGAATTAAAACAACAACCTCAAGGGCTCTACCCTAATCATTACAAAAAGTATGATTAACAACATCTTCTATAAGCAAATGTTTTGCTTCAGTGGGCTCTGTGTGAACTATAAGGAAATCAACCGCCATATTCCATGCTCTCCTAGCGAAGCAATCTGCCACCCTATTCGCCTCCCGACAACAATGAAGCATCTCCACTTCCCACTCACGTTCCAGCATTGATTGAATTTCCAAAATTAACGTAGCATCAGGATGTTCATCAAAGACCGCTCCTTTTATAAGCTCCAATACTTCGGTGCAATCACTTTCAACAATAACATTTCTAAATCCCCCTTCCCAAGCCAGCTTTATACCCCACAGGATTCCCCAGGCTTCAGCTGTGATCACAGACCCACTTCCAATTTGAAACATAAAACCCTGAACAAATCAGCCCTGATCATCCCGTATCACTCCACCACATGTACAGCTTCCCGATGCTTCATTCCTAGACCCATCAGTATTAACCTTAACCATCCCAATGGGTGGAGGGCGACAAGCCATAGTTGATGTGATACAGGCCTTCGGTTGTATGGAACTAGAGAAACCCCAAGACAACACTGAACTAGTACGAACTAGTAAATTCTGTTTACACCATTGATTATTGTTGAAAATACGGTCATTCCTCGCCAACCAAATGTGTCGACATAAAACAGTAAACCAAATGCGAAACTCGTATCCATATACTTTATCCCGACGCTTTAAGCACCATGTTAACCAAATGTTTCTATCGGTTGAGTCAAAAAATTGATGGTACCATTGACTAGGCAGCAACTCACTCCATAGTTCTTTAACCACAGCACAATCTCTAATAGCATGTAGAATTGATTCGGTCTTGTCTTCACAAAAAGGGAACATCTCATTTGTGTGGATTCTCCGTTTAGTCCTTTCCAAATTTGTCATTAAACGGCCGTGGGCGCATAACCACATGAACATTCTATATCGTTGAGGAACTTTTAGCTTCTATATGAGCCTCCATCGGAACAAAGTTTGATTATCTTCGTGACCCGCTAATCTGTTGTACGCCTCTTTTAAAGCAAATTTACCATTAGCTGCCCAACGCCAACTCGGAATATCACTACAAGCATTGCGGTTAATATTCACTTTTTGGATTGCTAACACAACCTGATTTGGTAATAAATGGCCAAACTTATTAAGATCTCATTGACCTGATGGAGTAATACAATCTGCTACCTTCCAATCTCGGATATCATTTGATAATGGGTGAGTCATCAAGCTCTCCAATCTATCCAGATGGGGAACCCATATATCATGCCAAAAGGACACCAAAGCTCCATCTGTAATCCTCCAGAGAATACTCTCACTTACACTTTCCCAATTTTGTCTAATTCCCTTCCATATGCTCGATTCATTTCGTCTTTTTTCCACTTTCGGCACCACATCACTACCTGTCTTGTACTTTTCTCGAAGGAAACGAACCCACAATGCATCTCGTTTATGAATCAAGTTCCATCCCAATTTATTCATGTAAGCCTGGTTTTAAATCCTTGCCTTCCTTAATCCCAATCCACCATCCTTTTTTGAGGAACAAACCAAACCCCAAGCCACCATATGAGGTTTACGATTTGTGGATGTACTTCCCCAAAGAAAATTCCTGCACTTCCTGTCTATCTCATCACAGGTACCTAGAGGAAGAGGCACAGACTGCATGGCATAGGATGGCATGGCTGACACCACGGACGATACAAGGGTGTGTCTTGCCGCCATAGATAACATGTTAGGCTTCCAGCTTGCTAATCTAGCATCAATCTTGTCAAGAAGAAACCTGTATGAAGACTTGGTGCTTCGTTCACATAAAACTGGCATTCCTAAATATTTTCCCAAATTGGAAGACTAGGAAAAATTTTAAGAACTCACTAATCTCTTGGTTTCTCGTGTGTCCCACATTCTTTAAGAAATAAATCCGTGATTTTGCCACGTTTATTTTCTGGCCGGATATCTCACAAAAATCATCCAGTACAGCTTTCACCACTCCAGCTTGATCCATATCTACTTCTGTAAACAAAATAAGATCATCAGCGAAAAAGATATGTGAGATAGGCGTACCATATCTTGACAACCTAAATGGTTTCCAATCTCCGTCTTCTATAGCAGTCTGAATTAAGTGACCCAATCTCTCCATCATAATGACAAAGAGATACGCTGAGATAGGATCGCCCTGACGAACTCCTCTAGAAGGGTGGAAAACATTTGAAGTACACCCATTCCAAAGTAGTTCCATTTGCGGTGTAGATACACAAGCCTTGATCACATCACAAAGATACTTAGGAATTTTAAGCTCATTCAAGCATTCAAATAGAAAACTCCATCTGACTCGATCATATGCTTTCTCCAAGTCAATCTTTATTGCCATAAATCCCTTCTTCTTTTTCATGTTCCGCATAGAGTGGATTATTTCCTGCACTAGAATAACATTATCAGTACTTTGGCGCCCCTTCACAAAACTACATTAGTTCGGGGCCACAACCAATGGCATAATAGATTTAAGCCTGAAAGAAATAATCTTTGTAACAATCTTATACACTACATTACAGAGACTTATTGGGCGAAAATCTCGGAAAGATTGAGGATGATCAAATTTTGGAATAAGCACAATTAAAGTACCATTAATATGCTGGACCGATTGAGGATAAGAGAATACTCGTTTAACCAAAGATATCACCGAAAGACCAACCGTATCCCATTGGCTTTGATAAAAAAGAGGATTGAATCCATCCGGTCCCGGAGCTTTGAGTGATCCCATATCGAATAAAGCTCGTTTAATCTCCATGTCACCAACCTGTCTTCCCAAATTGCTTCTGTTCGTTGCATCAATCACAGGGTAGGTGCACCCAAAAACCAAATTCCCCTGGTGCATGCTAGTATCCGTATATAATTCTTCAAAATATTTACTGCCAATATCCCGTATTTCCTTTTCATCATACAACTATTCCCCCGAATCTCGTTTAATAGCTAAAATCCGATTCCGTCTTCTTCGAGCATTTGCTTTTGAGTGAAAATACCTGGTATTACGGTCACCCTGGACATACCAAGTAGACCGAGAGTATTGTAGCCACATAATTTCCTCCTGTGACAGGATTTTTTCAAGATCTTTCCACAAATCACATTGCAAATTCTCTAAAGCCACCGATGGTCCAGCTATAGCAATTTTGTTGTTAATTCCATCAAGACGTCTGTAGATCTTATTTTTCATAAACTTCAAATTCCTGAACACCCTTTTGTTCCAATTTCTCAGTTGCTCAGTAAAAACCTCTAAAGATCCACACCAATCTTCCTTCACATTCCATTGATCCTTAACAAAACCTGAGAAATTATCATGCATAACCCAGGGAGCGAAGAATTGAAAAGGCCTCTGTTTGTTCTCAACATGCGACAACTTATCAGTATTGACCAAAATAGGACAATGATCTGATTTGTATTTTGGTAAATGAATCACCGATGCACTAGGAAACTGTACATGCCAACTGGCATCCACCAAAGCTCTATCAATCCTGCTCTGACTAGACGAATTCCCCCAAGTAAACTTAGGGCCACTGAACCCGATATCAATTAAATCAGTATCAGCAATCCATTCCTTAAAAAATTTGTCTACTCCATTTCTTTCCTGAACTTTCAAACTCCATCTATCCTCAGGACATGAAATAGCATTGAAATCACCAACCATCAACCAACCCCCCCGAACAAGCTGACGAATGTCTCCTAAGGAAGACCACAGCAATCGTCTCGAGTTTATATTAGGATGTCCATAAACCACAGTGATGGACCATTCATTATCATTTCCTACATTAAAAATTCCGTGCACAAATTGTTCACCAGCAGAGATTACTGAAAAATTACAACCAGAGTCCCAAAAAAGCCAAATACCACCACTGAATCCTCTTGCTTCAACAACGTACATATTAGGCCATCCAAGCTTCCGAGCCAATAATGAAGCCTTTGTGCTAATCTGTCTAGGCTCCAACAGTGCAAAGAAATTTACTCCTTGTTTCTCTACAATGTCACAGATTAAACATCGAGATGAGGCACCACCGGCACCCCTAGTATTCCATGTCATAACTATCATAAAGATAAAATAAGGATTAAAGATTCCCAAACATGGGCAAACTACTGGGACATAGTCCCATATTCATCTTCACCTGACTCCTTCATAACGACATTACCTTCCTCTCCCAGAGGACTTATACGTGTTGAAAATTTAATCTCCCGACGCGCACCTGGATCGATAGGGTCAGAAGCACTGTTTTGAATAGATTTTGGGAGTTGTGTTTTCTCGCCTGTAGATTTTGAAGACGTACACAAACTCCCCTTGATTGGCTGAAATTTTGAGGAACCCGCCACAACGTTTCCTCCTTTATGAATCCCCTGTGACAAATCCCCCGCATTCTACACTTGACCACATTCTTTGTTCGAACTAGAATTGCCCTGGTCAACCATTTTATTTTTAACTTGTTGATAATGATCCATTGGGCTCACCAAATCAATCTTACGACCCACCACAATTGCTGCATTCCCAGATTTAATCTCCACTTGCTTCTTCTTACTAATTAAATGCCCGCGTGATTTAATTGTATTGGTCATTGAAGATTCCTACTTTGTAGTATCAAGAGCCGAATTATTAGGCACCATCAACGGGATTTCATTCCTCTTTTTTTCCCTATTCTCGTCTGACAATACCGCAAATCTTGATCCTCCAGCATTATATTGACTACGCAAATGTCGCCCTCCTTCCCGACTACTATTCAATTCTCCTCCAGCACCTCGTTGAACCCGACGCCTCCTTGGTGCTACCATCCATTCACCATATGTTGTTTTTACTGGGTTGTGATTAGTTTGTGTCAGATCCACCGTTTGTTCTTCACACTCATTATCTGACATTTGAACACCTGAAGCCCCAGACTCTTTCTTGTGTGGACAGTGTTCTGACCCATGCCCATATCTCCCACATGAGAAATATATCAAATGTAGACCCTCGTAGACTATTTGTTTTTTCTTGCCATTAATCATTAATGATGGAAGCAAAGGAGAATTCAGATATACCTCAACACATATTCGAGCGAAGCGACCCTTGGTTTGTTTCAATGTATTATTATCCACCTTAAGAACCTTTCCGATTTGACTACCGACCACATATAAGATACCCTTATCATAAAAGTCAACAGGGAATTTAGGAATACGTACCCATGCAGCGATTTTCGGCACTTCTTCAGCATCAGGATCAAACTCCGGTTCCATGGTTGCACAGCTAAGTAATGTTCCATAAATAACCATGGTCCACCAATCAAAGCAAACGCATAATCCTCTTCGTTAGTTAGCTGAACCAAGAAATATCCAGAGCCGATTTCTATCGTAGTTACCTCGCCTCTCCGACCCCATAGTTGCTGCAACTTTCTACCAAGTTGTTCCTCACGAACCATGCGCCCTAGGAGCCTTACAATCAGGGAAGTACTCCATTTCTTTGCTAATTTTTGACGGAACTCCGGTGAAACAATTATATTTGGACCCCTCAGAGTAGACTCAACTTCAATTCTAGATTTCCATCCATCTCCACTACACCAATCGTCCTCCTCATCAGACAAATCTTCCTGCATTGGCATATCTACACATGCTTCCTTGTATGATTTCTTCTGTTGTGAAGAAGCCTCTTTCCCATCCTCTTCATTGGTCATCCAATCTTCCACCCTCGGTACCAGCGATTGGTGTCCAGAAAACTTATCCCCCTCTTCTCTAACTTTCTTACGACTCCGTAGCATAGCATCCTGTTCCTTCGAGGTCGGCGCCGGAGGCACTCTCTCACGGCTTCTATCCCGTTCCCTCACCATCATCTTATCCATCAGTTTATCAGCAAACAAGACCAGTAGACAGAATAAACCAAGACAGAAAACCGATCAAAACAGAATAACCAAAGCACTACCTTCCAACACCTTCGAATTTGCAATGAAAAGCAATAAATAAAAAAGAAGACAGGCAGCACGTTGAAACTGGACCAGATCACCCGTTGGATAGGATGAATGAAGCACCACCCAGATCCATCGACACAAAACGGTCTCAGGTTCACAGTAACACTCCTTCAGAATCAGAAGAAAACCAGAATCCACTGTCAAAATAAGATCGCCTAAACGATGGGAGACACTCGTCGGTTGACGCCACACTCTGATCCGTAAATATCAGATACAAAGGCAGCGTTCCCAAACTTCCACCGTAACACCGTCAGAATCAGAGAAAAACAGAGCTTACCGTCGAAAACTAAGGCCGTCGACGATGGGAGTGAAGCACCACCAGTTCTCAGATCCGTCTCCACCGTCGTACTGACCGTTGAAGACCGAACTGACCACCACCAGAGATAAGCTCCGTCGCTCGTCGCAGATTCCGTCGCCCGTTCAGATGGCTGTTGCAGATACAACGGTCAAAAAAACAGAGAGTTTCGAACCAAGTGATGATTGTTTATGTGCCTGCATCTTTCTTTATTTCTGCATCCTAAATTTACTTATGGTGATAAACAAATCCAATGCTAATATGTGCGTGTTTGGGAAAGCGTTTTGTACAGGAAATAAGCCCTTATTACGCAAGCCGAGAAAAAACTCCTCTCACATACTTACCTCGTATACCGTGAATCACGAATTATAAGCACTTATTACCCAAAAATAAGCTATTCCAAACACACACTATGTTGTAATGTATTATTTAAATCATACCAATAAATAAGCTTTTGTTGTAGAACCGTTCCTTTCGGAATCACTGCAAGAAAACAGTGGAATAACGACGTAATTTGATGACTATATCGTAAAAAAAGATTTTTTGTAATTAATCAGCAAGAAAATTTCATCGCTAATTCATATTTTTTTAGTAAATCCAAACATTTCTATGACAAAGATAAGACATAAAATGGAAAAGTTGGGTTGCATGTAGAATCGTTTACTAGAATAGGGTTGTCTGGGTCTTGTTCCGTTTACCTTTTTATGTTTCGTTCTAGATTTCTTTTTCCCCCCTAGTCAGCATCTGTCTTCGTGGATATAAAGTTGGTAACATGTAGCTTTCCTTAATAAATAGGACTTTGATTACTAACCGCTTCACTTTTGGCATTCTACATATTATCCAATTCTACGTAGCTATATACAATAATAATAATAAAGCTTCATCTCACTATAAGAAGTTAGCTACCTCGACTACATGACGCCATTATGAAATATCAAAAATCAGACTTTTGGATAAATTAGTAACTAAAAGATTCCGTTTTATAATCTTATTGAGTATTCGTTTTAGTCTTCTTTGATCTCTTTTTAGAGGACTTCGTATTGTTTGATCAACCATTTTCACCAATACACTTAATGGTCTTCTTTGAAAATATCCAAACAACTTCAAATAATTTTCTACTATTTTATCCTCAATATACACCATTCTAACTCGATTGAGTATATGATCATTACGAATCTTATATTTTTTTGTATAGTCACACATCCATCTCAGCATATATCCTCATCCAGCTACTCCTCATTTTATGTTCATGTTATCCTTTTAAAACCCAACATTCACTATCATATAGCATATTAGTCTTGCAACAATGCGATAAAACTTTCCTTTTACATTATTAGGGATTTTTCAATTACAAACAACTCTAATAGATTTTTTCTATTTATACCATTTAGTTTGAATTTATTATTAACATCCCAGTCAATTTCACTATCTTATTTTATATTGATATCAAATATCTAAACTTTATCACTTATGGGATGACTTACCCTTTTTAATTTAACTTCCACTTTACTTCTAATTCGCCTTTATCAAAATTGCAATGCTAAATTGCGTTGGGAAGCTTTGAATCTAATTACTCATGGGTGTGACATCAGCCACCTCTTCAATGATATTGTGGATAAAGTTAGGTTACTTATTTGTAAAAATTGGCACATTGTATTCAGCCATCTTTACGGTGAAGACAATAATTTTGCTAAATGTTCTCATAATCTAGTAGGGAATTTTCATATCTCTACTCAACAACCTCCTCATAATTAGGAGATGGTCGTTTGATGAAGGATGTTAGGTTTTAGTGGGGACTTTTGATGTATTGCTCATATTTTTGAGACAATAGTCTCCGTTTTCAATTCCAAAAAAAAAAAATATTGCAACGCATATGTCTAGGTAGCTATATAAATGAAACTATTTAATTTGGAGGGCATTATTAATTTTAACCAAACCTCGCTAATTTTCAAACGGTCCCACAAAATTTGAAAAGAAAAGTGTTGAGAGTTGCATATAAAAGGACATATTCTCTTTTTTTTTTTTCTTGTGAGAAAAAGACACAATTTAGTCTGTATGTTTAACATCACTTATGAAAGGTTTATAACGATTGAAAAGTTATTTTTAAAGACTCTCATCGTTGTTCCAAATGAATACATATTAATCGCTTAAATTTTAGGAAAAATCACTCGTAGATCCCAAACAAGCAATATATTATTAGAAAGGTCCCTGGTTACAATCCAAAAAATGTATATTCACAATTTGTTGAGGGTGTTTTAGAACCTCCAGGGACTTTTCTGATACCATCTTATTTCCTAAATTTAAACAATATCTAATTGGACGTTTTCAAGCAGTTTTTTTAAAAATAAAATTACGTTACCTTTCTCATAAGTAAGAAGCCATTTTCAGACCGCCTAGCAAGTAGTTTAAGGGAAAACTAGTTGCCCCTTTTAGAACAATTCAATTCAATGAACTTAACTTGGTTTTAATAAAAAATAATAATTTTTTTGATGGGAAGAATGAATAATTGAAACAGTACAATGAGTAAGCAAACAAAGGAACAAGAGGAAAAGGAGATTTTACGAAGGGGATTGATTTGGAGATGTCCTTGAATGGACCAAAAAGTCAAGCCTCTTTTGTCATACTGACAACCACTTTTGTCTACATTCCCGTGCCCGTCCTTCAACTATTTCCCCCCTTCTCTCTATTCCGTATTCATTCATCACTTTGTTGTATTTGATAAATCTGTTTACAATTTGTTTAAAATAGGAAAAAGATAAATTAAAGAGTTAAATATCACAAATCTTGAGTCACACATGTGGGAGAAATATATGATTTACAAATGTTTTTAAATGATAAATTTATCTCTCATAGTATTTAGAGAGCTCAAGTTATTAATATATATATATATATATATATTAAAGTGGTTATTCTTTATACCTAAGAACTTATTTAATTAGAGGATAATTGAGGGAGAGAAATGGAAAATTAAGATTTTACGGTGGCAGCCGGCGTTTGATTGCATTTTCATATGGGAAAGTATTTTCCTGAATCCACCAATTTTTAACTATATAATTGCAAATATGTTCCCATCAAAATTGGTAGGAGCCAATTTTCAAGTGAGGAGGCAAATAGCCTAAAAACACACAATCCCTTGATGTGACCTGGAGCGTGATATAAAAAGATGAGCGGGTATGTGAATCCTATGTATATTTAAATAATATTCTTACTTTATGAGTAAAATGGTTTTTTAACTCATTTTCCTACATCATTTTCTTCCAACCAAATAAAATCCTTTCAATCCATTTTCTTTTTTAGTACAAACCAAACACTTATGTGATAAAATATTTTCATTCTTTTCCTTTCTAACCTTGTCTTTGAACCATACGAGTTGAGCTCTAAGTAGTCAATGATGTCTAACATAAGTGGTTTCAAAATATTACCTATAAGGTTATTGATATTTAAGGTGCTCAAGTTGTTAATTGTGATGTGTGAGTTGTTATCATTATCTATATCTAAGTATTCATTGATACTTGACAACATTTAAAGAATTCAAGTTATTAATATAAATAATGAAGTTGTTAATTGTGATTCTTAATATAATATTCTCTATACCGAAGTAGTCAAGGGTGGATTACTCATTTGAAAACATTTGAAAATTCTAGATTCTTCCCACATGTTTGATTTGGGATATATGATATTCGACTCATTGATTTGTCTTTTCTCTATTCTAAACAAATTTTTCTAAAATTTTCCCTAAAATTTATTTAAGCATTTGGGCTATAACTTTTTTTCAGGGTGAAACATATTTTTAATTATGTGCAAAACTAAAGACAAATTGTTATTTCTGGCCTGTGATTTCTGGCGGCAATTTAGCATTGGATATATTCGGATCTAAAAGTCTTTTGTGATAAATATGCAGAATTTACATATAGCTAAATATATATTGCGCACAATTGAAAAAGAATTATATCCACTGAAGATGGGCTGCACTTGTTTAAGGATTTGAGTCCTTAAGTGCCTTTGGGCAATAAGTTTTGAAATGTGAATTTTTAGCAAATTTTCCTAAAATGTTTTCTATAAATATTACTCATACTATTTAAAATATTGAATATTTTATAGTTTTACAAAATTCCTTCTTATTTGTATTATTAAGAAAAATAGGTGAAAAGTCCATATTTAAAAACTTTATTGATAAGAATGACCTCAAGTATAGGTACTTTTTATGTGTGCAATCTTGCAGAGTACTCATACTTTCTATATGTAAAAACATATTTGGTTCTTCTAGTCATTACAATTTTTAAACAAGGATTTTTTTTACTGGCTTTCCCTTGTTCATGCATGTGAAATTGTAGTATTAGTTGTGACCAAGGAAAAAAAATTAAAGAAATAAATTAATTTTCGTGATTTTTAAAAAATTGAATTTCTTTAATATCCATGATATTTATAAAAAGATATCTTACTATGGATGAATATATTTTTATCATGAAATGCAGAGTATGTTTGTTTTGGTGTTGAGGTTATTTATAAACTGTTTTTTAAGTAAATCGAGATAAAATTTCTCTCACATACTTACCTCGTATATCATAAATCACGATTAAAAAATTATTTTTAAACATTTAATCATTATTCCAAACAATTACTACGGAACCTTCATCTTTAGGGCTTGTAATAGCACACTTGTAGGTGATTTTGTTTCTGGCTCAGAAAGTTGGTAGGTGATTGATTCACAAGTTTCTTCTTGGTATTACTTTTATCCTATGCTAATTTTTTTATTCATACATTTTGTTCTATTTACTAAATATATTCTCATAATAAAAAAATTAAAAGTATATTTTTGTTGTAAATTTAAAGAATGGCAGTAAAAATTAAATCTCAAGTACATCACTAATATTTTAAGAGAAATAACATATTTGAATTTACAGTGGGAATGTGTATTTATCCAAAACCAAAAATAATTGGTTACTATTATTTTTAAATTGTTATCATTATTATTTTTGTCCCCAAATAATCAGATGCCTGACCATACTGATGAACAGTCTGCACATTTGGAACTTTTGACAGTACTGGACCCGACCCGGACCATTTTAATGCATCCAAGCATAAATTTCACATATAAAAAAGTTAAGGAAGTTTCATACTCTTGTGTACATGTTTTGATTAGCGGTGTAAAATTAATTTTACACTTTACAAGAGTAATATGGAGAAATATTTTTTTAAAAAAATAAAATTGCTTTTTTAAAAATTTAAACTCAACTAAACACCTTCTAGTTTATCAGGTGTTGCATTTTATACAAGTTGAATCTTGCATTTAGAAATTCTAATAATTTATATACTTTTTAGTTTTTACTAATACTCCCTCCGGTCTTAAATATAAGACAAATTTTATTTTTTTAGAGAGTTTAAGGAAATTAAATAAGTTATTTAATTATATTATATATTGTGTATCTTTTTTTTTTTGCCAACCATATCATATATTGTATATCATTAGATTATATATCAATTTATAAGTTAGTCAATATAGTTTAGAGAAAAAATGATAAATATAAATATTTTAAAATAATTTAATTATCTTTTTTGATATATCCAAAAAAAAAATTAACTCTGTTTTATATTTAGAACCGACGAGTATAATTAATTTATCTTGTCTCATTGTCTCATGCAACTTGCAAAGAGTCATGATACTTTTTCATAAAATGGTCCTAGAAACTTCCATCATTTTGTACATTTTACCCTTCATCAATTGATGGAGCTATTCAGTGTTCATTTTCTACACCAATAACTATAAAAGAGAGATATATAGAGAATATATATATATATATATATATATAATATCAGATGTCACATGTGGTGTTCAAGCATCAAGACAAGGGTCCGTGGGTCTCCCTCACATGTGACCTCAAGCCTACGTTGCAAATGTCCATTGCATCAGCATAAAAAAAAAAAAATATTAAGTAAAAATAATAAGAAAAAAAAATTCTCATTAAAAATTTAAATAGTGAAAAGAATATGATAATTTTTTATATGCATGAGTACCGATGCTTTAACTTTTACACAAATATAATACTAATATTTTGATTTAGGTCATTATCACCAATAAATTTTTTAATGGGTTTTTATGCCAAATTTTCCCAAATAAAAAGCTCAACCAAACAAAAAATAAAGGGGTGAAATATGGTCTTTTTTTTTATGAAGTATAAATATGTTAATTCTTATTCTTATTTTATTTTATTTTTTGTAGTTTTTCAATTTTTTATTTTTTAAATTACATTAAAAAGATTTAATCTTAAACCTTTACCACCGCCATGCATACATAATTGCATATCATGCTATTATTTTTTTTTTCCAACCATATCATGCTATTATCGTACCGGCTAGTTTCTGTAAAAAAAAAAAAAAAAAAAAAAAGCTAGTTTCAGGAGTGGCCAGTTAATTAATTTATTTTTAATTTCTTAAAATCTATTCTCCTCCTTTAAAGTTTCAGTTTAATTTTTTATACATGATAAGTAATTTCAGAAATTAATTAAAAAAGTATGGTGATAAAAATGTTGAAAAAGTTATTTCATTGTTAGTTCAATACATTCTTTATCAGAACTTTAGTTTTAATCAAATCAAATTGATAGTTTTACCAATAAATTAATCTTCAAGGGGAGAGAATCAATTCTTATTCTTATTAAATTTTGCCTACATAATTTATGTTATTTTATTTTATTTTTTTGGGGCCAAACAGTGAATTTTATTAATCATAAAAAAATAGGAATTACAAACATCAATAGCCGAAACCAAATAAAACTCTCAGAAAATCCTAAACATACAACCTACCACACAAAAAACTCATCAAATCCTAAAAAAATACAGTATCAATCTATAAAGCAACAAAACTACTAGAATCTAAAGTTTATCATATGAGTAACAAGTTGATATTAGCCAATACCACTTCCCTTCTCTAAACCATCCTGCAAATTCTTATTAGAATTGCTCAGACCTGAAACATCAGCAAGTAAAATTTCCCTAAAAGGAGATGATGCTTCAATAGGCCTTTCTTTAGGACACATCTCCTTAGCACCAATTGCTACCAAATAATTTGCAGCTTTATTACCTTGTATTCTCACCAAGGCAAACGACAAGCCACTTGCTGATTTCTTCAAATCCAGTAATTCTTGAACTAAATCCAAGCACTGCCAATCACATACTCTTTGTTTCTTATCAGTCATTAAAAGAAACAGCTCTTCACAACGAGTTTCTATAATACAGTTTACAAATCCCAATATATTCACAGCAAGAATTCCTTCTTTAAGTGCCAAACATTCAGACATAAAAGCATAGGAGGTGTCACACCCCCCACTGCTGCTGGACCCCTTGTTGTTGTTGGTGGCATCCGACTACAGGGTTGAGGGTATGACTCAAAGGAATATTTTCCCACCCCTTGGGAATTCCTTTCGCCTTCCCATACCTCGAACACTCGACCTGGGCTTAAGTCGAGTGCTTAGTGAAGTTTGGTACCATTGAGCTAAGCAGGGGGTCCAGCAGCAGGGGGTGTGACAATAAACCTTTTTATTGTCACACCCCCTACTGCTGCTGGTGGCATCCGGCCACGGGGTCGGGGGTATGACTTAAAGGAATATTTTCCCACCCCTTGGGAATTCCTTTCGCCTTCCCACACCTCGAATACTCGACCTGGGGCTTAAGTCGAGTGCTTGGTGAAGTGTGGTACCATTGAGCTAACCAGCAGCAACAGGGGGTCCAATAGCAATGGGGGGTGTGACAATAAATAACCAGCAGCAGCAAGGGGTCTAGCAGTAGTGGGGGGTGTGACAGGAAGCCACCACTTTACATCCCAAACCACCAATCATATCTCCATTACTATTCCTACAAATGACACCAATACCATCAACATCCAAAGCACTAATAAAAGCTCCATCTATATTGATCTTAACTATCCCAGATTTTGGAGCTACCCATTGCAATGTACTAACTCTATTTCCCCTACAACAGATTTTGCAAACAAATTCATATATTTAGCCTTAAAACATTCATTTAATAAAACTTGGGATATACAAATCACTCTATCCACATCTATCCTTTCCCCATTAAAGATCTAGACACATCGAATTTTTCAGATATCCCAGCAAAGAATAGCTACAGC
This sequence comes from Inga oerstediana, assembly GCA_963210345.1. Lineage (NCBI taxonomy): Eukaryota > Viridiplantae > Streptophyta > Magnoliopsida > Fabales > Fabaceae > Inga > Inga oerstediana. Next base: position 54,718,499 of record OY723407.1, on the reverse strand, counting down.
AGCTTTTCCCTTATCATCAATGTCAACACCCGTTTCCATTTTGATATACACAGAGTAATAGAGACCAAGTTCCACAGGCATATAGAAGAGTACATATATACTGATAAAAGTATTTGTTTACAGTCCAAAGTCATCCATACAGAATGCGACAATATACACCACTATTATAAAATATCCAAAAGTATTTTAGACATAGACTATCTATAACCATGAACTTTGTATTTGCCTCGAGACACATGACAGTCACTTCCCTTCGTCTACATCCTTGCCTTTTGATCCACTAGCGCCCGCTGAGATGTTTTATTTAGAACAAGGGATGAGATTCCGAAGAATCCCAGTAGAAACATGCTATCGTTCATAGAAAATGCAAAAAGTAAATATGATATATGCCATGTATGCACCAATTAATGAACAATATAAACATATCATCTGAATGTATACATGAGTAGGGCCCAGCCCCACTAATCTGCACCGGTTGGATTCTCACCAACTCCAGTGTAAGTGCCTCTAGCACTACTGGCCCCTTTCTGGGCAAAACATGTTGATTAATAAAGCACATTTACAAACAATGGCATCCAAACAATCATAAAACTATGGCATGATGTATGAAGGATAATGTCCCTACTTTGAAGTTCTATCGAGCCCTTTTTGTGTGTCTCATGAAACGTGTTGACTTTCGGCTCCCGATCCAGTCCTAAAATATTAAATGTACAAGAAATAGGTCATAACCTATCCAAGTAGCATTTTAGACTATTCCATAGTGTTTCTTGTGGTTATGTTAGCCTATGGTGAAAATTTACCAAAATGCCCTCGTAACCCCGGCCTGGCCCCGCCGTATCCGGCCCGATGGCACGTTTTTCCAAATTTTTGACTAGGGCTATCTTGACATATTTTCATCCAAGGAATCCATTTCCGGACTCAAAATTACCAAATTCAATGTCAAATTATGAAATTACCCTTGGCGCCCTACTTTTAGGGTTTTAGGTGCGTTTTCGTAATTATGCTTTCTTAGCATTTTCCGAAAAAGTGCCTAACTGTAACTGCACCTAATTTTCCCTTCTGAATCCAATGGAACCATCAAATCATTGAAAATCCAACCCTAAGGCTCTCAAACATCCCTGGCCAAAATTATGGTGTTCTTTGGGAAAAATCAGGGTTTTACGATTTCGGCTTTGTAAACGCGCTCCTTTCTACTCCTAACCACTTTATTAACCATCTAATTGAGTTATAACAACTATTTGAACTAAAATTGGGCATCATAACCCTTAGAAACACCCATTTCCAAAATTTAAAATCAATGGCAATCCGGCGAAATATCACCGATTAAATTGCCCACAACAGCTAGAATAGTTAATAAATGAAGGTTTGGAAGTTACCTCAAGCTCCCACAAGTTTTTCCCAAATATGGCTGAAAACCCTAAGTGCTCAACAACAGATTTTGAGCTTCCAAACCTTAAAGAACAAAGAGGAGTAGCTTAAGATTGGAGATATACGCGTTAGAAGCTAAATCGTCGGAGAAATCGGCTTGCCTTGCGATTTTTCTTCTTCTTTCTCTCTCAAAAATTCCACACGTCCTCTCTCTCTATACAGGTTTGTTGCAGCGTGAAAATGGGCTGAAGATAAAGATGATGATGTATTATATTTTGCATTATTTTATGCATTTGTTTCATTTTCCAAAAATTCCAAAATCAATTTTATGCATATAAACCTTATGTACATGTAACCAAGCTCATTAAGCCTAACCAATATTTTCTTATTTATGCCACATGTAGGAGACACCTAGAGGTCCCTCCCTATGGTCTCAATTGGCTTCACAACTTGTTTCGATAACGTATACACGTAAAGTTCCAATTTTGGTCAAATTTACACTTTTTGCTCAAATTTTTCATAAATTCATATTAAATTGACCAAAATATTCTAAATATATTTTTCACCTTTATTTTCCTTAATTAATTGAAATTAACTTCAATTAATTGGAAAATAATTATGTTTGTGATAATTTGACAAAATTACGATTTTGCCATTACCTTTCTAATCCAATTTCTTCTCTTATTTTTCTTTGGCCAATTTCCATATATTTTTGGACCAAATATTTTCTCTAATATTCCTTTATTTTTGGACCTTAATATTGGGCTTTTTAAATTACCCAAATTAATTCTATAATTATTTTGCCCATTTTATCATTAAAATGAACATTTATAAAATTCATAAATTTCAAATTCATGAATATTCACAATTTTATTGAATTTCTCAAATAATTATAATATATTTGGTGAATATAAAATTTATCAAGCCTATTATTTTCACCAAGATTTTCTAATAGCAAATACATCGTGCTTTTTAAAGCTTATTTAGAAATTTTCAAACCCAAGTTGCTACCAAACCAACACTCTTGAGCCCGAAGTATAAAAGATGGTCAATATTTTCTACCTCATTCAAACATATAGGATAGATAAAGGAATCACTATACTTCCTCTTAAAAAGCTCCTCCTTTGTGGGAACAACTCCCATTACAATTCTCCATAAGAAATGTTTAACTTTATTAGGAACAGTTAAACTCCATATCTGTTTCCATAAACTGCTTGGTACTTGAAAAGAACTTTTTAGCCCTCTCTTCTGCTTCCTCCTTGATCACTCCTTTGCCACCATATATCTTGACTTTTTTTTTTTGATACAATAAGGCCGGGTTCGAACCCGGATGGGGGAGGGGGGAGAAGTGCCTTAAAGGCACTTCTATAACCATGTCGCCTAAAGGCGCTGGTTCCATATATCTTGACTTTAACAGAATATATACCATCCCTGTAAGATAATCAGAAAACATAATCATCAATTCTATCTTAACATAACTAAATTTTTAACATCTCATTCTTTTTCACCTCAGTAATACAATCTTCAATACTGCTTAAATTCCAACTGTTTCCCATAATCAGTTCCCACACTTTTGTATCAACATTCATATTCATACCAAGCTTGCTACTCAAAATAGCACCGGGCAATCCAGGGGACCCACTCGTCCTTCCAAACTATTACAGAAGTTTCACTTCCAATCTTCCATCCTAAATTCTTTATGAGAAAATTTCTTCCCTTCAAAATACTACTCCAACTCCAACACCACATATATATTTTTTAATTTGATTAAGGTATCCAAAACTAACAAGTTTTGACTTTCCTAAATAAGTTTAAATTGAGTCAATCTAATTAATTTAACTTGATTCTAATCTTTCAGTGATCCATTTTGGTATGTCAACATCATCTCAATTGAAAGCATTGTTATTGATCAAAAATAAAATTAAAAGTATCATGGGAAAGTATCATGTGAATAATTTCATTTGATGGCGATTTATTGAAAAGGACTATGAATCAGTGTGTTCATCCTCATCCAATCAAAGGGCGTTGCCTGTCGGCATTGGTATTATTTTTTATTTTTCTGTTTTCTATCATAACTTTTCTTTTGGGGGCAAATTGCTGTCATCTTTTTGACTTAATGAGGGGATTTTTTTTTTTTTTTTTTTGGTTAGTAATCTTCTACTCAATATAAGGGATTTACGCTTGTCATCATGCCTTTAGAGAGTCGAACTCATATTTTTATTTAGACCAAAATTTAAAGAGGTGTTTAGTGTTAGTTAGTCTAAAACGATTTTGAATAGACCTATTTTTTTGACCTTATGGTAGAATTATTATTTAACCTTTAGCTGCAAAATAAATTTTCATTAGTAATTACCTTTCACTTATCTCACATAGAGAGAAATGTGGAGTATACATTTTATTTTACTTAAGTAACAAGTGATTTAAATTAAATACAAACAGATTTATTTTGATAATTTATTTGTATGTTTCCTAGAAGTTAAATTATCAAAATAAAGTCGTCTATAAAATAATAAATGATATATTTCTAATATATATTTTGAAGCTAAAACTTCAATGAATGTAAAATATAAACTTAAATAAGTAAAACACGAATTTCCCTTCTTTAGTTACTATAATAGTAGTATTTTTTTGGGGCCATTTATTTAATATATTAATATTAAGTAACTTGGCAGTTTTTTATATTTTTGTTTATATAAGAGTAGTGCCCACCCACTGTCCTTAAAAAAAAAATAATGCGAGCGCCCACAAATTTTTTATGTCTTTGAAAGAAAAAGAAGAAGAATATATAGTGAGGGCCCACTATCCTAAGGGATTGTTCATGTCATTTTCATTAATTAATACAATTTTTTTCTAAAACAACTTTAGTGTATAATTGATGAGCCCTGCTGGCAACCAAATTATCCTCCATTAATTATAGGGGGTGGAACTGTTTGATAATTATTTCACAAACATGGTAATGATTTCAATACCATGTAAAGGTTCATAAAAATGGCAAAACAAAATGTGAATATTCTTTATTTTTATATGCCTAAATCTCTAGCCTCCAAGGCCCAATTTGGATCACCTAAAATTATTTATCCCATTACTGATCAGCACCAATCTCAATATATAAATAAATCCACCAAGACTAAATTATATTAATTTAATTTAAATTTTTGTGAAAACTATATGAACTTCTTCTCATTTTTTAAATATATACCATCTTTACTCAAAATAAAGGATTTGTGCCATACTTTCTCCTATATTTAGGTTGGGAATTAAAATTTAGTACAACCCAATGGTCTTAGTCATGTGGAATGAAAGATCCCATATAAGGAAGAGGTTACATATTCGATCTTATTTATAATTTCAAGCTATTAAAATTGATCATTTAAACTGGAAAAAGAAAAATGGTACTGCTTATATTTTTAACTATATATTCCCTTGAAACAATTATTACTGGTGACAGAGTAAGGATCTTGAATTCTTCATTTCCTCAGACAATATTCCAAGAAGCAATCATCAAAGCTGAGCGCTGGCAAACACAAATTCATGAAACTTTGAAAAGTTTAGCTACCTTCTTATTAGTCTTAACTCCCCCTTTTGATTCCTCAAATCTATTTAATATTTTTAAATAATTTAAGAGGCCATATTATTTTATACAAATTATAAACAGAATTGCACATGACATATTCCAAACCCACTTTATAACATGCAAGTCCCGCTAATTAGTGAATTAAATAGATGAAACTCAATGATCTGACTTATTCCGGATGCTTGAAAATCAACAAACGTACATGTGTGCAGAACACACACACCCACACAATATTTAAAGAGTTGATTTTTGTCTTAAGTATAAGATATATTTTTTATATTTATCAAATTTTTTCTAATTTATTCGTATTGATATTACTCTTTCAATAATAATCAAGGAGGGGAGGAAAGAAGGGAATTAAGGAAGATAAGTAGAGATAACTAAGATACTTTAGAAAGCACAAGTCATATTAACTAACTTCCTTAATCTAATCAAACTAGGTAAATATGTTTTATACTAAGGCCAGAAGGGAATAATTTTAGAATTTTTGAGAAATATAATAAATACATTTAAAAGATTAATATATATCATAACATTTATAAAACAGCATAGACTAGCTTGGAGAATTTCACAATTGAGAATTTTTCAACATTTTTTCCAATTTATAAATCTATACATTAATTTTGGTCAGAAAAAAAACTATATATTAATGATATAAATAATTAATACCTCCGGTCCTAAATATAAGATAAATTTGAATTTTTGGAGAGATATTAAATAAGCTAAATAAGTTACTTAATTATATCTTATGTTATATATCGTTAGATTATATATTAGTTTATTAGTCAAACTAATTAGTTTAGAGAAAAAATAAAAATAAAAATACTTTAAAATAATTTAATTAATTTTTTTAATTTTTTTAAAAAAATCAATTTTATCTTATAATTAGGACAAAGAAGGATATCAAGGGTGGCTCGGATTATACGTGAAGGAGCAAGGGCATTTTCATCATTTCAGGTCAACCGTCAGACAGCTAGCGCGCCATTGTTCCCCATCTTCCTCCCCTGTGTGTATTTTCCTCCGGTGCTACTACAAAATCAAACCAACCTCAGAAAATTACTATAAACTAATCATAAATGCCTAAACTGAAAATGTCGTTGACAAAATAACAACAAAATTAAAAGAATTTCCCACTAATTAATTAATGACTCCATTCTACCTCACCTTTCAAGAACTGATATTAATTAATTACTATTTCCCCTCATTGTTACTTTCATTATATGTCCCCCTCCACCATCTTCGTCTTCTTGTCTGTACTCTACTACCTTGACTTGAAAGAAAACCCTAAGAATCTCTCACTCTCACTCCCTCTTACTAGGATCTCGAGCTTCTGGCACTGAATGGTTACCGTTAGATCTCCGATCAGGGCAATGTGAGTGAAGTCTCTGTACATGACCCCCTCGCTGATCATCATTACTGGAGTGTATGTGAATTAAGCTTTGGTTCTAAGTTTCTGATTCGATTTGTTTAAGCTTATGTGACTGTTTGCATTTGGCTTTTCCTTTCTGATGCGATCTTCTGCTTTTGTTGCTGCCGACTATTCTTTACTTGGTCCTTCGTAAAAGTGCTTTATTCCCCCCCCCCCTCTTTTCTCTCTCTTGGGTGGAATGATAATGCAGTGTTTATTTTCAGCTTCACGTGCTTTTTTTGGGAGTAGATGTGAGTACTAGCTACCCGGATCGGTTGACGCTGGTAACTGAACTGATATTGCTTTAGCTGAATTCTGCGAATGGGTTTTCAAGTTTTTCAGCCAGCTGGTTTAGAGAAAATCTTTTTATGTCATTAAGAAAATGTAAATATTAAAATTTCCATTTCTTTTTTCTTTCTGGCGAATTGAGCTACTCGATTTGGCTTGAATCCTACTCTTATTCCGCTTTCTCTATTCTACGTCTCTGTTTACTTTGCTGACTAGAGTTGCATTCTCCAGCTATTTGCATCTCTTCAGAACTATGATTTACTGATCATTGTGATTGCTGTTCTTCACTGGTCTGATCGTTTGGAGATCAGTTGTATTTGGTTGGCTGTGTGGGTCTTCAATGCTCCTGCTCACTTACTGAATTTTTAAGCCATTTTTTTGGTATGTTGATTTCGGTTTTAAATTTCTGGGGTTCGAACTAAATTACTTATTTTATTGTGTATAATTCCTGCCATAGTCTCATACGAGAGATATCGTTTAAAAAAAAAAATCTTCTACTTGCATTCTTCTCACTCTCATAAAAGAGCATTCAATTTTATCAATATTTTGTCCGTTATTACTTATTACATGTAAATATTTGCTTGGATATCCTCGTTACTGTTGTCATCTTGTCATTTACAATTCGAATTTCCATGATATATACTTGACTGGTACTGGTTGAACCATGGAACAGATCTCAAAAACAGTTGAAACTGGCAGTTAATCAATGAAGATGAGGTTCTCGGACTTTAGGTGCTTATGTATAATTTTATCAGCCCTTCTGATTTCTGGGAAGGCAGAGATTTACATAGCAACTGTTGAAGGTGAGCCTGTCATAAGTTATATGGGAGATATTGATGGCTTTGAAGCCACTGCTATGGAATCTGATGAGAAGATTGATACCACAAGGTATTAGCTAATCTTAGCTGCTTTCTCCGTACTTCTTAAGAAAAACAAAGGAACAGCATCCCTTTCACCTTTTCCGCCCTTTCTTGTTTTGAGTTGAGGCATCTGCCAAACTTTAATCACAATAATAAATTTTCCTCCAAATCGCAGACAAAGGCTGGAAATTTTGATCATAATGATGTTTTAACAGACCAGCTATCTTCCAGAAAACTTGAAGTACTGTATTCCCCCCCCCCCCCCCACTTTTTTAATATATAAGATTTGGAGCGGTGCATGCTATGTCTTACTTTTCCTGATGTATTTCTTGACCTTTGGTACATCCTTTTGAGGTCTGGGTTTATTGCTTGGTCAGTTGAACATATCAATATATTTTCACAGCCTATTGTTGGCATGAATTAATTCTTGAGAAAGAAATGTTTGTGAGTTGAAAATTTTAAATTTTGCTTCTATGTTTTTCACAATATAACTTCCAGCAAAAAAATGGGGTTGGTCTCTTAGGGTCATTTTTTTCCTAAATTCTCCTGTGCCACATCCTTTACTGCAATGAAGATTTGATATATATTATTCTCCTTAGTACATAAATGCACACACATATATAAAAGTGTCTTGCGTAGGTTTCTTCCCGAGAATTTATTAATATGCTGCCTCCTCTTTTTCCTTTTATATGGCTAAGGAAAATGTGGGTAAAGCTAAAACACCAACCAACTCAGTATTTTTTATCCCCCTGGTTGCATGAGATTTCTTAAACATAGCCTTTCCTATTGTGTGCATCTGTTGGGTGCACTCAACCATGAAGTGAAAATTGATAAGTTGTGGTTGCTGACTTTTTCTATATGCATTTTTCAGTGACTTTTTCTATATGCATTTTTCAGTGAATCAGTTACATCTTATGCCCGTCACCTTGAGAGTAAACATGATATGCTTCTCGGGATGCTGTTTGAGCGTGGGACCTACAAGAAGATCTATAGCTATCAACATCTGATAAATGGGTTTGCTGTTCATCTTTCCCCGGAACAGGTGAAGTCTTGCATTATATATATTACTAGTACTATTTTAGTAATAACAATTTTATTTTCAATTACTTGAAATAATTTCTACGTTAAGTTTTTCTCATGCTTTCCTCTTATATTAGTAGGCAGAAATTTTAAGACGTGCTCCTGGAGTGAAATGTGTTGAAAGGGACTGGAAAGTGAGGAGACTTACAACACATACGCCAGAATTTTTAGGACTTCCAACTGGGGTATGGCCAACAGGAGGTGGTTTTGATCGGGCTGGAGAAGACATTGTGATAGGATTTGTGGACTCTGGGATCTATCCACACCACCCTAGCTTTGCAACACACCATACTGACCCATATGGGCCATTTCCAAAATATCGAGGAAAATGTGAAGTTGATCCAGATACTAAGAAGAGCTTCTGTAATGGGAAGATTATTGGAGCACAACATTTTGCTCGTGCTGCAATAGCTGCAGGGGCTTTTAACCCTATAATTGATTTTGCTTCTCCTCTGGATGGGGATGGTCATGGAAGGTTAGGATTTCCCCCCCTTTTAATTAATTTGTTCTCTGAGGAATGAACTGTTGAAAGCCATGATAATAGGCCTCTTTACTTAAACTGACTCTTTTAAATGTACATGATCCATCATCTGGTACATGTGAAAGCATTATAGTCTGGTACAGGCTAGCTGTTTTGCCATTTGTATTCTTAGTTTGTCTCAAATCTTTAAACACTTTGTTGTGCCATTTGTATTCTTAGTTTCTTGAGGAATTTATTGATACAATCCTTTCCAATATTTTGATACCAGTGGCATTTCTAAAACTCTTCCTTATATGTTGAGTTGTATAGATGCCATTGTGTGCTATTACGGGCTGGGGAAATTCTTCTATCTGGTCCTGAATTAGGTGAATGAACCTTAACTTTGTGTTGGAAGCACTCACTTTGCTGATCTATTTTATTGCCTCTTTATATCACTGGATGTTTTTAACATGAAATTTTCAGAGCTTAGAAACATCCCAGCTGATTTCCTTTCAATGAACTACCATATTATTTGGAATAGGGGATAACTTCAAATGTTTTCCATCACAAAAGGATTCTGTGAATAATCTAGTAGTAATCAATTAGATACTATTTTTACATACAAGAACAAATGAAACAATAGGGTTATATGTTAATGCACAAAGCATGATTGTTGGAGTTATCTAATGGGATGAAAATATATGTAGCATGCTTTAGTTTATGCTTTTCAAGTTTTTAAAGTGGATGGGATCAACTATTATAGCCTTATCTTGTAATTTGATCACTTTTATTGATTATAATGTTTCCCCATTTTTCTTTGCATCACAACTTGCAGTCACACAGCAGCTATTGCAGCTGGAAATAATGGAATTCCTGTGAGGGTGTATGGCCATGAATTTGGGAAAGCAAGTGGAATGGCTCCCCGTGCCAGGTGAGGAATAATAATCCAGCAAGTTATTGTTTGAATTAAAACTGGGACCTACAGCCTTTTGCTGCATCAGACACTTGGCATATTTGTGTATAGGATCGCTGTATACAAGGCTCTTTACAGGCTTTTTGGAGGGTTTGTTGCAGATGTAGTTGCTGCTATTGATCAGGTATATATATATTCTCATCTTATTTCTTCTTGTTTCTGAGCTTCCTTACCTAGCATCTGTCACGGGGATTTGGCTAGAAGGTGGCTCATTCATGCCTAATCATTTGTTTTTTCTGTCCCTTCATATAACTCATGTAAGAAGAAAGAGATTCTTGGAAGTTGTATGCAGAACAAAACTTTCCTATTTATAATTTGCTTTTAACTAATTGGTTTTGGGGTTTTATTTTTCCGGACTTCCTGAAATGCTTTCCGTTGAGTTGCTTATGAATAGATTCTCAGCAGTCAACATGAAGCTCAACAGTTTGTGTTATCTGTTTGATCTACATTCTCACATGAATACTGTTGCAAGATTTATCTCAATGTCTAATAATCTAAGTTTGGGGTTGACAGGCCGTACATGATGGGGTGGATATACTCAGTCTTTCAGTTGGACCAAACAGTCCTCCAGCAACCACCAAAACCACTTATTTGAACCCCTTTGATGCTACACTTCTTGGAGCTGTCAAAGCTGGTGTATTTGTTGCACAAGCTGCTGGAAATGGCGGTCCTTTTCCTAAAACCTTGGTTTCATACAGTCCATGGATAGTATCTGTAGCAGCAGCAATTGATGACCGTAGATATAAAAACCATCTGACCCTTGGAAATGGAAAAAAATTGGCTGGACTTGGATTGTCCCGTGAGTAAACCGACTTACCACATTTCTTTGGATAATTTATTTTCAATAGGGAAATGGTAATATGAAATATGGCATTGAAGATCGAGGTTGATTTCTTATTCAAGAAAATTGTTTCTTGTCATTACCCTAAAACAAAGATAAAAATGATTTATGCCAAAGAAAGAAAAAATAGTTCGTGTTGAATGCCTTTTATTTGCAGTGACTGAAATTATTAAACTATCACCTCCTCTCCATAAAATTAAAAAAGGGAAAGAAAAGTACAGAAGAATAGATGCAATATCAAGATATCAAAGATTGTAACATTTATCGAACTTAGTTCCTCTTTACTTCTTAGCTTCACTAATTTAGTTTGTTTTGTGAAATTAGCAGTTGACTTTAAAAGCTATGTTGTCAAATTGAATACATTGGTTGTTTGGAGAATTATGATCATCTCATTGTTCTGTAAAATTTATGCTTACTTGCCTAAGCACGTTTTTGGTTGTCTGCACTCTGCAGATATTAGCTGTCCAATAGATATTCGGTCTTTGCATTGATAAAGGATGTTTTATTGCTTTGTGCAGCTGCAACACATGCAAATAGATCATATTCATTGGTTGCTGCAAATGATGTACTGTTAGATTCCTCAGTTATGAAATACAGCCCCACAGATTGCCAAAGACCAGAAGTTTTGAATAAGAAATTGGTAGAAGGGAATATCCTTCTTTGCGGCTATTCTTTTAACTTTGTTGTTGGTACAGCATCAATGAAGAAAGTTGCAGAAACAGCCAAGGCTCTTGGTGCAGTTGGATTTGTTCTCTGTGTGGAAAATGTTTCTCCTGGAACAAAATTTGATCCAATACCCGTTAGCACTCCTGGAATTCTTATCACAGATGTCAAGAATTCAAAGGTACTTGGCTCAATTTATTTGTCATATTTGTGTAAAAAAGGTAGATCCATTGTGATTTATGACAGCTCCTATCAATTGCCATCCGTGTCATCTCTTACCCATTAACTTATCACAGTGCGGTCGTTTTTTCTTCTACCTGTCCTCTATAGCTTTTGTTATGATCACAGAAATGTCATACTAATCTTGTGATTTGGTGCTTGTGAATCACTATTGTTCAGGAACTTATAGATTATTACAATATCTCTACACCAAGAGATTGGACTGGGCGGGTGAAGAGTTTCAAAGGTACTGGTAATATTGGAGATGGGTTGATGCCTATCCTCCACAAATCTGCACCACTGGTGGCATTATTCTCTTCTCGGGGGCCAAATATTATGGACTTCAGCTTCCGAGATGCAGATCTTCTCAAGCCTGACATCTTAGCTCCTGGTTCATTGATTTGGGCTGCTTGGTCTTTAAATGGAACTGATGAGCCTAATTATGTTGGTAAGTCAGGAATGATTTATCTAAATTGTTGATGTGCGAGTACTGTGGTCTGTCTGGATGATGTGCTGCTTGATACAGAATTCGTTTTTCTATTGTCTAAGACATCCTCCTGGTAGTAAAAAATAAAATCAGAGAAAAACATACGCAAAAGAGCCATTTTTCTAATGTGTTAAAGAGTTTTTCTTTTTCTTTTTTGGCTAGAAAAAAGAAACATGCTCTAACAATATTTATAGTGATATTTGAGGTTCTCTTTTTGTTCTGAGCTTTGATGTTATTTGCTTAAAACGATAAATGGCTTGAGCAGGAGAGGGATTTGCCATGATGTCTGGAACTAGCATGGCTGCACCACATATAGCGGGGATAGCTGCCCTTATTAAGCAAAAGCATCCACATTGGAGCCCAGCAGCCATAAAGTCAGCGTTGATGACAACGGCAAATATTCTAGACAGAGCAGAAAGGCCTCTTCTAGCACAGCAGTATTCTGAAACAGAAGCCATGAAGTTTGTCAGAGCTACTCCATTTGATTATGGAAGTGGACATGTTAATCCAAGAGCTGCCTTGGACCCTGGGCTCATCTTCGAAGCAGGTTTGCTTTCTTCATCCCCCTAATATAACTAGTTCGTTTGTCTAATTCTTTCATATAAACGGCTAGCTAGCTTGAAATGAAGAATAAGGTAACATCTATGAATTTATTTAACCAAGTTCACAGAGGATTACACAAGTCATAAAAGTCAACTCGGAAGAACTTATGAACACCATGTCTGAGGCAAAGTTCTTTGAAACTACTGGTTTACTTTATCCCTGCCCCTCCCCAATCTTGCAAGATGCTTGGCAATAAAATTGAAAGTGGATAAAATATGGCAGAAAAATTCATGATTGTGACAAGTGGAATAGTCCTGTAAAAATCTTCTTCAAATACATGCTTAGGGAGAAGAGACGGTATCGAATTTATTTCTTCAATATGTTTAAGCTAATATCTGGATCTTTTTTTCCTCACTTTCTATTCTTTTATTTTTAACATTGGGCTCATGTAACAAAATTTATTAATGCACTAAAAAACTTAAAACAGAGTAAATTAAAAGAATAAAATTGTTGAGCCAACAAAGGTTGACCCGGTTGCTAAGGGTTTAGCTCATAACATAAGGCTGTGAGTTCAAATCCCACCAATATGAGGATTTTATTGGTAGGCGATATGTAAATATCTCTATAAGCACTCTTTGATCCTGGAAGCATGCCCTGGCCTTGGTGAGCCCCCGAGACCCAACTCACCTAAACTTCTTTGTATATAAAAAAAGAAAGAATAAAACTGTTGTACTAATTCTGTAATCATCTTGCAGGATACAAGGATTACTTGGGGTTCTTGTGCTCAACACCTGGTATTAATGTTAATGAAATAAGGAACTACACACACTCACCATGTAACACTACCATGGGTCGCCCATCAAATTTAAATACCCCATCAATTACAATTGCCCACCTCGTGGGAACACAAACTGTCACCAGGACCGTAACAAATGTCGCCGGGGAGGAAGAAACCTATGTAATCACTGCCAGGATGGAGCCGGCTGTTGCCATTGAAGTGAACCCGCCCGCGATGACCATCAAACCAAGCGCATCACGCAAGTTTTCAGTGACTCTTACGGTACGTAGAGTGACAGGACTGTATAGTTTTGGAGAGGTTTTATTGAAAGGAAGCAGAGGGCACAAGGTGAGGATCCCTGTTCTGGCCAATGGATATCCACGATAGCTTGGATTAGACATGGAAAAAAGTGAGTGTTGCTTGTAATATTCTTTTAAACTTGTGAGAAATAATGGTTAAGCTAGATTTATCGGTCTAAATTATATAAATATCCACTAGGTGTAAATGTAAGATGGTGTAAGGGGGAAACTAGAGAGTCATATTGTTTCTTCCAAGTCGTAAATTTTTGCTAATGCTGGTGATTTTGTTGAAATGCTTCTTAATTGAAGTATTGGGCATATGTAATCATGTTCCTTCTGCTTTTCTCAAGAAATTTAATAAATTTGAATCTTCTCTGCTCCTTTTCCTCTCTCTTATATTTTCTCTTTTTAATTTGGAACGATTCGGTTATAAATTTCGGTAATTCATTGGAGATTTCAATACTTCTCAAGATGAACTATTACATTCTCTTGCCGAATTGTCACAAAACCTGTTGAAAATGCATTGAAACAGATAAACAAGCCTTTGCTTATCTTCCACCAAGTTACTAAAATCGTAGGAGAATCGTTGATATATTCCAAAGCTTGGATTTCTCAACATCTTAGAAACTTATGATCTAATTAATGTATCAACATTCCATGTAAGTACAAAATAGAATACTAATACTACCTTCGGTGCTAAATATAATATAAAGTTAATTTTTTTTGGAGATTAAGGAAACTAATTCAATCACTTTATAATATTTTTATTTTTATTTTTATTTTTTCTCTAAACTAATTAGTTTGACTAATAAATTGATATGTAATCTAAAGATATATAATATATGATATGATTAAATAACTTATTTAGTTTTCACAATCTGTCTAAAAAAGTCAACTTTATCTTATATTTAAGATAAGAGGAGTAAGAAAGTTGAGGGATAGAGAATTGCCTCTGGAGTGTGGCTTTGGTGAACTTAGCTACGTTAAACTATTAGTTCAATACACCCTTTTCTTCTTGATACAACTAATTCAGTTAAAGATAATTAACATCTAATTCAAACCATGGAAGATAACAAACATATCATTAATTAAAAAGAAAAGAAAAGAAATCACAATCAAGAACAAGAGCTAAATCAAAGGCGTACGTTATTCTCTTTAATACTAATAAATATTTAGGCAAGTTCTGTACATGAAATCTTGAGTGTTGGATACCTCGTGGTGTCAAATTGCATCCATTCATATAGGAATCATCTATTAAAATCATGAAGAAAGAGAAGATCTGCCAAATTTGATAATTCCAAGTCTGGATTCTTAGAATGAGACAGCTTCAATGGTTTAGCAACAAAATACAATTGTCGACATTAATGGTGGACCCACACAATTCTCCTCCTTCAGTGAATCTAGTTTGAAGGTATCTAAGGTTGGCTTCATAATCAAGATTTGACATTCTCGTATATTGGCTATGTTCATTCTCTCTCATGGGTTGGAGGGAGGAAGAGGATGATTATCATTATTCTGATAATGATTTCTATTTTTATTATTATGTTGATCCAAATTTAAATAGCCTTTCTAATTATTTCTATAACCATCCTCTTCCTCTTGAGGTCATGACACCATATTATTATGCTCAAAATCTTCATTATCATATTATGAATAATTTGATGATTACACCTCCTTGCTATCATGATCCCCCTTTATATTCAAGATCTTCAAGTATTCAAACACCACTGCTACCAGAAGATCCTGAATAGTACCCCAAGATTGCGAAACAGATTGAGTATTATTTTAATCAAGAAAATTTGGCCTAAAATACATACTTGAAGAACAAGATGGATCTATACGGTTGAGTTGATGTGTCTATAATATCAAGAGTAGTTCAGAAAAATTAAGACACTGACTGATGATATATGCCATATTTTAGAATCACTTGTTTATTCTTCTATTGTGCAAGTACAAGGTTACACGATGAAGGTAGAATATGGTTGGAAAAAATGGATGGATCTTTCAAATCCTCAACCCTTAACTCGTAGTAATAATATTGTAATTGTTTGATTAGGAAGGTAAGTAGAAAATTTGTTTCTTGTTATTCTATGATTCTCTTTCTTTCATTCGGTTTTATATAGTAAAGCTAATCTTTAACTTCTTTTTATAATTGCTTAGGTTGAAGAATATTAATTCTTGATATAGAGAACAACTATCGATTATATCACAAGAGCATCATCATTGTTTTGAGTCTTGTTTCGCTGCATGGGATTTTTAGATTGTTAGCTATTAAGTTAAAAATGTTTTATTTTGTAGTGGAAGGGTAATATTTAGGGTCCGTTTGGTTTGATCTCATTACACCCTGCGATGCAGTGTAATGCAATGCAATATTAATTACAGGGGTAGTGTTTGGTTTTATTTCTAAGCAACGTGCAATGAGTTAATATTTTAATAATTATTTAAAATTAATATATTACAAAAAGTCTATTTTACCCCTTAATATAATCTTTGTAAAAAAAATAGTTACAAGCCGACGACGATAGGGATGGAGGAGGTAGTGGCGGCGGTAATGATGGGGGTGGCGGGGGAGGAGGTAGTGGCGGGTGGTAGAGCCGGGAATTCGGGCCGAGCCCGTCAGGCCGGCCCGTTTAGGCCCGAGCCCGTCAAGGGCCGGGCCTATGATTTAGAGGCTGAAAATGGAAGCGGGCCTAAACGGGCCGGCTCTATAGGGCCAGCCCTGAAGCCCTGCGGGCCGGCCCTTTTAGGCCCGTTTAATATTTTTTTAAAATAAATTAATAAATATAATATCATTATATCAAATTATCAATATGAGAGACACCTAAGTTACTAATAGAGTATTAATAACAGGCAAACACTTATTAATTGTTTTGATTTATTTTATTTTCTACAATGTTTTATTCATTTAAACTTAAAAAAAAGAGGCTAATTTGGACATTAGATGATTATTTTAACTAAAAATTTATGAGTTTTAAAATAATGTATACCAATTTAAAGCAAAATAATAAATAAATTGTAAAACTTTAAAAAAAAATTTTGAATTAAAATGAGTTTAAGCTCGTTTAGGCCCGAGCCGGTGAAGGGCCAGCCCCGTAGGGCCGCGGGCTTAAAAAATATGGTACTTTTTAGGAAACGGGCCGGCCTGTTTAGGCCCGAGTCCGTGAAGGGCCGGCCCGTTTTCCCAGCTCTAGCGGGCGGCGGGGGTGGAGGAGAGGTGGTGGCGGTGGGCAGGGGTGGCGGCGGAGGAGGAGGAGGTGGTGGTGGCGGTGGGCAGCGGGGTGGAGGAGGTGGTGGTGGGCGGTGGGCTGGTGGGGGCGGCGGAGGAGGAGGTGGTGGCGGTGGTGGGCGGCGGGGGTGGAAGAGGTGGTGGTGGGTGGTTGGCCGGTGGCGGTGGAGGAGGTGATGGTGGTGGCAGCGGTGGCGGTGGCGGTGGGTCGGTGGCGGGGTCGGGGGTGGTGGGAGTGGCGGTGGCGGGTGGAGGTGACGGCGGTGGAGGAGGTAGTGGTGGCGGCATAGGGTGGAGGTGACGGCGGTGAAAGAGGAAGAGGTTGTGGCGGTGGTAATTGTGACGTGATGTGGTAAGTAAAATGAAATAAGTAAAACAAAGACAAGGGAAACTAAAGGGTAAATTGGACTTTTTTAGACCATGCAATGGAATGGTAATGAGGATTCATATAAGGGAAGGTATGAATGAGGATTATCAATTTTTTTGGTAATCATCATTACCATGGTAAACCCTATTACTATGCTAAAGAGCAACCAAACACTCTTCTCTTGGTAATGCAATCATGATTACCATTACAGGCATGCAATGGGGTTAAACCAAACGGGTTCATTATATTTGATTTATCTTGATGTTTTCAAAACTAATTCGTCCAACTTTTTTAATGGGAGGGGTTTCGCAGAATTATGTGGAATAAATTTGCATTTATCAAATTATTTTCTTAAATGGATTATAGACAAGAAACTTTATTATTCTGAACCCTAATTAGCTGGACTCCTATTTCCCATTAGAGGATCATCAAGCATGAAATATTCGTTTGGTTGAAGCACATAATTAGCATCATCACAACACATTTAATATAGGGTTAAGCTGCACATTTGACAATGAAGTTTTAATGAAGGGGTGATTGGTGTAATTATATTTTATTGGATACAAAAATATATATAAAATTTTTTAAAGAGGGCAAAAACAACAAATCTATTAACTCTTTTAAACTTTAATTACCTTTTGCTTTTACGGGACTCATATGCATTTGAACTCATCCCATCTTTTCCATATTCTTAAACCCGGATAGGACTGGCTGGTCCAGACCAGAAACTGACAAACCGATCCTGTATTTTAAAAAAAATAGATTTTTTTTTAATTTTTCTTTAGAATTTCATATTAATAATCCTAAAATCTTTAATTTCTTATCAATTTAACCTCATATTAATTTCAGTTTAACCCCGATCTAATCCACCACTGACTCTTAATTTAATACCTAGAACAGTTCAGTGGCAAATTCAGGTTTCACAACGTTGCATCTTTCACGATCCCCACCTTCTCTCTCTTCAGCCTGTACCCTCTCCCTCCTCCCTCATCGTTGGCCTCGTTCAAACTCAAACCTCAATCAATCCCGTAGTTGAGTTTGCATTGGAGCTTCTGTGGGTGGCCGCCACCTTACCGCCTCTGACAGCTGACCCAACTCTCTCGGTAAGGCAAGTGACGATTCCAACTTCGACTTGTATTTTTCTCAGCCCGACCACTCTATCTCCTGCAAATCATCCCATCCTTCCCCAGGTCAGCCCTCTTTCCACACCCATCGCTTCATCTTCTTTACCCTTCCTTTTCTTCTTTTAATATATTATATCAATAAAATTATCTTTTTCATCTTTCGCTGTTGAATTAGGTAGATAAATCATGATGCTATTCTTTATTGTTTGACACAATCATCGACTAGAGCTTTTATTTGTTCTTGGTTCTAATGGGACCCTAGCTGCAAGACAAAAAAGAAATCTGTTGAATTAGAAAGTACATGGATCAAAAACTCTAGAGGGACCAACAAGCCCATGATCTAAAATTATACGGAGTACGGAAATTATTAGTAGTGAAAGTGGAAGAAACTTATTTATTATTAGTTGGAGTATGGATGTAGTAACGAGTAATTAAGAGATGAGTGAATAATACTTATGTAGGGAAATCATGCACGTTATGTGGAAGCCTCAGAAGTTCAAATACGTATATCTATATATGCGACTCTGTACGTGTTTACACTGACACTGCCATCCGCAGCGACCGTCTTCTGGGCCTTTGGCGACAAACTTCTGAACCACTCCACGGCGACGGTGAGCGAGGAGACCGGAGAGGGCACGGGCTGAGGAGAGAGAAGGTGGGGATTGTTAAAGATAGGATGAGTTGAAAAAAACGTAGATCTCACAAAAGAAAAAAGTAATAAAGGTTTGACAGAGTTAATAGATTTGTTGTTTTTACCTCTCTTAAAAATTTTAATGTATATTTTTCGTTCCTAATAAAACCTAATTGTATAAGATATCTTTCGTTAAAATTTTATTGTTAAATTTGCATATTGTTCCTATAATATAAATAAATTATCTTTTTTTATATATTTCTCAAAGTTAATTAAATAGCCTTTAGATATATTCAAATTCCAGTCAATCAATCTATATATATATATATATATATATATATATCTTATACAAGTATATAATAAAAGGGCAAAACTTATATTCATTCTATTCTAATTTACATTATAAGAGTTTATACAAAAACTTGTAAGTGTTTTTAGGTAAATTTTACGCACGCACGCACATATGTGGGTGTGTATTTTTTTTAACAACTAACAATATAATAGCAAAATAACAAACATAACTTGATAACTTGAGTTAATGAATATAAGCAATCTAACCTAAATTTTATTCTTTTTATATCAAACAAGATAGGTCTCCCATGATCTGTCAAGCTCAAACCCCATTAGATCACACTAATCAAAAGCTTTATTCATTAACTAATATGTCTAACCTTATTAGTTATTATTCTCCTTTTTCATTAACCAAAAAGCTTTATTCGTTAGCTCTATTTTTATAATGTGCGTTGTGCATGTGATTAATCAATCACGATCAAAATACATCAAAACATTTATCAAATGTTTGTTCGTTAACTAATTTGTCTGACCAAGAACTTTGCTTTTTTATATTGGATATCTTTAATGGTAATATGTTGAACTTTAATAATTAATCATTTTAACTTATTCAGACATAATAAATAACTGATATGCCCTATCCCCAAAATGTAAATATGAATTAGCAAGATGAGTAAATCAGTAAATAATTGGAAGAATTTATTTACAGTTTAAACTTTATATAAGTTTGTAAAAACATTCTCTTGACAAATGATTCACATGGTGGTTCGTTTTGAGACAAACCAATTTTAAATTAACACTATCTCTTCACTAACATGATAATGATCAAGGTAATTAAATCCGGACCGGTCAGTGAACCGGTCGGGGTATTGGGTCAAGGGTCAGTGGGTCAGACCGGAGTCAAACCGAAGCTAAACCGGGAGCAAACCGGTGAGAAATGAAATATTTTAGGCTTATAGTATGAAATTCTAAAGGAAAAAATAAAAAAAATAAAAAAAATTTGACCCAGACCGGTTTAGAGGCTGGGTCGCCGGTTTCCGATCCGATTTAGCCGGTCCGGTCCGGGTTAGAGAACATGGATAATGATCCATTATTGGTACATCGTCCAAGTCAAATCTAACTGGCAAAAAAAAAATTCTAAGTCAAATCTAGCCAAAGTGTTGAATTCACCACCAATAGTGGAGAAAGTATCGAATGTCACTTTTGTCATGGCGCTCTAATTTGTATGTTCAATTGACTTATATAAGGAATAACAGTGCAAATTATATGTGATTTAATATTTGTAGGTATATATGTCATTTTTACCTACGTGATTAACTAAATAATTATAAATGAAAGCAAAACAATGAAAATTACATTTGTTGACTAAATAAGAAATTTATCAATTAGCATAGACCTTTGCATACATTATTTTGTTTCAAACAAAATGACCTAAGCTACACGCAGACAATCGCCCATAAAATTCAAAATTAATGCGAGAAATTTCAAAGCAGGAAAATGCATCGTAAAACCTACAATTTAAAAGATCAACACAGGAAGCATCTTATGGCTATATTAAGTGGAGGAAAAAATTATATTATATATATAAGATTAAATAAACAGAAAGATACAGATACCTGTGCTTGCGTTTTCCACAAGCTGAAGCTTAAGCCCTCAATATATAGTTTTGCACCTAGAATGGGCAGGGTAATATGTAAAAAATTTAAAGCCCAGGGATCAACTGAAACTTAAAAAAATAACTAAATAATTTACAATTCTTAAATACCTTGAGATATAAGGTGAGGTTGAGAATTGCCTATTTTCAATGGCCAAGTTATAAAATATTCAAAAGTATTGTTGGAGTTAGTTAAGGTTCATTGAACAAGTAATGAAAGATTAATCTGCCTAACCTAGACAAAATACATGGGGTATTAGGATTGAACTGCGCTGAATATATTCATATCTTCGGATAATATTTTTAATGAAGTCAAGTGATTAATTTTAGAGAGATTTATTATGAAGTCCTAAAGATAAAATTTAATTACTAAAAAGTCTTAATAACAAGTGACCAGCATAAATTTATTATCATTTCTTAAATCGAAACTTGTTATTGAATGCTTTTTAGTTGTTATCGGACTTTTGAGTAATTAAACTTCTTATTTGAAACTTTATAGTAATTCCCTTAATTTTAATACATCAAACTTCAGTTCTACCTCGAGCATAAATATTTAAGGAGTGAAACTTGATAATCCATAAATATGTTCATATAATGGAATATTGGGGTAGCTTTAAGAACCAATAGAGGAAATATATGAAAAAAAATGAAAACAGAGTAAAAAAAAAAAAGCAACATCTTGATTGAAATTAGATAAATGTCTTTATGGATCTTGTACATGGATGGATCTTCAATGTGTAGTGTGTTGTGACTTGTGAGTGTCAAGGTGAACAAGACAATAACAAGAGTAATTTTATAAGTAAAAATGTTTTTCATATTATTATTTTTAAAAATAAAAAAGATAAATATTTCCTTTCTCTGCTGTTTTTTTCCCCAACCATACCAGACATATTTAAATAAATTACTTCTCATCAAAGAAATTATGTTTAATTTCAATATTCTCCCCTACCATGCCGGCCACTCATCTAATTGTAGTTATAATGAAAAACACATTTAAAATTTGGCAATGATAAGGACAGGGAATATAAAAAACATGTTTCAAAATGCAACAACTCGTTTTTAATTATAATTATAATTAGTGTGAACTTTATTTTAATGATATGTCAACAGCTTCCCTAATTGAAATTTACTTATCTATATCAATTGCTAGTTTTTTGAGTTGGAAATGGGGTCAAACTGGCCCTTTAGGAATCGAACCCACTGCCACTCCTATATACAAGGGAATCACTTTGCCACTAGGATAATGCGTTATATGCTACTTGCTAAATTTTTATTCACTATTTTATTTTATTTCTTAAATAATTATAATTATGCCACTAATTGTCCAAAATTTTAAAATGTAAAACTATCTATCTATCTAGCATGTTCTCACTAATACTTGACTTATATTTAATTAGCAAAATTACTTATAAACAGTAAGGCTTGCGGTTTGGAACCTTCATTTTTCTTATAACAGTGATTGGGTTCGAACCCGGATGGGGGAGGGGGAAGAAGTGCCTTAAAGGCACTTCGATAACCATGTCGCCTAAAGGCGCTGGTTGGAACCTTCCTTTCCCATTCCCATCTACTTCCCTCCTCTTCCTTTTTTAAACCATTAGTTCAATATTTAAATTGATTGATCCGTCAAAGGCTCACTTCTCATTAATTGTTGTCACAATTAAATTTTAACAAAAATATAAAATAAATGGACTACCTGAGGAATGATAAGAAAAATATTTTTCTTGTCGCTGAACAATGACTAGAAAATATTATTAATTAGAATAAAATTTAATTTACAATGATTTAATTTGATTCATTTTTCATGTGCATTAATCTAGCTCCATCTAAATTAAATTTTCGTGGACCTAAATCAGTACAACGAAGAAATTAATTTTTTCATTGGACAAAGTCACTTTCAACATGTACGGGAATCTTTTTTTTTTTTTTTTTTGTAAAAATGAAATATTTTATAAACTATTAAAAGAATAAATACCATCTCAATTACCAAAAAAATAAATAACATCTCAAGAACAAAATAAATTTTGAGATATTTTTGGGAAGACAAATCCAGTATAATCTGAAAGAACATCATGCATTTTTTCAAACAAAAACGAGGAAAAATATTATGATGGTATTATTGCAAAACAGATCACTGAGTAACATATGTTACTGTCAATAAAAAATGAAAACTAATTTTATGATTTTAAGGTTAAAAATGAATTTTCAAATTTTTATTTCCAGTTTTCCACGTACCAGCGTTATTATTACTAATCATATTAATATTTCAATCTATAATATGTATATCTAATAATCAAAGCCAAAAACTCATGAATAGTGAATTCTTGGCTTTTCTTAATTTCCATGCCTTTGTTTTTATTTTTTCCAACAATTCCTCTTACTACTTACATAACATATGTATCATACAATTTATTTTTTAATATCCTAATTATTTTTCCTCTTTGGCATATTTTATTTTGATTTGGCCTTAAGACCCTTTTAAGGGCTACTGCACCGCGTTGGAAAAAAAAAAATCTAGTTTATTTAGCGGAATGGAATGGATTTAAATTAAACGACTATCTAACAAGGAATAAGAAACAACTTCTATGTAGTGTCTATTTGTTTTAATTTTTTAGAAGTATTTTTACAACAATTGAGGAAAGTATATGAAAAAAATTATCTTAATGTATAAAAAAATGCTCGAAAAACACTTCTTTGTGCGATCCAAATAAGCACGTAATCTCAGGCCAAAACATTTTTTAAAAGGGAGAATTGTTAAAAAAGATCTTACCAGTAATTTATTTGTTAAATGGGACTTGGGAAGATTATCTACACATGGAGGAAAGATATCTACACACAGAGGGAAGATATCTGCACATACAGGGAAGATTTCTGCACACGTATAGGGAAAAAGTTTGCACACAGGGAAGATCATCTGCACACCAGAGAAGATATTCTGCATATGTGGAAGATGATCTGCACGCGAAGGTCCCATTTGACAAATAAGTTGCTGGTGAGGTCTTTTTTCACAATTTTCCCTTTTTAAAAGAACTCCTTCTTAATTAACTCATCAAGTGTAATATATTAATTTATTTAAAGTTTGCTTATATTTAAAGATTCATCAAGTAAGGTACTCCCTTTAGTCCTAAATATCCGGTATGTTTAAAGAGTTAATTTTAGTTTGAAATATTAGATATGTGTTTTATATTTATCAATTTTTTTTCTAATTTATCTCTATAAATACTCCTTCAACAATAATCAAAGAGGAAAGGGAATCAAGACATTAAGGAAGATGACTAAAATATTTTAGAAAATATATGTCATATTAGTTAACTTCATTAATCTAATTAAATTAGATAAATATATCTTATATTAAAGACTGAAAAAAGTATTAATTACGTTTTTTTTAAGATAACTCATATTTAAAGTTTGATATAGAATTTTTGGCTTTTATATTTCATGATGTAATTTACGGTTTTAAATGTTGGTAAACCAAAAAAAAATTTCATTCTCAAATAAATTTAATGACTAGATCACTTTTCATCAATGTTATTAAACCTAGAATGGAACGGTCGGTTTGGCCAGGAGACCGTCAAATCGGTTGGTAAATTGGTCCCGTCCGGGCATCAATTTGATCCATTTTTTTTAAAAAAAATGATTTTTTTTTTATTTTTTTTAAAATTTCATATTAATAACTCTGAAATCTTTATTTTTTTTTTTTGGATTGGCTCTAGCTTAACTCTAATATGACATATTAACCCGATCAAGAAGTAGTTGGGGTTTAGTGTGTATTTGGTATTACTCATTGGGGGTCAATAAACATTTATTATGTAAATCGAGATAAAATTTCTCTCACATATTTACCTAATTTACTATAAATCATAATTTATAAATACTTATTATCTAAAAATAAACCACCCCAAACAAATACTAACCTTCATTTTCATTGAATTCCGCCGACGCCGAGGAGTGAGAATTGTGTTTGGTGCCTTTTTAACAAGATTCTGAACGGTAAACAATCTCAAGGACAAGAATGTCATTTTACGAAAAGAGCCTAAAATGATGATGCAGAGTTGCAGCCTAACCGTGTGGGTGTATATATAGAGTATATGCACCCACACCCCCTGCTCCGTAACTACAAAGCGCGCAAACAAATCATATTTATATTATTTCCAAACGCCATTCTCCTTTCGATTCAGAAATCGAAGTTCCAAGCAAACCTCTCTTCGTTGTCCTCCTAATCGCAATCGTAAATCGCCTCTCAATTTTGCAGAGCGATTCTTCCCTCTCTTCTCCATCTTCTCAAATGGTACGTTCTCTGTTTCTCCTGTTTCATTCCACCTTTTTCTGGATGATTTGTTTTTTTCATTTCTAATCTTTCATTCGATTTCGATTAATTTCTTTGATCGTCTTTCAAAAACCTTGCTGTTTTCTGGAAAAAGTTTTGTTCCCTCTCTGGAAATGTGAAAGCGATGCGACGAAAATAATTTTTTTAAGGAGGCTTGCCGGTTACTTTAATTGTTTTGATTGGCTGGCTCTTAATTAATCCTATTTTTCTGTTTCGTGGTTTTCGTTTGCTTAACGCCATTAGTAAGATAATCTCATGCAAGGAAGCGTCCTTTCAGAATAATATCTGTCCCGTACTTTTCCAGAAACGCATTTGCGAAAATCTCTAGCCGCACTTATCAAAACGAATTTCTCTCTCTCTCTCTTTTTAGAGTCAAAAGTAGTGTTCTCACTTCTCAATTCCCACTCCTCTCTATGACCTTCCAGCTTTAGTTTGCCCCCCTAAATTAGTTTGTTTACACACGACACATTGATTGAAATGCTCGACGGTGTTTGGATTTACCCTCGATTTATGAGTTCAAATGATTCTCGTTTACGCGCAATTTCTTCGTCAATGTGTGCTTCTCGTTGTCTGCACGCCAGAAAAAGATGGTAGCTATCTACGGAAATCGGGAATCTCAATGCATCAACGTTTTTTGCACTCAACTTTGTGTTTTTTTACGTAAATTTATGTTCTTTATTTAAATTGTCTATTATAGTATATTTTCATTCCCTATTTAATGGCCTTAAATAATTGCCTAACTTGTTATTTCATCAGTACCATATTAGGAGTTATAATATTAAATAATTGCCTAACTTGAATATTTATTGAATGCGGACTGCCTTCTTAATTCAATATTTTATGATAATGCCACTTGGAGAATAGAAATCGATGGGCACTAGCCGGTTCGGTTTCAATATAATAATATTTTACAGACGATCTTGGGCTGCGATTATTTTTATGAACACGCACAATGGGACATTGGGACCTAAAGTAATTATAATATAAAACAATGCGAAATTGTCGTTATGCATTTAAGAGTTTTTTTATCTGAATGCATTTAAAAGTTGAAGGTCAAAAAATAAGTTGTACATTTAAAAGAGTGCATATTCAATTTTAATATGTCCCAAATGAAATTCCCTCCTCGTGAACGTTCTTTGTCCCTTGATAGATTCATTGGAATAATAACGCGTAGCTGAAATATTATTCTTCACCAGATTAATATCAACATAAAAACTAAAATAGTGTAACTTTTAAAGGATTGTAGTTTAATTTAATTTAATTTAAAAAATACAAGAAAACAACCTTGCTAAATGTTTTGATGTGTATGTTAGTATTTTCTTGTTTTGGATTGGTAAAATTAAATAATATATTTTTGGGTGTGGTGGAGCAGGTAAGCAAAAGCAATGAGGAGATAAAAGTGATCCTGACGAAGCCATTCTCATTAGGAGACACGGATGCGTCTTATAAAGCCCCTAATCTCTTGCAACGAGTATTAAGCCTGTTTAAGAATATACGGCCTGGATCTGATCTCACTCACTTCCAAGTAATTTCTTGTCTTCTTCTTCTTTTTTTTCCTGCTAATTGGTACTTCTTGTCTTTTAATTCGAATTTTTTTTTTGATTTACGAATATTTTTAATATACTTAAAACTTATAAAATGTGAATTAGGGAGTGGGGGTCTAAAAGTGAAATAATATCTAAGTCAACAAGCTGCAAAATTTGACATTAAATTTTGGATTTGGATATATAAAATGCTTGATACGGGACACAATTAGATCAATTTCACAAAAGGAAAAAAAGGAACGCAGTATTTTTACTTTGATCCTTTCATAATTATTGGGATTAAACTGAAACTCTTGTAAAATTAAATTACCAAAAATATATTTAAAGAGTTTTTTTTTTGTTTTTTTTTGCTTTCATCTTTTCCTTTACCAGGTCTTTATACGATGCGCTCAGATGAAATAAAAAAAAAAAATTGGGAGAAAATGATGTAGTAATTTTACAATTTCCTTTTGTATTTTGAATAAAAAGTATCAGAAAGAACTAAAGAAGTCACTAAAAATTGAAAAAGACGGGCACTAAAAATAATAATAATATAGTGGATAGATGGATATTGTATCGCTAGTTTTGAGCGTGTGAAGTAAAGAAAGGATTGTCTTTTCTCCATTTCAAATATTTCCTAATTTTCCTCAATAATAATTATTGACAACGATCAATTAATAAATATTTTATCTAATCTGTATTATATAAAAACAAAATTAATTAGTATTTGTTGCATCTCCGAAGTAAAGATTTCGGTTACTGATCGTTGTTGCTGCGTGCAGCTGCCGCCTCTGTTTAATTTTCCAAAGTCACAACTTCAGTGCTATGGTGAGTCTGTATACTGCACAGCTTCAGACTTGCTAGGCAAATGCAACAGAGAGCAGAATCCAGTGGATAGGTTCATATCTGTGGTTGCATGGTCCGTCTCTACCACTCGCCCTACAGTTTTACTTTCTCCTTATAACCCCATTCTTGGGGAGACCCACCATGCTTCTAGGGCAAATCTCAACGTCCTCGTTGAACAGGTACTTGCTTTTCCCTCCTTCATTTTCGTTTTTTCTCCCTCTTTAAACCAAGTTCATGCTTTTTTTTGTTGTTGCATTTTGTAGTTTCGAAATTTCTATTGAAATTTGTTCTTTTAATATTCAGTCAGCCTTATAACCGAGGATATGTCTTAATCTTTTTCGATTTATTAGAAATGGTTCTAATCTGATATGAGCATGACCCTCTTTGAGCAGCTTTTCTCTATGAAGTTAGTTACCCCCTTGGCCAAGCAATTGATTGATGATAATCTATAAGATTACTGAATCATGGGCTTATATGTGTGCAGGTTTCACACCATCCTCCCGTATCTGCTCTACATGCAACGGATGAGAAGGAGAACATAGAGATGACATGGTGCCAACAACCTGTTCCAAAGTTTTATGGTATCTTGACTTTCTTTTTTTGGATCTTTTTTAGTAGAATCATAAATATTCTTCTTTAACCCCTAATAGATCTAGTTATAATCTTCAGCAATAAGCCTATAGATGCAAGTCAACAAGTTTCTAGTTTTCCATGGTTGACTCAGCAAAACTATTTAGTTCATTCATATGAATTAGGAATTCAAATATATCTATACATTCAAGGCAAAGGTCCCATAGCACAGAGCGGTTCTCTCTGTTTTTTTTTTTTTTGGGTAATAAGCACAGAGCTGTTATTGTTAGACATATTCGCCAGTCTTTAAATAAAAGTTTATGCTTTTAGGATGAATGATCCTTGATATTTCACAGGCGTCTCATTTCAAAATTGTTTTGTCCAGTTCCTAAACTTTATTTGTGAGACTTCTGAATTGCCATACATTCGCCCACCATAACATTGAGAAAGAATTGATGTTAGAACTTATTTGACATTTTGCATTCTTCGCCACAAATTTCAAGAAAGTGAAACCTGAAAGCCTTCTTTTTAAGACATTTCTTCTGATAATATTAGTTCACCAAGCATGCTATCACGTATTTATTGAAGTTGTAATGACTGAGATTTCCTATCCTGAGACTGACACTGTATACTATAAGGTTCAAAAGGTGAATGTTAAGTTGTTGCACTCTATAAAAGCAATTTAATTCTAATATTGGCCTCTTACCAACCTTATCAGCAATAATTTAACCAAATGGTTTTATGCAAACTTAATATACAGGCACTTCAGTGGAGGCTCAAGTTCTTGGTAAACGGCAGCTAAAGCTCCTGAATCATGGAGAAACATATGAAATGAATTGTCCTCACCTCCTAGTCAGAATTCTTCCAGTCCCTGATATTGATTGGGTTGGGACTGTTAATATTAGGTGTCTAGAGACTGGTCTGGTGGCAAAGTTAAACTACAAAAGTAATTCTTTTCTAGGATTTGGGGGGAACGGCAGATTGGTCAAAGGGAAGATCCTCAATTCGTCGACATCAAAAGTGCTTTATGAAGTGGAGGGTCATTGGGATAGGTATTTTCCTTTAAAGCTCCTCTTTGAAAGTTAATGTCTTTCTCTTTTATGTGCGAAAGCAGTGGTAGTGGTCATAACTATGGAGTGCTTGATTGGAACAATTGGATAGTGCGGTTTTTCTCATCCACTTTCATGATGCAGAACTGTGACAATAAAGGACCCAAGTAATGGGAAGGTTAAAGTGATATATGATGCAAGTGAAGTCATCTCAGGGCTCCAAGCTCCAACTGTCCGCGATCCACAGGTTACACTCTCCATCTCCATTCCTCTTGATTTTTTTACCTCCGTGACTTCTCTTTTATGAACCAAGATTTCCTAGGGTGGCCTGCAAAAGGAATTTTTTGATAGGGAAGATAGAAGTTCCAAGAACATTTAGTTCTTTATGGAAGACCAAAATTTTTCCCCTTTGAATTGATTCAAACATAACAGTTTTGTTAACAATGCATGGACTTCCTTGGTTCTTGTCTCTTTCGTGAATGTATCTGTAAATAAAGGCCTTTCTTATCTTTTCTTTTTAGTTTTTCACTATGACATTAGAATTTAGATGTATGAAAAGGCATTTAAGCACTCATCACTCAAACAGTTACATACTTCCATTTCTTTGCACTGTGTTTGAATGTAACATGAGATTCTCTTGTGGATCAGAATGTGAAGCCAACAGAGTCAGCCCTTGTTTGGGGTGAGGTTAGCGAAGCCATAATGAAAAAAGAATGGGAGAAAGCAAGAGAAGCAAAGAAAGCGGTGGAGGAAAAACAGAGGAAACTGGCGAGAGAAAGAGAGTCAAGACGAGAAAATTGGATTCCTAAACATTTTGTTGTGTTTCATAGCAAAGAAGGTGGTTGGGAATGCTCACCCATTGAGAAGTGGGTCCCCTCTGCCCCCATTGTTGCCCTGTAATTTATTATGTATACTTCTGCATCTTTAATGAGATAGGATCCTCTTAATTTCGTCTCAACAATTTTCTCCCAGTGACTAGAGAGAAGAAAAGAGGTCAATTAATTCTGATTCTCTGAAATTGGAGGTTTGTGAAGCTGGTGAAGCTGATTGTAAGGTATTGCTACTATACATTCACCCTTATTTATGTATGCTAGGCAGAATTTACGTTGAATGTACATAATCAATATTTTGTATTTGATTTAATATCTCATCTAAGCGTGGCGGGTGGTGTTGTCTCTAGGACAATTAATGATTGATATTTTGTGGTCGATTTCACTAATTTTTCACATATTTGACTGGGTCCACTCTCACAAACACTCTTCCTTTCCTTTCTATTCCCATAATTGACAGAAAAAAGTGTTGAAGGCTAAAATTTAGAGTGTCTTTTCTTGTCTGTAATAAATTTTACAAAAATGGTGAGAAAATCCCAAATCAGCATAATAGTTGAGGAAAATGACCAAACTCGCAGATTGTGGAAGAAAAATTGTAGATTCTGAATTTGATCCTTCCCCCAAATATTTTGCTGATTTGGCCTTTTTTTTTTCCTGATTTTTCCCGAATTTTATCTCGGCGTTATACTCTTATGAAGTTTGAACTATAACAGTGATGCAAAATTCATTTTCGGCACCTTTTAGAAGAATATTTTTATCATATTTTTATGTAATTTTAAAAAATATTGTTGGTTGAAAACGTGTAGATCAACTTTAATTATAGTTATAATTACATAAAAATATGATCGTAATAACATCCAATTAATGTTAGAAGAATGCCAAAAACCTTTACCTAATGGAAGATGAATTCTGCAACCACCCCTTAGACCAAAGGACCCCTAAATCCTACCCAATAATCCAATATCAGTTCTGTTATTTGTTGGAAAAGTACCTACCGCCACCAATGTTCGGAGACAAAGAAAGGAAAATTACTTAATTGGGCCGTTGTTTAGCCGAAGCAATTCTCTAACCAAACTAAAACAGAATATGAAAACATCACTAACTAGCTGCTTAAAATAGAACAAAATTTACATACCTCAGAAGCAGGACATGGTGATTTTCTACCCCATAAATTTATACAAGTTACACACAATATCACTCACTCCATGTTAGCCTAGCTCTCACAAATTTCACTTCACTTGATTGATGCTTGGTATCTAACCATGACTTTAACCCAAAATCATCATACCCCACAAACTAAAGCCCTTGAAAACATCAGTTATTTTCCTGTAAGTCAGATTCTCTCCTATTGAAGGACTTCTCTCTGATGGTGTCTAAGATAGGTTTCCATGGCTTCATTCTACAAGGGCTTCGTCCTCCTCCATAACTCACACCAATCTGATCTGCCACACCAACCCTACCAGGACTCCTAGAAGGCGAACTCCCACCAATTGATGAAGACTTAACACTACATGGCTTGATTTCTGCCTTCTTTGTGAGCCTCTTTGCAAGAGAAGCCATGTCTACAGGAGAAGAAGCATCAGATTGCAGAATAGAGAATGGAAGCATGAAGTAGACTTGGCCAGGTTGAAGCAATGTGTCCTTTTTCAATGGCTTTGAGGAAGGAGAAAGAAGCTGAAGTGGAGTACAAACAAAGTGCTTTGAGGGATTACCACTTCCTCCTGTGACTTGGCTTACTGAAATTGGTCCCTCAAAGTACTCCACAAAGCCATTGAGGTGAACCACTCGGACAGTGTTGAAGGTACAAGATGGTCTGCAAGAGAAACAGCCTCCCATGTTTCTGTGTGTGTTTTAAGGTGATTTTGCAGAATGAAGGAGAAGATATGTTTTGCTTATATATAGAAAAATAGTAAAGAAATGAACAAATTGGGTAGACTTTGGTGGATAAGTGGAAGGGTAAAAGTGATGCTTACCTGATAAGCCTTTTTTGGATTTTTTTTTAGCTTTGACCCATTCCATGTGCATATTTTCCTGTCGCCTTGACAACTTCTTTGAAGGGTTTTTGAGTTTTCCAGGGAATCTTAGGGCCTGTTTGGTTCAATGGGAGGGGATGGAATGGGAGGGAATGGAGGAGAGGGGATGGAAGGGAAGGATAGGAGGTTATCTTGTTTGGTTTGGTTGAAGGAGAAGGAAGGGGAAGATTTTTTAATGATCTTTTGTTTGGTTCAAGAGGGGATGGGAGGGGAGATAATATGTAATTTACCATTTTACCCTTATATATTAGTTTATATATTTTTACTTATATAAATTATTTAAATTAATTTACATCTTAATATAAATTATATAATTTTTGAAAACTTACTCTCACCTTAATATGTATACAACAACTGATATAATAATTTTTGTTTTAAACTAAGTTTTCAACGAAGGGCTAATTTGACTCTAAAAAAAGATGACTCCGGTAACAATGCTTTAGCCAAAAATGACTAGCAACAATGCAAATTATTTAGATCACCCTATAACGTGGTTCTCAAAATTCAATTGCTGACAAAATTTATTGAGCCGAATGTGCATCAGGATTTGTGAAGATGAAACTATTAACGATCAGGATTTCTTATATGTTACTGTGCAAAAAATGAGAACATAAAAATAAAGTCCAAATTTACGTTTTTGGCAGAAAGTAGAGGAAGGGAATTGAGGGCAAGAGACTAGGAGCAACAGCAGCGGAGATGGCATAAGTTGCAACCATGGGCATTGATGGGATATGACAAAGATTATGAGGGCAAATTAGTCCCAATATTTGGCTCCCCTCCAAAACCCCCCAATTTGGAGGGAATCAAAATAAGGGGAGGGAAGGGGAGAGAGAAGCAAATTTTTACTCTCCTCCCTTCCAAAATTTCAAACCAAATGAGGGGAGGGGCTCATTTTTCCTCCCCTCCCATCCCATCCCATCCCCTCCCCTCCAACCAAACAGGGCCTTAAAGGGTTCGAATTCTATACATGGGGCATGTAGATTGTTCGCTTCATGTATAAGACAATAATTTTATTACTGTTTTCTTCAATCTTCCTCTACCATTTTCAGAGGACTCAATTCTAGTTGATCAATTTTTTTTCACCGGCGCATCCAGACCTTTTTATAACTTTTGTATAGATATATAGAATGGACTTAATTTTATATTTTACATTCATGCTGAATAGCATGTTGATTGTTTAGGGTGAGAAGTTTTCAATAGTGCGTTCAACTTCAACGAATCATTGTGTGTCCACTTCAGGCACTAAAGTTTCCACTTGTACCGTAGGAAATGGGTAACTGACCACTGACCAGTGATCAAAACAATTCATAACATTCCCTTTCATCTCTCTTACGATTGAGATATTCTTGGCATGAAATTTGTGTACAGGTTGTAAAATCTATAGGTTATCGTCCCATAACAAAATCATATATTTCAATACCGTAGATCATACACCAATTTTGAAGAAATTTATAAAAGTGTTTGCATGGTTAAAGATAAGCATGTTACAATCACAATAATGTTTTATAATTATTAATCTATATTTTATTTTCTAAGGGCACACACACCTGGGTTCAAAGAAAAGAAAACACCGTGAAACAAAAAATAAAAATAGAGATTAAGCTTCAAATAAGGTATTATAGAAATTAGCATTTCAATTGATGCCTTTTTTTTTTTTAATAAATGCAATATAAGAAAGGTTAGCATGTTTATTTTTCCCCAGAAATATTTGTTTAATTGTTTATCATCTTATTTTTAATTTATAAAAATATTTATTTTTGGGTTTATATATGAAAATCATAATTGAGACTATGTAGCTTGGTGGAAACTTTCAATATTTCATAATTTAGGAAAAAAAATTGCCATAAATTATAACTCCTTTTCACGACAGAGAGAGAGAGAGAGAGAGAGAGAGAAATTGTAGAATCTGACCAAGTCAGGTCAAGCTAAATTCGTTGTCGTAGTTCAGACTTCAGCCTAGGGGCCATGAGACCGTGACTTAGAATATCATTCCATTGGCCATTGATTTTTTTCCGATTAGTCTGCACCGTGTTGGCTGCTCCAAGCCTCCGCTTACTCGCTTATGTTTACCGTTGATGATGACGACGATGGTGGAAAATCAGAAGCCTAAGACTGTAGTCACTTCCCAATTAAACAAAAGTTACCACCAGGGCATAACAGAAGTGGTCAGCCCATCACAACACGATGATTTTTTTTTTTAAAAAAATTTCGTTGATAACAGGCGTCCACGTATAAATCCTTTTTGCTACGCAATACAAAATTTTAATGAATTGGGTTTGAGTGAGATTTTAAAATTATGTTTGTTATGGAGTAATATTTAGACGGAGGAGGTAAATTAATTTTATTCTATAATTAGTAATAAATTATAAAAAAACTAGCGGAGACGACCATTATCACTAGTTTCTGACAACAACTCGATTAAGTGTGAGTTTGGTATTGTTTATTGGTGGTCAATAAGCACTTATTACGTAAGTCGAGATAAAACTCATCTTACATATTTATCTCGTATACCGTAAATCACGATTTATAAACACTTATTACCTAAAAATAAGCAATCCCAAACAAATACTAATACTTGTGCCTATAGAAAAAAACTGGGGAGAATTACATTTAGGTCCTAAAAAAGGGAAAAAAATGAAGAAATAGTCCCTGTAGATTGTAAAATGAAAAATGGTCCCGTTAATAACTCCAGGAGCCTGTATTAACAACTTGTTAACAACTCTAGGAGCCTGTATTAACAACTCTTTGGGATTATTTTTTCATTTTACAATCTATAAGGACAATTTCATTATTTCTTTTTTTCCTTATGACCTGAATGTAATTCTCCCAAAAAAAACTGTCACCCCTTGAAAAGTTTTTAGGTACTCTATAATAGTATCATGTCGTCTGTGCATACTAGCCAATTAAAATGCTCCATTTTGTATATCACGGATTCTCTTTCATGACGAACTGTTATGTGTGTGTTTGGAAAAGCTTATATTTGGGAAATAAGTCCTTATTACGCAAGCCGAGATAAAACTCTTCTCACATACTTACCTCGTATACCGTAAATCACGAATTATAAGCACTTATTGCCCAAAAATAAGCTATTCCAAACGAGCACATAAATGCTCAAACTTTAATCTTTCCAAACCCAGATAAATTCATAAAATATGTTCCCAGAACCGGATTTAAAATTTTATTTCACTTAATTTGCATTATTGTTGTTGTTATTATTATTATTATTATTAAAATAGCTTCATTTACCATTTTTTTCCTTTTCCCGCTCATCCACAAAATTTATACGCGTGTTTTTTTTTTTAAGGATGGAGGGAAAAAGGCGTCTGGTTACGGAAGCCACACAGGCATATCCATACGTAGCACCACACCACTAGAGGATTTCCCTCCACTCCTTCTTTACTCATCAAATCCATGGATAATATTATCTTTTGTGCTTAGTATAAGACCAAATTAACTTTTTTTTTTTTGAGAAATTAAGGAAGTTAATTAAATTACATTAAAGTATTTATATTTATGGTTCTTTTTCAAACTAATTTATTTGACTTATAAACTGATATATAATATAATGATCTATAACATATACTATGATTAAGTAGTTTATTTAGCTTCATTAACCTTTCTAAAAAAGTCAATTAGGTTTTATATCAAAGGCCAGAGGTAGTATATTATTAGTTATAAATAATATACCAAAAAACAAATTACTGAATCCATATATAGAAGAAATTTTATGGGAAATTTGCACTGAGGTTTCAAGTTAAACAAAATGCAACACAAAGGTTACTTGAAATCTCCAATTTGCAGGCAAGTTCTGTAGGACATTAGTATAATAAAATCAAAATATGAAAAGACCGAAATGTCCTTAGTAAAACACAAAAAGCTTATCCCGATTCAAACCCCCCCTTTTCCGCCATGGTTGAAACTTTTCATCATTGCCGCCACCATTAGATAAACAACACTCACCATCGCCTAACCGTCGTGGTCATCAAAACCTCTTCATCTTGGGTAGCTCGTTGAACCTTTTACTTGTCGTTGGTGTATCTTTTCCTCATCACCGGTGAAGCTTTTCCTTGTTACAGTGAAGGTGTTTGTCATCACCATCAATTTATGAAACCATTTCTCAATCTCATTTGTATTTGGTGTACGGAATCAGAATGTATTGTTAATATGGGAGCAATAGTTATTAAAACAAGCTCATGAACCTGTCAATGGACGTCCATAAGCTTGTCAGTTCATTCCCTTGAAAATTGTTAATAAATATTTATATTATGTGTGGACATATTTATAGAATACATTTGCTATTGTAATTTAGTCTAGACATGCTATGAATTTTAAAATTGTTCATAATCTGATTGCACTTTGATCACATTATATAAACATAGATAAATATACTTAACAAGTGCAGGGGATTGCAATGACAACATCATGGGCGTACATTGACAACTCTATGGGCATCTATTAACAAGTTTATGGGCGGCTATTGATAAGTCCATATGCTTGCGTTGATAGGTGAGACGGCTGACTATGACAACTCGCATGTTTGCCCAAATAATACGTCCATCTAATTAATAATAAATTACAATAACAAAGGTATTCTATAAATATGTCCACACATAATATAAATGTATATTAACAATTTCAGGGGAATGCACTGACAAGTCCATGGATGTTCATTGACAAGTCTATGGGCTTGTTTTAGCAACTATCGCTGCCCTTATTAACAATATATTTTGACTTCATACACCAAATGCAAATGAGATTGAGAAATGACTTTGCAAACCGATGGTGATGACAAACACCTTCACTGCGATGAGGAAAAGGTTCACCGGCAATGAGGAAAAGTTACATCAGCGATGAGTAAAAGCTTCAATGAGCCACCGACGACAAAGAGGTTTCAATGACGACGACGGTCAGACGATGGTGAGTGTTGTTTATCCAACGGCTATGGCAATGATGAAGAGCTTCAGCCATTAAGGGGAGAAGGGAGTTTGAATCGGGGTCAGCTTTTGATGAGTTTTATTAAAGGCATTTTGGTTTTTTCACATTTTGATTTTATTGCACTAATGTGCCACGGGACTTTCTTGCAAATTAGAGATTTTAAGGGATTTTTGTATTGTATTTTGTCTAGTTTGGGACCTCAGTGCAAATTTTCCATATTTTATTTGCTTCAATTCCTATATTCTCAAGGATTCATTATCTGCGCTTAATGAAAAGAAATGGAGAAAAATAATAGAATAAAAAAAATACTCCCTCCGGTCCTTATTATAAGATAAAGTTGACTTTTTTAGAGAAATTAAGGAAGCCAATTAAATTACTTTAGAGTGTTTATATTTTAGTATCCTTAGTTTATATATTAGTTTATTAGTCAAATTAATTAGTTTAGAGAAAAAATTAAAAATATAAATACTCTAAAGTAATTTAATTGGCTTCCTTAATTTCTCCAAAAAAATTAAATTTGTCTTATAATTAGGATCGGAGGGAGTACTTTTGTAATAAAAATTTATGAAAAATATTTATTAAATATTAATTATAAAAAATAAAATAATGATTATGAATATAATCCGGCCTAAGGGCTTCGGTCTTCTTTTATTTCTAGGCATGGCAGTGGACCAGAAGCATTAGCCCAGGCCTACAGGCCTTTATTGATTTTAAGATTTTTTTCATCCTCGCCTTAAAAGAAATGCATTTTGGGAAATCACACTCCGGTGACAAGGACAAGAAAAAATTATAAAAAAGTCCCATAGTAAATTCCCCGGTAAAAAACTTCTTAAGGAATTCATTGATATTAATTCTAAATGTAAAATTATCTTTTTACCCTTAGTATTTGATATTTGGATATTATATGATATTAAGTTATATGGTTAGGTGCATGTACTTATCAATCACCACTCTATGTCTTGTTAAAATAGGCACATAAATTTGTTAATGAGAACTGTTTTGCTTAACATAAATGAGTTTTTAATCTTCACTTTATAACCTGTCAAAATAAGTATATATATTTGTTAAAATATGTAGATATACTTATTAAGATAGACACATAAACTTGTCAAAATAAACACATACAATTATCATTTTATAAGTTGTCGAAGTAGATGGATAAATTTGTAAAAATAGGAAAATACATTTATCAAATAAACTCATAAATTTATCAAAATAGACACACACACTTATCAATTTATAACTTATCAAAATATCACATAAACGTGTCAAAATATATACATAAACTAATCAAAATAGTTACATAAACTTGTCGCAGTGAGCATTATACTTTTCATTTTATAAGTTATCAAAATAGATGCATAATCTTATCAGTTATCACAATATAGCCACGTACATTTTCCATTTTACTACAGACCAAGACCAGAAGGTAATTTCACATAATTAATATCAATGAAGTTCGACGGGAGCATGGGACTTTTTTGTGATTTTTTGTATTCCTTACAACCTGAGTGTGATTTTCCCTTTTGTAAATCCTCAGTTTTCACACTCTGTTTACTCTTCTGAGAAGAGTCTTCTCTGCCGAGAGTCCGAGACAGAGGAGAGGAAGATTGGTTTCTTGTGAGCTCGAAGATGGGAAAGTGTTGCTGATAAAAAGTTGATTTTTTTGGTGTTGAAACTCAGAAGCTATCTCATGTTGGTTGACAGAAGACGCTCTTCTTTGCAGACATTGCTGAAAAGCGGCTTATCTCCCACTGTCGAATCAATCAACCAATTCTTGCTCTTTCTTCTCCGACTCCAGAAGTTCGACTTAATCGTGCATTTTTCCCCCCAGTTAAATTCGAACAGAATTGATGGTAACCATGGAACTCAATCGGTCTTTACTTGGGCTCTCCTCAAATCTCACAAATTCGATGAAGCAGAGCAGCTAATGAAGAACCGCATTATGGGGTCGAGTCGATTGTGGGATGCCCTAATTCAAGGCTTTTCCGTCAAACGAGAAGATCCTGAAAGAGCATTCTTTCTATTAGAGGATTGTTTGAGAAACCGTAATGTCTTGCCATCTCCTTTTACTTTTGGTTCAATAATTCATAGATTGAGCTCTCAGGGTAACATGGGAAAGGTAATTGATGTTCTGGAATTGATGGCCAATGCGAAAGTCAAGTACCCATTTGATAATTTTATTTGCAGCTCAGTGATTTCGGGGTTTTGTAAGATTGGGAAACCGGAACTTGCTCTTGGATTTTTCGAGAAAGCCACAAGTTCTGGAGCTTTGCAACCCGACGTTGTGACTTACACAGCTCTTGTAAGTGCTCTTGGTAAGTTAGGAGATGTCAAAAAGGCGACTGGCTACTTGGCGAAGATGTTGAAAGATGGACAAGAACCCAATAAGGTCACATATACCGCAATTATGGCGGCCTATTGTATGAAGGGAAAATTAGAGGAAGCTTTGACTGTTTTCAAGAACATCAATGCTTTGGGAATTGAAGCAGATGAATTTATGTTTGCAACTTTAATTACTGGGTTCAGCCAGAGAGGGGATTTCGATAATGTCTTCCATCTTTTGGATGAAATGGAGAAGATGGGGATTAGTGCTAGTATTGTTACATATAATACCGTAGTCAATGGATTATGCAAGTTTGGAAGGACGTCCGAAGCTGATGAGTTCTCAAAAATTGTGCCGGCAGACATCATTGCATATAGCACCCTGCTTCATGGGTATGCTGAGGAAGAGAACATCCCAGGGATTTTGCAAACAAAGAAGCGACTAGAAGAAGCTCAAATCTCTATGGACGTTGTCATGTGTAATGTGCTTATAAAAGCACTATTTGTGTTGGGGACATTTGAAGATGCTTATGCAGTTTACAAGTGGATGCCAGAAATGGGTTTGGTTGCAAATGCTGTTACTTTTTGTACAATGATTCATGGGTATTGCAAAGTAGGTAGAATTGACGAGGCACTTGAGATATTTGATGAATTCAGAAAGACTTCAATTTCCTCACATGCATGCTACAATAGTATTATCAATGGCCTCTGCAAGGAAGGTATTGTGGAAATGGCCACAGAGGTATTTATTGAACTAAACGATAAAGGACTAGTGTTGGATACGGGTATATATAGGATGTTAATGCAGGCAATTTTTAAAGAAAACGATGCTAAAGAGTCTTTAGAGTTAATTTACAGAATGGAAGCTTTAGGGCCAGATAAGTATAATACCATATGTAATGATTCTATCTTCTTTTTGTGCAAAAGAGGGTTGATTGAGGATGCATATCAATTGTGCGTGATGATGAGGATGAAAGGCTCTTCCATCTCAGGCAAGTCTTTCTTTTCATTGTTGAGAAGGCTAATTGGTGATGGAAAATTAGAGAAAAGTCTGCCTCTCTTGAATAGTCTTATAAAAGAATATGGCCTACATGAACCAAGGGTACATAAGATTGTTGCACAGTATCTTTGTCAGAGGGATGTTGATTGTGCCTTTTGGTTTCTTGCAAAAACAACGGATAACTCTTCGGCTGCCACTTTTCCTGTCTCTTTACTGAAGGTTTTTATAAGGGAGGGACGAGCTTTAGATGCATATAGGCTTATCATGGAAGGTCAAGATTACTTACCGGCCATGGATGTTGTTGATTATTCTACTGTGATTGATGGGTTATGCAAGGGAGGATATGTAAATAAAGCATTGGATCTTTGTATATTTGCTGAAATAAAGGGAATTACTTTGAACATAGTCTCATATAATTCAATTATTAATGGATTGTGCATTGATGGACGTCTTATTGAAGCATTTCGTCTATTTGATTCGTTAGAGAAAATTGGTTTGACACCCTCTGAAATAACTTATGCTACATTAATATATGCTCTAAGTAGAGAAGGATATTTGCCAGATGCCAATCATGTTTTCAGGAAAATGGTCTCGATGGGATTTCAACCAAAATTACAAGTTTACAATTCATTGCTTGATGGTATTTCTAAAATTGGTCAACTAGAGGAGGTCTTTAAGATTTTAGATGATATGGAGACAAAACATATTCAGCCTGACTATTTTACTGTCAGTGCTGTAATAAATTGCTACTGCCAGAAGGGTGACCTTGAAGGGGCCCTTGCATTCTTTGATGAGTTCAAGAGCAAGGATATATTACCTGATTTTTTAGGCTTCTTATATTTGATAAGAGGCCTGTGTTCCAAGGGGAGGATGGAAGAAGCCAGGAGTGTCTTGAGAGAAATGCTCCAGATCAAACCTATTGCTGAGCTGATTGATGTTATAGACAGCGAGGTTGAGACAGAGACTATAAGCGATTTTCTTGTTTTCTTGTGTGAACAAGGAAGAATTCAAGAAGCTGTTAGAGTTCTTAATGAAATTGCATCTATAATATTTCCTGCTCAGCGGTTGTCAACATCTAATCAATTAACCCATAAACAGAAGAAAGTTTATAAAGGGAAGAGTTTTGGTTCAGATCTTAAAAGGTCTGCACCATCATCTCACAAAATTGATTTGGATGTTGGATCCTGTGATGATGTGAATGGAAGTGATGCATTTACAACTAAAGGCAGTCATATGACAAGATCTCAGTTGCATGACTTTGACTTCTACTATTCTGGGATTGCTGCACTCTGTTCCAAAGGGGAGCTGCAGGAAGCCAGTCAATTAGCGAAAGAATTGCTTTCTGACTTGACAAGTTCTCCAAGCTAAATTAAATGGGGAAGTTGGAAGTAAAATTTCTTTTGATGTGTAAACATAGAAGTCATGCCGTTGAAACCTCCAGGTAATCATTTACCTTATGCTATCTGTGCTATGCTCTCTGCGATGCTTCTGGTCAAATTAGTGTGGAGCTTTAACTTATTGCCTAGCAGACCAATATCACTTATTTGTTAGCCAGCTGTGGCACTTCATACATAACTATGTTCTTTAAGATTTTAAAACGTATTAGAGATTAGACGCATTGCTAAACCCGCCTGTGGCTGTTTAATTTAGGTCTGTAGGTTTTGGTGCTATATTTCACCATTCTTCATTTTGAATATCCTGGAGGCTCTGCTGTATCTACTACGCAGCATGATATAGGTAGGGGCATCTAACTTGGATTTGAATATTAAACACTTGTAGACCGTGGGCACAAAAATAATTCCTAATCCTGATATTCTGAATGTGAAACATTGACAGTTCAGTCAGAATATGGACAATGATAAATCAGATGGCTGATTTATTAACCAACTTAACCTCTTTAAGGTGTCATGCCTGTCTCTGTCTTTGATGTACCTATTTTTCTGATAATTTATGGTATGGTGGAATAACAGATGCAGATGATCTCTTCAAAGTGGAAGTCTAATGTGAAAACTATTTAAAACAGGGATTTCCATGGTGGAGAATTCAAGTTAATTAATTAAAGGAAACAGCTGGGGCAGCTGGAACAAACAGTGCCAAGTTCTTTAAAAATTGGCTTTTTATTTTTTATTTTTGTGTAACAAACACTAATTTTGCATTCTGGTTCCAATGTAACTATCATGCCTAAACAATGCTCTGTCTTTACTGCAGTATCTT
Source organism: Inga oerstediana (assembly GCA_963210345.1). Classification (NCBI taxonomy): domain Eukaryota; kingdom Viridiplantae; phylum Streptophyta; class Magnoliopsida; order Fabales; family Fabaceae; genus Inga; species Inga oerstediana. The sequence goes on along the minus strand of OY723407.1, from coordinate 54,675,716 downwards.
ATGAAATTTGTATCGGCTTGTCAGGTGGGCTCAACAGCCTGTAAGCATTGCTCTGTGTGTGTGTGTGTTTTGTCATGTTGGGAGAGTTTGAACCTTAAACCACCCCACTCTACCCTTGCCACCTGAGCAAAGCCCCAAGTGGCTAGTATTTTTATAAAAGTTACTCATTATAAGATTTGTAACTTATAGTTATGTTTACACCCATGCCTTGTTTTGTTGGAATGTAGCTCAATTTCAAAGTAATTTTGCAAACCTAGGGCTTCAGTTACAACAATGGTTATGGCGGGTCACATCTTCTTTTTTCTTGTTGTAACTTGCTTTATCCTCCGAACAAACCAAAAATTTTGGTTACTATGGTCCTTCATGAGATCATGGTCACTGCTTGATTATTACTTTCACTTCTATTACCATGTATATCTGAAAAAGTTCTATTTTACTGTTAAAAAGGAGAAGAAATAAGGTTTGAAATATACTTTTTTTACCCATAATGTGGTAGGTTCCCTAGCCACTGTTTCTGGAAGTAATTTTGTTAAAAACATAAGAAAAAAACTATAACCCAAAAATAACACACACACACACAGTAAGAAGAAAATCTTTATAACTAAAACACCCTTTTGTGGCTAAATTTCGTCCTTGTAGCTGTGTTTATGCAGTAATTGATGGACAGACTAGAGCATGCTTGTGAGCATCCGTTTTACAAAAAGACTTATTTTTGCATGCATTATAATGTTTTGATTTCTCTGTTATTGTAATTTCCTTTGAATAATTAATAGTTATCCATGGTATAGGATGGCCACAATCACAATACGCTCGGCTCTTGTGATTAGTTCTTTCCTTGAAGGGTGACAATTGAAAGCAATAGATACATGCTAAGTGGTGTCTGAGGCTTGAAGGCTTGAACCAACTAGAATCTCTCTCTAACTTCTTTTATGGGGATTAACTGTAAGTGTTTCTGGACTATGTTCATGGTTCCTTCTCTATGTTCATTTTTGTCTGCTCATGAATTATGACTTGATACATGTGGCTGACTGTAACTAAAACTGGAGATGAACATTGAAGAACCTCGCCTGTGGAAAAAAGAAATTCTTTAGTTACCAAATAGTAAGAGTGTAAGCATTAGAGAATTGGTGTAGTTTGTTAGCGTGAAAATACACTTTGTAAAGAAATGTTCATGATGTATTAAGCTTTTTGCTCCTTTGTTTACGCAAAGCTAGAAATGAAACACTATAATATCATATTACTTACCTTAATAAAATAGAAACTGTGTTTCTTGACTGTATAGAATGGCATGGATAAAAATACTCAGTAATATAGAAACTGAAATTGAGCTTTGCCAAATGAAAGTGGGATGAGGATGGTTACAATGGAAGTATTATGATTAACAAAGTTGAGAGAATGCTATCACCAAAACGCGAAAAGAAAAAGACGACAGAAACATATAAATGGAAATAGCATGATGAAGTTGTTCAGTACAAGCATCTAACACATAGTATTCGTGGTCTCTGAGTCATGTTATAGGCAATCAAATTGCAAAATCTTGCCGCTCTTTTCATTTGTTTTTCTTATTCTTCCTTTCCAATGGACCCAGACAAAAACTACATAATTTGGATCACGCCAAATCTCCAGAGCATGAGAGCTGCTTCATAATCAGGTGTTCAATTTAAAACTCCTACGGCTACAAATTTCCACACTCTGCAATAAACTTGCATAAAGTAATATATAACTATTTGTCCTTCCTCTGTTTACGTCTATGCATTTGTTGCAAGATGCGCCTGTTTTATATGTATGAAATATCCACATTTAAGCCTCAAACTGTGTTGAATTATGGTGAAACTAGTTTTTATTAGTGTGATTTTACATATTTTGTGGCTTTACAGGTTCCTCTGCGATTTCACCCGCCCCTTGGGTGAGGAGGCAAGGAAAGTGGCATTTTCAGAGGCAACTGTAATGAGAAGATATTCTCTGTAAACCAGCGCCAACTGTAATGAGAAGAAGGTGAAACAGTACCGGTCAAGGCTATAACCGGCACCGGTTCACATAGCTGCTGTGGAGACTGGAGATTTCTCGCATTGGATGTGGTCCTAAGGAGGGCGTGATTGGAATAGGGTTAATGGAGACTTGTGTGAAGGATTAACATCTTAAGAGATTGTGTTTCAGTTTCTATCTTTTCTTTCATTCTCTTTAGATTTAGGAATTTTAGAATCATTTTGCTATTGTTTTCTTTCATGGATTGCTAAATTCCCAGGTTAAAGGCAGGGATATAACTTGGGAGATACTCCTTGAATTTTGTATGCTTGACTCTCGAGTCTTGAGTTGATTTATATTTAAGAAATATACTTAGATAATGGTGATATTCTTCCTGAAAACGAAGGTTTCTTCTATGCACCAATGCGCCTGGACATTTTATATTGCAAAATGACTTTGATGTTGCTGAGACACATTAGTCTAGTTTTACGTAAAAGTGAAACTAGACTTTTTTGAGGTTCCATAATTTGCATCCTTCATATATTTGAAGTTCATTATAGGATTATACTGCTTGCTTCCTGTCTTTAAGGGTGTGTTTGGTTTGAGGGGAGGGGAGGGAGAGGAGGGAAGGAGAGGGTGGTTAAATTACCTTTTTGGGTCGAAGGTATTTAAGTTTTGGGCGGTAATCCAAAATTTAAAAGGAATGAGAGGGTAAATTTTGGGCGGGAGTCTAAAATTTAAAAGAATGAGAAGGTAAATTTTGGACTTTTTAAACCCAAAATTGTAATTTCCACCCCCTACCCTCCCCTCAAACCAAACACATCCTAATACTCCCATTTGTCCTTTTTATAAGGAGCATTTTCTCTCATGAGTGTGGTCCTTAAGATACGGAACAAATCCTTTTTGTCTGAAATTTTAAATTAATCTTTTTATTTTTTCCTCCATTAAATAATGTCACTCATTATTTCTCTGTATTAAATTTTCACTCATTATCTCTCATATATTCCTTTTATAAATAAGAATATAATTGAAAAAAAGTGCATATTTGACACATTTATTATTTTTAACTATCATTTTAAACCATGTGAATTTGATAGTTGTTGAGTTGTTCCTTACAAAAAGGACCAGATGACGTATAAGATCTAGTTTGTAGTGTAAGATTGTAAATTGCACAACAAACTTGGTCATATATTAAGGACCGGAGCTAGTACATAATAATTTATTTAAATACAACCAGACACTTCAATCACATGATAAACCTATGGTTCTTTAATCTACAATCAGAGAGCAGCAGTGCCCTGTTGAACTGTTTTTTTTTTTTTTGGGTACTTCCAGGATGAAGAGTAAGAAAGTCACCCATTAGCCACTAAGAAGTTCACAATCAATTCTTTGGAAGTAAATATCCTTATTATTGAGGTCATATCCGACATTGTAACTCTGCTGAGCTAATAAGCCTATAATAGAAGGTTTAGACCAGAGATCAAAAACATTGATTGGACCCACAGCCATGCAAAAAGTATCATTCTTCCTCTGTATAAAGAGGCTTTCTGTGTCCAATACCAAATCTGCCCCTTCAGCAAAGTGGAATGTAACCACTGGAAATCCAACCAAATCTCTGCTCAGAGTCCCCAAATAGCATAATAGCCATGACTCTTCTACATACCTAACTCGTCTAAAGGACCCATCAAGCAAACTTCTAATTTCTCCGAGTAGTACTTCATACCCTTCAGAAACTAGGAAGGTAAATGTAGAACCAGAGTCAATGATAACTCCACCTGTGCCATCTGCTTTCCTCTCAAAACTTTTTGGGGCTATGTTAATCCTCTTTTCACCTACACTTATGCCTTCCATGGTGATATAATACATGTCATCCAACACTTGAAAAGGTGTTGAGTAGCCTTCAAGATAGGCTCCTTCACCTAATATCAAATGGCTGTGATCAAAATTACTGTCAGTAGTGATGCTGTCTATGCAGTAAGAGAATTTTTTACCAGTTTGAGAGGCCAGAGTCAGATTATAATTGTTCAGTCCTAGTATTCCATTATATCCTGGCTCTTCACTTGACCAAAATTTGTGGCCACACCCAAGTAAAGCTTTGAATACTTCACTCCTACCTTCTTGAGATGTGTCAAAGACTAGATGTTCAAGGGCAAGTGTTCCTGATATGAAGGTCCTGTCTGCATAAGTGATATTGAATGGAAGCTGATTTGAGATGTTATAGTGACAAGGGTGTGAGCTACATAGTGGGGAATAGGTAGAAGATTGTGAAGGATCAAAAATTTGACCGGGATATCGGGCACAATTCGAGCAAGGGACACACATAACCCATAATAAGGGACTGCCAGTGTCCATAACCAGAAGTTGTGGGATAGGAGGATGGCCAATTGAGATATTGGCCAGCATGGTTGAATGTGATGCTGTGGGATAGAGACTAACTAGGTGATCATGTGAGGCTGAGGAATGCAACGAGGCAACACGTGCAAGTGAACTCTTGATGTCATGTTCTATCCGGTCTTTTGTTGTTTCGTTCTGGTTGTAGTATGGATGGTGAACAGAGTGTGGGTGAATCAGTTTAGAGAAAAATCTGTGAGGCTTAGCAGTTGATATAGGTAGCGAGCTAACTTGGGGATTGGCGTTTGTATCAATCATAGCAATGGTGGAGAAAAAGCACATTGAGAAGGCTATAAACAGATGCAATAATGCCATTGACTTTAGTCTTCAAACATCAATGTTACTGCATTTTCTATCTGTGCAGAATAGCTTAAAGAGTTGTAGTTGAGGTCTGAACAGCTGACTTTCAAAAGGCTGCAAACACATGAGAAATTGCTGCAGAGTTTAGCCTTTAAATTAAATTGGAATTGGAGATTTTTGTTCTGCTACCGTAATTTGCATTCTTTTCCTTGACTTCTGGACCATAAAAGAATGTGCTAGAAAAGTGAAACTATCTGATAATGTTCTTTGGTTTTTAATAAAACTAGTCACTTAGATCGTATGATAAACCTGGGGATCTTTCTTTCTCTCTTTTATGATAATTCTGATGTGCCAAGGCGGATGTTGTCTTTAGAATTGTTTTAGAAGAAGTTAAAAGAGTATGTTAGGAATTTCTCAAGGTTAGTTGAGTTTAATTATGACCCTGAAGCAGCCACATACAGAATGAGAAATGACACTCTGGCATTTAATTTCTGCATTGTCAAAATATTGTACAAGACTTAAAAAAAAAAATCTTCAGTGCAATTTAAGCCGCCGCATTTTGTACAATATGGGTGAAAGAAACAATGTTATATGCAGCAGATGAGAGAATGCACCTACCAGGACTCTATTTTATAAATTAGAACACATGAAAGTTCAGAGAAACACACGTGGCCCCGCCAAACTTACTTTAGAAACTCAAACACACGCACGCTGTCAACATCAGCTTGCAAGGTTTTCCAGCTTTCGTTATGTGGCAATTCCTTGCGGCAGAAGGCAAAATACAGAAGCAAATTCAATGCCCAAACTTGAATAGAAGTTCGCGTTCTTAATAATATGATTGGTTTGCTGCTGTAACTGTTTCGTCCGTATGCTCAGTAATACTTGTCCAGGTGCATTTAAATTATAACATGTTGATCACTTGCTCCAATACCAACTGTCTTCAATAACCACTATGGTTTTCCATCGTTGGAGAGAATTGAAACCACTTCCGTGTTGTTATCATTTATGCCCTTTTGTTGCAAACTTGTGCCTTAGAATTAAGGCCTTCAATTTTAGAATCAATATATCTATATAACTTCTAAAAAGCTGTCCTATTCACAAGTCATGGACAGTGTAGCTTATCTCGGGCTCCATGTAAGTGCATTGAGCAGTCTATTCTGTTAGTTGTATGTACGTGCTAACTTGTGAGTAAATGCCACCGTATCCTTTAGTGTGCATCAGTATAAGATCCTTCTCCATATATATCCTGATTTTACTTTCACTTGCTGTAGTAAAGCCATTCATGTAGCAATTAATGTTGCTCGAAAAATATAACACAATGCATAACTTGATTGTTTTACTTTAATTCAGGGATTTGCTATACCAAAAGAGGCCCAAGATAAAGTTGCCAAATTTCAATTCCAGGTGTTATGCTTGGGGCTAATATTAGTCCTTAATTCCATCATTCCCTCTCTTTTTTAATTATTGTTGAGGGAGCATGTAAATTAGGAAAATATTGACAAATATATAAACTATGTCTTATGTTTAAGACCAATATCAACTTTCAAATGTTGTCCTATAATTAGGACTGGAGAAGTATTATGATTTTCAAATTATTTGGTCAACATATTCTATGACAGAATTAATCTTCTTCTTGTTGGACAATTAATGCACATTATTTTTGCTAGGATTTTTTTTGGATTGCATGTATCAACTTTCAAGGCCTGTTTATTTAAACTGATGATAGCAACTTTTTATTACTAGCAATTGAAAGTTTCTTTGTTTTTTTTTTGGTAAGAACATATGAACCATTACTTTTGGCATTAGTGGGATCTCAAGTCTCAACCTTTTAGGGCATGATCTTTGATCTAAGCCCGCTGGGTATTATTGTGTTATTATTTCAGCACTGTAAATTTTCTTATCTGCTGGGAACGTTTTATGTCAGAAATACAAAGCTGCCGGGCAGGACACCATTGTGCTGGCCGGTGCTGAATATGGTTAGTCACTCTATATATTATGAACCTACAATGGATTTGTGTTTTCTACATTTTTTGGTTCTTTAACATGCACTAATGATTTTAATATTCACGACAGGGAGTCAAAGCAGTGATTGCTAAAAGTTTTGAGAGAATTCATCCCAATAATTTGGTACGAATGGGCATTATTCCTCTTTGCTTTGACACTGAGGTAAAGTTTAAGATTTTACTTCATGGTTTTTCTTCCAAAAATCATTGTTTCATGATGCATCTATTAGGGTTTGATCTTTATTAAGCTATTTATGTAGCGTTTCAAGAACCTACTGGTTGCTGCAAATTTTCCCCTTGATTTGAAGGGAAAGATGGAGGAAGGAAGCTTATAGAGGGAAGGATGAAGGGCTCAGAGGAAGCATAGGTCAGCTGGATCCCGAAATGACGACTGCGATTTATCAAGAAAGAGCTTCTTTTGTTTTGAGACAAAAAGAAACTACTCCCTCCGGTCCTAATTATAAGATAAAGTTGACTTTTTTAGAGAAATTAAGGAAGCTAATTAAATTACTTTAAAGTATTTATATTTTTATTTTTTTCTCCAAACTAATTAGTTTGACTAATAAACTAATATATAATTTAAGTATACATAACATATAATACGATTAAGAAACTTATTTAGTTTCATTAATCTCTCCAAAAAAAGTCAACTTTGTCTTATAATTAGGACCGGAGGTAGTATATTATTTTCATTTCGAAATGACAATAGTCGTCATTTTGAGATCCAGCTATGCTTCCTCTGAGCCCTTCATCCGTCCTCTATAAGCTTCCTTCCTCCATCTTTCCCTTCATCCTTCTTTTGATTTGAGCATCCTTCCTCCATCTTTCTCTTCCTCGGATAAGCCAGTGACTCCACAGAACTCTGGCAATGGTGACTGTAATATGAATTTAATTGGCATTATTATGTGTTTTATGGCAATATAAATTAATGTCATAATTGGTGGAAAAAATTGGAAGAATGGAATTTTTGGCCATGAGTTGGTAATTAAGGGAGAAATTAATTACTAACTAAGAGGAAATGAAATGTGTGATTAAATGGCTAATGGATGGATTAAATAAGTTAATTGGTGACTTATTGTGTGAGAGCTAATAGGAAGAGGACATGTGGCAAAAGTGGGTATGAGAGAGTATGTGTGTGAGAAAGTCAACATGGAGTATTATATTCAATTTCTCTCTCTCCCTCTCAATTTTTTCGGCTGACATGGGAAGCATGGGGAAGGATGATCATCATTTCATCTTCTTCACTCAATCTCTCTCTTCTCTCTCTCTCTCCAATTCGTCCTCCATTGTTGGCCAAGAAAGAGAAAGATAAAGCTTGTGATTTGGGTAGGTAAATGACCTCCATTGCTCAAATTCTTTTCTTTAAAGTTGTTCCTCGAATAAAGAGCTTCATTTTGATGTGTATAGTGTGCCTATTGGTGTTGATTTGTGCCCACACGAAATTTGGAGATTGGAGAATCAAATAACCTCTTTGGCAAAGTGAAAGAGGTAAGTGAGACTAATCTATCTAAGTTTTATGCCAAATGGTTTAATTTGAAATTTCTGGAAATTTTGGCCTATAATCCGAAAATGATGACCACTGGGCTTTTGGCATAATATTGGTATATTGGAAATGTATATGGATAGATAGGATTGATTTGGGATGGGAATGGTATGTTTGAATGATTTTGAAATTTGGATGATTATGTTGCCCAAAATCAAAGCATGATAATGGAGTAAGATTTGGATAATTCTGATTATTCCATTGAATTCCTTGGATGTTTTAGTGTGGGAGTAGCTTTGGTTGAGGTTTTGAGTCCATTGGAAACACTTGGGCAATTGTTGGGAAGAGCAGTCAGTTTTCCTGCGTTTTCTGGTATATGATAGAATCACTTGGGTGATCTGGGATTCACTCGAGTGTGGGATGAATATCACTCGAGTGTTATAGTGTATTTTCCCTTTCTTCCTTCAGTTTTCTGATACACTTCCATGTGAAAAAGGCAAGAGTGTTGCCTCACTTGCGGGTGTTGTGGGTTCCCACTTGAGTGAGCCTCTTCTCACTCGAGTGCAGGTGTATGAGACATAGTGAACTCGCGTCTTGGGTTGTCACCCACGTCCGTTTTTCAAAAGTGTGAGTGCTAAGCCATCACTCGAGTGCTTTTATTTCTGCTCGAGTGATGTCCTTCTCTGAAAGTTTCTTGTGCTCTCGGGTGAGCACTTCTTGAACTTCACTTTTGGGAACTCGGGTGAGCATCTGGCTTCTACTCGAGTGAAGCGAGCAATTCTGGTTACTGTCATTCTTTGCTGCTCTTGGGTGAGCACTTTTTGTACCTCACTTCCTAGAACTCAAGTGAGCATTTGGCTGTCACTCGAGTGTCAACCTTTGTGCTCGGGTGAAAAGTGTATCATCACTCGAGTGAGGCCATCATTACTCGAGTGTCTCAGTGAAAAATATCAAGTTTGAGCTTTCAAAAAAGGGGATCTTTGGGGATAGTCTTCTAACCCTTTAGGAGTTTTGTTAGGGGTATTTAATGACTCTAAAAGAGCAATAATAATAACCAAATTAAGTGTTATGAAGTAATTGAGAATTGGAATAGAGAATTGACACTTCGTCCCTAATTATGAATATAGGATTTGACATTTGCCCTACTTGGGAGAGACTGGCGCTAGGACACGCACGGAAGGATCAAGGTAGTGACTCTTCTCTCATGTTGTGTATAATACTTAGTATGCATGTTTATCATTGTGAATGTGTTATCGGCCATAGGGCATTACAGTGCGATCAGTTCAACGTGAGCCATCGTAGGGGGCAATGCTCATGATACCTACCCCAGCCGTTGTATTTGCCGCTGTAAGTGCCAAGGCTGCGTTATGGAATTGTGAATTCCTGTTTGAGTATCTAACCTGTGGGGTTACGTGTTATGAAATATTTTATATAGATCTCAGTTGTGGTGATATATGTGATATGTTATGTGGATGTGCAATATAGCAAGTAGTTCAGCGTGAGTCGTCGTAGGGGGCGATGCCCATGATACCTGCCCCGGCCGTTGCAACTGTTGTTGTTATTGTTGTGTGTTGTAGATGATTTACTGTCATGTTTTGATGTTGTGCATATTATGAGTGATTTGTTACTACGAGGATTCTTTAGAATCTCACTCTCCCAAAAACACAAATTTTTAGACAGGGCTGAAGGATCCAAGGGAAAGCGGGTGACGAAGAGTAGTTAGAGCTCCGGGCAAGGAGTTTTACTTTTGGAATATTTGGTTATCATGTATAAATTATTTGGATGTTTTTGGAAACAATTGTATATATTGAGATTCGTAGTGTAGTTTTGTGTAATCCCCAAGAAAAAGGGAAAAAGTTTATGGGCTTGTGCCTCTGTATAAACCCTTTGTTAATCTATGGTACTCAAGTATGTCGGGAATTTGTACTGTACTCTGATATGAATAAATGAAATTAACCTGTACAAGCCATTTATGTATTGAAATGTGAATATGAGACCACTGTGAACATGTTTTGAAAAAGTTTTTGAAAACCTTGATTTTGGGAAATTTACCTTCTTTAAGTCCTAAATCGTCTATGGTCTCTAATTCCACATTAATTACGTTTTTAAAGAACTAATCTCGGCCTTGAACGTGAAGGAGGTTACAGTGACCTTCCTCTGAACCCTTCATACTTCCTCTATAAGCTTCCTTCCTTCATCCTTCCTCTGATCTAAGCATCCTCCCTCCATTTTTCCCTTCCTCTGATCAGCGAGTGACTCCACGGCCCTCTGTTGATGGTGACCTTCATCAGAAAGGTACCTTTATTGCTCTTTAGGGCTTCTTAAAAAACCCGCGAATGACTAACTTATATATCTAGAACCTTTATTTTCTGTTGTTACTTTCTAGATCCTATTAAAGCTAGTTAGGGTTCATTAGTTCTGTTCACTAATGGCCAGCTTATATATGTATGTTGAGTTGAAAGCTACTTGTATGCGTATGCTATAGGCTTTAGAATATGCATTGTTTTTTCATTTTTTTTTCTTTTCCATTTTCAGGCAAGTGTAGGAGCATCTTCTTCCTTGTATATTGTCGGCAAAACACTAAAACTCATCATTTCCTCTCTGGCTTTAGCTTGTTTCTTCTGGTAGCTCTCTATAACCTTTACGGGCTATTTGTTATGCGGATAGTTGAGGAGGGAAAGGGAAGATGACAAAGTTTCATAGTTAAAAAAATGTTTGGCTGCCTAAAGTGACGACAACTCACATTCCCGCCAAGTTCAATCTTCCTTTAAATATGGCAAAATGGGTTCCCACCAAAAGTGGGATCAACTTGAAAATGTTCCCGGGATGCATAAAATGTGGGACAAAAATGCCCCTGAAAACATATTAAATAGATAAAAGACGGAGGCAGAATACGCAAAAGGAAAATTGGTGAACCGGATTGGTGTGTTGAAGGCTTGTCTGGAAAAGGGAAGAGGCGAACGTCGTGCAAAATAGAACTCCGAATCAAGGTAATGTTCGTCTGATTATGTTGTGGTCTATTGTGTAAAGTGGGCAATATTTTTTTTGTCTGCGCTTTGTGTTAAGCAACTGGAGAGATGCGCAAAAATCTAAAGGCTGTGTGTAAATTGATATGTTTATGATGTGAGTCTTATTGACTGAACATATATGAAAGAAAAGTAGAGTCGAAAGCTGAAATGTGTGTGGTTGCTTGCTATTTGACAGTGTGCTCTGTTTGGTGTCTTCCAATTGGGTTTTAATTTTAAGTAGATGTAATTTATTTCATGAATACTAAACTATGAATGAAGTTGAAAGTTTTGTTGGCTGTGGGTAATGTCGAATGACCACAGGTAGATGGAAGCAGTGGAAGATAAACAATGTCAGTAGAAATATAGAATGGGTTAGATGGTTGACGCATAAGATAAGTGGGTTGTGTTTAATGTGTGAAAAGTGTGGGTGTAATTATATGCAATGGCTCTTAATTTAAAATGCGATTTGTTTAAATGTGTTGGTGTGGTTTGGAAAGAGGAGTTGGTAGATTATATTGAAAAATGAATCAGTGTGGGAAAAATTGTGTAGGTATGTAGCCACAATCAGATCAAATGTTTGCCATGTTAGCTGGGTGCCTAGCTTTGCTTCTTGCAGTTAGGAGGTTGCTTTTAACCATGATAGTTGCTGTGGGAAGAGGTAGACTGAGGCACGTATGAGATAGGTCTTTTAGATTAGATTTTCATGCAAAGGAGCAAATTTGAGGGCAATGATATACAGTAGTGACACCACTTGCTTCAACCAAATTAGGATGTATCGGGCGACTTTTGATAAATTGTGTCACATGTTAGACACAATTGGTGGATTAAGACTAACAAAATATATGTTAGTTGATGAGCAAGTTGTAATGTTCCTGCACATATTGGGGCATCATGTCAAGAACAGGGTTATTCAGTTTGAGTTTGGTAGGTTGGGTGAAACAATTAGTAGATACTTTAAAATTGTGTTGAATGCAACAATTAGATTGGAATCATTGCTTTTGAAAAGAGCAGAGGCCATTCTGAAAGACTCAAATGATCATCGCTTGAAGCGGTTCAAGGTATAAAACTTTTGTAGTTGTGTCATAAAGTGTATTTACTTTGTATGCAAAAGTGAACTATATAGGGCTGAAATTCCTGATTGTGTTTGCAGGGGTGCCTAGGTGCATTAGATGCTACTCAAATTCGTGTACAAGTCCCGGTAGAGCATAAGGGCAGGTACCGAAACAGAAAAGGAGAGGTGTCAACTAATGTGCTAGGTGTATGCTCATCGGATACGCAGTTCATCTTTGTATTGCTTGGTTGGGAAGGGTCAGCTGCGGATGGGAGGGTGTTGAGGGATGCTATAAGGACATGACATGGGCTAAGAGTACCACAAGGTATGGCCTGGTATAGTGTATTTTTAGTGTAAGTTTGTAGTATTATGACATGTAATGTGCAAGTTATGAGCATTACTCATATTAATTTTTTTATTGGCTTGGGCAGGAAAGTACTACTTGGTTGATACTGGGTACACGAATTGCCAAGGTTTTTTTGGTGCCTTATAGAAGGAAAATGTACCACCTGAATGAGTGGAGGCAGGGATACCAACCACAAACTCCTCAGGAGTGCTTCAACATGCGGCATTCATCCTCCCGAAATGTCATTAAAAGGTGCTTCGAGATACTAAAGTTGCATTGGGCAATACTGAGGAGTGCTTCTTTTTATCCGATGAAGATTCAAAATAGATATATTGTAGCATCTTGTTTGTTACATAATCTAATTCATTGGGAAAGAATTCAAGATCCGATGGATAAACAGCTTGACTCCTTTGATCCACCACCACCAATAATTAACAACATCCCCATGATGATTATGGAAAGTAGTGATATATGGACAAACTTTAGGGAAGAGTTGGAAAATGAGATGTTTGCATCCTATGTGGCTCATAGGGATGACATTTGATGATGTTGTTATTATAATGTTTGAAAAATAATGAACATTGCCTTGCCTATATTTGTGTGTATGGACAAAATTTGTGTTATGTGCATTTCAATTTAATTTAAGTGTAACTTTTTGTCGGTGGGCATGCGTTAATTTATTGTTGGATTTAATTTATGTTAACAACCTTTTCTTTTTTGGTTGAGTCTGAATAGATGAACCATAGTGAAGAGGCAAACAAGTTAAAGCTTAAAATGTGGTCGTCCGATGAGGACAAGGTCTTGGTTGAATGCCTTGTAACTTTAAGGATGGAGCAAAAGTTCATGGCCAATAATGGTTTCAAGCCTAGATTTGCTAATGCTCTGCAAGCAATAATGGAAGAGAAGTTGCCTAGATACTGGATTAACGCATGTCCTCATATAACCTCTAGGATTAAGACCTTGAAACGTCTATAGCGGGCGGCTTACGATATGGTTTATGGCACTAATATGCTAGACTTTGGTTGGGATCCTGAGAAAAAAATTGTGACTGCAGAGAAAAAGGTGTGGGATGAGTATGTGAAGGTATGTGAACTTGCTGAAAGTATGTGAAAGTGATATTCCTTTTTCCCCACCTTATAAATTGTTTTGTTGTACTTTCAGGTTCACCTCGGGTTTGGACAGTTTAGGACCAAGTCATGCCCAAACTTTGAGAATTTGTGCTTAGTGTGGACTAGGGACAGGGCAGTTGGGGACAAAGGAATATCACCTGGTGCAATGGAAGATGAAGTTAATGTTGAAGTCTATGACCTTCCAGAATCGCCTCAGATTGTAGCACTGACGCAGACTTGTCACAAACCATAAGTGAAACTCCTCCAAACACAACCCATATCAATGATAACTCTTTCTGTCCAAGACGAATCGCAAAGAGAACAACTCTGAGGTTATTGCTGATGTTTTGCGTGAAACTGTTACATCGTTGGACAAAACCATAGTGCATGTCTTTAAGAAACTAGGCAACCAATTGTCGGGTCAGGAAAGACAAGCACAATTAGATGCAAAAGGTGCTGACCTGTTCATAGAAATTGTTAAGGTTGAAGGCTTGACACTGACTAAAAAAAATGCAGCTCATAGCAAGATTCTGGGTTCCAAGCAACTACTGAATGCGTTTGCAAAAATACCTACGGTCTATAAACTCTTATAGATCCGTAGCTTATTAGAGAAGTAGTTATGTTATGCATCCGTCCCTTTTGTGTCTCAGTATGTATGTAATGCCTGTACAGTATATTTTGGTGTAACATAGTGCAGAAACTCAAGTGTCAATCTCTTTTGGTGTAGTATAGTACAGAGGCACAATAGTATATCTGTTTTAATTAATACCAATGGTTTGCAAACTTTGTACCATGTTAACTCAGTGTTAAAGGAAATGTAAACATGGGACAAAGTTTGTGTCCAATGCAATGTGATTGTATAATTATGCTATGCAAACTTTGGATATGTAATTATGGTAGGCAAACATGTGAGGTGGGACAGCTTGTAATTTTTTTTGGATGAAATGTAATGTTCCCAACTTTGGTTTATTATGAAAAATTATTTTGTCGCACATGGCTGTTATTTTCTTTATGTATCTAAGCGCTTGAACTTGAAATACACAAACTGCCATTCACACATCAGTGGTTCATGATTGACTGTATGATATGTTCGTTCGAATGGTTTGATTAAAGTGGATATGAAGTTCAAATTCGTCATGTAAGTTGGAACATGCAAATGTCAATACCAATCTGAATCTGACAAGCACTAAGTGCCATTGACAGATGTATGTAATCTGGTGTTATGTTTGATAAATTAGTTTGAATTTATTAGCTAAAATGGGTATGAAGTTCAAATTCACTATGTAAGTTCAAACTTACAAATGTAATGCGTACTTTGAACCTGACATGCACTGGTTGCCATTCACAAAGGAGTTTCATCTGGTTCACTGTCTGATAAGTTGGTTTGAATTTTTTGTCTAAATTGGCAATCAAGTTTGAATGTGTCATGTAAGTTCAAACTTACAAAAGTAAAGGTCATTTGACTATGGCCATCACAGTTGATACCCAAGTTCAAACTTTGGTATCTAGTTTGAACTTTTGATACCGCCAGTGTGAAAAAGTAACTGCATAATTAATTTAAATATTCAAAACTGCCACGTGTTAAGATTTCAGTTGAGCTGCGGTTTAAAGTTTAGGTCAACCGTTCAAAAGACGGTTCCCATTCTCTGTTTAATTACCATAACTACCTTTGCCATTCAATTCTAGTTCTACACATCTCTCTGTTTCTCACTCGCTCTGTGCTTATCCCTATCTCGTATTGATATGATTGGGAGTTGTAATAGTTAGGACCAAAATGACAGATGAGCGACTGCAGGAAATAGACATCACAATGGAAGATGTGGAGAATTTTAGAAAGCACAAGGCACAACTACGCCGATGCAATCGGTCTGGGCGTTCAAAGTACAAAACCAAAGAAGGCAACTCGTATGACAACTGTGAGGTAGTTGCAAAGTGGAAACATGATAATGATGCCAAGGAAGAGAAGAAGAGACAAAGGGAAGAGCAACTGAAACACAAGGGCCAAGAGAGAGGTAAGAGAAAGCAGCAATTGGAGGAAGAGGAGGATTCCTCGGTAGAGTTATCTGAATCAAAAAAATGGTGAAAGATAGAGGAAGGTAGACAAGGGAAACAGACTGTGTTGAGAGTGGGAGTTCGTCGACATCTGAAAAACAAACAACTAGCTTGGGGTATGATGAAGAGGCTTCAGCGGCTACAAATACTAAGGACGATGACAATGTGGTTGTTGATGAGGTTAGAGGCAAGTTGATAAAGAAGCTTCGGGTGAAACAGAGGACCAAGGTTGCACCTTAGGCAAAGCAAGATTTCAACAACTCTGCCCTGGAAGAATATGATATCAGGTTAGTTAGGTGCATATGCTGTAAAATGAGTAGGATCATAGTGGACACTTTTGACTTTGAATTTAGGTTTCGATTAGGAACTATATTACAGCTTTTCAGAGGCATTTTAGAATTGTCATTGTCTTATTCTGAATTAGTGGTTAAGGGTTTTTACACCAACCTCAAAATGTCTAGAAAGGGGGTTGTGTCCACTTGTGTTAAAGGCCAGACCATAGAAATCAATGAAGAAAACATTCTGACTTGGTTAGATGTGACCTGCCCACAGTCCACAGACACTGATTTATCACTAGCACAAATTGATACAACACTACTTAAGGGGAAAAAAATAGTTGACACTCCTCTGTGTAGACCAAAGCAGCTGCCTCCTAGGTTTCGAGTCGTACATTACTTATATAGTGGGAACTTTGTGAAGAAAGGCAAGCACTACACTTCATTAACCCTTGATGACAAACACATCCTCACATGTATGATCAAGGGTAAGCCTTTTCAATTGGGCAAGAGGATTATGGACATAATGTTAAGGGCTGCAACTCTAGGAAAGAAGAATTTAGAATTGCTCTATCCCTCCATTATGTCTCTCATACTACAACAGAACAAAGTTTGGTATTTGGAGGAAGGGGAAGCACTTATTTGGACTGAGGAATTTGGTGAGCAAGCCTTAAACCGAATGCAAATAGCCATAGGAAGTGAAGCAAGGACTAAGGCAGCACATGACATCAACAAGGCTGATGCTAGTAACCCTCCACATGATGTAGCTGCTACTTCTTCCCATACTCAGAGATCAAATCCTTTAGATCAACCTGAAGCGTTCATAGAAACCATGGGAAAACTTGTTGACCAAACAATGATGAAGTTGTAAGCACAGTTGGAAGCAAGGATTGGGCAACATGAGGAACATGTAGTTAAGTTGCAAAGGTATGTGAAAGAGCAGTTTGAGGAACATGTGGTAAAGTTGCAAAGCTATATCAAGGACAAGTTTGAGGAATTTGGTGCACATATTGCACACATTGATTCCACCATTGCTCACATGGACTTACGCGTGTCTGAGCTTGCACTAGATTTCAATGACTTACGAGAATTCATTCACCTCTACTCTACTGAGTTCAAGGAATTTGTTGCATACAAGTCTTCACATTCTGAAGAAGTAGGGCCGTCTACGCATCCTGGTAATGAATCCTATTCCCCGGCACAGGACAATGTTCCATCTCTAAACAAAAGTGAAGGTCATGAAAAAGGTGGCACTGCATATGAGACACCTAACTTCTCTATAGAGTCCCCCACAACTGGTATTCCTCTTGACCCCCATGTTCCTGAAGGTGGCACTGCATATGAGACACCTGACTTTTCTATAGAGTCCCCCAGAACTGGTGTTCCTCTTGACCCCCATGTTCCTGAACCAAGCACCCCAGTTGAGACACATAATACTGATCCAATAACCCCACTGTCAATCGTGCCACTGCTTGAACCTGCCAACCCCCTCATGTGCCCTCAAACCAATACTTGACCCTCACCCATTGCATTTCATAGTCGCACAGGCTTTTATGTCTGGCCTTGCTGCTGAGAATATGCCCTATTGGTTTATAGCTGTCATATCCTTTCTGTAACCCCCCAATCTTGATTAGCATAATTATAATTCGATAACGCATAGTTAAAATGGTTTAGAGACCGTGGATAATTTAACTCATTTCAACTTCCTACCTTACATTAGGATTTTCACAAAATCTTTCAAAAACTTTTCCCCATCCTGGTCTCAATTTCAAATTTTGAATATAATTACCTGTGCAGTTAATTCACATTCATTCATATCAGAGTATATAACCAAATCCCCGCAACTCCTATGTTTTATACATATATAAACTAAGGGTTTATAGGTCTCAATTAGGGGATTACATGACCAAAATCAAATATAGCATTTACATCCCTAAATATACAGTAATCCCAATTCAAAAATAGATAACCAACATCCCTAAAGGGTCCTAATCGCTCCTGGTTGCCCGATTCTCTTTAGAGCCACTTGCCCTGTCTAAAATGTTATTCATTGGAAAGAATGAGATTCAAAGGAATCCCATTAGTAACAAATTACTTACACAATGCATAAACACATAGCATATATGATCATGTTAAGCAGCATCACAATGTAACATGGCTCACGCCACAAATGACAACACTCATGGCTGTAAACTCTATGCGTATGCTTTTACTACAATCTCTATGTATCACAAAGTATCACAATGTATCACTAAGCGTCAGCTTTCACTGTGAACTCAAAGAATCACAATGTATCTCAAAGTATTCACAATGCATGACAAACATACATACAATGTTTCACACACAGTATAAGAGAAAGAGTCACTACCTTGTCCTTTTTTGACATTCCTCGGCACAGTAGGCTCACGCGTACAGTAAATATCAAATCCTATAAACCAAATCAGGGACAACCTGTTAATCTCTTTTCCTAGTTCTTAATTCCGTAGTATTTTAAGTTGGTTATCATTTAAACTCTTTAGGTGACCATTATAAGCCTAAACATATACCTAAAGGGTCGGGAGAAACTACCTCAAAGATACCTTTTTAGGAAGCAAAACTCTAATTTCTAGCTGAGTGACTTGAGTGAAGAAAACCTCACTCGAGTGATGCCTCCGCTCGCACTCGAGTCCTAGCAAGTGAGACTCAGAAAGTGTGTACCCGAGAGCACTAACACATCCTGGAGTGGCTAGCCCACTTGAGTATGAAGACTTGCACTCGAGTGATAACCCCAAATCCACTCGAGTTCCCAAAAGTGTTTACCCAAGAGCACACCCATCCTTAGAAGAGAAAGCTCACTCGAGTACTACCCCGGTCACTCGAGTGAGAACATAACACTTGTGAGTGTCAGATCACACTCTCAGAGTTTGGCCTGCGAGTGCTTGGCCGAGAGCAATCCTTAACATGAACATACACCTACACTCGAGTGAACCCATGCTCACTCGAGTGATGACCTATATCACTCGCGGGTTGGGAAGTGCACTCAAGCTTTCCACCAGAAAACCCAAGCAAAATGCAGAAGGAAAAGGGGATTTACCAAAAAACCCAGAAACGTAGCAACTGACAGAGTTTTCCAAATTTACCAAAACTGATCCCAGTAGTTCCAAAACTTATACCAAAGCTCATTCCCACATAAAATCTCCTAAGGAACCTATTGGTAACCTCAAAACACCTAAATTCCCCTTCCATCAACACATTTTCAACTCTATTTCACAAGGTAACACAAAACCACAAATTACCAAACTTCTTCATTCAATTCCAATCAAACCCAATGCCATTCCTACCTATCCTAACACCCTTCTCTACACACTACCATTCCTAATTCATCCATTCTAAGTTCGTACCATATTCAGGGCAAAATTCTAAAATTTCCAAAACTCAATAAAAAATTACCACAAATATACCAAAATGCATCAAATATTTACCTCTTCACTTTGCTAGAATCAAAACCTTGATTCTCCAACTTTCAAATTTGTTCAAACACCAAAACACCCCTTTTCAAAATTTTGAAACCATGGCAAGGAAGCTCTCAACACCATGAATAACTTTCATGAAGAGCATTTGAGCATTTGGGAACTAGAATATCATCAAAATCTTACCTTTGTGTTTCCTCTTTCCTTCCTTGATCAACGAAAAATGGAGAAATGGAGAGAGAAAATGAGAGAATGATGAAGAAGATCAAATTCTCCCCTTCCCCATGCATGTCTAGCCGAATAGGAGGAAGATAGGTGAGAGGAAATGGAGGTTGAACATTTGACCATCATCTATGGTCCAAAGCATGCCACATGTCAACATCTTAGATCTTATCACATGGGAACACATGAATTCAAGGTACATGATTCCACCTTATTAATTACTCAATCTTAGCCATTGATTCTTAAATTACCAAGGAGTTTCCTCTTTGGTAACTGACCATTCGGTCGGTAATTTACCATTTTGCCTCTGATTATCACAATGCTCACTAAACCATCACCAAACACTTTTACATCACAATTCACATATACTTTAAAAGTGCTTAATTAACATTAATTACATCACTTTGAAGTTATTAGCCCTTAATTACAATTTATGATATTACACTTTCCTCCTCTACCTGTAACATCTGCTGGCCTTAAGTTCATCCATGTTAACCTCCTTACTTCGCAGTCACCATCCCAAAGCAGGTCCAAAGCCAAAAGGTCCCAATGTAAGAGGAAGAAGAAGAATTAGGGCTGTATTAGTTTTTTGTTATCCTTGTATTTTGTGATGCTACACCCAGGACATCTGTATGCTTGCCTTTTGTTGCTGTTCCATCTTGTTATAACTGATTAACCAAGTTCCAACTTATCTGTTTAGTTCAAATTTTAACTACTTTCATTTTGAAACAACTGATGTGATTATGTTACGTTTAAGCTTAATTGTTTAGTTTGGATTTTAACTACTTTCATTTTCAAACAACTGATGTGATTATGTTTAGTTTGAACTTATTTGAGTTTTAACAACTTTCTTTTTGAAACAACTAATGTGATCCTATTGCTTTCGAACTTATTTGTTTAGTTGGAAGATTGTTGTTGCTAATTATATCTGTCAGTGCTGTATGGAAGTGCCAAATGTGCCACCATTTTTGAAATTGACATTTCTTTGCTACATGTACTGCCTCAACCATTTTGTTCTTCCTGTTTACACATTTTTATGCCCAATTAAACTATATTCTCTTTTTTATTCCCCATGCACATTATGCTAACAACTATCCCCTCAAGCAGCAACAATGTGCATTGACTTGCTTATTCACACAATGCATGCATGCTGCCTCACATCTTCACAGTTGTAGCCATTGCTTGTACATAGAAGCAATTTTACATCTTTGTCAAGCTTACAACATTGCTACAACATCATTATTCTCCTTTGTACAAAAGCAAAATTACTAAAACATTTTTAGAAGCAATGACATCAGCAAATGTCAAATAAATTTTCTAGATTATTAGTACTAGTTTTACTCCTCTTGTTTCAATTTGAAGACCAACATATGCAATTCATCATTTGCACATTTCTTCCATTCAATTGAATTCAATTCATAACCACATTTTTTACAGTTTTACCCATTGCTTAATCATACAAGAATTTGAACATCTTTACCAAGGTTAGAACAACATTCCCATAATCACATTGTTCTACTTTATACAGGGACAAAATAACAAATTTTTTTTAGAAACAACGATATCAGGAAATGGCAAATTACTTTTTAAATTGTTTGCTGGTGGTGTTACTAGTCATTTTTCAATTTGAAGACCAACATATTCAATTATGAATTTCCACATTTCTTCCATTCAATCCTACTCAATATCACATTGTCACAGCTTTAGCCATTGCTTACACATCCAACCATTTTTACATCTTTACCAAGTTTACAAGAACATTGCCACATTCACATTGTTCTCCTTAATAGAAATACAAAATTTAAAAAACAATAACTCTTGTTTAGGTCACATATTCATCTCCCAGTATCGTCAATAGTGTCATTTTCTTCATAATCATCCTCTCTTCTACTCTCCCCAAGTAAAGCATAGGCTTTCAACCCACACCCTGGCAACCTCTCCTCCATCCTCTACTCCAAATGCATTAGATCTGTTGCTAACCATGCTGATTTAGCCATGTTATGCTCTGCTTTTGCCCTCTCCATTAACAATTTGACCAGGGTGTGTTGGATCCATAACTTCTGCAGTCTACGCCTTCGTTCTCACCTCCACCTTCTGTCCTGCTCGTCGCCATCACAAAACCCATCCATAGAACCTTCGATTTCCCTTCTTCCCAACACATAGACACACTTTGGCTGGGCCTCTATTTGTCTCTGATGTTTGTTATTTTGTCACTTTTTGCAGCTTATTTTATTACTTTATGCTGGGGGTATTATGGTCTTTTACCCACTGCTTCCCACTTAACCTAATTCTTTTTCTTGTAACCGAACACTTTATTTTCCCTTAACCTATATTCCATTCCCATGTCTACTAAACAACTCACTCTTTTAAGTTCCATCTCAATCTTCCCTTCCTTTCCGTTCCCTCCTAAAATGTTCCTTGTACCAAACAGGCCCTATTTAAAAGTTATTCTCAAGTATTGTTCAGCTAATATGCTTATATTATTTCTTAGTGTCCACAAGTAGGGAGATAGAGGCATCAAGTATGGCAAACCACTTTGTTTTGGGTATCTTGTTAAGCCTTTTATGGGCCAATGAATTTCGAGAGGCGCCAATTAAGCTTCTTGACCTAGAATCGCCTGGCTCATCTGCTGCCATTCTTCCTCTACCTCCTTCAGTCAAGCCACTAACTCTTGTCAAGGCCCTACATCTAAAGCCTCCACTACTATCTCTCGGTAAACTGGTGGTGACTACTGGATGCCCAAGGTGGGGTTTGGAGTGGGTTGTATAAGTTTATTGCCTATACATCTCCTATCTTTTGTTGGGGTTTTTGGTTAGAAGGATTTTTTGTTTTTAGTTGGAAAAAGATCATTCTTCTTAATTGGAATGTAACAGTTGCCTCTAATTCATTCTTATTTCTCTCTATGATTCGAGCCACTCTACCCCTAGAACTAGATCCACGTTACCCAAATTGAAAGGGTAGAAAGGTAGCTTGATTTTAAGACCTTGTATCTCTAGTTCGATCTCAGGCCACTTTGGATTAGAAATTGTCCGTCTGATTTGATATTTTGAGAGTCAACACTAGAGAGTTGGCCACAAAGTTATGAGTAGCCCTACAATCGATTAAAATGATTACCTCGTATCTACTTTTGCCCTCTTTAATTTCAAGGTCTTTTTTCCAGCTATCTCGATGGCAGTAGTGATTTAAAGTTCCATCGCAACCATCCCCTTCTCTCTAGATTCATCCATGTCATTTTGGGCTTTTTTCACTATCCTCAGTTGGGCCCTCTTGTAAGCCCTCTTCTTCTTCCAATATGGTCAACCGAAACTGCTTGTTTTTGCACTTATGATTATGATGTAGCTTATGGTTTTAAGCAACCCTATAAAAGAAAAGTTAGAAGGACACCAAGGTTTGACAATTAAGGTTGTAGAGTGGCTCAGGACTGATAATTAAGGTTGTAGGGTGGCTTTAGACTTCAACTAATCACAACGGGTTATAGGTATCACTTTTGTTATTGCTTATATTTTGGGTTTGCTATCTTTTAGGGGGTACGATGTATCTATTTGGGAGGTCTTAGACATTAGGAGGGGACTGGTTCTCTAATTCTAGTAAGGACCTTGCTTTCAGCTTGGTATGGTTCAGTTCTTAATTTTTTTTCTGCAGTGTAATAGGGAATATGATTGTGTTAGAATCAATGAACCTTCTTTTGTAATTGATTCTATCATTCGTCATTAATATCAAAATCTCTGTATTTCCCTTAAGTTCCAAATTTTTGTTATTATTTTCATTTGTTGTTAGCATAAATCATAGGGTCCTATCATTTTGGTATCAGAGCAGTGTGATCTTAGGAGTTTGAAGAGAACAAAGATGGAGAATGACGTGCAAGAGTTAAAAGAAACAGTAACACACTTGTGCAATCGGATCGACGATTTGACCAGTGGAATGAAAATTATGAGAAAAGTGGTTCTAAGGATAAAGGCAGGACCAACAAAAAAGCACAAGAATGGGGAGAAGACGCGTAAAGATGACACTGGTGAACCCAATATTGAGGACAAAACCTCAAGTATCGGAGGAGAAGAAAAAGAGGTAGGAAAGTATAGGAAACTGGAGTTACCCGTGTTCAACAAAGAGGAACCTCTCGTGTGGTTGTTTAGAGTTGAGAGATACATCTATGTCAATGCTATAGCCAAAACTAAATGGTTGGAAGCAGTAGTGGTTTGTCTAGAGGGAAGAGCTTTGAATTAGTACCAATGGAAGTAGGCTAGAGCTCGTATAAGGTGTTGGTCTCAATTCAAAGACGAGATGCTTAAGTAGCTTCACTTATTTCAACCTGGTGGTGAATATCACATATTATTTGCAACCAAGCAAGAAAGATCAGAGATGAACCCATGTCGTGTGAGTTCACAAAATAAAACTAGGTTTGAAAATGCAGCATAGTAGCTCAACCTAGGTCATTCTTGTGAGGAGATTAATTTTCAAGTTTCTAAGTAGTAAAGTGATAAATACCTTAAAGTTATCAGAAATCATTTTGAGAAATTGCATTTTTAAACTAATGAAGTAATCTAAACTAAAGCAATATTTTTGTATTTTTCAGTTTTAAAACAAAGAAGCAAACGAAATAGAAATTAACAATAACAACAAAGTAAGTTTAATAAACTAGAATAATAATAAAATGGGATTCCCTTGAGTTGAGGTTTTAGTCTTCCTTGCTTGCTAATGATTTGAATTCCATAATGAGCCAAGAGGATGGAACTAAGCTACCACTAACTCCATACTTGCAATAATCATTTAATTCATTCTACAGAAGCAATTAAATGAATACCACCAAATAATTCAGACTCAAGGAGATGAATAATCAACTTCCAATTCTAGCTGGTAATTACCATTACAAAAGTTTAAAGCATTCAGTTTAGTCATTTACAATCCACTTAACCGAGTTGGAATAAACAACTCAACCTACTCCTATTTTGAATCATACAAAGCTTAATTAATCAACTCCTAGCTCAACCACCAAGTTTAATTACTTGGCATAGAACAATCTAGATCAAAACCATATACTTTACCAAGCCATACAATTATGAAATAGAAAGAGAGCTTAAGGAATTCCATTGAATTTTAGAAGCTCAAACCATTACCCAACTCAAGGAAATCACCAACGCTTTAGCTACTCATGGAAGAGGAGGATAAAGCTTGATTGAAGGAGAGGACAATAGCCATAGAAATTGCACACCGAACAGCCCTTTCTCTTTATAATGTCAGCTTCTTCCTCTTTTCATTTCATTCAGTGCTTGCTTCCCATCACAGCCGCCTAACCCCTTTCACACTAAGCCACTTCCTCTTCTCTTATTCCCATCATTTTTTCCTTTCTCCTTTTCACACTTGGTCTTCATCTCCCCCTTGCACTCCAGCCGCCAAACCCTTTATTAATTCATTTGGTGCTCCTTTCCTTACTTACGTGGTCAGCCCTTTTTTCATTTGGTCCAGCTCCCTTATTGTAATTCCAATCCCATTTCGGTCTAGCAGCCTTCTCTACTCTTTAATTCACCCATTTAGGCCCATTAGCTTTATCTGTCAGCTCCTCTCCTATCTCTTCATTTCAGTCCAGCCCATCTCCTCCACGCCTCATCTTCTCTTTTCTTCCATTAACCATTTTGGTCAGCACCTTTTTCCTTCCATTCTTTTCATGTGGTCCCTCCTCATTCAATCTCATAGCCGCCTTTCTCTATTCAAAAATGGCCCCACTTTTCTTTTGCTTCTTCAATTCTCTCTAGGTTAAAAGTGAGTTGTGCCATGTCATCATCTACAAAATTATATTCACAAAGTAATATCTTTTGCTCACAATTAAAGAATAGTGGGAATAACAAATATTAATTAAAAATATAACAATTTAGCCACTATAATTCCCAAATTATTCTTTCACTAAAATCTCACATTAACACTTGATTATGCCCAAAATATTCAATTAAGTCTCACAAAAGCCTAAGATTAATTAATAAAAATATATAAATATTCAGCTCTATCACTTGAATATCACATATTATTTGCAACCAAGCAAGAACGATCAGTCCTTGAATTTGTGGAGGAATTTGAGAAGTTATTCGCTCCTTTAAAAGATGCTTCAGACGAGTGCTTGATTGGAGCATTCCTTAATAGATTGAAATTAGATATACCAGCTGAGTTAAAGCTAGTTGATGTGAAGCCGTTCGACCAGCTAATGGAGAAGGTGATATGCATTGAGGAAAAGTGTCATATGCCAGAGAATAAGAAAGAAATTAGGGTTAGTAAAACCCAATGGAGCTTTAATGGGCCTAAGACCTTTTTAGTCGAACCCTATTTCTGAAGAGTGACCTAAACTCTTGAGCCCAAGAGAAGCACCCTCTCTACTAACTCACATGTGATTCCGACGGATAGCACGAGGAAAATAGAGATAAAAACAGGGGACCTGAAAACAACTAGCAACACATTTGGTTTTGTATCATACACAAAGGGGAACACAGCTTGGTACTTACCTGACTCAAAAATCGCACGAAGGAGAAAACTCAGTCTTTGCTTCAAGTGTGGGGATAAGTACCATTCAAATCATACTTGTAAAAATAAACAGTTGCAAGTGTTGATGTAGGGTTAGATCAGGACAGAGTGACTGTAGAGGCAGAGGAATAGATTGAATTGGAAGAAGATGACATGAAGAAATAAGTAATGGTAGCAAAGATGGAGTTATCAATGAACTCCATTACCGGGTTAGGAGGGAATCACATGATGGAGGTTAAAGGAGTGTTAGGGATGGATGAGCTTGTGGTTTTGATAAACAGTGGCACCGCCTATAATTTCATATAAGAGAATTTGTGGCCAGAGTGCAACTACCTTGTGAAAAGTCCAGGCTTACACCATTATTGTAGGTGATGGCCACAACGTCAGTAGGACATCAAGATGCCGGAATGTCAACTTGAAGGTACAGGGTATGAGGTAACATAGATTTTCTACCCTTTTCCTTTAAGTAGAGTTGATGCAGTATTGGGAGTTGAGTGGCTAAAATCCTTGGGAGAGGTCAAGATGAATTGGAGTTAGCTAACCATGAAAATTGGCAAGAAGGGCAATCATGTGTGTCTAAGAGGAGATCCTACCTTGCTTAAGGCTCAAATTTCTCTTAAATCACTGATCCGATCGGCCTAAAAGAGAGGATAAGCCTTTATGATCAAGTTTAACGGGCTAACAGGGGTTATGAAAGAAGATAACCCTTCCTTTTTACCAGAAATTTAATTGTTGCTGAACCGTTAGACTTCGGTATGTCACGATATGACTGAGTTGCCTCCATACCATTTTAGGGGCTATGCCATCGTCATCAAGCTAGGGGAACAGCCCCCAAACATACATCACTATAGGCACCCATATGCTCATAAGAATGAAATAGAAAGCATGGTAAAATATATTCTTAAGGCAGGGATTATACAACCCAGCCAAAGTCCTTTAGAATCATCATAATTAGATATCTGTATAATTAGTTATGAATTTTCAAAAATTAAGGAAAATTCAGGCAAATTTAAGTACAAGTGCGAAAATGGAAAAATGTAATGGCACTAGGTAATTAAGTGGAACTTTAAGAGTGAAGTCAACCAACTTGGGATTGTTGGACCACTTTGACTTTACTTTTGACTTAGTGTATTAACCTGAATGATATGATTATATATCTAGGGTCATGATAAGTCAAGAAAGAAGAAAAGTGAAAGAATTTCCAAGAAGCTTCAATGGTTGGAAGACAAAAGGTAGGGAACTTTCCTAACTTGCATAATTGGATATGTGTGCTTGTGTATTGATGTGTTAGTTGCTTTGATGAATTGTATGAAGTATATGTGAATGAGTGAAGCTCTGTTTTACTTATACTATGGCCATTAGTGTAATGTGTTAAATATTGAGCATGCATACATGTCATTATGTTAGCATAAATTTATGTAAGCAAGTATGTCATGTACAAAGTATTTCTTGTATGCATTTGTTAGCATTGTTCACTACTGAGATTCTCTCGAATCTTACTCTCCCTCACCCAACCATATATGCAGCGGAGCATTGAAGAGAAGTGTAAGATATTGTGCCAAGAGAAGAAGTTGCAATGAAGGAGAAGAATTATTTGTGCGCTGAACCGTTGTGTAATAAATGTTGAGTGATTAATTGTATATCACTGCATGATGGACAAGTCAAATTTCCTAAGTACGATAATTGAATTAGAAGTAGGTAATTGCGTGGTATGAGCCTATTAGTTAAGAAACCTTCTACACATAAAAATGAGTAAAGAATCACTTTGATTAAGATAATAAAGAGAATTAAGAAACGATGAGTTATGAAGAAATTACAAACCACTTCATGATAGTTTTTTAAAAGTTCAAAAATTTCTGAAAAACCTACGCAACTACAGGTTCAAATCCTGTCCTGAGGTTGGAAATTGAAAGAAATTTATAAATGAATATCACTTCATGGTTTGAATTCACTGCATAAAACTTATCATATCAATTACGGAAGTAAGGTGTTAGAATTTATCTCTTCCAAGGCCATAAGTTTAAGCCAACACAAACCAAGAAGAGAGAGAGAGTTTTAGAGAACATCAAGAACAAGAAAGAAGGGGCAAGCTAGGGTTCAAGAAGCAATCAAGGTAAGTTTGATTGCAACATTTGTATGTTCTTAACCCTTTTTGCTTGGAAACTCTCTCTAATCTTCCTATCCTCCTTAAATACACATGTAGCAAGCAAAATCAAGAGCAAGAAGGAGGAGAGAGAGGATGGTTTTAGAGAGAGAAAGAAGATAAATCAAAGGTAATCTCAAGAACCTAGTTTCTCTTGATGATTTGTACTTGTTATTGATGGTTTGATATTTTGGTGGCTTGTTTTGGTTGGTTTTTAAAGTTTAGAAAGCTCAAACCCTAAGGGGTTATACTGCCCAAATTGCCACTAAACATGTTTAATAGGTGATTTGTGAGATAAACATGGGATTACAAGAGATAAGAAGGAGTTTTATGGAATTAAACATGAAAACATAATTTTCCCTAATTTTCTTGTTTTTTCGACTAGCAGCTGTTCTTACTGTTGGAGCTAGAATTTCATGGATTTGATGATTCCATTGGATTTAGAAGGGAAAATTGTATGGGAATATGTGTTCATGATTTTTGGATGTTTGTATGCAAATTTGGAAATTATAGAAGTTAAGAGGAAATATTGTTTGATTTGATTCCTAGAGGTAGTGTAGTTGTAAAATGAATTTCGTTGGTCAAACCTAGTCCAAAAATTATGAAAATTTATAGGATTAAAGTGGAGATGTAAAGCTTTAATTTGATGGGTAGAACATGATTTTTGGATGAGTAGATTAAAAGATATGATTTTTCAAAGTTGAGCCCTATTTCTGGAAGGAAATTTGGAACACGAGAGGTTTGACGAAATTTTGGGAATAATATGAGTGTAATGGTTAGACTTGTGTATTTTTCCATAAAAGTAAATTTAAAGATATTTTTATAGAATTTGGAACCAGTCAATTTGGAATTTCCTAGAATTAATTATGATTTTTCAAAGTTGACTGAAAATCTGCTAGTTTTCTGGAAAATTGTGAAACTACACTGTGTAGAGTTGCACTGTTCAGAAATTGTTAAAACTATGATAGATAACCAACAAACTGTGATTAAAGGAAGTAATAGTTCAAGTAATAACCAGTTACTTGTAACTTTAATTGATAGGAATTTGCAATAGCCCGAGTCGGATCAAGGGTACTAAACAGATGGTATAACAGGAAAGGGGCAATTCCAGGTAGTAAATCTTTCTTTCATGCAATATGTGATTATTGTATGTTTGTTATTTCTATCTTCTGTAACATTAGCACAATGTCTTGGACATGCATATTAGCTTAGTTGTGGTTTGGGACCCAACAGAAATGTAGAGTTAAGCCAGGGTTGCAAACAGTCGTTTAGCCTTGGACAATGTGCACAAAACATTCTATCATTTTACATAACAAGTGCATGGCATATTTATTTTCACATCATATATGCCTGATTGTATGTTACTATTGAGAATATTTGAATCTCACCCTTTCCATAAACACTTAAAGTTTTTAGCTTAGGTAAGAGACTCAGAGGGTAGAATCGTAATTATCAGCAACAGAAGGCTCTATACTAGTACCAGAGAAGACGTTGGTTATCTGAAGGCCTTTATTATTTTAAGGTCCGTAAACATTATGTACACCCTTATGGGAAAATTCCTGTAATACAATCAAGCACATTGTATCAATAATATTATTATTTTTATGCTATTCCTGTATGCCAACCAAACTACATGCTAATACTCTGGAAAACATGAAAATAAGATAAGGGTGTTACACTGCTTACGACTGGTGGGTTAGTATAGTCATTGGTCCATTTCCAGTTTTATATTGGCCTACAGGGTCACACACAAAATAGTCTAGCATGAGCTATAATGTTTAGATTAATAAATGCAATGGTTAATCTAGGGTGGACGAATATATATATATATTATGTGATAATATTATTATATTGTGTTAGTTTTAAATTTAGTTTTATCTAATAAATTAAATTTAATAACTAACATGACAAAGATATAATATCTTGGATAATATCTTGTCTAGAGAAAGATGTTGGTGGCGGTAGCATACTATTCGTGTTGGATTCCTATTCGTGTGGATACCGGTAGAGGGAGCTGATCCGAGTTATTAGCTCCTTGAGATCAAAAAGAAAGACTGAACACATAAGAAAGGTACGCTTCTCTACTACTTGATTTAAACGCCGTTGGCAGATCTGCAGTAAAGATTGGAAAACTTTTGAATTTTAATTTTTTGCTGTGCCTACCAATCCCAACAACACCTTGAGTCAAAAATCCACAAGCAATAAATGAACCATCCCTTTGTACAATATCTATGACTCAACTCCTACTAATCAAGTATACAAACAAGATTGTGATGCTTTCAACTTTATCATGTGATTGCATTATAACGCCTTATTTATCACTAATGTGAGACATGCTTGTGAGGATGGTTTCTTAGTTTTGCTAACTAAATTCTCCTCAAAATTTATTTAACCCTTTCTTTTAATTCACACACATATCTCCTTGTGTCTATAATGGAAAGACATCAATAATATTCCAATTCAAAATAGGCATTAAACATCATGAAGATATGGAAGTATCTATACATCAACTTATGAGAAATACTTCACTATATTAATTCCTTCTTGAAAGAGAACGTTCAATAAGCAACTTTCTTTGTATTGCTCAATGTTGCACACCAACAACTTTACAAATATCCATATGTTGTTGTTTGCCTTAAGATCTCACATATCTATCATGAATTAATGCCTTTATTTGGATTTTAGGGTCAATCTCAATATTTATGTTCTAGTTAGATTATTTGAAGTACATGATGTATAGTTGGTAGCTATTGCCAAATTTAAATTGTCATTGGTCTTAACCCAATCTGTTGGCATATTGAAGTTGTATAATAAGAGCACCATCTATCAATTTGAAATATCCCTTGTTTGTGTTGAGATACTTTTCCTAATAATTGACAAAGTCCTTAATGTTGCTACTGCTTATTTCAAGCTTGACCAATTGAAAATTTTAGAACCTTATTATGTTTCACATTTAACTCAACAGGGAGAATGTCATGTAAAACCAATGTTCTATCATGCTTAGAGGTTACAATCCATTATATGTGATCAACCTGAATGAGCATGAACACTCCTACAAACCATGCCATTTCCTAATAATTTTGCATTTCAAAATTACTACACAACTTCTAAAATGAAATGTGAAACATCCCAAATTTCAGTCACCAAAATTCCTTATATCAAAGGGAATAACATGGTGAATTTTGGCACACTTTGAATGGCCAAATAGTGACCACACAAAATTGGGCCAACATAAGGCATAAGAATTCAATTTTGTCTTCATGAAAGCCCTTTCTTGAAGCCCAACAATGAAGAATAGAAGAGTATAATTTTTGGGCTTAAGAAACAAGTAAATTGTGGCTAAACACATAGAAAAGGAGAAGACCCAAATTAAATGTATAAATGTTTAGGCAAAATAGTCATCTAGCTAATAAAAATTAAAAGCCAATATTTTCCCCATTTTTTCTAGTGTGGGACGTCCAACAATGAGAGGCAAAGGGGAAATAAATGTTTGA
The DNA here is from genome assembly GCA_963210345.1 of Inga oerstediana. Lineage (NCBI taxonomy): Eukaryota > Viridiplantae > Streptophyta > Magnoliopsida > Fabales > Fabaceae > Inga > Inga oerstediana. The sequence goes on along the minus strand of OY723407.1, from coordinate 54,643,918 downwards.
GTTAAATATGCCAAGACTTGAAGCAATATTGACCAAGTAAAAGGATGTGTGGAAAAGTCAATAGTGGTAGGAAAATTAAAAGTAATTTTAAGGTGTAAGAAGATATTTTTAAGAGCTTCTTATCTCTTTCCTAAGCTTTCATTTTTGTCACTTTTGACAAGAGGCAAAAGTGAATTAATGAATAAAATTCAAATGCCGTAGTTGAGGTATTTTTGCCAAGCAAAATGGGAGCTTTGAAAAGTCAAAAGCAATTTTGTCATGAAAGAGCTCTTACATATTAATTACATGGGAATGGATGAAGGCAATTGAAGAAGCTCATTTGACTCCTTCAACAGCCCCCTTATACTTCAATTAAGGAGAGAGAAAAGGGAAAAGTTCAACCAAAAAATCAACTAACCACACTTGGTTAATTAACTTAAGCTTGTGCAAGAAATCAAAATTGTGACCACATGATATTTTCTTTTTCCCTTATTTCTTTTGGCCAATTTTGGTCAAATATTAAGGGCCAAAGGAAGAGAAATTTCAGACATATTCCCCTCCCTCATTCAGCTGCCAAGTCATGCAAAAAGAAAGAAAAGAAGGAAAAATGAAAGAGGAAAGAGAAAGAAGACAAGTGAGGAACAAAGAAGCAAAGTAAGTGTTCTCGCTTGATTTTCACCTTCCAAATCACCTTTCTAGCTCTTGAGGTCTTCATAAATGTTGTTCCTCTAATATCTTCCATTTAGGGTTTGTTAGGGTTTCATGATGCTTTGCTCATATACTTGTGGTTATATGAGGTTTAGGAAGCATATGAACCTAGTATAATGAATAAATTTTGAATTGGTGAATTGTTGACTTGGAACCCTAATTTTTTGGTTTGAACAGGGTATGAAGAGGGAGCATGATTTTGCTATTTTTGAGGTCTCCAATGGATTTCTTGGGCAAAATTGTGTAGGAATATGGTATGGTTATGATTTTTAGATGATTGTATAGAAAACCTTGAATTTTGGAAAATGATGAATAGGGCTGCAAGATTCGTTTTCCAGAAACAGATTTATTGTGGCATGTTTTTAACTGACCAAACCTGGTCCAAACCTTATGATATTTTATAGGACGAAAGAAGACATCTTGAGCTTTAATTTGATAGGTAATACAATCCATTTGGACTAGTGGATTGAAAAATATAATTTTACAAAGTTTGACCATGAATTTGGACAGAATCCTAGATCAGTATGGCTTTAGTCGTGATTCTAGAATTCTGTGGCTAGAATTGGCTTTGAGTAGTATTTTATCTTTAAAATAGACTCAAAGAAATTTAAGTAGGAATTTGAAACACCCCAATTAGAGTTCTATAGAATTAATTATGAATTTTCAAAATTTGGTAAAAAAGGTGGCAGTTTTTGGGTACCATGCGAATTTAAGAAGGAAAGGGCCAAATGTAATTTCTTTGAACTCCAAGGGTTAAGTTGAGCACTTGGGGCTAGTGTAGTCACACTAGAGGTTCATTGGTCATGGCTCTAATAATGTCATTATTTATTTAGGTCCATGAGGTGACAAAGAAGAAGCAACTTCAATGGTTGGGAAAAGGTAGAAGAGGAGAACTCATGACAAGAGGTAGTGAACTTACTTAAATTGCATGTATTTAATGTGTTTGCTATGTATTGATTTGCAGTATTGCTTTACTTGATTATGTGAAGTATGTATAAATGAATGAAGCCTTGTTTCTGTTTATATTGTGGCCATAGATATGTTGCATGAAGCATTGAGTATGAAGAAATGTCATTATGTGAATATGAGCCTATGTAAGGCAAGCATATTATGCAATATCATTCATCCTGCATGCATTGTTAGTATTATTTACTACTGAGATTCCCTCGAATTTCATCCTCCCCAACCAACCATTTAGACAGGTGAAAGCAGAGAAGAGAACTGCACAAAAGGAATGCAGTGGTGAAACGAAGACGAGAAGATATTTGCATTTCATTGTAACGGGTTTAGATACCATAGTAGCCTTGTGTGGCTATATTATTTGTAATTGTAATATATAATCCTTGCGGGGAATTTATGTAATCGAGCACTTTTTATTAGTATATTTATACTATTGCTGTGTACCTACCAAACTGCGCATAAAAACTCTGAAAAATGTGGAAATAAAATAAGGGTCTTACAAAATGGACAGTTCTAAAATATGCAGTATTCATCTCTAGGGATCATACTCCTTCATTTATAAGATAATTCTATATAAATTGATCTTCCAGCTTTCACTACTACAAAAAAAAGCTATGGAGCTTATAATTGCATTAGCTGTAAAGCTAAAGAAGTGACACATATCAGGACGCTACTAAAAAAAGTCGTGACACTTGGAAGCGTCACATCATAATGATTTTTTTAAAAAACAATTACCCTCTTGTGGCGCTTGCCCCTTCCTAAAGGAAGCGCCACAGGAAGGTCCTGTCCCTTTTTTTTTTTGCATTCTTCCTGTGGCCCTTATTTAAGGAAGTGCCACAGTAACTTCTTTTTTTTTTGTTCGTATTTTTTGTTCATATCCCCTATAATTGCAATAGTGCACTACTTTATACATTATATATATATATATATATATCCACAGCAAAATGAAGAAAAGCGAACAATGACAATGAGATAACTTTAAAATGATACAAATAGATGATTAAGTAACTAAAGTAGTACTAAAAATAGTTATACAATCTATTGTAAATGAAATACAACAAATTCAACTTCAATAAATGACACAACAATTGGCAAGAAACAACACAAAGACCAACTATTAAATTAAATAGTAGCTACGCAAAGGTTTTCCTAAACACATATTCACACCATTCCTTGATCACTTCATTAACTTGATGGTCAATCAAAGTGTCACAACGTTGATCTTCATAATACTACATATATATATACAATTAGGCATAAATTAAAACGAATTAAAATCAGTAAAATTAATTATCAGGCACTAATTAAATTTAATTAAAACACAACATGAAGTGCAACTAAATGACTTACTTTTTGAGGAATAAATGGCTGATCATGCATAATTACATCCTTCATAAATTTCATGATGTAATATCCACAATCATTGTCATTGGGTTGGAAAGGGCACTGCAAAAATATAATGAAATATTTAACTCTATTTATGAATAAAAATTGTTTAGTAACAAAGTTTGAGTAAATTCATATATCAGTACCCGTATCTTCTTCCAAGTATAGCTAAGGTGAGGAACAACAGCTTTAGAATAGGTTAAGGAGACAGAGGCCCGATACGTAGTCAATGAGCTAACAAAATAAATAGAAACTTATTACTGTTGGTTATTCAATCACATATGCAAATATTTACACATACGCATTTACGCTTAACTATTGAACAATCGCAACATATCAAGACGGTTTTCTGGAAGACCTCCAATTAGAGAATCCACATATTAAATGCGAGGGCCCAAAGGTTCTGCTGGATTGATAACTATCAATATCCAGTGTAGCCTAAAATATTTTAAAAAATTTGTTTCAACAATCATGTCATGATAAAAGTTAAACAATAAAAACAAAAATTGTACCACTAATAACTTACCCCATATTGTATGGTACTACAAATAGCGTAGTTGGTGTCGCTTTTTTTCTAAAGTAATCTTTCAGATTATTAGATTGTGCATTATATCTACTTTGCCCCTATACTAGCCAACGAGAGAAGGTTGGCTAATATGAATTAGACCCTATCTGTATTCATTAAGATGTCATGGTACAAATGCTTGGTACAAATGCCTGGTGCATTATAATTATATTTTATTAAAAAAATTACTTGTATTTTGTATTTTCTAAGTGTTAATTCTTTTCACCCAAAAAATACTTTAATTTTTCTAAATTTAGTAAAATGTCAGGGGGTTATTTACAACTGACCCAAAATTCAGGGGTTTATATAATTTCGCAAAAAAATTTAACTTCAAATACACATTCATTTAAGATATCTAACAATAATAAAATTTATTTAAAATAGAATTATAATATTTACAATTAAAATCATTATTATTGAAATACTAAAACTTGTTTAAAATAATTTTCCTCTCACTTGTGTCATTTCCTTCTAAAATATTATATATATATATATATAAATAAAATTTATTTTTTCACATTTAAATTTAAATTTTAATAGTATTTTTTTTAAAGTATATCAAATTCAATTAATTTTTATTATTTCACTATAAATTATGCTGATCAACACTTTATAATTTATTTTTATTTTTAAGAATAACAAATCACGATAAAACTTTTAACATTCAACCATCAATCTTTGTGAACATATGATTACCACTATACCTCATCACCATATATATCATAGAGTACATTATATTCTCCAGCACACAATACTAAGTTATAATAGTAGAATCAACACATGTAACAATAAATTATGGAATAAAAAAAACGCAAAAGTTTAACAAAAACGCAAGCTAGCTAACATAAAAAATCACAGTACAAGAACTTGATATGTGAGCACAGTACATCAACAACTAAGTAAAAGAATAAAAAATGCAAGCTAGTTGTCGGCCAAAAAAAAAAAAGCAAGCTATCATATAAAAGTTTAAAACAATGTTCTGATAACTAAAAAAAAGATCAAGAACATTAATTGAGCTGCACAATACCTCTATCTTGGACTTGTTTGATCTCACACAACTTCTGAAAATTTTACATGGTTGTATCAAAGTTTTAAAACAGTTTTCTGATAACTAACAAAAAAAATCTTACACTCCTCACTTTACAATCATCTCACTATCAACCAACCATTTCAAACACTGGAAGTATCCTATCTAATCTGAGGAAATGAGCATAATATACCAATTTCAACTCTTCCAGAAAGTTACAGAGGCAGAGATCTGCAAAATGAAATTCACAAACCCTAAAATTTTTTCTACAGACTATGCACATATGATCTTTTTCTGTGTCTCTACATTGAACTTAATTGATTAAATTCCTTGTCTCCTTGCATTTTGTGATCCATCAAATATAGGAGTTGAATCCTAGTTATTGCCTCAAGCAATATTCCCATCATGATGAGGCGGAATACTTACAATATGCATCTCACCAGGTTGTGGGCTCATAATGTCATTGTTCGTAGTAGATGAGACTTGAGCTCCATTCTTAGATTCAGCCAACATCTGAAAATATGCGTAAGGGCCCTAACCTACACACACAAATATATGGAAAATGATAAATATCAGAAAGTTATGAACGAATATCTCAAAATCTATTCCTTCACTCATTCTTTAAAAGAAATAAAACATGGAAAGAAACCGCAGGAAAAACCCTAAAGAAGCCACAAATTTGGACAAATGGAGTCCAAGATTTATTCAAAAAATTACAAGAACAAATCTTCACACAACAAAGGTTATCGAGTTTGAGCCGCCACCACGATGTAAAACAAACACCACTTCACAGACATGATGGAGGAGTAATGTGTGAAATAGGGAGGGGTGCGATAGAGGAGTTAAAGCTACAGAGCTTACTGAGAAATCGCGACAAAAAGAGAAGCAGGGTTTAGATCGCTAGGGCGGGATTTAACAATTTTAGTGTGGGCGGAAGCGGATTTGGGGAAACCTTTTAACCTATTGTGAATCATAATTGGTCTTAAAATTGGGAAAAAATATTTTAGACCGGTTTAAAATACAACCGGTCTAAAATATTTCATCTTTAAGACCGGTTATTAGTGAAAATCGGTCTAAAAACTCTTAGATTTTTTTTTTGAAAATTTTTTAAATCTTTTTAGACGGTTGTTTGAATAACTGATCTAAAAACTTACAATTTTTTTTTATTTTTTAATTTTTTTAATCTTTTTAGACCCGTTATTTTAATAACTGGTCTAAATGATTTATTTTAGACCGCATATCTTAAGAACAGGTCTTACAAGTTCTTTATAATTATAAAACTGCCACCGCTCATCTTTTTTAAACCTTATCCGCTATAACCAATCTAAATGTGGTGTCTAAAAAGGCAATTTTGTACTAGTGACAAGTTAATCACAAATATCAATCATGAATATCTAAACTCTGTATATGCACAGCTTAATGGAGAACTTAACCAATTAATTTAATCAACATAAATGAGTAAATACAATCATTCAATTTTGATTAAATTAGTATTACCTATTGAATAGAGTTGATATTTTAAAATACATAAGTCATTATTTACATATGCAACAAAAGATGTTGTGGCTACTCTCCAAGATGCATGCTAATAATAAATATCAATATTGTGCATTTAAATTCTGAATATGCACAAATCTTTAATGAGAATTTAATTGATTAATTTAAGCAATAAAATGTAGGGATAGAAATAGGTGTTAGGAACCTATGACCTAGCCTAGCCTATTTAGTAAATAGGCCAGGCTCAAGCTCAGGCTCAGGCATATTGTTAGGCCTATTTAGATAAACAGGCCAGGCCTATTTTCATAAGGCCTAACCTACAAGCCTACAGGCCTGGCCTATTTAGCTTTTTTTTAATATATACTATTACATAAGTATATATAATATAATCTAAATAATTTATAAATTTATTAACTTAACCTTAACTCTAAGTTTCATATCACATCATCATTACACTCAACCATTACTTTCATATAAATCATTCACCTTTGCCTTTTTTCTCTTCAATCACTTGAGATGGCAATACTAACTCACTCTCTCTCTCCTAATTTGTGCCCTCCACTGAAGCATAATAATTGTTATGAGTTTATTTTAGTGTCAAATGAAATATTATAATTTGAGCAAGAGGAGTTTGTCCCAATTTATGTGAGAAAGGTAAAATAGGTAGAATCTAATTTTGTATGTTATTTATTATGCTTAGTCAATTTTAGAAAATATATCTCATTAGTCAACAGACGATTAGTTTTTTTATTCCTATTTGTTCGGACAATTGTTGTCACTAAATATTATTTTCTTTTCCTTACTAATCCCTAATATTAAATATGAGAATGGATATTAGCCTTTTAAGACATAATGTATGATTGTATATAACTGTGAAGGATTATATATAAATTTAGAGGCATAGGTTTTAAAGGCTATGTAAAAGCCTACATTATTTAAGTAGGCCTTTAAACAGGCTTCAGGCCTTGTCAGACCTTTTGAAGGCCTAGGTTTAGGCTTAAAAAAAAAGCTTACATAGAGGCTCAAGCTCAGGCTCAGGTTTTGAATATTTGCAGGCTCATGCCTATTTAGGCAAAGCTTAACCTAGCCTAGCCTATTTCCACCCCTAATAAAATGTGATTAAATAATGACCAAAATTAAATTCTCCCACTATTATGTGCATCAAAATTAAATCTAATATATGCGCATATTAATAGAGAGATTAATTGATTAATTTGATCAACAAAAGTGACTGAATAATCAAATTAAAAAAAAGCCTCCCATTGTTTAATGTATCCCAAAATTGTTTAAACAATCAATTTTGTCATATTTCAATTTAAATTAAGTTGTTGCAAAATTAGAATAGTTAGAAAATTGCCTAAAAGTAATTTTCCAAATATTGAGACAATTAAATAACGCGTAAAAAGTTTTTTTTGCAAATTTTCCAGAATATGAAAAATGCCAAAAGAAAGCCTTTTCCCTAATTTAAACAATTTAATGTGATACAAAGAATAGTGTACATAAAACATACCGTTAATTTTAATAAATAGTGAAGAAACACGTTCATTTGGCCCAAAATCATTTCTGGAAATTAAAAGTTTATGGTCCAGGTGATTAAAAAACATTTTGCAAGGCCGAAATGAAGCAATAGAGGTCAATAAATGCAACCAGAGCGTCCCTGTTCATTAAATTAACACAAAAAGCCGAGTTTGCAAAATAATATTGGCCCAGAGTGTTTAATTAATTAATGTGCTGCAAAAACCCATATTATAATCTCAGACCAGAACGCAATAAAAGAGAATTGAAATTTAACACCCAAAAGCAACATATAAAGTTTCCTCGGCCTATATGCGTCACTGTTTAATTACAAAATAAAAGGTGCTGCTTTGAGGTTCAATAATCCGAGAAAGCCAACAAATTAAACCCAGTTTGCTTCGACCCACAAGTTTAAAAGCAAACAGCAATTAATAAAATTTCACAGGCCCAGAATTGAACCCAAACCGCGTCTTCCCACCCAGCTGGATAACTGAAACGGGCATTTCACTAAAGGACATAATGACACCGTTTCAACGCAAGAGAAGAGGAGCCTTTCTGGATGTAAAATGACAAGTCGTTTTGCACTTCATCTTCATCAATTGGATCCCTATCCAACCACCTTCGCCAATGCGACCCATAAATCGAACCCAAAAGGACCCGCCACTAACTGCAATTTCAGGCCACGCTTTTCGGCGATTCCAGGGCACGTTTTTAGGGGATTGAGAGTTCCAAATCCAGAAATTTTGAAGGCAGTGTGCATGGAAACAAAATTGAAATGAAATATGCACTACGATGTATCAATTAATTGCAAGAAAATCGAATCGGAACAGCACGAATTCAAAGCAAAAAGGAGCTACGTTTTCAAAATGTAGAGAACCAAACAAATAACAAATTGAAATCAAGATGATTTTGGGTTCCTCTGTTCTTTCGATGAAGGTCGAGACCGTGTTTATCGAAGAATTGAATTATTCTTCTCTTGTCCCTTTACCCAATGAAACTCAGCCACAAATTCAAAAACTAGTTCAAAAGGAACATAGTTGACATGAGTGTCAGATTATCAGGCGCAACTGGTAATGAAAATTTCAAACTCAAACCATAAGAGAACAAGCATGGACTGATAAGATATATGCATCATATTTTTGAAATCATCAATGTGCAGAATCAACAATTGCAACGATCAAAACATCTTTTATTCCCAATCCCACAATTGCGGGAGATGAAAAATGAATTTGGATCCCTAAAAAACATGAGGATGACGATAATCTGAAGGCAAAGGAATGCAATTTAATACAATAATTAATGTGTTAATAATAAATTGCAAAACCAGATACCTAGATGAATTAAATGCAACAATAATATAACTTATCTAATTAAAATTTGGATCTCTAATTTGAGCCGTGAAACCCATGTAAAACTACAATGGTTGAATTAAAATGATTAATTCCGTATCATGCTCAGGTTATCTCATATCAAAGAGTAGAAGGTAGAGGATCAGAGAGTGTGATCTTGATACCACATGTAGGACAAAATTCATGGAATACATAAATAAATCATAATTACAGTATATGAATTTTTCTATATCAATAATAGAGGAAGACTTGTGAAATACCTCTTGCCATTGCTAATCTTTAATCTCAGAGAGAACTCACGAACCCTGAGGAAAGAGAGCTACAAAAGGAAAGTAAAAACATGACAGAAGATAATTGTCAGATGTCTCTCTAAATGGCTGTAAGGCACACCAATAACAACTAGATTAGGAGCCATTGCTAGTCATCATGTGAGCAGCCTAAGTTTTTCTAATGCTCATATATCAATCAGCCGTAAACTCAAGTGTGATATCCCACCATCAGAGATATCACATTAATAGTCAATCAACAGGTTACTCTAATTTTGAATTGGGCTTGGATCTGACTTACGGGCCACACTAAGAATATTTTAATTAATTACCTAATTAATAATAACTAATAATTATATTATATTAAATAAAATATCTAACATCTACTGCCAATATTCGTGACATATTTATCTTAGCAAGTTTCTTTCATGATAGTTATATTTTTACAGTTGACATATTCTACGCTGTGTTAGTGGTATGGGCACAAAGAAGCCTGTAACAACCCGAATTATGGGATTAGAGATTTAAGGAGAAGTCTGAATCAAGTGGACGGCTAAGCCCTGGTTTAGCAAGTGTCACACGAAGGCATAAGAAGCAGAATGGCTTAAAGAAATCGCACTCGGAATTGAATAAGCATTTCAGTGCGAATTAGTCGAAAGAAAATACCTGATTTCTTTAGGATGTGTCAAAGTGACATAGAACCTGACTCAGATATAAAGAAAAAAGGAAATGGTGTCAAGAAAGAAGAAACAAAGAGAATTGAAAGAACTAGTGGCACAAGAAATAATATTGCCATAATTAAGGGCAAAAGAGACAATTGCCACTTTATCTTGAGGTTAAAGTTGGAAGACAAAATGAAAGGTCAAGATTTGCTCTTCAAAAGTAAGAAATAATCATGAGATCAAAAAAGCAAATTAACTCTCTCCTTTTCCATTGTCAAATTCTTCGAAAAAGGGGCAAAAGAGGAAGGAATGAAAGTTTAGTCAAATGGTCTTCATTTGATCAAGTTGAAAAATTGACCAAAAGGCAAGTTTACAGGAGCAACTTGGTAAACATAATTTCCTCATTTTGAATGCCCAATTCGGTCAAGACTAGAAGGAGAGAGAATTCAATTTAAAACCATCTTATATCCACTTAATAAATCAAAAAGGAAAAGAGAGAAAAGGAAGAAGAAAAAATCAATAATTGCAATTTGGAAATGTTGACTCTAAATAAAAAGTAAGATACCAGAGATAAGTTGGTCAAACTTTTTCCTCTTTTTGAAGAGGAATTTCGGTCATCCTAAAAAGAAAAAGGAAAGAGAAAATATCCATTTTCTTAACTAAACCAAACATAGTTAACTAACTAGGTGACTTAAAGTAAGAGGACACAATTTTATGACACATCATTTCCTTAGCTTTTTGGAAGTGAATTTCGGCCAAGCATTTGTGGGCTGAAGTTTTATTGAATAAAACACCACACACACACTTAAACACTCATTTAGTGTCAGGCCCTTATTAAGTCTATTTTTTTTTAAAAAAATATCTTCTTTAACTAACTGGACATACAACATTCTAGAATTATCATTTATTGGACACTGCCACATAAACTTACCAATTTCACTTGGCTAACTTCAAAAATACATAACTCTCAGTATATAGGTCAAAATGACTTATATGACTTATCAAATTAAAGCTTGATATGCCTACTTTTATTTTAAAAAATTTCACATTCATTGGACATCGTTTGGTTATCCAAAAACACATGACAATTTCACTGCCTCGCAGGAAATCTCACTGGCAACACATTGTAACTTTGCATGTTGTTCTAATGACCTAGAATTTATAACCAAGGGCTAGCAGTCCACTTGATTCAAGCTTATTCTCAAGCCTCTAATCCTAAAATTTGGGATGTTACATTTCTGCCCCCCTCAATAAAACTTCATCCTCGAAATTTTGGATATCACATAATATTGATTATCCATGGGTAATCCTATCTTAGTATGCAATTCATCCCTGTGGTATGCATGTTCTTAAAGTATGCATCACCAATGATATGATGTGTGTGTCAAATGCTTACCGGCACTCACACATTCAGCCTTTTTAATACTCAGGGGTCATATAGCCTTTGGAACCACTGCAATTAGACATATATAAATAAATATATGAATTTTCAAAGTTTGATAAAATTCTGTTAGCTTTTAAGCAAGGTGGAAATTAGAAAGGTAATGAGGTGACCTGTGTGGTGCAGTTTGTGTGGTCCGTAATGAGGTAACAAGTGTGTTGTGGTATGTGTTCCATGTGGTCCGTAATGAGGTGACCTATGTGGTGCGGCCTGTGTGGTCTGTAATGTTATGATCTGTGTGGTCTGTGGTGAAATATGTTAGTAGGGATAAGCCCTAAAGTAGCAGGGCATACTGGTGGTGGATGCCTTTCAACAACTAAAGCCTCACGCAATAAATTACCCCACTCATGTTGCAGTGCATACAATATGATCAATAAGGTTCAAATAGTAATTTGATCTTGAACAATGCACACAGTACGATCAATAAGGTTCAGATAGTCATTTGGTCCCAAATACCGGACATGCAAGTATAGATATAGACGGTCATGTGTAAAGGCAGACATGCTGGTAGTAAGCCTCAATGTACATGTTTGTATAGGGAAGTAAGACTGAAATATTCAGTATTGTGAGACTAAAATGACATAAGCCGTAAGGCTAAATACACAGGGCAGCGTCTCGACAAGGCAACAAGGCCTAAAGTAACTAGTGGACTTTATGTTCTGAGGTCATAACACCTGTTGGACTAATATGTCCTACACACACATTCAGATAATTAGTTATGCATACTTTAAGAACATGCATACCACAGGGATGAGTTGCATACTAAGATGGGATTCCTTGTGGATAATCAATGTTATGTGATATATGAAATTTTAGGGATGAAATTTTATTGACGGGGGGGGGGGGGGGGTTGTAACATCCCAAATTTTGGGATTAGAGGCTTGAGAATAACTCTCAGTGAGAGTTATATATTTTTGAAATTAGTCAAGTAAAAATGGCAAGTTTATGTGACAGTGTCCAATAAATGATAATTCTGAAACTCTGTGCATGTATTTGTCTAAAGGAGATATTTTTCCTTCCAAATAGACTTAATGAGGGACACATAGGACTTAAAACAAACCTAATTGGAGTTTCCTAGACAAAATTATGAATTTTCAAAGTTGGTTGATAATTCTGCTAGTTTTTAACTAATGTGCGAAAATATGGAAATAAGGGTATAATGTAATAAATGGGAACTCCAAGGGTTAAGTTAAGCACTAGAGGTTCATTGGTCATGGCTTTAATAGTGTCATTATTTATCTAGGCCAATGAAGTGGCTAAGAAGAAGCAACTTCAATGGTTGGGAGAAAAGGAACAAGAGGAGGACACAAAGACAAGAGGTAGTTAAACTCTCCTGACTTTTTTGTATTTGATATGTGTATGCTTGTGTGATGATATGTGTTATTGCTTTAATAAATTATATGAAGCATATATATATGAATGATTGAAGCTCTGTTTGTACTTATGCTATGACCATGAGTGTATTGTAAAGTATTGAGCTTGTAGTAGTCATTTTGTTAGCATGAATTTATGTAAACAAGCATATCATACATTAAACATTATCTTGCATGCATAAGTTAGCATTGTTTGCTATTGAGATTCCTTTGAATCTTACCCTCTCCCAACCAACCATTTAGACAGGTGGACATAGGAGGTAAGCTGAGAACAGAGAAGAGAACTCCATGAGAGGAATGCAGCGGTGGAACGAAGACGAGAAAATATATGCGTTTCATTTTATTAATAGGTTTAGGCACCCTAATAGCCCTGTGTGGCTACATTATTTGTAAATTGTATGCCCATGGAATTGTAATTGAGCAGAATACTGAGCTAAAAGAATCACTCAAATAATTAATCACGATGCCCCTTAAGAATATATGACTTCCGCATGTGTAATAAAGGGATATAACGAAGGGTGTCACAAAGCCTACTAAATGCCAAGTGTTGACACTAAGTTGGTCAACTATGTACACTGCACAGCCACCAAAAATGTAATTTTGAATGGTTGTTAATATGTTAATGAATATGTCATATGTGATAAACTCCTAAACATACTTAATTAGTTATGGGTTGGAACCTTGCAATTATTCCTTCCTCTCTTTTTGTATCTAAGGGCAGCTGAATTCTGCAAGTTAAATTCACTAATTCAAACATGATTTTTTTATGCAAGAAGGAAGGCCAATATATAAGTGTTTGATAGATATAGAACATAAAAAATGTGGGCTTACTGTGTCAAAATTGTCAAACCCCCCCCCCCCCCCAAAAAAAAATTCTTTCGTTAACAAATTCTACTTCTTTCTTCTTCATCCTTGTACATACCCATTTGTTTTGTTGAGGGACACATGTGTTTTGTTATGTTTTGAAATTGCCAATGGAACATTATAGTCTCTTAAAATTAATGAAATCATGCATAAAAAACATTGGATCAAACAAAATTCAGCAAGATAATGTTTATTTTACTGAAACACTCAATTGATGAAAGCTATTATAAATTTTGGAAAAAAAAAAAAAACCTCGAACTCAAACTGCACGCCCGAGTTCAAATGTGGGTATATTTTTTTTTTGTTCGAAAAAATGTGGGTATATTTAACATGCAACAAACAAAAATATTACTGTGGGAATATTTGTACGCCTTGCAGTATTTATTGTTTTCAGTTATATAGTGCATTTAAATATGAATTTTATCACCAGTAAATAAAGTTACTAACAAGGAAATGTTAGCATTGGCCAAAAATTCAAGGAAATAAAATGTTAGCATGTTAAATTTTATGCCATAATATCAACAAACTAATCAATATATATAATTTGGACAATAATGCAATTATTCTTGTGAATGAAACCTAGTTAATTCTGATGCCTGTTGACATTGCTTATCTGTGTGTGTGTGTTACAAAAGGTTGAGGAAATTGCAATAAATTAACTAATCAATATGTATTTTGGAATGCAGTTTTGTAAAACTCAAAGAAGTGATAGAGGAAGAGCATACGTTACCTTGGTCAGTAGTAGTAGAATCCAATGTTGGATAAGGATCCTTAAATGTGATATCTTCCATATCACAAAGTTGTTTGATTACATATATCCCGCTCTCTTCTATAACCAGGGCTTCATCTGGAAATGAATATGTATAAACCTGTACATGATACCACTTATTTTTCAGACCAAGTCTTCCTATGTCAATATTAGGTACATGATCCTCTTTTAGATTGTACACAACTAAATGATCAACATTTAGTGCGTTACAGCTGCACAAGTTTCGATAATGTACTGCTTCATCATTAATGTACACTGAAGCACTGATAGAAGAATAGGAATATTTTGGAGAAAGAAAACCTTTAGTTGCTTTAAAAAGAACACCAAGGCATAGAGGTGGGAAGCAGTTACGCAGCCAAAAAGAAATGGAAGCTCCTTTTCTTCTGTGATCAAACCACTTTGGCATGCTTTTACTCGGCACACAAAAGTACATATCTCGAAGGAAAATACTGTTGGAAGAGTGTTTGGCTGGAGCCCCATGTAATTCCTGTGAATCAAAACAATTGTTGAGAAGAATGCTCAAACTCAATAGATATGTGAATGTAAGGGGAAAAAAATATCAAAGAGAGAAAGTGAGGACCTCACTCAATAGTAAGCTTTTGGACTCTGAACTCAATGACATGCAGTTAATTGCTTCTAAACATCTTATGCCTAGTGGAATCCCTTCAACTTTTCTCATATGCTTACACTCGTTTAAAATAAGGTCCCGCAAAAAATGACATTCTTTTATCCAAGCGGGCAAAATTGTGAAATTATTACTAGTCAAGTCCAAATGTACCACATCGATAAATCGACTAAGATGAGTTATAAGGAGATCATCTGATATGTTACATCTTGGGAGGACAAGATTAACACTTTTGGGACATCCCTTGGACCAAATTGCCTGTTCTTGGGCTTCCTTCGATTTAGATGATATCAACTTGCCATGGCTATCAACAATGATCATTTCTATTTCTGGCAATAGGAAAATGCTATTTGGGATCTCAGTGATCAGCTTCATTTGTGCAATCTGTAACTCCCTGAGCTCAGAAAGATTGCAAATCGACCAAGGCAATTTTTCTATTCCAGTTTCAAATAAATATAGCTCTCTTATTTTCACTTTTTCAAGTATTTCTGGAAAGTACATCAGATTTGAGCAGTAACTAAGGTTGAGTCTTCTAAGAGAGGGTAGCCTAATTACACGTGGAAAGAACTTAAGCCGATCACACCTTGTTACATCCAAGATCTCCAGTTTTGTTAAATAACCAATTGAATCATGAATTTCAGTTAAATTATAGCAATCTTGAAGGTCTAATTCCTTCAAATTTCCGAGATTGGTTAGATTAGGTATCTTTGTAACATATTGACAGCCTTTAAGATTCAGAACTCCCAAATTGTCCAAAATCTGCAATAACCAAGCCATCTAAAATGTTTTAAAAAAGGAAATTATCAAATACAAGCTAGCTAACAGGAAATTCTAATAAGATCGTTCTTACCTGAATTGTTTCCAAGGAATCGAAATAACTATACCCAATGTCAAGCACATCAAGCTTCTTTGGACAAAAATTAGGAGGCAAACATGAAGAAGGATACCCTCGCCATTTCAGTACTTTTAAATTATTAGGAAGGTATTTGGGAATTTCTGAAAAGTTCACATTTTCAAAAATAATAATTTTGAGCTCTGTCATACTCTTGAAAGCTTCTCCGTCCCATTTTACTTTTATACATTCAGACAAATCGTCTTGAATTATGATTCTAACTTTATCTGTGCCCTTTCAAGCAAAAAAATAAGAAAAAAAGAACATAACAAATATTAGTAGTTTGAATGACAACACATAAAAGCTTGAACATAATTAAAATTGACACATTTTTTAAGAACAAAAAAGTCTATAAATCAAAAAGAGGAACAAAATTTTCCTCATATGATATGGAGTTAACAAGATTCTATAACTCTGTCAACTCACTCATCATTAACAAGTGTCTTTGTCTTTTTTCTGTTTCTTTTTTTTTTCTCAATTCTTCTTGAAATATATTCCATCCAACTCATTCATTGCATTCAATTTGAGACAAAAAGCATGAGTTAAGCCTCAACTATGACACCACCTGCTAACTGTGAAAAGAACAACAAAATCACAAGAAAAAGAACATAATCCAAATTTGAGGTACTTACAGTGTTTACTTCCAAAACATGACCAATATCTTCATTAAACCATAATCTACTGCGTTTTCCTGGCTCTTCTGGAGATTCTCGACGAACAATTTCTCTCCCCATATCTTGTATCAAATCGTGCATTTCAATAAAATCTTTATCAATCTTTATGAGGCATTTGTTTACTAGCACCCTAATAACATATTCTGGATTATAACCATGAACTTGTTCCACCATATATTTGACATATTCCAGCTCTTTCCCTTTGAAGAAACAAGCAATATCAAGGAATATTTTTTGTTCTTCTTGTTTTAAGCCATCGTAGCTTACTTTCAATGTTTGTAGAATGTCTTCCTCAGGAATTCTTTCATATAAATCCAATGCAGATTCCCACTCACTTACACTCATACTACTCAAGTTAGAGCCTATTATTTCAAGGGCTAGTGGAAGGCCTTGTGCATAAACTATTGCACGATTCAAAACATTCACATAACTTGGATTAACTTGGTTTTTTCTAAACGCAATCCAATTTAACAACTCAAGAGATTCTTCATCATTAAATGACTTGATGTCATATTTTCTTTCGACCACATGTCTTTTAAGTAAATGCATATTAGTTGTTGTTATGATGATCCTACTCCCAGCTCCAAACCAACTACAATCACCAGCTAATTTTTCTAATTGCTCATACTTGTCTACATTGTCAAGAATCAAAAGAACTTTCTTTTGTTTGACTCTCATTTTTATTATTTCAACCCCTTCATTAACATTTTCTATTTTGATGTCCACTTCTGCTATCTTTGAGACCATGGTCTCTTGCATGTGTTCTAGTCCAAATTTCCTTGATTTCTCTTTGATATCATGGAGAAAGCACAGACATTCAAAAATATCAGCAACCGAATTATACACTGCGCGTGCTATTGTAGTTTTGCCCATCCCCCCAATCCCACAAATTCCTACCATGATAACCTTATCATTTGATTCAATTTGTAATAGAGAGTTTACTTTTTGCTTTCGAGACTCTATTCCAACAGGATATTGAGCAATATATAAAGGAGCCCGATTCATTTTGTTGAAAATTTCTTCCACAATTCCTTCAATGAACTGGTATTCATAACCATGCCTAAGAAATTACAAGTAAATGCCAATGTTAAGAATATTAATCAATTCATAAATCTATATTAAGAAAACATATAAGAAAAGAGGTTAGAAGTTCTGATTTACCTAGGATTATAATGGAAGCCAGAAATATTCGCTACTTCATGCAATGCTAGCTTCCAACTTTGTATCATCTCCTCATCAACTTTGGGACTTCTTTTATGCAGAGCCAATGCTTGTTCATAATTGCCCTTTTGATGTCGCACTTCTGAAGGCTCCACATCATAAAAGATTGGCCAAACCAACCGACCCTTTCTCTTAATGCACTCATTGATCTTAACAAGTTCGTTGAGACAAAATGTTGATGAAGCATAGTTCTTGGATAATACAACAATTGCCATTCTGGAATTCTCAATTGCATTGGCAAGTGTTGGTGTAATTTCTTCCCCTTTGCTTAGTTCCTCATCATCAATGAAGGTCCGAACTCCTGCATTCTTTAAAGCATTATACATATATCCGGTAAAACCATAACGAGTATCTTCGCCTCGGAAATTGATAAAGACATCGTAAGCCCATTTGTAACGGAAGGAAGAAGAGGTTGGTGTTAATCCTATCATGATTGCTTCCTACGGGTAGAAAGGAAGAAATCAACGTTAATTTAACTTTAAAAACCATGGAGCGTGGTGATACCATGGGGAAGATATATATCAAATGATGAAGACCTGAATGAGTTTATTACTTACCAAGAAACTGAAGTTTTTGATGATGACGCAGTTGTGGGGCACACGCAGTAAAGCAATGGGAACTAACAAAAAGAAAGATTGAGGCTTCAACTGCAGTTGCTTTTCTCGAAATCAAATCAACATGCAGATATAAACATCGAGCATATGATGCAATGGGTTGACTAATAAACTAGTCCCTAACAAGAGAGTGCAAGTCTTTCATGTTTTAAGGGCTAAGCATCATCCTGCGCCTTGAATATTTTTTTCAGATGCATCATTTTCTAGACTCATAGAAGATAAGTACTTCAACTTAACAAACTTTTTGGGAGTTAACAAGAAGGTTAAAAGTGCGCGCTAACAAAAATTAATTCTAGGGCAAAATTGAATCACAAAATAATTTAAGATAGTGGATACACCTCAAAGATATTGCAGGGTACTTGACAAACCACAAAATATATGTTTTTATGATGCTGGACATGCCTAAAAAACAATCCATGGTCCCAGATGAACCTTAACTTTTTTACTCTAATTGAACTAGATTTTAAACCAGGAGTGATGTATGGGAACATTAACCCTCTGTATGGTTCGACGGGATTGAAATCGAGAGGGAAAGGAGAGAAAAAATTTTAATGACTTTATTTTTTCAAAAAAAAAAAAAGACAAACATTATTATAAAATTGATTAAAGTATATTTTTAGTCATATAAGTTTTACAGAAGGTATACTTTTAGATTCTATTATAAGATTAAAAGTATACTTTATAAAATTAAGGAACTAAAAGTATAATTCATGTAAACTTAAAAAATTAAAAGTATACTTTAGCCTATAAAATTCTAATAGAGAGAGAAGAAGACACATTAACAAATAAGGGAAATCAACTAAGAACTTTTAATCTCATTTCTCCTTTTGTTTGTTTACAATCAAACTCATTAAAATATCTTGCCTCATTCCCTCTCTTTCTCTCAAGCCAAACAGAAAAAAAAAAACTGGAAAAAAAACACTTAAATATCACTTGAAATTCAAAATTTCAAATTGGTTTTGTTGACAATAAGAGTAATGAGATTGACAAAAAGAGTATAGTAAGTGACAACTCAAGTTTTTGGAAAAGCACCGATTTAGGATTTTAACGTTTAAGTGGTATTCAAATGTCTTTTTCTCAAAAAAAAAAAAAAAACTAATAAAAGTTAAATATTGAGTTAATATTAATGTGATAAATTACAAAAAAAATATCAAGGTGTGAAATAGAATATATAGTATAATTAATTACAAATAAATATATATAGCAATTGAAAACTTAAATAACTAATATTTTTTATAAGTTAGGTGCAATCAACACACAAAATACTATAGGGTGTAATTTTATCCCTAATCTATTAAAAATACAACAATCTCACCCGAAACGAACAGACCCCTGGGTTTGATTTTTATCTTTCCTCCTACTATTCTAACATCGCAGACGAGCTCGCTTCTTTCTTCCCATCAAACAACACACCAGCTGCGCAGAGCTCCATCACAACATAAACAGCCATGACATATAAGCCTCTACTATGGATCTCACATCAGGACGAAATGCAAAACTACTTAAAAGTGGGGACTAAAATTAGTTGTAACATCTTTTACAAATAAAAATAAACTAATTTTAATATAAATGTTGTAATATGGGGGAGCGATTGCGTCCAATCCGTCATCTATATTATATAAATAATAACTTATTTTACTTTAAAATTTACTATTCCACGTAAATTAAAATCTAGATAATAACTCAATCTATTTTGTAGTTTATTACTCTGTACATATTTTAAAAATATAAACAATAACGTGTTCTAATTTAATTTTCTTATTAAGAATATAAATAAACAACTTGTTGTATTTTAGAATATTTTTTTATTTCATATTGAGAGTAGATCTAACTTCTAAGAGTACATTACACATAAAAATTTAGGGAGAAATAACCAATACAAGATGAAAGCTAAGAAACTGCATCCGGTAAAGTCTCTGGTCCTGTAACCCAACTAACCAACGAGAATAACATTTCTCGTGAGACTTTTTTGAAATGAGCACTGAAAAATTTCGGTGCAGTAGAGGGTAGAAAACAAGAAATCAGTTGCAAGAATTTGAGTGTAGGATACAAAGAAGCAAGCAGGAAAGCCATATAATTTATGAATCTAAAAAGCATCGATCTCTATCAGATCCTATAGCAATTTCCCTTGAAGGCCTTCGCAAACCACTCCAGTATTTAAAACCCCACAGAATTTAAGAGCAGAAGAAATTACCTGAAGGATTGAGCCGAGAATGACACAGACAAATCCTCGACGGGAACAGCGGGACTGATAATCAAAGACTCAGGCGGAGATTGACGCATTGGGTGGACTCATAAAAATGAGTCTCGCTTTGAGATATATACATATATTTATATATATATCACACAAATGTGTCTTCGCCTCTTTAAGCTTTTCTTTTTCAATTTTCTCATAAATTCTAATAATTTTCCAACACAAGCAATGGCAAGTTGGCAACCATAAACGCCCAATTTGGAGATAACTTCTGCTTGACTCGAAAAGTCCAAGTCTACCGTTGTGCCCATAAGAAAAGGAAATGTCTATTTAATTATTTTTGTAACAACATGAAGTTGCCTTTTTGTTTTTTGGAAAATTAATTATTTAATCCTATAGTTGTACCGAATTTGCAGCTCACTTCTTGTAGCATGACTCGTTGCGACCTAGTCTTTGAAGTTTCCTAATTTTTAGAAAATAAGTGAGTCTCATCTAACTTGTCCTACGTGGCATCAATGTCAGGGCCACATTAGCAAAAGGTAAAGTTAGCCTCTCACTTCTCCCTTCTCTTCCCTTGCCGCTAGTCAGGGAACCTCAGATGAGTAGACTATGTTTTTCTGACGCTCAACAATTGACCGTAAACTCTAGTATCTTATTCCACCATCAGAGATATCATATTAATAGCCAATAACCCTAATCTTGAATTGGGCCTAGATTTGACTTATGGGCTACACTCAAGATATTTCAATTAATTACCTAAATAATAACTAATGATAATTATAATATAGTAATAAAATATCTTACATTCTCCCACTTGGCTCGTAACTATATGTTAGCTGCTCTGTCCAGATTAATTAAGGTTATGCTGCAAGAATCATGGCGATGAGTAATCTTAAGTTGGGTATTATCTTCCATGTATTACGTAGCAACCCCTTACTTAATGGGTTAAAACTTAATAAATAAACCTTAAATATTTATTCGGTTCCTACTTGAATGTTTGTCAATGTCAATAACTAGGTATCAATATGATACAACAAACTCTAAATTGAATTTTATCATTTGACAATATCTTATCTAGATCACTACTCAATGTGATCCATCTCACAAAGGTATTTGATCATTTAATCTCTCTAAATGCATGCAATTCATTTAAGAATCTAAACTTTATGTGTTTATGTCCTATTGACTTTATGGTCACACAACACCCTTAATGGGTTTAAATTCTTTAGCTGGCAATCTTATAACTTTCCTCTAAGAATGACTAAATTAAGCAATTCATGGTGGAACTAAGCAATCAATGACTACTTAGCAATCTTATACTCCTCCATGATGCAACTTGTTTAGTAAACATAAAGATGTATCATAATATTAACTATTTTATAGTTAACATATCATACTAAACTAAAAAAGCTAATTATTCTCCTATATGTAGAGCATGAGACCTAATGTACATTTTGTAATGTACTTCAAGACCTATAGCTTTTCAATTATCATTCAAGCAATAATATGCTTGATAATCCTCCTAAAGTTCCCTTGCAATGGCATTGCTTGTTTATGTGCACATTCAAGTAAGTATGCACCTAGGAAATTGAATTAGAAGAAACACAACGATATATATATATATATATTAGAGACACCTTGACAGTCTAATTGTATTTTCATAAAAACTACCATCTATCCATAGTCTAAATGTTCATAAAAACTTCCTATTTTGAAATGGAATATTATTGGCATATCTTCATTATGGACATGTGGAGAGATATATGTGAATTAAAAGAAAGGGTCACATAAACTATGAAGAGAATTTAGTTAGCAAAATTGAGAAACTATCCTCATAAGCATGTCTCACATTAGTGATAAATAAGGTGTTATGATGCAATGACATACATGATAAGGTTGAAAGCATAATAGTCCTATTTATATAACTAGATTAATAGGAGTTGAGTCATCTATGTTGAACAGAATGATGATTTACTCATTGCTTGTAAATTTTGACATAAGGTGTCACACATGATATAATCACCAATGTTCGAATTTGTGATATGACTAGGTTAAGTGTAGTATTCTTTTATAATACATAAAAAGACTATCCTAAAAAACACTTGAGAATGTCATAAGTAACCTATGATTACAAGTATTTGAACATTTATGGATATGTAATATCCCAAATTTTGGACCTAGAAGTTTGAGGATAAGTCTAAATTAAGTAGGCTACTAAACCCAGTTTAGCAAGATTTCCAAAAATGATTGAGAAATAAAATGATTTTCAGGGACTATATTAGATAGCCCTTCCTGGTAGAGAATAATTCTCTGGATTATATAATGGCTCAGTGTGTGCATTTAATAAGATACAAGATTCCCATAAATATGAACATGTATGGCATCACATTAGGGGACACATATGGCTCATTATGAAGCCTACACACAAAATTAGCTTGATTTTTGGGGTGGAGTTACAAGAAGTTGCCACCTAAGCTTATTTTTGTATGAGCACATGAGAAATTAGGGCTACAACTTGTGTCTTCTTGGAGAAGCCATAAGGCCGTCTACTCTTGCTCCCCAAGGACGCCCTTCTTACTCCACAAGCATACAAGCTTAAGCCAAACACTTCTTTGCTTGGAGGTCAAGTCGGCTAGGACACAAATGGAATAAGGGAAAAGTTGGTC
Source organism: Inga oerstediana (assembly GCA_963210345.1). NCBI lineage: Eukaryota > Viridiplantae > Streptophyta > Magnoliopsida > Fabales > Fabaceae > Inga > Inga oerstediana. The sequence goes on along the minus strand of OY723407.1, from coordinate 54,620,671 downwards.
AAAAGTTGCAAGACACTTGGACATCTTCTTGACCAAGTAGTGTAAGCATGTGACAATTAAAACCCTAGCCCCCAACTCATAAAGTTCAGCTAAGGGCAAAAAGAAAAAAAAAGAAAAAAGAAAAAAAAAAACATAGGAAAAATAGGGAGAAAAATAAAAAGGAGAGAGAGTGGAGAAAACTTGAAGAACACAAGTGAGAAAAAGTGTTCTAGAGCGATTTCGCCTTCGAATTCACATTTCTAGCTCCTAATGCCTTCATGAATCTTCTTTTATTCGTCGAGGGCTACGTTTCTATTGTTTTAGATTCTTGAGTAGAGAAGTTTGGTGCTACCTCTATAGTCGGAGTATTGCCAAAATCAAGAACCGATTTTAGAATCGAGTAGAGGTGAGTATAGGTTTCGATTTGAATATAGTATCTTAAGGTTTTGATGAGTTTTCTTGAGGTTAAAACTGTCACACCCCTTACTTAGTCCAATATTAACTAGAGTAGCAATGCGAAGTTCAGTAGGCACATAGGAATAGCATAAATACACTGATAATATGTACATGATTATATTACAGGGATTCCTCACAGGGATTGTACATAATGCTTACAGACTTAAAATATAATAAAAGCTTACAGATAACTAATTGCTTCTCCTGGATTGAACCAAAATCTTCTGTATTTTCCTCGTACAGTCCTCTTCTCTGCTTTCACTACACCTCCTGTGCCCACCTGTCTAAATGATTGGTTGGGGGATGGTGAGATTCGAGAGAATTTCAGTAGTAAACAATTACCATAATGCATGCATGACATATGCTAAGTTCATGATATGTTGGAGTTAACTAGATATATGCATACTACATAATGACATTTCTACGTGCTTAATGTTTCATGTATCATACTCATGGCTATGACACAAACAAAAGCAGAGATTTATCATTCAAATATTCTTTACACAATCAAGTAAAGCAATCACATGTATCACTACACAAACATGACTATCAAATACATGCCAGTAGGGTAAGTTTACTACCTGGATCACCCTTCCCTTGCTTATCTATCGGTCCAATACTCTGTATCCGACTCGGGTTACTGTCCGATCCTAAAATCAAAAATTTACAATAAATGAGTTATTACTCATTCATGTATTATTCTAATAACTCATTGTGTAGGTTATCTTTGCTTTAAACTGCAAATGACCAAAATATTCCTTGGGACCCGATCTAAGCCCCTCTATACCCGGTCCAACTGTACTTTACAAAAAATTATGACCCAGGCTATTCCTACACAATTTCGCATGTAGAATCTATTTTTGACCTCATATTAGTCAAATTCATGCTCAAATTACAGATTTACCCCTGACAACCACTATATTAGGGTTTTAGGGGTAAAATTGTCATTTCACACCCTAAAGCCTTCACACTTTATATTATACATGTTCCCTACACAATTTTCCATTCTAAACACAATGGAATCATTAAAAACACTAAAATCCAGTCTAAACACTGCCAAAATAGGTGTGGACGAAAATTAGAGAAAATTAGGGAAAATATAGTTTCTTGATTCCAATCAACTTAATACCTTCTTTGCACCCTAAATCACTTGTTTAATCACTTAAACACACTTCCTACATGAATAATTCAGATTTGGGTAGCACCTCCCCTTAGGGTTTCATCATTCTAATTTACAAATCAAGCCAAAACAAACCACCAATTCAATCACAACCACAACTACAACCTTGAATCAATCAAGAAAGCAAGGTTTTATGGCTTACCTTTGATTTTCCCTCTCTAGCCCTTCAAAACCATGGCCTTCTCCTCTCCTTTCTCTTGATTTTGTGCTTGCTATATGAGTGTTTCATGAAAGCATAGAGATTAGAGAGAGTTTTCATGAACTATTTGACTTTTCTTTATCCTTTTCTCTTGGCCACAAATGATTCCTCTTCTCTTTCTCCCAACTTGAGGTAATATGGCCCTTGAAGGAACTCAAAGAGCTTTTTGAATTATCCAAATTTTACCTCCTCAATATTACTTTTAATTTTCCTCCAATTGTTGACTTTTCAATATCTTTTTACTTGGCCCAAAATGCTTCCAGTAGGCATATTTAATATTCAAATACTTATTTTCCCCTTTTATTCCCTCTTTTGGACGTCCAAGGCCTCATGAAAAAGGAAAATATTGGCTTTTAGTTTTATTTAGCCAAATGACTATTTTGCCCATATATTTTAGCATTTAATTTGGACCTTCTTCTTTTTCTGTGTTTGGCCACAATTCACATGTTTCTTGAGGGCAAAAATTATACTCTTCTATTCTTCATTGTTGGGCTTTAAGAATGGGCTTTTATGAAGATAAAATTGAATTCTTATGTCTTACGTTGGCCCAATTTCTTGTGGTCACTATTTGGCATTCAAAGTGTGCCAAAATTCACCATTTTATTCCCTTAATGCCACAAAGGTGTAAAGGAATTTTGGTGATTGAAAATTGGGATGTTATAATATCTGCTTTAGTATTCAGCCAATATGAGAAATTAGGGCTTTGATGATCTTAAGATTATGAATAAGATGTTAAACAAGGTTTGAAGATGATATTTAGTAAGTCTTGTGATTGAATTTGCAAGAAATCACCTTATGGTATTTTATGATGAATTTCAGCCAAGAGCAGGGAATGGACAAGGAATGTGATTTTGATAATTTTAAGGTTTCCAATGGATTATATGGGCAAAATTGTGTAGGGATGGTTTGTGGTATGATTTTTGGATGATTGGATAGAAAACCCTAATTTTGGAATTTGAGGAATTAGTGCTGCTAACTTTCATTTTTTGGAGACAGACTTGTTGTAACGAAATTTTGAATAGCTAAACTTTGTCCAATGATTATGACATTTTAAAGGATGATATTATGCATTCTAAGCTTTAAATTGATATATAGAATGTGTTATTTGGGTTAGTATATTGTAAGTAATGATTTTCTAAAGTTAGGCATTGAATCTAAAATGATTTCTGTGGCAATAAGGATTGGTCGAGATTTCTAGACTCTTGTGTTTACAATTGACAATCGGTGATATTTTTCTTTGAAATAGGACTTAAAGAGCTTGATATAGAAACTAGAATAATCTCAATAGAAATTTTCTAGATTAAGTTATGAATTTTCAAAGTTGATTGATGAATTTGGCATAATAGCGTTGATCTGCGAATTTGTTACATTTGAAGTGAATTATGACAAGTGTGAGCCCAAAGAGAATAAATAAGTTTTAGAACTCAATATGACTACGTTAGAAACCCAAGTCATGAGTAAATAAAACATATAATGTGTTCGATGTAACCCCCTTCCAATTAAGGCCGAGATTTACGTTCAAAATATGTAATTAATTGAATTAGAGACCATAAGACAATTTGGGACTTATAAAAATAATCTTTTGCCCAAAATAGGGTTTACAAAAACTTTTACAAAACCTGTTCACAACGGTCTCATATTCACATTTCAAATACCAATTAGATTCCATTAATCAATATCAGAGTAAAATGTAAATTCCTGACACACTTGGGTTCTATTAATCAAGTAAGGGTTTTATAAGGCACAATTGCCAATAATCCATTATCCTTACTAGGGGATTACACAATACTAAACCATAAATCCAATATATACAATCGTCTCCCAACAAAATATCCAAAATCAAACTATGATAACCAAAACCAAAATAGACTCTTAGCTCAAAGCTTCAACCACCCTTCGTTACCTGCTTTTCCTTTGAACTACCGGCCCTGTCTGAAAATTTGTTTTTAAGAGAGTGAGATTCTAAGGAATCCCCATAGTGCCAATTCAATCATAGTATGCACAATAAGAAGGCATGAAAGTAAATCATCACACACATATTGCAATAACAACGGCAGTTACAATGGCAAGGGCAAGTATGACTTGCGTTACCCTTACGTTTGCTCACACTGTATTGCACCACAACAGTTCACACAATATATTTCACCAAAGCTGGGATTCATATAAAGCATTTCATACGCAAGCCATACAGGCAAGATGTATAACACACAGCCCACGGCTAGATTCACAACACGCAGCCCCACGGGTCGGATTCACAAAGATCCATGTCGATTATAATAGCAGTTCAACGGCTGAGCTAGAGATGACCAGTGTCAATCCCTAAACAGCTCACGCTGAAGTGCTCACACTGTAATAGACCATGGTACATACAGTTCACAAAGCTAAATGACAAGTCATGCATACCAAAACATCATACACAACATGAGAGAAGAGTCACTACCTTGGTCCTTCCGGGCGTATTCTTACACCGGTCTCTCCCCCGAACAGGACAAATGTCAAATCCTAGAATCATAATTAAGGATGAAGAGTTATACTCTATTCCAAGACTTAATTTACTTCATAACACTTAAATTTGGTTATCATTTATGTCCTTTAGGTGGCTACTAAAAGTTCAAACATATGTCTAAAGGGTTAGGAAAACAACTATACAAAAACCATCTTCAGAAGTCCAAAATGTCATTTTTGGATGTTGGCCGTGGCCTAAAAATCCACTGGCCATGGCCAAAAACAGGTCCTAAAAATTTGGGCCGAGGCCCAAAATTCGTTGGTTGCGGCCAAGAAAAATCTTGTTTCTTGGCTGAACTTCCAAAAATCATAACTAATTCTAGAAAAATCGAAATGAGGTGATTCCAAAGCCAATTGAAATATATTTAAGTCCTATTTACTGTAAAAATATGGACCATTAATAGAATCACCACACAATTCTAGAATTACACAAAACTCAACACTGCTCCAAAACAGAGTTTAGTTTTAGTCCCAAACTTTGGCAAAGCATAACTCTCAGTTCACAAAATGAAATGACATGAATTATGTGTCCATTTTGAAGCTTGGGATGTGAAATTTAAGAATAGAAAGTTTCAGAATATTTCAACACCATTTGGTCATTCAAAACTTTCATGAAAACTGACTGCCCAAAACAGAGTTCACACTTGACAGATTTCCAATTTTCTACCAAAGTGTCCAATGACTCCAAAATCAATAACCAAACTTATTCCCATACAATATCTCACAAGGAACACAATGGTAACCTCAAAATGACCAAAATCACAACCCATCACCAAGCCCTATTTTGACCAATACACAAAACCAAACACAAAGTTTCCAAATTTCACATTTAAGCTTCAATTCAATTCTATTCATTCAAAACACTAAACATGGCACTAATTCCATGACAACAACACAATGACCCTCATTTTTGAAATTCAAGGTAAAATTTCAAGAAAATGTAAACTCAACCAATGGCTACAAAACCTATATGAAAAGGTTTGTCTTACTCACCTCTTCAACTTTCCCAAAAGGAGTTTCTTGGTTCTCCAAACTCCAAAATCCCTTGAGAGCTCAAACAACACCAAATGACAAATCTAAAACCATGAAATTAAAGCTCTTAACACAAGGAACAAGTTTATAAAAGAGAGGTTTTCCATTAGAAGTCATTTAGAGGGTCAAAAGCTTACCTTTTGTCAAAAACTCTTCCTCCTTCTTAAGCTCCCATGGCTGCACGAATTTGGAGAGAGAAGGGACAGATGAGAGCTTGAAGAAGAAGATAAAATGATGATTCTCTTGCCCCCATACTCTCATCAATTGAGATCAAGGGAAGAAGGAGAGAGAGAAATGATTAAAATACTCTATTTTAACTTTTCCAATGCTCTCTCTCCCCCCCTCTTGACTCGCCACTTGTCTCAATGTCATTGGTTCTCATAAAGTAAGTAACTAATTAGTTACTCTAACCATTCTATTGGCCATTTAGTCATACATCTCATTTCTCATTAGTTAGTAATTAATCTTCTTCATTGATCACTAACATATGGCCATTCTTTCAATTTCTCATTGATTATAGCATATTAATTAAAATTGCCACATAACACATAATAATTCACACTTTAATTCACAAATTATTCTCAATAATCATCATTAGCCCTTAATCAAAATTTGGGGCATTACATTTGACATAAAATAAAGAATATTAGAGATAACCAATAGAGAGCCAAATAAAGGACAAGAAGAGAAGTAAGTCAAAGGATAACATAATTTTGATTATGTTAATAGAATTGGGACAAGTAATGACCCATCTATTTGTAATACTTGAAATTATAGGATTTGACATATGCCCAGCCAACAAAGAGACTGATAGACAAAGACGAGCTACTAGAAAGGTTGACAGGTAGTAATTCTTTCTCTCATATACTATGTGATTCCTTGTATGTATGTTTTACCATTACGTATGATGTTCCTTTAGCATTTAATTGGTGTCAGGTTGTAGGCCGAGGCTAGTCAATTAGGTTGTAGCCTAGGATAGTCAATTGGGTTGTAGCTTGGGATAGTCAATTGAGATTTAGTCTGTGGCTGTAAGATATAACATCCTAAATTTTAGTCACCAAAATACCTTTACACCTTTGTAGTAATAAAGGGAATAAAATGGTGAATATTGACATACTTAAATTAGCTAAATGGTGTAATTAGTGGCCACATGAATTTTGGAACCACAATAAGACATAAAATTTAAATTGTGTCTTCATAAAAGCCCATTATTGGAGCCCAAATTATAGAATGGAAGAGCATAATTTTTGGGCCCAATATATTGTGAATTTTGGCCAAACACAAAGAAAAGGAAAAAGGCCCAATTTAATTACAATAATGTAAAGGTAAAATAGTCATTTGACTAAATAAAACTTAAAAGCCCATAATTTCCCTTTCCTTATGGTGTTGGACGTCCAAACTATGGAAGCAAGAGGGAAACAAATACTTGGTCCAAATTATGCCAAAAGTTGGTGCATAATTAGCAAGTAAAAGAAAGGAGAAAATTCAACAATTATCATGTGATGAATTAATAAATAAAATAATATATTTCAAGGAGGTGGATGATGACAATTCAAGAAGCCTTTTAGTTCTTTCAAGGGCCAAATTCACGTCAAGATGGAGAGAGCAAAGAGAAGCATTTGTGGCTAAGTAAACATGAGGAGAAAAGTCAAAAGTTAGACATGTCATTAATAGCAATGAAAATATTAATATTGTAATGATGTGGAATTGGGATATTTTAAGAGATCATTATCCCTTTCAAGAGGCCTCATTTTCGTCCAACATTAGAAAGCAAGAGAAAGAAAGAGTGTCTTGGAAAATATAGAGAACAAGAGGGAAGGAGCAAGTTCAAGAAGCAAATTAAGGTAGGTCTCCAAGCAATTTCACTTGTTTTTGTCCTTCAAATTCTTGGAAACTACCTTTAATACTTATGCCTTCCTTGAACACACATGTAGCAAGCACAAAATCAAGAGAAAGAAGGAAGGAAGGGGATGGTTTTGAAGGCTTAGAGAGAGAAACAAGAGGTAAAGCCATAAACCTTAATTTTTCTTGTTGGATTCAAGTTGATTATTGTTGTTATGGATGATTTGTGGCTTTGTATTAGCTTGATTTTGTGATTTGGGATACCAAACCCTAAGGGGAGGTACTGCCCAATTTTCTGTTAATCATGTCCAATAAGTGGTTAAGTGGTTAATTATAGGATTACAAGGGAAAAAGTGTTTTATGGATTGAAATCAAGAAAATCAATTTTCCCCAAATTTTTCTAGATTTTAGCTAGGGGCATTTTTACCATGTTAGAGCTGGAATTTGGTTGATTTGATGATTTCATTGTGTTAAAATGGAAATTGTATAGGGAACATGTATAATATGAAGTGTGAAGGCTTTAGGGTGTGAAATGACAATTTTACCCTTAAAACTCTGACATAGTGGCTGCTGTGGGTATTTTCAAAATTGAGGCATGAATTTACAAATCTAAGGTCAAAAATTGATTCTACATGCAAAATTGTGTAGGAATAGCCCGGGTCATAATTTTTGGTAAAGTACAGTTGGACCGGGTATAAAGGGGCTTAGATCGGGTCCTCAAGGGTATTTTGGTCAATATGTGATTTTGAATCAAGATAACCAACAATATGAATTTAGAATGAGTTATGAATGATTAATAACTCATTTATTATAAATTTGGAATTTTAGGATATATCAGTAGCCCGAGTTGGACAGACGGTATTAGACAGATAAACAAGCAAGGAAAGGGTAATTTCAGGTAGTAACTCTATCTCTCATATACTATGTGAATATTGATATGCTGTATGTTACTATATTCTGTGATATGAACACGGTGCCTGGGGCATATTACCTAGTTGTGGTCTAGGACTCCGTTGAGGTACACAGACAAGTAGGAGATCCAAACAGTCATTTGGCCCTGAACAGTGCGCGCGCACGCACACACACACACACACACGATATAGTATGTAATTTCATTTTACACTATATGGTGCATTGCATATTTAATTATCACATTTTATATGATTGATAACCTGTTACTACTGAGATTCTTTCGAATCTCACCCCTTTCCATAATGTATAGTGTATCCAGCAGCAGGAAGCGGCTCTAAGGACAAAGTGGTAATTACTAGCAACTGAAGGTTTCGATCTAAATCAAGCACTGACGTTGGTTATCTACAGGCTTTTATTACATTTTGAGTCTGTAATTATTATGTGCAATCCCTGTAGGGAATTCCTGTAATGTAATCAAGTACTTATTATCAGTATATTTATGCTATTTCTTTGTGCCCACTAAACTGCACATAAACACTCTGATGAATGATAAAGTAAAGAAGGGGTTTGACATAAGACATATGTGACCAAGAATTGTGGTAATGTGATTTGTGTATATTATGCTGTATGATGTTGTGTTGAATGCTATTGTAATGCTTATTGTGATATGATGGCTGACTTAACATGCTTAGTGAATTTACATTTTATATGATTGAATGATTGTTACTATTGAGATGCTCTACATATAGGAGAATAATTAGCTTTGTTTAGTTTAGTATGATATTTTAACTTTAAAATAGTTAACATTATGATACATCATTATGTTTACTGAACAAGTTGCATTGTGGAGGAGTACAAGATTGCTAAGTAGTCATTGATTGCTTAGTTCCACTATGAATTACTTAATTTAGTCATTCTTGGAGGCAAGTTATAAGATTTCCGGTTAAAGAATTTAAATCCATTAAGGGTGTTGTGTGACCATAAAGTCAATAGGACATAAACACATAAAGTTTAAATTCTTAAATGAATTGCATGCATTTAGAGAGATTAAATGATCAAATACTTTATTTGTGAGATAGATCACATTGAGTGGTCTAGATAAGGTATATTCAAATGATGAAATTCAAGTTAGAGTTTGTTGTCTCATATTGATACCTAGTTATTGAGATTGACAAACATTCAAGTAGGAACTGAATAAACATTTAAGGTTTATTGATTAAGTTTTAACCCATTAAATAAGAGTGCTGTTACATAATACATAAAAGATAATACTCGATGTAAGAGGACCTATCGCCATGATTCTTGCATCATAGCCTTAATTAATCTAGATAGAGCAATTGACATATAGTTACGGGCCAAGTGGGAGAATGTAAGATATATTATTAATATATTATAATTATTATTAGTTATTATTTAGGTAATTAATTAAAATATCCTGAGTGTGGCCTGTAAGTTAGATTCAAGCCCAATTCAAGATTAAGGTTATTGGCTATAAATGTGATACCTCTAATGGTGGGATAAGATACTAGAGTTTACGGCCATCCCAATTGATATGAGTGTCAGAAAAACCTAGTCTACTTATGTGAGGTTTCCAGATTGGCAATGGCTCTTAACCCAGTTGCCATTGTTGTGCCTCACAGCTAGTCAGAAAGAGACTTGATAATTGTCTTCTGTCTTCACTTCCTTTTGCAACTCTCTTTCATAAGGATTTGTGAGTTTTCTCTCTGATCAAAGCTTAGCAATAATGAGAAGTAATTCTTATAAGTCTTCTGCTACTTATATAGGAAAATTCATGTGATATAATTTATGATTTATTTTTGTATTCCATGAATTTTGTCCTATATTATTTCGTATTTTAGTACTTAATAATATCCCAGCAAGCTCTTCCCACATTCAAAGCAATAGGATGTAATATTTTTCAGTTTAATAATTATGAATTTGCATCTTCTTTTATGTCTCTATTTCTTTACCCCAACCTAATGCCATATATGTTCCTCTCAGAGGTCATCAACCCACTCCTTCATAATGCAGTCTCTATTTAAGCTCATCATTCACTTGATCTATATTAGATAGTTTCGATAAAGAGTCAAAGAATTTACACTACAAACCAAATTTTATATTAAGGACAAGAGGTAGTAATATATGCAAATTAGTTATATAATTCCCACATTTAACGCAGGAGGGAGTATAACATAATCCTACTCCCAGCACCAATAAATTTGTGATCACTATAGCATATATATATATATATATATATATTCATCAACGTTGTTAAGAATCAAAAGAATTAAATCATGGCATTTTTATCATTAAGTCAGAGAACACGAGGGAATGTGATTAGCGGAAGAGTTAGAAGAATAATAGAGGTCTGGAAAAGCTTCATAGTTTAAGACCACTTTTCATGATTGGCAACCACCTCATAAAAGGGTGTTTTCCAAAAGCAACGCAAGGATAACCACTCATGATCTTTAATACTATGTCATGTTAATCACATTCTTTTTGTTCTTGTTTAGATAGATATTTGCAAATTTTGTTTGGCGGGGTATAAATTGGTTGTTTATTACTATTTTATGAACATACATTGGTTTCTGAAGGTGTCACAAGTGTGGTCCGTCCAATAGTGAAGTAGTATTCAAATCAAGGTCCATCGAAGATGCTTCTGAACATGGGTACCAAGAGAGCCGCCTGTACTCATCATTAATATAGTTTACAATTACATATATCAATTATATAGCTCTTTGAAACCTGTTTGGGTTATTAATGTGATTATTATTGTGTTACTTTTCTTGGTGTCATTATATGTGTAAATATACTTGAAAGTGAAGCTATCCCAATTCTCTTTATAACTTGTGCTATTACATTTTCTTTTATTATTCTTCTACATATAAGTTGCAACCAGGAACTAGAGAAAAAGGAATACTTTATCTATTGTAGGGTGCTTTATCACTAATATTTTGCATCTATTGTCTCTAATGATGTATAGTTTACAGAGCCAAACTCAGTTAAAATGGTGAAAAAGAAGATATAACACATTAAAATAATGTGATATATATATATATATATATCAGAAGTTCGAATTCATAAAAAAATGGTCTAAATATCCATCATCTTGAAATATTTTTCTAATACCATTATGTGCTATAAACTAATGTTTGGTGCATTAGTGTCGTAAAATATTTATCCAATGAGACCCACTATCCTAAAGTATTTTTTAATGTAATTTTGCCTAAAGTATTTTTTTAGTAGCAATGAGCATATTAAACATATAATATTGAATACCCCGGAAAATGTACTTTAGAGTATTGAATGCACCCAAAATTAGTTTAGGATAATTAGTACTATTAGAAAAATACTTTAGGATGCTGGATGCCTACTTAACCCAATAAAAATTTATGGAAATTGTCATCTATATTAAGCTATTGGCATGAATATAGTGTATGTATGTACTTTGATTGTTAACGATTTGAGGTGTGATTGCTTCATTGTCATCTTGGTTGATTCACTACAAAAAGGTGCTGATTTGTAGCAGTTAAATTGAGGGATTTATAGCAATTCTTACAACTACAAATGCATGCAACCCGCTACAGAATATGTAACACCATATTTTATAAAACGATTTGATGAGTTTTGGTCATGTAATGCTTACAAACTTAAGACATAATCAAATAGTAAGTTGTTAAAATCCCAACTTTGATACAGGGTTTGATCTTGTACTTGAGTGAGTTTTTTAAAAACTTTTTAAATGTAATTATGTGTAGTCTCAAATAAGTTTGTAAATTCATTACTACTCATCAGTTTTAAAAAAAAAGTCTTTTTCTTAAAATACGGAGCGTTCTTTAGCAATAACCTGTGTAATGGTGGTTAACTTAAGGGCCTTTAGTATTGAGTTGCCCGATTCTAATTCATTTATCGTATTTGGATACTATCGCATTTGCTGAAAACCTAACATATTGGTTACAACTATTGCGGTTAGTGTCATGGTTACTAGTACTACTACTATTACTTCAACTTAATTACATTCACATATTATACAGCCATCCAAAATAAAAGATAACCGGATAATCCTTATTTAATTAACCTTCTCTTCTCTTGTCCGCATTACCTTCCTTACCCTTAGAGCTGGACACCTTTGTTGTATATCATTTATGAAAAAGGGTGAGATTCAAAAGAATCTCAGTAGTAAAACAAATCAGTTATATGATTTGCAAAAATACTAAGCATGTACATTAAATCATCAAACAATTTTACTCACTGTATGTAGCAAACAAAGGCGTATCTGGTCCCTTATCACAGAAACACAGCGCTTGTTTATCTCAATCATGCTGCCTAAGGCCTCAGGCCCATACAAGGTGCAGTCACGGCTTTCTGCCTAAAGCCTACCTGGCTCAAGACATCCCCAGGTTACTCCCGGTGCAACTTATACTTACAGGTCTTACCACGTAAGGACTATCTGTCCCACACTTAAACCAATGATATGGTATACATATAGAGCATCACATATGATATAAGGAATAAGATACAACCTAACTGCCCCTTCCAAATTAGGCTCTTATTCCTAATCCCTTGGGCATCCCTGGAAGATGTCAAATCCTATCAGTTAGAATTTACAGAGAGGCAAGTTATTACTTATTCACTTATTTGATTACTTAAGACACTTAGTTGGTTATCATTTTGGTTAATACATTGGCCGACTTAATTAGCTAAAGTGGTTACACTAATCCCATGTGCTCAACTCTACCCTTGGAGTTTGCACTTATTACAATTTACCCCTAATTATCAATTTTACATTATTCCAGAAAATTGGCAGATTTTTCACTTAACTTTGAAAAATCATAACTTTGTCTAGAAAACTCCAATTGGGGTGGTTCAAAATCCTATGTGACCCCATTTAAGTCTGTTTTAAAGGAAAATTAATTTCTACTACTAATTAAATGCACAAAAATCCAGAGAACACAATTAGCTCTCTCTGCCAAAAACATCAATCCAAACTTCAACATCAACTTTAACAAGCCATAACTTTTTGTGTACTAATCCAAATATTACAAATTATATATCAAAATAAAGCTTGTCCTGTATAATTTTTTTATGGAAATTTTCATAATCATTGGATTCCATTTGTTAGGCAAAAACACATCACAATCCAGCCTGCCACGGATTGGGCAGTGTTTTTACCAATAACACTTAAAGTTTCACATGGTTCGCTTTGTGTTTAACTCATTCAAAATCACCACTAAAGGCCACCCCTACACAAATTTTCATGTAGAAGCCATTTGTTAACTTAAATATAACAAAATCTCAATCCTTTTACCTTTTCTGCCATCTGACCGAACAGCTACCCAAAACAACAACCATCAAGATTCAAGTTTTAGCACATAGCTTCTCTATACTCATTATTTAACACCATATTTTACCATTTACAACACCAAAACAACAGCAAACCCTATTATTCCATATGAATCAAAACTATGGCAGAAATGAGAAAACCAAAAGACTTCCCAATCATTAGAATACTTGGCTCACAACACAGCCCTAAAACACCTCTTTAGCTTTCTTAAGATCTTTCTTTGATCTTCCAACTTTGCTTCTTGCTTGAGGGCTCAAAACACCTCCTCTTAAAAAACAAAAATCATAGAAATGAAGCTTACATCAAGAGGAATTGTAAAGCTTTAATCTTATTTCTGCATTTTTCAGAGTGCTTGAGCGCAGTTCGGTGAGCAACACAGGAATAGTGTAAATGAACTGATATATTGATATAAGGTACTTGATTACATACAAGAGTCTCCCTATATGGTTTGATAATATATACAATTTTGGTCCAAAACTATCCAAAATAAACTAATAATAACCAATAGCTTAGCCTTCTTGACCCAGACACCTCAATTACCAGTATTTATTGTTTTACCCCTCGAGCCTCTACTGGAATATTTTAATTTTGAAAAAGGCTAAGATTCAAATGAATCTCAGTAGTAACAAACAATTGATCATATAAAATATAATGATAAATATGCCACGTACCACAAATAGTAATATTATAATAACACATAATTCAGTTCAATCGATATAATTCAGTTCAGTTGGAAACATTCAGAGCCAACCACTGTTGTAACCCCTACTTGTTTCGTACCTCAGCTGGGATTAAGACCACCAACTGGGCATATTAGTGTACCTATAGGAACTATGTTCAGTCATGTTCATTGTACCCGTAGGCACTATGTTTAGTTATGTTCAGTATACCTATAGACTTTATGCTTAGTCATGTTCAGTGCAATCGTAGGCATTATGTTTAGTGTACCTATAGGCAGTGTATCATACATATTACAAAAGATGGCATACACAAAGCATATAAACATTGACATAATTTATAAAAGATAGAGTTATTACCTAAAATAGCCCTTTCCCGACTAACCGTCTAACTGTCTTGATCTGCCTCGGCTATAACTATCCGATCCTAAAATTTCAAATGTATAAGAATCGAGTCAAGACCTATTCATGTACAAGTTTAAACTCCTTTAAACTCATTTTGTTGGTTATCTATTGTAGTTATAATAGTTTTTGTATAGTACAATTATGCACAGTGCAATTCCACTGTTTTCCAAAAATTGGCAGATTTTTTAGTCAACTTTGGAAATTCATAATTAATTATAGAAAAATCTAATTTGACTAATTCCAAAGCCCAATTGAGGCTCTTTAAATGTAATTTCATGGAAAAATACCCAAATATGATTACTAGACTCATATTATTCCCAGAAATTCGCCAAACATAAGTTGTTCCAGATTTCCTTCCAGAAATAGGGCACAATTTTGAAAATTCATATCTTTTAATGGACTTCTCCAAAAATTACAAAATACCTATAAAATTAAAGCTTTATATCTCTACTTTAATCCTATCAAGTTTCATAATTTTTGGATCATGTTTGGCCAATGAAATCTATTACACAACAACACTGCCTCATTGGAGGCAAATCAGGTAGCATGTACTTACAACTTCAGAAAATTCCAAATTTGCATACTAATTTCCAAAAATTATAAACACCTATATTCTTGCACAATTTTCCCTTCTAAATCCAATGGAACCATTAGAATTACAAAATTCCAACTCTACCTTGAGTGAACAGTAGCTGGATGAATTTCACAATAAAAAGGGAAAATTGGAGTTTCTTGATTTTAACCTCTAAACTACCTTCTTTACACCTCTAATCACATGTTTAACCCATTAAACACCAATTGCACATGATTAAGGGACATTTTGGCAGCATTTCCCTCTAAGTTTTCAAATTTCCAAATTTACAAATCAACTAAATCCAAGCCAAAATCAACATCAACCACCACAACAACATCATACTAAGCAAGAAGATCAAGTTCATGAGATTACCTCTTGGATTCTTGGCTTTCTCTCTCTAGGATGCCACTGTTCACTCTCTCTTTCCTCTTGATTTTACTTGCTAATCATGATTTCCAAGATGGAGAAGAGGTTAGAAGAGGTTCCCAAGTGATTTAAAAGGCATAAGCACTTGAAATCAAGCCTCTTACCTTAGATTTTGGCTTCTTGAACCCTTTGAGCTTTCTCTTGTTCTTGAAGCTCTTTCTCTCTCTATTTCTCATGAGTTGGACAAACATGAAGGCTACAGAAAGAGATATGAAGCTCTTAAAAAAATATCTTCATACACCTCCTCAACTTAATATATTTTAATGTTTATTTCCCATGTGTATTTTGCTTTATGTCTACATCTTTTTACTTGGCTTGAAATAATGACACATGGCTTGTTGTACGTCCAAGTAAATATTTCCCCCCTATTTTCTTCCCTTGGATGAAAATGACAAAAGGAAAGGGAAATAGTATTTGTTTCATGCATTTGCCATAATCTCTTTCATCAATTAATTAATTATATACATATCCACTTTTTGGACTTTTCAAACTCCATATACTTGGCCACAATTACTCTAAAATTGGGATAGTTATCCCCAAATATTTATTTTCCCCTTCTTTTCTTCATTTGGCCGAGAATGGCCCCAAATTATTGGAAAAATAATTAGCTCTTGGATTAATTGGAAAATTACCATTGTACCCTTACATTTTTACATTTAATGGGGCCAAAGTGTTTCTTCCTCCTTTTGGGCCGAAATTAACCCTTAATATTGAGCCAAGAGTTGTGCTCTTTTATTCTCTATTTTGGGCTTTAACAATAGGTTTTAGTGATGGCCTTTTTGGAAGACAATAACTTAGCTTTATGTCTTGCTTTAGTCCAATTCCATGTGACTTCATCTAAAAGTGTTATTATCATTTCAATTGCATCAAAATTCACCATCTTATTTCATTGAATGCCATAAGTATTTACAAGGCATATTGGTGAATAAAAATGGGGTGTTACAGGAACAATGTTTATGAAGAGATTTTAAACTAAAAATGTAAGTAGGAAGGTGAAATCTTAGAGAAAAGCTTTACCTTGTTATTGGATTTTAGATTTTTCTTTCTCTCTCTTGCTCCTTGCTTGGCCGTCTAAAATGATGAAGAAGGAGGGTGATGTGGTGTTTTTAAGTCACTTATTTCCCTTCATTATGGGCTGACCAAAATCCTAAAGAAAATGGAAGGCCAAGATCACATCTCACTTTAGTTTGATTTTCTACCAAGGTGACATGTGTCTTGATTAACTCCATAAGTGTAGCACCCAAAATTTGGAAAACATGGAGCCGCCACCAAAATTTTAAAAAAGGATAATTTTGGAAACCTTTTTTGAAAATGAAATTGATCTACAAAAACCATTTAGGGTTCGGGAGTTGATTGTATATGGGGAAGGTGTTAGACACCCCATAACACCCATTCACAAGAATAGTTACCCTAAGTTAATTATTTAAAAATATTATAGCCTTTAATTTTATTATAATTACCCCAATAAAAAAGAATATTTACAAAAATAAATGAAATAATGAAAATTAAAGAAAAAATGAACATTTATTTACAAAAATAAAATAAGGAAAAATATATTTATTTACAAAGTTAGACTTGACCTAGGATGAAAACCTAGGGCCTACGTACTCTTTAGAGGGATCAAAGCCCATGTAGTTCGGGGGTAGAAATGCGTGTCACTTTTTTGGTGTTTTTTTAGAAAAATTTTTATTTAATTTATTTGAGAAAACTATTTTTTTTGTTTGTATTTTTTATTTATGAAAGCAATTTCTTTATTTTTTTCATGAAAGAGAGTTTTTCCATTTTATTTTTATTTATAAAAACGTGTTAAAATATTTTTTCCCTTTTTTTTGAAAGAGAACCTAAGAAAGAGATAAAGAAAAAGAAGAAAAAAATAGCACAACTTAAACAAAAAGGAAGTCAAATATGAACAGATTTATGCGTACCTTTTATCCTTGAAAGCTATTTAAACAAATAAGATGAGAAAAGCACATGGGTAGATCAACACACAATTCATTGCATTTTCTTTTATCCATCTTATAAATCCCTTCAATTTTGATGAGCATATATTGGGAGCAAGAGATCAAATTCGGTCAAGCATATAAGAGTCACAAAGTTTGAGGACCTATCAAAACAAAAAGGCTTTCTTACAATATGACGTGTTAGCATTAGACAAGGGAGCATACAATCATTTCAACCATCAAAATATCATCATAAAAAAAGTCATCAATGAAGTAATGGATTCAAATATAGCAATATCAAATGGTTGAGAACAAACAAACTTCTAATTCTCAAAACCTGTGATAGAATAAGGAGTAATGGAATGAGAAATCAAATTAGCACTCTACCTTACCTCCTTACTCTCCCAAAATTCTTGTGTCTTTACTTCAACCTTTGCTTCCCTATTTATAGTCTCAAGGTAGGGTTTTCTTCATAAATGCTCCTTCTTTTTTTGAATTTTTATTTTTGAATTTTTTTTTGTATTTTATGTTAAAAACTACCTAACTTGACCTAATCACCATCAATAAGATATTGTTTTTATTTTTTATTTCTTTTTTGTAGTTTCTATCAATAAAACTTCTTAACTTGACCTAATCACAATCAATAAGAGATTTTTTTTATTTTATTTTTTATTTTTTTTCCCACAGGTAATTTCCTGATTTAAACTTATCAACATAAATGAGAGATTTTTTTAATTTTGTATTTTTGTATTTTATTTTTTTCTTATATTTTCCTTACAAACAACTTCCTAATTTAAACCTATGAATGGGAGATAATTTTTTATATTTTTTTATTTTCATTTAATGAATGACAATGTCAAACTAATTATCATCAATGAGAGAATTTTTTTTAATTTTAATTTTAATTTTTTACTTTTCATGATGATTGCCAATTTGGACATTGATCATCATCAGTGGGAGGATTTTTTTTTTATTTTCGTTCTTTTATTTATCATTATTATAATTTTCCTACAAGCAATTTTCTAACTTAAACCTATGAATAAGAGATATTTTTATATTTAAATTTCTATTTTTTCCTCTACAATGAATTCACACTAAATTTCCTAATCCGAATATCAAATAACATTGATGAGATGAATTATTTTGAAATTTGTTTCCATTTACTACAAAACCCCAAGTTCAAGATAATCTCTATTAGTGATGATCATTTTTCAAATTTCAAACAATCCAATCGCCATCAATGTCATTTTCTTATTAATTTAAATGTGTCAGGATTAAGGAAGATTTTTTATTTTTTTTATTTTTTTATTATTTTTGAGTTGGGCTCAGACAAAATAAGGTGTTTACAATAAGTGACAAGTGGCTTGATAAAAATATCTTCTTGCTTGTCTTCTTTACTTGACAGAAAATGAGAGAGAGTGGAGTGAAAATGGAGCATTCAATTCTCTAATGGTCTTCCAAGAAAAGTACCAAGGTTATTAACCAATTGTTAATTGGGTTTACTTGGTTATCTTGAAGATTGGTCTTGTTAGGCCAACTAATTGAGGTTTAGTTCAATTGAAACCATTTCCTCTTTCATTTGGTTGGCTTGGGCTGAAATTAGAGAGAGGGAAAAAGGAAATCTTGTGTCAATGGTTTATAGCTTCATGCACACAAGAAGCTAATTAACCAATGGTTACTTGGATAATTCATTTTGTCTCCCTTCTTCTTCTCTTTTTGGCCAAAAATTTAAGTTTAATTGGAGGGAATTGATTTGCTTTTTGTGCTTAATAATTACTTTACTTTTCAAGAGCAAACTCTAGCCCTTAATCTTGGGTTCCAATTTTTACCTCAAGATCAAAAGGCAATTATCTCTTTTGCCCTTGATCAGGGCATTATTTATTGAATGGACATTTTCTTTTCTTTTGCATTTTAATTCCCCTCTTCCTTCCGTGTTAGGCACCATTTTCCTCTCTCTTTTGGTTCAAGTTAGGCTTTGTATCCTTTCTTGCTTTAAGTAAGGGAATTCAGCACTTTCCTTAGTCAATTGGAATTAAATTCCTTATAAAATTTCCAAAGCAATTTTTAACATTATTTGCACTTGCTTTTGGGACATTTAGCCCTTGTATGAGTTTTGGGATATTATAGAATGTTAGATCTCACATGTTTTGATGTAACAAAGAATGGATGTGAAAAAGATTTGATAAATAAATAAGTTTGAACAAAGTAATAATAGAGCAAATCATCACTTGAAGTAAGCACTGGAGTAATGAAGAAGGCCAAGAGAGAAAGCTAAGAAACTTCATCATTGGCAAAGTTTCTTAAGGGTTAATCGAATAAGAACTCGAGTAATGAGACAGAAACTTGAAGTAACTAGAGTCAACCCTCAAGTAACCTGCCAACGTTACTCGAGTAGGTACTCGAGTAACCAGTGAAATCACTTTCAGTTGCTCTCGGCCTGCCAACGTTACTTGAGTAATCAAGGAAATTACTTCCAGTTGCTCTCGGCCTGCCAACGTTACTCGAGTCCCCTGCTTCAAGAAATATATTGCTCTCAGTATTTTCAATCCTGTCAATGTTACTCGAGGAGCAACTCGAGTAAAGCACTGTGGTAAACAAAACTTGAAGGTAATACTCGATTAATCTTAAATGTTATTATCACACTTCACTCGAGGCAATACTCAAGTATGCAGGTATTCTATGTCAAAGACTTGAACAAGATTACTTGAGTTAGTAATCGAGTAATCTGCAGAATTATATGCAAAGCACTTGAAGTATCTACCCGAATAAGCTAAGCAGAAAATTGATGTTCACTCGAGGCAGTACGCGAGTAAGCAGGTAAGCAAAACTTGAAGTGCTCTCGGCTTCAAATCCTGCCAACATTACTGGAGTAAAGCATCGAGTAACTAGTGAAGAAAATTGTGGTGTACTTGAGTAAGTACTCGAGTAACCAAGTATTTCCAAGGTTTGTAAATTTGTTTACTCCATGCATTACCCGAGTATTGTGATGTTCATTTATTGACTTGGTCTCTATCAATATTTTCATGAAGATACTCGAGTAGCTATTCGAGTAATCAAACCCAAAAATTCAGAAATCATTCCAACGTTCATTGATTTATTTCCTATGTGATTAACCCTTCATTGTATTAGTATTCTTAGTATGTTCGCAGATAAACAATGAAGAGATCTTACCAAATAAGGAAAGTCAAATGCAACGTTCAAAGGCTATCTACCGCCACCTACCGCAAACGGATATTTTTCAAATACTGAAAAAGTCAACAGTGGCTGCGCACACTCTAACGAGCGAGAAGAAAATGTTCCAACGGTCATTATCAACACATCTATATATATGGGAACATGCAAACAGAGATAACAACAAGAACACACACGAACGCATTATCAAGTTCACGTTCAATACTCTGTTTTTACATACTTGTAATTCTGTACTTCAGTGATTCTTATTCACTCTGTAAGAGAGATATTTCATTCAAACTCAATATTTATTATTGAGGTAACTTAAGGTTATGGAACCTTGAGTTGGGATTGGATTACAACTTGTAAAGGGGAGCGAGTGTCCAGGCGAAGGAACTTGCTTGTACTGAGGTGCCAAGAACCCACTGAATCTTGGAAATTATAGTGAAACTCTCAGAAATACTCTGAGGACTGGACGTAGGTCAAAGTGGTTGTGGCCGAACCAGTATAACTCCCGGTGTACACTTCGGTGATATTTCTCCTTACTCTTTACTGCATTATATTCACCGTCAAGTTTTTATATTTGCAACGAAATTTTTAGTATCATCCAATTCACCCCCCCTCTTGGGTGAAACGCTTGCTCTAACATAAAATACACCGTGGCAAATGGTTTTGTAGCAGTTTAGACTGACTGCTAAAATATTTGTTCATTGATGACTAGCTCAAGGAGAAGGTTGTAGCGGTTCTACAAACCCTACAAATGTGAGACAAAATTTTATGGAAGGAATTTTAAAAATAATCTTTGTTTGCAGCAGTTACATAACTGTTACAATTATGGTGCCAAAAATTTGTCAAACTTTTGTTTTGGTGGGAGATAAACAGTGTCTTCTCGTAGGTGTCATATGTCTCGATGCCAACATTCCAATTGTCCAACAATTCTTGAATAAGTGGTTAGAGGTACACATCTATATCATTACCCGATGCTTTTCTTCTTGGAATGATCATAGACAATATGAAGGAGCTTTATTTCATACACATCTAAGGGGCAGGTTGTATGGAACTAAGACAATCAGACAAATATTGTAACTTGTGCTAAAATTCCCAATTGGATTAAAATTGTTAGTCGCTATAGCAAGACGAACACTTCTTGGATTAGCCACAAAAGCTAAAAAGTCTGAGTCGAACGCTTTCCAAGCTTTTGCATCATGTGGATGTCTTAACTTACCATATGGATTCTTGTCAACTTGATGCCACCTCATATGCTTAATTGTTTTAGACGACAAAGATAGTATTTGCAACTTCAAAGGAAAGTATCTGAGAATTTTTACCAGTTTCTTCTTCTTTTTTTCCCCTTCCAAACTATCTTCTACCTCGATGTGTTATTTAATATCCCAAATTTCAGTTACCAAAATTCCTTATATCAAAGGGAATAAAATGGTGAATTATGGAGCACTTGAAAAGGGGAAAATAGTACAATTGTGAATTTTGGGCCACAATAAGACACAAAATTTAATTTGTGTCTTCATAAAAGCCCATTATTAGGGCCCAAAATATAGAGATTGGAAGAGCATAATTTTTTGGCCCAATTAATAGTGAATTTTGGCCCAAACATAAAGGGAAAGAAGAAGGCCCAATTTAATTATAAAAATGTATGGGCAAATTGGTAAATTTTCCATAAAGCTATAAACTAATTAATTTTTCCCTTTTCATGGATAAATTTCGTCCAACAAGAGAGAAAGCAAAGGGAAATATATACTTGACCAGGAATTAATCAAGATGAAGCATTTGGGCCAAGTAAAATGAGTTGAAAAGTCAAAAGTAAACACATGCAAAAAAATTGGCAATTAACTATAGTATTTTGAGGAGGTGATATTATGATAATTCAAGAAGCCTTCTTGCTCCTCCAAAGGTCAATATTTTCGTTCAAGAAAAGGAAGGGAAGAGGAAAATAAGACTTGGACACAAGTCATGCCATGTATCATCATCTTGAACCAAATAAAAAGATGAAGAAGCAAAAAGTAAATCACATGGTAATTTAGCAATAAACTATATTATTTCAAGAAAGATGAAGAGATATTTTTAAAACATCATTATCCTCTTGCAAGCATATAATTTTGGTTGGCACAAAGAGAATGGAGAGAAAAGAAATTGGACGGTCGAAATCCATCCGAATGGCAACTTGGTGATTTTTACACAAACCAAGGGCAAATTGGAAAATTTTCCAATTATCTCTCCTCTCTATTAATTTTGTTCAGCTGTCCAAAAAGAAGAGAAAAATAGAGAAAATCATGAGAAAGTGAAAGAGGAAAGAGAACAGATGAATAGTGAAAGCTCTTAAGCTTTAGAGCCGATTTCACCTCTGATTCGGCGTTTCTAGCTCTAGTGTCTTCTCTAACGTTGTTTCTCTCATAGAGAGCAACATTTCTAAGTTTTTGGATTTTCAGTTAGAGGTGTTGATTCCATCTACTTAGGGGAGGTGCTACCGGAATCAAGAACAGATCATAGATTTGAGTTCTGGTAAGTGTAAGCTCTGATATGAACTGAATATTTTGTGATTTTGTTGAGTATTTCTTGAAATACTCAAACCCTAAATTTTGGCCAGAAGGAGTCTTTTAGGGTTTGATGATCATATGATGATGATTATGATGTTAAAAGAGGTTTTATGAAGATTTATGATGATTTTGGAAGTTGTGTTCAAATCTGCCTGAATTCATTTTTTAGAGGCAGAGAATTTGTGACATGTTTTTGATCAGCCAAACTTAGTCTAAATGCTATGAAATCACATAGGATGAAAGTAGACATCCTGGGTTTTAATTTGATAAGTAATATGAGCCATTTGGACTAGTAGATTGAAAGTTATGATTTTTCAAAGTTTGACCTTGATTCTGGAATGAAATATGTGATAGTCTGAGTTTGACGAATTTTTGTGAAATATGTGGCTATAATTGATGCTCTATGATATTTTTCCCTTAAATAAGACTAAAGATATTTTTATAGAAACCTAGAACCAACCCATTTGGATTTTGGTATAATTAATTATGAATTTCTAAATTTGAGTCAACAAAATTGGCAGATTGGCCTAACCTACGAATTTATGACAATTATGTTAAAATTCTCATAAGTATTGGGCCAAATATAAGAGACATGTCCTAAAGGCCTATTTAGCCCATTAGAAACTCATTTATTATGGCTTTAATGATATGATTATTTATCTAGGTCCATGTGATGTCAAAGAAGAAGCATTTTCAATGGTTGGAGAAAAAGGTACAAGAGGAGGACTTAAAGAAACAAGGTAGTAAACTTACCTTATTTGCATGTATTTGATATTTCTACTTGTGTAGTAATGTATGTGATTGCTTTGATTAATTTTGTAGAGCATATTTGAATAATAAAGCTTTGTTTTTGTTTATACTGTGGCCATAGATATGTTGCATGAAACATTAAGCATGCAGTAATGTCAATATGGGGCATGCTTCTAGTTAAAGTTAACATATTATACACATAACATATATCTTGCATGCTTTATGGTAACTATTTACTACTAAGATTCTTTCAAATCTTATCCTCCCCAACCAACCATTTAGATAGGTGAAAACAGAAGGTGCTAAGAACAAAGAAGAAAATTGCACGAGAGGAATGCAGTGGTGGAACGAAGATGAGAAGATGTCTATATTTCATTGTAACGCGTTTAGAAACCCTATTAGCCCTATGTGGCTACATTATTTGTAAATATTATGTATAATTCCTGTGGAGAATTTCTATAATCAAGCACTTATTATCAGTATATCTATGTTATTCCTATGTGCCCATTGAACTATGCGCAAGCACTCTAAAAACTGTGGAAATAAGATAAGGGTGTTACATGATACATTGCTTACAAGTCTCCTTGTTCACATCATCTTCTCAATATAGCATACAATCTTTGGGGCATGCAATGATATTTTTGGTAGTGCAAGCCTAATCTTTTTTGCTTCATAGGACGAAGTGGGATTCTTCTCGTTGGGGAATGCATCTTCTAATAATTCCAACAAAGATGGCATCCCCTTATTAGTGATTCCACACAAGCACTTGATATGATACAATTTAATCAAAAAAGACAATTTGGAGTACTTTCCACAACCAAATTACAAAGGCTTATCTTCTTCATCCATTAAGTGACAAAAATTATGAGCTGCATCATTCATCAAGAACATAAGGTATGAACCCTGCATTTTTTGTGTGAAGTTGTCTCCATGAACACCAAAAGCATCATGAACAACATCATTAAACCACAATCTATTTGGACTCCTACCTGTGAACTTGCAGGAACTGGTTCACCCCTTGTACTGGATTTTTCACCATTCATTCACCCAAACATATGCCTTCCTAAGAAAGGTTTAACAATTAAATGTTCCTTGACAACTTTTGTAGTGTGCCACTTCTTATAATTGCATTTGGGACATGAATACACAATTTTACCATTATCACTGGTTTGAGCGGTAGCAAATCAAAGAAAGTATTTGATCCTGCCAAATATTCAAGATACGTACACGGCATCTTAACCCACAACTTATCTATAGCTAGTATATGTCAAAACATGTACAAATTAAGCAAAGAAGATGAGAAAAGAGTGAACTTTGAGTTTTCCAAATGATATGTGCATGTGGGATTAAATTCAAATTATGCAAATGATCGACAATTTGTAGAAGTCAATGAACTACTGTATCAACTGCTACAAAATGTCAAAATCCAATGGTTGAGTACTTTATAGTGGTTTCCCAACCGCTACAAACATCATGGATGTTAGCGGCATTTCAAAATTTTAGATTTTAAATTTGTAGTAGTTTCTAACTGCTATATTAACTGCTACAAAGTTGAAAGAACAAGCGCACAATACAAGAATTTGAATTTAACATTTGTAGTGGTTGGCTAACCACTATAAAGTGCACTTTCACACTCGCTTTTTGAATTTAATTCAAATTTGTGGCAGTTCTGTGACCACAAAGTGTATTGTTAATTTTTTCCTTACAGACTTTATAGCGGTTTAGCAACCACTACAAACTTCAACTAATTTTTTAGGATAAATTATGCATTTGTTTCATTATGTTTGTATCAAGTTTCATTTTAGTCCCTTAAGTTTATAAAATGTACTTTTGGTCATTAAAGTTTAACACTATTAGTATAATCTAACGGAAAATGCTGACATGTCAAATTCACTGCCACATCAACTCAAATTTTTTAACAAATAATAATAATAATAATAATAATAGAAATATTCTAAGTTTTTAATAAAGCCTTTTCATCTCCTCCCTTCCCCATCAGAAACCCTTCTTGCCGCCAAGGCATTTTCATCTCCCATAAATCTCCCAAGGCATTGTTTCTAAGATTCAAAGGTTCCTATAAGCTTTGGCTACTATTAGAAACAATTTTAAGAGATGTTTGAAGAAGAAACGAACAAAATAAGATGCTAAAATTGACAACTATGACCAAGAGTTCAACAAAACAAAGAAGAACAATATAATACTTGTACATAAGTACACTTTGTGGAAAGCAATGTTACAGAAATATAAACAATGAATTTAATTTACATCGTACTTTTTCCAAGACCAAGGGTGTTAATTGAAGAGAACCCATTAACCCAAGAGAGCAGATTGAGATGCTGGATTGCATTCTTCTCGAACAGCAGCCAAAGAGCTTGGAGATTTGTGGTTTAAGAAGAAGGAAGTTGGCGTGCGTGGCTGGAGAAGGGTTTTAGATGGCCGGGAAGGAGATGGAAAAAATTATTAAAATATTATTATTTGAACTAAAATGTGAATTCATTAAAAAATATTGAGTTGATATGGCAGCCAATTATGACTAAAATAATCTGATCTTGATGAGTCAGCATTTTCCGTTAAATGGCACTAACAGTGTTAAACTTGATAGACTAAAAGTGCACTTTATAAATTTAAAGGACTAAAATAAAATTTGATGCAAACATAAATAATCTGTAGCCTATTTTGTTTTCACCTTTAAAAAAATTTACTTTTTAAAAACATTGCTACCTATTTTGAAACTATTTTAAAACAAACATATTTTATGATATTAAACTGTAAACATATTTTAAATAAAAGATTTGAAAATAACAAACATTATTTTAAATATAGGTCTAAAATATCATCCACAAAGTAAACAATACAAACACAAATATAATAAAAACTGGAAAAAAAAAACATTTTAGTCCTGATTGGTCCTCCATTATGTACGGCATGAGAATCTACAACATCCTTGTCCTTGGCATCACCAGTAGGGTCAATATGCAGATCAACCATGAATCGAGGGACTAGCGGGACTTGTGAAGGTAGAATGCTAGGGAACATCCTCTCCCACAACATCGGCAGCACCATGTTCATGCATTCCAACCACTGGGACATCTGATGATCAAAGGTGTCGACCAACTTTTGCATCCTCTTGTTCACTCTGGCCTCTACCCTAACCTTCACCCTGGCAACCTCCTCACGGAGCTCTTCAATGGATGTGCCGCTCTATCTCCCAGAACCAGAGGTATATGGTTGACTACAACCTCTGGCATGAGAGGTCCCTGCCTAAGAAGTACCACTCCTACCGTACGTCACGTTGGGCCTAGCACTAATACCTAGACCTCTACAGCATTTAGAGTGCTCAATTGGGCCCACATCCGCTTTTGGAGCAACAGTGGAATCAACAGCTGACCCCTAGAACTCCCTCAATTTAGCCTAAATGTGTTAGATCCGCTCCTGCCGATAAAATTCTATTAAACAAATATAAACAATTTATATGATTAAAATAAATAAAACTTTTTTTTAAAAAATTCTATCTTCTACAAGGGCTTCCTTTACCTCTAAAGAGGTAGAGGTACCGTCCCAATATATATGCGTGACTACAAATTACTCCCCACAGTCCATCTCCCAACGTTCCTGCTCCACCATCTTCTCCTAAAAAATTAAAACAAGAAATTATTAATGGTAATACATTTTATAATATTAAACAAAAATTAATTAATTAGTAAACTTACCAATTCGCTATAGGTAACAGTAAATATCTTTGATCCAGCCGTGTGATGGATCTTCTGCTTAGAACGTCTCTTAATGTTTCTCTGAGAAACAACCTACAAAAACAAAAAAAATTATATTTTTATTTTGTAATAATATTTAATATTTACTTATGAATAATAATTATTTAAAAAATTATCTATGCCAATTTACTTCTCCTGTACTGGATAAATCTTGCCCAGTCATTCTCTATGATGCCACCAAACACATTCTCCATCACCTCTTGCAGGGCTTCATCCCATCCCCTTTCTTTTTGTAGCATAGGCAATTTCTCCTATTCTTCCACCACTCCCCTATCTTTATCATGTCATACCGCTTACTTTTATTCCTCATGGTAGACTTCTCCTACATCAAAAATTATAATTCATTATTAATAAATTCAAATAAAATTAATAAATTGATAAGATTAAATTAATCATAATTAAATTATTATTATTTAATTAAATATAATTAATTACCTTCATAACCTCATCCCACACGTCATTCTTCGGTTTCCTCAATGTCTTCTTCCAATCCTAGAAGTGGATATGGAACCAGATAAAATTCCCACCAGGTCCATGAAAAAGTGGTTGAATAAACACTACTAGAAAAAAGACCTATAAGACTACCACATCTAGACCTCTACAGGTGGACACGGTTTAAAAAGTATGACCGGTAACATTTTTATAAATATTGATACAACTTAACACCGATCGCACTTTCACGTAGTCTAAATAATATTTTTTAGACCGGTTGTAATTTAATGCGATGTTGATAGTATTAAATATTAATAAAATTTAAAAATTTAAATTGTTTTTACACCATACGGTTATACATCTGGTGTAAATATCCTTTTAGATACTGTCGTTTCTTTATAAACAGTCTTAAATGTTTCAGACTCTTCAACTTCCAAGGTAAACTTTCCAACTACACGTCTATTTGAAATATGAGGTCACTTCAATAAATGTAATCCTCATCCATCTTGTCTATTTAAACTCTTCATTGCTTTCGTTTCTTCATATTTAGTTCCTCTTTCTCTCATCTCTATAATATCAATATGGTAGGCGTTAGGGCTAATTCTGTTCATCCTCCTTTTCCTCCTCCGCCACCTTCAACCAAGCATCTTATTTAGCAGCTCCATGTGAGAGTGGATCATATAGACAGATGCCTCATAAGACTCATCGTGTTGCTCCATACTGTCAATAGCAAGCTCAACCTTGTACTTGACGCTAATGATGTCGAGTACAGTCTTTCAAACAACCCTGCCTCTTCCTCTTCCCCTTCTTCCTCCTCTGCTTCCAGCAATGAGGAGGAAGATTAAGTGTATGTTCTGATGATGCCCTTGATCGAGCAACATAAAAAATATATTATTAATGAAAAAAAATATTTTTATTTCTAATCTTTATCATGTTCGATCTTGATCTTGATCACATCTCTTTTATCTTTGTTCTATTATTTTTGGGTATTGTTCATGTTAAATATATAATTTAATTATATTCAGACTGGTTGTAGTGGCACAAGGTATAAATATGTTAATCTTAACCACCGTTTAACTCTTGACTGGTGTAAATGTTGTTTATTTTTCTAATATTCAATTTTTATTGACGTAGGATAAGATGAGTATCTGATCTCATAATTATTATTTAGACTGCATTTGAAATACTACCGGTGTAAATACATAACGTTTCAACTTCCAATGTATATCATCATGTCTAGTCAGTATCATTTGAACTATCTGGCCACTAGTCTGATTTATAAATACCAAGACGCCTTTAGTTCCTAAGTTCAAATTCAAAAGTTTCTTGTTTGAGTAGCAACACTTCCACTGATGGAAAGATCAAAGAGGCAGTGTTCCCCCTCTTCTTCGGTGGCAGCTACTGGCGGTTCCTCTTAGCAGCCCCCTCTACCTTCGATGTTTGATGAAATCGCTAAGGCCATCTTTTGCTTCCAGAGTATCATTCTAGAGGTAACGGCAAGGTAAGTTTGCTTCTTCAAATAACTGGAGTTGGTGGCGGTCATGTTAAACGACATCACCGACCATTTGAACTAAGCGTGGTGAATCTCCTAGAATGATGATGATCTTCTGAAGGCCCGAATTTCAAGAACCCCTATTATTGTTATAATATTTTGATGTAGTTGTTATTTTATGGCTGATCGTCAACATATATAATATTTTAATGTAATTTTGAATTCATGCATGTATATTGCTGCCTTTAAGCGATGTTTAATGAAAAAATTTTAGTTGTTTATGTCTTTTGATATTTCTTGTTAATGATTATAATCATCTATCTTGTGTTATTAATATATTGTTGATGAAAAGTTTTAACCTTTATGCGAAAGTTCTTTTTCTAAAATTTTATCTGTTGTGAAACTTACATTTTAAACTAGATGATTTGAAAGATGGTGTCATCATGAATTAAAAATGTTTTCAATGTATTGACATTAGTTTTTAATGAGAAGTTGTGTAGAAAAGGTTGTATTGACACTGATCTTTAATCAAAACTGGTCTAGAAAGGGTTGCCTAAGTATATATACTTACTTTCACGCTCAGTCTTCATATCTAGCCTTTCTTCTTCCCGCGCGTGCTATCTTCCTCTCTCCGTTACCTCCCGCCGCCATAATGCCTCTCTCCCCACCGTCGAGAGTGTAACATCCCAAATTTCAATCACCAAAATTCCTTATATTAAAGGGAATAAAATGGTGAATATTGTCACAACTAAAATGGTCAAACAATACAATTAGTGGCCACATGAATTTAGGCCACAATAAGACATAAAATTTAATTCGTGTATTCATAAAAGCCCATTATTGGAGCCCAAAATAGGATAATAGAAGAACACAATTTTTGGGCTCAAATAATAGTGATTTTCAGCCCAACATAAAGAAAAGGGATGAAGGCCCAATTTAATGGCAAAAATGTATGGGCAAAATAGTCATTTGACTAAATAAAATCCAAAGCCCATATTTTTCCCTTCCTTCATGATGTGGGACATCCAAACAAAGGAAGGAGCAAGGGAATTAAACACTTGGTTCATATTTAACCAAGATGAAGCATTTTAAGCCAAGTAAAAGGATATGTTGAAAAGTCAACAATTATAAGCAAATATTGTAATGTTTGAGGAGGTGAAACTATGATAAATCAAAATGCCATTTGACTCTTCCAATGGCTCATAATTTCATCCAAGCTAAATGGAGAAAGAGGAAAATGAAATATGTATGGTCAAAAACACAAAGATGAAGCAAGGAGAAGTCAACAATTACCATGTGGTAAAATTGCAATAAAATAATATTAAGTGAGGAGGTGGATGAGGATATTTTTAAGGCTTCTTATCCTTCCAAAGGCCATAGCATTTTCGTCCAAACATAAGCCAAGAGAGAGAGTGTGAGTGTTTGAAGAACAAAAGCTTAAGGAAAGAAAACAGAAGAGCAAGTGCACTAAGTAAACTTCTTGGCTAATTTTCTCTTAGTAAATCACCTTTCTAGCTCAAACACTCTTCATAAACATTGTTCCCCTTGATGAGAGCCTTATTTCTATTGTTTTAGAATTTCAAGGAGAGATGATTTGAGCCATATTGTGAGAACAAAAGGTGGAGAATCAAGAAAAGAACTCAAGAAAGAGATAGAGGTGAGTAAGAGCATCATGTTAATGTATATGTTGCCTTGATTGGTTGAGTTTTGGTGCATTGTGTTAGCAGCCCTATATTTCAGTCCTTTAAGGTTTATTAAGGTTCATGATGCCTTCATCTCATATATGTGATTATATGTTATTTTGGAAGCAAATGAACTAGGTTTGATGATTAAGTTGTGGATTGGTTGCTTGTTGTAGAAAACCCTAAAATTTTGATCAGAATAGGGCATTAAGAAGCAATGGGAATTTGATCAATTTGATGATTCCATTGTGTTTAGAATGAAAAATTATGTGTAAAAAGTGTAATATCTCAAATTTTGGGATTAGAGACTTGAGATGAATCAAGTGGACCGCTAAGCCCCAGTTTAGTAAGAGTCCCAGGAATAAGGACTGGCTACCAGTGCATTTTTCCTACATAGCAGTCTAGTTGTGTGACATTTTTGAATAGGCAAATGAGGTCTAATGCCTATGATATTTTCCAGTATGAAAGTAGACTTATCAAACTTTAATTTGATAGGTCATATAGGTCATTTGGAACTGTATATAAAGAGTTGTAAATTTTTGAAGTCAGCCCAGTAAAACTAGTCAGCTTCTGTGACAACATCTAAAAATGGAAATTCTAAGAATTATGAGCTTCCAGTTGGATAAAGGCTTTATTTTTCCTTAAAAATAGACATAATAAGGGTCACATAGCCTTTAAAATCACACCAATTGAATCTTTGTAAATAAAGATATGAATTTTCAAAGTTTGATGAAAATTCTGCTAGCTTTTAGCCAAGGTGCGAAAATGACAAAAATGTATGGGCAAAATATTCATTTAGCTTAATAAAGCCCAAAGTCAATATTTTTCCCTTTTCTTGGTGCATATGACATCCGAAAGAGCAAGCAATGAGGGAATTGGATACGTGGTCCAAATTAAGCAAGAAAGGAGTAATATTGGCCAAGTAAATGAAGATGTTGAAAAGTCAACAATTGTAGGCAAATGTTGTAATATTTAAAGAGGTAAAATTAAGGTAATTCAAGAAGCCAACTTGGTTACTTGAAGGGCCTTTATTTACGTCATTCTTGGGCAAGGAACAAAAGGAATAAATGATTTAATGTAATGGCCAAGTTGAAGGAATATGAATAAGCAAAAAGTTAAAGTTTGAAAAGTCAAAAGTTGAGTTTGTAATAAATGGTCATCTTGCCATTTATTGAGAGGAAATGGATGAAGCAAATTGAAGAAACATATTTGGTTTTTTTAAGCCTTCATCTACATCACTTTTAGCCAAGAGGAAAGAGAAATAATTATGATCAAGTTGGAAAGAGATAAAGCTTAAGATTTTGGCATTTGATAATTGCATTAAAATATTATATCTTTAAGGAGGTGGATGATGATATTTTTCAAGTTTCTCATCCTTTCTCAAAGGCCATAAGTGACATTCAAATTCAAGAGAAGAGAGAGAGAGAGAGAGAGAGAGAGAGCTTCAAACACAAAAACATAAAGAAGAAGCAGAAGGTGTTCAAGAAGCAAAGATCAAGGTAAGTTGCAAGTAAATTCACTTGTCCTTGCCTTCTAACTCATGGAGACTCTCTAAAATCTTCATATCCTTCATGAATATGCCTTGTAGCAAGCAAAATCAAGAGGTTAAAAGGAGGGATCAACCATGGTTAGAGAGAGAAAGTGGAGTAATCACAAGGTAATCTCAAGAACCTTGATTATCTTGTTGATTCTTGATGATTGTTGATGTTGTTGTTGGTTGGGTGGCTTGTTTTTACTTGGTTTTGATTTTAGGAAGACCAAACCCTAAAGGGAGGTGCTGACCAAATTCACTCTAATCATATGTAATTAGTGTTTAAGTGGTTAAATATAGGATTACAAGTGAAAATGAGGTGTTTAAATGATTGAAATCATGAAAATCCTTTTTTTCTCAAAGATGTTCCAGATTTCGTCCATGGCTATTTTCACTTTGTTTGGTCTGGATTTTGGTTAATCAAATGATTCCATTGTGTTTAGAATAAAAAATTGTATAAGTTACATGTTAAGTGTGAAGTGTGAAAAGCATTAGATTGTGAAATGTTAAACTACCCCTAAAACCCTAAGTTTGGGGCTGCCAAGGGTAAATCAGTCTTTTGGTAGTGAATTTGACAATTCTGAGGTCAAAATTGGATTCTACATGCAAAATTATGTAGGAATAGCCTAATTTATAATTTTTGAAAAAGTACAGTTAAACCGGGTACAAAAGACCTTAGACCGAGTCCCTAGGGATATTTTGGTAATTTTATGGTTTTAGACAAAGATAACCAACACAATGAGTTTAGAATGAATTATGAGTAACTAATAACTCATTTACCCTATATTTGGAATTTTAGCATATACCGATAGCGCGAGCCGGATACAGTATTGGACCGACAGTCAGTCAAGGGAAGGGCAATCTAGGTAGCGAACTTGCCTCTCCAGCATGGATTTGATATTTGTGCTTGTGTATTGATTCATGTGATTGCTTTTCTTGATTATGTGAAACATATATGAATGATTTAAGCTCTGTTTTTATTTATGCTATTGCCATGAGTATGTTGTTGGAAACATTGAGCACACCGATATGTCATTGTGTTAGCATGAGTTTATGTAATGTAAGCATATCATGCATTAAGCACTTATCTTGTATACATATTGATACTGTTTGCTATTGAGATTCTCTTGAATCTCACCCTCCCCTAACCAACCATTTAGACAGGTGAACACAGGAGGTGTGTTGGGAACAGAGAAGAAATCTATATGAGATGAATGCGATGGTAGAATAAAGATGGGGATATGTCTATAATACTTGTAATGGGTTTAGACACTTTGGTAGCCTTATGGCTACATTGTCTGTGTGTGTGTGTGTGTGGGCGGGCGCGTGAATGAATAAACTAAGAATGAGCAAAGGAATGATCTCGCTAAATAAATGAGCAACAAATGACTATGATTGAATTAAATAAAGAAGAGAGTTGTAAGTAGGAATGAAGTTATGAACCACTTAATGACGCTTCCGCAAGATTTTGAAAATAATTCTAAAAAACCTATTCAACTACAAGTTCGAGTCATGTCTTGAGATTGGGAATTTAAAACGATTTTACGAAAGTGGTTTGAACTTATTGTGTGCAAGCTAATCCGATCGATTATGAGAATAAGGCGTTACAAAAAGCATGCGGTTGTAATTTTTGGATAATTATACATAATTCTGGAATTTTGGGAAATTGGATGACCTTGCTACCAAATTCTTTTTCCAGAAACATATATGTTTTGACGTGTTTTTTAATGGTCAAACTTGATCCAAACCTTATGATATTTTACAGGATGGAAGTAGACATCCTGGGCTTTAATTTGATAGGTAATAGAAGCCATTTAGACTAGTGG
The DNA here is from genome assembly GCA_963210345.1 of Inga oerstediana. NCBI lineage: Eukaryota > Viridiplantae > Streptophyta > Magnoliopsida > Fabales > Fabaceae > Inga > Inga oerstediana. The sequence continues at coordinate 54,585,994 of OY723407.1, read as the reverse complement.
ATTGAAATATATAAGTTTTCAAAGTTTGACCCTGAATCTGGACAAAATCTTAGACCAGTGTCGCTTTGGTCAAGATTCTGGAATTTTGTGGCTAGAATTGGCTCTGTCTAATATTTTATATTTAAAATAGACTCAAAGATATTTAAGTAGGAATTTGAACCACCCCAATTGGAGTTCTACAGAATTAGTTATGAATTTTCAAATTTTGGTCAAAATACTGGCAGCTTTTAGCTAACATGCGAATTTAAGAAGGAAAGGGCCAAACATAATTCCTTTGAACTCCAAGGGTTAAGTTGATCACTTGGGGCAAGTGTAGCCACACTAGAGGTTCATTGGTCATGGCTCTAATAATGTCATTATTTATCTAGGGCCATGAGGTGATAAAGAAGAAGTAACTTCAATGGTTGGGAAAAGGTATAAGAGGAGGACTCAGAGACAAGAGGTAGTGAACTTACTTAACTTGCATGTATTTGATGTGTTTTCTGCGTATTGATTTGCAATATTTGTAATATCTTGAATTCTAGGACTGGAGACTTTGGAATAAGCCTAAATTAAGCGGGCTGCTAAGCCCCAGTTTAGCAGGTGTCTCGAACTTATTTCCTAACATTTCTTATATATCTGTGAGGTAGTAAACGGAATAAAATAGTGTATTAAAGAGTATGAGAGATTTGGTGAATTAAAGAGTGTGGAAAATTTGTATACAAAAATGGAATTAACTCTTGGGTTTTATAGAAATCCCAATATTGAAGTCCAAAGTAGAGGGATATAAGAAAATAATATTTAGCCAATACTAATGTTCATTTTCGTCATGGGATATTAGAAATTAAAGGTAAACAATGTTTTTTATGAAATCGCCTATGAAGCAGTGAGCTTGTCATGTGATTTTGTATAAACAAATGATGAGAAAAAATTATGAGATTTTACAAGACGAAATTAGACATCCTAAGCTTTAATTTGATAGGTCATATGAATCAATTAGAGCTATATACAAAAAGTTATGATTTTTTTGAAGTTTACCTAGTGAAATTGATTATTTTCTGGAGCAATATGCAAAGATTGAAAATATGGGAATTTTGTGCTTCCATCTAGTAAAAGGATATATTTTTTCTTGAACTAGACTCAATAAGGATTCTATAACCTTTGGAATCACTCCAATTTTATTTTTCTAGAATTAGTTATGATTTTTCAAAGTTTAGGCAGAAAATCTGCCAGAATTTTGTAAAAATCTGAAAAATTGGGAAATTGTTAAATAATTAGATTATTACATAAGCTAATATAATAAATCATCATCCACCTCCTCCATCAGCCCAAAACCTTGGTGTAAGGTTGCAACAAGAGAGAGAAAATGTGAGAAATTGTAGAAAGAGAAAGAGGGAAAAAACTTGCAAAGATAGGTAATTTCTTCGGTAATTCAGTTTCTAATGTGTATAACTCCATTCCTAAGCTACTCTTCTATGTAACTTAAGGTTTAGAATCTCCATTTCTTTTATTGAAGAGAGCTAGGGTTTAGGCACTTTGACTATTCTGGCTGCTATGGACAATTTAATCGATGAAATTTCACCGGATTGTCCTTTATTTTAAATTTTGGAAATGTGTATGCCTAGGGGTTATGCTGTCAAAATTGGGTCCAAATAGTAGTTTTAACCTAATGTAATAGTTAATAAAGTAGTTAGTGTTAGAGCAAGCGTTTTACCCAAGAGGGGGATGAATTAGGTGATACTAAAAATTTCGTTGCAAATATAAAACTTGACGGTGAATATAAAGCAGTAACGAGTAAGGAGAAATATCACCGAAGTGTACACCGGGAGTTATACTGGTTCGGCCACAACCACTTTGACCTACGTCTAGTCCTCAGAGCTTCTCTGAGAGTTTCACTATAACTTCCAAGATTCAGTGGGTTCTTGGCACTTCAGTACAAGCAAGTTCCTTTGCCTGGACACTCGCTCCCCCTTACAAGTTGTAATCCAATCCCAACTCAAAGTTCTACAACTTAAGTTACCTCAATAACAAATATTGAGTTTGAATGAAATATCTCTCTCACAGAGTGAATAAGAATCACTGAAGTACAGAATTACAAATATGTGTAAAACAGAGTAGTGAACTTGATAATACGTTCGTGTATGTGTACTTGTTGTTCTTCTCTGTTTGGATGTTCCCATATATATAGATGTGTTGGTAATGATTGTTGGAACATTTTTCCTCATGTCGGTTAGAGTGTGCCAGCCACAGTTGACTTTTCCAGTATTTGAAAAATATCCGTTTGCATTTGACTTTCCTTATTTGGTAAGATCTCTTCATTGTTTATCTGTGGATATACTAAGGATACTAATACAATGAAAGTTTAATCACATAGGAAACAAATCAATAAACGTTGGAATGATTTCTGAATTTATGGACTTACATACTCAAGTAGTTACTCGAGTATTCATTAAGTTTACTCGAGTACTTACTCGAGTATCATCGTGAGAGTAATGAAAAACTGCAAGTTAATAAATGAACATTACATTACTCGGGTAGTGCATAGAGTAAACAAAATTTCAAACCTTTGGAAATACTTGTTTACTCGGGTAGTTACTCGGATATGGTACACTTTACTTTATAAGTTACTCGGGTAGCAACTTGAGTAAACTCTCAAATAAACTTTAGGTTACTCGATGCTTCACTCCAGTAATGTTGGCAGGATTTCAGGGCCGAGAGCACTTCAAGTTTGATTACCTTGTTACTCGAGTACTTACTCGAGTAAACATAAATTTTCTGCATAGCTTACTCGGGTAGGGACTTGAAGTTCTCTTCTAAAGAACTTTGCATACTCGGGTAGGAACTTGAAGTTCTCTTCTAAATAACTCTGCATACTTGATTATTGCCTTGAGTGAAGTGTGAGAAAAGCATTTCATGTTATTCGAGTATTACCTTCAAGTTTTGCTTACCACAGTGAGTTACTCGAGTAGCTCCTCGAGTAACATTGGCAGGATTGAAAATGCCTAGAGCAACATATTTCTTGAAACAGAGGACTCGAGTACATACTCGAGTATCATTGGCAGGCCGAGAGCAACTAAAAGTCTTTTAGCTGGTTACTCGAGTACACACTCGAGTAAGGTTTGCAGGCCGAGAGCAACTGCAAGTGATTTACCTGATTACTCGAGTAGCCACTCGAGTAACGTTGGTAGGCCGAGAGTAACTTGAAATCTTATACCTTATTACTCGAGTGCTTACTCGAGTAGCGTTGGCAGGTTACTTGAAGGTTGACTCTAATTACTTCAAGTTTCTGTCTCATTACTCGAGTACATACTCGAGTAACCCTTTAGAAAACTTGCGAGTGATGAAGTTTCTCAGCTTTTTCTCTTGGCCTTTCTTCATTACTCCAATGCTTACTTCAAGTGATGATTTGCTCTGTTATTACTTTGTTCAAACTTATCTGTTTATCAAATCTTTTTCATACCATTCTTTGTTATCATCAAAACAAGTGAGATCTAACAGTTAGAAGTAAAAAGAAACACGTCTGCGGAGCTGAAACCGAAAAACCCCAATTTTTCCTAGGGAACTGAGAATTTTGGCCAAGGCTAGTTTGGAGGGGTTAGAGTTGAATTTTCATAAAATTAATGGTTTTTTTGTGTTCAAGAGGAAAAATTAGGTGGGGTTACATTTGGTCACTTTTTCGGAATAGCCCAAAAAAGCATAATTACAAAAACGCCCTTGAAACCCTTAAAGTGGGGCTGCCAAGGGTAATTTTGTAATTCGATATTGAATTTGATAGTTCTGAGTCCAGAAATGGATTCTTTGGGAAAAAATATGTCAAAATAACCCATATCAAAATTTTGAAAAAAGTATAGTCGGACTGGGTACGGCCGGGCCGGCCCGGCAAGTCCCTGGGGTTATTTTAGTAATTTTTTTAATATAGACTCATATAACCCCCAGAAACACTATGAAAGTGTCTAAACGGTACATTTGGCATTATAGGATCGAATATGGAGCCTGAGTTGTTTGCACTTAGATCTAGGAACTATTTTTGTTTAGCAAACGGGACACAAGGTAGGGGACTTACCTTATTTACATGTATTTGATATCTCTGCTTGTGTAGTGATGTATCTGATTGCTTTACTCAATTGTGTAAAGCATATTTGAATAAATGAAGCTCTATTTGTGTTTTCGATGTGGCCATAGTATTGTTACATGAAAATTAAGCATGCAGAAATGTCATTATGGGGCATACTTCTAGTTGAAGCTAACATGTCATACACATAACGTCTATCATGCATGCATTATGGTATCTATTTCCTACTGAGATTTTCTCGAATCTCACCCTCCCCTACCAACAATTTAGACAGGAAGAGATAGAAAATATGCTGAGAACAAGGAAGAAAACCGTATGAGGAGATTGCAATGGTGGAACGAAGACGAGAAAATGTCTCCGTTTCACTGGGATGGGTTTAGATACCCTAGAGCCCTGTGCGGCTACAAGGTTTGTAAATATTATATGCGAACCCCTATGGGGAATTTCTGTAATCATGCTCATATTATCAGTATGTTTATGCTATTCCCATGTTGCCTACCGAACCACACATTAATATTTTGCTAAAAGTTAAAATAAGGTAAGGATGTGATATTTTGGTATCAAAGCAAGGATTCTGGCCACAGAATTGTTTTCTTAGAGTAAATACGGTGGTTCTGGCAACAGGATAGTATACTGATATGCTTGATTATACAATGATAGGAATAGCAAAGTGAATTACTTTGGCTAGTTCACAAGTTCCTGAAAGGAACAAACAAGCCCTTAAGAAACAGTGGAATACTTGGAAGGTAGTGCATGTTACCATACTAGAGAGAGGATGGTACAAGGATGACGCGAAAGTCGAGGAAGAAGGCCTAAGTAAGGCCAAAGTGTGAAGCCTCATTCTAAAACAAAATCAACTTATGGCTAATCAGCATCCAGCCATAATTACGGGTAGTTAAGTGATAGGAAGATAAGCCACAAACAGACAAGACAGAGATAGATCCGGGTTTTGTTACTGATTCTGGAGTTGGAGCAGTATATGTGATGTGTGGTTTACAACCGGATCGAGGATTATGGGAGGATGTCTGGAGCATATACCTGTAACATGTCCGTGAGTACGACACCCCAGTGGCCCAGTATACAGCATACATGGATAAACTGACCCCAGTGGCCGGTGGTCAGGGATAAGTTAATTCAAGGATTCCAGACATAGGGATCCATATAACACTGCACTTCTTTCCAGATATAGTGTTCTAGCCCAGAAGAAGAATGGGATTACAAAATGGAGTCAGACAGACAACTTTGCAGACATTAGGGAACATATTATGGTACGTATTTAGGTACTTGTACTGGAACTGATATGAAGTCCACAAATAGTGTTTAGTTGACTGACGACAATTGGCATGACTCTTGAGATAAGGGCAATCTCAGGGTACCGGTGAATGGGAATAGATACAGCCAGTATCTAAGTTTTGGCACGGGTACACAAAAGTTAAGCATGCTCAACCTAGGGAAATCTTAAGAGGGGTGACCCCCTGGGAAGTTAAATGTACATGTTGTGATATGTCATGTAATAGGAGTAAGCATATGTTATACAGTAGTTCAGAGGACTGTATGTTGTTACAGGTCTTCCTTAGCCACTGCAAACATCTATTATACGTGATTTCAGGAGAATCTGTGTAACCAATACTTGTAAAATGATAGAAATGCCCTTGTGATATATGATATTTACCTCTTTCTTGCTTCAGCAAACATTGGGCAAGATAATAGAATAGTAAACAATGATCAATGATCATTAGGAAGGCTATCCAGGAAAGGCTATTGTAGTAATTATAATCTCTCGTACGCTATGTGATGGTTAATATGATGTCTGTTCTGTATTCTATGATATGGACACGTGCCTAGGGCATATTACCTAGCTATAGTCTAGGACTTACACAAACATTACCTGGTTGTGGTTAGGTGCCCAGTCGAGATACACGAATATTATCTAGTTGTGGTGTGGGAAGTGTATATGTATCATTCGGCCTAGTAAAGACCCAGCTATGATACATAATTTACCTAGATGTGGTCTGGGACCTAGCTGAGGTACACTGGTTTACCTAGCTGTAGTCGGTGACTCGGCTGAGGTACACGTAGAGGTTTCAATTAGATGGTTGGCCCTAAAATTTATGTACACACATGGATTGATGTTTTAACTAGGTGTTTAGCCCTAAACTTTGTGTACGCACACGGATTGATGTGAATTTTCATTTTACACTATACGGTACATGGAATATTTATCTATCATATTTTCTATAGATGATTGTAGGTTGCTACAGAGGCCAAGTGGGATCTAACGGAGGTAGTAAGACAAGGTTGGGTAGATAGTGTAGCCTCACTTATATTGTATTTAATAGTGTGAAGCATCAGAGTGGGCAGCAAAAGTGTGGTGAATCTAGGTGCAATTTTGAAATTTATGGGAGAGGTTGATGTTCGTACTAGTTTGATCATCCTAAAACATAATATGGCCTTGATGGTCAATAGTGTTATAGTATATGTAATGAACAGTATTACACCCTTCATATAATATTACATCCAGAGTGGTGTACAGTATTACATCAAGTGTGGTGTATAGTATTAAACCCTGCGTGGTGTACAGTGTTGGAAATTGTACCCAAAGGGCCAATCATTATACTTTGAACATTATTAATTTAATGAAATTTCTCCATTCTGTTATCATATTATTTGCATGTTAACTGTGATAAATGTATCCTTTGATAAATCATAAAGATTATCCTAAAATGTCCCTGGTTGGTCATCTATACGGGAGCAAAGATGAAATAAGACCAATATGACTTTGATAAGATATGGAGATACGAATCAAAGTCTTAGGCACTTGTAAGAGTACAAGGTACTGGACCGACCCACTATGAGAAAGCTACATGGATCAAGTCATAAACTTTTCTCATGTATAACCACGTCACAATGCCCTTAGACCTGAGGTTATCATGGATTCCTACATGAGAGTTGATAAGTTTTGAACTAGTCAGAAGACACTTTTGACCGGGTGATGATAAAGGCTATGATCAGGCTTGATGGTTTTTCATGCAGAGGAATATAAATGATCAAGATGGAATTTGTCCCTCATATTAGTAAAGAGTATTACTAGGCCCCTCGATGAGTAAGTCTAAGAAATGTATGGTCATACTACGATGGAAAGGAGTTTCCATTTCTATTGTCAGGTTACTTAGGAATCGAGAAAGTAATGGTCAGGAATAAGAGGATGACATTATCCATACCTTATCCTTGACCGATATATCGTGTGACAAAAGGGACGTGACATGGTTGTATAACAGGTTGCATCGTGTTAATTATCCTCATATGAATTGGGCAGTTGTAATGTCTTGCTAGAGGCTGCTTGCGACTTATGGGTTAGTACAGTTATTGGTCCACTGCCAACTTCATATGGGCTAACATGGTCGCACACAAGAATGGCCCAACACGAGATAATGTTTAATTTAGGGTGAACGAATTATATATATATATAATATAAAATTCGTTAAAAATATTATAGAGATATATATTTTCAAAATACATATCTTATATGTGTGTGTGTGTTATATGATATTATTATATTGTGTTAGTTTTAAATTTAATCTATTAAGATATATTAAATTTAATAAATAACATGATAGAGATATAGTATCTCAGGTTTAATTTATAAAGATAACTTAAATCTAATGGCTCTTTATTTGGATTAAATAAATAGGTTAAATTAAAACTGTTGGACAAATTTAATTTAAACTAAATTTATTTAATTAGCTCATCAAGATAATTAATTGTTAATTAATTTCAAAATTAATGAAGATTAATTTTGAAATTCGAATATAGCCCTCATAAGTTATAAACTTGATATAGCAGATATACTCATACACGCATAAGAAATCAGAGCCGCAAGGGAAACCCTATGAGACATTGGAGGCGCTAGCATGTAGTCCATATTGAAGAGCATTCATGTGGATACTGGTAGAGGGAACGAACTTGACGCGTTGGCTCTTAGAGATAGAAAACCCTGAATTGAAAAAGGTATGAATCCTTCTAACTCGGTTTTAACGTCGTTGATAAATCCTTAATTAGGATCGGAGAAATTTTTTTTTAAAATTCTTCTGCTATGCCTGCGATCCTAACATACAGTGCAATGACCTGTATGGTCAACAGTCATACAACCTATATGGTATGTGGTGACACATGTAAACAGAAATTGGGATCAGCCCTAGTGTAGTAGGGTAGAATAGTGGCGAATACCTCTCAACAGCACCAATGTTAACAATCCCATATCCACAGTCGACCTTTATGGTCTACACAAATGCAAGTAGACATGGATTAGGATGTGTTCTGATGCAACATGGTCAAGTAGAGGCATATGCATCTCAACAGCCGTAGCTTCACAGAATCACTTACCCATTCATGTTACAGTGCACACAGTATGATTAGTAGGGGTTAAATAGTGATTTGATCATGAATAGTACACACAGTATGGCCAAGAAGGGTCAAATAGTCATTTGGTCGTTTGTTCCTGAACACATAACAGGAAGGCATAAATACAAATAGATATATTGCTGGAACATCCCTATGTACATGTTTGTACAGGGCAATAACACTGGGATACTCTGCTTTGTGCGAGTAGAATGACATAAACTGCAAGGCTAAATACACTGGGTAATGTCCCAATAAGGTAATAAGGCCTTAAATAATAAACTGAGTGTCCTGATAGACAATCAATACAGTAATAGGTTGAATGGCCTATAAGCACAAAATAGAGAACAAAGGCAGTAAGACCCAATATGTATGCTTGCATGGGGTAATGACTCTAGGCAGTAAGACCGACAAATATTTTATGCAGTCATAAATCATGTGGCCTATGTATACAAAACAAGCAGCATATGTGAATAGTAACAGGTTAAATGTGTGGAGGCTAATAGGCATTTCACACACATACATGGGAAACATAAAAAGATGCGACTAATCAATCTATGATTGAGAGGCTCATACCTTGACATGGCTAGGCAGGTTGCGCCACATTGGTTACTTGCAGTTGAGAGGCTGGGTGTAAAACATGTGAGCTGAGGCAGTGAGGCCTAATGAATCAAGCGCTATGGGAATAGACCAATTGGTCCTGTATTTGATTACACGCTACATACTATGTACTAAATGAATAATAAATGTTGAATAATATCTGAGAACTTTGATGAGAAAATGATGATTGTGTTGCATGATCGATGAGCTTGCATACGAAAGAGATAGATTGAATATGATCATTATGTTGCACGGCTTGTGAGCTTGCACATGATAAAGGGATGGATTAAGTGATAAAAAGGGATCCCCAAATAGTAAGCATTCAAATTTTGAGGATGAAATTTATTGAACCGGGGGGGAGAAATGTAATATCCTGAATTTTAGGACTGGAGGCTTTGGAATAAGCCTAAATTAAGTGAACTTATAAGACCCAATTTAGCAGGTGTCCCAAACTTATTCCCTAACATTTATTATATCTGTGAGGTATTAAAGGGAATAAAATGGTGAATTAAAGAGTATGGGAGATTTGGTGAATTAAAGAGTATGGGACATTTGTATACAAAAATGGAATTAACTCTTGGATTTTATAGAAAGCCCAATATTGAGGTTCAAAGTAGAGGAATATAAGAAAATAATATTTGGCCAATACTAATGTTCATTTTGGTCATAGGATATTAGAAATTAAAGGTAAACAATGTTTTCAGTGAAATCGCATATGAAACAGTGATCTTGTCATGTGATTATTGTAGGGAATTCTTGTAATCAAGCAATTATTATCAGTATTTTCATGTTATTCCTATGTGCCCACCGAACTGCGCGCAAACACTCTGAAAAATGTGGAAATAAGATAAGGGAGTGACATAGAGGGCTTGGTATTGCTTTGTGTTGGACTCTCCTTCTCTGTCATCACTATTTTGCTCTTGCAGTCGGTAAAAATCATTGCCTTTCACAAACCCTTGATAGATGTTTTGCTGTCGCATTTTGTTAGTGTTCTCTTTCATTGTCTTTGCTTGTATAGAAGCTTTAATCGCTATGTTTCATAAACCCTCGATACTCCTTTTCCTTCTTTGTCGAAACCCAGATTGAAATTTCAATTTTTTTCCTTACATCTTGATCAATATTCTCTCTTTTTTGTTGTGAAAAATATTTTCAATTTACATGAAAGTTTACATTTTTTTTATTGGCTATATATTCTTTGTGGTTATTGTAGTTATAGAAACACATATGCTTGCTCCTTTTCTTTCTTTTCAGAAACAATAATGCTTACACCTTTTCATTCTTACGCCTTTTATCCTCTTTGCCATGTACACACACCTTGGCTCCTTTGACCACCACATATATCATATGGTTGAACCTGTAATAGAAATGGCCATACAAGGTGTGTGTGTGTGTGTGTATTGCAAAGAGGCTAAATAGATGTACAAGATGTGCTTGATCGATATTCTCTCTAGTTGGTTGTGAAAAGTTTTTGCAGTTTTACATTTTAGACCGGTTATAAGAAATAACCGATCTAAAATGTTTTATGTTTTAGACCTGTTATTAGTGACAACCGGTCTAAAAAGTTTCAAAATTTTTTAATTCTAATTATTTTTATCTTTTTAGACCGGTTGTTTGGATAATCGGCCTAAATAATATCTTTTAGACCACATATTTTAGGAATCGGTCTCAAAAGTTCTTTATAATTATAAAACTGCCACCGGTCATACATTTTAGACTTTATCCACAATAACCGATCTAAATATTACAGTCTAAAAGGGCTATTTTGTACTAGTGAAAACTTCATTATTAAAATTGCCCCTCAGCTCAAAAAGTAATTTTGATACCAACCATCCAAAAAATTGTTACTTTTATCAATATGGCTTTCTACTCAAAACCTATTCTTTAAATATATGGACTTCTTCAAATTTTATGCTACTCCTGTCGGAGGTAGTATAATTATTACTTGCTCTATATCTAATCATGAGCTTCAAATAACTTATCAAGAAAATATTCTAACTGGTTCACAATATAAATCACTTTAATTAATTCATCAAAACTAAGAAATGGTTGTTAACTCATTAAATTTGTCTTAAATTCAAAAAAAAAAATTCCAACCTTACCTATATGAAATGAGGTTTTTAAGGAGAGAGAGAAATACAATGAGTTATGTTTAAACATTAACTACATAGATAAAATTGATAAATTAGTATTAATTACTCTTAAAGTGACTTATATTATGGACCAAGTCATTCTTCTAGAAGCAAATTACATTGTGGACCAAAGGGAGTAGTTAAAATTAGGGAAGAACAATAAATATGTATTTTTTTCCAACTATGCCTTTATTTTTAAGAAGGATAATTGCAAGAGACAAAAAATGCACAAATATAATAAATGAGTAAATTTGAAAAAAGTGTAAATATTTTGGCAAACCTAAAATAAAATTTATATTTTAGGACACAATCATTCACAAATTTAAAGCTTATATTTTGGGAGGGAGGGGGCACTTGTTTTCATTAATACCTTTGTTAAATTGAGAGAATTAAATATAGTTAATTGAAATTTAAAATAGTGTGGCATTATATGAAGGGAAAATTATATTTGAAAAAGAAAAATAATTCTTACATAGTGCATAAATTTTTCTTTCTCCCTGTAATGTTTTCTGACAAGTAAATAAAGACCGGAGAAGTACCACTCTGTTAAAAAGAAATCCTTTTGTTGAAATTTTAAGCAAAATCATTTTACAATAAAATACATTTTAGAATGAAAAGACCATGCAATAACAAAAGAAAAAACAGTACAGTTTGGTTCCTAACGTTCAAGTTGTAGATATTAATTTAGATAGTTACAATTTACAAATTAAATTAAATCACCAAGAGCAATCTATGGCATTATATTGATACTTGCCTTATATTTAATACTCTCATAATTACAATTTACCAAAACCACTCTTACTAAATTGCTCTCACCAAGTTCCCAGCAATGAAAACTCTGAAGTCCAAAATTTGTTTCCATAAATATAAATTCAGTTACCTTTTTAAATTGCTATTTTTGATTCCTGATTTGACTTTTGAGTATTTTCCATTTTCTCTGCATCATTACAAGGTACCACAAAAGCACACACATAATATAACGGAAAGAAATATTAACAAATCAAAGCAATTGACCAAAAAAATACAAACAAAAGAAAAACAAGCCCACTATTTGATCCTCTAAAATCTTCCACATACACAAACCCACTTGAGATATTCAACGATCTGTGTATGTAACCCTAGAGAGCATAAGTTTTTGGAGACAAGAAGCTATAGACATTGATCCTAACACATTCAAGAGGACACCAGATGTAACACCTCAAATTTTAAATTCATAAAAAATATATTGTAATTAATTGAGAAATTCAATAAAATGGTGAATATTCATGAAATTTGGATCTTATGAATTTTGAAATATTCATATTCATGAGGAAATAAGCAAATTAATTCAAGAAAGGAATTAAATTATAAAGGTGATAACAAAATCAAAATTTTGCCAATTTAGCCCAAGATTAATTATTTTCCAATTAATTGAAGTTAATTTCAATTAATCAAGGAAGATAAAGGAAAATGTATAATTAGATTATTCTTAATGGAATAAATTAAGAATTGTGAAATTAGAGGGAATTATACATAATTCATTTAATTGAATTATGGAATTATTGAAACACATTTTATTTTCCCTTTTGTTCTATAATTTCTCCTAGCATGTGAATCATGGAGGGATAAAATGACATTTGAGATTACATATGCCAAGTGTTATGATCATATGAGGAAGGGACTAAATCATAATTTATTCTAAGAGCACATGTCAAATTGCTACATGAATATGGTAATGATGACAATGGTAGAGTGTACACTATATAGAAGTATGCTAGAATGCATTATGGGAATGAGATAGAGTAAACACAATCCACCACTTGAGTGCATAAGTTGAGTACAAGTTTTGAACTAGTTGGAAGAGAACTCATATGGTTAGGAAGATAAGAGGGGAGCACTTTTTTTTTATGCTAACCAAGGGAGAAAAGTGGTTCAATGCTAAGGGAAGCCAAATGGAGTAATTATGTCATAAAATGGAGTAAGCATGGTGGAGATATGGTTGGAGACAAGTGTCACCATAACACCCCTTGATGAAATCAATGGTGTGGGATGAAGGGAGCAATTTTTATGAAGCCTTTTCCTTTCCTTTCCCATGCATATTTAGGCCAAGCAAGAAGAGAGAGAGAAAGCTTTGAAGAGATCTTGAGAATTAGAAAGAAAGAGGAAGAAGATTAAGGTAAGTGTTGTCTCTTAGAGCCTATTCTTGTAAGCATGCATGAAAAACCTTTCTCTAAACCTTGTTCCTTCATGAATACATGATCTTCAAGACTCATTATTGGCTCAAAGAGAAGAGAGAGGAGACATATAGAGTGAGAGGAATCAAGAAGCCTAAGAGTTAACTGCACCAAACTCAAATCTATACTTGTGTGAACTTGATTTTGAAGTTTGTTGTTAGTTTAATTTGGTGATTTTGGTTAAGTTGTAAATTTGCAAAAGCCCTAATCCTAAGGGGTTATGCTGCCTAAATTTCTTTGAATCATGGTTAAGAAGTGTTTAAATGAGTTAATAAAGGATTAGAAGTGGAAAGTACAAGTTTTGGAAGCTAAAATACAAAAGGACAATTTTTCCATTTTCTTACCAATATTTTGGCCAGCACTGTTCTAAGGGTTAGGAGCTAGATTTTCATGAAATAAATGGTTCCATTGGATTCGGTGGGTAAAAATAGATGGGGTTACAATTGGTCACTTTTTGCGAAAAGGCCGAAAAAGCGTAATTACGAAAACGCCCCTAAAATCCCTAAATCAGGGCTGTCAAGGATATTTTCATAATTTGATAGTGAATTTGGTAATTTTGAGCCTGAAAATGGATTCCTTGGGCGAAAATATGTCAGGATAGCCCTAGTCAAAATTTTTTGAAAACGTGCCGTCGGGCTGGGTACGGCAGAGCCGGGCCAGGATCCCAGGGCATTTTGATAAAATTTCACCATAGACTAGTATAACCACAAGAAACATTATAGAAGAGTCTAAAATGATACTTGGATAGGTTATGACCTATTTTCACACTTTATATGTCGATCGTATGTCTCTATGAGGATTCTTCAGAATCTCACCCTTTTTTAAAAAATAAATATCTCAGCGAGTGCTAGTGGAATGAAAAGTAAAGGTGCAGACATAGAAAAGTGATTGACACGTGTCACGAAGCAAGGTCAAAGTCGGTGATTATAATTAGTTTATGATTAAGACCTTTTTGGGATATCCTGTAAATATTATAATTTTCGCTGTATTTCTGTATTTGTGTCGACGAACGACTTTGGGTTTTAAACGAATACTTTTACCAGTATAATTGTACTTTTCTGTATGTCCATAAAATTTCGTCTTTATTACTCTTTGATTATCAAAATGGAAACGGGTGTTGACAGTTTTAGTATCCAAGCTTAATAAGCGATTCTAGTATTATCAAAAATGTATATTGATAAGATTTTGTTTACATGGCAACAAGACATCATGGACGGTCCGAGTGAGCCAATGATCGTGACCAGCAACAACAGTGAGTTGTCCGGGGATGAGCCAACGGTGAACCAGCGTGTTCCGTAAAAGGACCGATGATCGATTACTTCGGATATGGCGGTACGCGTATGCGCTACACAGCATGGAAGAGCGTGCCGAGACTTCCTGTATACGGTCTAGAGTAGAGGCCAGCATCACCAAGATTGACAGAGGTAGGTGAGTCAGGACAGCCGCTAGTATATGAGTCAGAGGAGGACCCTGTAAAGGCTGATTCGAGTGACGGTTCCTCGAGGGTAGGGCTGGTATATGTACCATACGACTTGCAGCCGGATGAGGAGCTTGCTGATTATCTATGGATCAATCTGAGGCATGCAAGATGGGTGAACTCTAACCCAGATGATTATTATCTGATATACTTGGATTCAGTCGAGACACATTGTATTGCCGACAACGTCTTTTGGATATAAACCTACCAGATCTGACCTGGATTCTCACTACCATGATCTTCTTTCTGGATATCATTTTTTGGAACCGGAAGAAGATTAGCATCATCGAGCAGGGTCCCAACAGTGACTTTCCAGAATTTCTGAACCATATATATAAGTACATGAGGGAGTACCTGTACGACGAGGAGTGATATGGGCCCAGACCCATATTTTGTGTGACCATAAGGTATCGGCACATATTTTGAGGTAGGGGAAGTCATAGGATACCAGCGGACAGAAGAAATTTTAGTTATAAGATGTATTTTAGGAGGGTACCAGGATAGTTAAGCATGCTCGATCCGGGGTAGTCTAGGATAGGTGACCCCTGGGAAGTGGCATGAACTTATTATTTTGATTATGTAAAAGACTAATATGTCATGAACAGTAGTATGTAGAATGTATGTTGTTTCTATTTCTTTGAAACTACTGGAAATAGTTGTGATATACTATGTATGACATATCTATGTACCCTGAATTTTATGAAATAACAAAAAAAATTGCCCTTACTCTTGTATAAAAAATTTACTCTTCTCTAATTTCATGTATAGTGAATTATGGAAATAGTACAACCAGGAGAAGGTGAGAGAGGCCGCAGTAGAGGCCGAGGCCGAGGGCGTGGTAGACATGGTAACAACAGGGTGAACCAAGGCCTGACCTTATCCAGCAGCAAATACTGGATATACTGGAACAATAACAACAGACAATAAATGAAATAAGAACTGACCTTCAGGGAGTACAGCAAAGGCAGGATCACCTGGAGAACAGCATGGATGAGTTCATATGGGGGAATTATGAAGAAATACATGGGGAACAACAACTAGAGGATTTGCCACTAAAGCCTGAGGTGGATATCCAAGTTTGGCTGAGCAGATTTAGTAAACAGCAGCCGCCCATGTTCAGAGGGAAGTTCGATCCTCAGATAGCAAAAATCTGGTTGGCTCATTTGGACAAGATATTTGATATACTGTAATGTCCAGATGAGGCGAAGGCCCGATTGGCCATATACAAGCTAGAAGGTGATGTTGATAGCTAGTGGAAAGGCATGGATTTCATCCTAAAGGGGAAGAATGTTCCTATCATAGAGGAATTATTCCAAGAAAAGTTCAATGAGAAATATTTTCCCCCAACCATCAGAAGGGAAAAGGAGAAAGAGTTCCTTTGCATCAAACAGTAAGACCGAGAGAGCTTCAATTATTACTTAGCCTGGTACATTCGATTGTCGCGATACTCCTCATACCACAAGCTAAATAATAATGAAGAGTGGAACGCGGACATAATGATTGAAGGGTTGAGACCCAAGTTTAAAGAGAGGTTGATTTCTCAACATTTCATCGAATTCAGCAAAGTAGCATAAGAGTGCAGATATATTCAGAAGCGCATGTCAAATTGGGCAACACAAACTACGAATCGCAGTGGTTCTGAAATTGGTAACTCAACATAAAAGAGGAAAGAGCAGGGTGGATCTTTCGGGCGAGCTATGAAGAGGCCGAATCAGACGAGAGGCCGTGGAGGCCAAGGATCCTCAGGAAGTCAAATATGTTAGTTTTGTTGTAAACTATTCCATCCTGGCAAAGCTTGTAACGATGCACCACTACCACCGAAAGCTGATCCCAGCAAATCATTGACATGTTATAATTGCAGAAGGATGGGACACACATCCAAGGATTGCCCGTAGAAGCAGCAATCAGCTGAGATGAGACCCATAGTTTCAAGTAGGGTCTATACACTGACACAGGAAGAAACCAAGAAATCTACGGAACTGATTCAAGGTACAATTTCTCTAAACGGCAATTTAGTGCATGTCATATATGATTCTGGTGTAAGCCATTCATTCATTGCATACGATTGTGTTTACATGTGCATAAATCCCCATATGATTTGGTTATATCTACGCCTATGGTTACTCGAATTGTGATGGCCGACGTTTGCCTAAATTGTGTGGTAAATGCTGAGGGGCGCGAATCAACCGTAAATTTGATATGTTTACCACTACAAAGGTTGGAAGTAATTTTGGGGATTGACTGGTTGACAACAAACAGTGTGTTGTTGGATTGTAAATAAAAGAGAGTCCTATATCTAAATCCACAACCACGAGCGGACACAGAAATTACTCTTAACCTTCTTTCCGTAGCTAAGGTTGAGAGATATCTACAGAAAGGTTGTTAGGGGTACATGATATTCTGCTCTATGCAATCAGAGGTTGGTGTAACCTTGAAAAGTATCCCTGTAGCAAATGAGTTCCCTGACATTTTTTCATAGGATGTCGGTGGATCACCTCCAGATAGGGAAGTGGAGTTCTCGATTGATTTAAGGCCTGGAGCAGGTCCAATTTCTAAAACCCTATACCGTATAGCTCCAAGCTAGATGGTAGAGATAAAGAAGCAAATTGAGGAACTACTTGAGAAAGGGTTCATACGACCTAGTGTATCACCCTGGGGTGCTCTAGTACTCTTCGTAAAGAAGAAAAACGGAAGCCTACGTCTCTATATCGATTACCGAGAGCTGAATAAGGTGACCGTTAATAACAAGTATCAATTCCCTAGAATTCATGATTTGATCGATCAGTTGTCTGGTTCCTGTGTATTCTCGAAGATCGACTTACGATCAAGATACCATTAGTTGAAACTCAAAGTAGAGGATGTATCGAAGACTGATTTCAGGACCAGATATGGGCATTACGAGTTTCTATTGATGCCATTCAGGCTTACCAAAGCACCTGTTATGTTCATGGACTACACGAATTGAATCTTCTGTCCGTACTTAGACTAGTTTGTTGTAGTCTTTGGGTGTGTTTGTTTTGGTGATTGGATAAGTAACTTATTTTTACTTAAACTTATGAAATCTTGAGATTGGAAAAAAGTTAGATTGGGTAAAATGATGAGTGTTTGGATTAGCGATAGGATAAGTAACTTAAAGTAACTTATGTAAAAGTAAATGATGTTTGGTTTGACTTTTGCATAAGTGACTTTTATATTAATTAAGAGAAAAAAATTGAAAATATTATGAAAAATGAAAAAATGAAGGGATAATTGTGAAAAAAGCCCTCATTGGCAACTTAATTGTCAAATGGGACTTGGGAAGATGT
This sequence comes from Inga oerstediana, assembly GCA_963210345.1. Classification (NCBI taxonomy): domain Eukaryota; kingdom Viridiplantae; phylum Streptophyta; class Magnoliopsida; order Fabales; family Fabaceae; genus Inga; species Inga oerstediana. The sequence continues at coordinate 54,567,821 of OY723407.1, read as the reverse complement.
ATACACACGAAGGGATATTTGCACAATTTTCTCAAAAATTAAATTTGAAAATTTGGCAATGGTACAATTTTAAATAAAATTATATCAAACTCTAATTTAAATTGGTACACTCCAAAAGTCTTTTCTATTGTGCACCTCAAATTTAAATTTTATAAATTATATCAAACTCTAATTTAAATATTAAATCCTAACTCATATTTTCACATAACTCAAAATCTAACAAAATAAACTGATTAAAACCTCAATAATACCTCAAATAATCCAAATGAATTATTTAAACTAAATTTAATGGGTAAAAACACTATATAGAAATTAATTTATGACATGTTTATAAAAAAATTAATTATAAAATCATAAATCAACTAAATAATAAATCTAAACTGATTAAAATTAATTATTAATTATTCTCTACATTTCTACAGTCATATATTAACAAAACTCAAAACTTGCCTAAACTCTTATCCCAAAGTATTATCTAATTAGCAGAATATTACTATCTAAAGAAATAGAAAATTATTTAGAACATTTTACATAAAAGAAGTTTTGTGATTAGAAGTGATTTTGAGTACCTCATTGATCTCCAAAAATATGAAAATACTCATATCAATATATTTTTATACACACACAGGCACATAATCTCCAATAAACTTTATTTTGAGGCTTATGATTTTTTTCACCTTAAATCCAATCGCTGAAACAAACACTCATATGGATCCAGATCACTATTCAATCTCGCATTTGTCACTGTTTAAATCCGATTACTGCCTCCAAACATTAAAACAAACACACACTTTATCGATGATATACTGGTGTACTCACGAAGTAAAGCCGAACACGAACAGCATCTGAGAACTGTGTTGAACGTATTACGAGATAGGCAACTCTGCCAAGCTGAGCAAGTGTGAATTCTGGCTTTCAGAGGTAAAGTTTCTGGGCCACGTTGTCTTATAGCAAGGGGTCTCTGTTGATCCTAGTAAGGTGGAAGCAATACTGAACTGGAAAAGACTAGAAACTGTATTCAAAGTACGCAGTTTTCTGGGTCTAGCTGGTTATTATTGAAGATTTATACAGAATTTCTCCAGAATCGCATTACCGATGATGAATTTAACGCGGAAAGCTCAACATTTTATGTGGGATGAAAATAATGAAAGAGGCTTCATAGAGTTAAAGCAGAGGTTAACGACAGCACCAATGTTAACGATCCTAAATCTGTCATTTTCGTATGTTGTTTATACAGATGCCAGTGGGCATGGATTGGGATGCGTATTAATACAGTATAGCCGTGTGGTAGCCTATGCATCTCGACAATTAAAACCTCATGAATTGAATTATCCCACCCATGATCTTGAGTTAGCGGTAATTGTATTCGCTTTAAACATATAGAGACACTATCTTTATGGTGAGACTGTTGAGTTATACTGTGATCACATGAGCTTGAAGTACTTGTATGACCAGAAAGAACTCAATATGAGACAGCGCAGATGAATGGAGTTGCTGAAAGACTACAATTTAGAAATCAAGTATCATCCTGATAGGCTAATGTCATCATTGATGCATTAAGCCGAAAATCAGTGTAGGTGGCAGCCATGATGATCTATGAGCAGCAATTGATCAAGGATTTCAGAGACCCAAATCTGTCTAGTCAAATTCTATTAGGCAGTGAGGTCATCTAGATATACAATGGCCTGAGGGTAATAATTGAGGAAGCCTAACGGCATGATAAGGAAGCACTATCTATCAGAGCCATGATTGATAGGGGCGAGACTCAAGATTACGACTTATCACCCTGTGGATTAGTCAGATACAAGAAGCGGATTTATGTTCCACCACAACTAGAACTGAAATGAAAAATCCTGGAGGAGGCGTATAAGAGTAAGTATACTCTGCATCCAGGAGCTACAAAGATGTACCATGAAATGAGGACTCAATACTATTGGCCAGGGATGAAAAGAGAGGTGACTGAGTTCATTGCTCATTGCTTGACATGCCAGAAAGTGAATGTTAAACATAAATGACCATCGGGGCTTTTGACAAACCTTGAGATACCTGAGTGGAAGTGGGAAAGCGTTACTATGGATTTCGTAACAGGATTGCCTAAGGTTCGAAACTATGACGCTATATGGGTAATAGTTGACAGATTCACAAAGACAACTCACTTCCTGCCGATTAGTATTCACTATTCTCCTGATAGACTAGCAGAAATTTACATTAAGGAGATTGTAAGATTACATGGTACTCCGAAGAACATTATATCCAATCGAGATCCACGGTTCACTTCCAAGTTTTAGAAGCCAGTACATAAAGCTTTGGGTACCAAGCTCTGAATTAGCACGACATATCATCCTCAAACTGATGGGTCGACAGAACGAATAATTCAAACCCTTGAGGATATGCTAAGGGCGTATGTGCTTGATATAAAGATAGCTGGGACAAATTCCTTTCTTTTGCAGAGTTTGCCTACAACAACAGTTATCATTCAAGTATCCATATGGCTCCGTATGAGGCACTCTATGGGAGAAAGTGTCAATCGCCAATATGCTGGACTGAGTTGTCTAAGAGGGAATTATTGGGGCCAGATCTTGTTGATCAGACAACGAAGCAGATAAAGTTGATCAAGCAGAGGTTGCTAGCTGCTCAGAGCTGACAGAAAAGCTATACGGATAAGAGGCAAAAACCTCTGGAATTTGATGTCTGTGACTACGTGTTCATGAAAGTATCACCTATTACGGGTATTGGCAAAGCGTTGAAAGCAAAGAAGCTGCAATCGAGATATATTGGTCCATTTGAGATCTTAGAGAAGATTGGGCCTGTAGCGTACCGTATCACTTTACCACCGAGTCTGAGCAAGTTATTCGATGTTTTTCATATTTCCCAGATGAAGAAGTATCAACCTGATCCAAAACACGTCATAGAGTATGAAGATGTGGAAATATGTGAAGATTTGGCGTATGAAGTCATGCCTGACTGAATCATCGATCGGTAGGAAAAGCAACTCAGAAACAAGAGCATTCTATTAGTCAAGATTGTTTGGAAAGGGTTATCGCCCAAAGATGCTACGTGGGAAACATAAGAAAGTATGAAGAAACGTTACCCGGAGTTTATGAATATATAAGTGTAGCAAATTTCGGGGATGAAATTTAATTAAGTGGGGGAGAACTGTAACACCATAAATTTTATATTCACCAAAAATATATTGTAATTAATTGAAATATTCAATAAAATGGTGAATATTCATGAAATTTGGATCTTATGAATTTTAAAATATTCATATTAAAGAGGAAATGGGCAAATTAATTCAAGAAAGGAATTAAATTACAAAGGTGATAGCAAAATCATAATTTTGCCAATTTAGCCCAATATTAATTATTTTCTAATTAACTGAAGTTAATTTCAATTAATCAAGGAAAATAAAGGAAAATGTATAATTGGATTATTCTTGATGGAATAAATTAAGAATTGTGAAATTAGAGAGAATTATACATAATTCATTTAATTGAATTATGGAATTATTGAAACACATTTTATTTCCCCTTCTCTTCTATAATTTTGCCTAGCATGTGAATCATGGAGGGAAAAAATGACATTTGAGATAAATATGCCAAGTGTTATGATCATATGAGGAAGGGACTAAATCATAATTTATTCTAAGAGCACATGTCAAATTGCTACATGAATATGGTAATGATGATAATGGTGGAGTGTACACTATATGAAAGTATAGTGGAATGCATGATGGGAATGAGATGGAGTAAACATAATCCACCACTTGAGTGCATAAGTTGAGTACAAGTTTTGAACTAGTTGGAAAAGAACTCGTATGGTTAGGAAGATAAGAGGGAGTACATTTTTTTATGCTAACGAAGGGAGAAAAGTGGTTTAATGCTAAGGGAAGCCAAATAGAGTAATTATGTCATAAAATGGAGTAAGCGTAGTGGAGATATGGTTGGAGACAATGTCACCATAACACCCCTTGATGAAATCAATGGTGTGTGAAGAAGGGAGCAATTTTTATGAAGTCTTTTCCTTTCCTTTCCCATGCATATTTTGACCAAGCAAGGACAGAGAGAGAGAGCTTTGAAGAGGTCTTGAGAATTAGAGAGAAGGAGGAAGAAGATTAAGTTAAGTGTTGTCTCTTTTTCTTGTAAGCATGCATGAAAAATCCTTCTCTAAACCTTGTTCCTTCATGAATACATGATCTTCAAGACTCATTCTTGGCTCAAGGAGAAGAGAGAGGAGACGTATAGTGTAACCCCCTTCCCACCTTAGGCCAAGATTAGTTCGTAAACACGTAATTAAGTTTGAATTAAAGACTGTAAGATGATTTGGGACTTATTCAAATTAAACTTCCCAAATCAGGGTTTTCAAAAACTTTTACAAAACCTTATCACAGCAGTCTCATATTTTTCTTTTAATACTTAAATGGCCTGTACAGGTTGGTTTCATTCATACATATCAGAATACAATATAAATTTCTGACACACTCGGGTTCCATTAATTACATAAGAGTTTACACAAAGGCACAAAGCCCACAATTCATACCCTATACTTTGGGATTACACAAAATCTAATATATACAATCATTTCTACAAAAAATATCCAAATGATATATAATGATAACCATTAACCAAAATAAACTCCTAAACTGGAGCTCTAACTTCTCTTCGTCGCCCGCTTTCCCTTGGATCCTTCAGCCCTGTCTAAAAATTGTGTTTTTGGGAGAGTGAGATTCTAAAGAATCTCCGTAGTAACAAATCACTCATAATATGCACAACATCAAAGCATGAAGGTAAATCATCCATACAACACACAACAATCCCAACAACAGTTGCAACGGCCGGGGTAGGTATTATGGGCATCGCCCCCTATGACGACTCACACTAAACTACTTGTTGTATTGCACATCCACATGAACATATCACATATATCACCAAAGCTGGGATCTATATAAAATATTTCACAACACATAGCCCCACGAACTGGATCTCAAATAGGAATCCATGATTCCATAACGCAGCCTTGGCACTTACAGCGGCAGATACAACGGCCGGGGTAGGTATCATGAGCATTGCCCCCTACGACGACTCACGCTGAACTGCTCGCACTGTAATGCCCTATGGCCGATAACAAATTCACAATGATAAACATGCATACCAAGTATCATACACAACACAAGAGAAAAGTCACTACCTGAGTCCTTCCGTACGTGTCCTGACACCGGTCTCTCCCGAGTAAGGTAAATGTCAAATCCTATATTCATAATTAGGGACGAAGAGTTATACTCTATTCCAAGACTTAATTCACTTCATAATACTTAAATGGTTATCATTATTACACCTTTAGAACTCTAGAACACCTCTATCAATAGCCCTAAGGGGTTGGAAGACTACCCCAAAGATCCCCTTTTGAAAGCACACAAACTGAAATTTTGTACTGAGGCACTCGAGTGAAGACGGCCTCACTAGAATGATGGTATGGCCTGCACTCAGGCACCAGAGAGTGAGAGACAGTGAGTGCATACCTGAGAGCACAATGAAGCTTTTCAAAGACAAGATCACTCGAGCACACTGGACCTCACCCGATTGAAAGCCAAATACCTCACTCGAGCACCTGAGAGTGAAGTCTAGAGAGTGAGAACCTGAGAGCACAAGGGAAATGGCAGTAGCCCAAATGGCTCACTGCACTCGAGCACAACACAGCTCACTCGAGCAGATACCCCATACCCGCAAGTGAGAAGGCACACTCTTGCACCATGCCCGCGAGTGACAACCCGAGAGGCAAGTCCTTGGTGCCAAATACACCAGTCACTCGAGCACAAGGAGGCTCACTTGAGTGATATTCATCCCTCACTCGCGAGTGAGACTATACACTCTTGGATTTTCCAGAAAGAACAACAAAAAAACTGAAGGGAAAACAGAATTTATGCACAGCACTATAGCATGGATCAACCCTGCCTGAGTGATGATCATCCCTCACTTAAGTGAATCCTAAATCACTCGAGTGATTCTATCAGAACCAGAAAACACATAAAATAGAGGCATTTTCCGAACACTTGTCCACTTGATCCCTATGGCCACAAACTTTACCTAAAGCCACTCCCACAGAAAAACACTCAATAAACTCAATGGGATCATCAGAATCATCAAATCCTACTCCATTATCATGCTTTAGGTTTTGGGAAACAAAATCAACAATATGTCAATCTCATCCAAACATCACATTTCAATTACTAACCAATCTATCTATCCTAACTCATTCCAAAATACCATTCTCATGCCAAAAACATACCAAATGAACAGTGGCACCCATTTTCGAATTCAAGCCAAAATCTCCAGAAATTATAAACTACTTCAAATGGCATGAAACTTAGATAGATATATGGGTTTAACATACCTCTTCAACTCCTCCAAAAACACTCTTTGATTCTCCAACAATCAGATTTTTGTGTGATCACAAACCTCAACCAATGGACAAGCTACAACCATCAAAATGAAGCTTATCACTCATGGAACAACTTTAATGAATGATGTTTGAGCAATGGAAGGCATTTTTCTCACCTTAATCACTAGATTTTCTTCCTCTCTCTTGCCTAGCTTGGCCGTCGGAAATGGAGGAAGGAATGAGAGAGAAGAGAATGAGAGATGGAGTGTGTTAGAGAGAATGAAGAAATGATTGCACTCCCTCCTCCCATACTCATTCCAGCGCACAAAGAGGGAGAAGAGGAGAGAGAAATTGTTTTTAATTGTATTTGACTTTTCCACATGCTCTCTCATACTCCCCAACTTGCCACTTGTCAAAATATTATTGGCTCACCCAAAATAAGTCACCAATTAGCATATATAATCCCTCCATTAGCCATTTAATCACACATTTCATTTCCTCTTAGTTAATAATTAATTTCTCCCTTAATTACCAACTTATGGCCAATAATTTCATTCGTCCAATTTTTCACTAATTATGACATATTAATTAATATTACCATAAAACTCATAATAATTCCAATTAAATTCATAATTATCCACAATAATCATGATTAGCCCATAATTAAAAATTGGGATATTACATATAGAGTGAGAGGAATCAAGAAGCCTAAGAGGTAACTACACCAAACTCAAATATATACTTGTATGAAGTTGATTTTAAAGTTTGGTGATTTTTGGTTGAGTTGTAAATTTGGAAAAACCCTAATCCTAAGGGGTTATGCTGCCCATATTTCTTTGAATAATGGTTAAAAAGTGTTTAAATCAGTTAATAAAGGATTAGAAGTGGAAAAGTACAAGTTTTGGAAGCTAAAACACAAAAAAGACAATTTTTTCATTTTCTTACCAATATTTTGGCCAGCACTGTTCTGAGGGGTAGGATCTGGATTTTTATGAAATAAATGGTTCCATTGGATTCAGTGGGTAAAAATAGGTGGGGTTACAGTTGGTCACTTTTTCGGATAAGGTTGAAAAAACATAATTACGAAAATGACCCTAAAATCCCTAAATCAGGAATGTCAGGGGTATTTTCGTAATTTGATAGTGAATTTGGTAATTTTGAGCCCACAAATGGATTCCTTGGGTGAAAATACATCAGGATAACCTTAGTCAAAATTTTTAGAAAAAGTGCCATCGGGCCGGGGTCCCGGGGCATTTTGGTAAAATTTCACTATAGACTAATATAACTACAAGAAACACTATAGATGAGTCTAAAATGATACTTGGATAGGTTATGACCTATTTCTTATACATTTAATATTTTAGGACCGAGTCGGATGCCGAAAGCGACATATTTTACGAGGCACACTAAAAAGGGATTGTTAAGCCTTTGAGGTAGGGACTACCATCCTTCATACACTGTGAATAATTGTATGTATTTGTTACTATATTTTGTGATATGATTGCGTGCTAAAGGCACAGTACCTAGTTGTGGTTCGATACCCAATAAAGGTATATCAGAAAATCCTAGCTGTGGTTCGGTGCCTAGCCAAGGTATATCGAAAATCCTAGCTGTAGTCGATGACTCTGTTGAGGTAATTATATGTGAATTGAATTAAACTTTCATTTTTACTTAATATGGAGCATTGCATATTTAATTTTCACATTTTATATGTCGATCGTATGTCTCTACGGGGATTCTTCGAAATCTCACCCTTTTTTTAAAAATAAATATCTCAGTGGGTGCCGGTGGGACGAAAGGCAAAGGTGCAGACATAGAAACGCGATTGGCATGTGTCGCGAGGCAAGGTCAAAGTTGGTGATTATAATTAGTTTATGATTACAAACTTTTTGGGATATCCTGTAAATATTATAATTTTTGCTATATTTCTGTATTTTTTTCGGTGAACCACTTTGGGTTGTAGACGAATACTTTTAGCAGTATAATTGTACTTTTTTGTATGCCCATGGAATTCCGTCTTTATTACTCTTCGATTATCGAAACAGAAATGAGTGTTGACACCAGAACGGAAAGGTGGGACTGCGATTGATTCAAGAACAATCATTAACGAAGTGAAGAGCTTGCTAGACAACAAGCTTAAGCCTATGATTGAGTTTGGGAACCCAAGTCTGTGTTATTATGACGCTGCTTTTTGCTATCGGCGGGGCTGAGTTGGGTTTGGATGTGAATAGCTTGTAATTCCATGAGAATGGGAAACAAGAGTTTTCTATGCCAATGGACGAGTTTTATGAACAACTCATTATCAATGGGGCTATGACTCTGCAGAATCACAATGTGGGTTTTAAAATTAATGGCAGCAAGCTTGCCTTATAGAGGATAGATTGTCAACTCCTTTGAGTCGGTGATTGATAAGTAAAATATATGTATATTTATTTTCCATATATGATGATTTTGTGGCTGACATTTGACCTTAATTTAATGAATTTGGGTGTAATTGATAAATAAATAATGATTTTGGTATAAAATAGAATTTTTTGAAAAATACTAAATTTGACCATATTTTAGTTTTTAGGTAATATCTGGAGCTCTAGATTTCCGATTGGGACGTTCTTTATATGGATAAAAAACTAAGAAAAAGTTCAACAACTTTTATGTTGAGCCCAAAACCCAGTTCTACCTTCAAGAATTTTGAATTTTGCTTAGAAGTTGAGAATGTGAATTTGCCCCTGATTGACCTTTGCCCACTAATTTGACCACACTTCAGTTGCAAATGTCGAAATGGGGAGCTTCTATTTGTGTCTTCAAGCTAAGATCCAGTGCTACAACTTTCATAAAGATCACATGTTAAAATTCCACCATCTTGAATGGCAAGATTAGGTAGCAATCAATAAGTTTGGCAGCCACAAGGTCAATATTGAAGGATTAAGGCCAAGATGTATGCCTAACTTTCTTGGAAATTTTTGCACCCCCTCCATCTATAAATAAAGGAGCTCAAGACACAAGGAAACACACCATTTTAGAGTTAATTTCATGCATTGTATTTGCTTCTTGCATGCCTCCTTTATGGAAGGCTGGGGTAGTCCTCCTTTATGGATGGTATAGGTTGCCACCTATATGGAAGATTTTACCTCCTATATAGAAGGCTAGATTTTTCCATTTTCATGCATCTTATAGTTGTATCTTTCTGTTTTAGAATTCAATAATTGAGTTTCATGCAATGTTTATGAAATTTTTTCAATTTATTTTAGTTTTGTTTTTAATTTCATCATGAGCTGAATTTCCTTTTTCCTAGAGTGAAGATATAGCTTACTAATGACGGATTGAATCTTGACTTATTAAATCTATTTTTAATTTTTCCTTCATAATTGAGTTTTTATTATTGTTCTTAATGCTTTCAATTGATTAGCCATCTTTTGAATGATGTCAATATGTATGTTGAGACCGGAAGGAGATACATGTGTGTAGATCCTATAATTGAAACCATAATTTGCATATGAAATAGGAATATATTCACATGGATTGTGTACTCTTAATGAGTTTCATAAATCTTCATGCATGATTGATTGCTTTAATTCATATAGGGATATATTGGATTAGTAATTAAATTAGGGAAACTCGATTATCAATCATATGGAATAAATTGGACTAGAATAGATAGGTGATTCAATCCAAAATTTGCTAAGTGAAATATAATCCCTAAGACTTTTTCTCATAGTTGTTTTCATATCAATTGCATTCATATTTAATCATTTTATTTTGTACTCTCAATCACCAACTAATCGATCGATTAAATAGAATTAAAATTACCCATTTTAGTACTTAGTGATCAATCCTCGTAGGAACAATATTTTACTCATTTCTATATTATTAGGTTACGACAGTGTACACTTTCACTTTTAAATAAATCATTTATACTCGTAACAAGTTTTTGACGCCGTTGCTGGGGATTGTTGTCACTAATAACAATACCAAGTAATTTTAGTACTAATTTGGTCTTCATATTACATTTGTGTTTCTTCTTGGTGTCTTGTATTTCTTTTCAGGCTTTTGCTTAGTACATTATCACATTGAAGGAGACTGAACTATTGACTTTTGATTCGAAGATAGAGAGAACTTGACGAAGAAATCAAAGCATTTGAAAGCAGTATACTTCAATCCTAATCAATCCGATGGCAAATCTAGAGGGAGAAACAACAGATACCAAAACACTCCTAACTATACAATACCAACAGTCATGGGGACAAATTCTGGAATTAGAAAATCGCCAGTAGCAGCTAGTAATTTTGAAATTAAGCCTACAGTTATCCAGATGGTGCAAGTAAATCAATTCGGTGGTTTACCAAATAAAAGATTCTAACACACATATAGCCAACTTCCTAGAAATCTGCAACACATTCAAGCATAATGGTGTTACTGATGATGCCATTAGACTTAGACTTTTCCCTTTCTTACTCAATGATAAGGCTAAGAGCTAGTTACAATAGATACCAGTGGGAAGCATAACTACATGGGATATCATGGCGCAAAAATTTTTAGAAAAATACTTTCCTTCAATAAAAACTGCTAAATTGAGGAATGAAATGTCCTTATTTACCCAATATGAACAAGAAAGTCTCTATGAAGCATGGGAAAGATATTAGGAGTTGTTAAGGAGATGTCCTCATCATGGGTTACCAGATTGGTGGCAACTACAAACTTTCTATAGTTGGATGACACACATCTCCAAAATTCTTGTAGATGCTGCAGCTGGAAGATCTTCAATGGGAAAAAGTCTAGAGGATGCGTACAATCTACTTGAGGAGATGGCAGACAATGCATACCAATAGCCTTCCAAACGTAACAGTTTAAAGAAAGCACTTGGAGTGCATGAGCTGGATGTCCTTACAATTTTGTCTTCTTAAGTTGCATTTATATCCAAGCAAGTGGGCTCATTGACAAACCAAGCAAATGTAATAAGTACTCCTACTGAAGCCTGTGATCGATGTGGAGGACCTCATGTGAGCACGTAATGTCAAGAAGGATGCTCATTCATGCCGGAGCAAGCTCATTATGTCAAAAACCAAAGAAATGACCCATTCTCAAACACTTACAATCCAGGTTGGTGAAATCATCCAAACTTTAGTTGGAGAAATAATCAAAATGTGTTCAGGCCGTAAGGGAATTACCAGTAACAAGCTCTTTAACCAGTAATCCATCACAGCAGAAAGTGAAGGTGGAAGATGCACTGGCTCAACTAACCATAAATACATCTCAATTCATAGCTAGGACTGATGCATACTCAAAAGCCAAGAAGCCTCAATAAAGAACTTAAAGATCCAGATAGGCCAAATTGCAAATATTCTGAATTCCAAGCAACCAGGAACTCTACCAAGTGACACCAAAAGAAACCCAAGAGAGCATGTAAAGGATGTTGCACTAAGAAGTGGGAAAAAATTGACAGACCCTATAATTAAAAAGAAGGATGACAGAGAAAAGAAAGAATGTGGAGAAGAACAGAAATCGAAAGAGGATGATGTGATACCAGGAAGAATCAGCTTTCTAGATAATCTTCCTCTATATGTACCACCAGTTCCATACCTTCAGAGACTTGCGAAGGCAAAGCTAGACAAGTAGTTTGTAAAGCTTCTAGAGGTTTTAAAAAAGTTATATGACAACATTCTTTTTGTAGACGCACTTGCCCAAATGCCCAGTTATACAAAATTCATGAAGGACATTCTCTCAAATAAGCGTAAGCTTGAGGAATTTGAGCCTGTAGCACTTATTGAGGAGTGTAGTGCTATTTCACAAAAGAAGCTACCACCAAAGTTAAAAGATCCAGGAAGCTTTTGCATACCTTGCACCATAGGTCAATGTCACTTTAAGAGAGCACTTTGTGATCTTGGAGCAAGTGTAAACCTCATGCCTCTATCTGTCTACAAGAAACTCAGTCTTGGAGAGGTGAAGCCGATCACAGTTTCATTAGTTCTAGCTGACTGATCAATAAAACATCTTAGGGGTGTCTTAGAAGATGTTCTTGTGAAGGTGGACAAACTCATATTCCCAGTTGATTTCATAATACTCAACTTGAAAGAAGACCAAGAAATTTCTATTATTCTTGGGAGGCCATTCCTAACAACTGAGAGAACGTTAATAGATGTACAACAGGGGAAGTTAACCTTGTGAGTTCAAGATAATCAAGTATCCTTCAATATTTTCAAGGCTTTGTCCTTTTCAGATGAAGGCGACACCTGTTATAGAGTAGATACATTAACCAACTACACAAAAGACATGATAAACAAAATATGCATTGATCAACCATTAGCAATTGGAATAGTAGATGTATCAAAATCTACTAATCCAGAAGTTTTGGAGCAAATTAGGTACCTTGAAGCAAATTCTCCAATTTTTATCAAGAAATCATTTAAAGTTTGGGAGAAAGACCGAGCAAGCCGGTACCATCAATAGAGAAACCACCAGTACTGGAGTTGAAAGCACTTCCATCCCACGTGAAGTATGCTTATCTGGGAGAAAACTCAACATTACCAGTAATCATCTTTGCAACTCTTACTCCTAATAAAGAAGAAAAGTTATTAAGAGTTCTAAAGGAGTACAAAATAGCATTTGGATGGTCAATAGCTGATATAAGAGGGATTAGTTCTTCAATTTGTATGCATAAGATATTGATGGAGGACAACTACAAGCCATCAGTCAAGCACCAGAGAAGACTTAATCCGAATATGAAGGAGGTGGTGAAAAAGGAAGTAATAAAGTGCCTGGATAATGGCATAATCTACCCAATCTCTGACAATCAATGGGTAAGTCGAGTTTAAGTTGTGCCAAAGAAAGGTGGAATGACAGTGGTGCCTGATAAGAAAAATGAACTGATTCCACAACGAACAATGACTGGCTGGAGAGTATGCATCGACTACATAAAGCTCAATAAAGCCACAAGAAAAGATCACTTCCTTCTGCCATTTATAGACCAAATGCTGGACAGACTAGCTGGGAAAGCCTAGTATTTTTTCTAGACTTAAATTACAATTGCACCGGAGGATCAGGAGAAAACAACTTTTACATATCCATATGATACCTTTGCCTTTAGAAAGATGCCATTTGGTATATGTAATGCACTAGCAACATTTCAAAGGAGTATGATAGCGATCTTTTTAGACATGGTGGAAAGGTTCATTAAAGTGTTCATGGATGATTTCTTAATTTTTAGAGAATCATTTAATCATTGTCTTTCAAATTTGGCAAAAGTCTTGCAACGTTGTATGGAGCAAATTTGGTTCTAAATTGGGAGAAATATCATTTTATGGTAAAAGAAGGAATCGTGCTAGGTTATAAGATATCTAATCAAGGCATTAAAGTGGACCGAGCTAAGATTGAAATAATTGAAAAGTTACGACCTCCCTATTTAATCAAGGGCATTCAAAGTTTTTTAGGATATGTGGGTTTCTATAGAAGTTCATCAAGGACTTCTCAAACATCATAAAGCCACTGTGCATGCTATTAGAGAAAAACACTCCCTTTGTGTTTAATAAGAGTGCTTATCAGCCTTCCAAACTCTAAAAAGTGTCTTGACTTCTGAACCAGTTATCATAGCTCCAGATTGGAACCTTCCATTCAAAATGATGCGCAATGCAAGTAATTATCCAGTTATTTTTTGCCAAAGAAGAGACAAGGTCTTTCATGCCATCTATTATGCTAGCAAGACACTCTCAGACATATAGCTGAATTATGCAACAACAGAAAAGGAGCTCCTAGCAGTAGTGTTTAGATTTGATAAATTCATAGCCTACTTGATGGGGTCAAACATCATTATCTGGATGGACCACTCGACAATCAAATACTTGATTGAGAAGAAAGATGCTTAGCCTAGATTGATCAGATGGGTGTTTCTGCTATAAGAATTTGACTTGGAGATCAAAGATAAAAAAGGGACCGAGAATCTCATTATAGATCATCTTTTTCGGTTAGAGCCACCTGAATGAAAGAGAGAATCACCAATCCAGGAGAATTTCCCAGATGAGAAACATTTTGTCATGCGCTCATAACCCACCCCTTGGTATTCTTATTTTGTGAATTATTTACCAAGTAAAGTAATGCCTTGTGAACTTTCTAATGTACAAAAGAAGAAATTTCTAGCTAAAGTAAGGCATTACTTTTAGGAGGATCCATTCTTATACAAACAATACCTAGATCAAATTATTAGGTGATGTGTTCCTGAAGAAGAAATGGCCAACATCTTAAATCACTACCATTCATCCCCATATGGTGGTCATTTTAGAGCAAATAGAACAACTACTAAAGTCCTTCAATCAGGGTTTTACTAGCCCATACTCTTCAAGAACGCCCATAGAATTTTGGCAACCTGTGACAGATGTCAAAAAACGGGAAATATCTCAAGGACGCCCATAGAATTTTGGCAACCTGTGACAGATGTCAAAAAACAGGAAATATCTCAAGGAGACATGAAGCCCCTTTAACCAACATCTTAGAAGTTGGGCTTTTTGATGTATAGGGGATCGATTTTATGGGGCCTTTTCCATCCTCATTTAGCAATCAGTTTATTTTAGTAGCTGTTGATTATATCTCCAACTAGGTTGAAGCAGCTGCTTTTCCTATAAATGATTCTCAAGTGGTTAGGAAGTTTCTGAGGAAAAATATTTTTACAAGATTTGGTGTGCTAGGAGCTAATATCACTGATGGAGGAAGGCATTTTTGCATCCAACTGCTCCAATCAGTGTTAGTTAAATATGGAGTAACTCATAAGGTTGCAACTCCATATCATCCACAAACTAGCGGGCAAGTAGAAATCTCAAACAGAGAACTGAAATAGATCTTAAATAAGACGATGAATTCCAATCGGAAGGATTGGGCACAAAAATTAGATGATATACTTTGGCCTTATAGAACTATCTTCAAGACACCAATGAGTACATCCCCATATTAATTGGTCTATGGAAAGCATGCCATCTTCCAGTAAAAATGGAGCACAAAGCATATTGAGCAATAAAAGCCTTAAATTTTGACTTAAAGGCAACGGTGAGAAGAGACTTCTCCAACTCAATGAGCTTGAAGAATTCAGACAACAAGCTTATGAAAATGCCAAGTTATACAAGAAGACAAAAATATGGCATGATAGAAGAATTCTGAGAAAAGAGTTCACTCTGGGACAAAAAGTGCTTTTATATAACTCAAGGTTAAAGCTCTTTCCAGGAAAGCTGAGATCAAGGTGGTCAGGACCTTTTACTGTGATTTAAGTATGGCCATATGGAGCCATGGAGATTCAAGATGGTGATTAAAAATTCAAAGTAAATGGGCAAAGGTTAAAGAAGTACAATAATGGTGCACTCAACACTTTGAAAAAGAAAAAGAACATAAAAAAAGAGTCACTTGGTTTGGTTTTTGTCTTACTAAAGACGTTAAAGAAGGGTGGCTATTTGAGAGGACACCCAAAACTTCTTTTCCTTGCTTATTTCTCTTTCTTACTTATTGAAACACACTATACTGCATTAGAAATTTTAGTCCTCATCATTTTCATTTCAAGTTAATATGGAGGAATCTCTTGCAGAGCTTAAAAACAGGTTGACCACTCTTCCCAAAGATGTGCTCAAGAAGATCTATAGCTGTCGATTTGAAAGAATAAAGATATTCAAGTGTTTGGGCCTTCCTGAGGACGTATGCTGGATCATTGAAGATAAGGTACGTTTAGTAGGTGAGGTTCATACATCATTTATTAAACCTATACCAAAATGAGAAGAAGTTCTTACTCTAAAAAGAGAAGAGCTAAAAAAATGAATGTCTACCATAAATGTGCAAGATGGACATATGATCAACGCTGTAAGAGTAAAGGTATGGTTTCTATAAATTGAGAAGATCAAATTCAATTCATAAAGGATGGACTGAGTAAGGAGTCATTAGATGATATCATTTAAACTCTTGAGACGCATCTGAGTGGTGATGTTTATCGTATTCTTCTCAATTTACTGAACATATTTAATAAAGAAAAAGAGTGCTACTGTCTTGGGAATCTGATGTTAAAAGACCATGTTTGCCAGTTTATAAGAAAACTAGATGGGAAGCAAATCCTAGATTCATAGAAAGAGTTTAATCCGTTATTCGATGTAAAACCAGAGGAAGATATGAGCCAAAATCACAACTACTGTACATAATCATGCTTTAATCTAATATATCTTATCTTTTCAGTAACTTTTTGATTTTCTTTACTCATTTTGTTTAATTTCTTCATGTAACAGCCTACCGGTCATTCATGTCAGAAAATTTTTCAAATTTTTTTGAAAAATAAGTGATGTACATGATCTAGTTGTCATTGTTTTAGTATTATATATATGCACTCTTCACTTGTAAATATGCACTCTTCCACTTATAAACACGAATGGTTTGAGAGAAAAGAAGAGAAAAAGGGTATCACATAAAAATGTAGATTTACATCTATCTGCATTTTCGGTGAAACTGATTCGTGCAAGGATGGAGAGCTTCTAACTGCAGCAAAAGAACTTGGAATTGCATTAACTGCCAGAAAGATCAACTTTGTGCACGAGGGAGGCATCTAGGGCCTAAGGGGAAGTGTGGTCGTTTCTGCATCCATTAATGAAAGCAAGGGTTTGAGTGTAGGGGTGAAGGGATTAGAAGATCACGCTTTTCCTTAGGCCAAGAGTTATAGGTTTCAAGCTTTCCTGAATGAATGGGATGAATGTTCTACCATGCTCAAGCTTTCATCGCTCTACCCGGTTTGGATGGGATTTCTACCGTTGCCTATTGGGCTAAGTTAAACTTTCAAAAAAAGCCATTAGGATTGTTAAATGTTAATGGTTTTTATCATGATCTGTTGTCTTTTTTTGATCATGCTGTGGAAATAGGATTCATACCCTAAGCAACTCGCCACTTCATAATTTCTGCACCAACTACTGATCAGCTACTCGATCAACTGCAAATCTATGAACCTAAACCATATCTACTAGTCAAGCAAATAGGTAGGCAATCTTTAGATAGCAGTTAGAAGCAGAATCCACACACCACTCTTCGGTTGTAACTCTCATTAATCTTTTGGTTTTACTCTTAGCATTTTGGTTTATTTTATTGTGTGTTTATGTTTTTAAAAAAAATCTCTAAGCTCTAGAAGACATTGAGGACAATGTTTAATTTAGGTTGGGGGAGGAGTAGTAAAAAAAAAAAGTTAGTTAGTAAAAATCATTAGATGCATGGGGTGTGGAAAAAAAATAGCAGAGTAAAGAGTTATTTTTAACTCCTAAGACGCATTTTATTAGTTGCATGTTTTTTTTGTTCCTTCTGAAATATTAATTTAAAAAAAGAAAAAAAATTTTAAAAAAATCATCCTGTTTAAGTGCTTTTTAATGATCTTAAAAAGTATATAAGCTTTGAGTATGGATCAATTGAATTTAGAGATTTCATAACATAAATGAACAACTAATTGTTGCAATTGGTGATGAATTTTGAGATTAAATGATATGAATTTGAAAACCCCTAACTGTGAACTTTTGAGCCTATAATGATTATTTTTCTTATTAGTGATATTCACCTATTAAGTTGTCACTCTAGAACTTGCTCTAAATCTGGTTGAAATTACATATCATATGCACATTCAAAAATGATAAAGGCATTCATTTTTTTAGCCAGAGCCAAATAGTCAACCTTGCAATTATACCGTTGATAAGTCCCTTTGAGCCTAATTGATTTTTTCTTTGTTCTCAACCCATTAATATGTGTTTTAATGATATATCAAGTGTTTTTACCTCATTCAAAAAATTAACAGAGCATTTAAAATTTTTGTGAAATAAACTTTTGACAAGTGTGGGGTGCATATATCAACTTTAGAATTGCAAAATTATACAAAAGAAAAAAGAAAAAAAAGGGGGAAAACAGAGAAAAGAAAAAAAAACTATATTAAGTATTTGAAGTGTGAGTTGTTGTGATGAGATAAATTTATTCATAAGTAACCCGTTTTTCCATTGCAATATTAAATTTCTTAAATGTAGCCCTTCATATCATGGTTTACATTCCTTTTACCTTAACCCCATTACAACCCTTCATAAGTCCTTTTGATTGAATTATGCATGTGAATTAGGTAGTGGAGATTGAGATTTTGTGCAAGCCAATGGTAGTGCAATTTTTTCGGTTAAATTTGAGCAAAACACTTACCCTTAAATATTTGAGAGATTGAGAGAATGAGTCACAATTACAAACTCGGTTCATTCAATTTCAAATAAAATTATCAGTTTATATTTTCGTTGATTCATGAATATTATGATCTCTTTATTTTTTAATTGTGTTCTTGCTTATGACTTGACACTTCTGATCTTATTGGAAGCACTTATTAGTCACTCCTTGTTGTCTGAGGACGTCCAAGAGCTAAGTGTGGGGGAATTTAATAAGTAAAATATTTGTATATTTATTTTCCCTTATATAATGATTTTGTGGATGACATTTGAGCTTAATTTAATGAATTTGGGTGTAATTAATAAATAAAAATGATTTTGGCATAAAATAGAATTTCTTGAAAAATACTAAAATTGACCCTGTTTCATTTTTTAGGCAATATCTGGAGCTCTAGATGTCAAATTGGGGCGTTCTTTATATGGATAAAAAGCTAAGAAAAAGCTCTACAACTTTTATGTTGAGCCCAAAACCCAGTTCTGCCTTCAAGGTTTCAAATTTTGCTTGAAAGTTGAGAATGTGAATTTGCCCTTGATTAACCTTTGCCTACTAATTTGACCATACTTGAGCTACAAATGTCGAAATGGGGAGCTTCTAGTTGTATCTTTAAGCTAAGATCCAGAGCTACAACTTCTATGAGATCACATGTTGAAATTTCACCATCTTGAATGTCAAAATTAGGCAACAATCAATAAGTTTGGCAACCACAAGGTCAAGATGTATGTCTAACTTTCTTGGAAATTTTTGCACCCCCTACATCTATAAATAGAGGAGCTCAAGACACAAGGAAACACACCATTTTAGAGTTAATTCCATGCATTGCATTTGCTTCTTACATGCCTCCTTCATGGAAGGCTCAGGTAGTTCTCCTTTATAGATGGTATAGATTGCCACTTACATGGAAGATTTTACCTCCTATATGGAAGGCTAGATTTTTCCATTTTCATGCATCTTATAGTTGTATATTTGTCTTTTAGAATTCAATAATTGAGTTTCATGCAATGTTTATGAAGTTTTCAATTTATTTTAGTTTTGTTTTTAATTTCATCATGAGCTAAATTTCCATTTTTCTAAAGTGATGATGTAGCTTACTAATGATGGATTGAATCTTAACTTATTAAATCTAGTTTTAATTTTTCCTTCATGATTGAATTTTGATTATTGTTCTTAACGCTTTCAATATAATTGATTAGCCATCTTTTAAATGATTTCAATATGTGTATTGAGATCGGAAGGAGATGCATGTGTGTAGATCATATAATTAAAACCATAATTTGCATATGAAATAGGAATATATTCATATGGATTTTGTAGTCTTAATGAGTTCTATAAATCTTAATACATGATTGATTGCTTTAATTCATATAAGGATATATTGGATTAGTAATTAATTATAGAACTGTTTGACCTTGGAAGGGCTAGTAATTAAATTAGGAAAACTCGGCTATCAATCATGTGAAATAAATTAGACTAAAATATATAGGTGATTCAATCCGAAATTTGCTAAGTGAAATATGATCCATAGGACTTTTTCTCATAGTTGTTTTCATATCAATTGCATTCATATTTAATCATTTTTATTTTGTACTCTCAATCACCAACTAATCGATCGACTAAATAGAATTAAAATTACCCATTTTGGTACTTTGTGATCAATCCTCGTGAGAACGATATTCTACTCATTTCTATATTACTTGGTTACAACAATATACACTTACACTTTTAAATAAACCATTTACACTTGAAACAATGATATAAGGTTATTTTCTCACTTTAGTGCTCAAGGCTAATGTGTGTGTCTTTGACTTTGTCTATGTATATGTATATATATTAAGAACTAGAGATGTGGTGTATATATAATTATTGGGTATCTTTTACTTTAGACACTAAAATTTAAGATCTTATGTTTAGATTAAGATGTTATGTTTAGATTGAGAGAAAATTAAGGAGTAATAATAGTGAGAGAGAAAACTCCTTTATATAGTAAAATTTTTTGTCATTTTTTGAAGTTGTCCTTCATAATATTCCTTCCCTCATATTTTTCCTTCACTTTTCTTTCCATCCAAACTTAAACTTAGAAGAATTATATGATATATGCTCACGAGATAAATATATTAGTCTCTCCCCAAAAGGTATTCCGATCCTCTGATCTCACCAAAAATGACCATGATTTATATATATAAGTGATAAATTATTTATATAAATATATATTTCCTGTGGTCCTTTTTATAAAAGCCCGACAAGTCTCAATATTTAATGAGTTTTTTTTTCTCATTAATTATATATATTATATTAATTAAAGGATTAATGATGTTTATGTTTGTTTTATTTTTCTCTTTTAATTATCCCTTATAAAATAAGGACATATTTGGATGGATGAAATTTATTTTAAGATATATTTATTATTTTTAACTAAGTTTTAACAATTTTTTTAAACAATGTAGTTCGAATGTCAGCTCTTATAAATAGGCGGGATGAGCGAATAGTACTGTATTAAATTAAAGTTGGGCACATCCGTATGTGAAAGTCAATGCTGCCTCGTGCCCTTGAGAATTGGCCGCAAAAAATCTTAAAGAACATTTAATGAAGGATCAAATGGGTTATGGTTTGTATAGGCATGTTTGTTTGGACGTTACGATTGCTTATAAGTTGCTTTTTACGTAAATCGAGACACAACTCCTCTCACATACTTACTTCGTATACCGTAAATTACTATTGAAAAGCTACTTATAATCAATCGAATCGCTAAAACAAACATGCCCTATATGGTTTACTGGGCTAGCCCAATCTTGTCCATTTTAGAACTTCTAGCCCGTATTCTCATAACCTTTGGGCCCTACAGGCCATCTTGGTCCGTGGGCCTCCTTGTTAGGATCCAATGAGATGGATTTGAGGATTAGACAACTCGGAGTTACTCGTAAAACTTATATATATATATATATATATATTTAACCATTCTCATTCTAATCTTTCACCAATAAAAGTTGATCCAGTTAGTAAAGGGATTGATCCATAATCATAAGATTTTGAATTCAAATCCTATCGATTTGAGAATCTTGTTGGTAGACGATTTGAACATACCTTTATAAACGCTCTTTGAATAACCGATTCCCAACTCACCTACATTTTTACTAATCTTAATTCTAAGCTTTAAAATTTTACAGTAAAGTAATTTTGAGACAGATTTGATGACCCAAGAATGTTTGACATTCTCATGAGTAGATGAAAATTCCTTAAAATCCAAGGGGAAATCTAGCAATTGTATCAATTTCACCATCAGTTGTTATTCAAGTTATGTTTGACTGTTAATTGATCAAATATGCTAATATGGCAAGTCTAATTGTTATCCACTTTATTTCTTTCAAGTTAGATTTATGAAGTAAGGCAAAAAAAAAAAATTAAAAATCAAAGAGGTGAAAGAATCTTAAGCGATGAAAAGAAAATCGATAAGGTACTCGTCTATCTCAACATCAAGGAGTACGACGACAGAGGTTTTTCGACAACTTTGCTCTAACAATCTCCCTCAGTATGCCCTGCATCTAGTAATTGAATATTTTTTCTTCAATACTTTTCGATGAACATGAGCTCTTCCACTATTTGCGGCTCCTTCTTCATCATTGTTGTGCACATTGCCAGTTTAGAATATTGGATCAATTAATGGTGAAACTTAATCTAAGTAACAATCAGGGGTGACATTACTATGATTTGAAAACTTATAGAGCAACACTGCTCTTAAAAAAACTTTTGGAATAATATTACTTCTATGTGACAACTTTTGAGACAAAATTAGACTTTAACTCTAATTGGGCTTAACATAATTATCCTAACATTTCGGGTCTACATTCACAAAAAATATTATCCTAATGGAAAAAAAAATTATTTTTCAAATTTTCTGAAATTTTGAATTATTTATATTAAAGCCAATATATGTTCACCATGAGTGTACAATAATTTCTGTTTTTTGGTGAAGTGTACAATAAATTCTCAATGTATGGTCCCTATATAGAATTATTGTTCACATGGCATATGGGCCTCTTCCATCATCTCTGTGAATACAAATACAAATGGACAAAAGGAGTATCTCAATCAATTATTATGACACAAAAAAGATATATCAATCTTGATGGCCCAAAAAAAAGATAAGATGTCAATATATAAAAAGACAAATAATCAATATATTAAAACAAAAACTTCCATCACAATTGTTTTACTGTGAAAATATTACTTATTCATTTTCTTTTGTATCCACTAAATCCCATTTAATTGAACCTCTTTACAAATATTGGTTACTTGCAGATGCTTATTCTATTTTAACCATTAAAATATAATATCTGTAAAGATTAAAGTATGGTTGAGTGCCTTGTGAACCAATCTCATGCTATTCTATCTAATTCAAGTCAAAATTTGAAATTATAACACAGTTGGATAAAATCAACAACCCACTCTTTATAAATACAATTCCAAATCAAATGGTGATGCCAATTTTTTTTTCTCCAAATTTCTAGAGACAGCAAACAAATTCTGAAAACAGTGAATAAATACGGTGCTGGTAGTCAGAATATTAACATCAAAATCTCATATTGCATAATTTCATTAATCCATTCAATATTATTTATGTTAAAAGAGGTGTCCACGTTTAGTATTTGATAATGTCTTAAACAAAAGTTTCTTTAATAGGAGGATAAAACTGTGCTTATAAAAAAATAACAATACTATACTGAAAAAATGCGATGTTAAAATGATTGATACAATCAATGATTTGTGGTGGTTAGTTTTATGAAATGGGCGATTGTATTAAAATGATGAAACAGCCGGCGAAGTAAGCAATATATAAGACGTTGACATGAAGGATTATTTGAAAAAAGAAACAAGCGAAACGACATTCAACTTGGGTTGTTGGTGAAGCCCGCTTAATTATAATTATAAACCATTGTAATTCTATGTAGTATACAAATTAGACACGTTTCTAATATAATAAGTATTATATGTATTATAAATTGTACTATATCCTATCTTAAATATAAGAGCTAGTTAATATATTTGATTACTTTAATTTGATCCAAAATATAATATATGTCAATCTATTTTATCTCTCATATTTATAATTTTTGTTAAAATATCTTTATTGATTATTGCATATGGTAAGTTTTCACCCCTGGTTGGTTATAACTTAAAAAGTTATAACACTCATGAATATAAATGATATTTGTTTTATATAACAATTTTATTATGTTAAATTTAAGTATCGTGTGATCCAATTAAATGTAGCTCTTTCAAATGCCTTCTCTGTATTCTCACAGGTTTGTGTGCTTAAGATCTCGTACTTAAACAGTTAAAACTCTTTTCATTAAAACTAACGCTTGTTGATTATTAAAAAAAAAAAGTATTTTTGAGAAATCAACGTAAATTTGTTATAAATAACTGATTTAATTAATTTTTTTAATATTTATAAATTAATTGTTTAGATTTTATATCAAGGATGAGAGTGAGGGAGTAGTAAATATTAGCTAATGCATTGAACCAAAAAACATGAGGAGCTTATCATATCAATGTGTATAGTGTTAAATATTCCTACATCTCCTCTTTCTTTCAAGATTAGAGTTGAGTTTCTAAGTTCGTCAGCAACTTTCACTTCGTTACTCTTATATATAAAAAAATATGGTAATAAACATAGGGTTGTTTGATTTTGTTTTTAAAAACTGTTTTTTTTAAAAAAACAATAAAACTTATTTAGTAAATTGTTTTCAAAAATTTGTTTTTAAAAATAAAAAACAAAAATTTGTTTTTAAAAACTAAAAAACAAAAACAATTTTTAGATATTTTCTTGTTTTTGTTTTCTTATTTTTTATTTTTTGAAGTCGTCATTTATCTAATATCGACACTATACTATCAGCGACGACTATCACCACGTCACCACTGACAACTGCATCTCCACGTCACTTTGAAAACGGATTTTTCAAAACAACTATCCAAATAGTTTTTTTTTTTTTTTTGTAAAACTTGTTTTCAAAAACTGTTTTTAAAAACAAAAAACAGATAATATAATCAAACAAGTAATCACGTTCATGAATTAATGTTGTCGAGATTAAATATAACTCAACGAATGTCATAATATTATACTCCCTGCTATCCTTAATAGATCATATATTTACCTAATTTAATTAGAATAATGAAGTTAGTTAAGTTAATTAATAGGGAGAATTGATGATAAATACCTTTTTAGCAAATTAATTGTTGAATGCTATCATGGAAGATCTGTTGCACATAACGGAAGATATTTTATACACAACGGAAGATTGTTTGCACAATTATATAAAAGATTTTTGCACACACGGAAGATGATTTACACAAAACGGAAGATTTCTTGTACACACGGAAGATCGCTTGTACACTTTGTAGCAATCAGCAATTAATTTTCCCCAAAGGTATTTTTGGGCAATTCTCCCTAATTAATATGACATATTTTTTAAAACATCCTAATCGTCTTTTCTTAATTTACCTCTATTGATGCTCCCTCAATAATAATTAAGGAGGAGATGACAAGATGGAGCTAAGGAAAATATATGATTAGGGTGTTTTAAAAATACACGCCATATTAACCAACTTCATTAATCTAATTAAATTACGTAAATGAGTTTTATAATAATGATTAAAAGGAGTATATATTAAACAAAACATAACATATTTTATATAAAATACACGCTAAAATGAATAATATAATAAATTCAATCTCATGGAGAACAGGAGAAGGTTATAAATTCTATACCCTATGCAATAACAAATTCTTAAAAAAAATGATAACAGTTCAAACTACTCGATTGTTACCGGGGTTTTTGACGATTAGATTTTTTATTTGTAACCACACATTAATTCTTCCTTTATAGTCTAGGTAACATATTTCCCATCCCACAGAGTCCTTGGTCTGGTCAAAATAAAGCGGCCAAAATAAATAATGGGAAATTTGATGCCGGCCAATTGTTTTACTGGTTAAAATATATCTCACAAAATTGAATAAAACATAAAATTTGATCAACTCATAGACGATTAAAATTTATTGGACATTAATTTAAATCTGCTATTCGTATTTTTTCTTTTAAAATTTGCACTATATATGCAAGATCTAAAATTTTTAAAAATTTAGTGTTAAATTTTAATTATCATCTAATTATGCATATGTGCATTTTTTTAATTTTAAGAATTATGTACATCTTCGCTTTAAATTAGCTATAGTTTATTACATGAAAAATAAAAAAAGAATTTAAGGGAGAACGGCAGAAAAAAAACTTTTAAATTGTAAAATCTCAAATGAGATATTTCCATAAAATGAGTTGTAAATTGCTTATTAAGTTTTATCATTACTTTATTAATTCTTAGTAACAAATTTGATAAAGGATTTGCAATTTTAAAGTTATTTTTCTGTTATTTGCCTTAAATTTAAAATGTTAAAATTTGATCTATATAATTTATAACGGGGCAATACAGTTTGAAAACTTAATTTATAAAATAATATAATAATATTTTTTTGAAAATATTAATTTTTAACCTTTCATTGTTTTTAATATAAATATGGAATTCATTAAGCATCTACAAACGCATTACAAAATAATGAGCAGGAGATAACCCTCTTATCCTTCATTTTTAGATACAAGGGTGAGTATAAAATTATGAGAACAAAGAAAAAAATGATTATGAGAGAATATGTGCTTCAGTGAGAAGATATTACTGCAGATGATTTTCTTAATTCATTTGCTAAATTAAGCTTAAAACTCATATCCATCATATATGTTATTTTTGCGAGTAACTGTAACTTCCTCTTTCTATATCATTAAGGAAAAATATATAATGATAAAACTGAGGAAGTAATTAAAGTTACCAAATGTTATACAAATATGACCAGAGTCAAGTAAAATAATTAGAGAAAAAGATATGTAAATGCCATCTCAATTACTAAAATTCAAAAAAGTTTGTTAACACTTGCAAATGATAGAGAGGTGATTGGGGAGGACTCTGAGTTTTGAATGTTTGAGCATTTTTATCAAAATGCCCCTTTCTCTCTCATCTTCTACGGTTCTACCCCACCTACATCGCCTTCTTCTCTCTCATATGCAATCTCATAGTTTTAAGAAACCATCCGACAGAGAAGGCTGAGATGGGTGGAGTGATTCTTCCTTGGAATAAGGGTGCTGGTTTTGTATTCAAGTCCCACACCCACCACCTATAAAGAAGTTATGGCCGTGATTCGCGCTCAACACGCTCGAAGGTATGGTTGTAAGCCGTTTACCCCACTCTTCTGTCTTCCTCTTCCAGTCGCCATAGCCATAAGATCGACGGTGAAGTTCCTCCTCTCTCCTTCCTCTACTTCACCATATTCCTCCTCTCTCCTAAACCCGATGTTAAGAGCAAGTGTCACACCCTTATTTTATTTTCAGCTATTTCAAAGTATTTGCGGAAAACGATATGCGATTCGGTAGGCAACACATGAATAACATAATTATACCGATAATAAGTGCATGATTACAAAAAATTCCCTATGGGGATTCATACTTGATAATTATAAATTATATAGCCACACAGGGCTACTAGGGTGTCTAAACCCGTCCAAGTGAAACGGAGACATCTTCCCGTCTTATGTTCCATCACTGCAATCCCCACGTATAGCTCTCTTCTATGTTCTCAGCATAATCTTCTATCTCCTCTTCTCTAAATTGTTGGTAGGGGAATGTAAGCTTTGGGGGAATCTCAGTAGGAAAATAGTACCAATATGAATATAAGATAAGTGATTAATGCATGACATGCTTGCATTACCTAACTCATGCTCACATAATGACATATCTGCATGCTCAATGTTTCAAACAACAAAACTATGGCCACCGCATAAACAGAAATAGAACTTCAATCATTCATATATGCTTCACATAATCAAAAAAAGTAATAACATGTATCAATACACTAGCACAAATATCAAACACATACAGGAGAGGTAAATTCCCTACCTTAATCGCCCTTCCCTGATCCCTCAAATAACGTGTCTCGATTTGCGTGCCAATCCCTCGGGCTCTCAACTTGGTTCTAAAATGTCAAATGTACAGTTTAGACACTTCTATAGTGTTTGTGGGGGTTATATGATTCTATATCGAAAAATGACCAAAATGCCCCTGGGACCTCGGCCCCGCCGTACTCGGTTCGACCGCACTTTTCTCGAAATTTTGACCCGAGCTAATCTGACATATTTTTGCCCAAGGAATCCATTTTTGACCTCAGTTTTCTCAAATTCCAGCCTCAATTACAAATTTATCCCTGATAGCCCCTATGTGAGGGTTTTAAGGCTATTTTTGTCATTTCACAGTGTAGGGCATTTCTCACTTTTCACCCAACTTAAATCCTACACAATTTTCCATTCTAAACACAATGGAATAATAAAAAACACCAAAATCCAATTTAAACACAACCCAAAACGGATCTGGACAAAATTTTATAAAAATTGAGGAAAATGGAGTTTTATGATTCCAATCCATAAAACACCTTCTTATCACCTTTAATCAATTATTTAACTTCTTAATCACATTATGAACATGATTAGACTAAATTTGGGCATCACCTCTAGTACTGAGAATGCGGGCTGGCCCGCGGGTTGCGAGCCAACCCACGCGGGCTAGAAACTTAGGCGGGGCGGGCTGCACCAGCCCGCCAATGCCAGCCTGAGCCCGTTTAGGCGGGTTGGCGGGATGGCCCGCCAGCCCGCCATTCTTCTTCTTCTTGTTTTTTTTTTAAATTTCATTTTTTTAAAAAGATTTACTCTCTTTCTCTTTCACCCGCTCATATCACACTTCTTTTTTTTATACATTTGTATTATGAAGTCAATTTTATTCTTACTTTCCTTTTTTTCATCTACTCACATAACAAAAACATATAAACACATCTCATTTAAATTTAATAATAATAGAATAAATAAATATAATATGAAAATAAAAATGTCAAATAAAAAGTATGAGGAATTAATTAAACACGGCATCAAATGAAAGGTAATAATAAGGGTATTTGAATTTATTTTATTTAAAAAACCAAAAAATTAAAAATAAAAAAAGCGGGCCAGCCCGCCAGCCTGGGGGCTAAACGGTTTAGCCTGCATTTAAACGGGCTAAGCCCGTTTAGCCCGCATTTAAACGGGCTGCCATTTTTAAGGTTTTTTTGGGCGGGCTAGCGGGTTGGCCCAAATTACCGGCTCTAATCACCTCCCCTTAGAGTCTATTTAGTGTGAGGGATTTGGAGGGGAAGGGAGAGGAGGAAAAAAATTTTTGAGTTGAATTTAAAAAAAATTAGAAAAATGGGGTTAAAATTTTGTAATTAATTTTTCTTACTCTTTTATCTTATATATTTCTTTATTAAAATTTTATTACCCCACTTCTTCAATTTTTTAAAATTCAACTCATAAAAATTTCCCCTTCCCTCCCTTCCCTTCCAAATCCCTTACATCAAACAGACCCTTAGGGTTTTAACATCTCAAGTTTACAAAATCCACAACCATACCTCAAATCAAGACAGGAACACCAACCACAACAACTATACACCAAAGTAAATATAATTCTTGAAGTTACCTTTGGTTTCTTCACTTTCTCTTTTTAAAACGTCCTCTCTCTCCTTCTTCCCTTAGAATCTTGCTTGCTAACCATGATATTCATGGAGGAGAAGAGATTAGAAGAGGTGTTATACAAACTACAAGGCAAGAACACTTGAAATCACAAGGTTTACCTTAGATTTTTGCCTCTTATGTTATCTTGCTTCTCTATGTCTCAAGCTCTCTTCGCTCTCCTTTTTTTTGTGCTTATGCGTGAAAATGAGATCGGAGGATGAAGATGAAGCTTTTAAGAAAATATCTTATTTCTCTCTCTTTTAGATTATAATTATTTGATTAAACTTTTATAACACCTTTTCCAACTTGAACTTATCTCATAATAACTTGAGCCATAAATTCTCATTTGACTTTGAACCAATATTTCCTTTCCCTCCTTGGCCCATAAACACTTCCCCTTAGAGCCCTTCATAAACCAATTGGTTCCATCCAATTACATGTACAAGATAATCATATTTTAATCTAATTCCACATGTGCTCATACTCCAACAATTATAATTTAATATCTTGGCTTGGATTGATGACACTTAGCATGTTTATCTTCCAAAGTAAATATTTTTCTTCTCCCAATTATCCACCAATAAAGGAAAAATATGGGTTTTTACTTTATTCCACAATTTACACAATTACCATTACATTTTTTCCCCAATTTTTGGAATAGTTGGCCTTCTTGGCAGATTGTTTTGCCCTAACTTTGAAAAATCATAACTAAATTTATAGACATCATTTCAGAGAAATTCCAAAGCCTACAGAACCCTTATTGAGTCTAGTTTCAAGGAAAAATATAGATTTTTGCTAGCTGAAATACAAAATTCCCAGAGTTTCAATCTTTGCATGCTGTTCCAAAAAATGACCAATTTCTCTGGGCAAACTTCAAAAATTCATAACTTTTGTATATAGCTCTAATTGATTCATATAACCCATCAAATTAAAGCTTAAGATGTCTACTTTCACCCTGTAAAATTTCATAATTTTTACTTATCATTTATTCTTCTAAAACCTCATAATAAGCTCACTGCCTCGCATAAAATTTCACTGGAAGCATAATCACTATCTTCAAAATTCACCATTTTATTTTCTTTAATGCCACAAAAATATAAGAAACATTAGAGAATAGATTTGGCACACATGCTAAATCAGGGCTTAGCAGTTCGCTTAATTTAGGCTTATTCTCAAGTCTCTAATTCCAAAATTCAGGATATTACAGCGAGATCAATGGTGAAGTTCCTTCTCTTTTCTTCCCCCACTTCACCATATTCCTCCCCTCTCCTAAACCCGACGGCGAGAGCGAGATCAACGATGGTAGTTGTGACAGAGAAAAGGGTGGAGCCATGGTTTACTATTCATCATCTTCTACCTTGAACCACTGTTCATCTGTTGATTTCAGTAAGAGTTTTGGGTTGTGGCCAATTGAGTGATGAGATTGACTAAAAGAGTAATTGTTTTGACAAAATCCATAAGTACTAACAATATGTGTTAAAGAGTTGACAAAAAGTTTTGAGTTGGGGCCAACTTAGTAATGGGGTTAGTGACATGAATAGTAGTGTTAACGAAATCTGTAATGATTTTGACGAAATCAATAAGAATTAACAAAATATATAAAATGATTAATAAAGAGCTTTGAATTGTGACCAATTGAGTAATAAGATTAACTAAAAAAGTAATGGTTTTGACAAAATCCATACGTACTAATAATATGTGTAAAAGAACGGAGTAATGAGAGCTTTTTGGTATTTTCTCTTAAAGATAAAAAACTCAGATTCTCACCCATCCCCTCTCTATTCTTCGCGTGTGTTAAGGAATTTTTCTGGATTTTGAAAATTAAAAGGGAGAATTGCTGATAAATACCTTTTTAGCAAATTAATTACTGAATGCTACCATTGCACATAACGGAAGATGTTTTGCACATAACGGAAGATTGCTTGCACATTTATACGGAAGACTTTTGCACACACGGAAGATGATTTGCACAAAACGGAAGATCGCTTGCACATACGGAAAATCACTTGCACGCTTGGAAGCAATCAACAATTAATTTGCTTCCAAAGTGTAATATCCCGAATTTTGGGATTGGAAGCTTTGGAATAAGCCTAAATTGAGTGGACTACTAAGCCCCGATTTAGTAGATGTTCCAAATATATTCCCTAATGATTCTAATATCTTTGGGGTATTAAGAAAGTAAAATGATGAATTTTGGAGAATATAATTATGTTTTCGATAAAATCGCCTATGAGGCAATGATCTTATCATAAGGTTTTGGAAGACTAAATGATAAGTAAAAATTATGAAATTTTACAGGATGAAAGTAGACATCCTAAGCTTTAATTTGATAGGTCATATGACTCAATAAGAGCTATACACAAAAAGATATGAATTTTTGAAGTTAGCCCAGAAAAACTGGAAAGTTTCTGAAACAACATGCAAAGAATGAAATTCTGGGAATTTTGTGATTCCATAAAGTAAAATTCTATATTTTTCCTTGAAACTAGACTCAATAAGGGTTCTATAGGCTTTGGAATCACCTCATTTTGATTTTTCTAGAATTAGTTATGATTTTTCAAAGTTTGGGCAGAAATCTGCCAGAATTTTGTAAAATCCGAATTTTGGAAAATTAAACAATTGATTAACTTATTATAATATAAATGATAAAAGGAAAATCATCATCTTCCTCCCACCATTTCAGACGTGCTGCAGCCAAGGAGAGAGAGAGTTGTGCTCTTTTAGAGAGAGAAGGAGACGAGAAAACTCACAAGATAGGTCGATTTCTTCGGTGAATTCGTACCTAACGTGTATAATCCTTCTCCTAAGCTTATCTCCTATGTTGTTTGAGGTGTTTGAAGCAAGATTTTGGAGTTTGGAGGACTAGGGTTTTCAGCCATATTTGGGAAAAGTCAGAAGGAGCTTGAGGTAACTTCCAAACTTTCGTATATTGACTATTCTAGCTGCTGTGGGCAATTTAATCGGTGAAATTTCGCCGGATTGCCATTGGTTGTAAAAATGGAAAATGGGTTTCCCTAGGGGTTATGCTGCCCAAATTGATACTAAATGGTAGTTGTAACCTAATGGAATAGTCAATAAAGTGGTTAGGAGTAGAAAGGAACGTGTTTACGGAGCCGAAACCGAAAAACCCCGATTTTCCCTGGAAAACCCATATATTTCGGTCAGGGGTCTAAATGGGTCTTAGAGTTGGATTTTCAATGATTTGATGGTTCCATTGGATTCAGGAGGGAAAATTAGGTGGGGTTACAGTTGGGCACTTTTTCAGAAAAGGCCGAGAAAGCATAATTACAGAAACGCCCCTAAAACCCTAAAAGTAGGGCTGTCAAGGGCAATTTCGTAATTTTACATTGAATTTGATAATTCCGAGTCCGGAAATGGATTCTTTGGGTGAAAATATGTAAGAATAGCCCTAGTCAAAAATTTGGGAAAACATGCCATCGGGCCGGGTACAGCGGGGCCAGGCCGGGTTCCCGGGGGTATTTTAGTAATTTTTGAAGATAGACTCATATAAACCCCAGAAACACTATGGAAGTGTCTAAATAGTACATTTGACATTGTAGGATCGAATATGGAGCCTTGAGCTGTTTGCACGTAGATCGAGGCACGCGTTTCAAGGCGAATAAGGGTTAAGGTAGGGGACTTACCTTACTTGCATGTATTTGATATCTTTGCTTGTGTAATGATGTATGTGATTGCTTTACTTGATTGTGTAGAGCATATTTGAATAAATGAAGCTCTGTTTCTGTTTTCGCTGTGGCCATAGTCTTGTTGTATGAAACATTGAGCATGCAGAAATGTCATTATGGAGCATACATCTAGATAAAGCTAACATGTCATACACATAGCATCAATCATGCATGCATTATGGTATCTGTTTCCTACTGAGATTCTCTCGAATCTCACCCTCCCCTACCAACAATTTAGACAGGAGAAGACAAAAGATATGTTGAGAGCAAAGAAGAGAACTACACGAGGGGATTGCAGTGGCGGAACAAAGTCAGGAATATGTCTCTGTTTTACTGGGATGGGTTTAGATACCCTAGTAGCCTTGTGCGGCTACATTATTTGAATTTATCAGGTACGAACCCCTATGGGGAATTTATGTAATCATGCACATATTATCAGTATAGTTATGCTATTCCTGTGTTGCCTACCGAACCGCATGTCGTTTTCCGCAAATACTCTGGTAAAGGTGAAATAAAGATAAGGGCGTGACACAAAGTATTTTTCAGCAATTCTCCCAAATTAAAATGATATTTATATGTCTTTTACCCGAATAATTATCTTTCATTTTCAAGACCCTTTTAAATGATATAATAAGACAAGATCAGAAATTGCGACAGAAGACTTCTTCAGCTCTTTTTTTTTTTGGGCGAAGACTTTTCATTTCTCGTTGCAATCGTTAAGTCGTATCGGCCCTTACCTTTTCATACCCCCAGTCAAAAAACAATTTTTTTAAGAAAATGAAAAGGATAATTAAATGATACCAGATTTTATAAAATTAATCAACCACTTTTCGAAAATTGCCCTCAATTTTCTTTAAATGAATAATACTATTGCTAATTTAATGCATTCTTGAAATTTAAAATTAACAGGGAGTAAAAAAGAAAATAAAAAATTAATGCATTCATTAAAGGGAGAATTGCTAAAAAAGACTTCATCGACAATTTATTTGCTAAATAGGACCTGAGAAGATATCTTGCACATGGAGGGAAGATATCTGCACACAGAGGGAAGATTTCTGTACAGATAAGGAAGATTTCTGCACAAGCATAGGGAAGAATTTTGCACACAGGGAAGATCATTTGCACACCAGGGAAGATATTTTGCACATGTGGAAGATAATCTACACGCAAAGGTCCCATTTGACAAATAAGTTGTTAATGAGAGATTTTTTCACAATTTTCCCTTCTTTAAATCTAAAATTGATAAGTACTATATTATAAAATATGAAAAGTAACAATTTGGTTTCCCTTTCCATTAAATATTGTAACAACCTCTTGGTCCAACTCAAAACTCAAACTTGATGAGTTCGAACTATACACTACAACTGCTCAACTAGTTTATGGTCACAATGCGATCATGAGACTGATTAGAGTACAAAGCACTTTGCCTCTTTAAAAAAATAGGTTTCTCAAAATTTAAACTTATATTTTCTTCATTATAGAGATGTGATCATTTACCACAACAAATAATTTGTTGATAGAGTTGTGAAATGTTAGTTCGAAAGTTGTAACACTTAATTCTTTCCTTAAACCTTCTTAGATGTAAAGTTGGTAAGTTTGAATCCTCTATTAAGGAACAATGTTACCCTGAAAGTGTTTTTAGATTTAATGTTGCTTCAGAAGTGCGGCAATGTTGCCCCTTATTATTAAAAAGTTAACGGTTAACATTAATTTTTTAATAGTCAATGTTAGCTTGTTAACAATATAAAGTAACATTGCTATATTTTGAAACTTTTAGAGCGACATTGAACCTGAAAAAATTCTGAGGCAACATTATTCCTTAGTGAAAATTTTCAAAGAAAATTTACACATTAACCCAAAATATAAAGAAAAATTAGAGGGAATTATTATTTCAATGGATCTTAAAAATTATAATTATTTATATGGGCCAAATACTAAAATATAAATTTAAAAATACTAAATTACCCCTAACTAAATCCCTACATTTTTTTCATATCACACATCCCTTATATGTGTGAGTTCTGGCTTGCAGAGGTGAGATTTCTGGGCCACGTAGTCACACAACAAGGGATCCTGGTGGACCCTGGTAAAGTGGAAGCCGTATTGAACCGAGAATGCTGGAAACTATGGTTATGATACGCAGTGTTCTGAGTCTTGTTGATTATTATGAGTAGCTCAATGGTAGTAGCCTTAGTTTGGACCGCGATCTTATGTCCTCAGGGTCGTGTGTTCGAGGTTGCAGGAGGCAAAAGAACTGCAGTTGAGTTGGAGGGGCCGCAGATTCCTGGTGAGTCCACGCTCGTAGTCTGCTCGTAGTCCCTGGAATTGGGGAAGTGCGGGGTGTGACAATAAAAAGGATGAGATGTTTATATCAAAATTTTCCAGAACTCAACATTATGCATGGGATGAAGATTGTGAGAGGAGCTTCAGAGAGCTGAAAGGAAAAATTTATTAAAGTACGAACATTAATAATCCCAGATCCATAGTGAGCCATTGTTGTCTTCACTAATGCCAGATGGCATGGATTGGGAAGGGAATTGAGTCCCAGATGCAAGCAGACATAGATTGAGATGAGAATTGATGCAAGTCGAGTGAGCGTGTATGCATCATGTCAGCTGAAGCTTCATTAATTGAACTATACCATCCATAATCTTGAGTAAATGGTAATATTGTTTGCTTTTAATCTTAAAACGTTGCCTTTATGGCGTAATTATGGAGTTGTGCTGCAACCACAAAGATTAAAAATAAATACAAATAAAAGCTTATATGTATCATCTTTCCTAAATTTTAAGTTTTAATATATTGAAATTATTAAAAACAACACAATAACACATCAATAATACCAATAAACAGTTCCCGGCCTAACAGCCGGTCTGAAGCGGCCTAAAACGGTTCAAATGGTGAAATGGTTGAATCATGCTGAACGAGCCAAAAGCCCTTACGGGCACCGGTCCAATCGGTCCGATCGTCCGGTCCGGTTTTTACAACATTGGTTAATAGTTGTTAAGAGGAACCTACAAAGTCGTTATTTTTATACCATTTACAAGAATTCATGTATATTTTTGTATCTAAATAAATATTATGGTGTTAAATGCACTTTCATAGAAAGTTCGTTGTTAAATTTGTACATTTATCCTATATTTGAAATACAACTTAGAGGGAAAAGTAAAAGGGGAAAAAAAAAAGGCAACTCAATGTTTATTCAATTGTCATTAGGTCATTAAATTGTGAGCTGTCTGATTACTTTAGTCTTTAAATAATTTATTTTTAAATTAAAAACAAATTATTTAAAAATAAATAATGGACAAAATTAATAGCTTGTGGTTATATGTATATGTATATGTATATGTATATGTATATGCGCATAAATGTAAAAGTTTGGGGAGTTTACTACAAAGTTTCAAATGTTAGGGGTTATTTACATATAACATAAAAGGTCATGGGATGTATGATTTAACCACAAACATTTAAAACTTGGCAAAAAAAAAAAACCACAAACATTTAAAACATATGATTGTAACTTTGTAAGTACCTTTTTTTTTTTTGAAAAAATCATAGCAATTTATTATTACAATAAAATTTAATTATAAAATAGGTATCTTTTTTGGCTAACAATTATAAAATTGTTGTAACTGAATTTTGAAATTAAATGAAACACTAAATATAATATAAAGTATAAACTTTAAAATAAATATAAAAGGCAAGTTTTATTTTATGTAACTTGTTGAAATAAAATACTTTACAAAATTATCAGAGAGAGAGAGAGAATTTAATTCGTCGATGACCATTCCTTATCCATGACCAGTCTTATGGGTCAAACGGTCACACAAAACTGTAGTTGGGGGTCGTGGTTCTCGATGACTAGTAGTATATTTCGAGAAACTCAACACGCGCTAAAGCTGCGCCTGGTCAAACTCATGAATCTTAACCAATTAATATTTTACATCATGCATATAAAATATAATATACGGAAAATCAATTTTCCCGCTAATATATCTAATTCCCTTCCCCCTAATATATCAAATTATCTAATTTTCCCGCTAATATATCAAATTATCTAATTCATCATCTCCAATTTCCTATTTAATTCAGTTAATTCCCTTCCCCCAATCGCCGACTTTCATGTGGTTTTGGCTGGCGCGGACCCAAAACGACTCGTTCTTCGTCTGCGACTTATTTCTAGAGAGAGAAAGCACGAAGCAGAAACAGCCCAGAAAAACAACGAATCATACTCTTCTACAATCTCAAACGACCAAACATCAACACCTCCATATTTATATATTAGCAACTTTCTCTCTGTGTGCCCTGTTTCTTCTCTGGGTTCATCTTATATTGCGTTTGCCCTAGATCTTTCAAGAGCATTTGGTTCTTGGAGATCGTTCCGAGCTTCGTTGCAGCTGAAGCCAAAGCTTAAAGGTTCTCACACTGCTCGTTTCCATGTTTCTTTCATTGTCTTCGGTTCCATCGTGAGGAATTTGTTTCTTTTCTCTGTTTTTCTGTTTGAAATCGTTGTCGTTTATTTGTTTCATTGGGGACGACGACGAAGGATGAAGTAAAAGAGCGGGAGAAAGGAAGGACCTTGTTTGAATTACGTTGGTTGTGTTGTGTTTTCAGAGTTATCTCTGTCTATATTATATTGCTCGTTTTCTTACTTAAAAAGGCATGCAGGGGAAGCTTGGGTGTCCGTGTCATGTTGACCGATACGTATGGTAGAGTGTGCATTTTGGATTTGAATTTTATCTTGTGTTTCTTATTGGGAGACTGGAATTATGATACTGGGGCTTGGAATTTGTGATTCGAATTATGATGATGGTTTACTATATGGAAAGATTCTCGAATTTAAATTTCGTTTACCAGTTTAGAATTTTCCCGCAATTTCAATTTATATTTAGGTTTCTACAAGATTCACCCATGCAACTGGTTGCTGTCTAATGGATATTTAAATTTTATTTCTGCCATTTGAAGTCTCCAATTTGCAATCCGATTGGATATTTTGTTATTTTGGCCTGAATTTTATGTCTAAAGATTGTATTCGTTAGCATCCGGATCTCTGACTATCAACATTAGGGTCTCTTCCTCTGTTCGCCCTATGTATAGCATGCAAATCCATTTGGGCAGGGATATCTGTGTAGAGATTGAAGTTGTTTTAACCAGTTGAATGGGATTTTAATACATTTATTATATGTTTTAAATTCAGATTTTCGGCTACTATCTGCTGAAGGTTTACTGTGGGCAATATACTTTGGTTTCTTGCATTTGAGGTGGTAAATGTTTTAAAGGAAGAACTGTTAGGAGAAGCTTAAAGCATTTTCTTAGATGAAGACCGCAAAGGTTTGGCGTCTGGGCATGAGTGAAATGCAGATGTTGTCTGGTTCTCGCCATCGCCCTCCGTTGAAGAAACCACTGTGGATTATTGTCTTGGTTCTATTTGTATGTCTGTTTCTAATCTGTACTTACATATACCCACCAAGCAGCGGTTCCGCCTGTTATGTGTTTTCTTCCAAAGGATGCAAGGTTTTTGCAGATTGGCTTCCACCTCCTGAAAGGGAATATACAGATGAAGAGATTGCCTCACGTGCTGTGATTCACGATATTTTGAATGCACCACATGTACTTCCCAAAAATCCCAAAATTGCCTTCATGTTTTTGACGCCTGGTTCCCTTCCGTTTGAAAAATTGTGGGATAGATTTTTCCAAGTAAGGATGTCTCACATGTCTCTTTCATCAGTCTTTTTTTTCTGTGTTTCATGCTTTCAATCAATTTGTGTGCTGCTGTATATTTTATTTGCGAAGAACTGATTCATCTCAAAATCTTAAGTTGTTCGGCAAAGATCTAGTAATGGTTTTTACTATTTTGTCTCATACCATTTTTCTCAGTAGATATAGACAAATAGTAAGAAGTTGACTTAAGCTTGGCAATCCTTTGAGCTCAGACAAGGAATTTTTGGGTTTGGGGGGGGGGTGTTTAAAAGTAAGGGTTGCAATATTTTATTTTTTAAATGTGAAATGCATGGCAATTTATTTAAAAGTAACAAAGGGTATAATAGTCATTATAACTTGATCTGGTCCTGATATTACTTTTCTTCCCCTTGTAGATAAAGATTGTGTTCTTGGGAATATTTGTGGAAAAATCATTGTTGCCTTGGGGCCTTTCCTGCAATTTATATTTAATCTCTTTTATTCTCTGAAGCTGTCTGTTCACGTTGATTTTCACTACAAAATGTGAAAAAGGCCTGTTTTGCATGAACTGTTTTATTTGTAGTCTCCCATATTTGTTGGTTTACTGTCTGGGTCTGAGCCTAATAATATTTAGTTGTGTATTCACGGAAAGAATGCTTCACTTCTTTTTGGCAGGGTCATGAAGGAAAATTCTCTGTTTATGTGCATGCTTCTAAAACCAAACCAGTTCATGTGAGCCGGTACTTTATTAATCGGGATATACGCAGTGATGAGGTGCATACATTGGCCTGTAATTGTTCTGCTCTGTTTCTATCATTTATAAGTTCTGTTGCCTTGTGTGTATGTAATATAAAGTAATAACTAATGACTGTATTTACTCGGTCCTGTTTGCATAACAAAACGGTTAATGGCATAATAGGACGTGTTTCTATGCATCCTATTTTTGATCATTGGTTAAAACTATATTGAGTTATTCACACATAGAAGCTGAGAAAATGATCGCAAAATAGAGTTAGACCATTTAGAAGTGCAGGGCCAATTACTAAGAGCAAACAGCCAAATCCATAAAGAAAGTCAAGGTTGTGTTGAATTTAATGGTAGGAATAATAGAATTGCTGAATCTTGGAAATAGTCTCTCTGCTTGTGAGGGTAAGGCTGTGTAATCTATCCCTCCCCTAACCCTACCTGATAGGAGCCTTATGCATTGAGCTGTCTTTTTTAATGATATAATTTCTGAATGATGCACACAGGATTTGCATATATGTCATGACTTGTGATTTTCTGATTTTTGGAAACTCAGAATTTTTGTTGATTTGAGAAATTTCATGATATTATAACAGTCTAATAATGTCTTCAAAATAAGGTAGGCCAATGAATTGAGTTGTTCATGAGCTAGCCTTGGCCTGCAGAAAGCTTAAACTTGGCCCAATTTATCCATTAAATGAATGACAATATGATGCTTGTTTTATTAAATAAGTCAAGTTTGAATATTTGATTCTCAGCATGTTAAGCTAACTGACGGTTATTCACTTCTTATTTATTATTTCACATCTCCTTAGAACTCAACACGTGTTGTAAATTTCAATTTCTTTATTTTGTAAGAGCAATGGTTTATCCTGTTGCCATTAGTTAGTTGCTTCCTTCAACCATTTTTAATAAAAGAATAATGTGAAATGTACCATTAAGTTGAGCTATTGTCATTCAAGTGGTAAAGTAAAGCAATTAGCTGGAGTAATCATCAGTTGTTTAATCTAATGAGCTGTTTTAGTAATTAGTAGTTGTCTTGCCACAGGTGGTATGGGGGAAAATTTCTATGGTTGATGCAGAGAGACGGCTGTTAGCAAATGCTCTGCAAGATCCAGACAATGAGCACTTCGTTTTACTTTCTGAAAGGTCAATGGACCATGAGAAAATTTATATACCTGATCTTATTTCTGAGTAGCACTATTGGTTTTATTAACTCTGTTTTGTTTATATTGTTTTTGCAGTTGTGTACCACTGTATACTTTTGACTATATTCACAACTATTTGATGAATACAAATATCAGCTTTGTTGATTGGTATGCCAAAATTTGCTATAAGTACTTTATATTTATTGGTTTTATTGATAGTTCTTCTGGTTTTGCATTCTGTGTTCAACTTTCTGTCTTTTACTAATGCAGCTTTGCTTCCTTTTTCTTCTTAGCTTTAAAGATCCTGGTCCTCATGGCAGCGGCAGGTATTCAGAACATATGTTACCGGAAGTTGAGATGAAGAACTTTAGAAAGGGTGCACAGGTATTTTCCTAGCTGGAATCATATTTGAACCAGGAATAGAATATGTGGATTGATGCTTTGCTTGCTTGTAGGAGTAGGAATTGAAAGTTTGGACACATCACTACCGTTTAGACTATTTTATTTTGGAATTGCTCTTATAAGAGAACACCAGTTAGATAATCAGATAAATGGAAACTTTTCATACCTTTTTCTAGGCTTTACCTTTATACAAATAGAAACACATGCTATTAGTTGAGTCCTTTGCAAAATCACTCTGACTATGGACCAATTTATAATAACAATATATTTTTCAATTTTCCTTAATCCAAATCATCTTTACATTTTGTTTTGAGCCCAACCAGCATTTTACTGCAATTCAATGCTGCTGCTCATGTATATATTCATGTAATTTATTTTCTCAGTTCAAGGCTCAGTGGTGCTTTGAGTTTACCTCTTTTTGTTATCTGTTATTGGTTTATACTTTGTGTATTACTTGAAATACATATCTCACATTTAAATGTGTCCTGGTTTCACTTTTTCCTGCAGTGGTTTTCTGTGAAGCGACAGCATGCTGTTATAATTATGGCTGACAATCTATATTACTCAAAGTTCAGTACTTTCTGTCAGGTGAAGTTATTCTTAAATATGGCTAAATTGAAAATTGAGAGTAATTTTGTTTATTTTTAATACTTGGTCTCGTGTTGTCAACTTAACTATATATACTTGTCAGCAAACCATGGAAGGTATATATAATATTTC
Organism: Inga oerstediana; assembly: GCA_963210345.1. NCBI lineage: Eukaryota > Viridiplantae > Streptophyta > Magnoliopsida > Fabales > Fabaceae > Inga > Inga oerstediana. Next base: position 54,526,254 of record OY723407.1, on the reverse strand, counting down.
ATTATGTTTCTTGTGTCTGAGCTTTTGATTGTGTTCTGTGTATGGGTACCTATATGATTTCATACGCAATATTATGTTTATTGATTGAGTTTCTTTTCCCCATGAATGGTGTTTCAATAATTTCTTTGAAGTTTCTGTGACGTGAAAGCTCCACACAAGGATTAATTGAACAGTGAGTTTTATGTATATTGGTGAAAAATAGAGAAATAAGAAATGCTTCATATGCACCTTGATGTACATTAGCTTAGACGGACTTTTTATAATGTACGCAAGTCACTATTGATAGACAAAGTCAACGGCACTTCTAAAATAAAGAAGCTTTGCATTCTCTCTGTTATTTTTAACTGAAGACTTGCACCATAATTTGCATGGAAATGGTGAAAATTCTGACATACCGTAGTATCCTTCCCCTTAAGAGGTGAAATTTTAATCTCTTCCTTTCATTTTCTTAATGATTTGTTTTTTTGAATTCATTGGACAATGAAATGGAACCCGTTCGACCTTACACATGCTCAAAGCCTTGAAAAAGTAATCGATAATCTATTGTCACGTTCTGGTAATCTGATGCAGAAATTTCCAATCAGTTGCCAGACAACGTATGATTATTAGCAAACGCTAATCCTTTAAATTGAATGGAAATTTGAACAGAAACAATAACTTTTTGTTCTTGTTTGGCTTTCATATTGAGATCTTCTAGTTAGGTTGCCATATGTAAGTTACATCTGTTCTAAGTTTCCAAAGCATGACAAATATTGATTGAACCCATGGATTCAAGTACCAAAGTGACAGTTTGATTGACGATGTATTATAATCATTTATGTGTTGGTGTGTGTGCATGGGAAGGATGGAAATTTGATGATGTTCAAATGCTTACAGACCAGCAAAGGCATCTGAGTTCTATATAGGATAAATTTACATGTTGCCTATTCTAATATGATATTTTTTTGTCACTTTTATAATTTGGTGATTTTACAAAATAGTTCTAGATTGTCTTATACTGCTATTTCTACTTCATTGGTTATAGTGATTACTCATTAGATCATTTAGTTCTTTTTTATGATTTTGAAAATTGAGTCCCTGATATGCACCGCCATTGGAACTAGGAAAGACGCAAAGACACACCTTATTATCCTAAGCAACATAGAGCTGATAAGCAAATTCTGTATATAGTCACGTGTCTCATGTTTCCGTGGAACTTTATAATATTTGGTCAAACCGTTCAATTACTGATGTTAAAGTTCTCGATGATTACAGCCTGGTGTAGAGGGGCGGAATTGCATTGCTGATGAACATTACTTGCCAACTTTCTTTCACGTGAGCAAGCATTTCACCTTAAATGCATGTCCTTTTTTGGTTTTTCTCATTTGTTTAACCTTAAACTACTGATGGAGTTACCCGTGGTTCAGATAATCGATCCTAAAGGAATTGCAAACTGGTCAATAACCCATGTAGACTGGTCTGAAAGAAAATGGCATCCAAAATCGTATAGGGCTCGGGATGTAACATATGAGCTTTTGAAGAATATTACGGTACACTTCTGCTAAAAGCTGCAACGTATATTGCAAATCTATGAACGTTCTTGATCTATGTTTTTTGCGAGTTTATATATTTCTTCGGAGAACTGTAGTTTTGGCTGAGCTCATGTCAAATCTCTGCCAACCTGACACAAGTTGATTATTCACACTCTACTAGTTTTGTCCTCCTACCACATATTTTCACAATTCCTTCTTGTACTTGCAGTCCATTGATGTCAGTGTGCATGTCACCAGTGATGAGAGGGTATGGTATCTGAGAGCCCTGCCCTCCTGATTAGTTCCATTGAATTTGCACAGGGTAACCTAACAAAAAACTTTTGTTTCTACAGAGAGAAGTGCAAAGATGGCCTTGCTTGTGGAATGGGATTCAGAAACCATGTTACCTATTTGCCAGGAAGTTCACTCCTGAAACACTAGACAATTTGTTGCACCTTTTTGCCAATTACTCATCACCTTGAGCCAACCTTTTTTGAGTCAATTCTTTGGCCGAATCAGTTGTTGCTTTTCGGCCTCCATGTCTCTCATTTAGCATGAGAGAGTTGTAAATTGCAGCATATTATTGTGGCTTGATTGCCTGTCAGCCACCATTCTTGGGATTTGGACGCCAAGGGAAACAAGCACTTCATCAGGGTACATGACTAATTTGGACCAGAGGCTAAGGAGAGGAGGTATAGTGTTGCTTCCTTGAGGATAGATGGCTAAATTTTCTTTCCATTTTGGGTTATCAATGCTTCTAGTTCAGTAGTTCCAAGTAACATTTGTGGGAATCATGTAATTTATGGTGGCCAATCCTTGTAAAATTTGCACATTTTTTAGTTAAAAATACAGCACCACACTTCTCCTTTTAGAAACTTGCTCCTCAATTCTGATGGATGCTGCCCTTTTTCTTGGCTGTCTCGTTGATAAGTTAGGGTTGAAGATCACTAATGATTTATGTGTAATTTGAAATAGTGTTAGATATGAATAACAGAATTTTGTCACTTGCATGTTGTCAAGTTGTGATTCCTTCTATAAAATTACGAATTATTCTCTTCCTCCTAAGAAGATCATGCAAATAAATTATGGGTAGTTGGCAAAATATCCCTATTAATTGTATATATTGAGAGGTTAGAGATAGTTCCAATGCATATGATTAAATATATATATAAAGAAATCTCTATATTAACTATTTTTTTGAAAATAACTATATTAAAAAATAACTATATTAAAGATACATGGATTTATTAAAGATACCTTTATTAACTATTTTTCTTAATATTTATAAATTTGTTATATAGTTCTTATATTAAAAATCGGAAGAACAGTTTTTCTCATTAACTGATGGATTGGTATCCATTCTCACATGTCTCATGTCAACATAAGGAAGGTTAAAATTCTTATCCCACAAGTTGGGGTTAGTTATATGGATTAGACAATGTTATTGTACTCTATCAACAATTAAATCTATGAATAAATTGAAGATGAAGAGATCCCATTAGATTATTATGTTGAGTGTTCTCTTTAGTCTTCTTCCATCCCTTATTAGATGATTACACACTTACTTAATCAATCATCTTCACTGATATATCCAATAGCCTTCTATTTTTGAGTAGAAAAGGAGGCTAAACTGGCCTTGTGGGAAATCGAATCCAACACCACCCCAATATAAAGGAATTACCTTGCCACTAGGGCAATGCACTATGTGCTCCAATCGCCTTCTTTAAACATACACGAGTCACCTCAAAGGATTTTTGTATCAAAGTCAATATATAAAATAAAGTAAAGCTTGGAATAGTTTCTAGGAAATGAGATTCAATCACTCTCACCAAGGCCTCGGATTGAAATGAGGCAATCAACCGAATAAAAGAATTATTGCTATCCAAATTTGATAGCTCTAATGCTCTTTCCTACAATAGCTTGTTAATACGGATTTACAGATTACTTCGCTCCCTCCCCAATTCTCCAAATTATTGATGTTCCGATATTTGAATCAAATGTATTTAGTTTTTCAGTGAAATATGAGTTAGGGGAGTGCCATGTTTTGTATGAGTTAGTGCTCGTTTGGAAGAGCACAAAAGTGCTTTTTTAAGCATATTTTTGTAAGCCGAAATAAAATCTTCTTATATACTTATCTCGAATGTTGTAAAAGCATTTCTAAAAAAACAAAACAAGCAAACATTTAATACGAAATATAAAACATCACGCATGTTAATATTTTTTGCATTCACATCAGATAACAATAAAGAAACATTATATATGTTTCATATCACATGTTACAAAAGCAATAAAGGTATTAACAAAAGCAAAAACTCATTTTTTCATCACAAAGCGTCGTATGAAATATTTACAGAACATAATATATGAAAGATGGTAACAAAAGCAGTAAAGGTGCTTCCCAAATGAGAGAATCCAAAGCATTGTGGATTTCCCAAATCCAAAATTGATGTCTTAATATGGAAATATGAGTTGCACAATATCTAATCCAAGATATTAAAAGAAACAATTATTAAAAGAGGGGTAGTGAAGCAAGGCCAAAAAATAGAAAGAAAGAACAAAAGCAAGAAATCATAAATGAGAATCTAAACAAATAGCTGGATTTCCCAAATTCAATATTTAATTCTTATTATGGAATATGAGCAAATGGAATTAAACTTTTACTTAATTAACAAAATCATGATATAACTATAAATAGCCAATGACCAGTTAGTTCCCTCACAAAAAACCTATACAGTATACACAATAATTTGGCTTGGAAATTGCAAATAGATGGCTCCCTTCTTCAATCCCTCTCGTCTCTTTGTGCTCCTACTCCTTGTTTCAATAGGTTAGAGTCCTTGACCCCGCCTTTCTTTTCTTTTCAATCACTATTTACTATGTCAATTAATGTGAAAATGAATGATCCAGCTTGGGGGGGTGTTTGGTTTTGTTTTGTTTGGGGTCCCGGTAATTCCGACCCATTGGGATCAAATTGGAAAATTCTGATTTTTTTTAAAAAAATTGGAATATTCTGATTTTTTAAAAAAAAATTTAAAATATATTATTATATTAGTTAATTTTTTTATAATATAGTGTTTAAAGTAATTATTTAACACTTAATAAGATTATAATAATCATACAAATTGGTCTAAAATTGAAGAATAACATTTTATTATTATTATTATTATTATCACCTTCATCATTTTTGTCATTATTTTTATACATTATATAGTTAGGATTAGTATCACAATATATACAGTTTTAACTTTAATTAAATATATGATACACATTTTATCAAATGATAACTTAAATTATGAGATAAAAAATACAAAAATAAAATAATAACTTAGTTTTTAAGGAAAAATTTAAAAATAAAAAAAAAATTGGGACGGGAACATGATCACAAGGTGTGTGTCCGATCCCGGGTCCAATAGATCCCGATCCCGGTCCTGGTCGGGACGGGAAATTCACGGGATCAAAATGTCTGGGATTAGGCCCGGACAACCGGGACCGAAACACTTTGAACACCCCTATATTCAACAACATTTAAATTGTATTTTTCATACTAAAAAGTACTACTTCCCCCTTTTTTTTTTTTATAAAAACTCAAAATTTAAATTGCTTTAATCCTTTTTATAAGAGCCTGATAAGAGTTATCTGAACATATAATGAGTTTTTTCTATTCTTGCTCCTCATTAATTATATAAATTGCATTAATTAGAATGTTGGTGATATATATATTTATTTTATTTCTCTCTCTTACTTGTCCCCTCATAAATAATGGCATATGTAAAAAAAAATTTATTTCAAACACACTTATTATTTTTAACTTATTTTAATCACTTTCTTAAATCACGTAATTTAATTATCAGGTTCTTATAAATAAGACTGGATGGAGTATTAAAAATTAATATTAAAAATATTAAAATTAAGTACAGAAAGAAAACATTAAAAATAAGTATTATAAAAATCATTTCAAAAATTTTAATTCAAGCCAAATACTTTAATCTCTTTTTTTAATTAATTTTCCAAACTTTATGATCCTTAGTAATAATAATAATTAATTCTCTTATAGGATGTTTAAATGGCATTAACCCGTTATAGGTTATAACGGCTGAAAATGCTAAGTTAAAGTTTTGTGATTTGAACCAACGGAAGTTGGCGCAGATGGGTATGCATCTGTGCCACACCAATCCGTTCCTGGGTTCGATCCCAGGAAATGGAAGGTGTAGAGAATTTCCGTTGGGAGCTCTCTCTCCTGGGGCGCCTCAAAGAGGTGAATTCCTGTCGGGCCTATCAGATTGGGGGCGCCAGAATTAGTCGGTTGTCGGGGGCCCATGTCGGTAAATCCGGCGTTGGCCTTCAGGTTAACGCCGGATACCTAGAAGGTGGATGCACCGAAGGCCAAAAATGATCCATTGCATAAACCATAAAAAAAAAAAAAAAGGTTTTGTGATTTGACAGGGGGCATGATAGTAGAAACAGTGGAGGGAGCTAAAATATGTTCATTCCCATTAGTGTGGTGGCAGCGGTCAGTGTGATGAGCGTTGTAGGCAAAGTCACGCTGGTGGGCAAGGCACTTGTAACCTGGGCCTCTGCACCTGTTATTATCCATGTGGGCCTCCAAACGTTGGCCGAAAAAGCTGGTCTTTCGGATGATCCCATTCAATCTGGGTTATGGGCTTTTATAATAACGGCAATGCTACTCTCTTATCTTGTGCAAATCAGCAAATGTCATATTATGTCTGTAATTTCTAAAAAATAACAACAACAAAAATAATTGGCCAAAAAAAAAAACAACAACAACAACAAAAATAATATGAGAAGTTTTTGTTTCTCTTTTGCAAATAAAATATTTTAATTAACTTCCACGAATTTCATTAATACCACGATGAAAAAAAGGAAAAGAAAATGCCATCAATATTTTTGTGGAAGGATAGCAATGAAAATTGAAAACAAAAAATAAAGAGTTAAACTCCAGTTTTGCCCCGGAAGCTATAAGAAAAGAGCAATTTTGCCTGAAATTTTTTTAGGGTGTAATGTTGCCCTAAAAGTGAAAAGTGGCGTAATATTGCTCTGACCATTAACAAGTGTTAATTTTGACCTTTAAATCCCATGTTTGACTAGCTTATGCACATGTGGCTAGCTGTGTTGGAAAATATGACATGCCACCCAATCATAATGCGCCATCTCACTTAATTTTAGCTGGCAGTCATTTAATAAATTATAAAAAAAATAAAATATCGAAAACACCCCAAAAGGAAATCATAGATAGAGCTGGTAAAAAGGGCTGGCCCTTCACTGGCCAAGGCCTAAAAGGGTCAGCCCTTTTAAGCTCAGCTAAAGAAAAACAATCATTTTTTGATGCCCGGCCCTTGAGCATAAATGTCAGGGTTGGCCCTATAGAATAGGGCCAAAGTTATTTTAATAATCTTTTACTATTTTTTTTAGTTTTTTTTAAGAAATAAAATTATAACAATGAAAATTCTAATTTAACACATAAATGTTGTTAAAATTAAGGTGTAAACGGTACGCATTATATAATAAACAAACATAGTCACTGAATCATAATAAAAAATAAACTATTATCCATATACCACAATTACAAATAATTAATGAGAAGACTTAACAAAATTAAAAATACTTTTTATTAATATATCTTGAAAACTGGAAGTAGTTAACAAAATAAACAACACAAGATATAAACAAAATAATCACTAAAAAATACGTTAAAAATACAAAATTAGTAAGAATACTTATGAAATAAGAAACATCTTTTATAAGTTTTTAATTTTTAAGATTCTTAATACAAGATGTTCTTATAAAACTAAATTCTAAAAAAGATAATAACAACTAAATATTTGTAACATCATTAACAATGTATAAAAAATTAATAATATTATTATCATATAAATAATTTTAAAAAAACATACGGGCTTAAAAAGGTTGGTCCTTTTAAGCTTTCTGCCCTACAAGACCGGCCTTTTTAAGTCCGCCTTCACTTTTGGGGCAAAAATCTTAAACTTGGTCCTTATAAATTCAAAGGCCTAAACGGACCAGCCGAATGGTATGGCGGTTTTCTCAGCTCCAAATTAATAGATGCCCAGATTCATAGCTCCACTACAATCTCTGTTAAAGATTTCTTCTTAGATCCAAATCTCTGATGGGAACTTTAGGGGCAACTTCACTGGCAACTTCTTAAATATGTATGGGTCATGATTTTTGAACAATTGTTGTTTTAGTTGATGGTGTTCAATGGTGGTCTGGGTTCGATGAACAAGACAAAAGAGAGCTTGAATGATGGTGTTCAACAGTGGTTTAGGATATAGTTAAAAACTGTACAAAACAACAATTTTCATCCAAAGCACAATATTTGAAACAAAAAAAGTATTAAATCAAACAAAGATGTCAAAACTTCTTCTACCCATTTCCTTTTAACTGTGATGGAATATCTGGATGTTATAATGTAGTTGTATATTGGGCCCAATGTGTTCGAGTATCATTAGGCTTGGCCCAATAGGTATAGTGTGGATAGTTAGTTGTATAAGTAATAGTTATATAAATAATAGGATCAATCTATGATCCTGAGTGTGTAATGTACAATTTATTTTCTGGTTCAATAGAATTATAGCAATCTTCTTGCTACTCAGTTTTCCACGTGTGAGAATATAGCTCACCAACATGGTACCAGAGCCATTTAGATCAGGCTGATTTTTAAGAAACACCAGGTTCAGTTCAAGATCCGGACCAAAGGAGGACCAAGAAGAGCCACGTCCCTCCTGCCCTAATCCCTTTCACACCGCTCAGCCATCACTGGACACCGATTACGCCTTCATTCTCAGTCACCCTTCGGATCGTGTTTTCAAGAAGCTTCTCTATTACCACGATTTTCGGCCTTAAATCACTGTCCCTCTTTCCCTAATTTCTTTTGCCGCTGAACTTCGATTAAGTCTTCGTTCTTAAGCACCCTTATATCGCGATTTCAAGATATTTCAAGATGGCAACTGATTTGAAAACCTCCACCACGCTAACCATCGGCACCGATAGTCTAAGCTTCAACCACCCTTTATACCTCCACCCGTCAGAGACTCAAGGGATGACGATCGTCCCCCACGTTTTAAGTAGTAGCGATAACCATCTTATCTGGAGCAGTGTGATGCAAATAGCTTTACATGGGAAACATAAATTGGGGTTCATAGATGGGACATGTACTAAAGAATCATAGGCAAAAGGGCTCTACGAGCAATGGGAGAGATGCAACGTCGTGGTCTTCTCCTGGATCCTTAACTTTGTCGCAAAGGATCTAGCAAATAGCCTCATATTTCATCACCATGCGCATTTCGCCTGGAAAGACCTTCACGAATAGTTTGACAAAACTACCGGGTCACGAGTCTTCACTCTTCACCATGAATTAAGCTACCTCTGGCAAGAGTCCTCTTCGGTGTCACAGTACTACACGAAGGTAAAGGAGCTCTGGGAAGAGCAATCCACTCTATTTTCCATTCCATCATGTAAGTGCAATACATCCCGCGTCTATTCTGATATAGTACAATGTCAGAAATTACTTCAATTTCTCCTTGGGCTCAATGACTCTTTCAGTGGGGCTAGAAGCCAAATTCTATTAATGAGCCCTCTCCCATCGGTTAATCAGGAATTTGCCATGATTTCTGAAGATGAGGCTCAAAAGTCCCTTGCTACTTTGGCTTACAATGGCCCTATTGAGGGTATAGCCATGGCGACTCATGGTCGTGGACGTGGTAGGAGGAGAGGCCGAATAGTGAGAAGCACAAAATGTTCCCATTATAGGAAGATGGGTCACTACAAGGATATCTATTGGGAACTCGTCAGGTATCCCCCAGACTACAGAGGAAATCAATCCAAAATTCTATGTGATGCGTGTAATATCCCGATTTGTAATTAGGGCTAATGACCCCGATAATTATTGTAATTATCTTGATTTAAATACATTTGGGATCAATGTAATATGAATTTTGAGAATAAATACATGTAGTATTTAAGATCAAGGGTTGAGATGCATTTCATATGGGTCGGAATCCTATACATTGAATTTATGTGGGCTCTTTGATGGAGTGCTTGAGATGTGGACATGTGGCATTGTGGTAGTGGTTGGATGAGGCCACAAGAAGACAAAGCTTCACTTTTTCCCTCATTCTCTCTCTCTCCATCGGTAAAGTGTGTGCACAAGGGAAAGAAAATTCATTTCATCATCCCTCCCATTTCTCTCTCATTTTCCCTCTCTCCTTCCTCCATTTCTGGCGCTGGTTTGAGCTTGGAAAGAGAAGAAGAAAGCTTTGATTTTGGTGAGTTGTGACTCTCCTTTGCTCAAAACCTCTTCTATAATATTGTTCATCTCAATGAGAGCTACATTGTGATGGTTGTAGAATCTTGAGAAGTGGTGCTTGGTGATTTGCTCGAAATTGGAAGTTGAGGAATCAAAGTTCTTGATTGGGCAAAGTAAAGAGGTAGGCATTTAGAACATTTTGGTATGTTGTTTGTGTTTTTTGGCTAAGTTTAGTCAAATATGGAATTTTGCCCTAATTTGCACCAAATATGGAAATATGAAGTTCATTATGATTGATGATTGGAAATGATTTAGTTTGGAGATATATGAACATTTGATGCATTTTGGATAGATAGAAATTGATTGGGAATCATTTGGGTCACTTGGGAAAAGTTGGAAAATCTGTTTTGTTTAAGCTCCGTTTTTCGCTGTCAGTTTGGACGAGCGTTTTGAGTGACCAAATGGTATTGGAAAATTATGAAACTTTCCAGTCTTAAAGTTCACATCCCAAGCTTCAAAATGGTCATATATTTCGTGTCATTTCGTTGAGAATTCTGTGAGATATGGTTGCCCAAAGTTTGGGACTGAAACAGAACTCTGTTTTGGAGCAATGTGTAGTTTTTGGTAATTCTGGATTTGTGTAGTGATTTCCAGTGAATGGCTATATTTTTCCTTGAAAGAGGACTTATATACCTTTCATTTGGCTTTGGAATCACTTCGTTTCGATTTTTCTAGAATTAGTTATGTTTTTTCGAAGTTCAGCCCAGAGTCAGGGAACTTCTGGGCCGCGGCCCAAGAGTTGTGGGCCGCGGCCCAAGACTTTCTGGCCTGTTTTGGGCCGCGGCCCAAGAGTGGTGGGCCGCAGCCCAAGACCTTCTGACCATATTTGGGCCGCGGCCCAAGGAATGGTGGGCCGGGGCCCAACCCTGTTTTCCAGCACTTTGTGTTATTGAAAGGGGACCTTCAACCTATTGTTTCCCAACCTTTTAGGGCTTTCATTAGAGACATTTGTGGCCTCTTAGGAGTCCTAAATGATAACCAACTTAGTGTATTATGGGATTAAGTAATTGGAGAAGAGATTGATCAATTGTCCCTAATTTGGTATAGGATTTGATATCTGCCGAACGCGTGAGCCTACTGTGCCAAAGATTGTCAGGAAAGCTTCAGGTAGCGACCTCTCTCTTATACTTTGTGTAAATGTATTGTATGTTTGTTTGTTATTCATTGTGTGGATTCTGCTGCTACTGCTTTGTGATACCTTGTGCATTGAGATACTTTATGGAGCATAGTGATACATCGTGCGTTGAGATGCTTTGTGGTGCTTTGTGCTTTGTGTTGCTGCTACATAGTGTTCACCGCGAAAGCGGGCGTTGTGCATAGTGATTACAGCGAAAGCTGGCATAGTGTTCACCACGAAAGTGGGCGTAGTGCATTGTGAATACAGCCGTGAGTGCTGTCGTATGTGGCGTGAGCCAGAGATCATTGTGAAGCTGCTGTTTATGATGAACATACATGCCTTATGTTTATATATCGTATGAGTGAGTTGTTGCTCTGGGATTCTTTAGAATCTCATTCCTCCATATGACTAATCTTTTCAGACAGGGCAAGTGGCTCGAAGGAGAAGCGACCAACCCGGAGTGGTTAGGATCTCTTAGGGACATTCAGGCTTTTGGGATAGTTGGTTATCTTCATTTTGGATTCGGGATTGCTAAAGTGTATAGAGATGTAAATGATTATTTTGATCGTGTAATCCCCTTTATGGGAAAACTCTTAAACCCATATTATTTATGTAAGTAACCCGGGGTGTGCCGGGATTTTGGTTTCCGCACTTTGATATTTATTATGTACTCTGATTTCTCAAGTAGTTATATCCGTACATGAATGTGAGACCAAGAATATTTGTGTTTTAAATTGAATTTTGAAACGCCCCCTCTTTGGTATGAGGGATTATAAATTGTTAAATCATTTTATTGGTCTCTATTTCACTTAAATTTTGTAATCCGGATGTAATTACGGTGAGGGGGTTACAATGCGGCTGTTAACTATCTTGGGATTGCACTAGCCGTGGAAGGAGATAAACGTATCCCAAACTCACAGGCAACACAATCTATCCTAAAAACTATCTTGCCAAGTATTACTCTGGATCAATATGAGCGACTCATGAAGCTGCTGAAACGAAACTCAGAGGCTACAGTACATGCTCTTACTGGTGCTAAGACAGGTTTGACTCACTTAGCTTCTGATTATAGTTGGTGGGTCCTAGATCCTGGGGCTACAACCCACATAACAGGGACCTATCTCTATTTGATAGCTATCGAATTAATGACAGTAATATTAAAGCAATAAAACTACCAAATGGTGTTAGAGTGCCTGTTACACATATTGGTAGTATTAAACTGTATGAGGAAATCTATCTTACCAACGTTCTTTATGCATCCCAATTACAATTTAACCTCATTTCTGTACCCAGACTGACCAAAGAATTACGCTGTATAATAGTATTTTTTTTTCTGATCATTGCTTGTTGCAGGACCTTTTAAGTGGCAAGAAGAAGGGGATTGGTAGGCTAGAGGAAGGACTTTATATGATATGTTTCTTGAGAAGATTTGTTGCTGCTGTGAATGCTTTGAATACTGAAATATATAATCCTGCTGACATGTTGCTTTTACATAAAAGATTATGACACGCCCTATTACTTGTTTTGAAACATTTGACTATTGTAAGAAATAAACATTTTTGCTTCAATAAAGAATGTGAAGTTTGCATACAGTCCAAACAGACATGTATCCCTTTTGCCTCTAGTTACATTAAATCTACTTTATGCTTTGAATTACTTCACATGGATGTATGGGAGCCCTATAGGACCCCCACACATCAGGGGCATCATTATTTCCTTACTGTTGTAGATGATTTTTCTAGAAGCACTTGGATATTTCTCATGAAATCAAAGTCTGAAACTGTTCAATACATACAAAACTTTATTGCTTATGTTACTGCACAATTCTGTTTTCATATTAAAAGGATTAGAAGTGACAATGGGTCAGAGTTTGTTAATCATGAGTTACGAAATTTCCTGTATAGTAAAGGGATTATCCATGAAACAACATGTCCTTATACTCCTCAACAAAATGGTATAGTTGAGCGTAAGCATCGTACCCTTATACAGATATCTAGGAGTCTCATGATATAGTCTGGGTGCCTATTAAGTATTGGGGAGAATGTGTTCACATGGCATCTTATATAGTAAATAGGGTCCCCTCTAAAATCCTAGGCTACAAAACACCTTTTGAGAAAGTGTATGGCAAGGAACCTAGCTATGAAAACCTTAGAATATTTAGATCTCTAGCACATGCCACAAATATGAATACTTTTGATAAATTTGAACCTCGTACAACATCATGTGCTTCCTAGGTTATCCTAATAACCAAAAGGGATACATCCTCTTAGATTTAAATACAGAAAGGATCATAGTAAGTCAGGATGTGACTTTTTTAGAGGATAGATTCCTATTCTTAGAAAATAGACCTTTAGATCAAAGGGGAGAAATACCGAAAGAAATAAGACACATGTTCCTATTTGATGACATTATACAGCCCAGGACTAAAATGTAGTTTTCTGAATTAAAACATACCGACCAAGATACAGAACATGAATCAGATAGGAATATGGCTGATACAGAACATGCCGATAATAGCTCTCATTCCTCTGAAATTCCAACCAGCAGGGTGAGAAAGCCACCCATTTGGGCAAAAGACTATATCTGTAATTTAATAACTAAAGGATCCCAAGAACAAAACACTAAATATCTTTATCCAATAGAAGATTATATAGCATATGATAAAACATCTGCTTCTCATATGTATTTTCTTTGTCACTTAAATTTTGTTTCTGAGCCACGTTGCTATGAGGAGGCAGCCCAAGATGATAAATGGGTAAAGGCTATGAGTCTAGAAATAGAGGCTCTTGAACATAATAAAACTTGGGACATTATGCCTTTGCCTCCAGGTAAGAGACCCATTGGATGTAAATGGGTATATAAAATAAAATATAAGTCAAGTGGTGAGGTTGAAAAATACAAAGCTAAGTTAGTTGCTAAAGGATATAACCAAAGAGAAGGAGTAGATATCATGCACGTTTTCTCCTGTTGTTAAAATGATATCTGCTCGTATGACTTTGAAATTGGCAGCAATTTACAATTGGGACATCTACTAAATGGATATCCACAATGGCTTCTTGTAGGGAGATCTAGAGGAGGAAGTCTATATGACTATTCCCCAAGGATTCCATAGCAAAGGGGAGAACCTTGCTTGTAAACCTAAGAAGTCCTTGTATAGACTTAAGCAAGCCTCTTGCCAATGGAATTGTAAGTTGACAATGGCATTAATAAGAGGAGGATTCACTCAAAGTAAGTTTGATTATACATTTTTCTATAGAAGGTACAGTGATGGTAGTATGGTCTTAATTTTGATTTATGTTGATGATTTATGGATCACTAGAAATTCTGTAGTCAAAATAGATGAGGTAAAGCAATTTCTGCATGATAATTTCAAGATCAAGGACTTAGGATTGATGAAATACTTCTTAGGCATAGAAATGGCTAGGTCTCAAGAAGGAATTATTATGTCTCAGAAAATATGCTCTAGATTTGTTAGCTGACATGGGAATGAGTGGATGTAATCCTCTTGGAATGCCAATGCCACAAAATTTAAAATTGATGCTTGTTTGCTATTTAGCTTTCGCAAGTGCACGGGTTGCAAGTAATATTTTAGTGAGAGAAAGAGTATCGTTCCTCAAGGACTATGACGAAAGCGAGCTAACCAATGTAACCATATGTTAAATTAGGTTGAATGGAATCATTTAAAATTGATCAAGTTTAGCCAAAAACATGTGGATTGAGGTGAAAGAGAAATTCAAAACTATCTTTAGACTAAAATTTATAAAAGCAAATGATTCTTTAAATTCAAGTATTTAATGAAACTTAGGATTGTTTATCCCCCTTGTATTTCACAAGCACTCACTAAATCCCCCCAATATGTGCTACTTAATAAAAGATTATACTAGTCAAGGATACTAATTTACCTATAAATGCTCTCTCAAGTCTCCAAATAGGTGCATAGTTTAATTAATTCATTAATCTCTTAATGAACTAATTAAACCTTGATTTCATTGCAAATCCTATTTGGCTGTGAGGTTAATGAGTGTATCTCTACCTCATTAACAAAGCCATCCATTTAATTCACAAATTTCAAGCTCTCACACGATTTAACTCAAGTTCTACACTCAATCTAGCCCTTTCAAGCATTAATCAAGTGAACCCAACAATCTTATTGGTAGCCAATCAACAAGAAGCTTTAAGTAAAGAGTAAAATCAGCATAATCTCTTCATTAATCACAAATATAAAGGGAAAAATTAGTACTTAATCCATACAAGGGTTCAAAACAACCCTAAAATGAGGTGCTTAGCTACACATAGTCATGAAAGAGCTACAACTATGTAAAATAATTACAACCATATCAAAAACTAA
This sequence comes from Inga oerstediana, assembly GCA_963210345.1. NCBI lineage: Eukaryota > Viridiplantae > Streptophyta > Magnoliopsida > Fabales > Fabaceae > Inga > Inga oerstediana. Next base: position 54,510,937 of record OY723407.1, on the reverse strand, counting down.
GCAAAGAAAGAGAAGAGGAATGAGAAAAACCAAGGATTGGAGCCCAAAATCTCTTCTAGACTTAAACCCAAGCTTAATACTCTTCAAGGAGGCAAAACCCTAGTACACCCAGCTCCTAAGAACACTTAAAAACTGAAGCATGACCTAATTTCGTCCTATCCCTTGCTTAAATACCCTCTTCATGCGTTTCAGCAAGTAAAACACATGGTTGCATTTTTTGTCGTGTGCTTCAGCACACACCAGTGTGCTGAAGCATATGACACAGTGAGTTCTGGTCTTCATTGGCTTCGGCACAGGGTCGAGTGGTGAAGCATGTTACATAGTAAGTTCTGACCCCGTCTGCTTCAGCACATCTGCTATTGGCTGAAGCATATGACACAGTTAGTGCAATTTTCCCTTGGTTTCAGCATATGCATTGTTGGCTGAGGCCAACACACAACAGCTGTCCTTCTAATTCATTGAGCTTTTCCTTGGTCTTTGAGAGCTTTTATGACTTGTCATCTTTCACCTACAAGGAGGAGGACATCATGAGCTCTTTAATTTTAAGAGATAATCCTACTTATATGCATTTAACTCATGATTTGAACTTTTCTTTTGTTCTACCATATTTTCTTCTATATATGCACAATTTGTACTCAAAAGCAAGTGAAAAGAGAAGAAAATATGCTATAATGTTATCAATTTCTATGAGTTATCAATGGCTTACCAAGAAGGAAAGGATAAACCTATTGATTTACTTGTAAATTCAGATAGATATAGAAGATTGATTGGTAGACTTATTTACCTCATTGTGCCTTGTCCTGATATATATTTCTCAGTGTAGGTCTTGAGTCAATTCATGCAATAACTAATGAAAGTTCATATGGTAACAGCACTCAATATGGTAAGGTATATTAAAAGAAGTCTTGGAATAGGAATGTTAATTGGCTCACAAGAAGATACCACCATGAGTTGCTATTGTGATTTTGATTGGAGCGCATGCGGTATGACAAGGAGATCTGTAACGGGATACTTGCTCAAGTTGGGAGGATCATTGGTCCATTAGAAATCAAAGAAGCATACAATAGTGTCAATCTCATATGCAGAAACTGAGTATAAGGCCTTGGGATCTGCAACTTCAGAAGTCGTATGGCTAGAAGGATTTCTTAAAGAACTTGGGCAACCTCAATCACGGCCTGTAGATGTTTATTGTGATAGTAAGGCAGCGATTCACATAGCTAGTAACCCAGTTTTCCACGAATGAACCAAGCATATCGAGATCGATTGCCATTTCGTTCGTGAAAAGGTTCAGGCAAAATTGATCAAATTACAACATGTTAAAACAAATGAACAGCAAGCTGATTTCTTGACCAAGGTAGTCATTAGAGATACACAAGACAACATTCTGCTCAAGCTTGGTGCAGTAGACATTTTTTCTCCCCAGCTTGAAGGGGAGTGATGGAATATCTGGATGTTATAATGTAGTTGTATGTTAGGCTCAATGTGTTCGAGTATCACTGGGCCTGGCCCAATAGGTATAGTATGGATAGTTAGTTGTATAAGTAATAGTTATATAAATAATATAATCAATTTATGATCCTAAGTGTGTAATGTACAATTTATTCTCTGGTTCAAAAGAATTAGAGCAGTCTTCTTGTTGCTTAGTTTTCCACGTGTGAGAATATAGCTCACCAACAAACTGCATCTTGAAATAGGGATGCTGATTTGGATCGTGGTAAGGGCTTTTATGAGTTTGGGTGAAAAGGCAAGGAATTGATTACAATAGTGGCTTGCTGGGCTTAGTGAGGGCATGCTTTCTCTCCATGGATACCGGCAGGGCAAGGGATGGAAGGGGATAGGATGCAGAAGACACGGAACAATTTTCTTCGGGAGCATTTTGAGTTTTTTATTTTTATTTTTATAATTTATTAAATGAGTGCCATTTAGGATTTTAAATCAAGTGAGATGACGCATTATGATTGGTTAGCAAGTCATATTTTCCAATATAGCAAGTCACATGTGCATAAGCCGGTCAAATATGGAAGAGGATACTCTCAGAATCCTTTTTCTCTTTTTCTTCTCAGAATCTCATCTCCACCCTTAAATCAAAAAATGAATGGTTCAGATTTAATATTTGCTAAAACTATGATTATAGTGTTTTATAAATTAATTTTTTCATTACTTGTATTTGTATTATAGTTATGAATTGAGTAGATTATGTTTTAACAGTGTAAGTTTACTTATTTATGTTTAAAATAATAGTTTTATAAAATATTAAATTTATACCATCCATTTTTTTAAAATCTGATGGTGGAGATGAGATTCTGAGAAGAAAAGGAGAACAAGGATTCTGAGAGAATCCAAACCGGTCAAATATGGGATTCAAAGGTTAAAATTAACACTTGTTAACTGTCAGAGTAACATTACATCACTTTTGATATTTACAGGGTGACATTGCACCCTAAAAAACTTTTAAGGCAAAAACACTGTTTTTTGACAACTTCTGAAACAAAAATAGATTTTAACCCAAAAATAAATATAAAAGGTAGTAATTGGGAATAAGGTTCAAATCGGGTATAGCTTCACGTCAAGAAAAAGACCAAATCGCGTTTAGGTAAAAAAAAGTAATTTAGCCCCTCAATTTTTAATCATTAATTTTGTCATATTTACGCTTTGTGACATGATCACTGCAACTCAATCTCTAAAGCATTAAACAACTTTTTTAAGTATAGGGACCAACAAATCATACAATTGAAATTTAAGGGAATAAGTTAAATGAGTTATACTTCAATGACTAAATTGCAACTGAATCAAAATTATAATAACTAATTAAAACATTATCCCATAAAAATATTTAAGTTTGACCATTAATTGACTAAATATACGGGGTTGACAAATCCACATGTCATTAACGTCATTTATTTAAGGTGTCAAATTATTCTCGAAAGTTCTTACTAAAGAGCATTGGGTATTGGATTTTTTTCGTTTATTAATATCATCGAAAGTTTTCAAATCATATTAATGTTGCTCAACTAGTCAACCCTTATTCAGGATAAGTTTGACCCTTAGTTAATCAAATATGTTAAGCTAACAGAGGAGCTGATGATAATGATAATGTAGAAGAAGAAGAAGAAGAAGAGCTCACGTTCATCAGAATGTAACAAAAAAGATGTGACTACTGGATGTAGGACACATAAAAAAAGATTGCCGGGAGCAAGGCTACCAGCAAACCTCTATTGTTGTACTCAAGCGACACTGAGATAGGTGGGTGTCTCACTGTCTCTTCAATCTTCTCTTCACCATGCAGAATGCTTCCACCTCTTTGATTTATGTCAATCCTTCACTAAATTGTGTATCAATTTTCTCTAAATTCTTTTTCCTTATTTGTAAATCTCACTTGGAAAAAAAGTGAAGTAGATGGAATGTGGACATTTCAGCTAAGCATATTTTGATCAATGGTTAAACTTAATCTAGATAACAGCTGATGCAACGTTACTACAGTTTGGAAACTTTTAAGATGGTATTGAACTCAAAAAAATTTAGGACACCCAACGTTCCTAAGCGAAGAAATTTGCACCTTAACCTAATAACATAGATGATGCGTGAAGTTATCAGCTCAACTTATTTGATTAACTAATGTTTAGCTTAACTTGGATAATGATAGAGTATTACTAGAATTTTTAAGAAACTAAAAGAAATTTTTCTAAAAAGAGAAAGTGAAGCAAGAATGGTAATTTTGAAAAAAAAAAGAACGAAAGCAAGAAAGGTAATTCACGTAGAGAATCCATATCATTTCGAATTTCCCAAATTAAAAAATTATGTCTTAATATGAAATATGAGTTAGGCAAAATCCTATTAAAAGATAATTGAATTACCTAAATTTTAATTTCAGTCACTAAATCTTACAAATTATAAATAAGGTTATGTGACACAATTAGGGATTTAAAAATTCGATGAAATGTCCAAAATGACTCTATGTAAATGAGAAGGAGTACCTTGGAAATGTCAAGCTCGAGAACCATAGGTTAATCTTGACGACAACAACCATCTTGCCATCTTCCAAAAGCTTCTTGGTGAGATTCCGTATTAAGACCAACCTCAATGATGAAATCGGTGCATTTAATTTTGATACTAGATTTCTGAACTACGGCATCAAGCTTCTTGGTAAGGTGTGTGTTACCAAAATAAAAATGCCTCACAATAAAAATGCGTCTTTGCTCACATCAGGCTGTACACGATTAAATATGGTTCTGTCTAGTTTGTTTGTTCGTCTCGCATCTGCAACAGGCTTAAAGGATGGTTCTACTTCTTCTTTTTTTCAGTGAGATATTTTTTTAAAGCTTGCTATTAGGATAGGATATGTATTACATGATGAATTTGAATCTCTTGCCAGGCTCTATGTGTAACCCCCTGCCGTAATTATATCCGAAATACGCAATAAAGTGAAATAGAGACCAATAAGAACAAAACTACATTTTACAAACCCATCTACCAGACAGGGTTTTCACAAATGCCTTTCGAAATCATTCATAACCTGGTCTCACATTCACATTCCGAATACAATTACTACACGAAGATAAATCACATTCAATATATATCAGAGTGCACAAATTAATCATCCCGGCAATCCCGGGTACATACCTTCGCTAAAGATACACAAGGTACAATTGCACATTACAATTCTTCAAATGGGGATTACACAATCTCATCTCGGAGGAGTCCTAGCCGCTCCCTCCACGAGCCACTTGCCCTGTCTAAATTATTGGTAGGGGAGAGTGAGATTCGACAGAATCTCAGTAGGAAACAGATACCATAATGCATGCATGATAGATGCTATGTGTATGACATGTTAGCTTTATCTAGATGCATACCCCATAATGATATTTCTGCATACTCAATGTTTCATGTAACAAAACTATGGCCACAGCAAAACAGAAACAGAGCTTCATTTATTCAAATATGCTCTACACAATCAAATAAAGCAATCACATACATCACTACACAAGCAAAGATATCAAATACATGCAAGTAAGGTAAATCCCCTACCTCCAGTCTTTTCTCCTCAATTTGCGTGCCAGCAACTCGAGGCTTCACATTCGGTCCTACAATGTCAAATGTACTATTTAGACACTTCCAAAGTGTTTCTGGGGGTTATATGAGGCTATATTGAAAATTTACTAAAATACCCCCGGGGACCCGGCCCGGCCCCGCCGTACCCGGTCCGGCTGTACTTTTCTTGAAATTTTGACATGGGCTATTCTGACATATTTTCGCTCAAGGAATCCATTTCCGGACTCAGAATTATCAAATTCAATGTCAAATTACGAAATTGCCCTTGGCAGCCCTACTTTTAGGGTTTTAGGGGCGTTTCCGTAATTATGCTTTCTCGGCCTTTTGCGAAAAAGTGCCCAACTGTAACCCCACCTAATTTTCCCTCCTGAACTCAATGGAATCATCAAATCATTGAAAATCTAACTCTAAGACCCATTTATAGCCCAGACCGAAATATATGGGTTTTCTAGGAAAAATCAGGGTTTTTCGGTTTCGGCTCCGTAAACACGTTCCTTTCTACTCCTAACCACTTTATTGACTATTCCATTAGGTTACAACTACCATTTAGTATCAATTTGGGCAGCATAACCCCTAGGGAAACCCATTTTCCATTTTTACAACCAATGGCAATCCGGCGAAATTTCACCGATTAAATTGCCCACAGCAGCCAGAATAGTCAATATACAAGAGTTTGGAAGTTACCTCAAGCTCCTTCTAGCTTTTCTCAAGAGTGGCTGAAAACCCTAGCCCCTTGAACACCAAATTCCTTGCTTCAAAACCTTAATTCACATAGAGGAATAGCTTAGGAGGAGGATTATACACATTAGGAGCTAGATCGTCGGAGAAATCGGCTTACCTTGTGAGATTTCTCCTTCCTTCTCTCTATTTTTCTCCAAGCTCTCTCTCACGTTTTTTCCTCTTACTTCAGCTGAAAATGGCGTGAAATGGCTGAAGAAGATGAGCAATTTGATTAATAATCCATGCTGACATCTTCTTTTAATGAGATGATGTCATAATTCCCATTTTCGGATTTTCTGGCAGATTTTCTGCCCAAACTTTGAAAAATCATAACTAATTCTAGAAAACTCAAAATGAGGTGATTCTAAAGCCAAATGAAAGATATTTAAGCCCTTTTCATAGGAAAAATATTGGACATTACTAAAAATCACCACACAATTCCAGAATTACATAAAACTCATCACTGCCCCAAAACAGAGTTCAGTTTCTATCCCAAACGTTGGACAGTTATATCTCCTAGTTCACAAAACGAAATGGCACAAATTATATGTCCATTTTGAAGCTTGAGATGTGAACTATAATTCTGGAAAGTTTCATAATTTTCTGACATCATTTGCCTAGTCAAAACATCCACACGAGAAGACTGGCCATACAGAATTCACACTGGACAGCATTTCCAGTTTTGCAACCAATGTGTCCAATTCAATTTAAATCAATTCCAATGATTAAATACCACAACATGACACCATTTCCATCACAATACCCCATTCAATTCTTTCCTCTATTCTAAGTCAATTTGGATGTTAATCCACAATTGAACTCAAATACAGGGTTTTGGCGTTGCTCATAACACAAGTGACTACAATCCACTTTATATTCTCTAAAATGGTTCATTAATCACTAACCACGTCCACTTTTGTAGTCATTAACCCCTAATCACAATTTTGGATCTTGCTAAACCGGGGCTTAGCAATCCACTAATCTCAGGCTTATTCTCTAGCCTCGAGTCTCGAAATTCGGGGTATTACACTATGAGCGATTTTTTGTTAGATAATTTATAACTGTATTTGAGATAGGCAGTGGTTTTGCTTATTTTTGCCTTGTTTTTGTGACAATTAAAAAAAAATATGGTTATGTTATCAATTTTGTTTTTCTAATAATTGAAGGGTATAGAGGCAATTTGACCCACATTTTAAATTTATAGTTGTATCATATAACCTTATCTATAATTTTGTTAAGTTTAGTGACCCTAATTAAAATTTGGATAATTCAACTATCTTTTAATAGGATTTTCCCTATGAGTTAACCAATATCTAAGAAATTAAAAAGAAACATAAATTGAAAGGAGAGATAGTGAAACAATAAAGGAAAAATATGAAAAGAAGGGTTGTGGAACAAAAGCAAGTAAGGCCAAGAAGGGAAAAAAGAACAAAAGCAAGAAAGGTAATTAATTATTTTTATTTTTTTTGGGGGACGATGAGCAAGAAAAGTAAATTAAATGAGAATAGAATCCAAGTAATTAATTTTGATTTTCCCAAATCAAAAAATTAATTCTTAATATGGCTTAAGAATGAATAGAATTAACCATTATTTTTATAACAAAAATCAATAAAAACATGATATAACTATAAATAGCTCATGATCAACTAGTTTCTTCACACAAAAAAACCTCAATATAATACAATAAATTAGCTTAGAAATTACAAGTAGACGGCTTCCTTCTTCAATCTTCCTGGTCTTTGTGTACTCCTACTTCTTGTTTCATGTAACACCCCAAATTTTATTCACCAAGAGCATATTGTGATTAGTTTATATATTCAATAAAATGGTGAATATTTAAGGCCAAAGCAATTAAATATTAAAAATTGAAAGTTAAATAGTGTTTTTAGTGAAATCGTCTGCGAGGCAATGAGTTTGTCATGTGGTTTTGGAAGACCAAATGATGAGCAAAAATTATGAAATTTTACAGGGTAAAAGTAGACATCCTAAACTTTAATTTGATAGGTCATATAAATCAATTGAAGCTATGTACAAAAAGATATGAATTTTTGAATTTAGTCTAGAAAATTTGAAAAGTTTCTGGAGCAGTGGTCAAAGATTGAAAATTTGGGTATGATATGATCTTAGGTAGTAAAATTCCATATTTTTTCTTGAAACTGAACTCAATAAGGGTTCCATAGCCTTTGGAATAACTGTGAAACGATGTCTAAAATAGTAGTTATGAATTTTCAAAGATTGGTGAAAATTCTGCCCATATTTTCTATTTATGTGAAAATGGAAGAAATAAATTAATCTTCCTTTTTCTCTTAATTATTTTAGAAATTAAGGGATGAAGGAGGAGAAGACAAGTTTCAAAATCCAATGAGACCAATTTTCAACACCACATAAAAGATGATAGAGATAATTGTTGTGTCATAAATCCTTACTTATGTCATAAGGTTAGGTAGCCAACTTTTGTACCAATTGAATTGAGTAATGGAATTAAAGATGCCAAGTGTTATTATCAAATGAAGGGGTATTAAATTATAATTGATTTGGATGAGCACGTGTCAAATTGCAATGCTACATGAACATAGGAATTATGATTCATGATGAAATGGTATGCTACCTTGAGTGTAAGGTTGGTTTAGTTGGAAGAGCACTCATTTGGTTAGAAGAGCAAGAGGGAGTTAGTTCAAAACCAATGGGAAGCCTAATGGATTAAGTTTGTCATGATATGAAGGAGGTATGGGTTGTGACAAGTGTCACAATAAGATCTCATCTTGAAAATCAATGGCTAAAAGGAAAGAAGAGACACTTGACTAAAACACATTTCTCTTTCCTCTTCCCTTCACATTTCATCCAAGAGACAAGAAAGAAGAGAGAGAGAGAGAGAGCTTGAAGGACTTGGAGGCTTTTAGAGAGAAAGAGGAAGAACTTCAAGGTAAGAACTTGACTGTTAGGCATTTTTTTTGAATCTTTGAATAGAAACCTTCTCTAAACTCCTCTTCTTCATGAAACCATGATCTTGAAGACATATTGTTGGCTCAAGGAGAAGAGAGAGGACGCATAGAGTGAGAGGAATCAAGAAGTATAAGAGGTAACTACACCAAACTCAAATCTATAGTTGTATGAAGTTGATATTGAAGTTTGTTGTTGATTTGATGATTTTTGGTTGAGTTGTAAATTTGGAAAGCCCTAATCCTAAGGGTTATGCTGCCCAAATTTCTTTGAATCATGGTTAAGAAGTGTTTAAATGAGTTAATAAGGGATTAGAAGTGGAAAAGTACAAGCTTTGGAAGCTTAAACACAAAAACTCTATTTTTCCTTTTTCTTAAGAAACTTTCGGCCAAGGTCAGAATAGGGGGTAGGAGCTATATTTTCATGAAATAGATGGTTCCATTGGATTTAATAGGTAAAAATAGGTGGGGCTACAGTTGGACACTTTTTCGGAAAAGGCCGAAAAAACATAAGTACGAAAACCCCCCTAAAATCCCTAAATCGGGGTTGTCAAGGGTATTTCCATAATTTGACATTGAATTTAGTAATGCCATGTCCAGAAATGGATTCCTTGGGTGAAAATAAGTTAGGATATACCTAGTCAAAATTTTGAAAAAAGTGCTATCAGGCGGGGTACAGCAGGGCCGGACTGGGGTCTAGGTGGTATTTTGGTAAATTTTTACTATAGACTAATATAACCATAAGAAATACTATAGAAGAGTCTAAAATGATACTTGGATAGGTTATGACCTATTTCTTGTACATTTAATATTTTAGGACCGAGTCGGAAGCCAGAAGCAATATGTTTTACGAGGCACACTAAAAAGGGATTGATAAGACTTTGAGGTAGGGAACTTACCTCTCTTGCATGTATTTGATATTTGTGCTAGTGTATTGATGCATGTTATTGCTTTGTTTGATTATGTGAAACATATATGAATGATTGAAGCTCTGTTTTGATTTATGCTATGGCCATAAGTATCTTGATTGAAACATTGAACACGCAGATATGTCAATGTGTGAACATGGGTTATGTAATGCAAGTGTGTCATGTATTAAGCACTTATCTTGCATGCATATTGGTACTGTTTTCCTACTGAGGTTCTCTCGAATCTCACCCTCCCCTACCAACATTTTAGACAGGAGAAGACAGAAGATATGCTGAGAACAATGTAGAGAACCATACGAAGGGGATCGCAGTGGTGGAATGAAGACGAGAAGATGTTTCTATTTTACTAGGATGAGTTTAGACACCCAAGTAGCCCTGCATGGCTATATGAATTGTAATTATCAAGTATGAATTCCTATGGGGAATTTTTGTAATCGTGCACATAATATCAATATATTTATGTTATTCCTATATTACCCACCGAAATGCATATTGTTTTCCGTAAATATTCTGAAATAGGTGAAAATAAGATGAGGGTGTGACATTTCAACAGGTTAGGCTCTATTCCATCAATTTGTTACACTCTTTTGTACTTTACTTCTTTACTACATAAATACAATTTTATGCTTTTCATCGGAAAAAAAGATTATGATTCAACATTCATGATTTAGCAATTGTTAGCAATTTTGAAGAGAATTGTAGACACAAGTTGTTAAAGAATCTCACTAAAATATGTGAGACATTTCATTAATTGTTCAGCATATAGATCCTTTCATTCAATTTTAAATGAACAAAAAATCAATGTAGTTTGACAAAACCCTAATTAAGGTTAAGCTAAATTGTATAAAACCTTTTGGGCCGTAGACATACAACTTTTTTAACCTAAAAACTTGACAATGAAATTCCTGAAACTTGTGCAAATATTCCCTTACCTTCAATTATTTTATTATTTTACTAACAAAGTACATGTTATTCATCATACACTTATCTAAACTTTATTTGTTTTTATGCAAACAATCACTCAAAATTATGAATTATATGTAGATAACTCACTAAATAAATGTTAAATCATGTGGAGATTAAGACATGATTACATTGCATTTTGTCAGTGAAATAATTAACAAATTCATTAAAAGAAGCTATATTCATAAACGTAATATTTTAGGGGGTTTTCATGGTAATTTTTTTAAGGGTTAAAGGGCAAAAATCCCCCGAAAGTTTTCAACCAGGCGCATTGGATGTCTAGAAGTTTTCGAGGGGGTATTTTTGCTCTGGAAATTGTAAAAAGAGGCCACTTTTGCCCCACTAAGACGGACATTAAACTGGAGCCATTAAGTGACACACTATCAGCCAAAATTGCCACTGTAAATGAAAATGTGGCTTCCTTGTAGGAGATTATGGGGAAAAAGTGAGTGTTATTTGGTTTTATTTGGCAATAGAAAAATTTAGGTGTGTGATTGTATTGGAAGAAAAATGCAAAGGGCAAGACAGAAATTAGTGCTTGTAAATTGATTTGCCTCACAGTTCATAGTACAGAAGATCTTGCTGTCATAAGGCATAAATCGATTTACGTAAGGCATAAATCGATGTACCCACCGTCAGGTTTATTGCAGACAATCAATCGCATTTAACACTGCAAGCGGTGTGCATATATTCCTTGATGGAAAATCTGAGCATGTCCATTGTTTTCACTTTCTTGACTACGCCCTCTAAGAAATGCAAGCCTCCTCCTTTCTCCGGTCGCCATCAACGGTGTCGATTCATCCATCTTCTTTCTTCTCCACTAAACCCTCCAATAGATTATCAGCAAAGCCTTTTGACCCAAATTGCCAAGGTTTTCAAATTCAACAGAATTTCCACTTATATGAGTTAACCAGCGTAGCTAACTTACCTGTCACAAAATTCCACTGTGTCCAATGTTCGTTGCCATTCATCCGTAATGGGGCAAAAATGGCCTCTTTTTACAACTTTCAGGGCAAAAATTCCTCCTTAAAAACTTCCAGACAACCAGTGCCCTTGAGTGAAAACTTCTGTGGCTTTGTTGCCCCTTAACCCTATTATTAAAACCAATAAGGTGGTTATCTTCACATAACTCAAGGTTAATAAAGATCATATAACCCAAAGTTAAGAATATTTATTTTCAAGCTAACCATATAATTGGGCTTTATAGCTCTGGAATAGGGCTTAGTAGTATGAAATGTCAAAGAATTTTATATAAATCTTGTTTAGAAGTATAAAAGAGATGCCAAAAATTAAGGAGCTGGCTCATAATCCACAAAATCATAAATTGAAATCCTTGTGATGACTTTAGTGGTGGCCAATCTATAAGTGCCTCTATAAATCCTTTTTGAGCTTGGAAGTATACCTTAACTCTAATAAGTCATCAAAGCCCTACTCATCTAAACTTTTATTTTTGTTAAAAAAAGAAGAATTATAAGAGTTTGATGCATTGACTATTCTTGGTGGTAATTAATTGTATGTTTTCTATTTTCTTCCATCTTTCATTTTTTTTCTGGGACTCTTTGTTTTTATGAAGATACTAAGTAAAGGCTTTTGTGATTTTATAGCTGGAATATTTTGTGCTTATTTAGGATCACGTTTGTGACTTTCAAAAGTGCTTATTCACATAAATTGAGACAAAACTTCCCTCACATATTTACCTCGTATACCATAAATCATGATTGAAAAACTATTTTTTAAGGCTTTAATCGCTATTCCAAACAAGCACAATGATATCAACGATGGAGGCTAAAATATGCTTAGAACCAATGGGCGCTTGTGGTGCCACTGGTTATTGTGACGCGATGTGTAGGCAACAACACCGAGGTGTAGGCAACAACACTGAGGTGGGCAGGGCACCTGTAACTTGGGCCTCTGGGCATGTAATTATACCTGTGGGCTTTTAGCCCATTGGCCCAAAATGGATTGAACTATAGGCTTGGGCTTTGCGATGAGCCCATTCAATTAGGGTTATAGGCTTTTGTAACCATGACAACGCTATCGTTAGTGCAATCATGTGTATGAGATTTCTAACTAAACAACAACCAATAATTATATGTATTATGAAAGGTGTGTCTCTCTTTTTCTTTTTTACAATTCACATATTTGAGTTACTATCTACAAGTGCTGTCAATATTTCAGGACCAAAAAGTAGAAAAAACCTTCAATATTTATTGAAAGGGTAACAATGAAAATGAAGATAACAATAAATATTGAAGTTTTAGTCAACTAAGTCGGATTATGTTGGGCTGATAAAAAGTTCGAATTATCTATCAAGACGCTAAATTTATTAAATTTTTAAAGATTATAGTTGACTTAGTTAATGAACTTTTAAAAATTTTAAATTTCCTTTGCTTTGAGAGTCTAAAGAGAAATTTTTGTAGTTAATTACTACAGTAATCTCCCAGTTTAGCTCTTTTGAGAGAGAGAGAGAGAGAGTAATCCACATATGAAACTCAAATGACGGAGAATTTCCAAAATTCAAAAATTATGCAAAATGAATGTTGTTAACTTCTAGAACAAAAGCAAGAAAGGAACTCATCTAATCCTATTTATAGGGTGTAGAGCCTAATTTAATGACTTGGGCCCATAGGCAAGACAGACCATATGAGGAAGGTCCAAGAATGTTAGCCTAGCAAGTACAGCTCAAGATCATGCTTAACCACTCCATTAGAATACTTGGTCAAGTCCAGGAAGTTAGTAATGCATGTTTGACCCGAAATAAGCAAAACTAATGTACCAACAGATAGATTCAAAAAAGGTGAACTGACTTACCAACAGATCCAAAAAAAGTGGACCAACCTACCAAACTCCAACTGGTTGAATAAGGATGGTAGGTAACGAAACTCCAACTGAAAATAATATTGACAAACCTCATGATACAGGTACGTTGACTACACCAACCATGTCGAGTAGCAAAGTAGAGAGACGAACAAACCCACTTGCAACAAAAAACTTACAATATTTTGGTGCATAGGATGGCAGAGGATGGAACAAGAGGTTCCATAAACTAGAAGCAATGATACTTAGCCTACCCGGCGTACCATCGTCAATGAAGAAAAGCGCTCCAAGCAGCTTTGCTGACTCTCCATTCACTAACGATATTGCCCTGGTTGAGATACTAAAGAAGTTTATGTTCCTGCACATACGACTTTATGACTGTTTGACTGACCTAGATAAGCATATGGCACAGTACCAATAAAGTAGGGTTGATCATGGACCAGACCAGACCAGGTTTGACCCCAACCCGAGGTCTAGTTTAGAAAGTACCTCGGGCTGGACAAAAACACCAATTAGGTCCTGGACTGGTCCAATTGGTGTTTTTTTAAAATTTTTTGCCTACTTTGAGAAGCAATATTTGAACCTATGAAGACCATAACAATACATACAAATACAATCATATACAACTCATCACAAAACATTAAAACCCAATCATAAATCCATAATAATCTCCAACAACATTCAATAAAAATAAAAACAACAACATTCTAAAGTGGTTTTAATACAATCCATGACAATCAATTAAACATAACAAGTAACAAGTCTATCATATTACACACAAGTGGAAAACAAATGACTAGGATCTAATTTCTTTTTCTTGAGCATCCATTGTCATTTATTTGTCTCCTCCAAATGCTTGATCCATCTAAAAAAACAAATTGTATGTGTTAAGAAATTAGTAATAATGAAATATGTAAACTTAAATAATAAGCATAGAATTGAAATATTACCTAGAATATTAAAACAATCAGGACAAGGAACAAGGAACAAGGAACAAGGAACAAGGAACAATCAGACTTTGAAAAAAAAAATTATGCTCAGGAGTTCAGGACTAAATGAAGTAATAACTAGACTCAAGATAAGGAACAAGGAACAATCAACAAATATCTAGACTCAAACACAAGACAACCGAAGCATTGTTTACACACGTTTATATATGTAATAGCAACAAAGGAGTAAATGAGCAATGCAAGCAGAGCATGTGGATGCAGAAGAAGAACATACAAGCTTGTGATTAGTGGTTTTGCAAGAATAGAAGTAAGCCACAATTAGTTGATAAAGTGGTTCAATTGATTAATGAGTCCCTATATATAACTTACATTATATTATTGGTCTTTAGAAAATCAAGTGCCCATCAACGTAAAGTGGTTATCACCTTTAAGGTGCCGACGAACTGAGTGACTCATAGGTGAGCGGAGGAGAGGTCGTGGAAGGGCCGAAGAGGACTTTAACACCTCGAGCAGTCAGGTTCTTCCACCGAGATCAGAGACACCGACAGGGAGACGGGAGACGAGGACCGGAGATGCCGAAATCGGAGACACTGAGAGGGAGACGGGAGACGATGACCGAAGATGCCGAGATTGGAGACGAGAAGGAGATGGGATCTAAAGTTTAGATTCTAAACTCTAAGATCTTAGGGTTTCAAGAGTTCATTAAAGACTTCTGAAGTGAATCCCGACATGGCGACATGTTTCCTGTGACTTGAGTCTTGAGATGGGTCTTTTTTTTTTTTGAACAATGAGATAGGTCTTGACTCTTGAGATGTGAGCGTGGGGGTGTGGGGGTGTGGGCCACATGAGTGTCTGAGAAGTGTTGTTTATGATAAGGCTTATGTACTGTGGTAGTACCGTAGTATGGTGGGAAAAAATATAATAATATATATCGGGTCAGACTAGACCAGACTGAGGGACATGAGGTCTTGGACTGAAGTCCGGTCCAACCCGAGAAGACCAGTCCGGTCTGGTCTGTCAGAAGCTGCTTCGGGCCAATTTTTTTTCAAAGACCGGGTCGGGTCAGACTGGGTTACCTGGACCACCAGGGTTTTTGCTCATCCCTACAACAAAGGATGCATATTGCTGTGATACCACGAGAGATGCTAGAAGCTTGTACATGCAAAGGCTTCGGATCAAGTTTAATTGGACCAGCGCTGAGATGGTTTACCAACCTACTAACCAAGTTAGTAGGATCATTCGCAGAACTAAATAACTTGTTAGTTCAATAGTTTTCCAATAGTCGAAGGCTCAAAAAGGAGCCAAATGACCTTTATTGGATTGTTCAGGGGAAACGAGAACTATTGTGGGATTATGTTGGGAGGCTTAACAAAGAAAAAATCAACACACCAAACTATGAGGTACAAACTGCTATTGCTGCATCCTGCAAAGGTTTGCTCCCTAACTTTGATCAATATGAGGAATTAACCAAATATAGTTATCATACTATTGACGATGTGTTAGCTCGAGCTTAGGCCCAAATGAAGTAGGAAGAAGACAAGGTGAATGCAACTCAGTCCTATCATCATGATGACGAACCATCAGATAGGAGGACTTGAAACTATAAACGATCCAACCTCAGTAGGATGGCAAACCCATACTACGTTGCTTTAGTTCCTTGATTGTTAGCATTTGAACTCATTTGCCTTTTAGGAATCCAAACAAATTTATTTCTCACATTATAATTTCTTCTAATATAGCATATGTACGAAATATGACCCGATTTACCACAATAATTGCAAATAATATAATGAAATACATTATGAGATTCTATACAAGTATTGTGTCGCACATGAGAATAGAAAGTCAAATAATTTCTACTTGAACATCCTTTCTTTCTAATAAAGTTTCCAGTATGATTTAAAACATTTTTGTTTTTTAAAACCAAATCTATAATTGGTTGAAAAATAATCTTATGCAAACTTTCAAAGTCACTTTTCCTAAATTCACAAGAAGAAATGGGATCACTCTAGTTTTCTTGCTTCAGATTACTTGATATATCACTGGAGTGTTCTACTAGTGATAAACTTATTTGGAATCCAAATATGGCAATAACCTATCATCAGAAAGCTCTTGAAGTCTACGTTCTAATGGAAAAAATAAGCTCCAAATTCATTGTAGTTTGAAAGTTATGATCCAAAAAGTGACTACTAGTCTGGAATATCTTGAGAACATCGAGTATCAACTTTGAAGATCCATATCTCTTTCTTATGAGACTCTTTGAGCTTGATCTTGGCTTCTTTGAAACTCATTTTGCTTGTCATTTCATATTCAACAAGTTTCACACAATCAGTTGTGCATTTTGTGAGATATATTCAAATTACTGAACCTATTTTGGAATAACACAAGAAATTCCAGTGTCAACTTTCGAGATCCATATCTCTTTTATCTGAAATCCGTTGAGCTTGATCTTGGTGTCTATGTGTCAAACTTGAAGTCTAGTTTCATATGAAATAAGTTTCATCTCAATCAAATGTGTGGTTTGAGAGATATATCTAAAATACCAAACCTTTATCATGCTAAACAAAAATAGAGTACAACATAATGGTCATCACTATGACATCACTCAAATGATGCTGCTAGTGATGAAGAAAATCACTTGAGTGGTCATCTCTGGAGGTGCCACTCGTGTGATCAATTGAGTGAATTTAGTATAACTTCTATATAAGTCATTTTAGCTTCGAATTAACCCATTCAAACCTCCATTTCACCATAAGGATCTTCAGTATTTTATCTAAGAGTTTGAATCTTTGATATTCCCATTAGATCTTGCAAGTTCTTCTTTCTTCAATCCCTTCTCCTTCTTCTTGATTAATTTTCACTATCCTTTTTTATAACTCCTTATTTTTCTTTACTATTCTATTTAATCTCTTTATTCTTCTTCCTTTTAGTCATTCTCTATAATCCAATTAAGTAGCTTCTTTCTTTTCTTTGACTTCCTCTCCCCACATTTGATAACTTTAATCTTCAATATCTTTTTAATCTTTTCTTCTTGATCAATATTCATATTCCAACCTGATATCTTCTTTCTTTGCTTGACTAATCTACAAGATATTTCACATTAAATATAGTAGTTAGTTAATGTAGGAGATAAATACATTATGTAAATTTTTTGCTCTTAATATTTAGTATCTATATTTGACATTATCAAAACTAATCATATCTAACAAATATGACTAAGAAAAGCGACCGACGCACTAAGCTATACGGTTTGGTTATATTCTATATTCTGATATTACATCGTCCCACCATTAATGCACTCCATACTTTTACAAGGTTTCTTTGTATCGGATTCATTGCTTAGCATTCAATTGTATAAGTCATAACCACTAAATTATATGGAACTGTACCCATGCGACATAATTGCCAAGATGCTGTTGTACGATTAGTCTCATTATTGTAAGCCATTTTACTTAATAAAATATTGTCATTCTTTGTAAGACATTTGATTTGATACATTATCTTTCGCCTTATGGTTACCATCCTCTACTTGAAATAATATGAATGGACCAACTCACTAGCTTATACTCAACATACAAGATCGACCTACTAAACTAAAAGACATACAACTGATGCATCATACAATTCACGAGCACTCTATGCTGAAACTTCTAAATATTGAGAACTCAACTTTAGGGGTGCCTTGTGATGGAACACAAATCAGGCCACAAAGATGTGACGTACATACCTACTAATCAAAATCCGCATGCTTAGTCAAACATTATCTCAACGCTACAATATGTATTAGCATACATAAACATTCTAGCAAATAAAGCTCAATATCGACGGTTCTAAATGTTGATAACCCAACTTTAGAGCTGTCCCATGGTAGAACACAAACTGAGCTATGAAGATGTGAACAAAGTTCTACATACTAGCATACATGAACTTATTAATGAATAAAGTTCTATGGATTGTGACTTGCAACACCTTGATTATGGCCAAATTGTTATCCAAAGATAAACGACACACTAAGGGTGCTAGCCAAATAAACCACAAAACAAAGGAAGTCACTTAAGATGGTGCATCACAAGACAATTCAAAGATCGTCAAGTGTATCAATCACTACTAATCCATTAGTTAGGCAAACCATATCGAAAACGGGGGTGGAGCCCAAGCACAAAAAACCGAGAGAATATGAATCAAAGTGGGTTCCGAAAAAATAGGCACATATGTCCCTTATTTCCATCACCAACATCAACAATGGAACTATCATCTCTTAACTTGCTACTAAAAAGAGTATGATACTCCGCTATTTCTTAGTCGGGATCCCATTGATCCGACTGAACTTTTTTGAACTCCTTTGTCACCATTTCCAACTAAGTTCCAGGTTTGAATCAATAATCTGACATACGTACAGTAGCTTGTTGCAAGTCTTGAATCATCTTGTCTTTCTCTATCATTGAATGAAGTAAGCATCGAATGGAGGAAATTACGGGTTTACTCTCCAAGTCAATAGTCAATTGGACTTGAAGAGTGGGGGCTTAATATAGGGCCCAATTTAATGACTTGGTCCTATAGGCAAGATAGTCGATGTGAGGAAGGCCTAATATGGGTAGCATAGTAAGTACGGCCCAAGATCATGCCTAACCTTTCCATCAGAATACCTAGTCAAGTCTAAGAAGTAAGTAATGCACGTTTGACCCGAAATAAGGGGAACCAACTCACCAATAGATAGATTTGGAAAAGGACACCAGCATATATGAAAAAGCCGACTGACCTACTAGAATGTTCTGTTATAAATGTGGGCAATCTGGTCAAGGAGAGAGGGGATCAATCCTCTTCACCTGCTCTCTCAAATGAAATTCTTCTTCCTCATTGCCTTATATCACATTTTTGGAATAGAATTTCATCTTTTATTCTTTATCATTAAATTTGTAATCACTTTGTATTTTCCATTTTTACCGACTAAGCTTCTACATTATCAATGACCCCTACAAAATCTTTAATACAGAATTTTGGTTCTACATAAGGCATAGAGAGTGTGTATTTTTTGGTCCTATTAATAAGATACCTTATTAAATTTTTTATATGAACACACAATTTTATGCTTCATTGTAGATTATTATTTTCTTGGAAATTGTGTATTTAAATAGGGGTAGGTAAAGTTAAAAAATATTTGATTTTTAAAAGCGGAATTACTGAAGTTTAAAGTTTTTCTTAGTCGATGTGAAATATGTATGTTGAAAATGCCTTATAAATAAAACCAGAAGAGTAATTAATCACTATGGATTTTCCAAATCCCAAAATAATATCTTAATAGGAAAACGTGCCACACAAATTCTATGAAATTTAAAGAAATAGTTGATAAAGGTTCTAATAAAAACTTGGGGGAAAAAATCTAAACTAAGAATAGGTGGGTTAATATTTTGAGGGGAAAATATGTTTGGATGGAGAGAAAAGTGGGGAGAAATAGGGGAGGGAATACTAGGAAGAAAAGCTTTAGAAAATGATAAAAAAATTTATTATTTTTGGGAGTTTTCCTCCTAATATTCTTTCTCTCTTAATTTTTTCTCCATCTAAATATAGGGCAAGGTAATTAATATAATTCAGAAATGAGAATCCAAAATAATTATGGGCAATAAATGTAATTCATAAATGAGAAGCCAATATAATTATAGGCATTGAATGTAATTAGTTAATATGAATATCCCAAATTCAAAATTATGTCCTAATATGGGACATGCAATTAACCTTTTACCTAATTAACATGATCATGAAGGAATTATATATAGCCCCCAACTAGATAGTTGCATCACTAAGAACCTTATACCATCTGCACAATAGTTTGGCTAAGAAATTGCAAGGAGCTGAGATGGCTTTCTTTTTGAATTTTCATCGTCTTTTTGTTCTCTTTCTTCTCGTTTCAGCAGGTTTGATCTTTCCTTTTCTTTTAGTTTCTGATTTAGCAAACTTTGCTAGTTATTTGTTTTATAAAGAGATATACTACTCTAGTCCTTGTGATAATTAAGTCAAAAGGAATGTGTAGTAAGTCAAGTGGGGTATTAGTTTTTTTTTTTTAAAAAAATTATCCCTGTTTAGAATTTGATGCAATTATCTTTTTCGGCTTCTTAAAATGTGTTTCATGGTTTTAAATAAGGATAAATTTTATTCTTTTATATTTTTTAAACAACTTTAATGAAATAACTATCTCTCCTCCTTAGTTATGGTAAAATTGTTGGAGGTGACTGATAAATTTATAATAAAGAAAAGAGTGTTAAGTATATATTCGTGTGTCTCGTTTTGCTCAAATATGTGTATATTGGTGTGTTTTTACACACACACACATCTATCTATCAGTGTGTATTTTTTTTTTTTATAAAAAACAGCTTATTCAACAAAAATGATAAAAACAATATATATCTATATATCTGTATAGATGTATAGCTCGTACCTATATATAATATCCTTTTAACTGAATTGTATTGTTTAATAAAATAGTTAAAATTAGTTAAAGGTAATAAATACATAGGAAATATATTTTTTCCCTTCAAATTTATATTACTCCCTCAATTCTTTTTTATAAAAAACAACCGCCGAACATACCCATTCCTTTTTATAAGAAACATTTTGTGAATATCTTATTTTTTTACTTCTCACTTTTCTATTTAACCCTTATTTAATTACTCTTATTTAATATCAATATAATAAATTTTCACAACCCTTAAAGACCTATTTCTTATTCTCTCTCTTCAACAATCCTCTTTATTATAATAATTTCCTTATTCTCTCTCTTATTCCATATGTCATCATAAATAATGGTATTTTTGTCAAAAAGGGTTACACTTTTCATATATTTATGGGAAAATCATATATAAAGTTGCTTGAATTAGGAAAATTCAAAATCAAGTTGTTAAACTTAATAAATTCTTAATTAAGTTATTGACCAAATTTAGAATTTCAAAATATGAGTAAAATAACTTTATTGTCCTCTCACATTATCCTCTTAAAAGAGTTTTATTACTTTGTAACTTAATTTTTCAATATATATATATATATATCAACACCAATACATCGCTTAAACTAAAGGAATTTTTTGTGTTTTAGAAGAACCATTAAGAATAATTAAAGCCAAAAGGTAAAAAGAAAAGCATAATCCAAAATATTAATTAAATAATTTTTAGTTAAATATTGTGAATAATGAATTTTATTTTTTTCTAAGAAAAAGAAAATCAAACTACTTTAATCACACAATTTTGATTTGTATGATATATATGTTGCTTTTTTTTAGCGATGGTGAAGCACTTTCTTTACGTGGTTAATGAAACTCTTTTTTATTATATGTAGTTAATGAACTATTTAATATGTACTCCCTCTGGTCCTATTTATAAGAAATTTTTTCTCTCATAAAGTTGATCCCTTTTATAAGCAACTTTTATTTTTTGTTTGAAAATGTGAGCTTCTTTTTTCTATTTTACCCTTATTAAATATTCATTCTCTTTCATATGTTGTACTTATTATCTCTCATACTTTTTATCTATTCTCTTTCCTATACTCTTTTCATAAATAGGGGTATATATGAAAAAAAAAATATGACATTTTTGACACACTTATTGCTTTTAACTATCAGTTCGTTTTGCGCAATCAAGGGAAAAATTGCTTATAAATAGGACCGGAGGGAGTAGTTTGATAAATCACACACGTCATATTGTTGTCTTGGGATTAACATAGTTTGATTTTCTTCTCGTAAAAATTCAATTCAAAAATAAATTTTTTATTAATAATATTAAACTAAAAATCATTTAAATGATTTTGGGGTTACTTAAACCTGTTTTTTTACTTGAGTTATTCTTGATAATCCTTCTTGAACACAAAAAAAATTCTTTAATTCAAGCAAGTCATATATAGTTTTATTATATGTTAATGTTTATATATGTGTGTGTGTATATACTTGCTGAAAAAAATAATTTACAAAGTAATGAAACTCTTTAAATAGGAGAGAAGAAATTAGAGAGGGAAATAAAATCATTTAATCCACGTTTTGAAATTCTAAATCATGTCGATAACTTAATTAGGGATTTATTGAATTTAACAACTTGATTTAGAACTTTTCTATTTCAGGCAGCTTTATATGGGATTTTCCCTATATTTATTGTTTTTAACCGATATTTTGAACTTCGAGATTCAGTTAAATATTTCTTATAAAAAGGAATGGAGGGAGTAATGAGAAAGAGAGTGAGCAATAATGAGAAAAATGATGAAAGAAAATGTACGAAGAAAAATGATTTGAGAGAATAAAAGGAATAAGTCAATATAATGCAATGTATGATAATGTTAGAAGGTTTTTTTTTTTTTCGAAGTTGCAAACTAGTAACAACCATTTAAAAGAAGAGCTTGAGGGTCAAACAAAAAAGAATTAAAAAAGAGCTTGATGCAATAACTATTCTTTATGACATTAATTGTAGACTATTCATTATCCAACTTATTTTTTTGGTTTTAAATGTTAAGCAAATGCTTTATTATTATCCAGGTGATGGTAGAAATTGTGGAAGCAGATAAAATATGCGCAGATTTTCGGCCGGGCTGCAGTGATTGTCATAATTGGTGTGTCACAACTTACAAAGATGGGCAAGACCACTGCAACGCTGACGTGTGCGCTTGTTATTATCCTTGTGGGCCCCCATTAGATAGGCCCAAAAAGAATGAGCTATAGGCTTAGTATTGGGCCTTGCAATGCCTTCAATCAGGTTTTTGGGTTATTTGTAACAACCCCACTGCTACTAGCACTAGCTTGTGCAGTTGACCTTTGTCTGTTATTTTCTTAAGAATGATGATATGCAAAGTTTTTTACTATCTTCTTGTTTTTTTAACAATTCACAGGTATGAATTAACTTCCACGAACGTCATCAATATTTTTAGGGAAAAAATAGCGAGAAAAAATATCATCAATATTTATTGGAGAGATATCTATGAAGATAAAAACAATTATATATAAAAAATAATGTGGTTAATATGGTTTGGATCATATATCAACACACTTCCAATGCAAGATTTCATAAATTGTATTTAAATCATTTGAAAAAAAAAAAATTATTTGAATCAGTCAATGAAACTTTAAAAAATTTCCGGAGTCTTTGGAGGAACTTTTCTTGTTACTTACCATAGTAATCCCTAGGGTGTTATAACCTAGCTTATATAAAGTCTAACCTAGTCTTTTTTTTTTTTTGCCTGCTTAACCTAGTCTATTTAGTAAATAGGCTAGGTTCAGGCTCAGACTCAGGTATATTATCAAAACCTATTTAGATAAACAGGTCAGGCCTATTTTCATAAAGTCTAGCCTACAAGCCTACAGGCCTGGTCTATTTAACTTTCAATTTATACTATAATATAAGAATATATAATGTCATTGAAATAATTGTATAAATTATTTATAAATTTACCAACTAAATCTTAATTCTAAATTTCACATTTCATCATTATTACTCTCAACCCTTACTTTTGCATCAATCATTAACCCCCACCTCTCTTCTCTCTGATCGCTTGAGATGGTAATGCTAACTCACTTCCTCTTTCTTGACTTGTGTCATCCACTAAAGCATAATAATTTATGAGTTTATTTTAGTGCCAAATGAAATATTATAATTTTAGTAGGAGGAGTTTGTCCCAATTTATGTGGGAATAGTAAAAGAGATAAAATCTAATTTTATCTGTTACTTGTTATGCTTGGTCAATTTTAGAAAATATATCTCATTACTCAGCAAGCATTAGTTTTTCTTATTCCTATTTGCTTGAATAATTGTTGTCACTAGAGATTCTTTTTTTTTTTTCCTTACTAAGCCTTTATATTACAACCAGAATGGATACTAAGTTTTGAAGACATAACGTAATATTTTAAATAGGTGTGAAGACGGTTATATATGAATTTAGATGCATTAGTTTTAAAAGCTATTTAAAGGCCTATATTTTAAGTAGGCTTTTAAATAGACTTTAGGTCTTATTAAGCCTTTTAAAGGTCCAGGCTCAAACCTTTTGAAGGTACAGGCCTAAAAAAAAACCTATATATAAGCTTAGGCCCAGGCTCATACTTTAAATTTCTATTGCAGACTCATACCTATTTAAGTAAAGACTAGCCTAAAATATAGCCTATTTTCACCCCTAGTAATCCCCCATTGCAGCTCTTTTAGAAGGCAAATAAACATGATGGTAAATAAAAGGGAAATCTAAGAAACATTATCTACAAAAAAATCCAATAAACATTAGTAAGCAATGAAATAGTAAAAAACGTTTTCCTTTTATGGTCGATATACATGGACATTAATTTAGACTAACTTCTCCATATACTTTTTCAATTCTTCCATTTAAACCATCTCCTCACCTTATTTTAAAATAATTTTTACGTACAATATTTAGATCAAAATCAAATAGTATATAATTTAAAAAATTTAAAAATGTATTTCATCAAATTATTAGAAAAAATTCAGCAATTGAGATCCCTTAGTCCCTTAGATAACTATAAAGCTTTGATTTGAATCTGATCCTAAAGGAAACAAAAAGGACAAAAAACGAAGTTTAATTAACCTTTCATAGATAGACCCCACCACCATATATATTTACAAGCAGCAATGAGCTAAGGCTTTGTACTGTAACACAAATCCAACAAGTAATAATAAAAAGGAGTCATCAGAGTCTCACATGAGAAGAAGAAAGCCAAATGTAGCCAAAGGATGGACTTGCCGGAGAAATCAAAACCCACCACCACATCTAACGCCGCAACCTTCTCTATTCATGAGAGAGCTTGCTTCGCCGGCAAGTCATCCTTGGCTCCATTCCACTCTCTTCCTCTTCATGGAAAACTCTCCGACCTTAACATTCATCTCTAATGGAGGTTTCTTCGCGTCTCATGCTATATCTTGCTTCACTGACGCCGCTGTATATATAGGCAGAAGTGGGGCTCGATCGCTAGTGGGAAATAATTGATAATTCTCTGATATTATTCTCAATTTGACTCACTACTCAAAAAACCGTCAGATCGCAAGTGACAGTTATTATATTATTACTGTAAAAAAAGAGGGCAATGATAAATTCTGTATTCTATCGGTTCGATGAAATGCCATCCCCCTTGAGATGTGTTGGGATCTCTTCTGGGGTCTCCCCTCTCCACTTGTCTTCCTTATGGGCTTCATTTATGCTCTGGATTATTCCTCTTTTGTTGTGGGCATAGAATTTTTCACAAAGATGAACAGTTGTCTTACCATGGTTTTGCCTATGCCTTTTGGTTTTGTGGCTGTGCAAAGGCTCAGGTGCGATCATTAATATGATGAAATGAGCGCCACTTTGGGGAATCTTACAAGTGTAGTATAGTTTACAAGTTTAAGGGGTTCTCTATCCTAATAGGTTAATTGTTTGGGATAGGCTCTTTTTTTTGGATTCGTGCTCATCACATTGGTGCTTTCATTTAAAGGCCAATGTTCATATAAGGATCACGAAGTCTTCTAGATAGCAAGAGGCTAAGTGAAGTGCTTTACTCTTAAAGAGTGTGGCAATATTATGAGCAATGTTATTAAACTCTAACCGGACACTAAATTGATCAGGGTATTGGATTAAAGATTAGTGGATCAGATCAGAGTCAAATTAGAGCTAATCTAGGGCCAAATTGGTGAAGAAATGAAGATTTCAAGCTTATTATTTTTTAAAAATAAACAAATATTGAACCGGTTAAACTGGTTATGTGGCCAAACTAGACCAGACCAGTTATGTAACCGGTTCGTTAGTTTCTGGCTTGAACAGGTAGGTCCGGTCCGATTTTAATAATATTGGTTATAAGTCCTACATTTAGGAAATCTCACAATTGTAGTGTGGTTGTAAGTTCAAAGGATTCTTTCTCCTGATAGGTATGCGCTCAGCACACCTAATTGTGATCGAATTTCCTTTCTACTTGATGCATTTTGCAAATGGGCAATTTTTAGGAATCACTTTCTCGGAAGCACTACACTTGAATTGTCCATATATATATATATATGATGATTGATATCTAAAAAATAATTTTGGAATATCAAAATTCAAATGTCTTTAGAAAAAAGGCTTATATGCAATGAATAAAAAACCAAATCGGACCGGACCAGCAGGTTCAATCGAAAAACCGGTGAACCGGTCTGATTTGATACTGAACCGGTCAAAACCGTTTGAACCGGAGGGTTGAATGTTTCAACCGGTTTGCTATTTTTTTCTTTGTTTTTTTTAAAAAAAAAAGATATCTGATTCAATAAAGAGGCCGAAAAAGAAAGAAAATTATAGTTCTAAACCGATATACATACAATCTATAATATTTTAATAAATTATAAGAATAAATTTTAATTTTAAAGCCACAAAAATTTACAAAACAAAAATAAAAAATAAAAAAATTATATATTATATACATATAATATATAATATTTTAGTCAATTAATTTGATATGATTCAAGTAATTAAACTTAACATAGTCAATTAATTTCATCTATAAAAGTTTAAAAATATATTAATATATGTATTGTTATTAATAAATTGTAATATTTTAATATGATCGGTTTGACCACCGGTTAGACCTTGGTTGACCCATTAATCCTTGAACCTATTCCGTGATCGATTCATTGCCCAATCCGATTTTTTGTTCGTTGCTTATATGTATGGGCTTAAAAAGATGGGAGACCTTCTTTATGTCATTGACACATTAAAACAGATATAATTAGATGGCTAAGAATGTGATCCCGTTATGGAATAACTTTATTCAAAAAAAGTTTCTCCGGCGAAAAAGGGTTGAAAGAGAGGGTCACTCCGGGTGCAGGCTAGAGCATTTTGTCCTTTCAGAATAACACGCAGCATGCTACGTACGGCAAAACTTTAGCTATAAATATAAGCATCATATTCTATGCATATTTGACTCATAAACATGGCCCCACACCTTATCCTTGTCATGTGGCAATATCATAATCGTATCATGTTTCTAATTTTTATCAATTCAACGTTTGTTAAACTATGCTAAATTGCAAGTCTTGACTATAAGTATTTTTTTGGCTTGGTACAGGCATTCTCTTATTTGAGGTATTATCAAATATTAAATGTGGGCACTTCTTCAAATAGGGATTCGAATATTAATTTGTCACATTGTGAGGGACTAGCTTCTTCTACTAAATCTAATTTCGGTCCATGTTTAAGAAATCTACTATTTCATAAATAATGAACAGAACGATTGTACTTTATTTTGGGCTAATGAATGACATGATAATTGTCCCTTTTTCTTATGGCTAATATATACATGTATATATGACTATGGACTTGAAAGTTGATTGTGACTTGTGAGCTCCTGGCGATCATGAAGATGAATTATTCCCTTTCATTTCAAATTCTTGTATTTGATGATTGGTATATAATTAAAAGCTGCCATTGGTAAGAAACCTGTTTGTTTAATCTGACTATCTTAATTCTTTTCTCTAAATGGATGTGAAAACAGGAAATAAGAAAGGGTTAAAATGTAGGGAGAATTGTGAAAAAATACCTCATTGGGAACTTAATTGCCAAATGGGACCCCAATGTGCAAACTATCTTCTGAGTGTGCAGAAGATCTTCTTCTGTGTGCATATGATCTTTCCTGTATGCAATATTCTTCTCTATGCGTGTGCAAAAGATTTTCCCCTATGTGCACAAGATCTTCCCTCATGTGCATAATATCTTCCCGTCATGTGCAAACTATCTTCTCAGGTCCCATTTGGCAATTAATTTGCCAGTGAGAGCTTTTTTCAAAATTCTCCTTAAAATGTATCTAACACCCTAAAATATTTTTTCAGATACATTTAGTGCCCCATAGGCCTAAAATATTTTGTTGTACATCTAATACCATGAAGTATTTTTTCAGGTACTCCAGACATTAAACGCATCTAAAAAAATACTTCATGATGCTAGATGTATTCCAACACGCATGAATGATAGACCTCTAATCAATGAATTCCATAACACAATTCATTTTGGAGACCCAGGCCTCATTTTTCTATCCAAAAAATAGATGGGAAGAACTATTAATCATGAAATGATTAACGGAAACACTATTTTGTCCTCAACTCAATCCCTCATGTAGTTAGAGGAATAGGGCTATTTAATCTTTTCACTTCACATTATTTTCAGTGATCTTTCTCTGTTTACATTATACTAACACTATATATCCGGTATATATATTGTTTCATTTCTATGCATATATACCAACCACAATTTTATTTATCTCCATGCCACTTCCCGTTGACGCAAATGAAGCCTAAAGTTATCATTTCAGTTTTAATACTGTCAATTTCCTCTACCCTATACAACTCGTGCGCAGAATTTCTTGTTACATTTTATAGCATTCTGTCAAAACTAATGTATAGTAAATTGGTTACTACCTTATTGGGTATTAACATTTTTTTTATAGGCACAAGCATTCTCCTATTTGGGGCAATCTTGTTCGAAACATTTTCTGATACAAAATGTGGGCATCTCTCTAATTAACAGACAGGTCTTAACGTTTTTGTAAATTTTTAATTGATACCAAAGTTGTTGAACTGTTGCCAATGTTAATTTGTTCCACATAGCCATATTAGAGAGCCACTACCCAGTGATAATAATGGGACTGTGGGAGGGGGGTTGGCAGGTTTCTCTAAAGTTCTTCAATTTTAATTTTTAGTATTATACAAACATTATATATTTCAGCATCCTAAAATTAATACTCCCTTCGGTTCTAAATATAAAACAAAGTTGATTTTTTTGGAGAAATTAAGGAAGCTAATTAAATTACTTTACAATATTTTTATTTTTATTTTTTTCCTCCGCCAAATTAATTAGTTTGACTAATAAACTGATATATAATCTAAGGATACATAATATATAATATGATTAAGTAACTTATTTGACTTTCTTAATCTCTCCAAAAAGAATCAACTTTATTTTATATTTAGGACCGGAGTGAGTACAAACTTTATATTGTATATATACTTTTTAATTTCTGCCCCTTTTTTGACTGGATAATTTCCACCCTTCATGATTTATTATTTATTATTTATTCTGAAACAAAAATTTTAGAGGTGGATAAGTCTTTTTATCAGACTCTTATATTTCATATTAATTAATTACCCTTTGAAATTATGTAGTTTGTATATATGTTGGGTATAAGATAAAAATAGGGAAAATTGTACTTAGATCCCGAGCAAAATAAAATATGAAAAAATAGTCCCTTAAAATCTCAAAATTGTATTTAAGTCTTGTGGGACCTTTTTACAATAAATTTCAATCGTCAAATTTCCATGGGCTTGTCAATGGAATTGAAATTTATTGCAAAAAAGTCCCACAGGACTTAAATGCAATTTTAAAATTTTAAGGGACTATTTTGTCGTATTTTATATTTTCCAGGACCTAAAATCAATTTTCCCATTTAAATATTATTTTATTTTTATGCTTAAAGTAATGAAAAATTATAGGAAGAGGAAAAAGATGATCAAATGATCATAATACTTGTGTTATATTGCTGAAATTAAATATTTTTAATTTGTAAAGAACATTTTTAACTGCTAATTTTTTTTCTAATTTTTGAGAAATATTTTTTGATCATCATAAAAAATACCAGACAAAAAAACAAGTCTTCATTTTAATTTTTAATTAAAAGATGCTTGCTGCTTGGAATTCCCAGCCGCGCGTGCCGGTGATGAATTACTGCATTAGACGTATCACTGGGTTATTCCTAATCCTTTACAATCAATTTATTACCACATGACCAACCTATATATGCGCAATACCTATATATGCATGACCATGTGAGAACTATATATATAACCGGTATATTTCTTTTTAATTTAACAAATTGCTTCAATTGATTAATAATCTCTTATTTGCTAGTGACTATGTCTAGTCTAGAATTTTCCATGTGAAGCTAAAACAATATTCACACATATCATTCTTAGTTAGCCGGACTAAACTAAAGAAGAGACAATTTTGAATACAGCAAAACAATCATATAATTATATTAATAAAAAGGATTCAAAGAGATCAGAAATACTATTCCATAATAAAGCAGATTCTAATAACTAATCCTGGAAGAAAAGATCAATCTAACCACTCAAGATTAGGGCCAATGCCAAGGCATAACTTTTATAGCACAAAGTCGTATAAATATAAGGAAGATATGTGAAGAAGAAAGAATGAAGAAATCTCAGTATGAAGCTTTATGATTCTTCCACTCCTCTCGCTTGTTCGTTCATGCATGTGCATGGCACTCAAGAACCTAGAAAAGATTTCCTTTAGACCTAGTTAATTTAGGAAAATAAAAAAAAATGGTAAAAAAAACAAGAAAGGTGATATTTTAGATTAAAAAAATTTAGTATCAAATTAGTATTTGAAAACTACCTTGGATGGTTGGATTCATACTAATTTGACCTCTTTTTTGGG
This sequence comes from Inga oerstediana, assembly GCA_963210345.1. Lineage (NCBI taxonomy): Eukaryota > Viridiplantae > Streptophyta > Magnoliopsida > Fabales > Fabaceae > Inga > Inga oerstediana. The sequence continues at coordinate 54,480,151 of OY723407.1, read as the reverse complement.
TTTGTGTGCAAGGCTTTGAAGCTTCCAAACAAAAAGTCAAACAGTCAGCTAGTTCAAAATAGTAAACTCGAGATTATGAACTACGTACATAGGCAATAATGGATCCCAGGCTTCAAGATATTATAGATCAAAATAAAACTTCAATTTTGGAAGCATGACTATATTTGACAGAATTTGCTAAAAACAAGGCTCTTTGAGATACAGGGACCAAAACAAAGCTCTTTAAGAGTTTCATATGAAAGAGGAAAGGAAGCAAATATGAACCAAGAAGACCCCCCAGCAATAGCCAAAGATCGGCATTAACTAATTATTAGCAAACGCCGGCAAGTCATTCTTGGCTCAAATATACTCTCCACCTCCTTCATGCGAGCCACTTGAGCTACAAACATACATACATACTTGCATGCATGCATGCATTAACCAGCATCTTCTTCATTTTCATGATTAACCTCTCACATTTCATTTCTCTCTGCATGCTTTGCATTTTGATCACAACTTATAACTTTGCTGTCATTTATTGGTAGGGCATACATAGGAATCCCACATCTGAAAACATGATTGCCTTCAGAATTTATTCTTTTGCCCTTCATTATTTATAGGAATCCCACATTTTCTACTCTTGATATATATGCTTCTTATCCATAACCACTCTTATTTGGAATCAATATGTCCACATTATAAAGTTTAGCTTTTAGCAGAATATTATCTAGTGCTTAAGTCCTGTAATTTGAAGTTTATGATGTATGAATAATCATAAATGCTGCAAAATATTTTTTTTAAAAAAAATTCTAATGTGTAATTAAATATATAATTAAACTAATAATTTCTTAACTTCATACAACATTTAAATTGTATCCCTTTAATTTATGCATATTTGAAAAGTGAATTTGATGAGTGACTGAGTTGCCAAAGCTTTGTTGAAGGGGCCATGTCTAGAAGATTGGAAGTGGAGACCTCCATCAAGTTTGCAAAGGTTGATTGAAGCAGATTATACACTACAAAAAAAAAGGTATTTTATAGCGGTGCAATTGTAGCGGTTATATTAAACCGCTACAAATTATAGTATTTGTAGTGGTTTTCACCTAAACCGCTACAAATTTGTAGCGGCAAGGTTTTTTTGTAACGGTTGAGTACACAAAACCGCTAGAAATTTGGCGCGAAATTCCCGCCAAAACTTGTAGCGGTGATTTTGTAGCGGTTAATGCACAGAAACCGCTACAATATTCCCGCCAGTTGGCGCGCCAACAGTGTAGCGGTTATTTGTAGCGGTTACAGCAACAGAACCGCTACAAAATACCAAAGGTCAGAAGTTTGTAGCGGTTATGCCCCTATAACCGCTACAGAATTTCAAGAGTCTCGACATTTGTTGCGGTTCTGGGCAATAACCGCTACAGAATTTCAAACGTTGTTATTTTTTGTAGCTGTTATTGTAGAACCGCTACAAATTTAATTATTTGTAGCGGTTACAGTAGCGATTATTTGAATAACTGCTACTAAAATCTGGCCTATTTAAGCCACCGCCTCCCTTATTTCTCCTTTTGCTCATTTTGTTTCCTAAGGTTTCTCTGAATGATTTCTTCAAGATTTGAGCGTTCAAACGTCTATATAGGAGTTTTTGCTCAGTATTTCTCAGTATTTGCACTTGAGGTACGTATATAACACGTATTTTATTTATATTTATATTTTTATTATATTTTTGCATAATAATGTGACTAATTTTTTTTTTAATTTTTACAGTTGATATGGCTTCAGGACAGGATAAGGGGAAGGCCCCTGAGGTCCCCAGACCGATTTTACGGGGTGGCAGCAGCCGGGCAGGGAGCAGAGGGAGGGGGCAGCACGGAGGCAGGGCTACCGCGGCATCTCAGCCCATCCCCCCACAGGAGTCGGCCCTACCACAGGCACCGCAGACGATCCCACAGGCGACGACCGCACCAGAGGTGCCTGAGGTTGGGGGGCCAGATATTAGCGTTGAGGACTTCCTCAACGAGGAGGAGTTCAAGATCCCAATTGGGTTCAGGGAGATGGAGCAGTTCCTCGATGAGGAGGACGCTCGGGAGCAGAACAACCCACGAGGGTCGTCTTCGCGGTCCACTGGGTTTGAGGTGCAGGTCGAAGGTAAATTAATTTTTTAATTTAGTAAATTATTTATTTAAATTAGAAATGTTAACTTTGAATTACAATTTATCTAACGTGCGGTAAACTGTGCAGACGAGCAGGGGAACGTTTCGACGAGGAGGCTAGACGTGGCCGGTGTGAACAGCTTGGACTGGAGCCTGCGAGTTATAGTGCCGTGGAATGAGGGCACTGACCAGCCGATCCACAATGGGGGTCACCTGCTCAACCGCTTCCTGAATGACCTGGGCGCGAATTGGATGCGGTTCCCCCTTCACTTCAAGACGTGGAGGCACGTTCCGAGGGGGCCGAAGGACCAGGCTTGGGAGGAGGTGGTTCAGGTAATTAAAATTATTTAATTAATATTTTTTGTAATTAATTCTATTTAATTAATTTTTTTTAAATTATGTTTTTTGTAATTATTGATATTTAAATAATTCTTTTTCAGCTGCGGTTTGCCGTCCGGGCCAACCGGAAGAGGTACGCCCTCGTGAAGATGGGTGACGCCTGGAGGAACAGGAGGAACCGTCTCTTCCACAAGGTGGATAAGGACGGGACGATGCCTCTGGAGCAGCTGATCGAGAGCGTCCTGGATGGCGTGCCACCGAACGACTGGGCGAGTTTCGTCCAGTTCAGGATGACCCCTGAGGCGCAGGTAATGTATTTATTATATTTTTTATATATAATTTTGTAATTGTTAAATATTAAATTATAATTTCAATTTAATTTGTATTTAATTTTAAATTATAATACATTTAATATTTTTTTTTCCAGGAGCTTTCTCAGAGGAACACCGAGATCCGGGTGCAGCAGACGATCCACCACACAGCAGGATTGAAGACCTTTGCTGTGACCTATAACGAGCTGGTAACTTTTCAAAATATCACTTACTTTTAGCTGATTATTTCATAATACTAATTGAATTTTGTAATTGTTTCAGGAGACGAAGGCACAGCAGGAGAACCGTCAGACGAACTATGGGGAGTTGTACGCCATCACACACAGACACCGTGACGGGACTGCGACCTCTCAGCAGGCAGAGGCGGCCATTGTAAGTAATTTTATTATTATATTTTTTATAAAACCAAGTTAATAATGAAAAATGCTAATTAGTAATTGTTTCATAAAATGGCAGGAGCGAATGCAGCAGTCGCAAGTTGATCTGCGACAGACCCAGCCTGAGGAGTCACAGGGGTCAGTGGACTCGACGGCTCCTTTGAAGGCGGGTCTGGCTCAGGCTGAGCACCCCGGACGGGTGCGGGGGATGGGGATAGGCGCCAGACCTAGCATGGTCTACGGCAGGAGCGCCGCCTCTGAGGCTGGCAGCTCTAGAGGGGTCAGACGTCAGAGGGACGAGTCTATTGACCAGCTATGGTCAGATTTGAAGCAGCAGATGGCGCAGCAGCAGCTGCAGATGGCGCAACAGATGCAGGTGCAGCAGATGCAGCTGCACGCTGATTTGATGTACACTCAGCAGACGCAGTGGCGTGAAATCGCGAACAACATGCTCGAGCGGTCATGGAGTCGCCTGTTCCTAGACGAGCAGCATCCAGAGGTTCCCCATGTCCCTCGCTACGTTGTCCTGAGTACTACTACTCCTCCTCCTCCTCCTCCAGCTGATGAGGATGGTGCGGTTCACTCTGCGCAGCGGCCCGATCCAGCAGCACCTGAGGGAGCCCCACCTGAGGGAGCACCAGATGATCAGCCCCCAGCTACTTAGTTTAGGACATTTTTTTTGTTGAAACATTTGTAAATATATATATATATATATGAGTTTTTATTTCAGAACTTTCTTATTGTGTTTAATATAATTATATTTATATTATTAGATCGCGTTGTTTAATTTATGAATTAATTGCAATAATATTATTTATATTTCTAAATTAAAAAAAAATAAAGCATATATATTTGTAGCGGTTTTAACTTAAAACCGCTACAAATATATATATTTGTAGCGGTTATTAAATAAAAACCGCTACAACTGTATATATATAGTTGTAGCTGTTTCTCTTGTGAAACCGCTACAACTATATATATCTGAGTAGCGGTTTTACAATAATAACCGCTACAACTGTATATATATAGTTGTAGTGAAACCGCTACAATTATATATATGTTAATAGCGGTTTTAAAATAATAACCGCTACAAATACTCATAATTTGAATTTTGAAATTTGCCGCCTTTATGCACATTTGTAGCGGTTATGTTATGTATAACCGCTACAAATTAAAAATTATTTTTAAATTTGCTGTCCAACGGCTTTAATATTAGTAGTGGTTTTATATATATAACCGCTACAAATACTCAACAAGTAAATTTTGAATTTCCCACCAATGTGTAACGGCTTGAATATTAGTAGCGGTTTTATATATATAACCGCTAATAATATTTTATAACTGTAGCGGTTGGTGTAGCGGTTTAAGAACCGCTACAAAATTATAAACGTTGGAATTTCAGAATATAAGGTTCTTGGCATTCATCATTATCTTCTCACTCATCTTCTTCTCTATACTTTCTTCTCTCCCACTTGTAGCTATGGATAAATCATGGATCAGGTTGCCGCGTAATTCTCCTGAATATTTGTACGGATTAAACAGTTTCTTGGATTTCGCATTCACTCACGCCAGCTGTAACGGAAAGATTGTCTATCCGTGTCGGAAATGCAAATTCAAGAAGTGGCATGCACGAAATGTTGTAAAGGAACATTTGCTTGTGAAGCCTTTCCCTGAGGACTATACGTTCTGGGTAGTTCATGGTGAGAAGGCTGGCATTAGATATGACGATGCTCTTCCTCGAAGTTCTCAAGTAGGCGTTCAAGTAGATGAAGATGATCCTGTGAATGATGCTGTACGTGATGTGTTTGGATTTCAAGGCGACAACTTCAACGAAGAAGTGCACGGCTCTGAGCCAGTTTTTATGGGGAATGAAGCAGCTTGGGATTTTTTTAGCTTGATGGATGAAGCAGATCGTCCTTTATATCAAGGTTGTCGCAAATATTCTAAATTATCTTTCTTGATCAAATTGTATCATATCAAGTGCTTGTGTGGGATCACAGATAAGGGAATATCGATGTTGCTCGACTTATTACAAGATGCATTCCCCGACACTGAGATTCCCACAACGTTCTACGAGGCCAAGAAGATTATCAACAGGTTGGGGTTGAATTATCAAAAGATTGATGCATGCCCAAATGATTGTATGCTGTATTGGGGAGACGATTCCAGCAGGGAGACGTGTAAGAGATGTCACACATCGAGGTACAAGACAATTCGGAAGGGGAAAAAGTAGAAGAAGAAACCTGCAAAGATTCTCAGGTACTTCCTTTTGAAACCTCGTCTACAAAGATTATTTATGTCGTCTAAAACTGCTGAGCACATGAGGTGGCACACCGTTGATAAAAATGAAGACGGTAAATTAAGACATCTGTGGGATGCAGCTGCTTGGAAAATGTTTGACAACGACTTTCCAGATTTTGCGACTGACCCCAGAAATGTTCGGCTTGCGTTGGCGACCGATGGTTTCAATCCTTTCGAGAATCTTAGCACAAGTTACAGTATTTGACCGGTAGTCTTAGTTCCCTACAACTTACCCCCTGGATGTGTATGAAACAAAGCTCTTTCATTATGTCTATGATCATTCCAGGCAAAAAGGCACTGGGCAATGACATCGATGAAACAAAGCTCTTTCATTATGCAATGGAATCTCTTCAATGGGAAACCAGAGAAAAGAGGACCACCTCAGACTTTGTCCGGTACAGATATCTTACAGCAGCTTGAGCATGTTGACTTCGAGTTTGGAAAAAGCGACGATTCAACACAAACTAGCCAAAAGACATGCAGGACTTCGGCGCCTCAGCAATGGAAGAAGATAAGTATTTTCTTCACGCTTCCATATTGGAGATCTAATTTACTTCACCATAGTCTTGATGTAATGCACATTGAAAAAAAATGTTTGTGACAATGTGCTGTATACGCTACTTAACGAACCCGGCAAGACAAAATCACCTTCAAGCGAGGAAAGATTTACGCGACATGGGAGTTCGTGAAGACGTTTGGCCAGATGAGCATGACAGATTTACACCGGCAAAGTTTACCCTCACAAAACCGAACAAGGAAGTGTTCCTCGCGACGTTGAAGAAATTAAAAGTTCCTGATGGGTATTCAAGCAACATTTCTCGATGTGTCGACTTGCAGGCTCAAAGGTTGCTGGCCTGAAGAGTCATGACTCACATATTCTTATGCAGCAGTTACTCCCTCTGGCTATAAAGAATACACTTCCTCTCGATGTTTCCATCGTTTTGGTGGAACTTTGTTCTTTCTTTCGGAAGTTGTGTTCTAAGGTTTTGATCGTTAAGGAGCTCGATCAGCTGCAGTCGAAAATCATTCTTACGCTTTGTCATTCAGAGATGATCTTTCCTCTGTCCTTTTTTACTGTGATGGTTCACCTCACAGTCCACCTCATTCATGAAACAAAGCTCGCTGGACCAGTATAATATCGTTGGATGTATCCGATTGAGAGGTACTCATTTTAAATATGTGCTTTAATTTATTCTCCGTATTTAATGTTTGCTAGTCATCCTTTTCATCATTTTATATCAATTTTCTCTTCTGTACTTCGTAGGTTCCTTGGGAAATTAAAATCTTACGTGAGGAATAAGGCGTGGCCAGAAGGTTCTATAGCTGAAGGCTATATAGGGGATGAGGTGCTATATTTTTGCTCAAGGTACTTTGATGATCTTGAGACGGCTTTCAACTGCTCACCTCGTGTTGACGATTGTCCTGAACCTGCGCCGACATCAGGAGAATTTATCCCTCGTGTTGGTAAACCAGTTGGAGCAACTGAGAACTTCAAACTAACGGCAACTGAGAAGTTCCAAGCACATAGACATGTCTTGATTAATTGCACTCAAGTTGAACCTTTCATACAGTAAGAATTGTACACTCACATGTTATTCGATCTATATCTTTCGTAACATTTCTCACTTTCATTTCACTAACGCCTTTCCATTATTAATTGCAGGGAATTCAGAAGTCATGTGAAGCGTCAACTCAGGATCCGTACACAGACATCCTCAGAAGTTGATAGGAGGGTCCACAGAGAATTCCCGAGCTGGTTTGCGCGCAGAATACTAAATGACCACAACCCATACTCACCAGATTTTAGAGCTCTCGCAATCGGCCCTCTTGATCATGCAAAACGGTTTACAGAATACAATGTCAATGGTTTTAAGTTTTGCACGGTTTCACGGGATCAAGGATTGCAAACACAGAATTTGGGTGTTTATGGCACATTTGGGACAAGGAGTTATGCGAGCAGCAGTGACGCCAACATGCAGTTCGGAGGCGTCCCTTACTATGGCAAGCTTCTTGATGTGATCGAGCTTAATTATCAAGGCCGTTTCACCGTGACGCTGTTCAAGTGTTTGTGGGCAAATACCACTACTTCTCGGGTACTGACAACTGACGACCTAGGGATCACATCAGTCAATTTCTCACGGCCGATTCATATTGGTATTTCTCAATATGATGAGCCGTATATTCTAGCTTCAGAGACACATCAGGTTTATTATGTCGAGGACGAGAGGCATAGGGATTGGCACATGGTCATTCATTTAAAGCCAAGAGACCTTTACGACATGGGTGAAGGCGATAACATCGCCTACGAGAGTGAGCCATTTCAGCCAGCTGATTTTGAAAACTACCCTGAAGGCGATGACAATTTACCTCTACTGCGGTGAGTTTTTTTAAGTCCACGTGATTTGAATTAAATTTTTTAAATTTAATAATACATCAATAACAATAATTTTTCTACAAAATTTCTGTAGGGATGGCGACGATGAGAGATCAAATTCAAATTATGCTTTTGTCTTTACAAAAAATGCAAAAAAAATTTTAAAAAAAATGTAAAAAAAAATTAAAATAATATTTGTAGCGGTTATTAAACCGCTACAAATAAAAAATTAACCGCTACTAAATGAATAACCGCTATAAAATGGATACATTAACCGCTACAAATAGCACTATGAATATAAATCGCTACAAAAAAACAAATAACCGCTACATTAACCGCTACATTAACCACTACAAATAGTACGTGGATCCCTATAAATACCCTTACCACAACTCATTTCAAACACTCCCCAATTTCTTTTCACCTTACCTTTCTTTCATTTTCTCTCATTTACAACTTCTTTCGTATGAGTAGAGGAGCTGAATAATACGATCAAATATGGTAACATGATTTTTAATTTTTTTAGAATACTTCTTTCCTTTCCATAAAATTTATTCTAACCATTTTTTTTCTAGATATATCATAACTGTATCTCATTTTCATCTATTTTTCATACACAATTACATTATATTAGATAACATAATAATTCCTTATTACCTACCTATCCTTAATAATATTATTAATATAAATTTTATACTAATCCAATTCAATTACATTTTTCCTTTTTATTTATTAATAAGTTAAACTATTGAATAATGAGCTAATTGAAATAGATAAAATAATAACAAAATAAACTATTTAATTTAATATTGAAAAAACAGAAACAGATAATTGTATATTTTTTAAATATTTATAGCGGTTATTAAACTGCTACTAAATAACGCGCCTTTTTACAACTCAAATTAAATTTTTTGGCGCCAATTTTGAATTTCATGAAATTAGTAGCGGTTTGTTAACCGCTACAAAATAAAAAAAAAATGTCATTTTTTTCCGCCAACAAATTTCCAATTTTTTATATTTGTAGCGGTTTGTTAACCGCTACAAAATAAAAAAAATTCTTTTTTTTAGCTCTCAAAATTTCAATTTTTTATATTTGTAGCGGTTATATAACCGCTACAAATATCTCTGAAAAAAATTTCGTCCATGTGGGTGTTGTAGCGGTTAAGTTGAACTGCTACAAAGGATGTAGCGGTTATTTTTGATTGAGTAGCGGTTTTATATAATCGCTACAAAATTGCTTGCAACGTACGATTTAGTAGCGGTTCTAGTAACCACTACTAACCTTGTTTGTAGCGGTTAAAACCGCTACTAATACCCATTTTTAACCGCTACTAAATCACATTTTTTTTGTAGTGATAGGGACTCTGTTTTTGATAATGGCTAGAAATTTTGGTCATTTAACGGTTGTTTTGTTGTTGCTATATTTATGTTTTTATGTTCCTGGTTTATTTGTTTAATGGTTTTGTAAAGACTGGTGCTATTCATCAAGATCAAAAATATTGTCTCTACCAGTTCCGCTGCCCACTGCGACGGAGAAAATGAGCGTCCCCTCTGCTCGTACCTTGCGAGAAGGGGAAAGTGAGGAGATGCTGGAGGAGGAAAGGGATGAGATGAATCAAAGGAAGAGGAAGGTCAGATTTGCAACAGAGGAGTTCTCAGGAGGTGAATCGTTAAGAGCTCGAGAGGAGAATTGGATGCAACCAGAGGGCCAAATGCCATCGCCGAAGTCATATAGAGAGTCGTTACTGCAGAATGTGAATTTGAAGGTATGCTGGTGGGAATGGTCAAAGAATGATGAGGAAGAAGTGTTAGAGGACTATGGCGCAAGCACTGACTTCACAAAGGTATTGAACCCAAACGATGGAATTAATGTGGATTTTCCAATCCCTTGTGTCCGAAATTCCTGTTTGAAGAAAAGGAAAGGGAGCGACTCATGAAACCTTTCCAGCTGACTCTGATTGTTAAGTTAATGGGCAGGCAACCAACGTATGGGTTTATGGTGAAGAAGCTGAAACAGATCTGGGAAAGGAAAGGTAATATTGACATTTTCGATCTAGAAAATGATTTCTATTTAGTTAGCTTTCAATATATGGATGATTACATGGAGGCCTTGACTGGGGGACCTTGGGTTATCACTGATGCATATTTGAATGTGGCTAGATGGAATCCTGAGTTTAGTCCTAAGAATGAAAAAATTAACTCTGTTGTGGCTTGGGTCCGTTTTCCAGACTTGCCAGCTCCTCTGTTTGACAAGAAATTTATGCTTAATTTGGAAAATGCAATTGGTAAAACAATTAGATTAGATATTCATACGGTGCAGAGAGCTAGGGGGAAGTTTGCGCGTATGTGTGTGGAATTGGATCTTACCAAGCCACTGGTACCTGAGTTTAATATGGAGGGACAGGTGTTAAGCATGGTTTATAAAAGTCTAGGATTGCTGTGTAAGAAGTGTGTGCGTTTTGGGCATGAAAGGGATGGCTGTGATAAATTTCATAGGAAAAGTAGTGAGGGGATAATGGAGGTGGAGGATACGGGGGGAAGGCTGAAGGCTGAGGCTGTTAATGAAGCAAAGAAGGAGTAATGGAAGACTGTGCAAAGAAGTAGGAGACAGAGGAGGACAGTAAAGCCGAAACCAAGTCAACAAAGAGGGTCAAGATTCTCTGTCCTAAAGGTGGAAGAGGAAAGTAAGGGAAGGGAGGTGGAAGAGGTTAAAGGGCAGGAAAGATTTACCTAAGAGGAAGTAAATGAGAAGGTGCAGGGAGATGGTTTTCTAAAACAGCGGAGAAGAAATGGCAGGAATGAAAATATGGATTATGAGATGCCTAAAGCTCGTGTTATGGGGATAAGAGCTCAGGAGGAAAGGATGGAGAAGGAGGAAAAGTTGAGAAATGTTGTAGTAAAGAACGAAGGGATGGAGTGGCCGGAGTGGATCAAAAGTGACTTAACAGGTGCAGAGTAGCTATGAATGTGTGCCAGAAAGCAATTTAGATATGTATAAGAGTCAGGGGGTGGAATATTATGGGAAGGAAAATCTGAATCCAAGGGACTATACCGGAAGATTGAGAGGTAAGGAACATATGGATCCGGGGGAGTTGCAGATGGATGAGGAGGAGGAGGAGGATCCAATTGAGAATACTGGAATGAGTGTTTATGGTGGGTGCGCTATGCCTCTCCTTGCTGATGACAGGTAATCTGATTTGTTACCTTATTAGTATTTGTTGTTATGATGAAGTTACTAGTATGGAATAGTAGGGGTGCAGCTAGCAAGGGCTTTGCGGCTGTGATAAGAGATATGAAGTATAGATATAAGCTGGATGTAGTAGTGATTATGGAGCCAAGGATAAGTGGTAGCCTAGCTAGAAAGGTTATTAAGAATTGGGGATTTAAACACTTGGTTAGAATGGAGGCTGAGGGGTTTTCAAGGGGAATATGGATTCTTTGGGAGCTAGATGAGATATTAGTATATGTGATAGTTAAAGATGCATAATTCATACATTGTAAGTTGGGGTTAAGTGGGGAGGAAATGTTATTCACGGTAGTGTATGCATATCCTAATGAGCAAAGGAGACACTAGATTTGGGAGACACTACGTGAAATAGCTAATGAGATTGATGAGCCATGGCTTATGGCTGGAGATTTCAACGAAATCAAAACGCCGCTAGAGCAAAAAGGGGGTGGAAGAACAAATGAGATGCGGTGTAGAAAGTTTAATGACTGGATTCAGGATTGTAGTTTAATTGATATTGAGGCAAATGGACCGTTTTACACCTGGAAGGGTCCTAAATGGGAGGGATTAGAGAGGGTTTACAAGCTCATAGATAGGTGTTTATGTAATGCAAAATGGCAAGAAAGATTTGAGAATGCTGAGGTTTGGGTCATTCCAAGATTGTGTTCTAACCATCACCCCATTCTTGTCAATTTGTAAGAGGAAAATAGAGAACATATGGCAAGAGCATTTAGATATGAAGCTGAGTAGCAGATGCATGAACAGTTTGTAGAAGTGATGAAGAATAGTTGGATAGGTGGTGAGGAGGCCCATGTAAAATTATCAAAATTACAAAAAAGATCTAATACAATGGAATAGGGATGCATTTGGCAAAATTGAAGGCCGAAAGAGGAGATTGTTGAATAGGTTGAAAGGGGTACAAAATAGTATTGACAGAAAAAGCAATCCTTTCCTTATTAGATTGGAGGTTGAGCTAGAAGATGAACTTATGCAAACATTAAGACAAGAAGAAATGCTCTGGTTCCAAAAATCGAGGGCAAAATGGTTGGAGGAGGGAGACCGGAATACTAGGTATTATCATACTAAGACCTTAGTAAGAAAGAGGAGGAATAAGATAAAGATGCTTAAAAATAGTGATGGAGAGTGGATTGAAGATGAGGAAGAGATTGTGAGTCTGTTCCAACAATTCTATAGGAATTTGTTTAAAGAAGAAAAAAATGACAGAGAATGGATGTCAATGAGGCAAGGTTGGGGGGAAGTTAATAAAGACAAGTTGAGTAAGATGGGGAGGGAAATTAGTAAAGAGGCGATTAGAAGAGCATTCTTCCAAATGGGGGGATTTAAGGCTCTAGGAAGTGATGGTTTTCCTACTGTTTTTTATCAGCAAAACTGGAAGGCAGTGGGGCAGTCAGTTGTTAACCTATTAAGGGAGCTATGGAGGAACCCAGAAAGGATAGGGGAAATTAATGACACGTTGTTGGTGTTAATTCCGAAAGTAGAGCAACCAGAGGTGGTAAATCAGTTTAGACCTATTGCTTTGTGTAATGTTATATATAAGGGTCTGTCTAAAGTGATTGTGAATAGACTAAAGCCGCTTATGGATAATCTGGTATCACCATATCAAACGAGCTTTGTGCCTAAGCGTAGTATACATGATAACGTAATAATTGCGAAGGAAATTGTACATTCTATGAGTCGGTTACAAGGGAAAAAGGGATATATGGCTATTAAGATTGATCTTGACAAATTCATATGATAGGATGGCCTGGAAATTCATTAGTAATGTGTTGGAAGAAATTGGGATTGATGATCATGTAAGGAGAGTAATAATGGCCTGTATTAGTTCAACAAAAATGTCAATCATGTGGAATGGAGGAAAAAGGGAAGAGTTTGTGCCTTCTGGGGGTTAAGGCAAGGTGATCCACTATCCCCATACTTATTTGTATTAGGTATGGAGAAATTGACACACTTAATTGTGGACTGTGTGAATATAAACAAATGGAAACCTATGAAAATGGGTAGGAGTGGTGTCGCTGTATCACATCTGCTATTTGCAGATGATTTGTTGCTTATATGTGAAGCTTATATGAATCATATAAGCACAGTGATGAATGTTTTAGAAGAATTTGGAGAAATTTCTGGTCAGAAAATTAATGTACAGAAAGCTAGTATATATTTTTCAAGGAATGTTGACAGAAGAACCCAAAATGAGATCTGTGCATATTCAGGTTTTAGGAGAATGGAGGATTTGGGGAGATATTTGGGAGCATACATGATGAAGTAGAGGCTCAAAGAAAAAGTTTCAGCACTTAATTGATAAAATGCAAGACAAATTGAGTAGCTGGAAAAAACATACTCTTTCATTAGCTGGGCGACTTACTCTAGTTCAATCAGTCACAAATCAAATGGCTGTGTTTTATATGCAGCATTCATATATCCCAGTTGGAGTGCGGCAACAAATGGAAAAGATACAAAGATATTTCATTTGGAAGAATGAGGTGGGGAAAAGGAGGATCCATGCTGTGAGTTGGGATCTGTTATGCAAGGAGAAGAAGAATGGTGGATTTGGGCTGAGGGATCTGGAGGTAATGAATGATGCAATGTTAAGAAGAGTGGCTTGGAACATGATTACAAAACCAAAAAGTTTATGCTCGAAGGTGTTGTGTGGAAAATATAGGAGAAATAAGGATTTAGAGAAGGAATGTGCAATGGTGAAATCAGATTCAGAGTTATGGAAGCATCTTACCAGAATTTGGCCACAGATTGTAAATAACATATGTTGGGAGGTGGGGAATGGAGAACAAGTCAGTTTCTAGTATGATAAATGGCTAGATGATGGTAGTAAGCTAATTGAAAAAGGTTATTGGTCAGCTGTCAGAGGAAGAGGGGTGAATAAGGGTAAGGGAGATGGTTAATGTGGAAGGGGAATGTGATATGGAAAAAATTAGTAGTTTGGTAAATGCTGATGGGAGAAGACTTATAATGGCAATGCTTCCACCTAACGTATTGCATGGTGAGTATTCCATTAGATGGGGAGTGAAACTACAGAACCAATACATAGTATCTGAAATGTATCATATCATGCGAAATGAGCAATATGTGGAGGAAGACAGGTGGCATACGGTGTGGAGATGGAGGGGGCCGAGAAGAGTGCAGGTATTTTTATGGATAGCAATGCATGATAGACTGTTAACAGGTGTAAGGAAAAGTCGATTATTAGGAGGAAACTCAAGCTGTTATAAGTGTGCTGATCAAGCTGAGTCCTTGTTGCATGTGTTAAGGGATTGTAATGTGGCTCGGAACTTGTGGGAGGAACTAAAGGAAGGTAAATTTGAACCAGAATTTGACAACCTGCAGGAAAAAAGCTGGTTTTGCTAGAATTTAGAGAATAAGAATGAGGAATGGAAACTGATATTTGGTATAACCTGTTGGTTATTGTGGTCTTAGAGAAATAAGAGCATGTTTGAGGAGGGATTTGTTTTACCAGAAAATCCATGCAGAGTAGTGCTCTGGTATGTGAAGGAAGTGAAGAGGGCAAGGGTGGAGTTTGGAAGGGTGAAAGGTATGAAACAGGAGGTGAAGATTAAATGGGAGGCTCCAATGGAGGGATGGGTGAAGCTTAATGTTGATGGTGCATCTAAAGGGAAGGAGAGGCTTGCGGTGGAGGGTTATTGAGGGGAAGTAATGGTAAATGGATATGTGGCTTTGTAAGGAAGCTAGGATGTTGTACAGCAATTAAAGCAGAACTGTGGGCTGTTTTGACAGGTTTAGAATTAGCACTGTGCTATAGACTTGACAGCTTAATTGTTGAATGTGATTCAGCTGCAGTTGTATCTTTGCTGCAAAATCTGCAGGCGGACGAGGGGGCAAGCTCGTGTTTGCTGCGAGAAATTGGCTTGGCAATGAAGAAGTTTCCAAATCTAAAGATTGTACATGTGTATAAAGAGGGAAATGCGTGTGCGGATGCTCTTGCTAATTTTAGTTTTGTACAGGAGGAAACAAAAGCTATATTTGATAATCCTCTTTTGGTTGTTGATAGTTTCTTGTACAGAGATTATGTGGGTGTGTCCTACCCACGACATATATTGATTCAGTAATGTGATAGGGCTAAGTCCCCGTTTTATACCAAAAAAAAAAGACTGGTGCTATTCTTGAAGGTAAAAAAATATTTGAAAAGAGGATGATGCTGAAAAAGACAATTGCATATGAGGTTGAAATTTCGTTATCACACTGATTTATTTAATTTTTCTTTGTATCTCCCTAAACTCACTACGCACACATATTAAAGAACCAGTTTGGACCCCAAGTTTAAATGGCAGGACGAGATTGGATGTGGTTGTGAGTCAAATGAACCCTACAGTTTGAAGCATAAATTGGGATGAGTACCAACTTCTGATTGGCATAGATATGAACTTAGAAAAAATTATAACTTGGGGGAGGTTGGTGGGAAAAAAAAGTGGAGCCTCGCCAGATTTTGATTAAGAGTTAAAAAAGGTACAGTAAGAGAAGAAGACTTGAGATTCCATCCATACTGATCTAATCTGCCCATAAATACAGAAGGAATTGAAGAAGTCAGACCAGTAGATGAAAAAGCTAATATTGAAGAGATGATTTATAAATCTTTTCAATTTTTAGACAAATAAAAAGATAGTTAATTACTCCCTCCTTAATATAAGATCTAGTTCTGTAGTGGTAGTAATTTAGATAAATATTGCACTAGCATTGTTTGTTGAAGCATCTGGCCTGAAGGGGTAGATAGTAAATTTGAGCCAAGGATGACTTGCCCGCATCATCTTCTTCCAAACAGGGTGTTATTGCTGGCAGTTATCCTTGTCTCAAGTTTGCTCTCTCTCCTTTATATCATCATATCAGACTCTTATTATCAGCGCTTGAAGGGTTGGCACTATTAAAAAAATGAATCCTATCTACGTAGCCGTGACTTCACAGAAAAAAGGAGTTTGATATATGTAAGATATTTTGATTGTGAGTATGGGCTTCATATATATCTTATTATCATATATAGTTTTTATCTTTTCTTCCTATCTTCCTTCAAGTGCATCAAATGCAGTTATTTTTATGACATGAAATGATCTAGACTCATACTAATGGCACTTCACACTTTTCTTTTGATTTAATGAAGGTTTTCCTTTCAAGGTGTAAAGGTTTTTTTGCCTCTTGTTGTGACATGTGTGTTTTTTAAGATTTGAACTTGTATTCTTTTTCTTACAGGAGGGAGGCTGTTTAATAGCTTGTTGGTCGCACTATACTCTTTTCTTATTACATTAAAGTATTTCACATATTTTACAAGTATTTTTTTTAAGGAAGAAAATTTAACATAGGAATGAAGAGTGCATCGTTTCAATTTTACCAGATGTCTTCAAAGGTTTACATCATGCAGTAGCCTTTGGATCCCAACATACATCATGTAATAGCGTTTGGATCGGAGACATTATTATTTTGTTTGTTAAAAAAGTTTAACAAGTATTTTAGCCCGCATTATTCCTTATTTTGTTTTCTATTTAACTCTCCAATTGTCAAAGGGGAGATGAATGTCTTAATTGATTTCTCTTACAATTTCCTCTCAATTGAATCTTTTCACATTAGATTAAATTTCAATAATTGAGATTTAATACTATGTAATAATATTAAATCTCAACTATTGAAACTTGATCTAATAGTTGATACATTTAATGGAGAGAAAATGGAGAGAGATCAATAGAAACATTCATTTACCTTGTTGGGTTCTAGATTGGTCACTGCCTTTTATCCTGTTTTTAATTCACTTCTTTATTCCTTTCATTTCAACTATTAGATTTTTTTTTTTGAAAAATCCTATTTTTCAATATGTAAGGCATTTAATAAAATCCCAATAATTAATTGTTTGTTTCTACTGAAAAATAAGTACCACATCCTATCCTTAATATAAGATCTAGCTTATAGTAAAATTTGCATTGATTGGGGAAATGATCGAGAAAATACAGAAACAATTTAGGAGAACTAAATTTTTACAATCAAATTTACATGGTCTAAATTTCACATTTTTTAATTTTCAAATATTATTATAAAACAAAATTTATAAGAAATTATTTTTTATACCGTTTTTGCTTTTCTCCAAAGATATAATTTAAATCTAACAAAAATGCAAAATAAAACTATATGTGTGTGTGAAGGATAAACATGTAACAATATACTCCCTCCAGTTCTTAATATAAGATCTAGTTGTCTTTTTTTGGAGAGATTAAAAAAGCTATAGAGGCTACTTAATCATAATATATATTATGTATTATTAAGTTATATATTAGTTTATAAGTTACACAAATTAATTTAGAGAAAAAATGATAAATATAAATACTATGAAGTAACTTATTTAATTTCTTTAAACTCTCAAAAAAAAAAAAAAAATCAAATGAGCCTTATTTTTAGGATCAGAGATAATAGCTAGACTTGTATATTTGATAAGGTAACAAAGTTATGGCCTCTTGACAATGAATGGTTTTTATAGGGCTATCTCATTAAATTATATTCGAGTATTGTGGGGTTTGATTGAGGGGAGAGGGGCCTCTCTACTTCTTTTACCGTCCACTTCCCTTCACTTCTTTATTCTCACCATTAGATTAATTCTAAATGGTTGAGATTCAATATCCTATACAAATTAAAAATTATACATAGAATACTTTAACAAAAGTATAAAGATATGAACAGTTATATCAAATTTTAATGATTTAAAATTATTTATATAAATTTTTGTTATTTAATATTATAATAATATTTTTATAGAATATTAAATCTCAACCATTCAGAGTTAATCTAACGGTGAGAATACAGAAGTGGAGTGAAGTGGATGGTAAGGGAAATGGAGAGGCTCATCTCCCTTGATTGAGGGTGGCTCTCCCATAAGTGTTTTTTGTATTATGTGAACTTGAATTAAGACATCATCCTTAAGTAGCCAAAATTAGATTCAACCAGTTCGTTGTATGTCATATGCAAAAAAAATAATGTTATTTGATAAATGGAATAATTAAGAAGCATGATTAGAATAATGCACACAACGCGTTCGATCGGATGCTCCAACACCGCTACACTCACATACAGTTTGGGTCTGTTTGGTGTAAGCGATTTGGAGAGGAGGGGAGGAGAGGAAAAATTTTTATGAGTTGAATTTTAAAAGATTGAAGAAGTGGGGTAATAAAATTTTAATAAAGAAAATATATAAGATAAAAGAGTAAGAAAAATTAATTGAAAATTTTTAACCCCACTTCTCTAATTTTTTTAAATTCAACTCAAAAAAATTTTCCCTCCTCTTCCCTCAAACCAAACAAGCCCTAAATGCGATGATACTATTTAATTCATTCATTTATTTTTCAGATGACATAAGTGTTATATTTAGATTAGATGAAAGCAATATCAAATTTTAATTTAAATAGGGCCAGTTTATCACAAGAGTATTTTACAGCTACACATGTTGGAACTTAAAATTTTATGTTTAAATAGGTGTGTGTGTGTACAGAGCACGTTCTATGAGAACCAATGCTTATTAGCGGAGCCGGTAAAACGGGTCCAACTCGCAGGCTCAACCCGTGGGCTTGCTGGTTGGCATAGGGTTGGAGTTGGGAAAATCCCAACCCGCGAAAGTGCGGGCCTACCATGGCCGATGGGCTGATGTGGGCCAGCCCGCAGATTGGCGGGTTGGCCCGTAATTTTTTTTTTTTACATATAATAATTTCACAATATTTATAAGTTGTCCACTCTTATCTTGATACTTCCTAATTCAAAGAGAAAAAATCTTAACCTCTTCCCTTCTTTTTTAAACAAAATTATTATATTTTGGTTGTTTGAAGATGAGTTTATATTTTTCTTATAAAATTTGACAAATTTAATAACTTTATCTCTTAAATTGTGAATTATGTTTTTAAATTTTTATAAGAGGAATGATTGATGCTAGAAAAATAAATTTAATAACTCTTATATCTGTGTCTCGTATTTTCGACTACATTAAAAAAAGGATTTTTTTTTTTGAAAAAAATATACCGCTGGCCCGCAACCCGCACACTGCGGGTTAGGGTTGGCAAAATGCCAACCTGTAGATAGGGGTGGGAATAGGCCAGGCCAGGCCAGGCTTTTGCCTTAATAGGCCAGGCCTGTTTTGTCTCAAGATGGCCTAATCCTGGCCTGTGGCCTGTAAAAGGCCATTTTTTCGGCCTAAGCCTGGCCTGTACAAAGGCCTAACCTGGCCTGTGGCCTGTTAAGAGACCTAGAAATTTAAAACATTTTAAACAGGCCACAAGCCTCACAATAGATCTCTTGAGAAAGAGGCCAAAAACAGGCCCTATTACACCAATAATCCAATATACATAATAAAATATGAAACAAAATACAAAGTCTCTAGACCTTCTCATCTTCACATCAAATCTTCAATATAATTTCCTCTTCTCCTTCAAAGACCTGCAAAAAAAATAATCAGTATTAGAGTATAAAACAATTTAACAAATAATCTCCTTCAAAGACCTTTTAAAAAAATAATTAGTATTAGAGTATAAAACAATTTAACAAATAATCTGTTTCATTACTTACCGAAAGCAAGCACTCACAGCACAAGCACTCATCACCTTTGACCTTTGATACTTTATGCTACTTCCTTGGCCACACAAGCACTCACAACTCACAAGCACATTAGTGGCATTCATTATGGTCTAGACGCAAAGAGTTTCATCTTTATCTTTTTCTTTGGGCAAAAAAAAAAAATCTTTGTCTTCTTCCATCCTTGTACGTCCATTGTGTTTCTACTACTCCATCCGTTATCCAAACTTCATCCTCAAAAAAATAGTCAAATGTTCCTTCTCTTTGATCAGTTTAAACAACCAAGAACAAAATGTTTAAACAGAGTCT
Organism: Inga oerstediana; assembly: GCA_963210345.1. Taxonomy (NCBI): domain Eukaryota; kingdom Viridiplantae; phylum Streptophyta; class Magnoliopsida; order Fabales; family Fabaceae; genus Inga; species Inga oerstediana. Next base: position 54,460,193 of record OY723407.1, on the reverse strand, counting down.
AACAGCCAAGAACAAAACCAAGAACAGAGTTTCTGCAACTTATCGAACACAGTTTAACAGCCAAGAACAAAAGCAAGAACAGAGTTTAATAACCAAGAACAAAACAATAAATCAGAACAGAATTCAAACCATACCGAATTCCACTAAAACAAAACCATACTGAATTACGAACGGAGAAGGGATGACGGACGGTGATGACATAGCATCAACCGTATAACCGAATCAGATCCTACGACGTCGGAGAAGGGATGACGGACAGTGATGGCGATGGTGATGTAAGGACAGATCTGTGGTGTGAGGGTTGAGATGAGAGTTGACAGGATGATAACTAGATGAGATTGAGACTTGAGAGCTGAGAACTGGAGAAGGGAGGAGGAGGAGTGGAGATTGAGAACTGAGAGTTGAGAATTTTTTTTGGTCGAAACTCGAAAGAAAGATGTGAGAAACTGAGAATTGAGATTTGAGAGTGAGATGAGCTTGAGAGTTGAGAGTTGAGAGTTGAGCTGAGTGCCTTGTGAGCTGTGAGCTGAGTGCCTTGTGAGTTGTCGCCTGTCGGTTTGATTGTATGAAGAATGTGGGTCGATAACTTTAAGTCAATTTTTTTTTATTATTTCCAGGCCGGCCTGGTAGGCTTAAAAGGCCTACTAACAGGCCTAGGCCTGGCCTATTAAATAAAACAGGCTCTGTATAAGGCCTAGGCCTGGCCTTTTAGCCTGATAGGCCAGGCCTGGCCAGGCCTAAAACAAGCCAGGCGGCAGGCCCCTGACAGGCCGCTTGGCCTGTTCCCACCCCTACCTGTAGAAGTGCGGGCCGCACAGGCCCGACCTGCTGCGGGCCAGCCCGCAACCCGCGGGCTGGCCCGTTTTACCAGCTCTACTTATTAGTATAAAAAATGTTAAAATACAATATATAATATAAAAGTTAGAATAGATTATATTATTATGAGACTAGTTTTTAAATTTTATGTGGTATATCACTACTATAGAAATCATAATATATGACTATTATTAACTATCATACTTCATGATTTTGAACCGTCATATATGCGGGCGCTATAAAAGCATAGCGCAGATACATTACGGTTATGAACTGTTATTTATTTTGGACCTATTATAACAATTATAATATAACACCTGTTATGTATTAAGGCTTGGTAAGGCCTTGATATGCCCATTGATATGATAATAATTAATGGGCACACATCAACAATTATCGTAATATATGGTAATGTTTGCATCATATATAACGGTTCCACTTTAACAACTGTTATATATAGTTGACATAAATAACGGTTATTAGATAACAATTGTGATTTATAGTGTCATACATAAGAGTTTTGCCTTAACAACCGTTATATATAGTTTACATAAATAACAGTTGTTAGATAACAACCATAATTTATCGAAGCTAAATTTTTAAAAAAATGGGGGGTGTTTTTTGCTTTCGATATCCCTCTGCATATACATTTGTACAAAATGAATCACGATATATATTTACATTCATTCATATATTGAATAATAAGACAAATCAGAATATATTTACAATCATTCATGTACATGTATGCACTATTAAAACCAAAACTTTAAAACAAACAAATCATCAGTATCTAGAAATTTACAGTCATTATATATATATTTACTATCCCCCTGATGTTGCACAGATGTCACCAACTCTTTAGCAACTTCTTCCAGGAGTTGCTAAACATCGTGCAAGAGACATCAAAATACTGTGCACAAAAGGAAACAAGATGGAAGTTAGATATTGTAACTTATAGCTAACCGAATGTATATATGAACAAATTGAGCATATAATATACCTTTGTTATATCAATATTTTTAGGATCGTAGGTGATAATGTCCTTCATGTATTGCATCATGCAGTACCCATAATCATTGCTGTTGTTCGGTTGCTTTGGGCACTATAAAGAAATGAGAAGAAAAATCTGTTAGTCAGTCAGTCACACACACACAACACAAACTAAATTGTGCTCTTCATCAATTTATTAATATTATATTCATTGGTGAATAATATATATACCTTCAAATACAACCATTGGAAAGCGTATCTGTAGGTGCATCAGTGAGCTTGTTCTTGGTGCATTCGAGACCATTTTGAGTGCAGTAAGTGTAGACCACTATAAGAAGATACAATATAAAATATATATATATATATATATATAGAAACATACAAGATGAACTGAATTATACGAGATGATAAATGAATAACTTACAGTTGAAATTCTCCTATATATATGGCCTCGTGTCTGGAACCCCGTTTATGGAGTCATAATGCCAAATCCTTTTGCGCATCATTGGATTTACGACTATGAGCATCCAGTGGTTCTAAAGTACAATAATAGATCACACTATTAGAACAATTACAAAATAAATAAAAACTAATTCAAGCAGAGTTCATGGTATTCCCACCCTTGAATGTAACCCACCAAGAAGTAAGTGTCGCTTCTATCTAGCACCTCATAAGGAATTCATCCCTCAAAAACCTTGCGTGTTGTTGCTTGACATCTTCTTTCATACCATCACCCTAGTTATTAATTAGGCCTAGGCAGATGATGTAACACCCCAAAATTTATATTCACAAAAAATATTGTAAATATTTGGGAAATTCAATAAAATGGTGAATATTCATAAATTTGAAATTTATGAATTTTATAAATGTTCATTTTCGTGAGAAATTGGGCAAAAATAATTATGGAATTAATTTGGGTAATTTAAAAATCCCAATATTAAGGTCCAAAGTAGAGGAATACAAGAAAATAATATTTGGCCCATACTAATGTTAATTTTGGTCATATGATATTAGAAATTAAAGGTAAACAATGTTTTCGGTGAAATTGCCTATACAGCAGTAAGTTGGTCATGTGGTTTTGGAAGACCAAATGATGATCAAACATTATGAAAATTTACAGCATGAAAGTAGACATCCCAAACTTTAATTTGATAGGTCTATGAATCATTTGAACCTATATGTAAAAATATATGAATTTTTGAAGTTAGCACAGAAAAACTAGAAAGTTTCTGGAGCAGCATCCAAAGATGGAATTTCTAGGAATTGTGTGCTTCCAAATGGCTAAATTCTATATTTTTTCTTGAAACTAGACTCATTAAGGGTTCTATAGCCTTTGGAATGACTCCAATTCGATTTTTCTAGAATTAGTTATGATTTTCCAAAGTTTGAGCAGAAAATCTACCAGAAATTTCTAAAATATGAAATTGTTAGAAGTTAAATTAATAATTAAATATAATATAATATATGATATTAAATATCATCATCCTCCTTTCTCCCGCCCATTTTCACGCACAACAGCTGCATATAGAGATAGAACATTTGGAATTTTAGAGAGAGAAAGGAGAAGTAAAATCGCAAGGTACGCCGATTTCTCAGACGATTTAGCTCCTAATGCGTATAACTCCGACCCTAAGCTACTCTTCTTTGTTCTTTAAGGTTTGGAGGCTCAAAAATCTGTTGTTTAAGGTTAGGGTTTCAGCCATATTTGGGGAAAAGCTAGTGGGAGCTTGAGGTAAATTCCAAACCTTCGTATATTAACTATTATGGCCGCTGTATCACTACTACAAAATATAGATACTGCTACCCTAAAAGATGTCCCTTTTTAAAATAGGGACGTCTAAAACATAGGCGGTGGCATTTTTGTAATTATATGTGGGACCTTGGTAGCTTTAGACGTCCCAAATTCAATTTGGGACGTCTAAAGTTAAAAAAAAAATTTAATATTTTTTTTTACTTTAGACGTCACTTTAGACGTCCCAAATTGAATTTGGGACGTCTAAAGTAAAAAAAAAAAAAAATTTACACTTTAGAAGTCCCAAATTCCATTTGGGATGTCTAAAGTGGTACTTTAGACGTCCCAAATTCCATTTGGGATGTCTAAAGTGGTACTTTAGACGTCCCAAATTCAATTTGGGACCTCTAAAGTGATGTCTAAAATAAAAAAAAAAAATTACACTTTAGATGTCCCAAATTCCATTTGGGACATCTAAAGTGTAAAAAAAAAAATTTAATTTTTTTTAACTTTAGACGTTCCAAATTGAATTTGGGACGTCTAAAGTAAAAAAAAAAAAAATTTACACTTTAGATGTCCCAAATTCTAATTTGGGACATCTAAAGTGTAAAAAAAAAAAATTAAATATTTTTTTTTACAGTTTAGACGTCCCAAATTCCATTTGGGACGTCTAAACACTTTAGACGTCCCAAATGGAATTTGGGACGTCTAAAGTAATTCAAAAATTTTCCCGCGACCTGTATTGAATATAAGGGACGCTCGTGCCTTATATTAAATAAAGGGAAGCTTTCCTTCCTTTCTCTCTCTCTCTCTCTCGCTCCCACAGCAGTTTTCAATTTCTTTGATAAGAGTTGTAGAGAAAGACCCACATTCTATATATTCAAATAGCTTTTTCCTTCAGTGTTTTCGCCATCGTCCCCCCTCTCATCATGCCCTTCTGTGTATAGCTTTTTCCTTCGGTGTTTTCGCCATCGTCCCCCCTCTAATCATGCCCTTCGATGCCTCTATTTGCAACGGTAACTCTCTCTTTATCACTTCTCAAATCTTACATGCTTGTATATTTATTATTATTATTATTATTATTATTATTATTATATAAGTTCCTCTCTTTTTTCACAATTAGATCTGGTACATTGCATCTGGGTAAAAAATGGATTTTTTGAATTTTAAAGTTTAACTAAAAGAAGTTTGAACAAAGCTAACAAAGTGGTGGAAGTGTGATGATGCTAAAAAAGGAAATTCCGGAGCCAAAAAGAGAATGAAGAAAGCTAGCATTTATGTTCAACAAAACTATTACAGAGGATTCTCGTCTGAAATTCAAATGACTTTAGACCTCCTAAATTGATATTTGGGAGGTCTAAAGTCCAACACAGGGGACTTTAGACGTCCCAATTTTAGATTTGGGACGTCTAAAGTGGAGGACTTTAGACGTCCCAAATTGAGATTTGGGACATCTAAAGTCCTACACAGGGGGACTTTAGACGTCCCAAATCTCAATTTGGGACGTCTAAAGTCCTCCCTTTAGACGTCCCATTTTTTTCGGACGTCTTTTCTTAAAACATATTACGCCCCCTACATAGACGTCCCCCCAATTTTTGGACGTTAAAAGTGCCAAAATAGGGACGTTAAAACACCTTTTTGTAGTAGTGTGTGGGCAATTTAATCGGTCAAATTTCGCCTGATTGCTATTAGTTTTAAATTTTGGCAATGGATGTGCCTAAGGGTTATGCTGCCCATTTTTAGTTCAAATGGTTGTTATAACTCAATTAAATGGTTAATAAAGTAGTTAGGAGTAGAAAGGAACGCGTTTACGGAGCCGAAATCGCAAAACCCCGATTTTTCCTGGAGAATACCATAATTTTGGCCAGGGATGTTAGAGGGCCTTAGATTTGGAGTTTCAGTGATTTGATAGTTCTATTGGATTTAGGAGGGAAAATTAGATGGGGTTACAGTTGGGTACATTTTCGGAAAAGGCCGAGAAAACATACTTATGAAAACGCCCCTGAAACCCTAAAATAGGGACTGTCAAGGGTATTTTCATAATTTTACAATGAATTTGGTAATTCCGTGTACGTAAATTGATTCCTCGGATGAAAATATGTCAGAATAGCTCATGTCAAAATTTTGGAAAAAGTACAACCAGACCGAGTACGGCGAGGCTGGGCCGAGGTCCTGGGGGCATTTTGTTAATTTTCACCATAGGCTAATATAACCACAATAAACACTATGGAAGTGTCTAAAATGATACATGGATAGGTTATAACCTATTTCTTGTACATTTGGTATTTTAGGACTGAGTTAGGAACCTGGAGTTGGCACATTCCACGAGGCGAGCATCTCGAGGTTAAAAAGGGTTGAGGTAGGGACTACTATCTCTCATATACTATGTGACTATTGTATGTTATGTGTTATTGTATTTTGTGATATGAATGCGTGCTAGAGACATAGTACCTGGCTGTAGTTCGGTGCCCAGCCAAGGTATATTGAAAATCTTAGCTGTGGTCGGTGACTCGGCTGAGGTACATGTAGGGGTTCTAACTCGATGTTTGGCCCTAAAACATGTGTACACATATGAATCGAATTGAACTTTCATTTTTCCAATATGGTGCATTGCATATTTAATTTTCACATTTTATATGTCGATAATATGTTTCTACTGGGATTCTTCGGAATCTCACCCCTTTTCTAAATCAAAATGTATTAGTAGGTGCCAGCGGTTCAAAAGGCAAGGACACAGTTAAGGAAAACTGATAGGCACGTTTCCCGAGACATAGTCGGTGGTTATATTTAGCCTGTACTTGGAATATTTTGGAATATTCTGTATATATTTGTAATTATTAGTGAATTTTGCTCTATTAATGTTTGTCTGTAAACAAATACTTATTATCAGTATAACTGTACTTTTCTGTTGCCTGTGGAACTTGTTCATTATTACCCTACGCATATTAAAATGGAAACGGGTGTTGACATTTTTGGTATCAGAGCCCATAAGCGGTTCTGGCAGTGTTAATAAACGGTTCTTGCATTTTCAGAATTGTATACTAATATTGGTTTTGTTTGCATGATGACAGGATCATGAGCGGTAGTTTGAGTTCATCATCCGAAGGTGAGACATCAATAAACCAAAGTCCCCCAAAGTAGCGTCTTCAGGATGGCCAACTTTTTATAGAGTACTATGGACCTGGAGGTGTTCGTATGATACAGATGGCACGGAAGAATATGCCACAGCTACTTGTGTATGGCCTGGAGCCGAGGCCAGCTTCACCAGGACATTTACAAGTCGGGGAAACGGTAGATTATCCAGATGAGGACCTCGATGAGGATCCTGAGGAAGACCAGGAGGAGGATCCAGAGGAGTACTCAGATAATGAGATAAGTGACTGTGAGTCCAGAGCAGAGCCGGTGCAAGTACGGCATAACTTGCGGCCAGATTTTGAGCTGTGTCTTTATGTCTATGGCAGATATCACAGGGCATGCCGAACTCAATCAACACTTGTAACACGATACTATTGTTTTCTGTCCGGAGTTCAGTCTTTGTACACTATCCGAGAGCAATTACAGGTTGGGGCACCAGTTGAGTTCTGGGTTCATACTACACTAGATTTCTTCCCAGACTCTGCTTTTTTGAATTGGCAGAAGAATGATATTGTTGAGCAGGGCCCAAATAGGAGCATGTACGCGTTTTAGAGGCATATGGATAACTTGGTTGATAAATATATGTACGATGACTAACGAGGAACATCTAAGTGGTATATTTTGGAGACTGGAGCTGACCAGCACATATTTTGAGATAGGGGCAGTTAGGGGGAAACGACGAACATAAGAAGAATTAGCTAGAGTCGGTATTTTGGGAGGGTACATGAATGTTGAAAAAATGAAATGTAAAAAAACTAATATGTCATGTACAATAGTTTATAAGATATCTGATGTTTTTGTTTCTCTGTAACTACTCTAAATAGTTGTTATATGCTCTGTATGACTTATCTGTGTACCTTGACTTTTATGAAATGATAAAAAATTCCCTTGATCTTATATGAAAAGTAATGCTTCTCTATTTTCATGTAAAGTGAACTATGGAAATGATATAATAAGGAGAAGGTGGTCGAGGCTGAGGCCGAGGTAGGGGAAGACGAAAACATGGTAATCATGAGGAAATACAGCTTCCTGGACTAGATCCATTTCAGCAACGAATACTAGATATGCTAGCACAGCAGCAAAATATAATGAATGAGATAAGATGGGAACTTCAGGGAGTACAACAAAGGCAAGATTGCCTGAAGGATCACTTGGACGAATACATGAGGGGTTATGGTGAAGACATACCACCAGAGGAACCTGAACCAGAAGATAGTGTACCAGATCTTGAGGTAGAAGTCCAGAATTAGTTAAGCAGATTCAATAAACAACAGTCACTTATCTTCTGGGGAAAGTTTGACCCACAATTGGTTGAGAATTGGCTGAAACTTTTGGATAAGATTTTCAACATGTTGCGATGCCCAGATGAGATGAAAGCTTTGCTAGCCATCTATAAATTAGAGGGTGACGTAGACCGATGATGGACGAACATAGAGCTCACCTTAAGGGGGAGGAATGTTCCTATCACTTGGGAATTATTCCAGGAGAAATTCAATGAGAAATATTTTCCCCATCTATCAGGCGTGAGAAAGAGAAAGAGTTTCTGAGTATCAGACAGCAAGATCGAGAAAGCTTCGATGATTATTTATCCTAGTACATCCGACTGTCATGGTATTCAGCCTATTTTAAACTTCATGATAATGAAGAATGGAGTTCCGATATGATGATTTAGGGGTTGAGACCGGAGATGAAAGAAAAAATGGTTACACAGTACTTCACCGAGTTCAGTAAAGTAGTGGAAGAATGCTGCTACATTGAGAAGCGTATGTCAAGTTTGGCAACCCAAACTAGTAACAAGGGTGATTCTGGGAGTGGTAGCTCAGCACAGAAAAGAAAAGAACAGGGTGGACCTTCTAGGGGAGCTATGAAGAGACCGAATTAGACGAGAGGCCGTGGAGGCCAAGGATCATCGGGAAGTCGAACATGTTGGTTTTTTCGTAAACCATTCTATCTTGGCAAGGCTTGTAATGGTACACCACTAAAAAATGATCCCAATAAACCATTTGATTGTTTTAATTACAGTAAACCAGGACACATGTATAAGGATTGTCTACAAAAACAGCAACAGGAAGAGACTAGACCCAAAGTTTCAGGTAAGATCTATATACTAACACAAGAAGAAGCCAAAAAGTCTCCGGAGCTGATTCAAGGTATGATTTCTCTCAATAGCAGTCTAGTTCATGTTATGTATGATTCTAGTACTAGCCATTCATTTATTGCATATCACTGCGTGAGATGATTGAATTTACATGTGCATAAATCCCCATATGATTTAGTTATATATATATATATACACCTATGGGCACACGAATTGTGACGGCTGATGTTTGATTGAAGGGCAAAGGAGCAAAAATGCCCATGATCATTTGCAAAAGGAGCAACAGGCACCATGTAAAAAATTTTGGTTCAGAAATGCCTATGTACATAACAAAATGGATCATAAATGCCCATGATCAAAAATTGAGGTGTCGATGCTGGATGAACAGACCGATTCGGAGTGATTTCTGGATTTTGAGGTGATTTTTGGCCCTTAGAGTAAAATCAGACTGAAACACTACTTTATTTTGATTGAGAAAGTGAGCTTCTGGATATTTTTCTTCATACCTCGCAACTTGAAAGAAGCCTCTCATTCCATGGGTAACATAGGAAGTAGCAGCGCTAACGGCCGTCAGAGAAGCAAGAGCAGACAGAGTCATCCGCCGCCACTGCCGGCGGTTAGGCCGCAGCCAGAAATCACTCCGAATCGGTCTGTTCATCCAGCATCGACACCTCAATTTTTGATCATGGGCATTTATGATCCATTTTGTTATGTACATAGGCATTTCTGAACCAAAATTTTTTATATGGTGCCTGTTGCTCCTTTTGCAAATGATCATGGGCATTTTTACTCCTTTGCCCTTGATTGAATTGTAGGATAAATGCTGAGGGGTATGAGTCGATTGTAAATCTGATTTGTTTGCCACTGCAAGGGTTGGAAGTAATTTTGGGGATTGACTGGTTGACAATGAATGGTGTGTTACTAGATTGTAAACAGAAAAGAGTTATATATCTGAATCTACAACCGCGGGTTGACAAAGAAATCACTCTTAACCTTTTCTCTGAGGCTAAGGTTGAGAGATATTTATAGAAAGGTTGTCAGGGATACATGGTATTCTACTCTATGAAATCAGAGGCTGGTGTAGCCTTGTAAAGTATCCCTATAGTGAGTGAATTTCCTGATGTATTTCCAGAGGATATCGGTGGATTACCTCTAGATATAGAAGTGGAGTTCTCATTTGATCTAAAGCCTGGAGCAGGTTCAATTTCCAAAACCCTATACCGTATGGCTCTAAGTGAAATGGTGGAGCTAAAGAAGAAAATCGAGGAACTACTTGAGAAATGGTTCATACGACCCAGAGTATCACCCTGGGGTGTTCCAGTGCTCTTCGTCAAGAAGAAAGACGGAAGTCTGCGTCTCTGTATAGATTATCGAGAGCTGAATAAGGTGACCGTCAAGAACAAGTATCCACTCCCTAGAATTGATGATCTACTCGATTAGTTATCTTGTTCTTGTGTATTCTCAAAGATTGATTTACAATCAGGATACCACCAGTTGAAGGTTAAAGCAGAAGATGTATCGAAGAATGCTTTCAGGACCAGATATGACAATTACGAGTTCCTTGTAATGCCATTTAGGCTGACCAATGCACCTGCCGTGTTCATGGACTACATGAATTGGATCTTTTGTCCATACTTAGACTAGTTTATAGTAGTCTTTATCAATGATATATTGGTGTATTCGAAGAGTAAAGCCAAGCACGAGTAGCACTTGAGAACCGTGTTGGACATATTGCGGGATAAGCGACTCTATGCAAAGTTGAGTAAGTGTGAATTTTGGCTTTCAGAAGTAAATTTTCTAGGCCATGTTGTCTCATAGCAGGGAGTCTCTGTCGATCCTAGCAAGGTGGAAGCAGTACTGAGCTGGAAGAGGCCAAAGACGTATTTGAAGTGTGTAGTTTTTTGGGTCTAGCTGGCTATTACAAAAGATTTATACAAAATTTCTCCAGAATTACTTTGCCATTGATAAAATTGACGCGGAAAGATCAACATTATGTGTAGGATGAGAATTGTGAGAAGAGCTTCCTGGAGTTGAAGCAGAGGTTAACTATAGCACCAGTGCTGACGATCCCAGATCCACAGTTTATGTATGTTGTATACACAGATACCAGTAGGCACGAATTGGGATGCGTATTGATGCAGCATGGCCGAGTGGTGGCATATGCATCTCGTCAGTTGAAACCTCATGAATTGAACTATCCCACTCACGATCTTGAGTTGGCGGCAATTGTGTTTGCTTTAAAAATCTAGAGACATTATCTCTATGGTGAGACTGTAGAGTTATACTGCAACCATAAGAGCTTGAAGTATTTGTATGATCAGAAAGAGCTCAATATGGGATAGCGCAGATGGATAGAGTTACTGAAAGACTACAATCTATAAATCAAATACCATTCCGGTAAGGCTAATATGGTTGCTTATGCTTTAAGCCGTAAATTAGTGAGGTGCCAGCCATGATGATCTATGAGTATAAACTGATCGAGGATTTTATAGATTTAACTCTATCTAATCAGATTTTGTTGAACAGTGGTGTTAGCCAAATATACAACGATATGAGAGCAGCAATTGAAGAAGCCCAATTGCATGATGATGAAGCACTATCTATTAGAGGTATGTTGATAAGGGCGAAACTCAAGATTACGACTTGTCACCTAGCAGACTAGTCAGGTGCAAGAAGTGGATTTATGTTCCACCACAACCAGAACTGAAACAAGAAATCCTGGAGGAGGCACATAAGAGTAAGTATACTCTATATCCAGGGGCTACAAAGATGTACTATGACATGAAGGTTCAATACTATTGGCCAGGAATGAAAATGGAGGTGACTGAGTTTGTTGCTCGTTGCTTAACTTGTCAGAAAGTGAAAGTTGAACATTAGCGACCATCGGGGCTTTTAACAAACCCTGAGATTCCTAAGTGGAAGTGGGAAAACGTTTCTATGGATTTCATGATAGGGCTACCTAAGGTCAGAAACCATAACGCTATATAGGTAAAGTTGATAGATTTACAAAGACAGTCCACTTCCTGCCTATTAGTATTCACTATTCTCCTGACAAACTGGTGGAAATCTATATTAAGGAGATTGTGAGGTCACATGGTATTCTGAAGAACATCATCTCTGATCGAGATCCACAGTTCACTTCCAAGTTTTGGAAGGCAGTTCATGAAGCTTTGGGTACCAAGCTTCGATTCAGCACGGCATATCATCCTCAAACTGATGGGCAGACAGAGCGAATGATTCAGACCCTTGAGGATATGCTAAGGGCGTGTGTACTTGATTACAAAGGAAATTGGGACAAATTCCTTCCATTAGCAGAGTTTGCCTACAACAACAGTTATCATTCGAGCATTCAAATGGCTCCATATGAGGTACTCTATAGGAGGAAGTGTCAATCGCCCTTATGTTGGACTGAGTTATATGAGAGGGAATTGCTGGGACCATATTTTGTTGACCAGATAATGGAGCAGATAAAATTGATTAGGTGAAGGATGCTAACTGCTCAGTCAACAGAAAAGTTATGCAGACAAGAGGCGAAAACCTCTGGAATTTGAAGTCAGCGACCACGTGTTTATGAAAGTATCACCTGTTACGGGTATTGGCAGAGCGTTGAAAGTAAGGAAACTGCAACTAAGGTATATTGGTCCATTCGAGATCCTGGAGAAGATTGGGCCTGTAGTATACCGCATTGCTTTGCCACCGAATCTGAGCAAGCTACATGATATTTTCCATGTTTCCTAATTAAAAAAATATCAACCTAATCCAGAACATGTAATAGAATATGAAGACGTGGAAATACGCGATGAGTTAACTTACGAAGTCACACCTGACCGAATCATCGATCGGCAGGATAAGCAGCTCAGGAACAAGAGCATTCCATTCATCAAAATTGTTCGGAAAGGGTTATCGGCTAGAGAGGCTACATCGGAAACAGAGGAAAGTGTAAAGAAACGTTACTCGGAATTTATGGCTATGTAGGTGTAGCAAATTTTGGGGACAAAATTTATTTAAGTGGGGCAGAACTGTATCAGCCCAAAATTTATATTCACCAAAAATATTATAAATATTTGGGAAATTCAATAAAATGGTGAATATTCATAAATTTGGAATTTATGAATTTTATAAATATTCATTTTCATGAGAAATTGGGCAAAAATAATTATGGAATTAATTTGGATAATTTAAAAAGCCCAATATTAAGGTCCAAAGTAGAGGAATACAAGAAAATAATATTTGGTCAATACTAATATTAATTTTGGTCATATGATATTAGAAATTAAGGTAAAAAATGTTTTCGGTGAAATACCCTATACGACAGTAAGTTGGTCATGTGATTTTAGAAGACCAAATGATGAGCAAACATTATGAAATCTTACATAACTTTAATTTGATAGGTCATATGAATCATTTGAACCTATATGTACAAATATATGAATTTTTGAAGTTAGCCCAGAAAAACTGGAAAGTTTCTGGAGCAGCATCCAAAAATGAAATTTCTAGGAATTGTGTGCTTCCAAATGGCTAAATTCTATATTTTTTCTTGAAACTAAACTCAATAAGGGTTTCATTGCCTTTGGAATGACTCCAATTCAATTTTTCTAGAATTAGTTATGATTTTCCAAAGTTTGAACAGAAAATCTACCAGAAATTTCTGAAATCTGAAATTATTGGAAATTAAATTAATAATTAAATATAATATAATATATGATATTAAATACCATCATCCTCCTTTCTCCAGCCATTTTAACGCATAGCAGCTGAATATAGAGAGAGAACATTTGGAATTTTAGAGAGAGAAAGGAGAAGAAAAATCGCAAGGTAAGCCGATTTCTCCTACGATTTAGCTCCTAACGCGTATAACTTTGACCCTAAGCTACTCTTCTTTGTTCTATAAGGTTTTGAGGCTCAAAAATCTGTTTTTTAAAGGTTAGGGTTTTAGCCATATTTGGTGAAAAGCTAGTGGGAGCTTGAGGTAACTTCCAAACCTTTGTATATTAACTATTCTGGCCGCTGTGGGCAATTTAATCGGTGAAATTTCGCCGGATTGCCATTAGTTTTAAATTCTAGAAATGAATGTGCCTAAGGGTTATGCTACTCAATTTTAGTTCAAATGGTTGTTATAACTCAATTAGATGGTTAATAAAGTGGTTAGGAGTATAAAGGAACGCGTTTACGGAGCCAAAATCTCAAAACCCCAATTTTTCCTGGAGAATACCATAATTTCGGCCAGGGATGTTAGAGGGCCTTAGAATTGGATTTTTAGTGATTTGATGGTTCCATTGGATTCAGGAGGGAAAATTAGGTAGGTTTACAGTTGGGCACCTTTTCGAAAAAGGCCGAGAAAGCATACTTACAAAAACGCCTCTAAAACCCTAAAATAGGGGCTTTCGAGGGTATTTTCATAATTTTACAATGATTTGGTAATTTTGAGTATGAATATGGATTCCTTGGATGAAAATATGTCAGAATAGCCCATGTCAAAATTTTGGGAAAAGTACAGCCGGACCGAGTACGACGGGGCCGGGTCGAGGTCCTAGGGGCATTTTGGTAAATTTTCACTATAGGCTAATATAACCACAATAAACACTATGAAAGTGTCTAAAATGATACATGGATAGGTTATAACCTATTTCTTGTACATTTGGTATTTTAGGATTGAGTTAGGAACATGGAGTTGGCACTTTCCACGAGGCGAGCATCTCGAGGTTAAAAAGGGTTGAGGTAGGGACTACTATCTTTCATATACTATGTGACTATTGTATGTTATGTGTTACTGTATTTTGTGATATAAATGCGTGCTAGAGGCACAGTACCTGGTTATGGTTTGGTGCCCAGCCAAGGTATATTGAAAATCCTAGCTGTGGTCGGTGACTCGGCTGAGGTACATGTAGGGGTTCTAACTCGATGTTTGGCCCTAAAATGTGTGTACACATATGAATCAAATTGAACTTTTATTTTTCCTAATATGGTGCATTGCATATTTAATTTTCACATTTTATATGTCGATAATATGTTTCTACTGGGATTCTTCATAATCTCACCCCTTTTTCTAAATCAAAATGTATCAGCGGGTGCCAGCGGTTCAAAAAGAAAGGACACAGTTAAGGAAAACTGACAGACATGTTTCCCGAGACATAGCCGGTGGTTATATTTAGCCTGTACTAGGAATATTTTGGGATATTCTGTACATATTTGTAATTATTAGTGAATTTTTCTCTGTTAATGTCTGTCTATAAACAAATACTTATTATCAGTATAAATGTACTTTTCAGTTGCCATTGGAACTTGTTCATTATTGCCCTGTACATATCAAAATGGAAATGGGCGTTGACAAATGAACTTGATTTTCTCAAGGAAGTCGTAAGGGACAAGATAATTATGGTAAATGTGCCTAAAATGTCAAAACCAACATATCAAAATGTAATCAAAGTTCTAAGTAGCCAAATATTCAATCACAGTTGAAGAAATACCCTATAAAGAAGTTGACAAACATGGACCTTGCCGCGTTCTTGTTTAGGATCTCAGAAACAAGCTCTTCGGCTATAGTTTCCACTTGGTCTGGAAGGTCAAAGACCTCTCTCTTAAATGTGATCATTGGACACGTGTTTGAAGCAAAGCGCTTGTCAGCGAATTCTTGAAGGGACTTTTTGGTAGATTGACCAAGGATCTTATTCCATGAGAAAACCTTCTTCCTAGATTGACCATTGGGGGTGGAATGCTTCCTCTTCTTAGATTAAGTAAGGGTCTTGGACTAATTGGGGAGCTTAGACTTATTAGTGGGCAACTTCTTTTAAGCGGCCGACTTCTTTTGAATAGGGGGCTTCCATACTCTAAGTAGACGGTGAGGCCACGCAACAAGGCTGCCCGCAGTTGATAAGGCTTGTTGTTAGCCCTACCAAAAATACTAAGCTAACTATAGTAAAGTGATACCTAGCCTAGGTCATTCTTCTCTAAGGAACCTAACTATTGTAATAATTCTTAGCAAATTATGGGCCACAATAAGTAAAGAAAGAATGTAGAGAGCTAACTGAATTATATTGACTATGTACATAATTCTATTTCCTAATTTTCTGCTTTAAAAATGACACTATGATGCAAGTGAAATGAATGATGAGTTAACACAATGATGAGATAATTCTCCCCAGAAGTTCTACTTTACCTTCATTATCCAACCATGAATGCTAAGCTCAGTGTAATTAATTGCTTACATTTAATTCTTGTAGTCACTCAACTAGAATAACATATAGGAAATTAAAGTGATAAGATCAACTAATCAACTACAAAGGATTATAGAGCAACCGATCTGAACTCTCTTTTTAATAATGGCTACTGCTCATTACTCACAAAATCATTCGAAGCAATCAAACAAACTGATGCAACTAGAATCATCATGTCTTATTAAATCTACATGGAAATAGAGAGTACAATTCTTCACTAAGATCATGCAACAGATCATCACACCTATAATGCTCTATTCAGATTTGAATATTTCAGACACAATATAAGCTCATAACTCAGAATCGATTCTGTCTCATAGCTATAAAACTCACACAGAACAAAGAAAACAGAATCAAAGAAGAAAACAAATCTCAATGAGCTTCTCTTTTCACCACACGGATTCAGGTCGGTTTTGTTTCCAGGGAGAATCACAGCGATCAGCTACTCATGATGAGAGAATAAACTCCATTAATCTTCAACTGAGCTCTTGCCACGATAGTTGATCAGGGAAATTCTAGAGTTGATGTTGCTATCGGTGGTGGAGAGGGAAAGAGATGAAAAATTCCCCAGCCTTTTCATTTTTTGTTCTTTTTTTTCGTCTTCTTTCTCTTCGGTCCATATCCCCTTTTTGAACGAATGCCCAGATTAATCTTTCACCTTTTCATTCGATTTCCTGTGAACTTTGCATAATAGCGAGTGGAAAATTGGTACTGGGAAAAATTGTAGTTGAGCTGAAAAGGTTTCCTCTGTTCTGCACTTTGGTCCTTCTTCCTTCTACTTGCAAAGTTTCCAGGTTTTATGGTTTAGTCCCTCTTTCTATTTCCCCACTCCTTCTTGCTCCAATTTCCACCAAGCTCCCTACAACATAATTCAGACCAATGTAATATCATTCTTCCCTTATCAATACTTAAGAGAAACTACAAAATATATCACTTGAGTTATTCTTAATCACCCATTTCATAAAATCAATATGAGTCACAATTCTTCATTATAAATGAATTTCAAGCACACTATTATCACTAAAACCTCCCAAAAATCTATGAAAATATGTGGTAAAATTAGGACTTATCAGTAGTCCCTTCTATTGTATCTGTGTCTTTGGTGGGCTCAGGAAGCGGATAGATAAGGTCGATGTTGGTGTTGATTTGTATCTTCACATGCTTAGGAGGGATAGGCTCATTATGAAGCGTGTTATCCTCTGGGAAGTTAAACATGCTGCTCGTTGCAACTGTATGGTGTCCAAGGTTATCAGCAAAATACTTAACATTGCCAAACCCTCAAACAGATCATGGGGGAAATATACAACTGCCTCTAGTACTTGGGCTGCCATTTCCCCTTTGATGCTTTATAGTATGCTCCTTCATCAACTATTATGTGAGAAACTGTATTTGTTCCTGCATTTCATCACATTGTTTCTGGAGCTTTTTATACTTTTCTTCCCTGTTATTTCTTCAAGGTTGCTGGTAACCATAATATTTTGTCTTGGTCAATCAAAAGGCAACACCCCTAAGAAGACCATGATGGTCAGCCCTCAATGTCTTCGCTAATACGTCCTCATTCACAGAAAGGCAGCCCACTTATGTTGTAACTTCCTAGGACATGGTTTGTTGTATTTAACAATAATGTTAATATTGGTAGTTAATTGAAGACATTACTTCTATGAATCGGGGACTAATATTAATACTTACCATTTTATCAACAACCTCCTTTACCTAAGGATTGTCATAAGAGCCATTTTTATTTTACCTTATCACTGACCAAAGTTCATGACGGGGAGGTCTACCACCGTTCCCACTTTCAGCAGCCAACTTTTCAACAATCTGAGCATACCTCTTTCACCCACTCTTGTAGAGATACTTATCGTTCTCCACCCTCCTCTTATTCACCTAGCTTAATTCTTACGACAACACACAATGCTCGAGTTAATATTAAACTGATACATGTAGGTCTTATAAATTGCGAATAACAATTACCTGGAATGCCGAGTTGCGACGTGAGATGACAAAATTTCTCCAATCATCCGGTTTGATGGTCAACCAAAGATCCAAAGGAACTTCTATCTTATCAACCTTTTCAGGATTTTGCAAATATGCCTTTGTCAATGCATAATGGAATGTGCACAGTGAATTTCCTGCCTTTTTAACAACAAATTCCCTGATGTAATCTCCGTCTACATGATATGCAAACTGCAAAGCACACAATTCAAATTAACATCTTTTATAAATACATAGTAAGTAATTAGTAGGCATATATAACTTAACTTGATATTGTTCCAAATAATGCCTGCGTAATCTCTCTATACCCTACACCAATTACCTGTTGTGATAGGAGTGCTAGTCCTTGCCATTAAGCAGATGTAGTTGATAAAGTGTGACAACTCAAGAGGTTGACCGTCATTATTTCATATCACGTGAAATCTTCTTCCTAAAGACTTCGCTTGGTTTACAAAAGTTAAGGCGCAGCGGCCCTTCTTTACAAGTAGTTGATAATGCCGCATAAGTTGCTTTGATTGCCTTAACCCGCTTTTTCATTTTGGACCCCTAGTTAGCTCACATTCCTTCGCGTACTCTATTTTTCTCATTTTAAGGTATGATTTCCCTTCTACATTTCACATTCTCCATTCTGCATTTTGCATTATCCTTATAGTAGTTTTTTTTCCTCAAAAGAACCATTTTCGACTCCATGTTTAAATGGCAGGAGGAGATTGATGCGCTTGTGAGTCAAATGGACCCACTGTTTGAGGTAAATTTGGATGAGTATACCAACTTCTGATAGATTAAGATATATATATATATATATATTTGAATTTAGAGAACTATTAATTTGAAGAGGTTGGTGGGAATGAAGATCCACAGGTACACCGGCTTTTGCTCAAGTCTTATAACAGTTTACGATTCATGGATAATCATAAATACAAAATTTAAGAAGATTTAGAATAATGCAAAAGATACACTAGAACCAAAAAAAATTCTACAACAATTAAAAAGGAATATAATCTGGGCGTCAACAGCCCCTGGTTCAGTTGGCATCCCACACCACCCTTAAATGGGAAGTTGTAAGTTCTAGCGTTAAGGTGGGAATGTGATAGATCTTAGATATGTGTGCGGGCGTGTGAATCTCCCTGCCCTATTAGGGGAGGGCTGGGTTAAAGGTTTTTTTTGTCAACACCCGTTTCCATTTCGATAATCGAAGAGTAATAAAGACAGAATTAAATGGGCATACAGAAAAGTACAATTATACTGATAATAATATTTGTTTACAATTCCGGTATTGTTCGTCGACGGAAACAGAAAATACAGCGGAAGTTTTAATATTTACAAATTTCACCAAAATATCACAAAATAGACTAAATATGCCCACGATCTTATCCTCGCCTTAAGACACGTGCTGTTCACTTTTTGGTGTCTACGTCTTTTCCCTTTGGCCCACTGGTACCCGCTGAGGTATTGGTTTTAAAAATAGGGTGAGATTTCGAAGAATCCCCATAGAGACATAATATCATTCATAGAAAATGCGAAAAGTAAATATGTCATGCGCCAATGCATGCACAAATTAATGAACAATATAATCACATCATCGTCATGTATACATAAGTAGGGCTCAGCCCTACAATCTACACCGGTTGGACTTCTGCCAACTCCCAGTGTAAGTGCACCTCTGGCACTAATTACCCCTATCTAGGCAAATCATGTTAATTAATAAAGTGCATTTACAAAACAATGGCATCCACACAATCACATAACTTATGGCATAGTATATGAAGAATAATGTCCCTACCTCAAAGCTTTAATATCCCCTATTTAATAATGTCTCGTAAAGCGTGCTGTTCTGGCGTCCGACTCAGTCCTAAAATATTAAATGTACTAGAAATAGGTCATAACCTATCCAAGTATCATTTTAGACTCTTCCATAGTGTTTATTGTGGTTATATTAGTCTATAGTGAAAATTTACGAAAATGCCCCCGGGACCCTGGCCTGGCCCAGCCGTACCCGGCCCGATGGCACGTTTTCCCAAAATTTTAACTAAGGCTATTCTGAATTATTTTCGCCCAAGGAACCCATTTCCAGGCTCAAAATCACCAAATTCACTGTCAAATTACGAAAATACCCTTGACAGCCCCTATTAAGGGATTTTAGTGGCGTTTTCGTAATTATGCTTTTTCGGCCTCTACCGAAAAAGTGCCCAACTGTAACCCCACCTAGTTTTGCCCACTAAGTCCAATGGAACCATTTATTTCATGAAAATCCAAATCCTACTACCAGATCTGGTCTGACCGAAATATTGAGAGAAAAATAGAAAAATAGAGCTTTGTGTTTTAGCTTCCAAAACTTGTACTTTTTCACTTATAATCCTTGATTAACTCATTTAAACACTTCATAATCATGATTTAAAGGATTTTGGGCAGCATAACCCCTTAGGGTTAGGACTTTCCAAATTTACAAACTCAACAAAATAACCAAATCCAACCATAATCATCAACAACAACCACATACTAGCAACATTTTAGGATTTGTGAAGTTACCTTCTTGAGTTCTTTTCCTTTCTCTAGGAGTCCTCCTCTCTCTTTCTCTTTAGGCTCAAGATTTGCTTGCTAAACCATAGTGTTTATGGAAAGGAAGAGATTAGAGAAGAGATTTATGGAAGATTAGAAGAAGAAACCTTAAGAAATCATAACTTACCTTAGTCTTTCTCTTCTTCCTTCTCTCTTAGAGCATGAAGCTTCTCAAACTCTCTCTCTCTCCTTTCTTTGGCTTGAACGAAAATGGGGCAAGAAAGATGAAGCCAAGCTTCATAAAATATCTTGTCATTTTCCCCTTAATTAATAAATGGTGGCAAATTTGGCTTATGACATCACTTTAATACTTAGGCCTTATCTCCTTCAAACTTATGTCATAGAGTCCAATTAAGTTTGAATCAATTTCTTCTCCTTTCCTTCTAGCCCATCACGCACAAAGGGTCCTTAGGAAACCAAATTGGGCTTCATGTAATTGCCTTGGTCAAGTGTGTAACTAATTATTATTTTATTGCTAATAACACATGTGCTCATATCTTAGAAATTCTTATTTAATTGTTTGGCATTAGATGATGCCACTTGGCATGTTTATGAGCCAAGTAATTATTTTCCCATCCTATTTCCTTATTCCACAAATCTTAATTTATTCTACTAAGAATATTCAATTTATACATTTTTCTTTATTTTCTTTGATTAATTGAAATTAACTCCAATTAATTGGAAAATAATTAATCTTGGGCTAAATTGGCAAAATTATGATTTTGCTATCACCTTTGTAATTTAATTCAATTCTTGAATTAATTTGCCCATTTCCTTATGAATATAAATATTTCAAAATTTACAAGATTCAAAATTCATGAATATTCACCATTTTATTGAATTATTCAAATAATTACAATATATTTTTGGTGAATAAAATTTGGGATGTTACATTTTTTTTTTCTTTTGTTGATAAAAAGGAATCAGGGTAGAAAATGTGTGGGTGACATTTCTATAAATAAGTGGGGTTTACTTGACGTTGGACACTTTTTATATAAGCAACTGTAGTGCTTTAGATAACTTTACACACAATTTTTCATGTTTACATTTTACATCAATTACTTGATTATTATTCTGATTCTATTTATAAGTATCTTTTAACTAAATCTTATATATCAATGAAAAGTAGTTAACTCAATGATTATGGAGTAAATTTTTAACTATATCTTCATTTATGAATGTATACTTTTCAACTCTTTCTTTTTTATTTATCTTTAAATTATTTTTTTATTGGTACAATAAATAGGGGTAAAATTGTCACAATCTCATTTACTACACTGAAATTGGGCTTATAAATAAGACTAAATTTTTTAGTAAAAAATAACTTATAAATAAACTCAGAGTGGTAATTGACTGGAAGAATAAATATAACTTTAAGAAAATATATTTTTATTCCTCTATCTTCTATGTCAGTTGGTGGGTCATATCCAGCGCAGGCCGTATGGAGTGTAAGAACAAAATAATTGGGCCTGGATGGGGCCGAAGGAAAGCCCAAATCAAAACCGCACGCCTGGTATAATACGAAGGAGCCAGAGGTAGGGGAAGAAAAAGGGATTTGGCTGCCCCTCGTCTTTGGCTTCAGTTGGTAAAGGGATCGGACACTCTCATTAAAGTGAGAGAGTTCGATTCCGGAGAAATTCACTTAGTTGTGGTCCAGTCAAGATGTTAGGGGAGGCATCCCAATTTGTAGCCCTACCTTTAGATCATAGGTAAACCTAACTCCTTTCCTAAAATTTTTGTATAAAAATTAAAAAAAGGATCTAGCTTTCCTCCCTTGTCATTCCGCCCGCTGCCGATCCTTTTTTTCAAAATTACACCATTTTGATGTAGTTTTGGGTGTAAAATGATAAGGCTGAATTTTTTTTAAAAAAAATGGTGTCTAGTATTTTTAAGTATTTTTTTGGAAATATCTAGTATCTTAAAATATGTTTTAAGTAGAATGTAGTATTTTAAAACATTATGCCAGATACTCTTTTCTTAAAACATTATTGATAGATTTACTCTTTAACGCTACGATAAAAGCGCCACACCAACCCGATGTAATTTTGGGAAACGGATCGGCGGCAGACGGAATGGCGGCGGAGGGAAGCCAGATCAAGAAAAAGATGAAAGTTGCGTGCGAGAATTGGAGTACAGCAACTCAATAAGGACAAAAGTTATTAGAAAAGGCTGTGAAATAGTAAGTACAAAATCTCTTTCCTCAGTTGGCTACCTTCCTGTTTCAGTGTTTCGTCATTTTCTATTTCCTTTTCTGTGTATTTGCTTTTCCTGTACTCCTGCGAGCTCAGCTTCTGATTTTTGCATGCTTTGAGCTATGTATCTGTTGGACTGGTTTCATTGAAGTTAATATCAGTGTTTGGGTAACTCTCGGTTTCAGAAATTCTTTTCCGTGAACAAATTCTTCAAACATACTTTTCTAGTAAATCATAGAAAGTCATTTTCCAGAAGCTACTCCAAAACACACTCCCCATTCGGTTCCTTGGTCTTCCTTCCTCTTTCCAATCTCGCATCGCCTTCTTCTTCTTGTTCTTGATCTCTTACAAGCATAGATCTACAATGCCTCCACCGGCGACGACGAGCGTTCAATCGTGTCTCAGAATTGTCATCGTCTTCTCTGCCTTCGTCGTCTTCTTCTTTGAACTGCCTCTACGCCGGCGATTACGCAAGTATGATTTCTCTTGGCACTCTCCTATTTTAACGTTCTCAAATTCTTCAAAGATCTCAGTTCGGATTCTGTTTTTCTTTCCCCTCCCCTTCTTCCTTCTCACATTCGATTCCCAATTTCGTTCTAGACTCGGGCTCAAATCCGGCGTCCATTTCCGAGATCGTCATTGTTGCAGTCGGCCGCAGTTCTTGGAGCTCGAATTCGGAGTCCCTTGCAGTCGCAGCTGCAGATTCCGTCCTCTTCTCCGGCCTGTTGAAAGAACACCTTGGGTACAGCATTTTTCTTTCGTGGACCCTGTTAGAGTTTTATTGCTGGGTTCATTGCTGCTGTATGTACAGAGTTTTATTCCACTGACTGGGCAGGCAAAAAGAAAAACATTTTTTTAATTAGGTCGCTGAAAAAAAAAATGGAATCCGTACTTGGCTCTGACATGTTAAAAAAAATGTCGTTTGTTCTGTTTTAAACTAAAATTTTCTGTCTTCCATTAAATTCAGGCCAACACCACTAGACTACACTGACAATGGCAACCAATCCAAAGGATCTAGCTTCTCTCCCAGGCGCTTCCCGTCCATTGCCTCTCCTTTACCCAAAACACTGCCGTTTTGGGTTAAAAAGGGAAGGTTGGGTCCTTTTTTTTTAAAAAAAAAAAATATGTAACACCCTAAAATATTTTTTAGTACCACTTAATATCATAAAATAATGTTTTCTGTATTTAACATAGTAAAATATTTTTCTAATTACAACGAACAGTCTAAACTTAAGATACAGAGTGGTGATAAAAAAATATTTTAGGGGATCAGATGCAAAAAAAAAAAAATTTTAAAATATTGAGTATTATTGAAAAAATTATTTAAGGTGCTGAATGAGTTAAAAATTAATTTATGATATTGGATGTTACTAAAAAACACTTTAGAATAGTAACACCCAGTACCATAAATTAGTTTTTAAGTCACTCAGCACCTTAAATAATTTTTCAGTAGTAATTATTGTTTAACAAACTACATTCTAAAGTGTTTTTTAGTAACATCCAATATCATAAATTAATTTTTAACTCATTCAGCACCTTAAATAATTTTTTCAATAATACTCAATATTTTAAATTTTTTTTTTTTTGCATCTGATCCCCTAAAATATTTTTTTATCACTACTCTGTATCTTAAGTTTAGACTGTTCGTTGCAATTAGAAAAATATTTTACTATGTTAAATACAGAAAACATTATTTTATGATATTAAGTGGTACTAAAAAATATTTTAGAGTGTTACATTTTTTTTTTTTTTTAAAAAAAGGATCCAACCTCCCCTCTTTAACCCAAAACGGCAGTGTTTTGGGTAAAGGAGAGGCAAGGGACGGGAAGCGCCTGGGAGAGAAGCCGGATCGCAATCCAAAGCATAACCATATTCTGAACTTTATGGCCTCAAACACTTGAACTACTATTAATTTGATTATATAATTTTGGAGACGTGAGTATACATATCAAAGGCAGAACAACAGAAAAAAATTGGAAAAAGAAAGAAGAAAAAAATAACAAACTAAAGGGAAGACAAGGATAAGAAGAATGATTTTATATTATTATTTGGAAATTAGTCCATCAGATTTGTTTAAACTTGTATCATCTTTTCTATTAAGAAGTAATGCTTCAGTTATATTGTGCATGTTAACTTATTTTGTTATTTTTTATCTGTGAAAAAGTTAAGCAGATGCCTGGCACAAAAGGCAAACTACAAAAATTGACAAGCTACAGTTGGAATCATGGACACAAAAGTTGCTCACAGATGCAGCATTATTGCAACATTTGATCTGCAGGTTATATTTTATAATTTATACTACTATATTTATCTCCACTGTCTTTTTTTATGTTATATTGTTTCATCCCTATATGATTTTGTTATTTTATATTATTGTGATTACATATTTACATGGCCTTCAGGTTATTTATTTTTGATATTATAATTTACTTTAATTTAATTTTTTTTTATATTCATGATTTTTTCCCAAAATTTCATTCTTAATAATAGTAGCAGTCGTAATAATAATAATAATAATAATAAGGGTTAAGGTGCAAAAATACACATATGATTTTTCTCAAAGTTCATTCAACACCAAATGCTTTTTTTAGGTGCAACAGGGACTATGTGATTACAAAATAGGTACAAAACTACCGTTTGACCATTAGTTGGACTTTTTAACCCTGAAAGTGATGATGTGTACGATAACATGGACGCTAGAGTGACATTCTAGAAAAAAAACTTGCTGATTGGTGAAACTTTGCAATTAATATTACCCACATTTCACTATTTCAGTACGACCTTCGCTAAAGTAAATTCAAATCTGAATGCAGGCTGCCCTTAAAAACATACTGATTGCTCAATTTTTTTCCAACCCTAGATTCCCAATATTATTAAATTAAAATCATTATAATACATATATTATATTATTAATTTTTATTAAATTATATGATTTATTAGGAAAATTTGATTTTTAGCAAGTTTTTTTTTTCCAGAATGTCACTCCACCATCCATGTCATTGTACATGTCATCACTTTCAGGATAAAAAAGTCAAACTAACGGTCAAAAAGTCAAACTAATGATCAAAGGATAGTTTTGCACCTATTTTGTAATCACATAGTCACTGTTGCACCTAAAAACATATTTGGTATTGGATGCACTTTAAGAAAAATCACATATGTATTTTTGCACCTTAACCATAATAATAATGTCAATTTTCATAAAAAAAAATGGTAATGTTTTTTTTTTTTGATACACAAAAAAAAAAATGGTAATGTTAACGTTGATGTTGTGTAGTTTTGCTATTACTATAGGCCCGAAAACGTAATGGATAAACGATCAGGTAGTGTCCAGCCCATTATCAAAGAGGATAAACAAAGGAGGAAGTGATGAACAATGGGGCTTTTGTTTTTCATTGGTTGCATATGTGTTTTTCAACATGCTCTTTTTCTTTTCTTTTTTTTCGGTCAACACACACAAGCTAATGGCAAAACCACCTGCTCTTTTTCTATTTCATTTTGAATCTAGCTGTGTTGTTGCCTTTAGATTAGATTTCTATTCTGTCGCACAGTCGCAGGTTTATAATTATTGTGTTGGTGTGGGTAAGCAACAAGCATCATGATGTAATCTCCTTTCCCTTGTTTTTTTTTTCTGGTTTTAAATTTCATGTTTAGTTTTGTGAGATGTTTTATGATATGCTTTGGTCATATTTGTGCCTAATGAGTAGTAAATTTGCAAACTATGGGCGGCAAAGGATGGTTGGGGGTTTACTATTTCAATTTGTTGAATGAAAAAATTGGAGAACAAAGATTCCCCTTGGTTCTAATATATGCAATCTCTTAATTTCAAAAAGTTAGAATATTTTAAAATAGGGAATTCAATGCTAGTAATTGTTTTAGCGAAAATCTCTTTATTTCTAATGTTCTAATTATGTTTTTTCCCCTCATGCTATAGAGTGAAAAACACTTGCCTGGTGTAAAAATGTTGATGAAAAGGAACTTACACAAAGATATATGGGTTATAAACTTATAATCAAATTTTAAACCATAGAACTTAAAAAAGTGTATATACATATAATCGATTTACTTTATATATATCATATAATTATTGAATTGAATATCTTATTTTTAACGGTGGTGGTGATGCTTTCAAAAAAAAGTTGGTGATACAAATAGGTTAGGAAACTTACTTGCGTGTTAAGTTTTTTTTTTTCCCCTACTTTAATATTTAATTCAGTTGTTTATATTTATTGATTTGTAATTGTATTTTTTTTTTAAATTATCTTGTATGATGATTTACATATTGGCTGTGAGGAACTACACAATAGCATGTGAATTACTGGAATGTTTGGAAAGATAACTTATATAAACTAATTAGTATTTTTTTGTTGACAGTTACACTTTTTTGGTCTGTATAATGAAGTTACTTTATTTTTATTTTCAATATCTAATTTGATATAGAGTTTTGAATGTAAAGAACTTATTTCACAAAAGAGCTTGATTGAATAATAAAGAAAATTGTATACATAATAGAAGGAAAAGTGGAAGAAAAAAAACCATTTTTAAAAGTACACCCAATCGATGAAAAGTATAATAACAAGCCAATTGAATGAGTAAATTATAAGTTGACCTTTTTGTTTAGTGACATATTTATGTATAAGATCCTCGTCTAATCACATAATATTATTATCAAAATTATTGTTGACAACTTATGTAACATCCCAAATTTTATTCACCAAGAATATATTGTAATTATTATATATATTCAATGAAATGGTGAATATTTAAGGCCAAAAGAATTAAATATTGAAAATTGAAGGTGGAACAGTGCTTTCAGTGAAATCGCCTGCAAGGCAGTGAGATTGTCATATAGTTTTGGAAGACCAAATGATGACCAAAAATTATGAAATTTTATAGGGTGAAATTAGACATCCTAAGCTTTAATTTGATAGGTCATATGACTCAATTGAAGCTATAGACAAAAAGATATGAATTTTTGAAGTTGATCCAGAAAATCTGGAAAGTTTCTGGAGCAGAGATCAAAGATTGAAAATCTGGGAATAATATGATCATTTACAGTAAAATTCCATATTTTTCCTTGAAACTAGACTCAATGAGGGTTCCATAGGCTTTGGAATCGCCTCGAATCGATGTCTACAAAATTAGTTATGATTTTTCAAAGTTAGGGCAGAAAATCTGCCAGAATTGCCATTATTCCGAAAATTGAAAATGAAATGTGTTAGAAATTGATTAATGAAATTAAAATGGCAAGTGTCATGAACATACAAGGAGATAGGACCCAAGTACACACATAATCACAAGGGATGGCATAAGGTTGAGTGAGTTGGTAGGTTAATGTTGAGTGTACACAAAAAGGGAAGCATGGCAAGGTTGAGTGTACACAAAAATGGAATGATGGTGTACATGAAAGGTGTTGCAATCTCAACCATAGATGAAATCAAGGGCTAGGAAGGAAGATGACAAGGTTAATAAAATATCTTCTCTTCCCCTTCACACACACATTTCGTTCAAGGCACAAGGGAAAGAGGAAGAGAGAAAGCTTGAGAGATAGAGAGAAGAGGAGAGCTCAAGGAGGAAGAAGTCTAAGGTAGGTATTGTTGTTCTTGTGTTCAAAGCTTCCTCTCTTGCATAATAGCTTCTCTAATCCCTTTTTCTCTATGGATCACCATGTTAGCAAGCTAATCTCAAGGTTGAGGGGAGAGAGAGGACGTTCTAGAGATAGAAACACCAAGGATC
Organism: Inga oerstediana; assembly: GCA_963210345.1. NCBI lineage: Eukaryota > Viridiplantae > Streptophyta > Magnoliopsida > Fabales > Fabaceae > Inga > Inga oerstediana. Next base: position 54,431,726 of record OY723407.1, on the reverse strand, counting down.
AAGAGGTAATCTCCAAAATCTCAACTTCTTTGTGTATTGAAGTTGTTGTTGGTGATTGTTGTTTGATTTATGTGATTTTTGGTTAAGTTGTAAAATTGGAAAAGCCATAATCCTAAGGGGTTATGCTGCCCAAAATCCTTTAAATAATGATTATGAAGTTTTTAAATGAATTAATCAAGGAATAGAAGTGGAAAAGTACAAGTTTTGGAAGCTAAAACACAAAGCTTCATTTTTCTATTTTTCCCTTCAATATTTCGGTCAGACCAGAACTGGTACAAGGAGTTGGATTTTCATGAAATAAATGGTTCCATTGGACTCAGTGGGCAAAAATAGGTGGGGTTACAGTTGGGCAATTTTTCGGTAGAGGCCGAAAAAGCATAATTACGAAAACGCCACTGAAATCACTAAATAGGGGCTGTCAAGGGTATTTTCGTAATTTGACCATGAATTTGGCAATTTCGAGGCCGGAAATGGATTCCTTGGGTGAAAATAAGTCAGAATAGCCCTAGTCAAAATTTTGGGAAAACGTGCCATCGGGCCGGGTACGGCGGGGCCGGGCCGGGTTCCCGGGGGCATTTTTGTAAATTTTCACCATAGACTAATATAACCACAATAAACACTATGGAAGAGTCTAAAATGATACTTGGATAGGTTATGACCTATTTCTGGTACATTTAATATTTTAGGACCGATTTGGAGGCCGGATACGACACGTTCTTCGAGGCACATTTAAAAGAGGATTATAAAGCTTTGAGGTAGGGACATTATCCTTCATACACTATGCCATAAGTTATGTGGTTGTGTGGATGCCATTGTTTTGTAAATGCACTTTATTAATAACATGATTTGCCTAGAGAGAGGCTGTTAGTGCCAGAGGTGCACTTACACTGGGAGTTGGCGGAAGTCCAACCGGTGTAGATTGTGGGGCTGGGCCCTACTCATGTATACATGACGATGATGTGTTTATATTGTTCATTAATTTGTGCATACCTTGGCGCATGACATATTTACTTTTCGCATTTTCTATGAACGATATTATGTCTCTACGGGGATTCTTCGGAATCTCACCCTATTTTTAAACAAATACCTCAGCGAGTACCAGTGGGCCAAAGGGCAAAGATGTTGACGCCAGACAGTAAGCGGCACGTGTCTCGAGGCGAGGATATGAACGTGGTTATGCCTTAGTCTATGCCTTAATATTTTGGATAATTTGTAAATATTAAAACTTCCGCTGTATTTTCTGTTTCCGTCGACGAGCAAGATCGGAATTGTATACGAACGACGTTGGTTTGTAAACGAATATTTTTATCAGTATAATTGTACTTTTCTGTATGCCCATTGAATTCCGTCTTTATTACTCTTTGATTATCGAAATGGAAACGGGTGTTGACATTTTTGGTATCAGAGCTAATAAGCGGTTCTGGCATTATCAGAATTGTATACTGATAAGGTTTTGTTTGCACGGCGAGAGGATATCATGGATAGTCCGAGTGCGCCTATATTCATGGATGGTCCAAGTGAGCCGATGATCGTGATCGTGGATAATTCGAGCGAGACGACGGTGAACCAGCTTATTCTGTAACAAGGACCGACGATCGAATACTTTAGAAACGGCGGTACATTGGTATACGGTACACAACACAGAAGATCATTCCGAGACTGTAAGTATACGGTCCAAAGCTGAGGCCGGCGTCCCCAGGAATTACAGAGGTCGGAGAGATCGGAGATGCACTGGAGGCGTATGATTTTGACTACGATCCAGAGGAGATGTCAGCGGACGAGCTGAGCGACAGCGAGTCTCAAGCAGAGGCCAGTACTTAGTATTTATTGACGATATTAAGACAAGGATACCGGAGGAGCAGGTTCGGGACGAAACGGTATCGAGACTGTAACGGCGATATCACAGAATGGGGTATCAGGGTACTCAGAGGTGATATCAATACCCAGATTGTAGTATCGGTGGTACTGGTGCATATGGAGATGATATCAGTATGGTATCGGTGGTATCAGGATGGTATCAGTGGTATAAGGAAGTGATATCAGTATGGTATCGATGGTATCAGGATGGTATCAGTGGTATCAGGATGGTATCAGTGGTATCAGGAAGTAGCATTATCAGTGCATGTAGAGTCAGTACTAGAACCCAGTTGATGGTATCGATGGTTTGAGTGCATATAATAATGATAGCCGCTATTGTGATAGTGGTATCAGGAGAGTACCAGCGGTATCAGAAGATAATGGAGTCAGCACAAGCTAAGGAGGTATCAGTGCCCAGTCAACAGTATCAGGGGGACTATGGTGCTGGATGAAAGAATCAATATACGTAATGACATTATCAGAATGCCAGTAGTAACAACTCTGATAATGGTATCAGAATTGATATTATGATGAACAGTAGGTTGTAAGTTGAGTAATGTCTTTAGTTTCCCTATAGTATAAATATTTAATGTATTCGTGTACCCAAATTATTATGAAATGACAAGAATACCCTTGTGTCTATATGAAAATTTATTTTTCCTTATTTCATTCAGCGAGGTATCAAAATGACACGTACAAGGGAAGGAAATTATGACCTAAATGGCGAGGTTAGCCCTGACTCTACGCACCAAATATGGAACGAGATGGCACAACAACAACTTGTGATAAATGATCTGAGAGATGAGCTGCGTGAGTTACGATGGAAACAGGGAAGATTAGAACATTTTGAAAGTAAAGTAGGTGAATATAGTTCATCTGCGCAACTTCATCAGGAGCTGCCAATCGCATTTGTTTACGAAATGAATGTGTTTCAAACCTGGGTGAAACGATTTGAGAAACAACAACCTCCTACCTTCCGAGGGAGATTCGATCCTCTGCAAGCAGAAGAATGGTTATCTGCACTGGAGCAAATTTTCACAAGGCTAATGTGCTCCAATGATATTAAAGTTCAGCTAGCCGCTCGCAAACTCGAAGGAGAGGCGAATATATGGTGGAGGAATACAACGTTGACTCTACAGGCATGGAATATTCCAGCAACATGGGAAATGTTCCAGGGGAAATTTAACGAAAGATATTTCTCTCAACCAAACAAGTTAGCAAAAGAAAAGGAATTCCTCAACATACGACAGGATAATGAAGAGAGCTTCGATGAGTACCTGGCACGTTATGTCCAATTGTCTCGGTATTCCTCGTACCTAAGACATCGGGACGACGAGGAGTGGAGCTCCGATATTCTGATACGAGGGTTGAAGCTAGAACTGAGAAAGAAATTGATTTCTAAACACTTTACAGTGTTCGCCAAGGCAGTTGAAGAGAGTCGACTCGCTGAGAATGACTTGTTGAGCTTGCACCCCAATAGAAGTGGCAACTACAAGGATGTGTTTGGTAGTGGGAGTCCTTCCCAGAAATGTAAGAATCCGGAAGTTCCGTCTGGAAGCAATAACAAAAAGCGATATCGTGATGATAGCGGTAGCAAGCAGAGATCCTCTGGAAATAAGACGTGTGGGCGTTGCATCCAGCCACATGGTGATGAACCATGCCTAATCAGGTTACGAATTTGCTACAACTGTGGAAAGCCGGGTCATTTGGCTAGAGATTGCCCACAGCAACAACAAACCAAGGAGCTTAGCTCAAAAGCTCGAGGCAAAGAAGTGATTACTCATGAGAAAATACGGGAGTTGCCTGAGATTACCCTCGAAGCAATCTGAAGTAAGGGATATGTTCTACGAGTAGATTGGGATTAGGACTTACCATATATATTGTATTTGACAGTGTAAAACATTCTGGGTTGAATGTATATGAATAGTTGATTTTGATCACATCTATGGGTGTGAAAACTTACCCTAATATTTTGATAGAGCTGTTGACTAGAATTAGATTGGCTATATTGAATAGTAGGGAAGGAAAGAAAGGTATGAATAGAAGATGATGGTGAATCGTGTATTAACAGCCTGGTAGGCTGACGAATTCTCTGGAATTTATTCCGGAGTATATGAATGGGCTACCCTAGAAAGGTAGTAGAATTAGTAAGTATGCGTAGATTCTCATACGAATAGAATGTGCCTACACTCACGGGTGTCAGAATTGTCACAATCAATGTATAATTGAATGGCATAATGAATGTCAAGGGACTTGAATCATTAGTGGACTTGATTGTCTACTGTTGCATGCTGCATGACTTAGCAGTAATCCATGAAATATGGTTAGTTGATGACCAATTGGTGAGCTCACAGAGTAAATGACACGTGAGTAATAATTATGAATAGAATTGAACATGGTAAAGTGGAAGCAGTATTGAACCGATAAGGCCGGAAACTGTGATTGTGATACGCAGTGTTCTGAGTCCTGTTGATTATTATGAGTAGCTCAATAGTAGTAGCCTTAGTCAGGACCACGATCTTATGCCCTCAGGGTCGTGTGTTCGAGCCTGCGGGAGGCAAAAGAAATGCGGTTGAGTTGGAGGGGCCGCAGATATCCTAGTGAGTCCACGCTCGTAGTCTGCTCGTAGTCCCTGGGATTGGGGAAGTGCGGGGGAAGTGCGGGGTGTGACAATAAAAAGGATGAGATGTTTATATCGAAATTTCTCATAACTCAACATTATGCATGGGATGATGATTGTGAGAGGAGCTTCAGAGAGCTGACGATGAAAATTTATTAAAGTACCAACGTTGATAATCCCAAATCCATAGTGGGCCTTTGTTGTCTTCACTAATGCTAGATGGCATGGATTGGGAAGGGAATTGAGTCCCGGATGCAAGCAGGCATATATTGAGATGAGAATTGATGCAAGCCGAGTGAGGGCGTATGCATCATGTCAGCTGAAGCTTCAGGAATTGAACTATTCCATCCATAATCTTGAGTTGATGATAGTAATGTTTGTATTAAATTCGGAAACGTTGCCTTTATGGCATAATTATGGAGATGTACTGCTACCACAAAGATGGAAATGTGTGTATGATCAAAAAGAGTAAAATATGACGCGAGATAAGTGGATAGAGTTGTTGAAAGATTAAGACCTGGAATGTAAATGTTGTCCAGGGTGAGCTAATGTTGTCATTGACGCATTGAGCCGTAAGATAGTATTGATAGCGGATAAAGCTGATTAAGCAGATGTTGTTAGCTATTTAGAGCCACTGTGACGACTAACCCGCGAGTGCAGCCACCGTGACAATGAACCCTAGAGTGCAGTCACCGTGACATTGAATTGTAGATTAGAGTTACAAGAGCGTTGGCTCTTAATGATGGTGTTGTGATAAGTTCCATATAAAAAGGGGTTTTGACAAGAGTTTCTATGGCTCTGAATGATTCAAGTGGAATCGGGCCAAGGCTTGGCATAGAGAAACACCAGTTTTGAGTATAGTCAGGTATTATGGAGATTCCTGTGGGACTCCTATTTAATCAGCCTGACATTGTTGATGCACAAAGGAGGAGTAAAACCTCAAAGTGCGTACCGTATCGCTTTGCCACCAAGTCTGAGCAGGCTACATGATGTTTTCCATATTTCTTAGATGAAGAAGTATCAACCTGATCCAGAGCACGTGATAAAGTATGAAGATGTGGAAATGCGTGAAGACTTGACTTATGAAGTCATGCCTGACCGAAACATTGATCGGCAGGAAAAGTAGCTCAGAAACAAGAGTATCCTGTCTGTCAAGGTCGTCTGGAGAGGGTTATCACCCATAGAGGCTACGTGGGAAACAGAAGAAAGTATGAAGAAGCGTTACCCGGAGTTTATGGCTATGTAAGCGTAGCAAATTTCGGGGACGAAATTTAATTAAGTGGGGGAGAACTGTAACATCCCAAATTTTATTCACCAAGAATATATTGTAATTATTATATATATTCAATGAAATGGTGAATATTTAAGGCCAAAAGAATTAAATATTGAAAATTGAAGGTGGAACAGTGCTTTCAGTGAAATCGCCTGCAAGGCAGTGAGATTGTCATATAGTCTTGGAAGACCAAATGATGAGCAAAAATTATGAAATTTTATAGGGTGAAATTAGACATCCTAAGCTTTAATTTGATAGGTCATATGACTCAATTGAAGCTATAGACAAAAAGATATGAATTTTTGAAGTTGATCCAGAAAATCTGGAAAGTTTCTGGAGCAGAGATCAAAGATTGAAATTCTGGGAATAATATGATCATTTACAGTAAAATTCCATATTTTTCCTTGAAACTAGACTCAATGAGGGTTCCATAGGCTTTGGAATCGCCTCGAATCGATGTCTACAAAATTAGTTATGATTTTTCAAAGTTAGGGCAGAAAATCTGCCAGAATTGCCATTATTCCGAAAATTGAAAATGAAATGTGTTAGAAATTGATTAATGAAATTAAAATGGTAAGTGTCATGAACATACAAGGAGATAGGACCCAAGTACACACATAATCACAAGGGATGGCATAAGGTTGAGTGAGTTGGTAGGTTAATGTTGAGTGTACACAAAAAGGGAAGCATGGCAAGGTTGAGTGTACACAAAAATGGAATGATGGTGTACATGAAAGGTGTTGCAATCTCAACCATAGATGAAATCAAGGGCTAGGAAGGAAGATGACAAGGTTAATAAAATATCTTCTCTTCCCCTTCACACACACATTTCGTTCAAGGCACAAGGGAAAGAGGAAGAGAGAAAGCTTGAGAGATAGAGAGAAGAGGAGAGCTCAAGGAGGAAGAAGTCTAAGGTAGGTATTGTTGTTCTTGTGTTCAAAGCTTCCTCTCTTGCATAATAGCTTCTCTAATCCCTTTTTCTCTATGGATCACCATGTTAGCAAGCTAATCTCAAGGTTGAGGGGAGAGAGAGGACGTTCTAGAGATAGAAACACCAAGGATCAAGAGGTAATCTCCAAAATCTCAACTTCTTTGTGTATTGAAGTTGTTGTTGGTGATTGTTGTTTGATTTATGTGATTTTTGGTTAAGTTGTAAAATTGGAAAAGCCATAATCCTAAGGGGTTATGCTGCCCAAAATCCTTTAAATAATGATTATGAAGTTTTTAAATGAATTAATCAAGGAATAGAAGTGGAAAAGTACAAGTTTTGGAAGCTAAAACACAAAGCTTCATTTTTCTATTTTTCCCTTCAATATTTCGGTCAGACCAGAACTGGTACAAGGAGTTGTATTTTCATGAAATAAATGGTTCCATTGGACTCAGTGGGCAAAAATAGGTGGGGTTACAGTTGGGCAATTTTTCGGTAGAGGCCGAAAAAGCATAATTATGAAAACGCCACTGAAATCACTAAATAGGGGCTGTCAAGGGTATTTTCGTAATTTGACCATGAATTTGGCAATTTCGAGGCCGGAAATGGATTCCTTGGGTGAAAATAAGTCAGAATAGCCCTAGTCAAAATTTTGGGAAAACGTGCCATCGGGCCGGGTACGGCGGGGCCGGGCCGGGTTCCCGGGGGCATTTTTGTAAATTTTCACCATAGACTAATATAACCACAATAAACACTATGGAAGAGTCTAAAATGATATTTGGATAGGTTATGACCTATTTCTGGTACATTTAATATTTTAGGACCGATTTGGAGGCCGGATACGACACGTTCTTCGAGGCACATTTAAAAGAGGATTATAAAGCTTTGAGGTAGGGACATTATCCTTCATACACTATGCCATAAGTTATGTGGTTGTGTGGATGCCATTGTTTTGTAAATGCACTTTATTAATAACATGATTTGCCTAGAGAGAGGCTGTTAGTGCCAGAGGTGCACTTACACTGGGAGTTGGCGGAAGTCCAACCGGTGTAGATTGTGGGGCTGGGCCCTACTCATGTATACATGACGATGATGTGTTTATATTGTTCATTAATTTGTGCATACCTTGGCGCATGACATATTTACTTTTCGCATTTTCTATGAACGATATTATGTCTCTACGGGGATTCTTCGGAATCTCACCCTATTTTTAAACAAATACCTTAGCGAGTACCAGTGGGCCAAAGGGCAAAGATGTTGACGCCAGACAGTAAGCGGCACGTGTCTCGAGGCGAGGATATGAACGTGGTTATGCCTTAGTCTATGCCTTAATATTTTGGATAATTTGTAAATATTAAAACTTCCGCTGTATTTTCTGTTTCCGTCGACGAGCAAGATCGGAATTGTATACGAACGACGTTGGTTTGTAAACGAATATTTTTATCAGTATAATTGTACTTTTCTGTATGCCCATTGAATTCCGTCTTTATTACTCTTTGATTATCGAAATGGAAACGGGTGTTGACAACTTATTTTTGGGTTCCTTTTTTTTTTCCTATGACATAACCTATTGAGATCTCTTTATTATTTTTAGGTACTTGAATTTCTTTTGAGATTTTTGCAATTACTTATGTCTTGGCTTCTTCTGGAGTACCTGCCTCCTTAATATAATCATCTTGATTATTTGCTCATTTCTTTTTTCTTTTGGAACCAATTATTCTTGATATTATGTTCCTTTTTTTTTCTTTTGGAATTGATTATTCTCTCATGCTTCGGGCATGTCTCACTTTCATTTATGTTGATTGGAGCATTTTCATTTGAAATATGAGATTTAGTTATTCTCATTTAGGTCAATAATTACATTTGTATATTTTATGAAATATTTCATGAATGCAAAACCTATGTTCGAGGATCTATAATTGATAGTAATAATGCATTCTTTTTGTTCTCTTTTCCAGCTATTCAATTTCTCCCCCTCATGTTAGAAAAACTTTGTCAAATGGTAATCAACTAATCATGAAGTATAAGTCTCCTAGATCCATTTGTTTCTTTTAGAAATATCCTTTTGTTTTATTTAGAGACAAACAAGAAGAAGGAGGTTCTTACCCAACATTTATCCCAATTTCCTCTAAATATCCATCTATGCGCATTGTGGTGGATCAATATGAATGCATATTCAAACTTTTTAAGATGGAATATACCTAACTCTTGACCAAAAACCAATTTCAATTCAATATGTTTCTAGAAAGGTAGAGATCTATTTCAAATCACAATTAATGATAATCAATTTTCTTTGAAAACAAATAGCACATGAGAATTCTTGAATTATATATGTTAATATGTTGGCTATTCATGAAGAATATTTTGATTCTTCCAAGTATATCATTGCGTATTCTTAATAATTTGTTGCATCATATTTGTGACTCTGATGATCACACGAGTCATGCCAACAATAATTTTGTGATTATCAGTAAACTTCTGATTTACTATATCATATTTCTTAACCAACAATAAACTTTTCAATTTTTCATAACATATTGATTTAAAATCTTATTCTAACATCCACTCTGGGAGATCAATTAGGATTTAGAGGAAGTATATGAATAGATCTTTTCATTATTAACTCACTTGTATTCAAACGATCTCTCCTTCAAATGTGAGTCATATAAATATACTTCAGTATATAATAAATCAATAACCTATTTTTTCACTTGGAAGTTCAAGTATTCCATACTTCACATACAATAATAGATTTTAATCCAATTGGGTTATCACTTTCAGACCCTTCAACGAATCAAGGCTTTTATGTCAATCTGTGGATCATAAATTTTTTAGGTCAATTCTTCTTCCGCACATAAAAAAACACTTTTATTAGTTCCTTAGGAACTATATCAATTTTATTACAGAAAGTTCTTCAGGAACTACTACATATTATTCCATCATAATATAATTTCATTATTTAGTGATAATATACTTCAATTTGCTTTTTCTGATATACATTTGACACATGAGTATAACATATTGACATATATATTTTCTCATAATCTTATATGATAACTCAATAAATCATAATAAGTATAACTAAATCTCACATCCCAACTATAGAAATCACTTTAAAAAAAATACCTTTATCCTTCTCAAATAATTATATTATATGTATTTAACGAATAATAAATTCATCCTGCACGCCAAATTATAACTCACAAGGGTATGTTATGCCAAATTAAACAAGTAATGAAAACAACCTGCACAATTGTCTTCACCAATACAATACTTATAAAGTGAATATTCATATTCATATGTTACATTGCAAAAAAAAAAAAAAAACTCATAAAGTAAATTGTCTTCACTCATATGTTATGTTTCAATATAAATTATGGGCTTATTATTATTTCTCACTTATTTCTCATTTGACCAGTAAATATAACTCAATACATTCATCAAGCAAAATAAATTCACCAGGTAGAAAATAAGTTACCAATATAACACAACAAAGTAAATATTACTCATACACATATATAATACTATAATTACATAGTAACAACAATTTAATATTAAGATTAATAAAGGAAAAAATCAATAATCCGTTAATATAGATATATATGACAAATGCCATACATGCTATGCCAAATTAATAAAAAGAAAAAAATCTTGTATCACTAAGGCTGTGTAAACAAAACTTATATAGAGGAGGAACATACTGTCACACCCTTATTTTATTTTCACCTATTTTAGAGTATTTGTGGAAAACGATACGCAGTTCGGTGGGCAACACAGGAATAGCATAAAGATACTGATATTATGCGCACGATTACGAAAATTCCCCATAAGGGTTTGTACTTGATAATTACAATTAATATAGCCTCGCAGCGCTACGTGGGTGTCTAAACCAGTCCCAGGGAAAATGGAGACATCTTCCGGTCTTTGTTCTACCCGGCATTCCCCTCATACGGTTCTCTTCGCTACTCTTAGCATAGTTTCTATCTTCACCTATCTAAATTGTTGGTAGGGGAGGGTGAGATTCAAGAGAATCTCAATAGGAAAACAATACCAATATGAATGCAAAATAATCGCTTAATGCATGACATGCTTGCATTACATAACTCATATTCACATAATAACATATATGTGTGCTCAATATTTCAAACAACATACGTATGACTATAGCATAAACAGAAACAGAGCTTCGCTTATTCATATACGTTTCACATAATCAAGCAAAGCAATAATATGCATCACTACACCAGCACAAATATCAAATACATGTAGGAGAGTTTAGTTCCCTACCTTAACCGCCCTTCCCTGATCCTTGAATAACGTGCTTCGATTTGTGTGCCAATCCCTCGAGCTCTTTACTCGGTCCTAAAATGTCAAATGTACAATTTAGACACTTCCAAGTGTTTCTGGGGGTCATATGAATCTATATTGAAAAATGACCAAAATGCCCCCTTGAACCCGACCTGGCCCCACCGTACCCGGTCCGACCGTACTTTTCCTGAAATTTTGACTAGGGCTATCTTGACGTATTTTAGCCCAAGGAATCCATTCTCGGCTTCAAAATTGCCAAATTAAGTGTCAAATTATAAAAATATCCTTGACAGCCCCGATTTAGGGTTTTATGGGCGTTTTCATAATTACACTTTTCTGACCTTTTCCGAAAAGTGACCAACTGTAACCCCACCTATTTTTGCCTAATGAATCTAATGGAACAATCTATTTCATGAAAATCCAGCTCCTTCTCCCAAAACAATGCTAGCCAAAACATTGGTTAAAAAAATAGAAAAATGCTCTTTTATGTTTTAGCTTCCAAAACTTGTACTTTGCTTCAAAAACTTGTACTTTTTCACTTCTAATCCTTTATTAACTCATTTAAACACATTCTAACCATGATTCAAAGAAATTTGGGCAGCATAACCCCTTAGAATTAGGACTTTCCAAATTTATAAACTTGACATAAATCACCAAAACCAACCACAAACCTCAACAACAACACTATACTAGAATAGATCTAAGGTTTGTGAGGTTACCTCTTGAGATCTTGAATCCTCTCTCTCTAGGCGTCTCCCCCCCCCCCCTCTCTCTCTCTCTCTCTCCTTGAGCTCAAAATGTGTCTTCAAAATCATATATTCCATGAAGAAGAAAGGTTTAAAGAAGGTTTCTAAATAAAATCACAAGAGGAATGCTTAAGGAATCGATTTCTTACCTTAATCTTCTTCTTCTTCTCTTTAGAACTCAAGAGCTCTTCAAGCTCTCTCTCACTCTTATTTCTTTAGCTTAGGATGAAAATGTGAAGGGAAGAGGAAGGGAAAACGTGTTTCATAAGATATCTCCAATTGCTCTCATCCCTTGATTTTTAAGATGCTTTATTGTGTTGACACATGGCAATTAGTCTCATCTTCTTCTAACTATGTCATTAGGCTTCTAGTTGGATTTGAACTAACTTCTTCGTCTTCGAGTTAGCATAAAGAACCGCCCCCCTCTTGCTCTTCTAACTAAATGAGTTTTCATCCAACTAAAATACTATGCACTCAACCATGCACTCAAGTTAGTCCAACCTTACACTCAAGCAAATTCCACTCTTACACTTAAGATAATCCTTACCATCATCAATCATGATTGCTATGTTCATGTAGCATTATTTTAATGCAATTGGACATGTGCTCATCTTAATAAATCCTAATCTACTCCCCTCTTTATATTATAATGACACTTGGCATTTTTAATTCCACAATTTATACAATTGCTAACACATTTTATTTTCAATTTTTGGAATAATGCCAATTCTGGCAAATTTTCTGCTCTAACTTTGAAAAATCATAACTAAAATTTGTAGACATCACTGCGAAGTGATTCCAAAGGCTATGAAACCCTTATTGAGTCTAGTTTCAACGAAAAATATGGACTTTAGCCAGTTGGAAGCATATCATTCCCAGATTTCATTTCTTTGACCGTTGCTTCAGAGACTTTTTAGATTTTCTGGGCTAACTTCAAAAATTTATAACTCTCAATCCACTAGTCAAAATGGCTTATAATACCTATCAAATTAAATCCCTGAATGTCTACTTTCACCTTGTAAAATTTCATAATTTTTGGGCATCATTTGGTCATCCAAAATCCCAAGATAATCTCACTGCCTTGCTAGAAATTTCAATAGAAGCATAGTCACATTCTCAAAAATTTATTATTTCACTTTCTTTAATACTCTAAAGATATAAGAAACATTAGGAAATAAATTTGGGGCTTTTGCTAAACCGGGGTTTAATAGTCCACTTATTTCAGGCCTATTTGCTAGCCTCCAATCCCGAAATTCAGAGTATTACACATACCTTTCATAAATCATAGCCCTCTTTGTTTTATCTTGGATATGGTAAACAACAAACTCACAAACTCTTAATTAAATATCCATCTCATTTCTCACATAAAAATGCATCTCAAGGATATATAGTACTTGTTAGAAAGAGATAATATTACCATTAAGAGACATTTATCAAAACTATAAACTCAAATATATTCACACACCATATAAATTGGTATATATTCATACAAATAAATTTCAAAATGTCCAATAATTCCCATAATATCAAATACTTATAATAGGATGTATTTCACAAATTAATTAGAATAAATTTAAATGCTAATAAAAATTAAATATCACAATATCATATAGCCTTCTAGGCTTAAGGTTATTTCTTTTGGCTTTACAATAACTTTGGTCATCTTTCTTCACAACTTATTGTTTTAGGCATCATAATTACTTTTGATATTGTTCACAAGATCTTATGGCCTTTTTGGCTTTCATAACCATTTTAATTTTATTTTCAATAAATTGATACATATTAGTATATATGACTTTTGGTCATATTGTACCATTTTTCTATCCATATGACTTCTAGTCATAATATAAAATTTTCTCATAATTTTAATCACCTTAGAAATGTTATTATATCAACGATTGTGGTTCAATAGCCAAGTCAAAGTATTCTTGGCTATTGACTATCAATTTCACCAATTCAATGTGATCAAGTTCATAGTCACTCTTGTTAACATATTCTTTGCTTTTAATAGCATATAATTAATTTCTCCAAATATTGGTCTTTAGGACCATAGCAAAAATCTTGCAAAGCTAAAAAGTTTTTTTTTTTTTGCCATTTCGTTTGATATTTGAACCTTTAGCCTTCAAGGCTTTGATATTTGTAGCAATCAAATCATCAAAGTGACAGTTTTTTTTTGTCAACCATGCCATTTAATGAAAACAATAGTGTTCTTTTATATAAGAACTATTATAAAAGTGATGTGACTTATGGTCATCTGATCACAAAATAAAAAATATCATGACTTCTAGCCTTTCGATAAAATTAAAATATTGTAAAATAAATTAAGTAAATTTATAATCAAGTATAAACAATAGTTAAGCCCTTGATCATATAGATCACATTATATGGTCATATATAATACTATTATATATTAATATAATAATAAAAAATTTTGATCAAAAAAAATATAATAATAAAAAATAAAATATTTTCATAATGATATAACAATCATATATTAATTGAAATAAATGAAATGTAAATAAAATAACAATAAAAATGAAATAAATTATAAATAACATAAAATAAATAAACAATAAAATATAACATAAAATGTAAATAAAATAAAGAAATATAAATGTTAAATAAGTAAATAAATAAATGAAACATAAATAACATAATATAACAACATAAAATGTAAAGAATACCAAGATATAAAATAAAGAAATATAAATGTTGCATACATAAGATATTCCCGAAAAATGATAAATAAAAGTGAAAAAAAAAACTTGTGAAGAAGAATAAAGCAACAATAATCTCCAATATTAGCCATGGAACCCGATGTATAAAACAATCAGTAAAAAGATCTCTTTAATTTCATATAATGGCTTAGATTATCCCAGATATACATGTAAAAGATAACATTAGGAAAGACAAAAATAAATGGTGTAAAATAAAAATAATATAGAACAACAGATTGATAATGTAAACTAGAAAGATAAAATAACAAAGAAAATAAACAACAGAAAATATAGTATGAAAATGAGAAAGTTAGATAGTAGAAGAAATAGAAAACTAGATCATAGGCCTGCTGAGCGAACTCGTGCTGATAACTTGTTATGAAAATCAGGAAAATATAAGGGATGAAAGAAGAGGGAGATGAAAATGATAGAAAGTTGGAGAGAAAATAAGGAGGAGTTTTCATTCACTTCATTGTCACAAATGGTGTACAGTATCATCTATTTCTAAGACCCCAACATTGAAAACTAACCTAAAGAGTTACAAGTACATAAAGAGTGAAATTAAGCAATATAATTATGCTATTGGAGGTTATAGGGAATAAATACAAGAAACTATTTAATTGAAAGGTTATAGGATATAATGGCACATTAACCTTATGAGATGGAATTCCAAGAGACTATATGGCAATGAACATCCACACTTCATAATATTTATAACAAAAATAATATTTCTTGTAACACCCCAAAATTTATATTCAACAAAAATATTGTAAATATTTGGGAAATTCAATAAAATGGTGAATATTCATAAATTTGGAATTTATGAATTTTATAAATATTCATTTTCATGAGGAAATGGGCAGAATAATTATGGAATTAATTTGGGTAATTTAAAAAGTGAAATATTAAGGTCCAAAAATGAAGGAATATTAGAGAAAATATTTGGTCCAAAAATAGATGGAAATTGACCAAAGAAAAATAAGAGAAGAAATTGGATTAGAAAGGCAATAGCAAAATCGTACTTTTGCCAAATTATCACAAAATTAATTATTTTCTGATTAATTGAAGTTAATTTCAATTAATTAAGGAAAATAAAGGTGAAAAATATATTTAGAATATTTTGGTCAATTTAATATGAATTTATGGAAAATTTGAGCAAAAAGTGCAAATTTGACTAAAATTGGAACTTTACGTGTATACGTAACCGAAATAAGTTGTGAAGCCAATTGAGACCATAGGGAAGGACCTCTAGGTGTCTCCTACATGTGGCATAAATAAAAAAATATTGGTTGGGCTTAATGAGCTTGATTACATGTACATAGGATTTATGTACATAAAATTGATTTTAGAATTTTTGGAAATTCCATAAATCATTAAAAAATCATATAATACAATAAAAACACTTTTCCATCATCTTCCTCAGCTCATTTTCGTGCCCTAACAAATCTGAACTAGTGAGAGAGAGTGCAAAATTCTAGAGAGAGAAAGAGAAAAAAACTTGCAAAGGTAAGTGATTTCTTCAGTAAATCGGTTCCTAACATGTATAATTCCGTTCCTAAGCTACTCTTCTTTGTTCTTTAAGGTTTGGAGGCTCAAAAATCTGTTCTCTAAGGGTTAGGGTTTCATCCATATTTGGGAAAATATTGTGGAAGCTTGAGGTAACTTACAAACCTTCGTATATTGACTATTATGGTTGCTGTAAACAATTTAATCGGTGAAATTTCGCCGGATTGCCTTTGTTTGTAAATTTTGGAAATGTGACATTACAAGGGTTATGCTACCCAATTTTAGTTCAAATGGTAGTTATAATTCAATTAGATGGTTAATAAAGTGGTTAGGAGTAGAAATAAATGCGTTTACGGAGCCGAAATCGTAAAACCTCGATTTTTTCCCGGAGAACACCATAATTTTGGTCAGGGCTGTTAGAGGGACTTAGAGTTGGATTTTCAATGATTTGGCGGTTCCATTGGGTTTAGGATAGAAAATTAGGTGGGGTTACAGTTAGGCACTTTTTCTGAAAAAGCCGAGAAAGCATAATTACGGAAACACCCCTAAAACCTTAAAGTAGGGCTGCCAGGGCAATTTCATAATTTGACATTGAATTTGGTAATTTTGAGCCATGAAATAGATTCTTTGGACGAAAATATGTCAGGATAGCCCTAGTCAAAAATTTGGGAAAACATGCCATTGGGCCAGGTACGGCGGGGCCGGGCCGGGGTCCCGGGGGCATTTTGGTAAATTTTCACCATAGGCTAATATAACCACAAGAAACACTATGGAAGCGTCTAAAATGATACTTGGATAGGTTATAACCTATTTCTTGTACATTTGATGTTTTAGGACCGAGTTAGACGCCTATAGTTAACACGTTTTACGAGGCGGGTCCTTTGAGACAAGAAAGAGGTTAAGGTAGGGACTACTATTTCTCATATACTATGTGACTATTTGGATGATGCGTGTTACTATATTTTGTGATTTGAATGCGTGCTGGAGGCACATTACCTAGCTGTGGTTTAGGACCTAACTAAGGTACACTAGTCTTACCTAGCTGTAGTCAAGGACTCGACTGAGGTATATGTAGGGGTTTCAATGGGTTAGTTGGCCCTGAATTTTGTGTACACACACGGATGATATGAGTTTTCATTTTACTTGATACGGTGCATTGCATATTTAATTTTAGTATTTTATATATTGATCGTATGTTTCTACTGAGATTCCTTGGAATCTCACCCCTTTTCTAATCCAAATGTCTCAGCGGGTGCCAGTGGCTCGAAAGCCAAGGATGCAGAGAAGGGAAATTGACGGGCACGTTTCCCAAGATGAATACAGTGGTTGTATATAGTCTGTATGTGAAATAGTTTTGTGACATTCTGTATATATTTGTCATTATTATTGATTTATGCTCTATTAATGACTGTCTGTAAACAAATGCTTATTATCAGTATAACAGTATAACTGTACTTTTTTGTTTGCCTATGGAACTTGTTCATTATTGCCCTACGCATATCAAAATGGAAACGAGTGTTGACATTTCTCGTCTTATTCTCTAATTTTGTGAAACCAAAAATGAAAAAGATGTTTTATTTTCTTAATTTTGTTTTTTTTCATAACATGTAATAACAAATATATTTTCAAACAATTTTTTATTTGTTCAGAACAAAAAATTTATTCTGAAAAAAAATAGAAAACTTGTTTATAAATATGTTTCTATTACATAGTATAAAAAATAAAAAATTAAAAAAATCACTTTTTTATTTTTATGTTTTTTATATAAATTAGAATAAACGGGAACCAATTATTTTTTTTTAAAGAATGATGTAAAACTTATTTCATATTTTTACATATTAAACTTCAGAAAGCTGACTTGTATTATTAATGATGGACTGAGTTTCATCCTCGGGAGCCTATTCTTTATTTCTTTCTATAGCAAACAATTATTAAAATATATTTTTTTATTCATGTCATTTAAATTTCAAACTAAAAAATTGCACAATACTTACTCGTCTTAAATTTGTTTATTCAGTTTGCCTGTTATCACTCTTTTCGGAGGCTTTTTAAAATTCTTTATCTTTTTTTTTTCCTACTTCCTTTTTTGCAATTCTTGTATACCAATTTGACTTATTATTCAAATGGCTCTTTCTACTAAGGGTCTGTTTGGGAACACGTTGGGGGAAAAAAGTCCATCTGCCTCACAAAAGTTGTCAAAAGCCAGTTGAGGCAATGAAGCACCATTTGGGATGGCATTTATTTTTTTTCACTGGGCTTCTTCAAAAAAAAGCAGCTTCTGAGAGAAGCTCATTTTAAGCGCTTCTCACAGCCGAAGAAGCAGCTTTTGGGTGTGTGACCGTTAGGCATAATAATGCCATTAAAAAACGAGACACGATCACTTGTGCAAGAATTACTCCTCCACCATTATTGCCATCTACTCCTCCACAAATCATTACGCCTCTTTTCGACTTACTTCTTCTTCTTATCCTTGGATCTTCAACACAGTGACGGCGCCATTGAGTGGAAGGAGTCGTCAGATGTGTGAAGTCGACATTTGGCATTGGTGGGTGGGTCAAAAGTTACTGTTCATTATCATCTTCCCCAGGTCCGACTTTACAGAGGAGAGAGTGCCGGCGAGATCTGGGTCTTTTTTTTTCATCAAGAGTGAACTAAAGGAGATAAAGAGGAATGGCGCGTTCTTTGAAGCGAGAGCTGAAGACACCCATTTGCTCTACTATTCATCATCTTCTCCGATTAACTGGGAGAGGAGAAGAGAGCAGGGTCGCCAATTGGACAAGAGGAGTTGAAGGTTGACTCTCACTGTTGATTTTTCTTCTTGGCAATCGTGAACCAAAGGAAGCCGCTGCCATTGATGCCATTCCATGACAGAAGCTAGAGCTTGAAGTTTGCCTTTGTTTCTCTTTTCCATTTGTTATTTGAATTTGATTTGGCCTGTGCTTTGTATTGAGATGATTTGGAATCAAACTAGTTATGTGTAGTTAACCTTCTATTTTGGATTATTGTTGTTTGAATGTTTGATTATGGACTAGGAGATGATAATTTTCTTTTTTTGATTGCTTTGATGTTATTTTGTTGATTGAATTGTGAGCTTAATTATTTTGAAAGATGAGAAATTTAATTGAAACTTATTTTGGTATTTAAAGGAGTCTAGATATAGAAAATTTAAAATAAACCTTTAATTGAATTGTATAGGATTAATGTTTTGGACTTAATTTGCTTGTAGGATAGATATATACCTACAAGCTTTACATATTCTTATTATGCTTACACTTAAATTAATCCAATTATGTACTAATCACCTAAAGAATTAGCAATTAACATAATTAGAATGTCTTTTAGAGGATCAAAAGGCCCTATTAGATAATTAAGAATCATAGACTAGCAAATATCCTTACATTATCTTCAATACAAATGAATCATGCTCATGACACTATCCTCGAGACCAACTTGTTAAGGGTAGATGATTCAATAATGACACATTTCATGTATGCATTCTAATTTAAATATAAATTTATCCATTTCTAATTAAGTACTTGAGTGTATTTTTCTTTTTTTACAATAATAATTGAACTTTTTTTGTTTCATTAAATTTTATTTATATTTTTTCACTTCAATTATCACAATATATATAAATAATATATATGTAGTATTCAATAAGATTCATACCCTTTTCAGTCATTTTCCATCTAAACGGGCTTTTCGAACACTAATACAAACAGGTTTAAGATTAGAAAAAAGTCACTTCTGCCACCGCATATCCAAACATAAATCACATCTACAATATGACTTTTTTCCTATATGACTTTTTCAAAAGTCACATTGTAAAAAAAAACTACTTTTCCACCACTAATCCAAACAGACACTAAATAAGTTCTTTACCTTCGAAACTCCATATTATATTAAATATTGAAAATAAAAAAATAGTATTTTTATTTTAAATTAAAAAGAGTGTTATAATCTGTTAACAAATAATCAACCCTACCAACTAGATATAGATTATCTTTCTTAATATTTTAGTAGTAATCCACAAGCTATGTATTCCCTACCGCCATGTAAACTTTCCTACAAGAGAGTTAGGGTGTGTTTGGTTTGAGGGGAAGGTAGGGGAGAGTAGGTAAATTACAATTTTGGATAAAAGAAACCCAAAATTTACCCTTTCATTTTTTTTAAATTTTGGATTCCTGCTCAAAATTTATTCTCTTATTCCTTTTAAATTTTAGATTCCAGCCCAAAATTTAAATACCTTCAACCCAAAAAGATAATTTACCTCCCCTCCCCTCCCTCCTCTACCCTCCCCTCAAACCAAACACACCCTTAAAGGAGCACTATGAATCAATAAATGCAAACAATTTAATTAAATATTAAAATAAACGAAAAAAAGTTACTCCACGAGCATGCATTGTGATGCATAAGTTTACATAACAACATAATTGTATCATCAAATTGTTTTAAAGCATTTTCACAGTTAAAAATCAAAAATTCAATTCAATAATATATGGCATATAGAAGATAAATTGATTATATATGCGCATAATTTTATAATCCTCTGGTTTAAAATATATTTCAATTCAACAAGTAATTTCTCTGTGATAAGTTGTTTATCATCCATATTCATTATTTTCATAACACCCAAATGTTTTTTCTCTATTAACGGAGCTAAAGAGGCCCAAGTCGATTCGATCACAAGAAGGTTGAAATTAAGGAGAATGAGCAAAAGGTGCACGTATAAGGCCGAGAGCTCACACTTGAAGTCTAAGGAGATAGATCATGAAACCAAGAAGATCAATCAATGCTTACTCCTTTAATCGTTGAGCCTCCAAACTTGGAGTTGAAGCCTCTTCTATCGAATCTAAAGTATGCCTATCTAGAAGACCATAAAAAGCTCACTTGCTTTGCATGAAGAAGAATGGCTTGAGTGTGTTGAGGGAAAAAAAAAAAAGGAAAATTCTAAAACAAATACAATTGGAAATAGGAAAAGATAAATTGGTGCTACGAATTTTAAAAATATCAAGTCAGAACTGAAATAGGAATTTGGAATTTTCAAGTCTGATCAAATAACCAAATTACCCATAGTTTAGTTGTGAAACATAAAAATGAAGTTGTTAATATAAAATATGATGTTATTAATATAAATATAGATGTTGTTATTGACCTTTGAAACTTCTACCCTCAAAATTTCCATGATTTTTGGGATATGAAGTTGTGAAACATGAAAGTAAAGTCGTTAATATAAAATATAATGTTGTTAATGTACATACAGATGTTATTATTGACCTTTGAAACTTGTGAACTACTGAACTAAGGGCATTTTGGTCATTCGATCATAATTAAAAATCCCAGATTCTTACTTTAGTTCTGACTTAGAATTTGATAAATTCGCAGCACCAATTTATCTTTTCTCATTTTTAATTATATTTTTCTAGAATTTTACCAAAAAAAGAAAGAAAGCTTTATTAGGATGGATTTTATCGGACATACTGGGCATTAGCAGTTTTTTAGGAATGATTTTAATATATATAGGGACTCTTTTATGCTTTCTTGTCTAGTTTTAATAAGGTACGTATTTGTTACCTTAAATTATAACCTGATTCCACCCCCCCGGATGAAGTAGAGCTCAGAAACACAGAACTTGGATTAACTGCTTCCTAACATTCTGTCTCGATCCCCCCCCCCCCAAATGAAGTCGAGCCCTCACAAAATGTTCTCTTTTTTATTAAACATTCTATTCAATTTGGAATGAAAAATGTTACGTGTGTAAATAGTCAATTATATAGTGTAAGTGTATACTGCTGTGATCAAGTAATAGAAGTGAGTAGAGTATCGTTTCTATGAGGGTTGATCATTAAATACCAAAATGAGTAATTTTAATTCTATTTAGTGGATCGATTAATTGGTGATTGAGAGTACAAAATAAAATATGATTAAATATGAGTGTAAATGATATGAAAACAATTATGAGAAAAAGCCATAGGGGTCAGATTTCACTTAACAAATTTCGGATTGAATTACTTATATATTATAGCCCAATTTATTCCACATGATTGACAGTTGAGTTTCCCTAATTTAATTACTAGCCTCTTCCAAGGTCAAGCAATTCTATAATTAATTGCTAATCTAATATTTTCCTATATGAATTTAAGCAATTAATTATGCATTAAGATTTATGGAACTCGGTAAGACTACACAATTCATATGAATATATTCCTATTTCATATGCAAGTCATGGTTTTAATTATAGGATATATATACATGCATCTCCTTCCGGTCTCAACATACATATTGGAATCATTCAAAAGGTGGCCAATCAATTGAAAGTATTAAGAACACCAATTAAAACTCAATCATGAAGGAAAAATTCAAACTAGATTTAATAAGTTAAGATTCAATCCGATATTAGTAAACTACATCATCACCCTAGGAAAATAGAAGTTTAGCATATGATGAAATTAAAAACAAAAATAAAATAAACTGAGAACTTCACAAACATTGCAATAAACTTAATTATTAAATTATAAAACATAAAAATTACAACCACAAGATGCATGAAAATAGAAAAATCTAGCCTTCAATGTAGGAAATAAAACCTTCCATGTAGGAGGCATGCAAGATACAGATACAATGCATGAAATTAATTCTAAAATGATGGTGTGAGTGGAGAAGAGAGGAAAGTAATGGATATGAATTCGTGTGTAAAATGTAAAGGAGAAAGTGACTATATAGGGAAGACTGAAGTAGGATAGATAAATTAGTAGATAAAATATGATAGATAAAGTAGTAGATAGAACATGGTAGATGAAGTAGTAGGTGAAAAGAAAGATGAAGGGGTAGATGAAAAGGTTGGTGGAATGGTAGATGATTCTCACTCTCAACTTCCAAGCAAAATTCGAAACCCTTGGAGATAGAACTGGATTTTGGTCTCAACATAAAAGTTGTAGATTTCTTTCTCAGCCTTTTATCTATATAAAGAATGTCCCAATCCGACATCTAGAGCTCCAGATATTGCTTGAAAACTGAAAGAGGGTCTAATTTAATATTTTTCAAGAAATTATATTTTATGCCAAAATCATTATTTATTTATTAAAATACACCCAAATTTATTAAATTGAGCTCAAATATCATCCACAAAATCATCATATAAGGAAAAATAAATATGTAAATATTTTACTTATAAAAAAAACTTAAATAAATTAAGGGTAAATTCATCCATATAAAAATATTTTTCCTCTTATCCTCTCCTTAACCAAACAAGGCAATATTAAAACCCTTCCATTCCCCTCTAATCTGATTAGTCTAAGGTAATATCAAAATCGCTCTCCCCTTCCTTTGTTGATCCAAACATGCCCTTAATGTTTTTATTATATACGATTTTAGCCTAAAATGCATTCATAATTGTTATAAAAGATGTTCTGTGCTTCGAGTTATAAAAGACAGGCTTTTTTTTTGAGGTCCCATTCATGATTATTATACTAATTTCTAGCCAATCCGTACCGACTCGTAAAAAAATATGCTCTAGCCAACAAAAAGAGATTTTGATGCTACAAAATATTTGAAAAAAAATCAAATGACTAGGCATTTCATATTCACGCTAACCTGACGACCTAAGTCATATTCTTGGTTTTAACTTTTCATTAAGAAATAAAATAAAAAAAATAGTGACGGACACCTTCTCATCAATCCTTTATTAATACTCCCTCCGGTCCTAATTATAAGATAAAGTTGACTTTTTTGGAGAAATTAAGGAAGCCAATTAAATTACGTTAGAGTATTTAGATTTTTATTATCCTTAGATTATATATTAGTTTATTAGTCAAATTAATTAGTTTGGAGAAAAAAATATAAATATAAATACTCTAAAGTAATTTATATGGCTTCCTTAATTTCTCCAAAAAAGTCAACTTTGTCTTATAATTAGGACCGGAGGGAGTAATATATTTAGTGGGAGAATTATGACGAGCAGAAAAGGGGAAAATTATTACCTAAATATTTTTAATCTCTTGTTCCATATTCTCATGCCAATCTCTTCGTCCTTCACCATCTTATCAGATTTCATTAGTACTAAGAGATTTGAAGTTTTTGAGATATATAGATTAATTATTCATTGGATTCCTTAATATAACATATAAAGTATATTTGAACTAAACTAAAGACCATGTGTTTTGCATAAAGTTAAAGATAAAATGCACTGTTAATCATTGTGAATAACATGGCTTTTTTTGCTGGCAAAAAAAGAAAAAGAAAAAAGAATAACATGGCTTTTTTCATATTATATATAAATGGTAGCAGTAAATTTAGGGACAAGGTTAATCATTGTTACACAACAATATTCTTCATCTTTTTTTTTTTTTGTCAAGGAAAAAGTTTATACCGGGATTAGTCTTCAGACTCAAAATCCTTACAAAGAGGTACTTGCAAATGACGTACCAATAAGGTTGATCATCACATCATGAGGATGATTTGAATTTATGATCTTGTGGATTATGAGTCAAGCTCTTATAAACTAGACTAATCTTTGTTGACAAATTGGTTAATTATTCCCTTAGTCTTAAATTTCAAGTCCTCTAAGTGCTTGTTTGGTTGGATGATTGACAGCCCTATAAGTGTTTATGCACATAAGTTGAGATAATACTCCTCTCATGTACTTATCTCTTATATCGTAAATCAAGATTCAAAAACTATTTTTGAAGACTCCAATCGCTGTTCAAATAGAGGACTAAGTTGATTCGTGAAATTAAAAAAAAACATGTAGATTGATTATTTGTAATTAAAATGTAAAGAATTTGTTACACTTTAAAGTTTAAACAATTTCTATCTTTAAATGATTAAAATTTAGTTTTGTGCAAAACAAAAAAAGATTAAAATTTAGTACATAGAAATAAGAGTAATTCAATAAAGATGGATATTATGAAAGAGAGGAAGGAAAGAGACGTTGTATTTAACTAAAGTCCTTAAATATATCTTATTAGACGGGACGGAATATGAGTAGAACATGTGTATAATATTACTGTTATATATGATGCTGCTATTTTCTTAACACTATATAATAAGATTGCTACCCTATAACTACAGCACTTAAAAAAAAAAAAAGGTCACCTTTTGACTGATTGAAGTTTGCAAATAGAACTTTCTAAGATCAGATTATGACCATTCAATCTCCAATCACCATTAGACTTTGAAGTGCTGATTGATCGGAGCAAGCATGATATGAGCAATCATCGAGTTATCGAACGGTCATTAGAGTCTCACATGAGAAGAAGAAAGCCAAATGTAGCCAGAGGAGTGACTTGCCGGGAAATCAAAAACCACACCACCACATCAAACGCCGCAAGAGCGCCTGCTTCGCCGGCAAGTCATCCTTGGCTGCATTCCACTCTCCACCTCTTCATGAAAAACTCTCAGACCTTACGTATACGTTACCCTGAAAATTAATTTGCTGTTTTCCTCTTTCCACATCAAATCTTTGTCACTACTGTAACCAATGCTATATCTTGCTTGATCGCTGCCATTGCTTATATATAGGCAGTGAGGCTAGTGGGAATTGATTCTTATTCTGAATTGGACTCACTATTCCAAAATTAGTCAGAGGGAAAGTGCGATTGTTCCTTTAAAAGGGCAATCATGAAGAATGCATTCTATCTGTTCGACGAAAAGCATCAATCACTTTGGGTTGATGCATTCGGATTTCTTCTAGGGTCTTCACTCGCCACCTATCGTTTGCTCAATGGGCATCAAATGCTGGATTCCCCCTGATGTGGGCATAGAATCTTTAAAAAAAAATGATAGGCCACCTTGCAATGCCCATAATTTTTTGATAGGTCAAAGGCCCTAGGTAAGAGCGAACTGACACTGGAAATTTCTGGTTTTTTCCTTTTTTGCTTGTTTTTCTTGATGCATTTGCAAATGGTAGGGATGAATTGTCCACGTTGATATCTTAAAATGCTTCTGCAATATCAATATTCAAATGTTCTTCAAAAAAGCCAAAAAGGTTAAGAGATGGGAGGCCTCTTTCTAGCATTGACTCGTTAAGTTGCTAAGAATGTGATACTGTTACAGAATAACTTCATTTAGAAAACATTGGTTCAGAACCGTGTTAAAAGTTGGTTCAAATTCTGGAAACAGCCTCTCCGCTTGCAGGGGTAAAGCTGCGTACATTTGACCCTCCTAGACCCACCTGGTGGAAACTTTGACCCTCCTAGACCCACCTGGTGGAAACTTTGTGCACTGGGTACTTCAAAAGGTAAAACATTTCAGTTTCTGGCTGGTGCATTTTGTAAAGAAATAGATCTATAAGAATAATGTGGCATCTTATGGCCAAAAGCAAAACTTTAGATTGGAATATGTAGTGATGATTAAAATACTAATTAATATTATATTCGATGCATTGACCGTAGTTAATTTCATCATGAGGCTACATTTTGAATAAGAATAAAACCTCACATGCTTTATCATGTGGCTGTGTTATAATTGACTATAATGGATTGAATATCTTGGCCATGAGCTAAGAAATGTTCTATTTCACAAATATTTAACAGTATGATTGCATTTCCAAGTTCCAGCAACAATATTCCATTTAATGTTATGCAGCCAACAATTATGTCAATAATATCGTTTAGTACTTTATCTGCTATCAATCTCTCCAAAATTGTGGAATGGTATCAAAGTCCTTATTTGCGTATTCATCCCCAATTCAAATTTGTTTGAAAAATGTCACTAAAATTTCATATTGTTTAATTATTTCCAGGTTTTGTTGAGTTTCTATAAGTGTGATATCGTGCAACAGAGCTTGGTTATTCATATTGGCAAACCATTTGGGTTTTGTTTCTGTTTTTCAAATGACTAAGTAGTCCTGACTCCTGTGTATTTCACAAAATTTGGAAAATGAGTCGCATATTCATTATATATGAATAGTGTTACTTTTTGTAGATTATATATTTATATATATGGAACGAAAAGATAAGATGAATTTACATTACAAAATAGAGTGCCAAGCAAAATTTTTATAGTACAAACTTTATAGCTTTCTGGTTTTTAATCCAAATGCCTTTGAAATTTGGGGTGTCAAAGGAGAAGTATATAATCTGCCACAATTTTTCCGAATTTCCCCCGACAGAGTATACGGAGATCCATATGACTTCCTCAAACTCTCACTAAATGCTCCCATCATTTAACATGAGAAATAAATGCTACTCTGAAATCTGAAAGTGACAGTTTTACAGTTTGTTTAAGACTTCAATAGATTAAATTATTGAAATACTTTATCTCATGGGAATGTAACTGCAAAATAAGATGATGGCTTTACCTTGTTTTGAAGTGCTGTTTTGCAAAATCATTGGAGGGGTGGGTCAGAACTCAGAATATGCTTCAATTTCTCCGCAACAGTTTTTAATATAAGGGGCAAAAATGAAAATTGTTCCAGTTGAACTTTGAGTATCATTGAAAATTTAGTTTTCAAATGTAAATACTGTCAACTCCAAATAAGAAAGCTCTTTCTTATATAAGGGACTAACTGTAATTTTACAAGTAATGATCATTATAATTTATAGGAACATTCTTAGGAACTTGTCTTAGCAAGTTATTTTCAATGCTGAAATATCTTCCAATCCAATCTAAATTAGCATGATACTAAAAGATGACCCGTGCAGCTTGAAAAGAGAAAACGAGAAGGAAAGAAATAAAGATAACCCCATGTTTCTCTGCATATTAGATCAACCCAAGTACTAAAATTTTTCTTTTGTGCACTATTCTGTTGTTGTCTTCCTCTCTTGATTCATACAGATCATGAAGCTCAAAAGGCATTCAACTAGCTGTGATGAAGTAACACTCAAAAATATGAACACTTCAAATGTTAGTTATCTTATCACATATGTTAGATATGAATCATGCAGGACATGACTCAGGCAAGAAGTGGAGAAAACAAGCCCTTAGAGAGTCTCATATGAGAGACGAAAGAGAGGAAACTTGAGCCAGCATGACACCGGCAGAAGCCAGAGATGGCAAATTTTGCTACTTAATTAGCAGATGCCGGCAAGTCATCCTTGGCTCAAATGTACTCTCTCCCTCTTCATGCGAGGCTCTAGAGCAAATAAATATCATTGATATTCATTATGACTATTTTCATAAGCTTTTAGATTTATCTGTATGCACTATGAGCACTATATGAATGCTATTTATAGGCAGAGCATAGGTCAACGGGTGGAATTCCCTGTATGAATAGATATATAATTAATTTTCCTCGATAATATTCTTTTTGTGAGTGATTTTCTATATATGATATGCTTCTTATCCAGAACCTCCCTTATTTGGAATCAAATTTTCATATTGAGACGTTTTGTCTTTTGCTATTTTTGTGTATGCAAGAGTTGACAGCACAATGACTGCATGACACATAACCCACTTCTTCCACAAGTAGATGATATGGCCCCAACATCTCATTATTGCTTTGAAGCATGCAGAGTAAGTTCAGTGAGAACTGAGTTGAAGTTAAGGTTACAATTCTGGAGAAGTTACAATTGCAAGGGCAAGTGACTGAGCAGCCACGAGACTGTGATGGGAATTAGAAAGTATGGACACTGGTAAGGACGATACATGGACGTCAATTATGAGTCTTAAACTGTTTCTGCGATATCAAAATTCAAATGTTCTTCAAAAAAGGCAAAAGGTTAAGAAGAGATGAGAGATCTCTTTCTAGCATTGACACGTTAAGCAGACATGAGGTTGCTAAGAATGTGATACTGTTACAGAATAAAGTTAAAAGGGAGATCATTACAGTTGCTGGGGTGCATTTTTTCAAGAAACAAATCTCTTGGAATAATGGAGCATCTTATGGGCAAAACTAAAGATATGAATATTTATTTTAACTGATTATTAAAATACGAATTAATTAAGTGTTGTGTTCAATGAATAAATTTATATCAGCATGACACTACATTTGGAATAAGAATAGTGTCATGATTGTCTTGTATTTGTATCAATTTTTATGCTTTTAAAGCTGTAATGAATTAGAAGTCTTGACTGTGAGCTAAGAATTGGTCTATTTCACAAATACTTAATAGTATTACTGTTTTCCAAGTTTCAGCAACAAATCGTTCCATTTAATATTATACCGTCACCAATTATGTTTAGTAACATTGTTTACTAGTCCATCTGCTATCGATCTCTCAGAAATTGTGGAATGATATCAAAGTCTTCATTTTCAGATCCATCCCCTATTCAAGTATTTGTTTGAACAATATCATTAAAATTTCATAATTGTTTCATTATTTCCATTTTTTAACGAGTTTCAGAACATGGTTATTCATATTGGCAAACTAGATTGGTTATTTTTTATTTTTAAATGTGTTAAATGTGGGTCTTGTGTATTGCACATGATGTAATAAATAAGTCACACATGATTCATAAGTTGCGTGCTTTCATATATATTATATATATTGATGGAACCAGCAAGATAAGATGATTTAGCATTACAAAATAGGGTGCTAAGCAATATCAGATGCTACAAACATTTACTAGAGGCTTTGACACCATTTAACTATATGAAACAGAAACGGAAAACAGAGCATGAGAGCATGACGCAAGCAGTGACGGCTGAACAGTGGCTGACGGCTTGGGTAGGTGATTGAAGAAGTTGGTGAAGCACACCAACGTTGAACCGAGAGTTATTTTTCTTTAGTTTAATGAGTAATGTATTAGTATAAATAGGTGTCATTTTTCATTGTAAAAGACATCAAGAATTTGAATAACTACATTTGAGATTGGTTCCTATACCATTTTGGTATCAGAGATGAGTTCTAGAGTGCCAGAGAGCGAAAGAGTGAGGAGTGGGTGAGAAACAAAAAATGTGAGAAAAATGGGGTGTCAGATTTTCACTCTCGGAGCGTTTTTTGAAGAAACCGACCTCACCATTGTGTTCAGAAAGCCGAAAAACCTAGGAATAGCCTCGGTCACCTTCACGAAACACCTCCACGCGCCTCCACGGACGTCGCCGGAAAAATTGCCGGAATTTCAGATGGTCGCCGGAGTCTAGAGTTTGAAGACGACCTAGTCAGCTGTCACGTAATCACTGTCTGACCAGTCAGCGCCACGTGGTCCAATCAGCATACGCCATATGTCAATAGCGCCACGCCAGAATCACCGTCAGCATTGCCACCTCACCCCCATCCAATCAGCATCCACGTCATCAGTCAACGCAACGTGGACCAATCATTAACTGCCACGTGTCATAACCGCCACGTCATCAATCCCAGTCAGCCCAACTTTTAGAAATTGCAATTTGTCCCCTAAATTTGGTAAAATTTACAATTTCTGCCCCAAAACTTTCTGAAATTATATTTTGGCCCCAAATTTCTGTCAAAATTACATTTGGACCCCAAAAGTTTCTGAAATTACATTTTGGCACCAAATTTCTGTCAAAATTACATTTCGGACCCAAAAGTTTCTGAAATTACATTTTGGCCCCAAATATCTGCCAAAATTACATTTCGGACCCCAAAACTTTCTGAAATAACATTTTGACCCCAGATTTTTGCCAAAATTACATTTACATCCCTGAAAGTTAAGAAATTACCTTTCTACCCAATTTGTCCATAAAATTTCCAATTTTATCGCTTACTTTTCCGTAAATACCATTCCTACCCTTCCACCCTACACCTAACCTTACAAAAACAATTCAAAAATGCCCCCAAGACGCAGAAACACACACGAGATTGAGATGGACGAGATGAGACGCCGGATACAGGAACTGGAAACCACTGTACAAACGCAGCAAGCCATGCTAGAATCTCGCAGTGAATATCCAGATGATTCAGATAATAATAGTTCATCGTCTACTGACTATCGCCGCTGTCCTCAACAACAATCATTCCGCCTTAATGACATTAAGGTAGACATTCCTGAATTCGAGGGAAGACTCCAACCGGACGAATTCATTGACTGGCTATAAACAGTTGAACGAGTCTTTGAGTACAAAGAGATTCCAGATGAGCAGAAAGTTAAAATTGTTGCCATCAAATTGAAGAAACATGCCTCCATATGGTGGGAGAATCTCAAAAGAAGGCATGAAAGAGAGGGAAAGAACAAGATACGAATGTGGGACAAGATGCGACGCGAGCTCTCACGTAAGTTTCTTCCAGAAAATTATTATCAAGATAATTTCCTTCAGTTACATAATCTCCGCCAAAAGGCTATGTCTGTAGAGGAATATACCAGGGAGTTTGAGAAACTTATGATGAAATGTGATATACAAGAAAAAGAGGAGCAAACAATAGCTCGTTATCTCGGAGGGTTGAATACTAACATTGCCCATCCAGTGCAGCTCCAACAATACTGGACTCTAGATGACGTCATTCGTCTAGCCATCCGTATTGAGAAACAGTTCCCCAAAAGGTTTCCGTTTCAACCGTCTTCCTCCACTGAAATTCCTTTTGATCGACATGAAACACACATGCATCAGCCTACACAAATGCATCAACATAACACTTCAAACAAGCATATACAAGAATATCAGTCTGACTCTTCAAGCAAGCCTCCACCAAAGGCTATCAAGGAATTTAGCTCCAAAGCACCTAAGTGCTTCAAATGCCAAGGGTTCGGTCATATCGCTTCAGAATGTCCTACCCACAGAGTGGTTACTATTATTGAAGGGGAAACTTTTACAGTTTTTGAAGAAGAAAAGGAGCTCATACCCGACAAAGAACCTGTCTTTGATGAAGA
The DNA here is from genome assembly GCA_963210345.1 of Inga oerstediana. NCBI lineage: Eukaryota > Viridiplantae > Streptophyta > Magnoliopsida > Fabales > Fabaceae > Inga > Inga oerstediana. The sequence continues at coordinate 54,400,063 of OY723407.1, read as the reverse complement.
GCCAATTTTTGATGAAGAAGTCATTCCTCCTGATCAAGGTGAAACACTTGTGATTAGACAAAGCTTGCATACAGCCACAGTGAAAGAAGAGCCTTGGCTACGTCACAACATTTTCCATACTCGTTGCACCGCTCAAGGTAAAGTTTGTGACGTCATTATTGACAACGGAAGCTGTGAAAATGTAGTCTCTAACTACGTGGTAGAAAAGTTACAACTACCAACTCACAACCATCCGTACCCATACAAGCTCCAATGGTTCAATAAAGGAAGCGCAGTCAAAGTGACAAAACGATGCCTTGTTACTTTTTCTATTAGAAAAAAGGTATCACGATGAAGTTTGGTGTGATGTTGTTCCGATGGACGCTTGTCATCTTTTTCTGGGAAGACGTTGGCAATATGATCGACGAGCTCTATACGACGGTTATGCAAACACATATTCCTTTCAGAAGGATGATGTGAAGATTCAGCTCGAACCATTGCCACCAGATAAACACATCAAAATCAAAAATAAATCCAAGTCATTTTTACTTAAGCATAAGGTTTCGGATTTATCTCCATTTATTGATGATGATGTTGTTTGTGACTCGAGGACGAGTCTTGTCCAACCCCGGGAGAATGAAACAGAAACGGAAAACAGAGCATGACGCAAGCAGTGACGGCTGAACAGTGGCTGACGGCTTGGGTAGGTGATTGAAGAAGTTTGTGAGGCACACCAATATTGAACCGAGAGTTATTTTTCTTTAGTTTAATGAGTAATGTATTAGTATAAATAGGTGTCATTTTTCATTGTAAAAGACATCAAGAATTTGAATAACTACATTTGAGATTGGTTCCTATACCACTATATAGTATAGAATTTGTAGCCTTTTGGTTCTGAATCCAATTGCTTTTGCCCTGACAGAGATTCATATGACTTCCTCAAACTCTCACTAAGTGCCACCATCATTCAACTTTGCTTTGGTCTCACTCAAGCGCTTGAGAAGTTAATGGTACTTTGGAATCTTGAAGTGGCAGTTTGATAATATTTGTTCAAGACTTCGTCCGTATTGAAGTACTTTTATCTTATGGGAAAGGAATTGTAAAGCAAGATTATGCCTTTACCTTATATTTCAGTTCTGTTTTGCAAAATCATTGGAGGAGTGTGTCACAACTCAGAATATGCTTTATTCTCTCCACAACAGTTTTTAACAGATGGCCTATTATGAGCAACCAGGTTGTTCCGGTTGATGCATGAGTACCATTGAAACTTAATTTTTCTAATGCAGGAAAATCTAAATGCTGTCATCTCTGGAGTAAGAAAGCTCATTCTTGTGTTTCTTGAGCATATATCAAGGACTAACTGTAGTTTTATAAGTAATGGTCATTACAATTTATGTATAGGACCTTTTCTCAGCAAGTTATTTTCAATATTTGTAAATGTGACATTCCATTCTAAATTAGGATGATATCCTAAAAAAATGGCCATTGCAGTTTGAGAAGATGACAAGAGAAGAACGAATTAAAGATATATATACTTTTAATCTCTGCATATTATATAACCCGAGTAAGAAAATTTTCATTTTGTGCATTATTATGTTACTCTTTTAGTCTCTTACTCTCTGAATTTATACAGTTCATGAAACTCTCAAAAGCATGACACATACAGGTATGTGTATATGATTATGTTGCTCGATCTCCCAATTTATACATATAAAAGGTATGTATACATGCGATATGCCTCTTGTCCAGAACGTCCCTTGTTTGGAATCAACTTCTGTATTGGTGCCCCCACCAAGAGTCGATAATACAATGACACATCACAAATATTTTAGAGGTGATAATGCAGGCCAGGCTGCAGGTTACGGGTTGGCGGGCCAACAACCACTTTTTACTCTGTTTTTATTTTTTAATTTTTGAATTAAATTCAAGTTTTTTTTGGTATTTTCATAAAGTTATATGCTTAAATTAATCCCAAAATTTTCAAATATTAACATATAATCTATTTTAAGTTATTATTTTATGAATATTAAGAACTATAAATCAATAAAAAAGATGGGAAATCAAACGTATGGAATAATTTCCTAGCAATAAACAAGACTACTTAAATTATGCGCAAAACTATAGCTTCTTTTTTATTAAAATTAAAATAAAAAATGTAAAAGGAAAAAAAAATTATCAGGCCTACCGGCCATGGGTTTGGCGGAGACGATTAAAACAGCCCACCTCAAAATGGGCTGCTATTTGGACAACCCAACCCTCCACCTTTTTTTTTTTACCTCTCAATCAATTTTGTTTTCCAAATTTATACTCCTTTCGGTCCTTAAGAAATATTTATCTTATTTGATTAGATTAAGAAAATTGGTTGAGTTAGTTAATATGACATGTATTTTTTAAAACACCATAATCATCTTCTTTAATTCATTCATTCAATCTCCTCCTTGATTATTGTTGAGGGAGCATCAATAGGGGTAAATTAGAAAAAGATTGGCAAATACAAAAACTATGTCTTATATTTTGGACTGAAATCAACTTTCCTAATATATTTATATTAAAGACTGAAGGAATAACTTTTTTTCCCTCAATTTGTCGCTATTAAATGCATATATTAGATGCAGTTTCCCATATGGGAGGTATTTTTCTGTTGCAAATGATTAAATATGATGTCCTTCTACCCTTAATGTAAGAGCTACTTATGAGTTGAATTTAGAGAAAATCCCTCAAAAAGCACATGAAAATCATGAAAAGACAGACATGTGCTTTGAATTTCTGAAATCCTGCAGAGGTGCTTTGTGACCGATCAGGAATTTACAAATTCAGAGGAAATGACCAATTTTCTCTTACTTATTTTTTTTATTAAAATAATAATTACTCACTTGTTGACCGGCTAGGCCCCCGGGCGCCGGCTCTGGCCAAGGAATATTCCGTCGGAATATTTCCTAGCTTTGGGAATAATTCCCAAAGTGGTGGGGGTAGGAGTTCGAACCCCCCACCACTTTCAAGCACAAAAAGTACATGACTACTAGGCTAACAAAGCCTTTCAATATATATAGTGCAAAATATATATATATATATATATATAGTAATATTTGATTTTTTATTAAGCCAACTAACAAGTTCAGATAAGGAATTGACATATTGATAAAAGCAATTAACATGTTCATATAAGGATTTCACAACTTTCATTTTGTAAGCAAAAAATCTATCTACTCTCTCAGACCATTCACTAGTTTAAATAAGGAATTCCTGAGTTCATGTGAGGAATTAACAAATTGAGATAAGTATTTCGTAACTTTTATTTCAACCAAAAATTCACTTTCATTCTCAGGCCATTCACAAGTTTAGATGAAGAATTCCCAAATTCAGATAAGAAATTCACAACTTGAGATAATGAATTCACAACTTTTGTTTAAGTAAAAGATTTTTTTGTACTTTCAGACCATTCACAAGTTTAGATATAAAATTACCAAGTTTAGATAAATAAATGACAAGTTGAGATAAGGAATTCACAAGCTGAGATATGAGATCAGGAATTTGCAACCTTATTTTCGTGAGATAAGGTTACGAATTTTTATTTAAGGTTGCGAATTCCTGAGCTTGTGAGCTTATCTTTATCAGATAAGTTACGAAAATAAGGTTGTGAATTCTTGATCTCATATCCCAGCTTGTGAATTCTTTATCTCAACTTATCATTTATTTATCTAAACTTGGTAATTTTATATCTAAACTTATGAATGGTCTGAGAGTGCAAATGAATATTTTATCTAAACAAAAATTGTGAATTCGTTATCTCAAGTTGTGAATTTCTTATCTGAATTTGGGAATTCTTCATCTAAACTTGTGAATGGCCTAAGAGCGAAAGTGAATTTTTGGTTGAAACAAAAGTTGCTAAATACTTATCTCAATTTGTTAATTCCTCATATGAATTCAGAAATTCTTTATCTAAACTAGTTAATGGTCTGAGAGAATAGGTGGATTTTTTGCTTACAAAACGAAAGTTGTGAAATCCTTATATAAACATGTTAATTTCTTTTATCAATCTGCTAATTCCTTATCTGAACTTGTTGGTTGGCTTAGTTAAAAATCAAAGGTTAATATATATATATATTTCATTATATATATATATATTGAAAGACTTTACTAGCTTAGTAGTCATGCACTTTTTGTGCATAAAAGTGGTGGGGGGTTTGAACCCCTACCCCCACCACTTTGGGAATTATTCCCAAAGCCAGGGAATATTCCATTGGAATATTTCCAAGTCGGAGTCCACGCCCGCCGGCCTTTAGAGAGGCGGCTGGTCGGCCGGTGGGTAATTTTTATTTTAATAAAAAAATAAGTAAGGGTAAATTGATAATTTTCTCTGAATTTGTAAATTATTAATGTCACAAAACACCTCTGCAGGATTTCAGAAATTCAGAGCACCTGTCTGTCTTTTCATGATTTTCAAGTGCTTTTTGAGGGATTTTCCCTTGAATTTAGTCCTAAATATAATATATCAATCCTTTTTCCCCAAAGCATCCCTATTGATTGTATACATTAAGGAATTTCTACCCAAGAGTAGTCATGATGAAAGATAGCATTTTAGAAAAAGCAATCTATACTTATTACAAATAACTAATATAACTAATTTTCTTAGGGTGTGTTTGGTTCAACTTATTGGGCAGAAATAAGCCCGTTTTAATAAATCCAAATAAAAACATGTTGCGTTTTTGCAGTGTTTGGTTCGGCTTATTTTAATTGCATCACGGGTAGAATAAGCTACTTATTAAATAAGCTCCTCACTTTTAAGGCTTGTTTGTTTAAGCGTTTTGTACAGGAAAAACGCACTTATTACGCAAGCCGAGAAAAAACTCCTCTCACATACTTACCTCGTATACCGTGAATCACGAATTATAAGCATGTTTTGGACAAAAATAAGCCATTCCAAACGCACAACAGCTTTTCTATTAAGTCACTTATTACGTAAGTCGAGATAAAACTCATCTCACATACTTACCTCGTATACCGTAAATCATGATTTATAAGTACTTATTGTCTAAAAATAAATCGCTCATTCAAACATAAATCATATTACAAAAACTGACTTTTCTATTAAGTCATTTTAATAAGTCACAATCATAATAAGTCATTTTTCCTACCGCTATCCCAAACACACACTTAATCTTTCCAAATTAATCAATTAGCTAGTTTTTATATTAAAAAGGAGAAGTAGTATTAGGTAATCCAATATATTGTTAATTTCGTCATTTTGAAATATATACCATACTTATAATTTGTTAATTTCGTCATTTACTATTCTCCCTACTATATATATATCAATGTCATTGTTCATAGGTGCCTCGTGTTGGCATACGACATTGGGAAGTAGTCTAACTGATACAGATACTCCCTCACAATGTATTACAGATATATACTCCCTCACAATGTATTACTTCTCTCGTCCTATTTATAAGACACTTTCAATATATTACACGCAGATTAAGAAAAATCTTAAATTTCATTAACTCTATCTTAAAATTAAACAACTTTCTAACTTTGCCCCTATTTAATGTATTTTATACTCTCTCCGATCCTTAATATAAAACATATTTTAAGAGTTGATCTTGATTCTAAACATAAAACATAATTTTTATATTTATCAATCTTTTTCTAATTTACCCCTATAGATGCTCTCTAAACAATAATCAGGAGGAGAGGGAGGAAGATAATTAATGAAGATGATTAGAATGTTTTAGAAAATACATGTCATATTAACTCCTTAATCTAAAAAAATTAGATAAATATGTTTTATATTAAGGATAAAATGTAGTACCACATAAAAATGAAGTCCATACAATAACAAATGAAAAGTAAAATTATACATTCATATGAAAATTTTTCTCTGCCCTGTAAATAGACAAAAAAGTTTCTCCAGCCCTATAAATAAGAATAAGACTAGGGGGTATTACAAAATATCTTAACTTTTTTATTGATTAATTTATTAGTGCCTTTAAGTAGGCATCATAAGTTTTTTATGCCAGTTTTTTTTTTTTTTTTTTTAATACCGACGTCAAAGGCAATTTTTTCCCCAACAGATAGGCAATGTTAATGATATGTTTTTTTTTTTAATAGTAGTGGAATGGTTTTCAATATTGATATAATGAGGCACTCTTCGTGCATGCTAATTAATACTGATACTCCGCAACATTCATAAATGAACAATGAAGCTTGAAAAGGGAGAAAAAATAGCAGGATAATCAAAATAAGAAAGCTCGCTATTCTCATTAATTAGCTTTATATTTGACGCAAAAACAAATATTATCCTATTAGATGGGATTGAGTAATTGTGGATCACACAGTGACATTGTAGTTTATTAATAACCAAACTTTTGAAGAAATTATTAGCCAAAAGGCCCTGTTCAATAAATTCGTTAAGTAATCATGTATTTGACATGAATAAAATAATAAATATGAAATATGATATTACCTCCCGTCCTTAATATAAGATTGGCTTAACTAATCGATTTGGATAGATTAAAAAAATAAGGTAAATTAATTATTTGTTAAAAATATGTTGGTTTTATTAAATTTTATATTATATACCCTCTTAAATTATTTGTATTAAAACCACCCCTGTGTAATCAATTGGGATAGTTTAGAAAAAAATGATAAAAATGATAACAAAATATATTAAAATCTTATATTTAAAACCAAATCTAACCCCCAACTGATTCTTATATGAACCGGAGGTAATATAACTCAATTTTTGAAGTACAAGTACTTAATACATTTGGTGCAATGAATAAGCTATGCGGGAGTCTCATATAAGAGGAAAGAGAGCAAATTTGAGCCAAGAACAACAGCCAGAAATTAATGGGAAATTTTTGGGGAAAATCTCATATAAAGCTACCTAAAATAAGAAAATTCTAAATTAGGTTGGTAAATTCAACAAATCCTTAATTGAGTCATTAACTCAATTTAAGATTTTAAAATGTCGGTAAAATAATTTTAATGCCCCTTTTCTTTTCTTCCCTCTTAAAAGAGTTTTATTGCTACTTGACTTTATTATTCTATATATATATATCATCATTAATATATAATCAAACAAAATATAATTTTTCTAAATCAAAGGGATTTTTTAGGGGAAAAAACGGAAAAATAATTTTGAAATTGTAAAATTCTAAATCAGGTATTTCCCAAAAAATGAATTATGAACTTCTTATCAAGTTTCGTCATTCCTTTATTGACTCTTAGTAACAAACCTGATTTGATATTTTACAATTTTAAAATATTTTTTCTGTTTCCCCCCCAATTTTTTATGTTCTAAAAGGATCATAAAAAATAATTCAAATGAAAAAAAGGAACCATGGTACATACGAACTAAAAATTATTTAATTGATATTAATGATCAATTAAAAAATTGATTTTTTTCAACCAAAAATCATTCAATAGATATTAAAGATACAAAATAAATAATAAAAAAAATTGAGTCTTTTAAAAAAAATAATGTTGTTATTTTTATGAAGTGAGACAAAGGAAAAAGAAAAGGATAACAGTTGCTAACTACATTTTGCAAAAATCAATTGAAATAAAAGCTGCTTTTACCAACGTTAATCAAAATAAAGTCCAAATAATTTTCCCTAATGCATAAATGTGAGTTTTTCAAACAATAATTTAGTTAAGATTTCACTTTTTTAACTTTTCCATTCTTTAATATGAATTATAAATATTAATTATTTGCTTCTATTAGAAAGGCGTGAAACTTTGATATACTTTTAAGGGAAAATCCCATATAAAGCTATTTAAAATAGAATAGTTTCAAATCAGGTTGATAAATTCAATAAATTTCTAATTGAGTCATCAACATTTAAGATTTCAAAATGTGGGTAAAATGACTTTAATGTCATCTCCTCTATCATTTTTAAAGAGTTTCATTACTTTGTAACTTATGTTTTTCAATATATATATATCAATATTAATATTTAATAAAACAAAATATGATTAATCTATAGTTTAAATATATTAATTATCATGGTAAGAACACAAACTTACAATATTTTTAAGTAAGGAGTTCATTTTATTAACATCAACAAATTTTTTCAATATATATATATATGTCATTATAAAAAACATTATTTAAATAAATATTTTAATTATAAATTTTACTATATTTATTTCATATATAATTTTTTTCTTGGAAAGTTGTATATTTCAATAACCATTTTATGAAATTTTAAGTGCGTTTAATAATTTTATCTAAAATATACTTAGAAGTACATCAAAGTTTAACGCCTTTCTAATAGAAACAAATAATTAATATTAATAATTCATATTAGAGAATGAAAAAATAAAAAAGTGAAATCTAAAATAAATTATTTTTTTTAAAAACTCCCATTTATGTGTTAGGAAAAATTATTTAGAGTTTGTTTAGATTAATGTTGGTAAAAATAACTTTTATTTCAATTGATTTTTGCAAACTGAAGTTTGGCGAGTGTTATCTTTTCTTTTTTCTTTTTCCTCATTTGATAAAAATAACTACATTAATTTTTTTAAGAAAAATCAAGTTTTTATTATATTTTTGTATCTTTAATATCAATTGCATGGTTTTTAGTTGAAAAAATCAAATTTTTTTTAATATCAATTAAATGATTTTTAATTGGTATGTGTCATGGTTCCATTGTTTGCTTGAATAATTTTTTATGATCCTTTTAGAACCAAAAAAATCCTTTGATTTATAAAAAATATATTTTATTTGATTATATATTAAATATATAGAGCAATAAAGTCATATAACAATAAAACTCTTTTAAGAGTGAGAGAAGAAAGGGGAGGGCATTAAAATTATTTTATCCACATTTTAAAATCCTAAATTGGGTTAATGACTTGATTAAGGATTTATTGAATTTACTGACTTAATTTAAAATTTTCTTATTTTAGGCAGTGTTATATGGGATTTTCTCTACTAAGGATATTTTAGATAAAAATATTAAATGCACTTAAAATTTCATAAAATGCTTATTGAAATATAGAACTTTCCAAGAAAAAATTTATATATGAAATAAATATGGAAAAATTATAATTAATATATTTATTTAAAAAATATTTTCTTATCGTGACATATATTATTAGTTATTCTGAAAAAATATGCTCATGTTAATAAAATGAACTCCTTGCTTAAAAATATTGTAAGTTTTTGTTTTTATGATGATAATTAATATATTTAAACTATAGATGAATCATATTTTGTTTTATTAAATATTAATGTTGATACATATGTATGTATATATTAAAAAACATAAGTTACAAAGTAATGAAACTTTTTAAAGAGGAGAGAGGAGAGGACATTAAAGTTATTTTGCCCACATTTTGAAATCCTAAATTAGATTAATGACTCAATAAGGAATTTGTTGAATTTACCAACCTGATTTGAAATTATCCTATTTTAAATAGCTTTATATGGGATTTTTCCAATTTTTGCCATTAATTAATTAAGCAAATTAATGCCGGGAAGTCATTCTTGGCTCACATATACTCTCTAACCTCTTCATGCGAGACACTTGAGGCAACAACGTTACGTTAATGAGCTTCGATTCTTCCATTTATGTTCTCGTAAGCTCTCTCATATTTCTGTTATGTGCATGCATTTTGCGCATAACTTCGACGTTAGTTATAGGGGTGAGCATGGTGCCCAGTAGCCCGGTGCGCCCACCCTGGCCCTGCAAAAAATTGCCCAGCCCAGCCCTAAAAAAGTGACCCAAAAAAATTTTGGGCAGCTTTGGGCGGGCTAATAACCGGGCAGGGCCGGGCATCGGGCAAGGGGTGCTGCCCTGCCCATTTGGCCCTGCCCTGAAAATTATTTTCATTTATTTAAAATATAAAATTTCATATCAATTAAATATTATTTCATATATATTTTTTATTTAAAATATATATTGTCTATTGTATAATACTCTTCTGATCCTCTCTTTTTTGCCCTAACCACTAAACACTATTTACAAGTAGATTTCTTCCTTTCTTCTTTACTTTGTGCTGTATTAAATTATAGTTTCTTTTTATTTTCTTTCCAGATGCTTCATCATTTGATCAATTTTTGGGACATTGAATTGATGCAAACTACTTTGATTTCATGGCTTTAATTACAATCATTTTGTTTTCTTATTTATAATGGATTATGGATGTTGTTTAATTTTTAAAGTATGGATATTTGTTAAGATATATGGTATTTTTTAAATTTCAAGACTCAAATTGTAGACTTATTTTGAAATATCCCAAGATGTGAAATCATCAAATGTATTTGAAGTTTATATTACTTAGGGCAAAGTTAAGTCATATATGGTATTAGTAACTACAGGAATGTTTATGAAATTCATAAAGAATTATTTTTTTCATAAGTGGACAAGATAATGCGTTATCACTTGGGCAGGGAAGCCCACCCTGCCCAGCCTACCCTTGCCCAGCCCAAAATGATTAGGGCTTTTAGCGGGCAGGGTCGGGCTGCACAATGTAGCCCGTTCATCCTTCGGGCAAGGCATCGGGCAGGGGTCTCGCCCTGCCCAGCTCTGCCCATGCCCACCCCTAGTTAGTTATATAGGCAGAGCTGCGGTATATAAAGTCAATGGATGGAACCCATGTCTGAAATAACAATAATAATTGCTTCAAAGATGCTTCTTATCTAGAAACCATTATTCTTGCTGTTTTGGAATTGATTTCCATATCGGATCGTTTAACTTTTTGGAATAGCAAATCAAATTGGTGGTTGACTACTCATACACGTCTCCTTCTAAATGATCTTCATTTCAAGTAATTCACGTTTAACAAAAAGTTAAAAGTGCAAGTGATCCATTGAATCATCCATATAGAAATATCAGAGATCATTTTATGACGAGATCAATAGTTTTGTTTCATAACTAATATAAGTTACTATTAGTAGCTATCTTGTTTGAAACTTTTTATATCATATATATAGCTCTAGGTGTTTGGATATTATTGCAGCATTACCAACTAACTAGGATATGAAATATATTTTGGTTTCTCAATATAATTTCTTTATTTTCATATTTATTTTTGAGAAAATTAGAGAAAAGTCTCCTATTGAAAATTTTATTGATGCTGAGGACCTAAGCTAGAGCAACAGTGATCTGTGGGTACAAATTTTATTTTCTAAAAATATTTTTTTTCTCAATGTGATCTCTGGTAGATGGAAAATATTTTTTTAAAAATTTTAGTCATTCGTTAATTGTCTTTTTAAATTTATTTTTTCCTTATAAATAAAGTTAATATGTATATTAAATTTATAGAAAAATGTTGTTTACAACATATATTTTACACGTAATCATAGTCATAGTTGTTTTTTGGATTGAAGTCATAGTATGTTATGCTTAATTTTGTTATTAATGCTCATGTACTTATTAATAGAAGATCGATAAGGGCTATATGCCGTTTTCATTTTGGGATTCATGCTTTGCTAAACTCCCGAAGTGAGAATTTTACATTTGAACTTGAACCAATTATATCGATTATATATGGTTTTATACAATTGTTCTGTTAGAACAAAAAATTTAATTTAATTAATTAACTTTGATGGGATCGACTGATTTGGTTTGATTTAGACAAAGTTCATTGTGAGCAACCCTAATTAATTAACTTGTCAAGTTCATTAATTTCAAGATATATCGAGCTATTGGTTGAGGTGGTAATCGACCTCACATCTCTAAGAAAGAGAATACAAATTTAAATCTTGGGAAGTGCACTTGTTAAGAGAGTTGAAATCCCATCTTGTTCTAAGCCGAAAAAAGGATTATACCCTTGATCAAACTGAAAAGATACAATGAGCTTATTTCTCTTATATTTTGCTTGATATATAATCTTTTAACAATAGCATACTCTTGATAAAAATATACCCATTCATACATGTGTGTGTAAACATTTATATGTTGACAAAAAATCTACAGTTATAACTTATGTTGTTATATATGTTTATCCAAATCATGTGACAAGAACCACCAAAGAAAACTGTTGTCTAATTAATTTTTTCAATAGTGCACCTAGTTTAAAAAATAAACTATGCTCGTCAAAATTTATAAATAATGCAACTTACTAAAATTTTTTAAACTGATATATTGATTGTCCGCTGCACTCAACCATATCATCATGTTTAAGGCCTATATATATTATATTATATTATATTATACAAACACACTCACACATTGTTAAAAAAAGTTCAAGGCCTATCATTAATTTCCTATTGACCTCGAAAAAATGTCTTATCGATTCCAAGTGGTCTAAATATTCCATTATCCCAGTTCCTTAGATACTCGTATTTTTTTTTAATGTTATATTATTCTTTCTTTAGAAGGCTACAACAGCTTTTGGAAATGTCTTCAGTTAATTTTCGGTTTAATATTGAAGTACTTCATCTGATGGGAATGGAATTGTAAAATTACGGCTTTACCTTGTTTTTCAGTTCTGTTTAGCAAAAATCATTGGATGAGTGTGTCAGAACTCAGAATATGATTTATTTTAATCTCTGCATATTATATAATTAACCCAAGTAACAATTTTTCTCTTGTGCATTATTCTGTTATCTCTTCCTCCTTCAGTGTATACAGTTCATGAACCTCAGAGGCACTCAACCAGCTGTGATGAAGCACACAACACACAACAATGTGTAACACTTGAAATGCTGGCCATATAACAGGCATGTCAGATATATGATTCATAGACAAGAAGTGAAGAGAACAAGCTCTTGGAGAGTCACATATGAGGGAGGAAAGAGAGGAAAGAGAGGAAACTTGAGCCAGGATAACACCAGCAACAGCGAAAGACGGAAAATTTAAGTATTTAAGCCGATGCCGGCAAGTCATCCTTGGCTCAAATGTACTCTCTTCCTCTTCATGCGAGGCTCTAGAGCAAATATCTTCGATATTTCAATATCACTATTTTCTTAAGCTTTTGAGTATATTTTCTCTGCATGCTCTTTGAGCATTGTGTTGATGCTATTTATAGGCAGAGCCAGAGGTCAACGAGTGGAATTTTCATGTCTGGGAAGATAATTTCCCTTATTAATATTCTTTTGAGTGATTATCTACATATCATAGGCTTCTTTCTTATCCAGAACCTCCCTTGTTTGGAATCAGTTTCTGACTTTCTGTATAGGGACGTTTTATCTTATTATTTGTGCCAGCAACAGTTGATAATACAATGACAAATCACAAATAGGGGTGGTACTACAGGTCAATGTGTGGCCGGGTTGGTGGGGCGGGCTAAAATTAACCTGCCCCTTGGTGCTGTGTTTAACATTTTTAAATATATTTTTCTTTTTAAAAAATTTTCAAATTAAATTGCAAAAGTTTGTAGATTAAATTCAAGTTGTTTTTATCATTTCCTAAGGTTGAGATTCAGGAGAAGTTAAAAGGGCAAGGGACTGAAGCAGCCAAAAAATATATCTTGGAGACTATGATGGGGGAATTATGGACACTGATAAAAACGCCATGAAGTGTCTAGAAAGTTTATATAACATTTGATACAAATGTTTTGCATAATGATTCAAATAATATAGCTGAAAGAAAAATATTTGAAGTCACAAGAAATATTTATATGATATAGTTGTAATGACTTTTAGCCATTCCATGGGCGCTTGTTGGTAAATTAAGGTTTGGGTAAAGTAGCATCCAACTATTTCACGATCGCACTCAGCACCCTAATATTATTTAAAGGTGTATCCAACACTTGATGTTATATTTTTTGTGCTTCTAACACCCTAATCTTATTTATGGTTATCCAGCAGCTGAATTTTCTTTTTGTGTGCTTCTAGCACCCTAATCTCATTTATGGTTATCCAGCAGCTGAATTTTCTTTTTGTGTGCCTCTAGCACCCTAATCTTATTTATAGTTGGAATGCCGAGTACACAAGAAAAGTAATATTAAGGTGTTGAATACACCATAAATAAGATTAAAGTGTTAGATGCTATTGTGAAATAACATCATAGTGCTGAAAGTTAGGTTACACTACGTACTTAAGGTTTTTATGGCAGGTTTAAATTGTTTGTTTGATTAAACAACACCTTAATGTACATAAAAGTTATGCATGTATCAATATAATACTATCGGCCTTAATATAATATCTAGTTTGTAGTGCAAATTACACTATGCATGAAAGGGATGATCTTATTGACCAGAGATAGTGTGTGTATATCATTTAGGGGTTAACACACACACACACACACACACACACACACACACACACACACACACACACACACACACACACACACACACACACACACACACACACACACACACACACACACACACACACCTATTTTTCTTTGATACATATAAATTAGTTATTTAGCTTTTATACTTAGCAGTAGAGGGAGTAACACACACACACACCTATTTTTCTTTGATACATATAAATTAGTTATTTAGCTTTTATACTTAGCAGTAGAGGGAGTATTCTCTTGCGCAAATATATATGGTACTACCGTTCCAAATTTACAAGCATCCAAACTTATATATATATAAAAAAAAAAAGGTAAAACACTGACTTTCATAATTTTCATGTGATGCATTTAAAGTAAAATCCAATTAGTGAATTTCGAAATTTTGAGTAACATATTGGATGTTGTATGCATATAGGTTTTGAATTTCTAAATTAAGGGTTTATATAATGTTTGTTGGACGAGTGCAGCCTCCATCATTTTGACATATATATATATATATATATCATACTTATAATTTGTTAACTTGGTCATTTACTATAGTTCTCCCTACTATATATCAATGTCAACTTTCATAGGTAGATTGTTTTGGTTTACTACATCGGTAAGTAGTCTAACCGATGCAGATACTCCCTCACTATATATTATTACAAAAATATCATCAATTTTTTTTTATGTCAGCTGTTTTAATATCGACGTAGATAGGCTATGTTAATGATATGTTTTTTCATAGTAGTGGAGTGATTTTCATTATTGATATGATGAGGCATTCTTCTGTTGAATAATGAAGCTTGAAAAGGGAAGTACTCAGACATGATAGATGGGAATTTTTGTTTCCTTATTGATCACCCTCCGGCTGTTCTTCAAGAGACAGAGGATGATAAAGGTTAACAAATACAATTGGTTCTTGATGTTGTATTGTTCTCTTATGAGATAATGAATTTCAATTTTACATTAAAAAAGGGAGAAAACATCGCAGGATAAACAAAATAAGAAAGCTCATTCTTCTCATTAGCTTTATTTGGCACAGCATACAACAGCAAATATTATCTTATTAGATGAGGTAAGCTACATATGGATTACATAGTGTTGTTATACTTTATATCAAAACCAAGCCTCCGAAGAAATTATTAACGAAAAGGTTATGTTCAATAACTTCATTAAGCGTTTAAGTATTTGACTTTGTTGAAAATAATAAATATCAAACATGATACTACCTCTTATCCATAATATAAGGTCTCCTTGACTAATTAATTAGGTAGATTAAAGAAACTAGGTAAATTAGTTATTTGTTAAAAATGTGTTGGTTTCCCCAAAATACCCTCTTAAACCATTTGCATTGAAACTACCCTTGATGCAAACACCCTTAACACGTGCAATCAATAGAGATAATTTAGAAAAAAATGATAAAAATGGGAGACAAAATGGATTGAAGTTTTATATTTAGGATCAAATCTAACCCCCAATTCTAGCTTTGATATCAGGAATCAGAGGTGCTATAACTCAATTTTTGAAGGACAAGTACATAATACACCGAGTGCTAGGGACAAGCTCTTTGAGAGTCTCATATAAGGGGAAACAGAGCAAATTTGAGCCAAGAACAACGGCCAGCAACACTCAGAAATTAATGGGAAATTTCGCCATTAATTAGCTAATGAAGCAAATACCGGTAAGTCATTCTTGGCTCACATATACTCTCTAACCCCTTCGTGCTAGGCACTTGAGCCAACAACGTTACGTTAATGAACTTAATTATTTTTGTAATTAAGCTCTCATGTTTCTGCTATGTTACCTGCATGCATTTTCAGCATTACTTCCACGTTATTTATAGGCAGAGCAGAGGTACATAAAGTCAATGGGTGGAACCATGTCTGAAATAATAATAATAATTGCTTCAAAGATGCTTCTTATCCACAGAAACCTTTATTCTTGCTGTTTTGGAATCGATTCCCATATCGGATCGTTTGACTTTTTGGAATAGCAAATCAAATTGATGGTTCACTCATACACGTCTACTTTTGATCTTCATTTCAAGTAATTTATATTCAACAAAAGTTAAAAAGTGCAGGTGATTGAATCTGCCAAATATAAATATTACAGATAATTTCATGACGGGATCATTTGAAGCACCACCACCACCACGGGATTTTGGGCATACTCTTCTTTTCCTTCGGCGACGATACTGGAGTTCCAATCGTTTGTGGTGTTCGAAACTTGTTATATTATATAGCTCTAGGCGTTTGGATGATATTACTGCTACTAGCTAGTTCGAAACTTGATATTAACAACTAATTACGATTCTGGTCCTTAATATAAGATATATTTACTTAATTTAATTAGATTAAGGAAGTTAGTTGAGTTAGTTAATATGATATACATTTTCTGAAATAACCTAGTCATTTTTCTTAATTCCCTCTTTTCCTCTCCTCATCACCACCACCACCTAGTTCGAAACTTGTTATATTATATAGCGCTAGGCGTTTGGATGATATTACTACTACTAGCTAGTTCGAAACTTGATATTAACAACTAATTACGATTATGGTTTTTAATATAAGAATTATTTATTTAATTTAATTAGACTAAGGAAGTTAGTTGAGTTAGTTAATATGATATGCATTTTCTGAAATAACTTAGTCGTCTTCCTTAATTCTCTCTTTCTCTCTCCTTCTTAAATATTGTTGATGGAGTATTAATAGAAGTAAATAAGGTAAAAATTGACAAATACGAAAACTATGTCTTATATTTATGGCCAAGATTAATTCCTCAAATATGCCTAATATTAAGAACCGGAGGAGTATATCCTTGTTTCTCACGATAATTAATTTATTTTCATATTTATTTTACAGAAAATTAGAGAAAAGTCTCCTATTGAATTTTTCATTGATGAGGAGGACCCAACTCCCGAGCTAGAGTAATGTTGCTCTGTGTGTACAAATTTCACAATGCAACATTGCTTTTTGGGTACAAATTTTATTTTATAGAATTTTTTTTTTTCAATTTCATATCTCATAGATTATAAATAGTTTTTAATTTATGTCATTCATTAATTGTGTTTTTAAATGTTAATTTCTTTCCTTATAAATAAAATTATTATGTATGTTAAAATTATAGAAAAATGTTGTTTATAACTTGTACAAATATTTTACCCGTAATATCATCTAATAATTGATTTTTTGTATTTAAGTAATAGTATATTATGCTTAATTTATTATTTAATGCTCATGTAATACTTATTACTAGAAGGTCGACTGGTCGAGAATGGTTATACTATATGTTTTTCATTTTGGCGTTCATGTTTTATTAAACTCCCGAAGTGAATATTTTACAGTTGAGCTTGAACCAATTATAGCAATTATATATGGTTATATATACAATTGTTCTGTTAGAATAAAAATTTAATTTAATTAGGCCAAAATACTCATAACCCCGCTTAACTTTAGCCCTGTTGCACATAACCCTCCTCATCTATGAAATTTTAAAAATCAAACACTCAACTTTTATATTTTTAAATTTAACCCCCCCACCGTTAAAATGATCATTAAATCTAACAAAATGCATGCTAAATCATATTATTGAGAATGATGTGGCAGGTGAATCGTAATTTTTATCATTTTATTTATTTATTTTGGCTTGAAGGGCATTTCAGAAATTCAACCCATAATAATCCCTAGCACCCAGACTATCCTCTTCCTTTCTCAACTTCCCCCAAGGCCGCAACCCACAAATCCTCTCCTTTTACAACATTTGATTCATCTCCCAATCATCTATTCCTTTTAAAAATCATCTTCACCACATTCTTTATTTGATGAAGATGATTCTTAGAAAAAATAGATGATTGGGAGATGAATCAAATGTTGGAAATGGAGAGGATTTGTGGGTTGCGGCCTTCGTGGAGGCTGACAAAGGAAGAGGATAATATGGATGCTAGGGATTATTATTGGTTGAATTTTCGAAATGCCCTTCAAGCCAGAATAAATAAGTAAATAAAATGATAAAAACTACATATCATCTCCACATCATTCTCAATAATATGATGTGGCATGTATTCTATTAGATTTAATAGTCATTTTAATGATAGAGGGTTAAATGTCAAAATATGAAAGTTGAGGGTTTGATTTTTAAAATTTCATAGGTGAGGGGGTGTTATGTGCAATAGGGCTAAAGTTAAGGGGTTATGAGCATTTTGGCTATTTAATTAGTATAATTGGCTTTGCTTGGATGACTAGTGCAGTTAGATTTAGATGAAGTCCATTGTGAACAACCCTAATTAACGAACCTGCAAAATTCATAAATTAACTTCAAGATACATCGAACTTGTTTCGTTTATTTTTCGCTTGATATTTAATCTTTTAACAATAGCATACTCGTGATAAAAATATACCCATTCATACATATGTATGTCTAGATCTACAGTTACATGTTGGCCAAAAAAAATATTTACAGTTTTAACTTATGTTGTTATATATATATATATATATATATGTTAGTTTGACCCTAATCATGTGACATCAACCATTGAGGTTGTCAAATTCATTGAGTTTAAGAAAATTTATGACAGTGACATAAACTCGTATGGTGATCGTAAACTCATTAGAGTTTATTTTTATCTATAAATAGGTATTAATAGTGTATAAATAAATAATTAAAATATAAAAATGACAATTATTTAATTTAAAATTATTTTAAATCCAAATAATTGAAATTAAATCCTTCAAAATTCATAATTTATCATACTAAATAAAGAAATTTCTATAAAATTTTTATATAAAACCATAGAGAATGATTAAATTGAAAAAAAAAAATTTATGAGTTTAAAATTAAGTTAACATAATTTTGTAAGCTCAAAACATAAAAATAGTAAAATTGTGTGTGAACTTGTGAGTTTAACTGAACTTACAACTAGCATGGGTTTAAGAGTGACTAGACTTGATTTTGTAAGCTAAAAATATGAAAATGTTAAACTCAAAGAGTCAACTAGCGAGTTTAACAACAACGGCATGAACCATCAAAGAAATTTGTTGTGTAATTTATTTTTTTTCAATATCACACCAAGTTTCAAAAATAAACTATGCTCTTCAAAATTTATAAATAGTGCAACTTACTAAAAATTTTATTAGGATTAATACAATTTTTGTTCCCTCACGTGTATTCTCATGTAGGTTTTAATCTCAAATTTCAAATAATGATTTTTGGTCCTCAAAAAGGGGCAATATGATCCAGGTATTTATTAAATTATAGGGATCAAGGTTTTAAACGAAATGAAACATGAAGGACCAAAACCTATATATAAATATATGTGTTTTAAAACTTAAGAGACTAAAATTAAAATGAGGGCAAACTTGAAGGACAAAAATTGTATTAACCGATTTTATTAAATAATATATTGATTGTATGCTACATACAGTAATATCTTGGGAAAATGACGCCTAGGTCCTAAGCTATAGAAAAAATATTACAAAAGTCCCTTTGAAAAGTCAATAGTCAAAAAAGTCTCTAGGGACTTTTCTGAAATGAATTTCCAATGTCTATTTATACAAATACCCCCACCAAAATAACTACAAAAAAGGCACAGGAGGAGAGGAGGGAAGACGCGTTTTGGGGATTAAGGAGAAAGAGAGAAATGGACAGACGAACGATGATGCGCGCATGTTGGAGGAGCAACATTGAAGGGATACAACGTGGTGTTAATGTCATTGGGAATATCTTCTTCTGCATCGTCCATCTACGGGTAGCGAGGTACAGCAGTGAACTGATTTTTTTTTTTTTTTTTTGTGTGAAAATTGGTTGGATTGAGATTGAGGGGTTGGTCAAAGGTTGGATCTTAGGCTTAAAAATGGAGTAAGTGGTAGGTGGTAGACAATAAATGCTAAGAATTTGATACACATATGATCTTGATCATTGAAGTTTGGGTTTCACCTTGGGTGGGTTGTGTTTATGTTAGAGTGCTTTGTTTTTGTGGCATGGTTACAGAGGAGCTGCTGTTTTTTAAATGAGAATGATGAATGTAATTGTTATTCTTTACTGTGAAAACGCTGAAATGAAAACAAAAAATTGTTGTAAATTTATGCAGATGTAGTTGTAAATATTGCTGTGGAAATTGTTAATACGTACAGAACCTTTGTTCTATTTTTGGGAAGCAAACAGAGGTATGAGTGTGGTTTGTGTTATTAGAAAATGCATATATGATGATAAAAAAAAGTGTTGTTAACGTGTTGTAAATTTGTGCAAATGTAGTTGTAAATATTACTGTGGAAGTTGTTAATACGTACATAATCTTTGCTTTGTTTTTGGGGAAGCAAACAGAGGGAATGCTCTGTTTTTTGGGAAGCAAACAGAGGTGTGCTCTCCATTCTCGCTGGCAACCAACAAATGAAAAGGAAGAAAAACATGTAGCATTTGAGATGTTATTTTATAGTATAGGCTAGTTGTTGTGTACATCTGTTGATATTTTGTAGGAATGCCTTGTTGCAAAAAATGCACTCATGTAATACTCATGTAATAAGACATTTAACAACATCATGAGTTATTTTGGCAACATAATCATTTATTTTCACAACATGTAATTATGGAATGATTTACTTTCAAGTTTGTCAAGTGCGGACTTTGACAACACGTTATGTGTATGTTTATAACATGTTTAGTCATTTTTACAAGTTGTTTAACAGGTCAAGGAAACAACGTCTTTACACACCAAGGTGACCATACCACTTTTTTTTTTTTTTTTGGTTTACAACTCGATATTCATGTTTTCACAACACTGAAAGTCATTTTAACAACTGTATTCTTATGATGATGACCATAGCAAGTTGCGTTGTTTACAACAGCGAACGCTTATTTTACAACATGATCAGTCATTTTAACAATGAATAAACACGTGTCCACATGAAACTACGATTAACACAAAAAATGGGATTGTCCACTACTTTGTGTAGTTTTAACAACAGCTTAAGTTATTTTTTTCAACTTCTGAAGTTAATTTACAACTTATTTATGCCATTGCACTAGGAAAAGATCTTGGTCCATAGCAAGTTTAACTCTATGGATGGCATTGTTTACAACTGCTAATGTTTAGTTTATAATAGGATGAGTCATTTTAATAACGTCTAAGCACGTGGCCACATGTAAATCGCTGAACACTGAAGATGGGAAGAGTTAACTACTCTGTGTAGTGTTTACAACATCTTAGTTATGTTTACAACATGTTTAGTTATGTTTACAACTTATTAAGTTATGTTTACAACTAATTTCTGCCGTTGCATTAGGGCAATAACTTGGGCCATATCAGTAAGTTACACACTATATTGCTGTCATTTCTGTCATTATTTACAACGTTTAATGTTTCTTTCACAACATTATTAGTCATTTTAACAACATCCTCTAGCACTCCTTCATCATTTACAAGATCCACAAATGTTGATGTATCAAGGGTAACTTTGAACTTCATTTGGATTTCATTACTTTTCATGAGAATCTGCAACACAAACTTCGTATTAACAACTTCCACAGCAATATTTACAACTACATCTGTACAAATTTACAACACGTTAACAACACTTTTTTTTATCATCATATCAGCATTTTCTAATAACACAAACCACACTCACACATCTGTTTGCTTTCCCAAAAACAGAGCAAAGGTTCTGTACGTATTAACAACTTCCACAGCAATATTCACAACTACATCTGCACAAATTTACAACACGTTAACAACACTTTTTTTTATCATCATATCAACATTTTCTAATAACACAAACCACACTCACACCTCTGTTTGCTTCCCCAAAAACAGAGCAAAGGTTCTATACGTATTAACAACTTCCACAGTAATATTTACAACTACATATGCACAAATATACAACAATTTTTTGTTTTCATTTCAGCGTTTTCATAGCAAAGAATAACAATTATATTCACCATTCTCACTTTAAAAATAGCAGTTCCTCTGTAACCATACCACAAAAATAGAGCACTCTAACATAAACACAATCCATCCAAGGTGAAACCCTAACTTCAATGATTAAGATCATATGTGTAGCAAATTCTTAGCATTTCTTGTCTATCACCTACCACTTACTCCATTTTTGAGCCCAAGATCCAACCTTTGACCAACCCCTCAATTTCAATCCAACCAACTTTCACACAGAAAAAAAAAATCAGTTCATTGCTGTACCTCGCTACTCATAGATGGACAATGCAGAAGAAGATATTCCCAACGACATTAACACCACCTTTTATCCCTTCAATGTTGTTCCTCCAACGCGCGCGCATTGTCGTTCGTCTGTCCATTTCTCTCTTTCTCCTTAATCCCAAAAACGCGTCTAACCTCCTCTCCTCCTGTGCCTTTTTTGTAGTTATTTCAGTGGGGGTATTTGTGTAAATGGACATTGGCAATTCATGTCACCATTGACTTTTCAAAGGGACTTTTGTGGTATTTTTTCTATAGTTTGGGACCTAGGTGTCATTTTCCCTAATATCTTCATGTCCAAGGCAAGGCCTATATATTATATTATAGGTATCGCAACATACATTAAAACACACACACAATCGCAACATACATAAAAAAACACACACACACACACACACACATTTGTTGTTAAAAAATGTTCAAGGCCTATAATTAATTTCCTATTGACCAAAAAGACGTCTTATCGATTCTAAGTGGTCTTAATATTCTATTTTCCCATCTTCCTTAGGTGCTCATATTTTTTTTTCAGAGATGTTATTATTCTTTCTTCGGAAGGCCACAAAAGCTTTTATAAATGTCTCATCATCACTTGGGCAGATCAGATATGAAATAAAGTTTCCACATCATCAGTTAATTTTGGGTTTAATATTTTAATTTTTAGGGCTATCATTGTCTCTGGAAAAGAAGTTTAGTTTTTCTAACTTTAATTTTTAATTATAATATGATTACATATTATAATCTATATAACTCAATTATTGTTAAGATATTAAATTATTTTATCTGTGCCTTACAACCCTAAATATTGTATTCTGCTACATACTAAAAAGAGATAATCCGATGATAGTGGGACTTTGTTCTGTTTACTAATGTGGAAGAAGCAAGGTTATTAAACTAACAATTTTAAGTAAACTACATTATATAGGAACATGAACTCTAATTATCAATAAATAATATTAAAAAATATTATCAAATAATTAAAATATAAAAACACAGCAATTTGATTTAAATATATTTTGAATTCAGATAATTGAAATTAAATTCATTAATGTTGGAAAAAAAGAAATTAAATTCATCAATATTCATAATTTATCATATTCAATAAATTTTTTTTTTTATGAAGGTCATATATGAAGTCGCTAAACACAGTCAAATACAAAAAGCTAACATAGTACTTTAAGAGTAAGTTGACACTATATTGTAAGTTGGAAACACATAGCTGGTAAACTTGGTGAGTGAACTTGCAAGTTCAACCAAGTTTATAGATATCACAAGTTTAAGACTGAGTTGACACGATTTTTGTAATACCTTATTTCCGTAATCGTTCTGATGAGTTTTACGCAACGAATTTGAACCACTAATCGATATTTTTTTGTAAAGTTCTTTCAATTCCCAACCTCAAGACATGATTCAAACATGTAATTAAGTGGGTTTTTTCATAACAGTTTAAAACTTTTTTAAAACCATCATAAATTGGTTCGCAACTTCTTAGTGACTCATCGTCTCTTAGTTTCTTTTATAATTACTGAAGTATTTCTCTGCTCGTTCTTAGCTTATTCATATACAAATATACACCAAAGCGTTTAAGTCTTATACATAAATAGTGCGTTGAACTTCAATCTTCAATTCTCTTTCATATTTCCCCTTTGCATGTCTTCATGCCTTCCTCACCTGTATTCATCATACCTATATGGTTGGGTGAGGGAGAGTGAGATTCAAGGGAATCCTAGTAGCGAATAGTGCTAACAAATGCATACAAGAAATGCTTTGTGCATGACATGCTTGCTTATATAAATTCATGCTAACATAATGACATGAATGCATGCTCAATGTTTAACACATTACACTAATGGCAATAGTATAAGTAAAACAGGGCTTCACTCATTCACATATACTTCATATAATTCATTAAAGCAATTAACACATCAATACACAAGCACACATATCAAGTTATGCAAGTTAGGAAAGTTCCCTCCCTTGTGTCTTTAGGTCCTCCACTTGTTCCATTTCTTCCAACCATTGAAGTTGCTTCTTCTTTGTCACCTCATGGCCCTAGATAAATAACCATATTATTAGAGCTATGACAAATAAATGTCCAATGGGGCTACTTTACCTTCTAGGATTTCTCTCTAATCTTTGGACCCACTCTTATCTCAAATTACTCCCAATGCCACAAATCCGTGGGTCAACTTAAACTGCCAAATTTTTCACCCAAATTTGAAAAAATCATAACTTATTCTCTAGGACTTCAAATGAGGTGGTTCAAAGTACTAGTTAAAGCTCTTTAAGTCTACTTTAAGGGAAAAATATTAATCACTTCCAATTATTGGGGTTAAATTCCCAGAATCCCTGCTCAACCTCACTGGTCCAGAATTCTTTCTAGTTTTTATGCCTCAACTTCCACAATTCATAACTTATTTTCTAGACATCCAAATCATGCATTCTACCCATCATTTTAAAGCTTAGTATGTCTACTATTGTTCTAGAAATTTGCATGATTTTTGAACAAGGTTTGATCATCCAAAACCTCGTCATAAAAAACTAACCAGAATTTGGCAGTATTGACCTTAGTAACATTGAATTCCAATTTTAGGGTTTTTAATCCAACCCTTCTAAAATCACAACCATACCATATCTCCACACAATTTTGCCCGAGGAATCCATTGGAAATCTCAAATTTGGCAAAATCATTTTCCTTCTACTTGCCCTGCAACTGGCCGAAACATGGCCTCCAAAACCACAATTCACTATTTTCACAGTCTAACCACCAAACTAGTATCATATGCTTCTTAAACATCACATAACCACATACATAACCACATGTATATGATCATCATGAAACCCTAGTTTTCCTTTATGAACGAAAATCAGGGCAGCACCAAAGAATTCATATGGCTTGTTCTTTGTTTCTCCAACTGTGGCTCCTCTTGGGAGCACCAAATCACCTCTCCTTGAGAAACAAAAATCATAGAAATGAAGCTCTTGATGAGAGGAACAACATTTATGAAGACCTCAAGAGCTAGAAAGGTGATTTGGAAGGTGAAAATTGAGCTAGAAGCTCTTACCTCGAACTTGTTCTTCAACTTTCATCTTTCTCTTTTGTCTTTCATTTTTATCTTTTTTTTTCCCATAGTTTTGCAGCTAAATGAGGGAGTGGAATATGTGTTTAAATGATTCACTTCAGCCCCCAAAATTACTTGGACGAAAATGAGCTAAAGAGACATAGAAAAATATGTGGCCATAAATGCTTCTTCTTTTCCAAGCCAAGTTAATTAACCAAGTGTGTTTAATTGAATTTGGCTGGACCTTTCCCTTTCCTTCTTGCCTCCTTTTAGACGAAATACACCATTCAAAAAGGAGTTGGAATTGTTGACCAATTCCCTTCTTGAAATCTTACTTTTTGGTCACTTTCCAGGTTGTAACCAATAGCAAGTTTTGTTGACTTTTCTTCTCTCCTTTCTTTGCATTTTGGCTCGGTCAATGAGTTTGGGGATGACTTTATTTGCATATTGTAGCAACCTAGCCACTCACCAAGTAGATATTGACTGCTTTGGTGTACGCAATCCTCACGGTTTTGTTCTCCTGAGATGCGCCCATACACACCCTAGAAAATGCGTCCACGGGGGAGAAGTATCCACACCCTTATAAGGCATGCTTCGTTCCCCTCTCCAACGGATGTGGGACTCTATTCTACCCCTAAAGGAGCCCAACGTCCTCACTGGCACACCGACCTGAGCCCTAGCTTTGACACCAACTGTAGCAACCTAGCCACTCACCATATGGATATTGTCCGCTTTGGTGCACACAGTCCTTATGGTTTTGTTCTCCTGAGGTGCGCCTATCAATAGAGTCCCATATCGGCTGGAGAGGAGAACGAAGCATGCCTTATAAGGGACGTGGTGAGTGGTATCCACACCTTTATAAGGCATGCTTCATTCTCCTCTCTAGCTGATGTGGGATTCTATTCCACCCCTAAAGGAGCCCAACATACTTGTTGGCACACCCACCTGAGCCCTAGCTCTGATACCAACTGTATCAGCCCAACCACTCATTACGTGGATATTATCCGCTTTGGCGCGCATAGTCCTCACGGTTTTGTTCTCATGAGGTGCGCCCATACACACCCTAGAAAACGCGTCCATCTTGAGAACAAAACCGTGAGGATTGTGCGCGGCAAAACAAACAATATCTACGTGGTGAGTTGCTAGGCTACTACAATTCTAAAAACCAATACAAGTATATGAAAATGTGCTGAAATGAATAAATTTCTTGAGATTATCAAGCATGTGACACCCTAAACAGGATGTCATATATTTTGATAAAATAAAAAAAAAATGTGAGAATCACCCTATATTATTGAATTTTAGGGTGCCACCAGTTGTTCTTTCACAAATACTATAGTTTGACATCTCAAAAGAAATTTTTGCGGAGACGTGCCACTTTTTAGTCAAATATCTGTCTCTCTCTAAAGTCAACGATTGATGAGTATTATCTGTAAATTTAGGAAGAATGAAAAAAAAGAAGATATCATTACTTCAATAGATAGTAGTTAGGAAAAATTAATCTTTTAATCCTCCAAGTCTTAACTCACTTATAACTCAATCCCTTTATTATGGCTTGCTGCGAATCAGTCCCTAAACTTTTGACTCACTTAAGACCCAGCCCCTCATTTTTTGTATCTTTTTATAACTTAGTTCTAGGACATCATATGTGGCAAAAATGGCTTCCAACGAAGCTCCACATGGGAAAAATTCTTCCAACTCACCGCTCCACGTCAGCCACCTCACATGCTCTCATGGTTCCAGTATCACCACCACCCCCAACAGCGTTGAAATCTTTTCCTGGCCATTCTAGATCCCACTGTCTCTCTCCTCCATCTCCAACCTCATATATATACCAGTCTTTTTGTTTTGTTTTGTTTTGTTTTTTTGTGTGTCTAGAATGAAGAACGCTAATAATGGTCTAATGGAAAATACTTCTATTGACTCAGCTATATTGGGCTTGTCCTCACCGGAGCTGCATTCTTCATATGTGGTAATGTTAGCTTCTGCTTGTGGAAATTAACATGTTCTTGTAGATTAGCATTAATTAACAAGACTCTGGTATATGAGGTTGGAATGGAGGAGAGAGACGGTGGGATCTGGAATGGCCGGGAAGAGTTGTCGGCAGGGTTGGGGTGGTGGTGATATTAGAGCCATGAGAGCATTTGAGGTGGCTGACGTGGAGCTGTGAGTTGGAAGAATTTTTCCCATGTGGAGCTTTGTTGGAAGCCATTTTTTTCCACATATGATGACTCAGAACTAAGTTATAAAAAGCTAAAAATTAAGGATGAGGAATTGAGTCATACATGAGATAAAAGTTCAAGGACTAAGTCGCAACAAGTCATATATATATAGTTGAGGAACAGAGTTATAAGTGAGTTAAAAATTGAAGGACTAAAAGATTAATTATCCCAAAGTTTAAGATAAAACAACTAGTGTCAACCTCTCGTTATATATAATCCATCGCTCCTTCTTATGAGACTATTAACAAGTTTTATGATAAACTAGTTAACAGTAGTTAAATATAAAAAATTTTAACAACTTTCCAAACAACCATTTCATTTACTTATCGTTAAATTGGGGAAGAGAGGTGGGGAGAGGGCTAAGAATAAAAGAGACAAGAATATTTTTGAAAATCTGTTATGAATGTTTCATTAAAAACTGTGAAGGATCCAGTATTAAGATCCAATGGGTAGGATCTTATATACTGGACAGGAAAAGAGTACGTGATTTCATTTTAAAAAACTCAATTAAATAGAAGATCCAATAAGTATCTCTAATACTTTGAGGCTCATCTATACTTCATACTACACAATACTCCCTCATAAGATCTACTTTGTAGTTCAATTTTTTCATTAAAATGGAACTTATATTAAAGGTCGGTAGTAGTAATTAACTTTCTTCCAAGTTAATTCAACAACTAAACACATGCATCTGTCTGTATTTTACATATTCACTAGCTAGTTCAATCATAGCTTATGAATAATGCACATTGCTGAAAAACAGAGAATAATTAAAAAAGGAAGCGAAACTAGAAAATACCAAGAGCCAGACTACTTAATAGCATACTAAGACGATTACTTGATCTGTGAAAAAACCATATATAGACAACTATGCTTGCAGTAGTTCGATCACAGTCACATACAAGTACACACCAGCAACATATATATATATGTATATATATTCATACTACAGAAAGGACAACATTGGCGCTTGTGTTTGTTTGAGAGAGAGAGAGATGACTATATATATATACAAGTAAAAGGAAAGGAAGCAAACGTGAGCCCGGATGCTTGCCGACAACAAAACCCAGAATGGGGAATTATTACGCCGGCAAGTCATCCTTGGCTCACATTCACTCTCCTCCTCAATCTTCAAATCACACCCATTTCCATGCCCTTCACTTCTTAATCTTAAACCCTATTTATAATCTCACCAGGTCAAAGGGCTACACCTTTTGAACACTGTTCCTTTATCCGAAGACATTCTTAATAATTTGGACCAAAATCTTGTTTCTATCCTTATTCATATGCTCGTAACTGTTTGGTTGTTGATTATATTGATTGACCAACTATTATGGTAGAATATATATAAAGATGGTCAGAGACTACCGGAGATGGCATTGTCATTCAGAATTTGTTCTGCTTGCTGATTAATTTCTTCACTGTGCTTGTATGTATGGTGCATCTGATAAGAATTTGACTCTTCTCCATCTGTTCCATTCAGCTGCATTATGGGCTTTGAGTCATAGACAAATTATCATGGACATCTTGATTCTGTCACCCAACAATGTTTCTTATGATCGATGATACCTAGCTTTATGCCAATATATATACACACACACACTCCTCCACTCCTTAATATTAAGACATATTTACCTAATTTGATTAGATTAAAGAAGTTAGTTGAGTTAGTTAATGTGATATGTATTTTCCCTAATCATCTGCTTATTCCCTCATTCCTCTCCTCCTTTATTATGGTTGAGAGAGCATCAATAGAGGTAAATTAGGAAAAGATTAACAAATATGAAATTTATATATTATATTTAGGACTAAGATCAACTCCCTAAATATGTCTTATATTAAGGACCGGAGGCAGTATAATATAAGGATTTGCTTTTCCTTTGGATTGATGCAGGCTTTATGGATGCTGCTCCTAGCTATCCTATATGGAATATGGGCATTCTCTCGGCTGATGATATATGAACATGAAATTAGAGCTTTTTTTTATTATTGAAATAATTACAAAACTACATTTGGGTCTTGGACACTTTGCTTTCTTGAATTCTCACCATTAACTCAAGTCAATTGAATTGTCCATCTTCGTTGAGAATCCATCTTTGCTTTCTGAGAAACCACATTTCCTTTTGAATTCTTCTAAGTCAATTACCAACATTGAATTCTGATGCCCAAGGTTTAATTTTACCCCATATTTTTTTTTTAAAAAAAAGAGCAAAGTCACCTTAATCATAAAAAATACGATTGACTATTAAAAAGCTAGTGTTAACCCTTAACATTTTTAATGGCTATGACTGATATTACTTTTTTTTAAACACTTTCCAGGTGATATTGATGAAAAAAAATTCCGAATATACACAGCTCCTACACAAAAGGGACAAAACTCGAATTTCATCCTTTTTATGTCCCCCTAGTTAGAGGATTTGGCTGATTTTTTCCTGACAAATTAATACAATAAGCTTTCAATCATGTGATAGTCAACCAATATAAATTAAATTTAATTCAGCATATAGCTTTTTTGACACATATAAAGAAAAATGAATAATTTATTCTGTTTGAATAGGAAAAAAGGAGGAAAGGGGGAGAAGCTTTAATCTTGTCACTAGGGTGATTTTGATATATTTTCTAAATTAATTAATCAATGCAAGGTTTACATATCCCTATTTTGTTTTATTATAAGTAAGTTAAAAGTTATAAGGAACTGGTTTTAATTGCCAAAATGTGCTAGCTGCTAAGTTAATATTTAAATAAATTATTATAATCATGGAATAATTCTATCAATTGCCAATCAAAGAATTCTATTTAAAGGTAAACACTTTTTTACTTATTTAAGGATGAAGCCATAGCTTTTTACTACCTGCCAATAGATGTTAAATCCGTTATGATAGGATTTATCGAACTGTGCAATTAATTAATTAAGAATTCTTTGCTAATTATGGTACCCTTTTTATTAATTTTTGTAATTTTGTTAATTAGAGTTTAGATAACTGTATAACAAATTAAATAATTTTTTCCAATACCAACTTTCAAAGATCTTATTGTAAGCTAAATCAACATGGCCAAGATCATATCACATACACAGAACTATCAAATGCTCTCCTCCAATGGAACCTCAATTAATGAGAATCCTTCCTTTCAAATTTAGTGGGCCACTATATATCCAATTCCACTATTATAAAGATGAAATGAAAAACAAAAATTATAATGTCCCTCAATCTTTTAATTTCCGTTTCTGTTTGACCTCCAAAAATTAAGTTAGGTGAATCATTTCTGCTTTGTGGATGTAATCAAGAGATTTCAGATGGATTGACTATGATGATCAACTTGGCAAGTGTCGTCCAAATGACATATAAGCAAGGAAGAATGGAAAGTTTAGTCCCTACATCCATAAGATGTACTAGCTAGCAATAGGTATTAGGGTTTTAGATTTTAATTTCTAGTTTTTGAAGGATCAATGGGAATATTTAATTATTGATTAAAAACCAATATGTTACCTTAAAAACACTTGATTATAAATTTTAAAAATTATCATGCACAAACAATTGTAGATAATTTTTTTTATTCGACTAGGGGTTTCTCCTTTTGAGGTTTATTGTAATATATTACATTAAAGGCTTCACAATTGTAGCTAATGGTAATAGACGTTTTTAGTACAAAAACACAAATAACTAAACTTGAGAAAAAACCTCCTTAATTATGTTTTCATTGTCATTAACCTTCTTAATTACAGGATTTGTAACTATTCCTTTCTCATCCGAAACTTGGTGGAATGAGCAACCATTCCTTTGAAACAAGTTAAAAGGCTAAAATCCATATCCTTGGTTATTCATTCAAATAGAAGATTTTATTTTATGAAATAATTTCTTATTCATTATATGATTAAACCCACTTTTCAAAAAAAAAAATTATTAATTAAAAAATTTAGTGATGGATGTCAATACCGATTTCAGCCATTAATTTTGAATTAATTGATAATATGCTTTTACAAATTATGATAAAAATATTATCTCAAATTTTTTAGGTGGACAAAAAAAAGTATTGAAAATTAATAATTTAATATTTTTGTCACATTATATTTTTGAAAGAAATTATGAGTGTTGAAAAAAATAATAAGTATTTTGTTTATAGGCACAAGTATCCTACTATTAGAGGCAATTTTATTCAAAGTACAGCTAAGAACTAAATGAAGGCACCTCTCCTAGTGGGGATTTGAACATTGATTAGCCACATTGTGAAAAAAAAACCTCTTCCACTAGACCTAAATCTCATTGGTAGATATAATAAATATTTTCATGTTGTATTCTATTTCTGGTAAAGAGAAATTATGTTTATAATTGTAGAATTATTTAGTATTGATAATTAAAGTTTTTTAGTAATTTCAAATATCTTTACTAACAAAATAAATTAAAATTGAATATTTTAGTTTAGTTTAATTGAATATACGAATTTTTTCAATTATTAAATTAAATAATTAATAAAACATTTGAATACACACACACACACTAGGATTATTACTGTCTAAGAAAAAACAAATGTCTTTTTCCATGGGCTTCTTGACAAAACTATCCATTAATTCATCTTGTAAACTTCAAAGTCCCACATAATTTCATTCAAGTTCTTTAGTATTCAACATTTTTAAGCATATGTAGGAAAGGAAACAGTCTAATTAGTGGCCAATTAATTAGAAACATTAAT
This sequence comes from Inga oerstediana, assembly GCA_963210345.1. Taxonomy (NCBI): domain Eukaryota; kingdom Viridiplantae; phylum Streptophyta; class Magnoliopsida; order Fabales; family Fabaceae; genus Inga; species Inga oerstediana. The sequence goes on along the minus strand of OY723407.1, from coordinate 54,367,728 downwards.
TAAGCGTAGAGTAAACTTAACATAATCTTATCATTACTCACAAATATACAAATAAAATGAGAATTCAATCCATACAAGTGATCGGAATAGTCTGAAAAACTATGGTTTAGCTGTACATTTTCAGTATTCAGGTAAAAAAAAAAAGCTATACATTTTCAGCAGCAAGCTACGAATTAATATACATGAATTTGAAATCCATCGCAGAACCCAAGAGGAGATAAAGTGAGATGAAAAAGAAAATCTCATATTTCGACTCAACAAATGCTTCCAAAGCCTTCAATGTTGCAACAAAATCTCCACTTCTCCCAAGCCGAAGTCCAAATTCGAAGGTGGCTGAATTTTCAAAGAAGACTGGGAAAAGAAATATTACGAATAAGTTCCAAGTTCCAAGTTCTCCGACCCTAAATGACAGATCAAACGGCAGAGAGTAATAATATCATCATCCGGACTTAGCAAAATAAATCGTGGCACATGCATGCACTACTTAACATTATTTCAATTGTCATGATATTCCTTCTTGATTCCCTTCAACCCTGTGTACTTCAATTGTCAATTTCCTAATTACTACGCATGTATCAGAAAAATGTATACTTTTAAAGGCAACAAATAAATATGTGCTCACTGGCATTTAACAATGGCATATACTATATAGTTATATATTCACTTATGTATATGCTTTACGCGTGATATTCTTAACGAAATTTGTGAGACACAGAACAATATAAATGATTTAATGAAACCGATCGAGAAATTTAATCGGTACTTTAAGTCTTAGAGACTTGAAATGGAAAGTTTTCTTTCACTTGTGCATGATTTCTGTCGAAGCCAATCAAGTTTATCATTCAATCTCACCTATTCAGATCAGAACAATTGATAAAAAGATGACTGTACGTGTCTATCTCATAAATATATTTACCTTCTCTTGTGATACAGGCCATTGCATTAATCATCTTCCCATCCCAAACTGTTGTGATTAGCAAAACTGAAGAGTTATATTTATTCAATGTAATTTATTAACTGACCCATTTTAACTCTAAACACGACTTTATTATTATCACCAAACCAAAACTTCATAATAAAACCAGGGTTTAAAGAGTCCCACAATAGTAGGGAGCCAAATGTAGCCAAGAACAACTTGCCAGCGTCCGGAGTAAATGAAACCCTAATAAGCATGCCGGCAAGTCATTCTTGGCTGCAACAAACTCTCTGCCTCTTCGTGCGAGCACTCTTCAAATTTAACGCCGGAAACTCCATGGCCGGCCACCTGCTCTTTGGTTCTCCGAGGAGAACTTCTCGTCAACAATAATTATTCTTTCCCAAACTAAGGGTGTGCTTCAAAACGAGGCACTCTTGCTTCTTTATATAGAGGAGCAGCGCTCTTATCTAGCTAGTGTATGTAGTACTGCTCCCTCCTGTTCTTCTTACACAAGGACCTCCGGTGTATTTCATAATATAACATGTTTTTGTTTAAAGTATTAATTTTTTCACTTAATTATAAATCTTGTTAACTAATTAACCCCACTCATCTCATCTAACTACCAACATTTTATTGAGGGTAATTTTAAAATTTTACAACAAATAGTCAATTTTAACTAATTAACTTCCTTAACTTACAAAAATTAGTTAATTGGGGCTTATCAAAAGAGGCAAAGGGAGTAATAATTAACAAGCATACATATTCTCTAAAGTGAAATTATTTGATATTATATATTAAAACTCATTTCCCCCTGTTTTGTTAATTATTTTAATAAAATATTGCCACATATTTTTGCCTGATTCGTCCAAATTAATATACGGGTGCGCGTGCGCCTGCGTGATTCCCTTTGGTAACTTAACAAATCCCTATTTTTTATATATATTTTCATATTTTATTTGGGATTTGTTTTTTAAATTATTGAGCTTAAAATGCCTTCTTTATAATTAATTGGGATTAAGAGTAAATACATTGAATTAGAACTAAAAAAGGAAAAATTGTCATAATTATTGTAATTACTCTTAATAATTGATTCTTGAGAGGATTGGATATTGGTTTAAGCGTTTTAAATTGTAGCTGCCTGAAAAATTAAATTAAATCTGAAAATTGCAGTTTGGGGCTCGCATGCTATCAATAACAGTTTAGTCCCACTAATTTTGAAAATACCAGAATGGTCCATGTGAAACTGCAGCGTTTTGCCATTTCCATTAGGTCTGATTTTAGAAGCGTTTGAGCGAGCTTTCACAGAGAGGAGCTGCCGCGAACGAACCAGAACTCACCTCCATCCCATTTCCAGCTTCGCCCTTCTTCCTCGCCGGCAAGCTTTGTTCACCACCACAGACAGAGGAGGGGGGGGGGGGGCGCAGCTGCGAGAGCTCCATTGAAAATTCTATTCCATCTGACCACACCTTCACCTCGTTTACCACCACCGTCCACCTTCATCTCCGGCGAGTTTCACCACTTTTTCGCCGCCGCGCATTAGCGACCGATAAGAGCAGTTCCAGATCAACTCTCAGCATCCAAACTTGGGTTTCACCTTCAGTTCGTGGCTTCCTCTGATTTCTACTCCAGCGTCACCCATAATTCGTCCCTCTTCATCATTAAGCTCATGGCGGTGATTTCTCAATGGCTAGCTGTTTGAATCATAAAGTGGTTTTGCTTCTTCAAGCTATTTCCATGGATCAAATTCGTGGCTGAGTATTGTTGATTCAATCTTTTACTCTTTCCATTGTAATAGTTAAATTCTAGGTTTAGGTTTGATTATTATGATGGTTTGATGTTTTGTATTGAGGTTTCATACAATTTGGGAGATTGGATGTATTTGGATTTAATTTTGTGCATTTGACGTTTTGAATTCTTTAGTATCAATTTTTGGTATTTGATTTGATATAGCTTTTGTTTAAGATTATTATGAAAATATTATGTTTATAATCTAAGGGTTCTTGATTATTTGTATTTATGCACTTAATTGATTCAAATTGCTAGAGTTTTGATTGGGTTTCGGTTAGAGGACTTGGACCTTTCTCGGTGTGGAAGTGTCTAATTAACTTAACTCAAGCTATTCCAAAGGAGTTTTTGGGCATATTTGATTGAATTACAAACTCTCCTAATGGATGCGATGATAGCCTAAGTCATTGCACTAGAGAATTATTCAGTCCATTAATCCATTTCATTTCATTATTTATTTCATTCACACCATCCATTACCATCTTTATAAACTAAAAGGAAGTAGCTTAGAACAATTTAATTTCCATTTGTAAAAAGTAGTTGGTAGTTAAAATATCAAATTTCCTCCTTTTTATTGTTTCATATCAATTGTTGCACTTAGTTTCTAAGTAATTAATAAAAACTTCTCAAGAGAAGATCCAGGATTGAACCCTATATTATAATTTTTAGTTATTTTTGAAAGTGTTACTGAGGCATAAGGCCGACACGCTGCTTCATAACCCAATTTCTCTTAGCTTTTGAGGTGAAAATGACAAAAACTTGTGATATATAGATAGCTGCTCAATAGATTAAAGATGGCTGGTTGGATTTTATATTATGTTATTATAATGAATTAGAATATAATCTTAATTTGTGTAAGATAAGGGCACGTAGTGGGCAAGACAAGGAATACCTCAACGAATTACAGACCATATAATTTGACTGAGGCAACTATGATAATAAACGATGATAGAGCATATGCATGCCAGATTATGTTCTCAACACACAAAGTGGCTGACATTGGAACAAAAAAAAAATGCTTTAGAAACATCCTTTGTTTGTGTGTGTGTGTGTTGTATCCTATCTATATTCTATTACATATTTTCCCTTTTAATTTTAAGGACTTCATAATTTTTTAAAACATTTATATTAGATGGATAATTATTTAATAAATATTGTCTATAACTCTATAAATATGTGCAAATGTGAAATCAATTAACTTTTTTAGTGATATCTGATTTCTGATTTAAGATTTAACTTGGAGAATAAAATATTGGCAATATATTTAAACTTTTGTTAATTGTCAGTGATCAGTCATGATTATTTAGACGATGGAGATGTAAGATTTGAAGTATATTCCTAAATTTTTTTATAAGAACCGATGATTATGAAGAAAATCCTCCATACAACTTTATTAAGAAATCCAAATTTTAAATTTAATTTCATGGATTAATGCTAGCCGTTCATAAAGATAGAATTAATTCTTAACTGAAAATAGTCCACTCCTGTAATTTAAATTGAGCTCTTTCCTTCATTATTAGCATAGCAAACAAGTACCACTATCATTATTGGAATATCTGTTTTTAGCATGTAGCATCATAGCATGTTTAGGGTTGTAAAACATACACTCAATATAACACACAGACTAAAGATAAACTAATTAAAGAAAATGTAATATTCTAACAATAATTGAGAATAATTATAATATCAACTAAAGTTAGATATATAATTTTAAAAGTCTTCTAAAGACAGCCATATATAGCACGAAAAATGGAAATATCAAACAAAAAAATTAACTGATATGTAAGCCTTAATTCTTTCTTAAGTATCTGGCCAACTTATACAGGAGATTATGCAATATTGTTTGAATTAAGTAGAAATTCATTTCAAAAAAATTTTGTACGTGCATTGCATTTTGAGGAAAGAATAACATTTCTTAAAAAAAAAAAAAAAGAGAATCTAAGGAAGTGGGAATGAAAATAGATAATGATTTAGACCCACTTGGAAATTATTAGCCCTTTTCGGTCAGGATATGGTAGGCCTTGATAATGGAGTAGTATATAGCTTTACATGCGAAGAACAAGATCAATATGAATGTATTATAATAAAGGATTTAGGTGCGCCATCACCTTAAAGTATTTTTTTAAGTGTGCTTGGTGTCCTAAAATTTTTTATGGTGCAATTTTAACCCTAAGCTAATTTTTTTGTGCAATTCTATCCAACCCTAATATAAGTTAAACTTTGGCTGTTAAAATACTAATTAGGCAAACTTTTGACCAAAAACAATCTTCGTCTAACTGTCTTCTTCATCAGATCTGTCATTTTGATGGTTCCCACATCTGCTAAGTAAATCAATTTTCACCCACCCCTGCATATTGGACCCTCTGAAAGTTTTACCCAAACCTCGATGAACTTTTCCGATGGAGAGAAATAGATAAATTTACTTGGTTCAGATGTTCCCCTAAGCCTCGGTGACCACATATCTTTCCCCCAAGCCACGTAAGCCGTCCAACCAAGATGGAACGTTTTTCAAATGTATAGTCTCATGTATATCCAAACGCCTGATAGCTGCAACATCAATATATACCCTGACTAAGAAGCTAAAGCTCGAACTAGCTAGTTACTATTCAAGATAATCGCATAAATCGTTACAAACGTGGGCACATAATAGTTATGAACAAAAGAATTTGATCTCATTATGATCTCTAAGATTTGTGAATTGTGTGGCAGATTCAATCACTGACATATTAAACTATGTCTTATATTTAGAATCAAGCTCAACTCCTCAAAGTTATCTTATATCAAAGACCGGAGGAGTACTTCCAACAAAGAATGAGACGAATCAGTCAACCATCAATTTGATAGGAAGTGGATTATGCCAACTCTTTGCTATTTCAAAAAGTTAAACGATCAGATACGGAAATTGATTCCAATATGAGAATAATGGTTTCTGGGTAAGAAGCATCTTTGAAGCAATTATTATTATTATTATTATTTCAGATATGGGTTCCATAATTTGACTCCACCTATACCTCTGCTCTGGCTATAAATAACGTGGAAGTAATGCTCAAAATGCATGCAGGTAACAGAAACATGAAAGCTTACGAAAATAAGAAATAATGTTGTTGGCTCAAGTGTCTCGCTTGAAGGGGTTCGAGAGTATATGTGAGCCAAGAATGACTTGCCGGCATTTGATTAATTAATTATCAATTAATGTCAAAATTTCCCATTTATGGGCTGCAGCTGGCAATTGTTCTTGGCTGAAATTTGCTTTCTTTCCTCTCATATGAGACTCTCAAAGAGCTTGTCCATAGCACCTAGTTTATGAAGTACTCCCTCCGGTCCTAATTATAAGACAAAGTTGATTTTTTTGGAGAAATTAAGTAAGCCAATTAAATTACTTTAAAGTATTTATATTTTTATTTTTTTCTCCAAACTAATTAATTTGACTAATAAACTACTATATAATCTAAAGATACTAAAAATATAAACACTCTAAAGTAATTTAATTGGCTTCCTTAATTTCTCCAAAAAAGTCAACTTTGTCTTATAATTAGGACCGGAGGGAGTATATTGATACTTGAAATTGTGAGTTATATATATCGTACGTGTTTGACACAAATTTCTCACTACTCGTGTCAAATACTACATGTATAACACTTCTAATTACATTCAATTCAACTCTTGCATAACTTGTGCATTGTGCCTTCTATCAACTGCGACAAAGCTTCTTATTAATTAGGACGCAAGTAAAACAGAGCTTTTCATGAACTCAAGCTGTAGGTATAGTTGAGAGAGGAAAGACACATTAGTAATGTTTAGAATTTGTTCCTCAAATTCCTTTATAGCCTACTCTGATTATCTTGTTTTATTTCAAGGCCATGCTTTCTCAGCTTGAAATCTGTCACATTCATTATATTTGTAGGATTTATATAGAAATATTCAGCTTTTAGAAGTTTTAAATATTGGGTCAAGGGGTATTTTCCCCACTTAACTATTAAGTGAGGAACACTATATATTACATGCTATTTATTAAAGTAATGTTATCTTCATTTTTTTCATCCTTCATGAACTTGTAGATAATATTGATCGTTGACTTTAGAGAGAGAAAAAAATTTGACTGAAAAGTGGCATAACTTTATGAAAAAATTTGAGATGTTAAAGAGCAGTTTTGCCCCTACAATATTTGTGGAAGAACAACTTATGGTTGATTTGACACATCCTTAGCTACTTCGAGATCAAATCACTGATTTTACCACAAGTAAGAATGCAATATAGTGCAAACAACTCGGGATCATTCTCTTATTAATGAGCCTTTTATTTTGAATTTCCTAGTTTAGACTAAGCTGAAAACATGATTAGAAATGGGTTTTTGAAAATGGTTTTCTCTAAATTAAAATACATGCAAATAAAACTATTTCTACTCTTTTTAGTATTTTTGGAAAACAGTGAAAGAAATGTTTTGAATTGAAAGGGGCTATATGATGGATGCTCTTGGTAATGAAGAAAGTGATTATCCTTACTAAAAAATGTTATTGGAGTTAAAACTTCATTAAATTTCAAGAAAAGCCTCAAGATAACACTTGAGTTCAATATTCCCAATTAATAGTAGCTCCTACAAATATAGCTAATTACTATGTCTTGAGATACTTTTGTTTAAAACCACTTAAGGTGCAATTGAAATTGAAATAATGCAATACGAGTCTTCTTGATTTTGAGTGCTAAACAGCCCCTCAAAGGCACAAATCAACCATATTAACTAGATAATAACATGCTAATTAACATAATCTCATTTCAACCACAAAGAAATTCAAACATATATAGTCTTCATGCAACAAAATCCAACCTCAACTATAAATATCAAACCAATAAAGAAAAATTAACATCAATCTTAGTTCTAGAAACATATACAATCATTTCTATAACTAGGAAATCTAAATATATAACTCTAAACTAATGGGATGATAAAAAAACAAGCTGCAAAATCGAAACCCCCATGGAAATTAGAGGGAAACTTTGCTGTTGCGACCCAATCTCATGCACCTGCTCTCTATAAAAGAACCGAAGAAGGAGATAGCAAATTCCAGTGAGGATGACGGTGGAAGGACAGTAAACGAAGGTGGAGAGAGAGAGTTTCGACGGCACTATGATTTCTTCCCTCTCTCTCTGAAGCTTGCACCAGTGAAGGAGGAAGGTGACAATGAAGATCACCGGCAAGGATGGAGAAAGGGAAGGTTGCCAGAGGAAGGTGAGGTGTGATGAAGAGAGAATGAAGGTGAAGCTCGATCTATGAGCTTTGCTTCTCTTCTATTCAAAAGCGTCGCATAGTAGTGAAGAAGGACGAGGAAGGATGGTGGTTGTGGTGGTCAAGGAGAAGCTCGATCGGTGGTGGTGTTGAGGTAGGAAGGTCGATGGTGGTGAATAGAGAAGGAGAGATTGAAGCTTCGCTCTTTGAAACTTGCTGCTACGCTCTCGTCTCTCCTTGTGGTGTTAAGCAAGAAGAAGAAGGTGGCCTAGTTCCTGGTCAAAACTGAAAAAATTCAAAAATTCGTGGAGGGAATAAAAATGATTGTGGGGTTGAATTGTAATTTTCAAAAAGTCTGGGCTTTCTGTAATTTTCTCTGGTCCCTTTCTTAATTGATTTGGTTTTTCCAGAAATTTTGGGTCCTTTTCTGTACTTGTCCCTAAACTGATCTGCAAAGAAAATAAACCCAAAATATAATATCTTATATTCCAAAAATCAATCAATTAAGGTAAATTATGAAATATATGACATTTTTGCCTCTTTTTAACATTAATTTCATGCAAATAACTTTAATCACAATTAATGCAATTTAAGTTCAAAAATAGTGATAAAATCCCCAAATATACCATGAAATAGCTTATCAAAATATGGTGCATTCAATGGCACCCTAAAATTCAATAATACAGGGAAATTCTCACCTTTTTTAATTTACCAAAATATAGGACATCATGCTTAGGGTGTCACATGCCTTACCACCTATTTATCAATTAAAAAACATCTATCAACTTGTACTAATTATCATTTAATATAGTACTACCACAAGTTCGCGTGCACGCGCACACACACAATACAAAAAAAAAAAAAATGTTATTATCAAGGTTTTGAAAATCGGATTGGATACTGAACCGGTCGAAGTAGTAGTTTAAGGGTTAGTGGGTCAGACCGGAGTCAACTCGGAGTCAACCTGGCCATATTAAAATAATTGATTTAATAGATTATATTTTATATTATTATCCATTTTATATTTTATGAAAATTAATTGGTTAAATCATGAATATTTATGATTAAACTTTTCATTGAATAGTTTTTATGTTTTATACATGTGGCTATTGAATATTATTTTATTTTTAAACATATTTTTATAATTTTATTAAATTTTAACGATGAAAAAAAAGCCATCGGGCCTAAATGAATTAGCTTTTATCTTATTTCTTCTTTAGTAAATTTTTGTAAATAAGAATTGGGAAAAAAAGGGTAGTTTTATCTTTATATTTTTTTAACATTAGGTTAGAGTGTTAGACGTGTGAGGGAAGCTAGTAGCCAAGGCCATGCTTTTAGGCTGTCATTAATAGATGTTGGCGTGTAGCAATAGCACACGTTTCTCTAGAAAGGCGAAAAAAAAAGGCACGATGCTTTTACTCTTTTAGTCCTTCCATCGTCTTCTTCAAGCCCGGTTTTTCTCTCTCTCTTTCTTTCTTCCACCATCTTTCATTTTGTTCTTCTTCTTCGAGCGTACCTTACGAAGGCAACTGCAAGAAAGCCATAGCGACTGGATCCGAAAATCAACTCCGGTGATTGGATCTGAAAATCAATTCCGACGACTGGATCTGCTTCTTTTCTTCTTCAACCTCCATCATTTCTGGGTTGTCAACCTCTGATTTCGATCTACTCCTCCCTTTCTTCTTCAATCTTCAATTTGGATATGCTCTTCTTTTCTTATTTGGCCTTTGTTCTGGATTTGGTGTTTTCAAAAAATCAACTCGGCCAACTTGCCCGAGTTAGTCCCAAGTTAGCTGAGTTAGCTCTAAGTTGAAAGTAACCCTGGGTTGGGGTCTCACCTAGACCGGTTAGGTGCCCGGTTCACAAGTTTCTAAGCCGAACCGGTCGGTCCGGTTCGAGTTTTACAACATTGGTTATTACCGACATAATTACCCACCGAATTATTTCTGTCGGTAATTTCCGATGAATTACTGACGGATTTTCCATCGGAAAAATTATTGACGAATTTTCTACGAAAAAATTTTGTTCGTAAATTTTGTCAGAAAATAAATTTTCTGACAAAAATACCGATGGAAAAAAATTCCGTCTTTAATTACTGACGGATTAAAGACGAAAAAAATTCTGTTGGTAACTACTGATAGATTACCCACGGAATTTTTTCTGTCGGTAATTACCAACGCCTTACCCACGGAATTCTGAGGGTAATTTTAATGAGAAATTACCGACATAATTCTGTGGGTAATGTGTAGCTACTTACCGACGGATTAAAGACGGAAAAAATTCTGTTGGTAAATACTGACGGATTATCTATGGAATTTTTTTTATCGGTAAGTACCGACGATTTACCCATGGCATTTCGTGGGTAATTTAACGAGAAATTACTGATGGAATTCCGTGTGTAATCCATAGGTAAAATTAATAATTGTTTTATTATCTTAAAATAATTTATATAAAATAATAAAAATAAAAATAATCTATAACAAATAAAACTTTAAATATCACAAAATTAATATTTAATATCATATATTAAATATATATAATATTAATAATAAAAATTTTAAATGAAATAAGAAATTAAAAATTTTAAAATTTATATCATAAAAACAAAATATATAATTATATATAAATATATATTTAATATTATATATATTTATCTTAATATTATATATATTTGTAATTATTATATTATATATATTATCACGTGAATAAATAGCGCAAGGTTAAAGTAACTCAACTGGCAAAGACATTAGAACACATACCAGAGGTCTAAGGTTCGAATCCCACCTTTGTCGCAAAACGCAACAATTATCTCATAGAGACATGTGGCGCAACAGAGACATGTGGCGCAAGGTTAGAGGGACACGTGGCCCCTACTCAGGGGCTGCCGAGGCCGGATGCCGAGGCGGATGGTGGGAGGGCCTCCGGTGATGTCCGCGTGGCCTCTTTTAAGGTCTCCAATTACCGATGGAATTGTTCCGTCTGAAATTCGTCCTTAATTTCTGACAGAAAATTCCATCCGTAATTACTGACAGAATTTTTCCGTGGGTAATCTATCGGTAATTTCCAACAAAATAAAAATTCCGTCGGTAAATCAATTTGCCATGTACTTTTTAGAAACGGAACTTATTCCGCTGGTAATTGCTTTTCCGTCCCTAATCCGTCAGTAATTTCCGTCTACAATGATTTCAGCGATGGAATTCCATGGGTAATACGCTGTTTTTTTGTAGTGACACTTAAATATAGGTATTCTTGGATAAAAATGTTTGTTAGCTCTATAGCTAGTCAAGATATACATATATAACCTATGACAACACCATTGGCTAACGGTTAGAGCATGAGTTGATAGATCTTTTTCGTAACCAGAAGTGCCTAATCACGATAAACATATATAACATGTGATTACATTACTTCTAGTTGATTAGTAGTCTAGTTTGATACTTTTTTTTAATTGATGAATATATAGCTATTGGCAAGTCTTGTGATACTAATTATGTTTGGGAAAAAAGCAAAAAAAGGACACTAATTGTTCCTTTTCAAATACTTTAGGAGCATAAATGCCCTTTAATTTAAAGACTTTTTCACCTAGGCTTGTGGTTTGTCATTAAAAATGTTTCTTTTTCTTTTTTTTAGTGTTAATAGTCAACATTATTATTATTTGCTAATTCTTCAGGGACGACATTGCAACGATATTAACATTTAAAATGATCTATTGCTTCAAGAAAATACTTTAAAATAACTAGTACTGCTTGTGAAATAGTTCAAGGACTAAAATATCCTTTATCCCTTAAATATTCAAATTTTTTATTTTTCAATAAGATGAGATTATATATTCATTTCTATCTTGATTTTCAATAATAGGATTTCTAACTTTGTGCTTATGACTCTTCCCTTTGCAATGAGGTTTTTTCCCTTCATTTGAAGCTTGTGTGCATTTTTCAAGCTGCATTATTCATTTACGAATGAATAAATGAATATTGTGATGCATCAATATTAGCATGAAGAATGCCTCATTGTATCAATAATTCAATATTGAAAATCCCTTATAAATATAGTGAAAATTAATGTTTTAGTCTCTATAGTTTTGTCTTAGTTGTAACATAGTCCTTATACATATTGTGCCACATAGAACTGGATTATAAAATGATAATGATTAGAACTATAAGGATTGAGTTGTACCAAGTCAAAACGTAGGATCTGAGTTCCAACTGAGTCAAAATTATAAGAATCAAAAGATTAATTTTTCCTTATAAATAATGCGACTGATGCCCAGATTTTGTGCAAATGCATGTATGAAAACTTTTCATGATACTTTTATAGGGACAACACATTGCTCACATATAAGCCTTCACTGCATCAAATTGAAACGGAGCTTAAGAAACAAGATTTCAAAGGATCAACTGTTATTTTGTCATTTGTACCGTGTCATTTCATAATTTGCAAGAGACTTTTTGTGGAAGATAATGCTTTGAAAGTTTTAGGATAAAATAACTAGTGTCAGCCTCTCTTTATATATACTCCATCTCTCCTTATGAGACTATATTAACAAGTTCTATGATATTAAAAAAACTAGTTAACAGTAGTTAAATAATTAATACATATGTGTGTGTGTGTGTGTGTGTGTGTGTGTGTGTAATTTTTTAACAACTTTCCAAAACAACCATTTCATTTTTATATAGTTAATTTGGGGAAGAGAGGTGGTGGGTAGGATGGAAAAGCCAAGAATAAGAGAGACGAGTATTTTTGAAAATGTGTCATGAATGTTTCATTAAAATCTGTGAAGGATCCAGTATACTATTAAGGGCCAATGGGTAGGATATTATATATGGGGCAGGAGAGAGTACGTATTTTCATTTAAAAAAAATCAATTAAATAGAAGATTCAACAAGTATCTCAGTACGTTGAGACTCTTCTATTCTTCCTGCTACACAATACTCTGATCTTTGATATATGATTTGCTTTGTAGTTCAATTTCTTTATTAAAGTGGATTTTACATTAAGGACCAGAGGTTGTAATTAACTTTCTCCCAAGTTAATTCATCAACTAAACATATCTCTCTATAGTTTACATATTCATTAGCTACTTCAATCATAGCTTATGAATATAATGCACATTGCTACAGAAACAGAGAGAATAAAGAAGAAAGCAAAGCTAGAAAATGCCAAGAGCCTGACTACTTAATACTCCCTCTGATCTTTAATACAGGACTGTATATATGTAAGTAAGAGGAAAGGAAGCAAACGTGAGCTCGGCTTGCCAACAACAAAACCCAGATAGAGGAATTTGTATGCCGGCAAGTCATTCTTGGCTCACACTCACTATCTTCCTCAATCTTCATATCACATCTATTTCCACGCCCTTCACTTCCATTAATCTGAAACCCTATTTATAATCTCAGTAGGTCAAATGGTTACCCCTTTTAAACACTGTTCCCTTATTCATAGACATTCTCATAATTTGGATCAAAAACTCGTCTCTATCCTTATTCACACGTTCGTAACTGTTCAATTCTTGATTATAATTTATTGACCAACTGTGGTGGAAATAGAATATATATAAAGATTGTCCGAGACTACTAGTGGTTTCCCATGTCTTGGAGATGGCATATATTGTCATTGTCATTTGAGAATTTGTTCTGCTTGCAGACTGATTTCACTGTTCTTGCATGTAAATATGTATGTAAGGTGATAAGATTTTGACTCTATTATTAATTCCATAAGTTCTATTCAGCAGCGATATGGGCTTAGAGATATAGACTAGTTATTATGTCTATAGATTCTTTGTCGCCAAACAATGTTTCTTGTGATATCTTTATGCCATTATTAAAAAAAAAAAGGAATTTAATTTGCTTTTCCTTCAGTGGAACGAGATGTATGTAGACTTTATGCATGAAGCTCCTAGCCTATCTGGAATATTGGCATTTTCTGATCAGCTGATATATATATATATATATATATATGAACATAACACTAGAGAGCTTTTTCATTATTGAAATAATTATATATAAAACTACACTTTGGGGTTTCGGCACTTCGCTTTCTTTAATTCTCACCATTAACTCAAGTCAATTGAATTGTCCCTCTCCGTTTAGAATCCATCTTTTCTTTCTAAGAAACCATGCACATTTCCTTTTGAATTCTAGCAAGTCAATATATATCACCAACATTTAATCTCACTCTTACTCGAATATCCCCCTCCCCCCGGAAAAGAGGGTTTGACTGATTTTTCACAATATGCTTTCAATCATGGAATAGTATTCCACCAATATAAATTAGGCTAATTAGTTCATCATATAACTTTTTTCTTGAAAAGAATTCATACTGTGAATAGAATAAAGAAAAAAGAAAAAGGGAAAAGCAGCTTTAATCTTTGTCTCTTGGTGATTTGGGGGGGTGTTCTAAATAATTAATTAATCCTTTTATTATTTAATTTTTAGGTCGTCGCTATATAAATCCTTTGTTATTTATATTTAAAATATACGAAATGGTTTTACCAAAATGGGTGTGGTTAGTTTAAAATTTAATTAATTATTATAATAAAGGAATAATTTTATCATTTGTAAATCAAATAATTCGATTTAAAAGCGATGACTTTTTATTCAGACCTGTCAATAAATGTCACATGGATTAATACGATATGTCAATTAAATATAAAGAAATTTGGATTAATTGCGGTTTCCTTTATGTTAGAGATTAGATAACCATTTAGTAGATAATTGTTTTCATGACCAACGGTTAGAGCTGGGAATGCAGGCCAACCCGCAAGCCATGTACAGGCCCGCACTTTTGTGGGCTGGCAAAATGACAACCCTAACCCACAGTGTGCAGGTTGAGGGCCAACCCGTGGGCCCACATTTTTCTTTAAAAAACAATTTCTTATTTTTTAAAGACGGTCGAAAGTAGGAGACACATTTATATGAGTTATTACATTTACCTTCCTAGCATCATTCTTTCCTCTTATAAAAATTTAAAAATATAATCCACAATTCAAGAGATAAAGTTGTCAAATTTGTCAAAGTTTATAAACAAAAAACATAAAACCATCCTTAAGCAACAAAGATATAATAATTTTGTTTAAAAAAGAAGGGAGGGGGCTAAGATTTTTTCTCTTTTGGATTGGAAGCTAGGTACCAAAGTGGGAGTGGGCAACTTATAGGTTTTGTGAAACTATTATATGCAAAAAAAAAAAAAAAAGTGTTGGCCAACCCGTTAACCAGCGGGCCATGCAGTGCGGCCCTATGCAGCTCACATTTTTGCAGGTTGGGGAAAATCCAACCCTAACCCTGCCCCAACCCATAGGCTAGCGGGTTGAGCTCACATTACCGGCTCTACCAACTATCTATGTTGGCCAAAAGACAGAAAAGTGAAAAGAGAAGAAGAAATACTAACTTCCTAAGATCTTATTATAAGCTAAATCAACTAGGCCAAGAGATCATATAACTTCCATATGAGTCTTAATTATAGGTTGTTCTCAACTAAAATGGGACCTTAATTACTATCATTTTTTCGAGTTTAGTGGCCCCCTATACACCTTTATTCTAATTCCCCTACTATAAAAATGAAACGAAGATAAAAATTAGGGGAAATGGCATTTGAGAACTTTATAATTACATTCAAAGGCCATGAATCATTGAAATTTCACTAAAAGATCAAAGCTCTTGGAGAGAAAAAAAATTGGGTCCCCACCTTATTGTATGGAGGTGGTGAATAATGAAAGACGATTTAATTTTCTCTTGTATTAGCTTATAAAGTTGGGAAAATCATTGTGAGGTCCCAAGGATTATAAAAAATAATAAAAAAGTCCCAAACCAAATTCCTCTATCAAAAAAGTCCGTAGGGACTTCATTGTGATTAATTCGAAATGTGAAATTACTTTGTTACCCCTTTTGAATAAAAAAGGAAAGGAACAGTATATGCCTTTTTTGATAAATGTTTATACCTATTTTGACAACTAGATAAGCTATTTTGATAAGTTCATTTTCATCTCTGGAGAAGTTTTGAAATTTCAGAATTTAATGTCTCTACTTTGACAAGTGCATATGCCTTTTTTTACAAGTGCTTGTGCCTATTTTAATAACTGGATGAGCTATTTTGACAAGTTCATTTTCGTCCCCAGACAAGTTTTAAAATTTCATAACTAAATGTGTCAATTTTGGCATGTGCATATGCTTTTTTTTGATATGTACTTATGCCTATTTTAACAACTACATGAGCTATTTTAACAAGTTCATTTTTCTTCCTGGAGAAGTTTTGAATTTCAGAACTTAATGTCCCTACTTTAACAAGTGCATATATGCCTTTTTTAATAAGTATTTATACCTGTTTTGACAACTGAATGAGTTATTTTAACAAGTTCAAAATAGCTCATCATCCAATTGTCAAAATAGGCATAAACACTTGTCAAAAAAGGCATATGCTGTTTCTTTCCTTTTTTATTTAATGAGGGCAACAAAGTACTTTACATTCCAAATTAATCACAATATAATCCCTAGGGACCTTTTTGATAGGGGAATTTGATTTGAAACTTTTTTGTAATTTTTTGTGGTCCTTGGGACATCATAGTGATTTTCCTTTCCCTATAAATTTCTCAATTTAGGGGAAAAAACAACAGTAGACAAAAATGCCTTTCCTTATCTCATGAATTGTTGGAACTATTGCCAATAATCTTATGGTCTAGTAACATGAAGACTTTTTTATAAATACTCCTTTGGTCCTATTGATGGGGCAGCGAGAAAGGTCCTTTTGGTCCTATTTATCAGTCACTTTATTAAATTTTTCATATAAATATACAATTTTACCTTTTATTTATTATTATGTTTTGACTTTTTTTCATGTGGTATATTATATATTAAATAGGGGTAAAGTTGTTAACTTTTATAACAGAGTTAATGAAGTTTAATGTATTTCTAGTTAATATAAAAAATACTGAAAATAACTTATAAATAGGATAGAAGGAGAAAGAGGTTAGGAGTTTAATTTCTCTTATAATTTCATACTAGCTATTAGGGCCTGTCTCTTGAAATAAGAGAAATTTTGTTGGACCTATATGGTAATCATTATGAAGCATTTAGTGCCGGCACCAAAGCCATCATATTGTCATTGTTTTTTTTTTTTGATAGAAAAAGATAAACTACAAACACATCAGAAGCTATCCTCCTGAATCAACATGAAATCTCATCCTAGTTACATCATTAAATAAAAAGGAAGTAATAGCATCAGGGGGCGAACATGTGATATGAAGATCAATCGCCATCTTCCAAGCTTCTTTAGCCATAGAGTCTGCAACTGTGTTAACATCCCGAGTGCAATGTGAAATTTCCACTTCCCAATCTCTATCCAGCAACGTTTGAACCTCCTCAATCAGTCCACAATCAGGGTGTTCCTGAGTTACCTTTCCCTGGATTAGATCCAGCACTTCACTACAGTCAGATTCAATCATGATTTGTCTGTAACCTCTATCCCATGCGACTTTAAGTCCCCACAAAAGACCCCATGCTTCTGCAGATACTACTGTTCCTCGCCCGATCTGATACATAAACCCCATCAAAAATTCACCATTGTGATCTCTCAACACACCTCCACACGTGCACGTGCCTAAGTTGTCCTTCCTAGAACCATCCGTATTAATCTTCACCCACCCAAACGGTGGTGGCTGCCACTGATGTTGATTCATTTCTGCACTCTTATCTTGAAGCAAGCTTGTATTACCCCATGTTAAGCAGACACGAGCACGAGCCAATATTACCTGTCTACTCCAAGTGTTATTGTTAAAACATCTGTCATTACGAGCCAACCAGATATGCCGGCATAAAACCGTAAACCAAAGACGAAACTCGAATCCCTGTATTACATCTTTTCTTCCCGTACACCATGTAAGCCAGTCATTTCTCTCAATCAAGCCAAAAAATTTATCACGCCAATCAGGCGGTAAGAATTCTTCCCATAATTCAGAAGTGAAAGGACAATCCCGCAAAACGTGTATTAGAGACTCGCAAGAGTTATGGCATATATCACAAGTACCCGTGGGATGGCTACCTCGCTGGTAACGCATCATGTTTGTCATTAGACGACCATGAAAGCATAGCCACAAGAAAATACGATACCTTTGAGGGACCTTCAATTTCCAAACACATTTTCTCCAATTAATACTGTGAGATTGAGGGGTGCATACTAGATATTTGTAAGCTGATCTAATGGAGAAAAATCCATCTGAAGACCATCTCCATACCGGAAAATCCTCCCCATTTAGATGATTGAATTTGACACGTGCAATAGCTGTACATACATGGCTTGGCAGTAGGTGATTAAACTTACTCATATCCCATTGTCCTGATGAAGTGATACAATCAGCTACTCTCCATTCAGCAACATCTCTAGGCAGTTCATTGATTACTAACCTCTGAAGCTTGTCAAAATGCGGAACCCATATATCATTCCAGAAAGAAGTGTTCTGACCATTGGTAACTCTCCAAGATAAACTATCTTTGATCTTGTCCCAACAGTTACGAATACCCCTCCACGTACTAGACTCTGACCGGCGCTTCTCAACTTTAGGAATAATATCACTTCCGGCTTTATATTTTTCTCGTAAAAGCTTGACCCAGAGCGAATCTCTTCTATTAATCATATTCCAACCAAGTTTCATCATGAAAGCTTGATTCTGGTAACGAGCCAACCTAAGACCTAGGCCTCCATCCTCCTTACGTGCACAGACGATGTCCCAGGAGACTAGATGAGGTTTTCTGCTGGCAGAACTACTACCCCAAAGGAAGTTACGACAACGTTTGTCTATTTCATCACAAAGCCCCAATTGTTAGAGCCACCACTGCACTCAACAATTTTTTTTTATATAATTTCATCTCTTCTCAAATATAAAAGTAATGTTGAGAATATTTTTATATCCCTCTTGGAAATACTAAGGTAAGCTATAATTTTTTTTCTAATTAATGAAATATTCCAACCAAGTTTTCAGCTTTAACTACTCAACAAGTATATCAGAACAATAGCTAAGTCATCAACCTAATTTCATGACTATTGAAAATTACTAAAAGCTATATATATATATTGGAAATGTAACCTCCGGATCCTTAATATTAAGGACCCGAGGGAGTATTTCGCAACTTATTTAGGGAAAAAAAATATTTTTAAGTGGGTTTTCATTTTGAAGTGGTTTGGGAAATAGCAGAAAGTTTAGACCTAATGCAAATAAGATGTCGATCTCTAGGTATTTGAGTTGTATATTTTAAGTTTTTGCTATGTTTTTATTTTAAATTTTTTCTCTATAATTATAGTATTCTTTCTCTAGAAGCAAGCTAAATTAATAAAATGTGAAGTTGCTACTCCTTTTTTGTTAAAAATAAAAAAGGAAAAAAATAGTTGACAAAAACGTACTACAGCAGAAGGTATATAAAAGGCATCAGAAGTTATTTAATCATGTACTAATATTAATTAAATCATTTCTAATTAATTCGAAAGTTAGTTTTATAATTAATCTTCTCGGAAATTATCAGTTACGCGTTTCTTCCAATTTCAGCCAACTGCATTGATAGTGGTGAGATCTCCGAAGGGGCTCATTAGAGGTTTTGGGACAAGCTTCTAAGCTACAAGCTAGAGAAGTACTTTTGTTTTGTTTTTTATTTTGGGACTGAAGCTAGAGAAGTGTTTAATTAGCGAGATTTGATCTTATGATCTTATAGGTGATGAGAAAATGAACGTTACCAACTTGATCAACCTTTATTGTAAAGCATATTACCAAATTTAATTACATTAAATGATCGAGATAAGGGCAAGGCTAAAAAAATTAATTTTCATTATTAGATGACTTAACCAAACATTACTTTTAAAAGATGTTTTATATTTATGACAGAACAAAATATTATAATTAGTATGGTTTAAACTTATCACTTAGTTCAATTTTTAACTATTGATATTATAGGCTAGTTTGTTTATTATATCTGTGATTCAATTAGATGTGATGTTATTATGCTTATTTAATTAATTACTCCCTCTTGTTTAGGTCATTCCGTCCAAGGCCTTCCTAATGCTATTGGAAGTGAGGGGAAATGAGTGTCTCTACTAACTCCTTTCTCCACTTTCTCTTCACTTAATTTCTTCACCATTAGATTGGCTTTTAATGGTTGAGATTTGTTTTATAAAAATATTACTATCATTTAATATTTAATGTTACAATAATATTTTTAGTATAGTATAAAATCTCCACCATTAAAAGCCAATCCAATGGTGGAGAAATTAAGTGGAGAGGAAAGAAAGGTTAGTGGAGACATCTCTCTCCCTTAAAGTGATATTCAAAGTGGTTGCACTTTTGCATAATTGTCTCTGGCCCCAAATTTTATTAAGATATTAGAAGTTAAAATCGATAATCTAACTTCTACCTATAAAAATTCTGCCAAAAGAAAACTTCTACTTTTTAAAATATAAATGTTAAAGCTTTCATAAAGCTCAACCTTTAGATGGATTAATCATTCATACTTAACTAATTTCATATGCATCATATCAACAGAGCTAATCCTTTTGCCTAGCTCTCTCATATATATAAATATTGGGGGTATTTAAATCCCTCTTGTCTTTCACCCCAAAAAAATACCCTTAATTGTCAGAAATCTCAACCAGTCCCACGAAAATTAAATGAAGGACAAAAGTGTGTGAAGAGTACCATAGTAGAAACCAAAAAGAAAACAAAAAAAGAAAAAACCTAGATCAATGGGAATCTGACAATTGGCCATGTCTCGAAACTTCCCAGGAGGAAAAAAAAAAGTACAACTCACATATTCGTAGAAGGCTAAGAAAGAAATAGGGAATAAGTTCCAAGTTCTCCAATACTGATTGATAGAGAATAATATCTTCTTAACTTTTTGGCAGAGAATAAAATTATGGTGGCACGCTTCTTAATTAATTATAACACATTCTATTTCTCATTGCGATATGTGTGTGTATTCCTTAATGATTCCATTCACCCTCTTGTGTACTTCAATTATCTAATTTCCTAATATTACTACGCAGATATGAAAAAATCTTTTACTTTTAAAGGCAACAGAACAAATAAATTATGCTCACTGACATGTGAGAGGCATGTAACTCACCAATACTGTGCGCTTTACCTGCAATGTTAGATTATATTCTTCAAATATTTTGACCAAAAATGAAAACAAAAGATTAAATTTAACTTTCTTTCACTGGTGTTCCCTTTCCTACTAAGCCAAACAAGTTTATAATTCAATCTCTCTCTAAAATTCAGAACAGAATAATAATTAAAAAAATCATGCATGATTGTATGTATCTCAAAAATATAATAACATATATGTATTTACCTTGTGATATAGACCAAAAGCATCATCCTATCACGGACTCTGAATCATTTAAGCTTCTAACATCACTGATCCAGAACATAACCATGATATTAGGGTTTAATGATTCTCACAGGAGAAAGTAGAGAGCCAAATGTAGCCAAGAACAACTTGCCGGCCGGAGTAAATTAAACCCTAATAAGCATGCCGGCAAGTCATTCTTGGCTGCAATTCACACTCTCTGCCTCTTCGTGCAAGCACTCTTTAAACCTAACAACGTCGTCAGAGACTCGATCCATGCCCTACTCTGTATCGTTATTAATTTCCTAACTAATGGCGCGCTTCAGAATGAGGCATTCTCGTGTGCTTATATAGAGGAGCTTATAATGCTCTTATATACTTAATAACTATTACATATTCTTTATTCTTTCAGTAGTATTTTTGTGAGTGCCACAGCTAGCAGGTGTACGTGCAGTTCAAATAGCTTTGTGATAACTTCATCTAAGCTAAATAATTGACTTTTTTTCGATAAGCTAATACTAATTGACTTAAAAAGTGAAATATCGTACAATAATATCGTTTATTTTAATCAAATATCTCCACATAAGTTTCGGTTAAACTTAAATACATGTGCACAAGTAATTAATTCCCTCAATGTAATGTTTTAAAAGCCGGACCAAAGATCGAGCCGGAGAGATCAGAAGGTCATGGTTCAAACGATTAGAACGGTCAAGCCGTCTGGTTGGACCAGTAACATAATAATTAAATTAAAAATGATATTGCATATATATACATACACACACATAAACATAGTCCAATTTAATGAAAAATTAACATGGCCACAACATATGTTCTAACCAAAAAATAAAGTGAGATATTTATTTTAAAAGTAAGAAATAGAAAAAGTTAATACCTTTATAAGAAAATTTATAATCTTTTATAATTTTTAAATTATAATAATAAAATAATGAATAAATATGTATTACCTCCGGTCCTAAATATAAGACAAAGTTGACTTTTATTGGAGAAATTAAGGAAGTTAAATATGTTACCTAATCATATCATACGTTATATATCCTTAGATTATATATTAGTTTATTAGTAAAAATAATTAGTTTGGAGAAAAAAATAAAAATAAAAATATTCTAAAGTAATTTAACTATTCATTAATTTATCAAAAAAAGTTAACTTTATCTTATATTTAGGATCAAGGGGATAACTTTAAATAAGATATTCATATTTTTACTAATGTTCACGTTGAAATCCATGCCCCTTTGCACGGATATTTTGCCAGCCATCAAAATACTGTACATACAACTAAAAAAATGGCAAAACTTGTACTAATAAAATATTAAAACATGACCAAAAAAATAAAATAAAATATTAAAAGCTTAAAGCCAATATAAAAAGTTGAAAATACTTCAACACGGTTTAGTATGCATCAGTTTGAAACTTTGAATTGATTTCACCCCACGTGATGAGAGAGAATTGAGTAACCAGAAAAACTTTATTCCCTTTCTCCTATCTTCTCCGTCTCTACCAGTACCCGATGGTGGAGCTTTCAATATGTCATTTTTTTTTCTTTAACCGGCATGGCCTCAAAATAGCATGTAAAATGGAAAAGAAAATATTATTGGTAAGTTTTATTCATTTTTTTTCCTCCTTCATCTCCGTCGTATCTCTGTCTGCCTTTTCCTTTCTTCTTCAATATCATCATTCTCCGGCGTGGGACTTGCTCCCAATACTTTTTTTTTCTGAGTAGTTAGGATGTTCGGTTTTTTGAAAACCATTCCGGGTCTCGGGTCGAATCTAGCTTTCGGCTCAAATGCTGGTTCAGGATGGCTCAAAACGGCTTAAACTCTCAATTGGGTGAAACATGTTAGCCGAACCATTAAGATGAGCGGCTGACGGCCGAACCGGTTCGACCATCTGGTTCGGTTTGGCTCTCACAACACTGCCTCAATGTATAAAAAAAAAAAAGAAAGAAATTAATTCCCTCAAGCTTTTGAGGTGAAAATGATGTTGTCGTTGATTAATTATTAGAGGGGTCAATAGAATAAAAAGGGCTGTACGGTTTTATGTTATTTTATTATAATAATTAAATTGGAATAGAATTCTAATTTATGTGCGAGAATTAAGGGTAGTGGGGAAGGGAATTGAAGGAATGCATCAACAAATTGGTGACCATATAATTTGACTGACCAACTATGACAATAAACGATGATAATGCATGCATGTGTCAGATTCTCACTTACAAAAAGTGAAACCAAAAATGGGTTTTTTTTAAAAAATTCTTTTAAGAAAAAGTATGGGTTTTTTATTTATACTTAGCTCGTATTTATCTCTATTATATTACATATTTTCTTCTCCTTTTAAATTTTAAGAATTCTGTGAAAAAAATAATCATAGATAGATAACTATTTAACAAATAGTGTGTTTAACTACGAATAAATATGTGCCATCAATCATTAACTTTGATTTCTTTCATAGTACTCCTGGAAAGATTTGGAGAATAAAAGAAATCACACAAGTAAGTGGTTGTTAATTGTCAATCAGTCATGATTGAGCTGTAAGATTTGAAATAGCTAGATTCCTAAAATTTTTATAAGAACCAAAGAATTGGAACATGAAGCAAATCACCTAACTTTAATATTTGTCGAGAGAAATCCCAATTTCGATCTCAGGGATATTAATGTGAACCATTCATGTAAATAGAATTAATTCTTAATTAATAGTTGCCCAATCTTTTAGTAATTTAAATTGTGAACTCCTTCCCATTCCCATTGTTATGAAACTTGTGAATTGACTTACTGAGTTTACCACTTTTACATTTGTAGCTTATAAAATTGTAATATCCTGAATTTTGGGATTAGACTTGAGATTAAGCCTGAATCAAGTGGAATGCTAAACCCTAGTTTAACAAGAGTCCCAGGAGTGCATAAGAAATAGAATGGCTTATAGAAACCGCACCCGGAATATAATATGAATTTCGGTGCAAATTAGTCGAAAGAAAATACCCGATTCCTTTAGGATGTGCCAGAATGACATAAAACCTAACCTGGATCCAAAGGAAAAGGGAAGAAGTGTCTAGGAAGAATTAAGAAATAGAATTGAAAGAATTAATGGCACAAGAATTAATACTGCCATAATCAAAGGCAAAAGAGTCAATTGCCACTTGATCTTGAGGTTAATATTGGAAACCAAAATGAAGGGCCAAGATTAGCTCTTGAAAAGCAAGAGTAATTATGAGCGTTGAAAAGCAAATCACCTCCCTCCCCTTATGATAAAAAACGTCCAAGGGCAAGGAAGGAAGAGAAAGTCAAAGTTTCAACCCTCTTTTGAAGAAGACCTTGGCCAAACATGAACCTATACATATAAAACCAATTGGGCAACAAATTTCCTCTTCCATTGGACTTATTGTTCGCCACCGCAAGTGCACGGATCACGTCAAGTAATAAAGTGATAAGTAAAGATCGTTCCCTCGAGGATTTGAGTAACAATTTAGTCAAGCAATAGGTTTGGTGAATTCGATTAAGTTGAGCCAAAACATGTTGTTGTGTGTGGAAAAAGGAATTTCAAAAGATATATTTGAAAAGCTAAAATTTGCTGAACAAAACTCTGAGTTGTATGATTTCAATCAAGTTTAATAGGCCTTGGATTGCTCATCCCCTTAGTATTTCATAAATTTACCTCTTTTCCTCTTCAAGGATCCTTTTCATGGGGTATATATATGTCAGTTTAAGAATCCCAAGCGTATGATTAAGCTCTCTCAAGTCATAACCAGTTGCATATCTTCTATTAGCATGCACAATCTCTTGCTACAGCTAAGAGAAGATATTCATTACATACCAATCTCAATTTCACAATGCTAGGTTAATAACTATATCTCTATGTTACTAACAAACCATCCATTTAGCTATAAACTTCAAGTCTAGCATGATTTCAATCCAGTTCTACAATTAAATTAACTCTCTCAAGCTTAATTTAATTGAACACATCATCCACAGTGATGGCCAATCACATACAGCAGTAAAAATGGAATGAAATCAACATATATATGCCATTAGATCCTTAAAGAAGAAAATAAACAAGTTTAATCCATACAAAGGATCAGAAACAATCCTAGAAAGGAACTCTAGCTATCCATGTTCACAAATGATTCATAGACGTAAGCTCTCATTACAGCCATATCAGAATTACAAAGATAAAATGGAAGGAATACAGAAAAACCAAAGAATCTGAGCTGCAATCTCTGCAAATCCTCAATCTCTCCGTGATTCTCCTTGATTTCAAGCACACCCAAGCTCAGAGGATGTTCTCAGCCGCCTCCTAGGTCTTTCCTAATCTGGGATCCCCTTCTTCAGCCTCTGGTTTCCGCTTTTATAGTTCCAAGGTAGCAAAACGCACAACAGCATTTTCTAGGGTTGGCCGCGGCCAGGCAATCTGTGGGCCGCGGCCAGTGAGGTTCTATCCATCTTTGGGCCACGACCCATGGATGCTTGGCCGTGGCCAGTGGCTGTCTGACCTCATCTTGGCCGAGGCCCATGGATGCTTGGCCGCGGCCCTTAACTTTCTGTCCTCTTGTTGGCCGTAGCCCATGAATAGGTTGGCCACGACCAGTCATCTCTGAAGTTCAGCTTCCTCTTTTTTTCTGCTCTGTTCTCATCCTTTCTTGCTTTTCCTTGGCATAGTTGATGGCTTCAACTTCCTTTCACCTCCTTCTCATTGCATTTGGCTTTCTCTGGTCCAGCTATGACTGAATCTGTATCCTTTCACCACAAAGAACTCACAAACAACCACAGTTGAATAATCCTAACAATTAGCAATATATTTCATCCACATTTATATTCTTTTTGTGCCCAGCATGAATAGAACACATTTCATCAACTTTAGTACTCCCAAATGCCCACTAATATACTCAAAGTGTGGGATAAATAAGATGAAATGTGCAATTCTGACAAGAATTTCATGAGGTTAACACACCCCCAAACTTGAACTTTTGCTCGTCCTCGAGTAAAATCAGTCAAACGACAAAAGCTAGATCAAATTAATCCCAGACATAGTGCTCATGCATGACCATTTCTTTTCTTTAGCTACTCATGACAACAAAATATACATGGGTGCCTGGTTCATAGTTTAAAAACGAATTCCCCAACATTTTTCAAACTGAGTGTGTGTTTGACAAGAATTGAATAACAATCTTCCTACATTTGTTAAGATCAGAAACAACACTTCAACATGTATGACTCAGCCTCAATATCCAGACTTAATCCTCTACATTCTCTTTTCGTTTTACTTATAAATCATTCCACACACCTTTAATGCCAATGGGACTTTAGGGTTTTATGGAATTGCTCATTGTCACCGCTTGAGGCTAACACAAGTTTCAGTATGAGGCAGTGTAGATGAATTAGATTAATGCTCAATCAATCAAAGTTATGTACACAAGAGAACACTCACGAATTTAAGTGTTTAGCTCTCACAAATGTAGGTAATTTCGCTCAGTACCACTTATAGTAGGTCCTGCCATAGGCTTGTAGAAACTCTACTCTCTCCACTACTTTATACACCTGGATTCATGAATCAAGGGGGCTTTGGAAAAGGGTTGTAATGTTGGAAATGGTTTAATGGAAAGGATAATGGAACAAGTACTATGCAGGCATAAGTGTATATAATGACATCTTTTTCTTTTCTCTCTCTCTCTCTCTCTCTTTCTTCTTTTTCTTCTTCTTCTCTTTTTTTTATATATCAACATATATATTGATTTTCTTTCACCAATTCCTTCTCTCTTTTGTAAATTGCATAACTTGGCACCCTATTGAAACAAAGAGTGAATCAAATACTATTTCAATGCTTTTTAAGTGTCATTCTAATGGAGAACAGAAGCATGCATAGCTTGTTGTTGAATGTTAGATTTTGAAAAGTGAAGGGCTCAAAGGGGGTCATCAATGGGTGAGTATGAAAGGTTTGTGTTTAGGTCAATGGGTTCAAAAATGAATGCCCCTATCATTTTCACTAATCCACATGCATATGTGATTTTGAAAAAGAATTTAAACAAGTTCTAGAGGTACGCTAGCATAAGTGGCACAAACACACTAATGAATGAACTCGGGCTCGAAATCCTTCCAACAGAGGTTTTCCTCTCTCATGCACAATCCCCAAGATTAATTCAACATTAGCCTAATCCGAATGCATTAACTTAACTGATCCATATGCTAACTCTAAGCGCCACAACCAGCCAATTCCGTACAATTTACCCAAGAACATAAGCAAGTCCCCTAAAGATTTAGCTCAAAGATAATGCCAATCATGCTCTCAACGTGTGTGAAATGCTAATATCTTCCAAGAAATTCAAATACAAATTCAAAAGGCTTTCAATGAAAATAGTTCATACACGTCAATTTGCTATAAAATCCCCTGACAAAGCATTCAAATTATTTTCAACCCTCGTGCACAGTGTTTAATCAGGTAAGTATCATGAATTAGCTTTTAAAATGAGAACCAAGCATTCATGAATATCCAGTCTTGTTTTCCTAGAAAGCCTACAATTTAACTATTCGCTTCAGATATAATTAATTAAATCTAACTCGACTTTGACTCAAGGACAGGGCACAAAACATATTTACAAAATTTGAACTTCTTTGTCAGTGATTAAAGCATGCATACGAATATTCAAGTACCCCCAAACTTGAGGTAGACAGTGTCCTCACTGTCACAGAGCACAACGTGTCACAAATATCACCTGCAATGAAAAAGAGCACACAACAACCCACATACAGAATAGTGACAGGTATATTAAAAGGCACAATAGCAAGTGAGATCCAATATCAGTCATTAGTAAGAGAAAGTTCAACAATAGTCACTGAAGCAAAATATGAGCAATAGCCAAAGTAATAAAACAAGGGTAAGAAGTTCAAAAACAACAAACAGAACACTAATCCTCGCCATCATCGTCACTGGCATCTGCATCGGCACCATCTCCGTCATCATCATCATCCTCGCCATCAGCACCAGCGTCCTCGCTATCATCACCATCACCCGCCTGAGCTACAGCAGGTATGTGGGCAGCAAATAACTCCTCTAACTGGGTCAGGCGCACACCATGGTCCTACAGATATGTGAGGCATTGGGCGGCAGTGGCCTCAGTGCGCTGGATGGCCGCGAGGATCACATCCAACGTAGCAGAAGACTGAGAAGAGGAAGGGGCACCGGATGGTTCGCCCTGCTCCAGCGGAGATGGAGAGTGCCCCTCATGTGCCTGAGGAGCCTGAGAAGGTCCTCCCTATTGAAAAATAGGGTCGTTCGCTGAACGTTGGGAGGCTGGGACTTGCTCATCCGGTTTCGGGTTGATGCTCAAGTAGTTAAACTTCTTGATAGGCTTAAAAAGAACATCAGTAGCCACGGTGGAGACACCCACAGAAGAGCAGAAGGAAGAAATAAGGTGCGGCAACATCCATTCCACCGAATGATCATGTGCATGGTCTCTCAGAGTTTGATAAATCAATGCACCTAGATCGACTGGCTCCTTTTTCATAAGAAGGTAAATCAGGAGAGCCTGGTCTCTAGTAAGTCGATTCCGGTTTGACGAAGGCCAGAAGTAGTCCTTGCCAAAATGCAACCAAACTCGAGCCTCAACTGATAACTGAGCACGTGGTAAATACTTCTGAGCCCCACCTCGACTCTGCCACGCCACCATGTTGTTGTAAACCAGCAATTCAAAAATTTCATCCTCAGGGATGTCATCTTCATTGTACAAGAGCTGCTTGTACTTGCATTCTTCAACAGCCGGGAGTGCTGCAAACTGCCGAAAGCTAGCCAGAGTAAAGTCAATGTTGACCCCCCTAAGGGTAAACCGCCAAATAGGTCTCACACTAGCAGTGGCATAGAATTCCTGGATAATCTGCAAATTCCCGTCAACCTTAGGCTCCATGAGCATCTGCAAGCGATAGGTACAGGTGGCTAAATCATAAAACGTATAAGAGACGTTGAACGGGAATTCACGCTCTTGCAACAAGGGTCGATTAATGATCTTGGCTTTTGCCTCAGCGACGGCCCTGGGACCCGTTCGGTCAGCAACACGCTTGGCAGGCATTGTAGCTGGAGAAGGAGCAATGCGAAACCAAAAAAAATGAAGAAACATACCGGCACTCAATACTGACACCAGAAACAGACAGAACACATAGAACCTCCCCCCCAAACTTATCACCTAAGCAAGACCACACCACTTATCACAATTCCAGCCTACCCTCTATCCTGACTTTATGGAGATTACCTTCTTGCCCCCTAACCAACTAATCTTAACCAAAAGGTAAAGCATTTTAATGATTAAAGAAGGAATTCCAATTCAGTATGCTATGGAAAAACAAAGCAAATTCACAAAATACCCGCAATCGCTAAAGCACTTTTCAAACCGAGGCGCAATATATAATCGAACTATTGGAAACTTGCCAAAAACAGTTCAAAATGACAGAATATCCTTACTTTCAGAAAAACAGAGGGAATGGTTTGTGCAACCACAGAATCCAGGACAATGAGCAAGAACAAACTACAATAGGGGTCACAGGCATTATGAAATGTTAAATGCAATAATCCCAATCCAAATTGTTTGTCAAAATGATGGAACTTAACAGAGTTGGAACAGCAGACATCAATCAGATTTATCACGCTAACCAGCAAACAAGTTACTTTTAAGACACAAATGATTAAGTAATGTCAAGTAAGTGAGATTCAGCAGGATAAGACAAAACAGGGCAGTAACTTACAATGCAGATCAAGGCTAACTGAATGCATCAATTGCTGTCACAAGGACAGAAAAAATGCTATAATCATGTACATTATCCTCAAAATCAGCCATTACGACAGATTAGTCACGCCTACGTCTAAATCCCCAATTCTAATTTGAACTATACTACCCTTAATGCGAGTAAAAGAGTGAGAGCGGGACCTCTTTACCTCAGATGGTGGAAGAATCAATGGATTAGTGGAGGAATCCAAGATGAGAGATACCCATTTGGTGCCCTAGGTTGCCCCTTGCAGCAGAGGAGTGTGGAACAACGCAAATCCACAATGGGGAAGACAGCAGAACAATGGGGTGGAGGGAAATCAAAGGGGAGACGAAGGAGGACAAAAGATTTAAGGCAAAATGGAGAGGAGAGGCTGAGGAGGGTGAGTCGACGCTGGGAGAGGAAAGGGGAAAGGGGTCGGCGGCTGAGAGAAAGAGGATTGAGACAAGGAAAGATTTGGGCAGGGTTTTTAAAAACCCTGCTATCGCGCTTGGGCTGCGGCCCACCATATGCTGGCTGTGGCCCAAAACTGTCTAGGCACTCACTGGCCGCTGCCAACCATGACCTGGCCGCGGCCCAAAACTTTCTGGAGCTTCTTTGGCCGCGGCCAACCCTGTTCTGGCCGCGGCCCAAAACCTTCTGTGAATTGTTTGGCCGCGGCCTAGTACCTTCTGTGCTCTTTTGGGTCGCGGCCCACATCATCTTAGCCGCGGCCAGGATGTACTTCCCAGCTTTATCAGATGTCACTGGCGATACCCAAGACACAGAACCATTGAACATTCAATACAGCACACCAAAACTTGAATCATTTGCACCATACTTCCACATTGACTCTCACACAATCAACAACCATTGTCCACACATTTCTTATGATCAAGATGCCTCCCTAATACAGAATTCACTATGTATAAGCAGCAATTTGACATAATTAAGCAAGATACAATGCACATTGTCTCTCTAACATCCACTACAGCCCTCATATCACATCACAGGCATCAAAATACAAGTTCAAGCATAAGAATTGAAGAACTTCCCTGGAATATGCCTGTCCAAACCAAATGCCACCACCTTTCCTTGTAATCCTCTTGCTCTCGACTGCTTTCAATCTTGGGGTCCCTTCCTTCCTACAAAAGCTGAAAGACCAAACGTAAACCTACCAAATTATACTAAAATCAAAGAAACTAAAGAGATTAAGTTCAGAACTTGGGTTGCCTCCCAAGAAGCGCTTAGTTTATAGTCTTTAGCTTGACTCTTCACTTTAGTCACTCTTCATTTGATAAATAGATGGTGGATACCAGCCTATCCACATCTCCTCCCCAATAATGCTTCAACCGCTGACCACTAGCCTTGAATCTCTCTCCCTTTTCATTCTCTAGCTCCACATCACCATATTTTGATGCTTGAACCACCTTGAATGGCCCAGACTATCGAGATTTGAGCTTTTCGGGAAATAGCCTCAGTTTGGAGTTATAAAGAAGAACAATTTGACCAGGTTCAAAGCTCTTAGGTATGATTTTGCTGTCATGGTCCCTTTTGTCTTCTCTTTGTAAATCCTTGCACTCTCATAAGCATTTAAGCAGATTTCATCTAACTCATTGAGTTGAAGTAGCCTCTTTTCTCCCACAGCTCGCGGATCAAAATTTAGCTTCTTGATAGCCCAATAGGCCCCATGTTCCAATTCCACCGGCAGATGGCATGCTTTTCCAAACACCAATCGATATGGAGACATACCAATAGGCATTTTATAAGCCGTTCGATAAGCCCACAGAGCATCATCCAACTTAGAAGACCAGTGCTTCCTAGTAGTGTTCACCATCTTCTCAAGAATGTTCTTGATCTCCCGATTGGAAATCTCCGCTTGGCCATTTGTTTGGGGGTGGTAGGGCAATGCTACTTTATGTCTAACACCATATTTCTTCATCAAAGCTTAAAATTGATGATTGCAGAAGTGTGATCCACCAACACTGATAATTGCTCTTGGTGTGCCAAACCTTGTGAAGATGTGTTTCTTGAGGAATTTTAGTACCGTCTTGGCATCATTAGTCACACATGCCATAGCTTCTACCCATTTTGATACATAATCCACTCCAACTAAAATATATTCATTGTTGAAAGACTTAGGAAACGGACCCATGAAATCAATCCCCCAAACATCAAAGAGTTCAACTTCTAGCATGCTATTCAGTGGCATCTCATTCCTTCTAGATATGTTCCCCACTCTCTGGCACCGATCACATTGGAGGACAAAAGCATAGGCATCTTTAAATAAAGAAGGCCAATAAAACCCACTCTGAATGACTTTCGCAGCGGTTTTCTCTCCTCCAAAATGGCCACCATACTCAGACGAATGACAACAATGCAGAATGCACTCTTGTTCATTTTCTGGGACACACCTTCGAATGAGTTGGTCGGGGCACTGCTTGAATAAGTAAGGTTCATCCCAAAAGTAATTCTTCATTTCATTCAAAAATTTACGCTTTTGATGAGAGTTAAACTCTGGAGGTAACACTCCACAGACCAAGTAATTTACAAAATCGGCAAACCATGGTGTGGATGAATGATCAACGAAGAACAGTTGTTCATTCGGAAATGATGCCTGGATCATGTCAGAATTATCAAGTTGAGTCTCGGTACTCAGCCTTGATAGGTGGTCGGCTACTTGATTCTCTGTACCTTTTCTGTCAATGATGTTCAGGTCAAACTCTTGAAGTAAGAGCACCCAGCGAATTAGTCTAGCCTTAGAATCCTTCTTGGTGAGTAAGTACTTTAAAGCTGAATGATCAGTGTAAACAGTAACCTTAGTACCCACAATATACGGTCTAAACTTCTCACATGCATAGACTATGGCTAGTAACTCCTTTTCAGTGGTGGTATAATTGAGTTGGGCACAATCAAGAGTTTTGCTAGCATAATATATAGGGTGAAAGAGTTTCCCTGCCTTTTGCCCAAGAACAGCACCAACGACGTAATCACTCGCATCAGCCATGATAATAAAAGGTAAAACCCAATCTGGAGCTACTAGGATCGGAGCTGAAATGAGACGCTTCTTTAATTCTTCAAAAGCTTGTAGACACTCATCATCAAACTTGAATTCCACATCTTTCTCCAATAGCTTAGAAAGGGGTTTGGAAATTTTCGAGAAATCCTTGATAAACCTCTGGTAGAACCCGGCATGTCCAAGAAAACTTCAGATACCTTTTACATTAGTAGGCAGTGGTAATTGCTCAATAATAGCAATTTTAACCCTGTCTACTTCCAGCCCTTTCTTGGATACTCTATGGCCAAGTACAATGCCTTCTTGCACCATGAAGTGACATTTCTCCCAATTGAGAATCAAGTTTGCCTCTTCACATCGTTTAAGCACCGCATCTAAATTCTCCAAGCACTAGTCAAAAGATGGACCAAAGACATAGAAATCGTCCATGAATACTTCAATGGTCTT
Source organism: Inga oerstediana (assembly GCA_963210345.1). Classification (NCBI taxonomy): domain Eukaryota; kingdom Viridiplantae; phylum Streptophyta; class Magnoliopsida; order Fabales; family Fabaceae; genus Inga; species Inga oerstediana. The sequence continues at coordinate 54,334,277 of OY723407.1, read as the reverse complement.
CTCAATCATATCAGCAAAATTAGACATCATGCACCGTTGAAATGTGGCCGACGCATTGCATAGTCCAAAGGGCATTTATTGGAAAGCAAAAGTGCCATATGGACAAGTAAAGGTGGTCTTCTCTTGGTCTTCTAGGGCTATGGCAATTTGGTTGTAACCAGAATATCCATCAAGGAAGCAAAAGAACTCCTGACTTGCTAGCTTGTCCAACATTTGATCTATAAATGGCAAAGGAAAATGATCCTTTCTTGTAGCAGTGTTGAGCTTCCGATAATCTATACACACCCGCCAACCAGTCACCGTGCGAGTGGGAATTAGTTCATTTTGGGTGTTAGCCACTACAGTCATGCCACCCTTCTTAGGGACACATTGGACTGGGCTCACCCATGAACTGTCAGAAATAGGGTACACAATTCCAGCAGAGAGCCATTTAAGGATTTCTTTCTTGACCACTTCTTTCATGATTGGATTCAAGCGCCTTTGATGCTCAATAGAAGTTTTATGATAATCTTCTAACAAAATTTTATGCATACACATCGAAGGGCTTATTCCCTTGATATCCGCTATTGTCCAACCTATGGCCTTCTTGTGTTCTTTCAAAACTCGTAGGAGCTTCTCTTCTTGCAAATTAGAAAGATCGGAAGAGACAATCACAGGTAGAGTGTTGGCATCCCCCAAGTAGGCATACTTGAGATGAGATGGTAAAGGCTTTAATTCAAGAGCTGGTGGAACTTCAATAGAGGGCTTCAAAGGAGTACTCAATGCCTCAGCCACCTCGAGTGGCTCAAAATTCCTCTATCTTGAGTGAGGGAATACTTCCATACGAAAAAGGTTTTCAATAACTTCTTCATCAAATTCATCCAAACTTTTCTCCCCAATTAGAAATGCTTCTAAAGGGTCTTTGATCATAGGAGCATATGACTCTTGAGGAACGAGCGAGTCCAATATATCAACAAATGAGCATTGAACTGAATCATCATGGAACTTCAAGGCTTTTGGCATGTTAAAGATCACTTTTTCATCATCCACCCTCAAAGTGATTTCGCCCTTCTCCACATCAATAAGGGTTCTTACTGTAGCTAAGAAAGGACGGCCTAGAATGAACGGGATCTTCCAATCAACCTCATAATCAAGCACCACGAAGTCTGCTGGGAAGATGAACTTGTCTACTTTCACTAGGACATCTTCAATGATTCCTCTAGGTTTAGAAATACTCCGATCAGCAAATAGAAGGGTTACTGTGGTAGGCCTTGGCTCTCCTAACCCCAATTGGTTAAAAACGGCTAAGGGCATCAAGTTGATGCTAGCACCTAAGTCACATAAGGCTTTACCATTGAAGTTTGTTCCAATATTGCAAGGAATATAAAAACTTCCCGGATCCTTCAGCTTGGTGGGTAACTTCCTTTGGATTACTGCACTACATTCTTCGGTTAATGCCACAGTTTCAAATTCATTAAATCGCCTTTTCTTAGACAACACATCCTTTAGGAACTTGGCATATTTAGGCATACCCTCTAAAGCTTTGGCAAATGGAATGTTTACATGTAGTTGCTTAAACATGTTCACAAACTTTTTGAATTGTGCATCTTCCTCCTTCTTCTTAAATCTTTGAGGGAAGGGTAGTGGAGGCATGATAGTGGAGGTGGTTGGCTTGCTCTTCTTCTCATTATTCAACTCTTGTTCCCTCTTCTTACTCTTGCTAACATCATCCAACCCTCCTTCAGTTTGCTTTCTCTTCTTAGTTTCATAGTCTTCCACCATATTTTCTTGAGTCAGGACTTCTTCCTCTTCAATCTCAATGGCCTCTTGTTCATCTTGCTTTGATCCAGTTGTGCTCGAGTTAGGCATGTTTAGAAGCACCTTACCACTTCTCAAATGAATGGCCTTGCATTCTTCTTTTCCTCCCCGCTTTGGATTAGGGATGGTGTCACTTGGGAGACCATTTCGAGCCATGGCATTTACCTGTATTGCTAATTGTCCCACTTGAACTTCAAGGTTCTTAATAGCAGATTCATGAAGAGAAAAGGTGACCTTACTCTCACCCCTTGAAGATTCCACCTTTGATAAGATCTGGGCCAACATCTTATCCATCTTAGATTCTTCTTCTTTTGTAAGAGCTTGCCTTGGTGGCAATGGAAAACCCGGTGGAGGAACCGGCTTGGTGCCAAATGTAGACTCATGTGGGGGGTTCAAGATGTTACCTTGACTCCAAGAAAAGTTGGGATGAGCTCTCCAAGCACGGTTGTAAGTTTGTGAGTATGGATTACCTTAAGAAGGTTGAAATTTGCCCATATAGTTGACAGATTCAGTGCCCATGTAGAGGGGGAAATTATCATGCATGTGGACGTCATTGCATTGCTCACATACAATCAGAGTAGATTGAACAGAATGCACACCACGAGAAGTGCCCTTATGGATTTGAGACTCTAAGACATCAAAACGCTTGTTTAGCGCGGATAAAATTATGGCAATTTGTGAAGAAGAGTCTTCTTTTGTGTTGGGCATGATTGGGGTAGTCCTTCTATCATTGCCTTGGGTGTTGTTGCAGATAATTGATCTAAAAGTATAAACACTTCATTGACAGGCACATTCCTATAACCTCCATTAGTCATAGAGTCCACCATCGCCTTAGATTGAGGGTTCAAGCGCGTGCAGAAAATTTGGATCACTACCCACTTGTCTACCCCATGATTAGGGCATTGCTTCATTAACATCTTGTATCTTTCCCAAGCGGCATACAAATGCTCATCCGGCTGTTATCTAAAACTTAGAAATTCGTCCCTTGCTTCCACTGATTTATCATCGGAGAAAAATCGAGCTCTAAATTTCGCTTCAAGATCAGCCCAAGAAGTTATGGATCCTTCTGGGAGATTGTTGAACCAATCTCTAGCTTTCCCTTGTAGAGAGAGAGGGAAAAGCCGCAACCTCAGCACATCTTGGGGGACTCCATTCTGCTTGAAAGAATCACACACCTCCAAGAAGTACATCAAGTGCTTGTTGGCATCTTCATTATAAAGACCATGGTACAACCCATGCATTTGCAACATTGTGATCATCACCGGTTTGATCTCAAAAGTGTGTGCTTGCATCTCCGGCATTCGAATGCAAGATTGAGTGCCTCGCATATTCCGGTTGGTGAACTCATTGACGGTGCCTCTATCATACTCATCCACCATTGTTTCTTCCACTTCAGATTCAGATTCAGTTATCTCTGACTCAGATTCTGCTGTTGATTCAGTTTCTTCTTCGATGTGCGGTAATCCGTCAAATACCACTATCAATCCGTCCAATTGCAAATGTTGCATGTACTGAGCTGATACTTACAAAAAGGCACAAACCAGCAAGTATCAAACTAAAACAAACAAAATTTAATGCAGAAGATAGTGAAAGAAAAATTATAAACCTAACTAAAGACCCAAGCGAAATCTACTATCACAAGCCTAAGGTCAACTAAAAGTTTTGTTAAACCAATCCCCAGCAACGGCGCCAAAAACTTGTTCGCCACCGCAAGTGCACGGATCGCGTCAAGTAATAAAGTGATAAGTAAAGATCGTTCCCTCGAGGATTTGAGTAACAATTTAGTCAAGCAATAGGTTTGGTGAATTCGATTAAGTTGAGCCAAAACATGTTGTTGTGTGTGGAAAAAGGAATTTCAAAAGATATATTTGAAAAGCTAAAATTTGCTGAACAAAACTCTGAGTTGTATGATTTCAATCAAGTTTAATAGGCCTAGGATTGCTCATCCCCTTAGTATTTCATAAATTTACCTCTTTTCCTCTCCAAGGATCCTTTTCATGGGGTATATATATGTCAATTTAAGAATCCCAAGCGTATGATTAAGCTCTCTCAAGTCATAACCAGTTGCATATCTTCTATTAGCATGCATAATCTCTTGCTACAGCTAAGAGAAGATATTCATTACATACCAATCATAATTTCACAATGCTAGGTTAATAACTATATCTCTATGTTACTAACAAACCATCCATTTAGCTATAAACTTCAAGTCTAGCATGATTTCAATCCATTTCTACAATTAAATTAACTCTCTCAAGCTTAATTTAATTGAACACATCATCCACAGTGATGGCCAGTCACATACAGTAGTAAAAACGGAATGAAATCAACATATATATGCTATTAGATCCTTAAAGAAGAAAAGAAACAAGTTTAATCCATACAAAGGATCAGAAACAATCCTAGAAAGGAACTCTAGCTATCCATGTTCACAAATGATTCACAGACGTAAGCTCTCATTACAGCCATATCAGAATTACAGAGAAGAAATGGAAGGAATACAGAAAAACCAGAGAATCTGAGCTGCAATCTCTGCAAATCCTCAATCTCTCCGTGATTCTCCTTGATTTCAAGTACACCCAAGCTCAGAGGATGTTCTCAGCCACCTCATATGTCTTTCCTAATCTGGGATCCCCTTCTTCAGCCTCTGGTTTCCGCTTTTATAGTTCCAAGGTAGCAAAACGCACAACAGCATTTTCGAGGGTTGGCCGCGGCCAGGCAATCTGTGGGCTGCGGCCAGTGAGCTTCTGTCCATCTTTGGGCCATGGCCCATGGATGCTTGGCCTCGGCCAGTGGCTGTCTGACCTCATCTTGGCCGCGGCCCAGGATGCTTGGCCGCGGCCCATGAATAGGTTGGTCGCGGCCAGTCATCTCTGAAGTTCAGCTTCCTCTCTTTTTCTGCTCTGTTCTCATCCTTTCTTGTCTTTCCTTGGCATGGTTGATGGCTTCAACTTCCTTTCACCTCCTTCTCATTGCATTTGGCTTTGTCTGGTCCAGCTATGACTGAATCTGTATCCTTTCACCACAAAGAACTCACAAACAACCACAGTTGAATAATCCTAACAGTTAGCAATATATTTCATCTACATTTATAGTTTTTTTGTGCCCAGCATGATTAAAACACATTTCATCAACTTTAGCACTCCCAAATGTCCACTAATATACTCAAAGTGTGGGATAAATAGGATGAAATGTGCAATTCTGATAAGAATTTCATGAGGTTAACACTTATGAATTTCAGTTTTAACTAAGAAAAGAGAGAAAGAATATATGCAACAAGCGTCCTCGTTAGCACATTGACCTGACCTGAGCCCTGTCTTTAATACCAACTGTAGCAGCCCAACCACTCACCATGTGAATATTGTCCACTTTGGCGCAAACAGTCCTCATGGTTTTGTTCTCTTAAGGTGCACTCATACACAACCCAGAAAACACGTCCATGGGGAAAGGTATCAATACCCTTATAAGGCATGCTTCATTTCCCTCTCCAGCCGATGTGGGACTCTATTTCACCTCCTAAAGGAGCCCAGCATCCTCGTTGGCACATCAACCTAAGCTCTGGCTTTGATACCAACTGTAATAACCTTTAGGGGATGAAATAAAGCATGCCTTATAAGGGTGTGATACCTCTCCCCTGTGGATGTGTTTTTTGGGTGTGTATAGGCGCACCTCAAGAGAACCAAAATCGTGAGAAATGTGTGCGCCAAAGTGAACAATATCCATGTGGTGAATGGCTAATCACCACATAGATATTGTCCACTTTGGCGCACACATTTCTCACGGTTTTGGTTCTCTTGAGGTGCGCCCATACACACCATAAAAAACACGACCACGGGGGAGAGATATCCATACCCTTATAAGGCATGCTTCGTTCCCCTCTTTAGCTAATGTGGGACTCTATTTCACCCCATAAAGAAGCCCAGCGTCATCACTGGCACACCATGCTTCATTCCCCTCTCCAGCCAATTTGGGAACCGTGAAGACCGTGTGCGCTGAAGCGGACAATATCCACATGGTGAGTGGCTGGATTGTTACATTTGGTATTAGAGCCAGGGCTCGAGTCAGTGTACCAGCGAGGATGCTAGGCTCCTTTATGGGTAGAATAAAGTCCACATCCGCTGGAGAGGGGAATGAAGCATGCCTATAAGAGTGTGGATACCTCTCTCCCATGGACGCGTTTTCTGCGGTGTGTATGGGCACACCACAGGAGAATAAAAACCGTGAGGACAGTGTGCACCAAAGCGGACAATATCCATGTGGTAAGTGGTTAGGCTGTTATAGTTGGTATCAGAGACAGGGCTCAGGTCAGTGTGCCATCGAGGACGTTGGGCTCCTTTAGTGGTGGAATAGAGTCTCACATTGGTTTGAGAGGGGAACGAAGCATGCCTTATAAGGGTGTGGATACCTCTCCCCTATGAACGCATTTTCTGGAGTGTGCATGGGCGCACCTCAGGAGAACAAAAACTGTAACACCCCAAATTTTATTCACCAAAACTATATTGTAATTATTTGAATAATTCAATAAAGTGGTGAATATTCATGAATTTGGATCTTGTGAATTTTGAAATATTCATATTCATAAGGAAATGGGAAAATTAATTCAAAAATTGAGTTAAATTACAAAGGGGATAGCAAAATCATAATTTTTCCAATTTAGCCTAAGATTAATTATTTTCCAATTAATTGGAATTAATCTCAATTATTCAAGGAAAATAAAGGAAAATGCATAATGGGATTATTCTTGGTAAAATAAATCAAGAATTGAGAAATTAAGGGGGATTATACATAAAATCAATTGTGTGAATTATGGAATTGTGCAAAACAATTTTCTCTCCTCTTCCTCTCTAATTTTCGTCCAACATGAAAGAAAAAGGGAAAAAATTATTTAATACATGATCACATGCCATATGAAGAAGGAAATGATAATCAAGGTTGAGTGCACACCAAATGAAAGTATGGTAAATGCATGAAGGGATAGCTTGAGTAAAGAAAGGGAGATACTTGATTGCATGAAGAGAATAGCTTGAGTGAAGGAATGAAAGAAATTGAGTGCTTGGAAGAGGACAAACTTGATTACATGTAGGAGATTGCTTGTCTTATAAGATGAGAGGGGGTAGGGACGGTTTTTTAGGGGCAAGCAAAAGGGAGATCATTGATTCAATATAATGGAATTAGGTGGAGAAATTATGAGGAGGAAGGGAATGGTGACAAGTGTCACAACTTGGGCCCTTGATTGAATCAATGGTTAGTAAGGAAGAAGACTAAAATAATATAACACAAACTCCTTCCTCTTTCATGCACACTTCACGCACAAGACATAAAGAAAAGGAAGAGAGAGTGATTTTGTGAAGCTCTTGAGATTAGAGAGAAGGAAGAAGAAGAGGTCAAGGTAAGGTGGTTTCTTTGGTTTTTCTTATGGCATTTCCTTATATTCTTCTCTAAACTCTTGTTTCTCATGAATCCATGGTAGTGAAGACACACTTTGAGATCAAGAAGAGAGGTAGGAGGAGCCTAGAGTAAGAGAAAACCAAGTAGCCAAAGAGGGTAACTTCATGAACTTACTTTCTTGAGTTGTTCATAATTGTTGTTTGGTTTTTATGATTTTTGGTTTGAGTTGTAAAATTAGAAAAGCCATAACCCTAAGGGGTTATGCTACCCAAAATCCTTTAAATCATGGTTAAGAAGTGTTTAAGTAAGTTAATCAAGGATTAGAAGTGGAAAAGTACAAGTTTTGGGAGCTAAAACACAAAACCTCATTTTTCCATTTTTCCCTAATATTTTGGCCAGGACCAGAAATGATAGTAGGAGTTGGATTTTCATGAAATAAATGGTTCCATTTGACTCAGTGGGCAAAAATAGGTGGGGTTACAGTGGGGTACTTTTTCGGTAGAGGCCAAAAAAGCATAATTACGAAAACGCCATTGAAATCACTAAATAGGGGCTGTCAGGGTATTTTCATACTTTGACAGTGAATTTGGTAATTTCGAGCCCAGAAATGGATTCCTTGGGTGAAAATAAGTCAGAATAGCCTTAGTCAAAATTTTGGGAAAACGTGCCATCAAGCCGGGTACAGCGGGGCGGGGGCGGGTTCCCGGGGGCATTTTTGTAAATTTTCACCATAGACTAATATAACCACAATAAACACTATGGAAGAGTCTAAAATGATACTTGGATAGATTATGACCTATTTCTGGTACATTTAATATTTTAGAACCGAGTCAGACGCCGGGACAACACGCTTTACGAGACACCACTAAATAGAGGATTATAAAGCTTTGAGGTAGGGACATTATCCTTCATACATTGTTCCATAGTTATATGATTGTGTGGATGCCAATGTTTGTAAATGCGCTTTATTAATCAACATGATTTGCCCAGAAAGAGGCCAGAAGTGTCAGAGGCACTTACATTTGAGTTGGTGAGAACCCAACCGGTGTAGAATAGTGGGGCTGGGCCCTACTCATGTATACATACAGATGATATGTTTATAATGTTCATTAATTGGTGCATACATAGCACATATCATATTTACTTTTCACATTTTCTATGAACGATAGCATGTTTCTACTGGGGTTCTCCGGAATCTCACCCTATTTTTAATAAACATCTCAGCGGGTACCAATGGGTCTAAGGGAAAAGATGTAAACGCCGGAAAGTGAGTGGCACAGGTCTCGATGCAAGGACAAGATCATGGTCATAATTAGTCTATTTTGTGATATTTTGGTGAAATTTGTAAATATTAAAACTTCCGCTGTATTTTCTGTTTTTGTTGAAGAACGATAACGGAATTGTAAATGAATATTTTTATCAATATAATTGTACTTTTTTGTATGCCCATTGAATTCCGTTTTTATTACTCTTCGATTATCGAAATGGAAACGGGTGTTGACAAAAACCATGAGGATTATGTGGCCCAAAGCGGACAATATCTACATGATGAGACGTTAGGCTGTTACAAGAATCAACTTGTGCATAGAATAGACATACATAAAGGAAAATATGATTTGGTGAAATAATGTTCAAACTTCACAAAATTTTGAACTAAATTTGAATAGTTTTGACCATTTAAAGAGTTTCAAGTAGCTCATAAAATCCTTTTTTATGTAGGAGGATAATAACCAAATGTGAAAGCTTGAGAAGATCATGGAAAGCTTAGGAAAGAAAGAAAAGCATGTAAGAATCAAATGAAAAAGGGAAAGGATCATATATGCACTTGCTATGGGTTTACTACTGCAAAACCACGGCAAAAATCATTGACCTTTCTGCCTCAATTCAATGCAATTTATCTACAAGTTCGCCATAATGAACTGCCCGAAAATGAAGTTGTGTGTTTTAAATGGCTAATGCGGAAAAGCTAGATAAAACCTAAAAGGGAGCACCAAAAGAGGGCATTTTGACCTCCAAAGGTTGAAATTTTACTAAGGAGAGCTTTGGAGATTAGGCGCCTTCATGTGAGGTTCTAAAGAGATTTGGACTGAAATCTTTGGTTTTCCTTGTTCCTCTCCTTTTTCTTCTTATTTTGCTGATATTAACTCTGTTTTTAAGCTAGCTTTTGGTTTGTATTAATTATGAGTAGCTAAAACTCTCATTTAAGATTACTATTACCTATTTTGTATGGATTGCAACCACTAGATTATCTTGCTTTTGTTGGTTAATGAGAATATATACTTATTTTTCTTTACGCTTAATGCTATCTTAGGCTTAATCACCACATGATTTGATTAGTTCAATTGGATGATGCGTGAGAGAGCTATTTTTATTGTAGAACTCAAGAAAAATCATGTTAGACTTGAAGTTTATGGATTAAATGATGGTTTGTTGTTAAAATAGAGATATTATCTAATAACCTAGCATAGTATATTGAAAGATTGTTTTGGAATGATGGTTTGCATTAATTATAAACAAGATATTGAATTTTTTAATAAAGATTAAAAATCAATCTTGACTTGATAGAACTTGGTTGATGATTTAAGACACCTTTGACTAGCATATAAACTCATTTAATCAACATAAGTGGATAATTGTATTAGTTCCATGAAATAAAATGGGGAAGAAGTAATCCTTAGCTTTCAATGTCTTGAAATTAGATCTAATTTTCCAATTCTCATTGCTCCATTTTATTGTTGTTATCAAATTTCCTTATTAGACTTACTCAATTTCAAATGATTTCATTTAACTTAGTCAAGAATATAGTTACAATAATTAACCCACTTTTGTCATAGTCCTTGTGGAATGACACTCTTTTCAATACTATAATATTACTTACTACCCGTGCGCTTGTGATAGGGAAAATAGCGAACAATGCCTTACCACCTCTTCAGTAAAAAAGCATCTATCAACTTGGATAAACTATCAATTAATATAGTACCACCACAAGTTATAAATGAATATACTTAAATATGGGTATTTCGTGATTAAAAAAATGTCTGTTGGTTCTATAGCTAGTCAAAATATACATATATAACCTATGACAACACCATTGATGCGTAACGGTTAACATGGGCTGGTAGATTTTTTTCCTTAATCACAAGTGCCCATAGTCACGATAAACATATATAACATGTGAGACATTACTCCTAGTTGATTAGTAGTCTGAGTTGATTTTTTTTTAATTGATGAATATATACCTATAAGTGGTAAGTCTTGTGATACTATCGTTTGGATAGTAAAAAAAGGCACTAATTGTTCCTTTTCATATACTTTACAAGTAAAAAGTCCCTTTAATCTAAAGACTTTTTAACCTAGGCTTGTCGTGTGTCACTGTCATTAAACATATTTCATTCTTTAGAGTTAATAGTCAAAATTATTATTTGCTAATTCTTCAGGGATGACATTTGCAACGTTATTAATATCTAAAATATTCAACTCTTAAAAATTCAAATTTTCTATTTTTCAAAGATTATATGATAGATTCATTTTAATCTTGATTTTTCATGATAGAATTTATAACTTGTTGCTTATGATTCTTCCCCTTATTTTCGTTGAAGCTTCTGTGCATCTTTCAACCTGCATTGTTCATTTATGAATGAATATTTTGGTGTATCAATATTAGCATGAAGAATACCTCATTGCATCAATAATTCAATATTGAAAATCCCTCGTCGGTAAAAGTTAATGAGAATGTTCCTATAATGACAATTGCTTGTAAGACAATATCTAGTCCTTTGTATGTTTAAGAAACACAGCTATCTTATTACTCAGTTTGTGTGCTTGCAGATTATCAATATAGCAACGATTTAATAAGTAGCATATTTTATAATTTATAAATATAGTAAAAATTAATCTTTTGTTTCTATAGTTTTATCTCAATTGTATCTCAATTCTTACACTTAGACCAGGTGCAACATAGGGACTAAATTATAAATTAGTTAAAACTATAAGTACTGAGGTGGGGATTGTCTGGTCTCACAGTCACTAGGAGGGCTCCGACAAAGGAACTAGGGGGTAAGATTTGGGGTCTTCCTGTTGATCTAGGTATCGCAAAAGCAGAGGAGCAACGAATTTTGGTAGCAGTGCTGAGGGCCGGGGAGTCTAAGGTGGGAGTTTCTATGATCGTCCTTGTGGCGTGTATCTCAGTTAAGGTGTGTGAGTCGGTGCATAGAAGCAAACCACGGCGACGATGTTCCGGGGGTTTGGATGATCAGAGGTGACTCGCTACGATTGCGGAGGTGCTCTGTTCGTGGTGCAAGGAATGAAGATCTTCGATGGGTACCTCCAGGGCTAGCGGCATCGGAGTCGAATCTAACGCTTGGGGATTTTAGGTCAATGGCAGCGTCGGTGATTTGTGTGCTCTTGTTTAACGGTTCTGCTTGGAAACAATGGACCCACCTTCTTCAGTCATTAAAGGATCTGAATGAAGTGGATAATCGGCCTCCTCTGTTGCTGAAAATCACGGGTACCCTTGAGAAGAAGGTGACTGTGGAAAAGACAGGAGTTTGACTCATGGGTGTAGGGCCTGTAGTTGGCACTCCAGCTTTGCAGGAAGATCTGATTTATGGTTTTGATACTGCTTTGAGCATTGTCCAATTTAAATGGGAATTTCAAATGGTCATCAATTGTGTCGATCAGTAATGTAAATTTCCTCAATGCCAATGTGCTCTCCTCTTTGAGAATATAATAGTCTCAAGGAATTTCATCAGAAACCATTCTTGTGTTTTGGTTCCCAGAGAAGCATATTTAGTAGCTGTTTGGCTTGCTAAAGCTTCATTGGATGGGTCTTACCTTTCAAATTGGATGCTGCGACCTCCATTACCTTTACAGACGCTACTGGTTAACAATCTCCAACAACTTTTGTTAATCCTGGATGATAGTTTTATGTTTAGTTTATTTAGTGTTTATTATCTCTGTATGGTTTATAAGGTTTACTTCCTTCCTTTATGCTGTTGTACTGAATTGCTTTGTTACGTTAATGATAATGAAAGTTAAGTTGGCAAAAAAAAAAAAAAAGAGTTGCACCAAGTTAAAGTATAGGAACTAAGTTAAGTTACAAATGAGTTAAAACTGTATGGACTAAAAGATAAATTTCCCATAGTAGTTTATATATATAATATATAGTATTCCTCACATAATAGTTTAGTGGCAAAAATACCACTTGACCCAGTATTTAAAACTTTTAAAAGCTGAATATTGCTATATATATACTCTACAAATATAATGAATGTGACAGATTTCAAGCTGATATCTTAACTTCGCCAACAAATACATTAATTATTCAATTATTTGACTTGTCCCTACACAAGCAAGCATGGCCTTGAAATAAAATAAGATAATCACAGTAGGCTATAAATGAATTTGAGGCACACATTACAACATTACAAATGCGTCTTTCCTCTCTCAGCTTATTCATACAGCTCGAGTTCATGAAAAGCATTTTTTTAATCATGTCCTAGTTCATAATATAAGAAGATTTGTAGCCAATGATAGAAGACACAACACACAAGATATATAATATTTCAATTGAATGTAATTAGAAGAGTTATATTTGTAGTATTTGATGACACAAGTGATGATAAATATGTCTCAAACACGTACAGTATAACTCAAATTTTAAGTATCAATATACCACTCTAGTCTTTAGTATAAGTCCAGTTTACAGTTACTCCCTTGTACCTATATATAGAAGCCTAATAACCGAATCGCGAGATTCTAAAAAACAATTAAAAGTAGTTAAATGTAACAATTATGTAGGAAATTTATTTTTTTTCCCAAAAATTCCCCTATTTATGAATGGGTGAGAGAGAGAGAGAGAGTAATAATGAGAAAAGGATAAAAGAGAATGTATGTAGTGTAATAATTAATTGAGGGCAAAATGGAAAAAAGTGCATTATATTATTATTGAGACAAACTTAAAAGGGATCTTACATTTAGGGACAAGCCCGTTAAAAAAAAGGCTATTATATATAGGGATGGAAGGAGTATTAAACATATCTTACATTGGTAAAATTTTTCAAGTTACCCCTATTAAATTCTCTCTCCCCCTCTCTATATATATTTACAAATCATTTTCATCTGTCTCATCTTTTTCTTTTTCCAGCGAGAATTAAATAAAGGTAAAAGTAAAAAAAACAGTCATTAATAAACCCCTCTAGGTGAACTTGTATTTACTATTTAGAAAAACCAAAAATTTCTTTTACAAGTGAACTTATAATAAGAACAATAGCGATACTTCATAAAATAGGTGCTATGGAAAAACTCTTTGACGCAAGTCTCATGTGAGAGGAAAGGGAGCAAATTTGAGCCAAGAACAACTGCCAACAATAGCCAGAAATTAATGGGAAAATTTTCCATTAATTAATTAATGAAGCAAATTAATGCCGGCAAGTCATTCTTGGCTCACATATACTCTCTAACCCCTTCATGCGAGACACTTGAGCCAACAACGTTACGTTAATGAGCTCAATTAGCTCATATTTCTGTGACCTGCATGCATTTTGAGCATTACTTCCACGTTATTATTTATAGGCAGAGCAGGTACAAGTAAGATCTGAAATAATAATAATAATAATAATAATAATAATAATTGCTTCAAAAGATGCTTCTTATCCGCAGAAACCATTATTCTTGCTGTTACGGAATCGATTTCTGTATCGGATCGTTTAACTTTTTGAAATAGCAAAGAGTTGACAGAACCCACTTCCTATCAAATTGATGGTTGACTGGTTCGTCTCGTTCTGCGTTGGAAGTAGTCAAGAATGAGAAAATGTAATGGAATGGTTTCAATTAGAAATCAATTTCAAAACACAGGTTAAAAGTGTAAGTGATTGAATCTGCCACACAATTCACAAATCATAGAGATCATGACGAGATCAAATTGTCTTGTTAATTACTATTAAGAGCCCATGTTTGTAACGATATATGCGATCATCTTGATGTTGCAGCTCTTAGGCATTTGGATATAGTAGATGAGACTATACTTTTGAATTAAAGCTTTTGAAAATATCGTACTTTTCATAAAATATAATTATCCACTCATACATATATGATGTTTACATCTTCAGTTATAACTTGTGTTATTAAATATGTCGGACCTTATTAACAAAGATACAAAGGACATACATGAATCACCAAAGAAAATTTTTATCCAATTAACTAGACATTTTTTCCTATATTGCTAGAGGTTTACCAATGAATTGTACTATTGATCATTTGCGATACTACACGTTGTTATAAATTTTATTATTACATTCATATCGATCTTGTTCTTGGCATGTAAAGCCATATACTTCATGTTCAAGGCCTACCGTTTCCTATTGCCCAAAAAAGTCTAATAATTTCGAAGTGGGTCTAAGTCATTTTCCATTTTCCCACTTCCCTAGATGCTCTAATTATTTGAAGAGATGTTAATTTTTCCCTCAAAATGCAATGCACGCACTACAGGTTTTTGAAATAAATTTCTACCAAATTTAAACAATATAATATTGCATAATCTCTTATATAAGTTGGCCAGATAAGAAAGAATGAAGATTTACATCAGTTACTTTTTTGTGTGTAATATTTCAATTTTGAGTGCTATGGCTATCTCTTGAAAACTTTTAAAATTTTTCTAACCTTAGTTGATATTATAATTATTCTCAATTATTGTTAGAATATTGCATTTTTTTAATTAGTTTATCTTTAGTGTATATATTATATAGAGTGCTGTAAAACCCTAAACAAGATATGATGCTACATACTAAAATCAGATCTAGATGATAGTGGGACCTTTTGCTATGCTAATGAAGGAAAGAGTTTAGTTTAAATTACAGGAGTGGACTATTTTTAGTTAAGAATTAATTCTATCTTTATGGACGGCTCTCATTAATCCATGAAATCGAAAATTTGGATTTCTTGTTAAAGTTGTATGGAGGATTTGCTTCATGTTCTTTGGTTCTTATAAAAAATTTAGGAATCCATTTCAAATCTTACATCTCCATCTCAATCATGCCTGATCACTGATCATTAACAAAAGGCTAGATATATTGTCAGTATTTATTCCCCAAATCTTCAATCACAACTCAGATATCACTAAAAAGTTTATTGGTTGCACATATTTATACAGTTATAGACAATATTTATTAAACGGTTACACATCTATGTATGTTTCAAATTTTCAAAACTTTAAAATTAAAAGGAAAATATGTAGTAGAATAGAGATGAGATACAAATTACAATACACACTCAGTATTTTTCTAAAGCATTTTTTTGTCCAATGTCAACCACTTTCTGTGTGTGAGAATATAATCTGGCAAGCATGCACTATCATCTTTTATTATCATAGTTGCCTCAGTCAAATTATAAGATTCTATTCCAATTCATTATAACATTTTCTGGTCGTATTCCATTTCATTATAATAAAATAATATAAAATCCCACCAGCCATCTTTAATCGATTGAAGCTGTCTATATATCACAAGTTCCTGTCATTTTCACCTCAAAAAACTAAGAGAAATTGGGTTTCTAGAGGGAATCATGTGTACACATACTCCCTCCGGTCCTAATTATAGGACATATCTACCTAACTTTGGAGAAATTAAGAATAGTAGTTAAATTAGTTAATCTTATTTATTTTCCAAAAATTCCCTTATTTAATAAGGGTGATTTATGCTATCAAATTAAACATTAAACTTTGAACAGTTCAATAAATGACATGAACTGGCACTGGGCTTGCCCGCATCCAACAAAAATTACGATCATTTATCGATTTTCGATGCCATGGTAATTTTGCAGAAACATTCAGTTTAATTTTGTATATATTAATTAAACTAATACCCCTCCTCTGCAAAATTAACCACCTAGTTTGGGGTCAACTTTAATGTTAAACGTAAGATATTTTTTAGATATATTGATGATGAGAATGGAATGATATATAGAATATAGGTGTATTATAAAATTATTATTGTATTTCATTATTATTGAGAAAGTATCAATAGGGGTATTTTGGGAAGAAATTGATAAAAATTAAAATTTTGTCCTATAATTAGGACCAAAATCAACTCTCAAATGTTGTCCTATAATTAGGACCGGAGGGAGTATATTAATTTGGCAGAATCAGATCAGATAAAAATATGTGACGATATTTTATTAAAATAACCAAACACGATTGAAGATGAGTTTTGAAATAATAACAAACAATCTCACGTACGTTGAGGTAGTTAAAATTAGTTTTTTTTTTTTTAAATGTCAAAATTATTTTTCAGTAAATGTCAGTAGTCTGGCAGAAATTTAGTTAATTAATTCGAAAGTTTTATAATTAGCCAGGAATATTAGATGAAAAAAATAATACTTTAGACAAAAACATGTTAAATTATGAAAGATACAACAAGTCCTGGTAACAAGGAGCACCACTATGCTAGCTAGAAAAGAGTATTTCTTCCCTCATTTACATAAAAAAAAAACAATAAAAGAGTGTTTCTCCTCTATATAAGGAAGCAAGAATGCCTCATTTTGAAGCACACCATTAGTTTGGGGAAGAATAATTATTATTGACAAGAAGTTCTCCTCAGAGAAGCAAAGAGCAGGTTGCCGGCCGTGGAGTTTCCGGCGTTAGGTTTGAAGAGTGCTCGCACGAAGAGTCAGAGAGTTTATTGCAGCCAAGAATGACTTGCCGACATATATACTTGGTAGATCCGTGTACGAGTGTGTGTGTAATATATATAAATATACACGCACGCACATACACACATGGGTGCTTAGGGTTTACTTCGGCAAGTTGTTCTTGGCTACATTTGGCTTTCTACTTCTCCCGTGAGACTTTTCAAACTCAGGTTTTAATTGTTATGAAGTTTTGGTTTAGTGATATCAATAAGTCGCGTTTAGAATTAAATGATTCAGTTAATTATATTGAATTCAATTTTGCTAATCACAGTCTGGGATAGGGTGATGATATGATTACTGCAATGACCCTGTATCACAAGAGAAGGTAAATATATTTATGGGATATATATGTACAGTCGTCTTTTTATCAATTGTTCTGATCTGAATAGGCGAGATTGAATGATAAACCTGATTTGCTTCGACAGGAATCATACACAAGAGAAAGAAAACTTTCCTTTTCAAGTCTCTAAGACTCAATGTACCGCTTAAATTTCCCGATCAGTTTCATCAACTTATTTACGTTATTATGGGTAAATATGTAAATTTAGCAATGAAGTTTTTCACTATGAGCATCCAGTACAATTATGTTTTGTTGAGTGTAAAAGTAGACAATCATTTTAAAGAGGTAGCAAATTTGGCATTGTTGTTAACCAAAGCTAATTTCTGTCCATTTTTGCATTATGGGTCCCACAATTCTTCTCATTGACCACATCATTTATGCTATGACCAATAAAAATATGCCACATCACTGAATTTAATATAATGTGTAAGCTAATTTATTAGCCTTTAAATTTATTTAATTTTTAATATTTTTATTCAAAAGTCATTTTGTTCTAGAGATTCGTATCCACCTTTTTCTCTCCTCTCCCTCTCGTCATCTCTCACCTCCAACCTCCCTCTTAGATATTTTCAGCAAAGCAAAAAAGAGAAAAACAAACTTTAATCATATTGCAGTAGATAATGGCTGCAACAGCTGCTAGCTACCCACCATAGCACCTGCCCTTAAGTCCTAAAGGTGTTTCACTTGCCAACAGTGGCCCTGCTTCTATGCCATCTATTGCACCTCTTGTACGACCTCTTGTAGGATTCATTTAGGAATAAAAAAATAAACGAGGGAGAGTTTGAAGAGAAAAGGTGAAGAGGGGGGGGGGGGGGCGGCGGAGGTGATGGGACGAGATGGAAGGGAGAGAAAAAGGTGGACACAAATCTCTAAAACAAAATAAGCTCACACCACATGCCAGCTAGAAAAACTGTGGGGCTCATAACATAAAAAAGGGACGGATGTTAACTCTAATTAAGGTGAGTGTCAAATTTGTTACTTCTTAAAATGATTATATCTAATTTTTCACCTCTTAAAATAATTATGTCTTCTTTTACACCTAACAAAATATAATTGTGCTGCGTGCTCATAGCAATATACTTCATTGCTAAATTTGTATTTTTACCCCGGTGCCTGTCAAATTTTGTTAAGAATATTGCGCGTAAATTATATATGGTAGTGAATATATTACTATATTGTACGTGCCATTGTCAAATGTCAGTGAGAATATGTTTATTTTGTTGCCTTTAAAAGTATAAATTTTTCTAATACCTGCATAGTAATTAGGAAATTGATAATGGAAGTACGCAAGGTGGAAGGGAACCATCAAAGGAATATCATGAGAATTGAAACGTTAATTAGTGCATACCCATATGATATTATTCTCTGTAATTTTCTGTCAATTAGTGTTGGAGAACTTGGAACTTTTTCCTAATATTTCTTTTCTCAGCCTTCTTCCAATACGTGAACCGTACTTCATTTTTTTTCCCCTGGGAAGTTTGCCTATGGATATTCACACTTCTATCCTTGGTTAGACTGCTTGATTTTTCCCAAGAAATATTACATATGAAATTAATTAAGTACGAATAATTCATCTAAAGGGAACTTTTTTAATCAATTATGTAAAAAAAAAACCTGCGGCGAGAATTATTTCTTCACCATGTTTCAGGTTTCTCCCATTCTCCTTTTCATCCATTTTTCATTTATCTATATATACAAGAGAAGGCCGATTCAGACAAAAAGAGAGACGTTGGACAGAACCTCTTAACGTTGTGACTTTGAGTGCTGGTGTCACCGTATATATTTATATGGATCGCCGAAAAAATTTCGGCTTTTAGGTTATATATTCAGCCACCTTCGAATTTGGCAGCAATTTTGGACTTTGGCTTCGGAGAATTGGAGAACTTGTTGCAATATTGAAGTCTTTGGTGGCCTTTGAGGCTTCTTCTTCGTCTCCCTTTCTCTCCCCTTGTGTTCTACAATGGATTTGAGCTTCATGTATATTTGTGGCTTGTTTTGAATATGCGTAGCTAAACCTTTGTTTTCCAAATTTGGAACTCTTATATGGATTCATTTCCCATTTTCTGTTTATAATTGTGAGTAATGACATGATCATGTTAATTTTACTCTATGTTTAATTAATATTTCTAATTGATTGGCTACCAACTAGATTGTTGTTTACCTTAGCTGACGTAAGCTTAATAAAAGTTGAGTGTGTGTGTGTGTGTGTGTAATAAAAAGAACATGGGACTTTGAAATGGTTAGTTTTGTCAATATAACGAAGTGCATGAAAAAAGACATTTGTTTTTATTGGAATATATAAATATGCATTCATATATTTCACTATTTATTTAATAATTGGAAAAATTAATATATTCAATTAAAATAAAATAAAATATTCAATTTTAATTTCTTTTGTTTGTAAAAGTATTTAAAAATTACTAAAAAAAACTTTAATTATGAAAAATAAATGATTCTATAATTATAAACATAATGTCTACTTACCAGAAACCGAAGACAACACTTTATCTAAAAGAAGAAATAGAAGACAACATGAAAATACTTATTTTTTTTCAACACTCATAATTTTTTTTAAAAATATATAATGTGACCAAAATATGAAGTTATTAATCTTTCATACTTTTTTTTATGCGTCCAAAAATTTGAGCTATTTTTTTTATTATAATTTGCAAAAAATATTTTAAACAAATTCAAAATTAAAGGCTGTAAAGGGTATTATTTATGTCCAACATCAAAATTTTATGATAAGTATTATTTTGAAAAATGGATTTAATCATATAATTACTAAGAAATGTTTTCATAAAATAAAATCTCGTATTTGAATGACCAAGGATATGGAATGTAGTCTTTTACCTTGTTTCAAAGGAATGGTTGCCCATTCCACCATTCTTTAGGTGAGAAAATAATAGTTACAAATCCGGTAAGGAGATTAATGACAATGACAACCTCAAATTTTAAAAATTTTAGAGAATGATTTATTCCATGGCTAAAATTAGGGGAAAGAACTGCAATACCTAACACTATTTGAACCTGACACAGTGAGATAACTACATCAAAAAAGAAAATTGCAGGTGAACATTAATGTCAAGCAGCGGTTTGATAGTCACTGAAAGAACTCATTGATAGCTGGTCACTTTTTTAATTCTTCATTAAACAGTTTTTTAAAGTAATGTAGGCAAAGCTTGAAATAAATTCAAGTATATCCAACTAATACCTCTTCAACAATCTTATCTGTGCAACTCCACTAACTTCACTCCAAGAGTTTTTGTTTTGGTTGCTTTATCAAGTTTAGTTATTTGTATCTTTCTAGAAAAAAACATCTATTACAATTAGCTAAATTTTATCTAGAATTGTTTACGATGTTTTTCTTTAATTTTATAATCAAGTGCTTTAAAGATAACATATCGAGTTTTTAATTAATACTACCTCCGGTCCTAAATATAGGACATAGTTTGTAGTGTAAATTACACTACAAACTATGTCCTATATTTAGGACCGGAGGGAGTAATTAAATATTCTAATTAATCCTTCAAAGACTAGAAATTAAAATTTAAAACCCTAATACCTAGCATCAACATCTTATAGAGATAGGGACTAAACTTTCCGTTCTTCCCTGCTTGGCTATATATATGTCATTGAACACTTACCAAGTTGATCATTATAGTCAACCCATCTGAATTCTCTTAGATTACATCCACAAAACAGAAAAGATTCTCCTAAATTAATTTTTGGAGGACAAGAAGAAGCGAAAATTAAAAGATGGAGGGACATTTTAATTTTTGTTTTTCATTTCATCTTTATATATACTAGGGGAATTGGAATAAAAGCGCCAAAGTAGCCCACTAAATTTGAAAGGAAGGATTCTCGTTAATTAAGGTTCCATTGAAGGAGAACATTCGATAATTAAAGTTTTTGAGTATGTGATATGATATCGGCCTAGTTGATTTAGCTTATAATAAGATCATTGAAAACAATTATTTGTTATACAGTAATCTAAACTCTAACATAAAGGGCACCCGAATAAATCAAGAATTCTTAATTAGTTAATTAATCACTTAATTGCACAGTTCAATGTGTACTATCAATTGATTTAAATCTATTGGCAGGTAGTAAAAAGATATGGCTTTATCCTTAACTAAGTATAAAAGTGACCGCTTTAAAATAGAATTCTTTGATTCACAAATGATAGAATTATTCCATGATTATAATAATTTATTTATTTTCGATGGATTATAATAATTTATTTTACTTAATATCTAACTTAGCACATTTTGGCGAAGCCTTTTCCTTATTATTTTTAACTAACTTAAAAAAACAAAATATGGATATGTAGAAGTTTCATTGATTAGCTAATTTAGAAAATATATCAAATTCACCCTGTTGACAAGAATATTAAAGCTTCTCCCTTTTTCTTTTTTCTTTTTCTTTTTCCCCCTATTCACACAGAATAAATTCTTTAATTTTCTTGCTATTTGCCAAAAAAAAGTTTATACGCTGAATTAAACTTAATTTATTTTGGTTAACTTTTACATTATTGAAAGCATAATTGTAAATCAGTCAAATCATATAGTTATTAGGGGGAAATTAAAAATATTCGAGTAAGTCTTGAAATTAACAGTTAACGTTAGTGATTGACTTTAGAGAATTCAAAAGGAATTGTGGTTTCTTAGAAAGTAAAGATGGATTTTGAATGGAGAGGGACAATTCATTTGACTCAAATTAATGGTGAGAACTCAAGGAAGCGAAGTGTCAAAACCCCAAAATTTATAATTATTTCAAATATGGAAAAGCTCTCTTCTGCCATATGTTCATATATATCAGCAGAGAAAATGCCAATATTCCTGATAGGCTAGCTAGGAGCTTCATTCATAAAGCCTACGTCGATCCAAAGAAATAATAAAAGCAAATTCTTTTATTGGCATAAAGATATCATCATAATTAAGAAACATTGTTTGGTGACAGAATCAAGATGTGCATGATAACTTGTCTATATCTCTAAGCCCATGATGCTGATGAATGGAACAGTGAAATTAATCAGTGAGCAAGCAGAACAAATTCTGAATGAAAATGCCATCTCCAAATTAAAACATGAGAAGCCACACTAGTAGTATCTGACCTTCTTTATATATATTCTTTTTTTCAATAACCCTTTTGGACCACTCGGTATCCGGCGCTTTTTCTGGATCTCATTATCAGGTATTCGAGTAACCAACTAATCCAGATTGAGGATTTCTGACCAAAATGCCTCTTCCTAGAGGTCTTTTTGAACAAGGTGGGATTCGAACTCAATTCTACCACTTTGTAGTCTAGTTGATCCACCACTAGAGCAAGTACACTTGGGCATCTTATATATATATATATATATATATTCTATTCCCACAATATATAGCTGGTCAATCAAACAGTTACGTATGAATAAGGATAGAGACGAGCTTTTGGTACAAATTATTGAGAATAATGTCTTTGTATAAAGGAACAGTGTTTAAAGGTGTATGTAACCCTTTGACCTTGTGAGATTATAAATAGGGTTTAAGATTAATGGAAGTGAAGGGCATGCAAATAAATGGGTTTGATATGAAGATTGAGGAGGAGAGTGAGTGTGAGCCAAGGATGACTTGCCGGCATACAAAAATTCCTCGTTCTGGGTTTTGTTGTTGGCAAGCGTCCAGGTTCACGTTTGCTTCCTTTCCTCTTGTTTCTATATATATATAGTCCTCTCTCTTTCTCTCAAACAAACACCAATGTTGTCATTTCTGTAGTATGTATATGTATATGTATATATTGCTGGTGGGTATCTATATCGAAGTGGAGAGTCTCTGATTCTTGTTTCTCTGTCCTCTTTAATTTATTTTGCTTTCACGTTTATGGGTTCTTTTTTAATTCATTAAATAATTGATAGTGTGAATTGAGGAAAGACGCGAGTATAACAAGGTTTGATGTTTATTTATGTTCTCAATGCTTATATTACTTACTTTAAAATTAGGGAAAATTCGAGAAAAATACAATTAAAAATGAAAAAAGACAAATTGGTGCTGTGAATTATCAAATCCTAAATCAGAATTGAAGTAAAAATTTGAGATTTCCAATTCTTACTAAATAACCAAAATGCTCTGACTTGAGGGCACATGTTTCAGGGATCAATAACAACATCTGTATCTATATTAACAACATCATATTTATATTAACGACTTTACTTTCATGTTTTACAACTTCATATCATAAAAACCAGGAATAATTTTGAGAGCACAAGTTTCAAGAGTCAATAATAACATATATAACTACATTAACAATATCAGATTTTACATTATTAACGACTTCACTTTCATGTTTCACAACTTAACTCAGTGCAATTGCCATTTGGTTAGAATTGGAAATTCCTACTTCAACTCTGACTTGTGATTTTATAAATTTGTAGCACCAATATATCTTTTTTTTTCCCATTTTTAATTGGATTTTCTGGAATTTTTCCTTAAAATTATCGTGTTTATTTGGTAAAGTTCTTCCAAAAAAAGAAATTTATATGCATATATGTAACCAGCCTGATTTTCATCTTAAGGTACGCTTGCTACTCATAAATTATGGTTAATGTATTTTTTTAGAGACTCGATCCAATATTAACAATGATGTGTTTAATTAGTTTTTTAATTTTGTTGGAAAAAATTAATTACCTTGTTAATTAACTGGAGGCAAGAGGAGAGTCTCAAACACCGGGGACATTTATTAGATATTCCATTTAATTGGATTTTTGGGAAAAATAATTATATATAAGTTGGCCATTACATTATTTTAACCAAAAACTTTTAAAACGTTACATTTGTAGATTTTTTTTAACCAAAAAAAAAACAGTATATATGCCTCTTCTTTAGTTCTATTAAAAGACTATCGATTGTTTAGTCATTGACCCATGTACTCCACCTTCTTACACCTCATAGCTATCCTCAAGTGGCCTTTTTTATAATATAATGCAAACTATGGTATTAATTGGTACGTGTGAATTTATTTTATATATTTCTTAAGTCACATTTGAACCCTACAATTCAATTATATAATGAATTGAAAATATTTTGCTCCCCAAAAATATTATTTTTTAAATAATAATTTATTTACGCTTACCAAAAAGTCTCCATATTTTGAAGTTTGAAGTTTGTAACCCTTCGTGGAATAACCTTTTTAGAACAGTATCATCGAACGCAACTTAGATCATCCGCTTCTTTGTTCATGCGGGTTACTCGTGTTCTACAACATGGACTAGTTAGAAGTTGCTCTATATAAAAAGGATTTAGTGGTCACTAATTTTGTCTTAAGCCATCTACCTCAAAAGGGCACAACAATGAGATGGAGCAATAAATTGTAATGTAAGAATTGAATGTGTTGGAAAAGGATATGGATTGTTCACATAATGACCCATTACGACTGACAGTCTCTTGCAAATGTCACTGTACGAAATGACAAAACATGTACACTTTAACCTTATAATATTATTTGTTCTTTTATGCTATGTTTGGATGGAGAGAAAATAGGAAGAAGGGGATACTAGATTTGAAAACTTTCATAAATAGTAAAAAAAAATTAACTATTTTTGGGAGTTTTCTCCCCCAAGTTTCTCTCAATCCAAATATAGGGTTAGTGACCAATTAAGATTTTTCAAAAACTTATTTCCTTGAGCTCTCTGTTTTGTTGTAGATGCTGCTTGCTCTCTACCTTCTAATCATATATATATAGCTTTTTATTGAGCTTAAAAATGAAAAATGGGGTTAGAGAGCTCAGATGAAAGGAAAGTAGGATCACTAATAAGGTGTTTCTATCTTTTTTTCTTTTCTTGAATTAATAACAAGGCTATGGTCAGTCAGATCTAAATCCTCTCAAAATTTTCTTTCTCCTTTCCCTCTTAGAATCTCTTCTACACCATTAATAATCACAATTAATGAGAAAACTATTCGTACTCATTTGACAAGGAAACCATCAGCACAGATGTTCACTTCTCTAAATTGGGAAAGGGGTTAATGAAGACGCTCTTCTCTTGAGTGGTCAATTATAACGATCGGATCTTTCTATTGATTGCTTGAATGTCAAATCTTGAAGTACAAGTATTGCAATTAATTTTTTGAGGTGATGTTTGTCTTTAATAAATTCCTTTTGCCTTCAAAAGATTGAGGGAAGAATCCCGCTCAGCCATATGAACCAAACAGAGACAGGACGAATTCTTGCTACAGTATTCTCATCTTTTTTATATAACAGAGAGAGGAGAAATTTTTTTATTCCACTCGTAAATCACATCATTAAAAAATTTGATATAAATGTATAATTTTATCTTTTATTTATTATTGTGTTAAATTTATTTTCATGAGATATAATGTATATTAAATAGAAATAAAGTTAAAATGTTGTTGAATTTTATCATAGAATTAATAAAGTTTAATGTTTTTCTTGGTCTATATGAAACATGCTACAACAACTTATAAATAGGATTAGAGAAGTATTAATTCTAGTCTTAAATATAAGAGTCAGATAAGTGAGTTTACTTTGCCCCTAAATATACAACTTTAAATCATTTTACCTGCCAAATTTATAATTTTTTCCCTCAAAATATCCATAATATTAAGTGCATATAGCAAAAAGTTTACCCTCAAAGATAGTTACACTGCACATGAATAAAAATAATATCACAAATTAATTAATACATATTTATTACAAATAAATAATTTAAATTATTAAAAAAATAATTAACTTAACTAATTTTTTTAATATTTATAAATTAGTTATCTATCTAATTTTTAAATTAAGAGAGGGTTAGGTATTAAAGATCTTAAGAAACAAAACATTGCTTTCATCATCAAACTTTGGTGGGGACTGTTAACTCAACCAAAGGCCCTTTGGGTTCATTGCATAAAGGGAAAGTATGGATACGGTGATAGTGACTATCCCATGGTGTGTAAGAAGGCCAACTCCTCTAATGTGTGGCATAGTATTACTACTGTTTGGGACACTTTTTATAGTAGAATTGGGAGAACCTTGTGTAGTGGAACTACAGCCAATGCCTGGTAGGATTTATGGACTCCGCTTGATGAACCCCTGATCCAGTTTGTTGATCATAATTTTCATTGTTTAGATCCATGTGCCAAAGTAAGGGACTTTGTCTTACTGAATGGGGAGTGGAACATTTCACAGTGGAGGGAGTCTCTCCCAGATTGGGTGGTTAATCTTATAATTCGGGTTCCCCCGCCATGTGAAACTGGAGATGATCCTTTCTGTTGGAGAAATGTTTCAGATGGCAAATTTAGTGTCTGTGCTGCTTATAATTTCATGTCTACTCAGCGGGATAGGGATGGCTCAGCTCTGTGGAAGAAAGTGTGGAAGCTACCTGTTCCGGGAAAAGTAAAGATGTTCTTCTGGCATATTATTCATAAGAGGCTACCTACTAACTCACTCAGAGCTATGAGAGGTTTACCAGTTAGTGAGGAGTGTCCTTTTCAGTGTCATCAACCAAAAACCATTATGCACATTCTTTGTGACTGTGAGATTGCAAGATCAGTGTGGTTACATTTTATTCCTCCTAACTCTTGTTTTAGCTTTTTTCGCTCTGATTTGCAGGTATGGCTCAAGGATAATTTGTCACTGGCTCTGGGGAAGCCTTATTTTCATCGTTGGCCATGGGTCCGGATATTCAGCATCATCTGTTGGCTTTTATGGAAAAACATATGTAAGGGCATCATAGAAGGAGTTCGAGCTCAACCTAATGAAATTATTCATGGTGGCCTGTATCAGATCATGGAATCTAGCATTTCGGACACTCTAAAGCATCAAATATTTTGCTATACTACTGGAGATGATCATTCCTGGAGATTACCAAAAGAAGGATATGTTCGCCTAGATACCGACGGTTCAGTTGATGTTCACCGCATTGCAGCAAGTAGAGGACTTGTTAGGGATCATAAGGGCGATTGGGTTCTAGGTTTTCAGTGTAGGCTTTGGATTTGTTCCACCGACTACTGCTGAGCTTATGGCCTTATACCAAGGCCTCCAACTGTGCAAACAATATAACTTTCAGAGAGTCGTTGCTTACACAGATTCTCTTAAGACGTATCATTTGGTTCTGCAGGATAGTGGTCTACATCATCCACTTAGCTTGGAGATTAATGCAGTTAGGGATTTGCTTTACTCTGAATGGGACATTGAACTTCGCTATACACCGAGAGATACAATCCGGTATGCTAATTATTTGGCAAAAGATGCTCAGAACTTAGTTCAACGTCTGGTTGTCTTCCCAGTTCCCCATTCTGGGTGTATTCTCATCATGAGGGAGGATTTTCTACAATCCTTTTAATGTTTAATATGTTTTGCTGTATGTACTATCCAAGCTAATTTGGCCAATATATGTATCTAAAAAAAACAGAATTAACAGGCGGTGTTTACGGTGCATGTGATAACTTTTCGAAGAAGAAGCCATGTCGTTAATTCTAGTAATTTGAGTTGGCTGGCTCACATCGTGACACCTCATTAGTATTCTTTAGCATCTGCACAGAGTTGAAGGATGTTGGAACCACACTTTAAAAATTCTTTTTTTTTTTTCAAAAAAGTAAAAAAAAAAAAATTCAAACCGCAATATTCCGGTAAGATTTACATACCCACTCGAGCACTTGACGGGTGAAAACATAGAACATTATACCAGATACATAATTTTTTAAGGAAAGAAATATCATCGTAAATGCTATTAGAACTCTCGGTTGGGTCAAAAGCACAACGTTAATTAGAAGATTATTAAAAATGACACAAAGGAATTTTTTTATCTTTTGCTTTTTCAAAATTGTGGGAAACAGTGAGCAAGTGTGAATTTGAAGCACCATGCATGCATGAGTTGTCCATTGATTGCGATGGCACTTTTAATAAATACTCCCTCTGTCCTTTTTATAAGAGCCTAAAATTTAAATTGTTTTGATTATTTTTATAAAAGCCTAATAAAAATTGTCTAAATATTTAATGAATGTTTTCCATTTTTTCCCCTCATTGATTATATAAATTATATTAATTAAAAGGTTGGTGATACATATATTTACTCTATTTCTCTCTCTTACTTGCCCCTTATAAAAAAGGGCATACTTGAAAAAAAAAAAGGTTTATTTCAAACACACTTATTATTTTTAACTAATTTTAATCACTTTTTTAATCCATGTAATTCGGTTATTGAGCTCTTATAAATAGGACAGGAGGGAGTAACAGTACTCCATCTTCAAATTAAAACAAAATTGCAAATATTTGCCATTAATACCTTTTTTTTTTGGGAATATCATGCATCCATTGTAAATATTTGTCATTATTGTATACCACTATGGTCCTATTTATAAGTCTCTTTTAACTAAATTTCACATACCAAGGAAATATAATTAACTCAATGATTATTGGGTAAATTTTCGGCTATGTCCTTATTTATAAATGGGTACTTTTCAGCACTTTCTTCTCTATCTATCTTTTCTTCATTGGTATAATAAATATAGGTAAAATTGTCACAATCTCATTTACTACACTAAAAATGGACTCATAAATAGGACCAAATTTTTTTGGTTTAAAAGGACTTATAAATAGGACCAGAGTGGTAGTTTTTATTAGTAGTTATCAGCATTAGTCAACTTTATTAGCTTTAATTAGTTTTTATTGCTTTGTCTCGTTCTCTAATGTATAAATAGTCATATGTACCTCACTATTGTAATACGAAAAAATACATATTCTTCTCTCAAAATTGTCCACATGGCATTAGAGCAACTCTGTGTGCGTGAGATATTGTGAGGGGGAGCTCTTTTTAGCGACAATGGAGGGATTCTGATCTGGACCCTATAATTTTGTAGGATTAAGTGGTATTTTTGTCTTAGAAGTTTTCATCGAGGAACAATTTTACCCTTGAAGTTTTTTAGAAGACAATTTTTCCGCAAAAGTGTCAAAATGGAAGCAATTTTGCCTGAACCGTTATCCTAGTTAATTTTGACAATTAGTTAACTAAATATGTTGAGCTAACAATCAACATGCCATCCACGTTATTTTTATTAAGGTGTAAATTTGCGTTGGCTGTCCATATGCAATCTATTTCATCTTTTTTCAAAAGTAGATTTAAAACTTCCTATGCAAATTTGTACTTTAACAAAAATGACATAAAAGACATGTGGACTACCAGCTTAGTATTTTTGGTTAACTAACAATCAAAATTAACTGAGATAATGGCCAGAGCAAAATTACCCCTAAGTGAAAACTTATAGAACAAAAATGCCCCTTAAGTCATTTTCCTATATGTGGGTACTTCAAATTTGTACCCAGATTGTTGAACTTGTGTCCTGCCAAAATCAAGCAGTGACATACCTTTGTATGAATTTTTTTACCACACTTAATTATAATACCATAATTATATATAAAATTTTGTAGCAAAAGTAGTACATTAGTTTCAATCATTATCATTAAGTCGTACAGAGGCTAAGTAAATTTCAATATTTTTTATACACGTCACCAATTCATAATCATCTCTAAACATTCAATGTATAAATTAATTAAATTAATGACATCACTACTACAAAATTGCACGTATATAATGTAATGCCCCAAATTTTGATTAAGGGCTAATGATGATTATTGAGAATAATTTGTGAATTAAATCTGAGTTATTATGTGTATGTGGCAATTTTAATTAGTAGGCCATAATCAGTGAGAAATTGAAAGAATGACCATAGGTTAGTGATTAATGGAAGAAATTAGTTACTAAGAGGAAAATGATATGTGTAACTAAATAGTTAATAGAGGGGTTAAAGCAACTAATTAGTTACTTATTTTATGAGAACCAATGAGGATTAGACATGTGTCAAGATGAGATGATGGGAAAGTGGTTGGAGATATCAAATGGCAATTAAAAATCATATCTCTCTCTCCCTCTTCCCTTGAATTCGGCTAAAATGGTATGGGGGCAAGAGAAATCATCATTCCATCATCTTCAACCTCTCATCTCTCTCATTCTCTCTCTCCATTTCGTTCAGCCATTGCAATCCAAGAAAGAAGAAGAACTCTTGATTTAGGTAAGCCATTTGACCCTCTTAATGACCTCTAATGCCAAAACTCTCTTCTACAATCTTGTTCCTTGTGTTGAGAGCTTTAATTCTATGGTTTTAGATTTCCCATTTGGTGGTGTTTGAGCTCTTAAGGAATTTTAGAGTTTGAAGAACCAAGGAACTCCTTTGGAAAAGTTGTAGAGGTGAGTAAGTCAAACCTTTCTATATAGGTTTTATAGCCATTGATTGAGTTTGGAATTTTTTGGATTTTTGGCTTGATTTTTGAAAATGAGGGTCATGGTGTGTATGACATGTTGTTGTCATGGATATAGTGTCTTGAGTATATGTTTTGGATAGATAGAATTTGCTTGAAGCTTAACTGTCAAGTTTGACAACTTTGGGATTTTATTGGATATATGCCAAAAATAGAGCATGATAATGGAATGAGGATTTGGTCATTTTGATGTTTTCATTGAATTCCTTATGGAAAATTGTGTGGGAGTAGTGTTGGATGTGAATTTTGAACCATTGGAAACTTAGGTTTAAAAGTTACAAGTTTTGGTTAGCAAGAACTCTGTGCTGGCAGTGATTTTGCATGGACGTTTTGAAATAGAAAATGGTGATGAAAAATTATGAAACTTTCTAGTCTTAAATTTCACATGCTAAGCTTCAAAATGGACATGTAATTCATGCCATTTCGATTTGTGAGCTAGGAGTTATGATTGTCCAAAATTTGATGTTAAATCTGGGATCAAATCTGAAATAGTATGAACATTTGTAGAATTTTGGATTTTTGTGGTTATAGACAGCCTTAATCCATATTTTTTCAGTAAAGAGGACTTAAATACATTTCATTAGGCTTTGGAATCACCTCATTTTGATTTTTCTAGAATTAGTTATGATTTTTAAAATTTTAGCCTAGAAACTGAAATTTTCTTGGCCGCAGCTCAAAAGTTTCTGACCTGCTTTTGGCCGCAGCCAAAATTACTTGGCCGAAACCTAAAAGTTTCTGACCTATTTTATGCCATGGCCAAAGATCCTTGGCCGCGGCCAACATCCAAAAATCAGAACTTTTCGCTATTGTAAGGTGGTCTTTGAGATAGTACTTCCCAACCCTTTAGGTCTTTTGTTAGAGACAATTGTAGCCACTTAAAGGACATTAATGATAACCAAATCTAAATATTGTGAAGTCATTTGAGTATTGGAATAGAGAATAACTCTTCATCCCTAATCATGAATTATAGGATTTGATATTTGCCCTGCTCGTGAGAAACCGGTGCCAGAGCACGCACGAAAAGACCAAGGTAGTGACTTTTATCTCATGTTGTGTATGATGCTTGGTATGCATAACTTGTCATTATTTTGTTGTGAAAATCTTTGGCATGAGCCCATTGCAATCTTGTGAATGTGTTATCGGCCGTAGGGCATTATAGCGTGAGCAGTCGTAGGGGGTGATAGTTATCACACCTACCCCTGCCGTTGTAATTGCCGAGGTTGCATTGTGGAATCGTGGATTCCTGTTTGAATATCCAACCAGTGTGGCTGTGTGTATGTGAAATATTTTTTATGGATCCCTATTGTAGTGATATATGCGATATGAATATGTGGTTGTGCATTATAGCGTGAACACTTCAGCGTGAGCAAACGTAAGGATGACGTAAGTCATACCTACCGCTATAGCTGTCGTTGTAGTTGCTATGTGTTGTGTATTGATTTGCTTACATGCTTTGTGGTTGTGCATACTATGAGTGAATTGACACTACGGGGATTCCTTAGAATCCCACTCTCTCAAAAATAATTTTTAGACAGGGCCAAAGGATCTAAAGGAAAGCGAGTGACGAAGAGTGGATAAAGCTCCGGGCTAAGAGTTTATTTTGGATAAATTGGTTATCATACTTTTATATTTTGGATATTTTGTTAGGGAAACAATTGTATATGGATATTGGATAGTTTTGTTTAATCCCCTAGTTAAGGGAAATAGATTATGGCCATTTGTGCCTTGTAAAACCCTTTATTGATTAATAGAACCCGAGTGTGTCGAGAATTTACATTGTACTCTAATATTTATGAATGGAATAATACTGTACAGGCCATTTGTGTAATTGAAATGTGAATATGAGACCATTGTTGAATAAATTTAGAAATTTTTTTGAAAACCCTGGTTTTGGAAAATTTACTTTTATTAAGTTCCAAATAATTTTATGATCTCTAATTCCACATAATCACGTATTTATGAACTTAATACTGGCCTTTGATTGGAAGGGGGTTACATATAATGCTTAATAAATAATGGTTATGGTGTTATATATGTCGAGTTGGAGGTTGCACAAGAATATGTAACGCTAAAATATAATGGTTAAATATACGCATCATCATGTATTGAGAGGTAGAATTTGCCAAAACAAATATATAACGGTTGTAATTATTAACCGTCATATATTCACTGATAAAAATGACAGTTCTTACAAAATAACCATCATGCAATACTTTCAAACAATTTGTCTTCCATCCTTATATCAGTAAAAACAAAAAATATGACGGTTATAACAAGTAACCATAAAGTATGATTTATAAATACTTAACGGTTAAAAATAATAACCGTTATATATAAGAAAACGAGATTTTGAAAAAATTTTATTTGACAATACTTGACGGTTTTTCACAAACAATCATTATTTATTCTTTAAGAATATTTAACAACTAAAAATAATAACCATCATATATAAAAATGTGGGATCTTGAAAAATATTAGATATAAGGAAATGAGATTCTGAAAATTTTCATTTGATAATACTTGACTGTTCTCCTTAAAGAATCATTATTTATTCTTTAAGAATACTTAATGATTAAAAAAGATAACTGTCATATATAAGAATGCGGGATTTTGAAAAATATCATATATAAGTAGGCAGGATTGACAAATCCCTATTTTATATATATTTTTTCATACTTTATTTGGGGATTTTTTCATAGTTATTGAGGTTAAAATATCTTGCTTGCTATAAATTGAGATTAAAAGTAAATACATTAAATTAGAACTAAAAGGGAAAAATTGTCAAAATAATTGTAATTATTCTTAGTCATTGATTTTTTGAAGAGATTTGATGTTGGATTAATTGTTTTTGATTGTAGGTAGAGACGGTAATATGGGTTTAACCTGTGGGCCAAACCCACACAACCCGAAAAACTTGGTGGGTTGGGTTGTGAAAAACAAAGACCGTTTTGATGCGGGTCTTTTTTGCCTAAACCCATATGGGTCCAATCGCATCAGGTTAGCCCGATGGGTTGGCGGTTTAACCCATGGGCCGAACCCATCCAACCCATAAAACTTAGTGGGTTGGGTTGTGAAAAACAATAACAGTTTTGATGTGGGTCTTTTGGCCCGAACCTATATGGAACCAACTCCTGACGGTTTAGTCTGACAGGTTGGAAGGTTAGCCCTTTTTTGTTTTTGTTTTTAAAAGTTGCCAAATTTTGTACTATATTATTCCTTAGAGCTCAAACCCTAGTCACTCATTAATATTGTTATTTTAATTAAAATATGAATTTGTTAAAAAAAATTTGAGCTGATGTGGCAGTCAATAAGGATTAAAATAATATAATTTAATGAGTCATCATTTTTCGTTATATTAGACTAACAACATTAAAATTGAAGGACTCAAAAAACACTTTTTAAACTTAAAGGACTAAAATGAACCTTAATGCAAACATAAATGATCAAATGTATATTTTAGCCTTAATTTTTTTATAGTTTAGGATTGTAGGAAAAAAATTCAGTATATTATTTTAAAAAAAGTTTGAAAAACAGAATATAAAAAATTTTAAAAAATGAAAAAGAAAATGGGTTGGGCAGGCTGACTCGTCAATCCAAAGGTTATGAGTTGGATTGGTTAAATGTCAACTCATATATGGATAGGGGTCTTTTTGGCTCAAACCTATATGGTTCCAACCTGAGGCCGGTCAACTTGAACCCAGTGGGTCGGCCCGTATTACTAGCTCTAATTGTAGGTGCTTGATGAAATTGGATCGAATTTGAAAATAAAAGTTTAGGCTCAAATTATATTGCAGCAATTACCCTTTAGCACCACAAACTTTCAAAAATTTCACTTTAGTCCCTGTGCAAAAGTGACAGCGTTTTGAGCTAGGGTGAAATCAGATTTTGAACGGTGAGGGCTCGACGCTTTCAGATTAGATGGAAGTCGGAACGGCTACGAACCCAAAACAGAGACCATCGCCTTCATCTTCATCCTTCCATAGCGTCTTTCTTGGTTGCCAGCGACCATCCTTCCATCACCGTCCTTAACCGTCGCTGGCGACCTGGGAAAAAAACAGTGCTTTGGCGACAGATTTGAACCAGCAGCGGCAAGAACCAAAAGCTTGAACCTAGAGATCGAGACTCTGGGGGGCTCGAGATTGGACCTTCTTCTTTTTTTGCACACCCCACTCTCACACCTTTGCTTTCGCTCTTCCATTTTACTGTCATCGTCACCTTCGCCAGTGATCTCTTCAATCTTTTAACCTAGTCGTGGCATCTCTCTTCACTCCTCTTCCACCATCCCTTACAATCTCTCGTCTTCATTCATCAATATCTCCTCCATTCATTATTTTCTTTATGGCTGGTGAATTAGAATTGAAGATCGATGTATCTTTGACGGTAGTTTGTGGCTGAATTTCTTCGATCCTTTGTAACAAATGGCAATGTCATGAATTTGGAGCTTCAACAGGGGGCTTTTGGCCCTTCCATACCTTTATTCCTACATTGCTTTTGTGATTTTTACGCCTTAACAAGAATTTTATAATGTTGGACTGATTTAACTTGATCTATTTATAGAATTGGATGTAGTTTGTTAGATGTTTGATATTGTGTTTGATTAGAGTAATTATTATTTCTTTATTCGGTGAGACGTTGAATTGATGATTTGTTGAACATTTTGTGCTAATTTCAAGGTAGTTTGATTAATGAATCAATGATGTCATGTGTTTGCATTGGTCTCTTGAATTTGATTTTATTAATTGTGTTCAGCATTGGGTTTTATCATCATTAATCTTGACTTTTCATATGGTGGTCATTGTTAAATTAAGATTAATGAGAAAATCAAATAATAATTGATTTGACCGTATCTTTGCGTCTTGGGGTCAAATACAAGATTTTTAATCCAAGAATTGCAGCATAATGCAATACTCGGGTCGTCTCTCTTTTCTCAAGGAGCCTTTAATTGAATCCTAGGTAATACTAAATGTCATGCAAAAGCAAATTCAATAAAACAAGGGAAAATTGATTTTTGGGTTTTTCTTGTTAAAAAATAAAAATAAATAAATAATAAAAAAAATACAATTTAATTAAATATATAAATAAACACACCACTCAAATTAATTTAAATTATAGGCAAAGTCTATATATAAATCCCACAACACAAATTTGATCACACATTATTCAAACAAAATATTGGAATAGGAAAAATAAAAAAAACAAAACTCCCCTGATTCTCAGATTCCATGTTCACGCAAGACAAAAGTTGCAACATGCATGATGATGTCAGCATACATGTAT
Source organism: Inga oerstediana (assembly GCA_963210345.1). NCBI lineage: Eukaryota > Viridiplantae > Streptophyta > Magnoliopsida > Fabales > Fabaceae > Inga > Inga oerstediana. The sequence continues at coordinate 54,298,495 of OY723407.1, read as the reverse complement.
GATGATGTCATCATGCATTAAGCTAATGAACGAACTGCAACACGAACTGAAGCATTTCTCATTCGCAGATCCTCAAACTCGTGGCTCCAGGTGGTTTAACTCAAAATTTCAGCTGCCTCAATTTCTGCAAATCGGACTGGTGGTTGATGATGAAGAGATCGCCGGAATTGAGGAAGAGAGTGATGGGAGGTCGCCGGAAATGGGGGCCGGAAAACTACAAAACTTCACCGGAAAATTGGAAACAACACGGGAGTCACAGAAAAACCGATGGAAAATGATGATGCGGTATTTGCATGATGAAAGGACAATGGTAGGAAGAAAATAAGACACAACGGAGGAGAAAATGTTTCACAAAAAATCAAGCTTCGCCGGAAGTGGGGGCCGGAAAACTGGAATAGTTCGCCGGAAAATGCAAAACTTTCTAAACTATCACAGAGAGGAGATGAGGGTGCTGCACTTGTAGTTTTTGATGGCTTTTGGTGGAGAAGACCGAAAGTGATGGTGGTTGGGATAAAGGAGCTGCTGGACTGTGAACAAGATGATGGTGTGGTGATGAAAATGAAGAACGTGGTGGTAAGGAAGGTGCAGAGGCTGGTAAAGGTGAATGGTGGTGATGAAGGGAAGAGGTCAGTGGTGTAAGTGGTGACCTCGTTCTTACTTCAACTCCCCGTTCTGTAGTACCTCGGCAAAAGAAAATGGAAGAAGAAAATTTAAGAAGGAAGAGTTGCAGTCGGGATGCCTCCTGGTGGTGAAGATGGAGGTATATATAGAGAGATTGATGCTGTCTATTTCCCTTCACCAACCATGTTAGGTACAGTCTGAAAGCAAGCTGCAACACAAATCTTTCCGTGATATGCGCGTGCATATAATTTCTACGTCTTCCAGAAGTTCAATGAAAAACCCCCCAGATTTTGCTTTTCTGTCGGTTGAATGTTGAATTTGTGGCTTGGGTATTGTTCTGTAATTTTCTCCAATAAATTTTCCTCATGAAAAAGCTGATGGGTACTTTTCTGTAATTTGCTCTGGTCCTTTTCTATAATTTTCCTTGTATTCAGACTCCAAAAATCACCAATTGTGACCCAAAGCACTGCAATGCAAAAATTAAGCATAAGGTAGTATTAAAAGTTCAAGAGATCATATGTATAAATATTTAATAATTATGGCAATTTTACCCTTTTATTACAATTAATTCAATACAAATGCCTCTAATTAAAATAAGTGCTTAATCATGCGATAGTGCCCTGGAAAATACATTAAGAGTCCCTATTTAATTAATTAAAAATATATAAAATTATGGTTAAATCAATTCCCCCACACTTAGACCTTTGTACTCCTGAACAAAGGAAATTGAATACAAGACTTCAAATCCAAATTATTGACACATTAAAAGGTGAGTAATTTCATAATTAGAAAGTAATAGATCAATTAATCACATTCTTCAAGTCAACATTAGTTATTGTTAATTGATGCAAAGAAATTAGTCAACTACACAAAATATTAGATGAAGCACAAGAGACTCTCAGGGTATTATTGTTTCACTCATCTCACCTCATTGGGATAATTTCACTCTAGTTCACTCAATGAACAACTTACCATAGGCTTGTAACAACTCTAACATCTCCACTACTAATAGCAATTAATGTAATAAATCAAGAGGACTTCAAAGGGTTGTAATGATGGATGAAGGCTGAATGGAATGAAGAAAATAAATAGTTGATTTGCAAGTCAAAATTATTGAACAAGTTCATAGTAACTAATTAACTTTAATAACTATTACCAATTCTTTTCTTAATTCACGAACAAATGCCTTTTATTCACCTTCTTCTCTCTTTTTTTTTTTTAACTACTTTTTTTTTTCATTTCAAATTGCTCAATTGTCTATTGGCAATTTACTTTGATTTCAGAATACCATGAACACTATGAATAAATGACTTGCATATAACATAGGAATGGCTCAAAATGGGTAACAAAAAGGTGATAAATAAGGGTTTGTGTTTTGGTGAATGGGTTTAAAATGAATGCCTTTTTCATTTTCATCACACTAATGCAAATGCCGTTTTAAAGAAGAGTTAAAACAAGTTCTAGAAGATGAAAAATAAGTGAACATGCACACATGGAAAGAATTTAAGGTCCAAATAATCTTCCAACAAGGTTTTTGTCTAATGCTTCTTCTAACATAATTAATTGCATAGGAAACTAACCACAAAACATCCACTTAACTTCTAGTGCTAACCTTACAAACATAATTAATCAAGACATTGCAATAAATTATAATCATGCTCAAATATTAAACACACTAATGATACAAAAACTTTTTTTTTTTTTTAACTATATACTTTTTTTTTTTTAAACAAGGAGTAAACAAGAATCCAATTGTGGGTTCATTTCTTTTCCCATTCACTTAAAAACAAAATATGGTTTTTTTTTAAAATTTTTTTTTTTTTTTTGCCAAAACTAGATCTCATGGAAGCTCAAAAAACAATTTCTTGCAAATTACATGTCCAAAATGGTAAATGCGACCCTTTACTATTTATGTCATGCTTCAAAGCAAGTCATTCTTGAAAAAGTTTTGAAAAATTTTCTAGTTTAAGGCATTTTCACATTTAAAATCAACCATTGGGATTCAAAATGCATTTCCCTCCCCCACACTTAATCAACACATTGTCCTCAATGTGTAAAGCAGGTTGAAAGTCAAGGAACAATGGTAATTAAGTGCACACACAAAGGAAGAACAAAAGAAAAACAAAACAAAAACAAAACAAAACAAAACAAAACAAAACACACAAAATTTTTTTTTTTTTTTTTTTTAAAAAACTACACTACTTCTACTGGAATGCCCTCCCCCCACACTTATCTCAAGCAATCAATAAAGCATACATAATAACTGATGAAAGATCATTGAAAGCAAAAGATAGTGAAAGGAGAAGAAGCAACCTGGCCTCAAGTAGGCTTTAATGGTAAATCACAGTAGAGCTTGAGCAGGTGTCCATTGACTTGGAACTCTTTTCCAGTAGTCTCATCAAGTAGCTCTACCATGCCAAATGAATGCACTTTGGTGACGGTGAAAGGCCCATACCATTTATCTTTAAGCTTCCCACTTAACAACTTGAATTGGGCCTTGTACAACAGCACACGGTCACCTACTTTGAAATCTTTTCTCAAGATCTTCTTATCATGCAGCAACTTGGTCTTCTCTTTGTAAATGCGAGAGCTCTTATAAGCATCTAGTCGCATTTCTTCAAGTTCTTGTAGTTGCAATTTCCTTTCCCACCCTGTCTCTTCTATATCCATGTTGCACATTTTCACAGCCCAATAGGTTTTGTGCTCCAATTCCACCAGAATATGACAAGCCTTTCCATGGATAAGTCGGTAAGGAGACATTCCTATTGGTGTCTTAAAAGCAGTTCTATAGGCCCATAGTGCTTCCTCCAACTTTAAGCTCCAATCCTTCCTTGAAGGCTTGACTATCTTTTCTAGAATCTGTTTGATCTCTCGGTTGGATACTTCTGCTTGCCCATTTGTTTGTGGATGGTAAGGGGTAGAAGTTTTGTGAGTCACCCCAAGCTTAGCAAGTAAGTTATCAATAACCTTATTGCAAAAGTGGGTTCCTCTATCACTTACTATAGCCCGCGGTACTCCAAATCTACAAAAGATATAAGACTTAAGAAACTTGGAAACCGTTTGGGCATCATCCTTCCTAGTAGGAATAGCTTCGACCCATCTAGAGAGGTAATCCACAGCTAACAAGATATAGCTATAGCCTGATGAGGGTGGAAAAGGGCCCATAAAGTCTATACCCCATACATCAAATATCTCACAAAAAAGCATAGGTTGTTGTGGCATCTCGTGCCGTTTTCCTAGCCCCCCAAATCTTTGGCATTTATCACATGCCTTACAATATGAGTATGAATCCTTGAAAAGGGTGGGCCAGTAAAACCCAGCATCTAATACTTTCCTAGATGTCTTCTTGGCATTAAAGTGTCCACCATAAATCATAGAGTGGCAAGCGGACAGTATGTCCTTAGTTTCAGTCTCTGGAACACATCTCCTAATAACTTGATCATTGCATAGTCTCCACAAATAGGGCTCATCCCAAATGTAGTGTTCAGCTTCTCGTCTAAGTTTCTGAGCCTGAAAGGAAGACATATGCTCAGGGATGAGACCGGTCACGATATAGTTGACAAGACTAGCAAACCAAGGAACATAAACAGATATAGACATTAGGGATGCATCAGGAAAGTTATCACAAACAAGATCAGAGTCAAGTACTCCCCTTGTGCCATCTGGTAGTCTACTCAAGTGATCCGCTACAAGGTTTGCAGTTCCAGGCCTATCCTTAATGCTAATGTCGAACTCTTGTAGCAGTAACATCCATCTAATAAGCCTTGGCTTGAACTGAGGCTTGGTGAAGAGAAACTTCACAGCTGCATGATCTGTATACACAACCACTTTAGAATTGATTAAATATTGTCTGAACTTATCTAATGAAAATATCACAGCAAACAGTTCTTTTTCAGTGGTAGTATAATTCCTTTGTGCACTATCCAGGGTTTTGGATGCGTAAGCAATCACATAGAACAACTTGTTATGCTTTTGCCCTAGCATGACCCCCACAGCAGAATTGGAGGCATCGCATGCTAGTTCAAAAGGTAAGGTCCAATCTGGTGCACTCAGAATAGGGGGCGAAATCAAGTGTGATTTTAATTCATCAAATGCTTGTTTACATAAATCATCAAAGATGAAATCAACATTCTTTTGCAATAATTTGGATAATGGTAGAGCTATCTTGCTTAAATCTTTTATGAATCGTCGGTAAAAACCCACATGCCCTAAGAAAGAACGAAGCGTTTTAACATTAGTAGGGTAGGGCAAGGAGGAAATTACCTCAATTTTAGCTCTATCAACTTCAATGCCCTTGCTAGATATCAAGTGACCAAGTACTATTCCATGATCAACCATGAAATGGCACTTCTCATAATACAAAATTAAATTTTTCTCAATGCATCTAGCAAGAACCTTGTCCAAACTATTTAAACAAGTATCAAATGAATTTTCATACACTGTAAAATCGTCCATAAAAACTTCCATACAATTTTCTAGGAAATCGCTAAACAGTGACATCATACAACATTGGAAAGTGCCAGGTGCATTGCACAATCCGAACGGCATTCTCCTATACGCATAGGTTCCAAATGGACAAGTAAAGGTGGTCTTTTCTTGATCTTCCGGAGCCACTGGGATCTGAAAATATCCTGAATAACCATCTAAAAAACAATAGTGACTCTTACCTGCCAACCTTTCAAGCATCTGATCAATAAAAGGCAAGGGAAAATGATCTTTCCTAGAGGCTTCATTCAATTTCCTGTAATCTATGCATACTCGCCAAGAATTTTGCACCCTGGTAGGTATCAATTCATTATTTTCATTTTTTATCACAGTGATCCCACTCTTCTTAGGTACAACCTGTACTGGACTAACCCATTCACTATCAGAAATTGGGTAGATGATACCCGCACTCAATAATTTTGTCACTTCTTTCTTGACCACATCTAGAATCAGGGGGTTGAGTCGCCGTTGAGGCTGCCTAAGAGGTTTGGATTCCTCATGCAAGAGGATCCGATGGGTACAAATAGCAGGATTGATTCCAGGAATGTCAGCTAAAGTCCAACCTAGAGCTTTTCGATTTTTACTTAAAACATCAAGCAATCTTTCCTCCTCACTCACAGTCAAAGAATTTGAAATAATCACAGGCAATTTCCCATTAGCAGCAAGGAAAGCATATTTCAAATTAGGGGGAAGAGGTTTAAGCTCTAATTCAGGAGGTTGAACAATAGAGGGAATTAGTGTAGGAAGATTAAGGGTAGTGAAAATACTCCTTTTTTCAGACTTATGAGATGCATGACTTGTGCTAGGCTCCGTAGATTCTACCAATTGAGCATTGGTCTTCCCAAGTGTTGAACCAACATTCAGTTGGTCTACAGCAGCAACAGGCTTGGGGAAAGCAGCTTCCTTCATACCTACTTCACAAGAAGTGATTAGTTCATTCAAAAATCGTAGGGTGTGAGGAGTGATCTTTGTTCGAGGCTTAGATGATGAGTTAAGAAGTGGCCCTTTAACCATATTGCATTTAGCATCAAAATGAGTCACACAAGAGGAGGTCTTGATTGGCGTAAGGGCTATCTCATGCAAAGTGTCCATGTCTTGATTACCAACCTCACATTCAGACTCTTCAGCTGGTTTATGACCTAAAACATTGGCAAGAATACCTTCCTCACAAGCATCATCACTAAAGCATGAATTATCAAATGAGTTACGTTCCCATGAATCAAGAGAAGTAAGAGAAAAATCACTTAGGGAAGATAACCAACAATCAACCATTGATGAGTTAAGGTTAGAAATATCACTCCCCTGTGAATCAAAATTATCAACAGAAGAAGGAGGAGAGCTTTTATCATCACATGAATCCAATGCAATGCCACAATTAAGATCACAATTATCAGTGTGCAAGTTGAGCTCACATTCATTAACCATATCATCAAATGCTAAGTCAATTGAATTTACACCTAATAAAGAGCAATCTTCAAAAGGGTGTTTCATGGCTTCATACATATTGAAACTTAGCTTATGGTTACCCACTTCCATGGTAATTGAACCATGTTTCATGTCTATCAAGGTACTGGCTGTCATCATAAAGGGTCTCCCTAAGATAAGGGTGGATTCACTAGGTTCTTGAGACATGTCTAACACATAGAAATCAGCTGGAAAAACTAAATCCTTGACTTTGACAAGTAAATCTTCAATGATACCTTGCGGTTGCCTAATGCTTTTATCAGCTAGTTGGAGAACCACAGTAGTTCTCTTAAGTTCCTTGACTCCAAGAGACTTAAAAATGGAACTAGGCATGACATTAATGGCTGCACCTAAGTCTAACAAGGCTTGGGCCACATTTACATTACCTATGGTACAAGGTATAGTGAATAAGCCAGGATCCTTGCATTTATCAGGGATTTGAGGTTTGAATAGGGCAGACACATTAGAGCTAACTTGAACTCTCTCATTAGGCTTGAATTTCCTCTTATTTGTACAAAGGTCTTTAAGGAATTTGCAATAACTGGGCATAGACTTGACCAATTGGAAGAAAGGAACATTGATATGTAGCTTACTAAACAAGTCATACATTTCTTTCTCAGTTTGTTCATCGTGCATTTTCTTGCCTTGAAAGTAAGCTTTAGGGAAAGGGAGTTGAGAAATTTTTACCTCTTTACCATTACCGTTGAATAAGGTGCCATGCTCGCTTGTCTTACCTTCCTCAAAAGTTCTTCTTTCCTTGGATCCAACCTCTCTCAGAAGTGGTTGTTGTTCCACTTGAGGTTGTTCAACTGTTTTGTCCTTCTTCCTTTCAAGAATAGCCTTCTCTTTGGAGCTTTCAGGATTTGGAAACTTCATTAGGCTCAAAGGTGGACTTTCAACTTCTATCTCCTCATCTACTTCATTGTCGATCTCTTTAGGAAAGTGTACCTTTTTACCACTTCTCAGTTCAATAGCATTTAGGGACTTAGGATTGATGACGGTGTTTGAAGGAATAGACCCACCAGTCTTAGCATGCACATCACTCAAGGAATTGGAGAATTGGGTTAAATGAGATTGAACTGTGTTGTTTTTCAACTCCAACTCTTCAAACTTCTTGTACATATGAGCCATTTGAGTACTGTCACTTGCCCTGTCATTGTGTAGCTTTTGTAGAGATGTGTTGATAGAGGAGAATTGACCCTGATTCAAAGCTTTTTCTTCCATCATCCGGTTATCAATGCTAGCAATTCGAGCAGCCAAGCTCTTCAGTAATTGATTGGTTTCATCGCCTTTGGACTCTTGAATAGGCACCATTTGTCCACGATTTGACCCATATGGTTGGACTTGATAAGATGAACCTTCTTGATTCCTCCAACCAAAATTAGGATTAGGTCTTCTGTTTTCATTGTAGGTGGTGGTGTTAGAGTACCATCTTTGTTGATTAGGCCTTCCTTGATACATAGCATTGACTTCCTCATGAGGATTAGGGCATAGACTTGTAATGTGCATCACTGAACTACAATTATCGCAACTGGGTGCAACAAGAGCTTGTGAAGTAGGAAAATGAGTTGCTTGTTGGGTACTCAGATGTTGAAGTTCAGTGGTGACGAGAGAAAGCTACGAAGTGAGTGTATCCATTTTAGACTCAAGTGCGATCATCCTTTGGTTAGATCCGATATCACAGACACTTCTGATCTCTCTTACATTGTATTGTTGAGTGTTTTGAGCTCTCATTTTAATTTGAGCCCATGCTTCCTCTGTAGTACAATCTTCTAAGGAACCCCCAGCTGAAGCATCTAGAATACCTTTTTCATTAGGTAAAAGACCATCATGAAAGTATTGGATTAATTGCTCATTGCTGATTTGATGGTGTGGGCACTTAGCCAAAAGCTCCTGGAAGCGGCTCCAATACTCATAAAAAGACTCTGAGGGGTCTTGTTTGATAGAGTAAATCTCCTTCTTGAGCTCAGCAATCCTTGCAGCGGGAAAGTATTTTTCCAAGAAGGCTTTTTTTAGATTTCCCCATGAATGAAGAGCGTCATTAACCTGCCTTGGTAACATCATATACCACTCTTTCGCCTTCCCTTCCAAGGTGAAGTAAAACACCTTCAGTTGTACATCTTCTAGGCGAGCACCGATAGGCTTCATATTTGAGCAAGCCACGTGTAATGCATTGAGATGGTTGTAAGGATTTTCCTTCTCAAGTCCATGAAAACGAGGTAGTGAAGCAAGCAAAGGTCCCTTAAGCTCGAAATTGACATTAAGGTTAGGGCATGCGGCACTAAAAGGATCAATAGTGACGTCTGATCTTGTCACATCCCTAATAGTTCTTCTCCTTTGTCCTTCACCATTATTTGCCATAGTGGTACCTTGAGAAGCACAATCACTTAAGTCAATGAACAATTCAAAATTAGAAGAATGATCTAATGTCTTTTCAGATTGATCGGACATACAAAAGAAAAAATTAAGAAAACAATGGATTAATGAAATACCAAAACTATTTTGCACACAAATTTTAAGGGGGAAAAACTACAAAGAAAAAAATGCAAGTTTATGTAAATATTTAAATGCCAAAATCATATCACTAATGAACGAGAATTACAATAAAAACAAGTTATTCACAATGAAGCCACTAAAAGGGAATGAAAGTTTTTTTTTTGAATTAAACTACTAATTAAATTCAAACCACTCAACATAGCTAAATGCAAGACACAGAATGAACTTAACGAAATAGAGTGAAAATGCAATGATGAGTATGAATGTAGTGGTAAGGATCTAAATGCACCTATTTGTGGGAAAAAAATAAAACAGACAGAATTTTTTTTTTTTTTTATGAAAAATATGGAAATGGTATGAAACTATTGTAAAAATCAAGAAGCTCACACAAGCAACCCCAAATCAATTTCTCAATTGACACTTAGTTAACCATGGAGTCAAAAATGACTCCCCGGCAACGGCACCATTGATTTGACCGTATATTTGCGTCCTCGGGTCAAATACAAGATTTTTAATCCAAGAATTGCAGCATAATGTAATACTCGGGTCGTCTCTCTTTTCTCAAGGAGCCTTTAATTGAATCCTAGGTAATACTAAATGTCATGCAAAAGCAAATTCAATAAAACAAGGGAAAATTGATTTTTGGGTTTTTCTTGTTAAAAAATAAAAATAAATAAATAATAAAAAAAATACAATTTAATTAAATATATAAATAAACACACCACTCAAATTAATTTAAATTATAGGCAAAGTCTATATATAAATCCCACAACACAAATTTGATCACACATTATTCAAACAAAATATTGGAATAGGAAAAATAAAAAAAACAAAACTCCCCTGATTCTCAGATTCCATGTTCACGCAAGACAAAAGTTGCAACATGCATGATGATGTCAGCATACATGTATGATGATGTCATCATGCATTAAGCTAATGAACGAACTGCAACACGAACTGAAGCATTTCTCATTCGCAGATCCTCAAACTCGTGGCTCCAGGTGGTTTAACTCAAAATTTCAGCTGCCTCAATTTCTGCAAATCGGACTGGTGGTTGATGATGAAGAGATCGCCGGAATTGAGGAAGAGAGTGATGGGAGGTCGCCGGAAATGGGGGCCGGAAAACTACAAAACTTCACCGGAAAATTGGAAACAACACGGGAGTCACAGAAAAACCGATGGAAAATGATGATGCGGTATTTGCATGATGAAAGGACAATGGTAGGAAGAAAATAAGACACAACGGAGGAGAAAATGTTTCACAAAAAATCAAGCTTCGCCGGAAGTGGGGGCCGGAAAACTGGAATAGTTCGCCGGAAAATGCAAAACTTTCTAAACTATCACAGAGAGGAGATGAGGGTGCTGCACTTGTAGTTTTTGATGGCTTTTGGTGGAGAAGACCGAAAGTGATGGTGGTTGGGATAAAGGAGCTGCTGGACTGTGAACAAGATGATGGTGTGGTGATGAAAATGAAGAACGTGGTGGTAAGGAAGGTGCAGAGGCTGGTAAAGGTGAATGGTGGTGATGAAGGGAAGAGGTCAGTGGTGTAAGTGGTGACCTCGTTCTTACTTCAACTCCCCGTTCTGTAGTACCTCGGCAAAAGAAAATGGAAGAAGAAAATTTAAGAAGGAAGAGTTGCAGTCGGGATGCCTCCTGGTGGTGAAGATGGAGGTATATATAGAGAGATTGATGCTGTCTATTTCCCTTCACCAACCATGTTAGGTACAGTCTGAAAGCAAGCTGCAACACAAATCTTTCCGTGATATGCGCGTGCATATAATTTCTACGTCTTCCAGAAGTTCAATGAAAAACCCCCCAGATTTTGCTTTTCTGTCGGTTGAATGTTGAATTTGTGGCTTGGGTATTGTTCTGTAATTTTCTCCAATAAATTTTCCTCATGAAAAAGCTGATGGGTACTTTTCTGTAATTTGCTCTGGTCCTTTTCTATAATTTTCCTTGTATTCAGACTCCAAAAATCACCAATTGTGACCCAAAGCACTGCAATGCAAAAATTAAGCATAAGGTAGTATTAAAAGTTCAAGAGATCATATGTATAAATATTTAATAATTATGGCAATTTTACCCTTTTATTACAATTAATTCAATACAAATGCCTCTAATTAAAATAAGTGCTTAATCATGCGATAGTGCCCTGGAAAATACATTAAGAGTCCCTATTTAATTAATTAAAAATATATAAAATTATGGTTAAATCAATAATGTAAGGTGACTCAGTTATTGGATTAAAAGTTAAATATAATTTTAAGTTCATTAATTGTTAGGGTGCTTAACAACCTAATTTAGAGAAGCTAATATTCAAGGTGACTTGCTATTAATTAATCTAAGTTAGGCTTAGTTTAAGAGGTGACCCTTAGAGTCTTTTAAAGCTAGTATATTCAATCTTCCATAATTATTTGAAGTGAAGATTGCTTGTGCCATTGCTATAAAGGATATTTTATTATTGATTTTGTTGTTTCTCTCCTTTTACTAATTGCATCATCATTCCATTCTATATTTTAAAGAAAAATATAAAAAAGAAGTTACTCAGAATAATTTAATTTTCATTTGCAAAAAGTAGTTGATAGTTAAAAGATCAGATTTTTCCCTTTTTATTCTTTCATGTCAATCACTGTACTTAATTCTTAGGTAATAATAAAATACTCCTCAAGAAATGATCCAGGATCATACCATTTATTGCAATCTTGGTTTAATTTTGAAGAGGTTATCAAGATACAAAGCACACACTTCTTCAGGTGGCGCTATTGTCTGGGATCGAACCCGGGTTGCCCGCATGACAGGCAAGAGTACTCATCACTAATTTTATTTGACAATACTTAACAGTTCTTCACAAAGAACCATTATGTATTATTTAATATTGGAAAAATTAGAATGAAGGATTTAGAGGAAAATAAATTTATAAAGAAGGACTATAAAAATTGTAATTATTTAGAAGGACCAAATACAAAAATATAAAATTAAAAATACTAAAATACTCCTAACAAAATCTTCTACATTCCCCCCTACGTTCTCTTCCATGTTTTATTTTAAAACTAATATGAAATTCCAAGTTTCACTAAATTAAACAATAGTTTTCTCAATTTTCATTTTTCATAAGTTGAAAAGATATCTATGAAAAAGAATTACACATTCTTCAATTTTGTAAAAATTATAATTTTTTTTTTCAAAATCAACAAAAATTTTAATTAAAAATAGATTTATATAATTTTAATAAAGCTCAAGGTATTTTGTAATTTATCATATATGTTAAACCAAGAAAGTTTATATGATTTATTTGTGTTTTAGAAGCAATTTATGTGGGTTAATTAAATAAGCTATTATAAAATTTAAAATCTAATGGATACCAACGTTAATAAAATTAAAAATCTAAGTAACCTATTATCAAATTTTATATGATTTAATTTTGTTTTAGAAGCAGTGTTAATAAAATTAAAAATCTAAGTAACTTGTTGAAAAGTATGAAATCAGTTTAGTTTTTATTTTTTTTATAAAAAGAGCTTAATAGATATCAACATTGATAATATAAATCACGCAACTTGATGATATAAATTGTTGTTAATTAAATAATATATTAAAAATTAAAAAAAGATATAATCCTATCTTGATGGGGCGGTTTTAGTTTTAATTTTAGTTATTTTTTAAAATTATAAATACAAGAGATAATATAGGAGGTTTGATTAGGGGAAATTTAGTGATATTAAATTTATATTATGATGTTCGGTCTTTCTAAGTAATTAAAATTTTTTTGGTCCTTTATAATAAATATTATTTTCTCTAGGTCCTTTATTTTAATTTTCCCTTTAATATTAGAAGGTTGGATTCTAAAAAATGTCAAATATAAGAAGACATGATTTTGAAAATTTTTATTTGACGTATTTCTTCCAACTCATTCTCATACATTTTTTGAGCTTCCCTTTATACTCCTTTTTTCATAGGTTTTGCTCTACCGCTACGGGTCTCATCTTCCACCACTATCATAGTTCTTCACTCTACAGCTCCTTCCCCTCGTGATTCTTCCTTGAGTAAGCTTTCATTTTTTTCCAATTAATTTTTTTATTTTTATTTTATTTTTTATATAAAAAGAGCTCACTAATTGAGGCTCAAGGTCACCAGTTGGGATTATCTAACAAGAAGAATTGCAAACCAAAAACGATATCTAATTTTTTATGATAGTCCTTTGATGAACTAGGATTTTAATACGTTAAATTAACATGAATTATGTAGTTAGTAAAGAAATTATCAATGCGAAATGTGCAATAAAGATTAGAGTATATTTTAGTACGAGAAATACAGTTTTTTTTAACAGAAAGGAGTCCATTTTATTAATCAACAAAAAGAAGTTACACTCACTAATCATCAAAGCAGTAAAAGGAAAGCAATAAACCTAGTTACAACCTATAAAAGTCAAACAACAGAATTTTAAAAAGCATAGGCACATACAATACATTCAGACTCAACCTATTCCTACTTTAGCAGGTTCATCCGTGACACCTTTTCCTTCTTCCACCCTCCTATCAACCGAGTCAGCCTGTAACACCTTGCTCAGGGAAGATGGTGCTTTAGTTAGCCACCCATTGGGTCCCATCTTCCTACTACCAGTTGCTGCCATAAGATCTGCAGCATGATTACCTTGGCGAGACACCAAGGAAAAACTCACCTCAGGCTTGCTCCCAGTCAATGAAAGAGTTTCAGAAAAAATAGAGGCACATTGCCATTCTACACCTGTACCAGACATAGGTGTTAAAGATTTGTATAAGCTTTCACAATTAACTTCAATACAAACCTTAACATTTTTTAATTTTTCACATGACAGTAAAGCCTCCTTAACAGCAGCACATTCAGCCTCAAATGCAGAGGAAGCCTTAATTTCCTTGCTTAGACCTCCAACAAAGCTTCCATTACTATCTCTACATACAATCCCTATCCCTGCCCTTCCCGATTGCCTGTGAAAAGCACCATCCACATTAATTTTAATGACACCTTCTTCTGGTGTTTCCCAGGTTAATTTCCTTTCATACTTCTTTTTGATAACTCTTGCTTCTCTATTGGCCTTTGCACTCCATATCTCCCTTACCAGCCTAGTGGCCACATTAACCACCTTCTCAGCATCTACCTTAATCCCATTGAATACCCAATCACACCTGCCCTTCCATATCCCCCAACAAATAACCGCAATGAGTGCCTTCCCTTCTTCATTTATCCCTTTATTATCAAGAAGCATTTCCTCACACCACTTCTTGAAGCTTACAATCTGGTCTTGGTTAATAATCAGAGTTAAGGGGCACCCAAACCAACATCTAGAAGCCCAAGGACAAAACAAAATTAAATGCTCAACACTTTCAACAGCACTGTCACATACAGGGCACTTACCTTCCATAGCACATTTCCTTCTCATCAAAGCTTTTTTTGTTGCCAAAGCATCACTCAAAAGCTTCCACATGAAATGCTTGACTTTAGGAGGTACATGAAGCTTCCAAATACACTTCCACAATCGAGAAGGGACCTGATATGAGCTACTAGGCTTTTTATTAATTTTAACTACTTCTTCCTCCCTTGCTACATAATATCCAGACTTGACTGCATACTTCCCGTCTCTACATTTTAACCAAATAGCCTCATCTTGCTTGAATTCAGTTGGAATGCCCATTTCCAGAATCATCTCTTTCTCATCAGCAGAAATCCTTCCTTCTATAGCACTGAGATTCCATCTGCCATCAGAGATTAAAGCATTCACTTCAAGTTTTTTATCATTCTCACTCAAAGAATCGCTATGCAGAAATTCCTGAGGCATTCCAGCAATCCATCTATACAATGACGAATTTTAAGACTTTAGGGAAGAGTTTATACTGGATGCAAGACAGGGACTAGAATGAAAATCTAGAAAAGTTTGTTGGGTCCCTGCACAAGAAGGAAGGACTTATATAATAACAAAGTTACAGGGTACGAACAAATTTACAGAAAATAGGATTTAAAAGAATTCTGGCGCCAAAGCTGTGATAGGTTGACCTTTTAGGAGTGGAAAGGAAAATGATTCCCTGGAAGTACAATTCCATCAGAAGTGGAAGGTCAATTCCATCACCAGCAGAAACGTAGTTCCCTCGGCTCATAACTGAAATTTGAATGAAATACAAGCGCACGAAACTTTGAATTCATTTCCTTCGTGTCCGAAAATAACAAGTGACTGAGTGTAACCAGTTACCAATAGAGCAAGTGAGTAGCGTAGTTAAATTTGAGCTAAAGAAACCGGCAATTCCAAGTGAGAAGGCAGCCTCAAGTCGTTGAGCTGGAAAAATACAAGAGGGACGAAGTTTGAGCTGAGAGGCATCATTCTGGAAGTGTGTGGAAGCTAAGAGAAGAGAGAATTTAGTTAGAGATCGCCGAGAGCTGTGGCATTCGAAGAGCAATTTCAATGGAGCTTTCACTGTGTGGAGTTCCAAGAAGAATGATTGGCTGAAGTTTCTCTTCTTCATCCATGGAGATTGATTCTCTTGGAGTTGCTGGTGCAATGTTGAAGCTATAATCAGGAATCTTCTTATCATTTTCTTCATCTCAATTCTGCTGTAAATCTGTCTTGAACTTCCTATGCATATGTTGAGTTCGGCTAGCTATAGTTTAACTAGATACCGAGATGAATTGTAGCCTAATGTGTTGTAGCTTGTTCATGTTTGTAATCTGAAACTTTGTAGCAAGTGTATTCCCTCTGGATTTAGTTGAATCATATTTGATATGCTTGTGAATTATTTTTATGAATGAGTATTTCATGTCTAGATTATGTGATTCAGGCTTGCGGCCTTTAAGCTATTGAATTCATCTGATTTTGGCAAATTTAAATGTTGAAATTGATAGGATGGGAAAATATAATTAGATCTCAAGAGTAGCAATATGAAGAGAGCTTGATTTCTCCCAGGATGAAGATTGTTGATATTAAATTACTTCTGAAATTGTGAATTAGTTTAGTGTAGCTTGTTGAAAATAGTTAATCAATTCAACTTGCTTGCTGAGAACTTAATTTGTGAAGCTCAACACAAGTGAATCGTTGCACCATTGAAATTATTGTGAAAATGACCTAAGTTGCTCATCACTATCTATATGAGTAGTTCTAGTAATCTTTGAGTGGCTGAATGATAGGCTTTATCGTTGAGGTAAAATGCTAATTTTTTTTTTTATTGTTGTTTTATTACCGTGAAAATAATTCTTCTTATACTACATTATATAGACTAAAAATCAATAACAAATGTTTCTCATAATTTTTAGCAGTTAAATCACGATCTATTTGAATTTTGGTTAATTCCTTAATTTTGAGTATCACACGTCCCTAAACTAAAGCAACCAAATCAGGTTTGTTGGAGAAGGTTCGAGATTTGTTTAAGTTTTTACATTTGCCAACTTTTACTATATATATTCTGATTTTTATATTTATATTCTGAGCTTTTCTCAAGTTTTTATATTTGCTTATTTTTACTATATATATTTTTATTTTTCTATTTATGTTATCTTTTTGTAGTTAAAGGATATGTGATGAGAACTCTAATAGCATACATGATATATAGACAAGCTACAACAAATGCATTGGAGAATATTGGTTTAACATCAATATGCTGGGCTCCTTTCCTATGTGGAGAAAGACCCATTACAAGTGATGAGAGTTTATTTTCGTTGTGTTTAACTCATTTGAGTTGTCTGTTTTTCTCATCAGAATGGGGGAGAGATTGTTTTTACTTAATCTATCTGCATTAGCCTAGATGGATGGAATTATTTTTTATGGGAGTAGAGTGATCCTTCGGCCGGCAAAACATTAATTTGCATAAATTCTTTGGCGGAAATGTGCTTTCTTTTTTTTTGCCAACACGGAAATGTGCTTTCTTAAACTGTGCAGTATGCGGCTTGATAAGAAATTTACGGGCCTTGTGGATTTACATGGATTCAACTCAAGAATGTGATTCTGTGAGAGGCACAGAACAAGATGTCCATAGAATCTCATTTCTAGGCCGCTATCTTTATCCGGAATAACGGCTACTTTATTTTACGATCCGATCTCATTTAATTAATTGACTTTTTCCTTCAATCTCGTCTCATCACTACAGATATGGTGAAAAATATTCGTTACATTTACTTTAACAAGGTTAGCATTATTTAGAAAATAAATCTAAGTGCAGCCCTCAAATTGTTTCTTATGATATGTACGACCTTGATACTGACAATAAATACAGAGAACTTTACCCTTAATTCGTAGGTTTAGGTCACTACCCTTGAGATATGTACGAACTCGATCGATACTGACAATATGTGCGAACTTGATGAAAATACTGCAAGGCCCATAAATGCTATTGAATCAGAACAATGAAAAGCAAAAAGATAAGTGAGCGCCTGCTTCTTGTATTACCAGTAGGTACAACCAGAAGGTAGAGGGTATAGGTGAAACGTGAGATTACAAAAAAGTAAACCTCAATGCCTAAACAAACAACTTCGTAGGGGTGATTTTCCTTCACTTTCCCCTACAGAATTACCAGTAGGTGCTTCATCTTGTTATATTTACCTACAGAATTACTTTCAGCTTATACCATGGGATAAGTCAACGAACCTACTTGTACTAGGTCAAATTGAGGTTGCCATAATTATGAGATATCTTCAAATTACATATAAGATTAGCAATAACAAGATGTTACAGTATATATGCACTATTGGTGAGGAATTTTGAGTTCTACCTTTGTCAATTTTATATCATGCATTGCAAGAAGAGACAAGCTGACAATGGTTTGCTTAGGCCAGAGCCAGCTACACCTGTTCTGTAACAATTTCGGATAAACCTCCAAAACCCACCCCTAAATGTCCATGCATGCGACAGCATTCCTTCCTGTAGCTCTTGCAACACCCACCAATATCTCTCTTGTGCAAACCAATACAAGCATGTGTCATTGGAAACTCAATGGGTCCCTTTGAAGAGCCCTCACAACATGCACCAACTTCTATCTCATTTGATGACAGAAGCGCACATGCAACAGGACATTCGTTACATTCGTCTGGACAACCTTTGCAACAAGAACCTTTTTCTTGCTCTTTGCAACTCCCAAGAGCATGCATTGAGGCTGATTCAGCGTGTTTATCGTCCATGATGCCAGAAACATTATCATCCCCACGGACCTTAAAGTCAGATAGAGGCCCTGGACTTTGATGCTCAATTTCATGATGGCAGTGCTTATTACTACATTCTTCGCTTTCTTTCTTGGCAGAAAGATTGAGGTGGCAGGGAGAAACAAGTGGTGCTTCATCAAGACTGACAGGGCCACAGTTTCTGTTGTGGCAATGTAATGTCTTGTGGGAGTTATGTTCCAAACAATCATGATTCTCCATTGCACTCGAACATTTATCTGCTCCAGTAAGAATCATGTGAGAAGACCCTGAACAAGCCAGGCTTTCTATATCATGTGAGTGCACGGAATGGCAGGGGGCATCCGGTGACGCTTCATCCGGGTCACAATTTCTTTTGAGGCAATGTGATGTGCCGTGGGAGTTACTATGCTCCAAACAACTACCATGACTGTCTGTTGAAGTTGCACACTTGTCTGCTCCAATCATTGCCCTATCCCGAGAGCCAGAACAACTCTGGTTTTCTGCATCATGTGACTGGACATTACCTTTCTCACATCTTCCATGATGACAGAGATTTGGTTCTTGGATTTCATCACTGGACTTACATTGGCCATGGCTTTCTATGAGTTTAGAATGCTGATGAGTATCATGCTTGTGTTGATGGTGGTGGTGGTGGTGGTGGTGAGAAGATTTCCCATTATCGGCGTGACATCCACTTTTATGGAGGTGTTGCTGAGTGGAAGATCTACAACATTTTCCGCTATGCTTCTTCTCTCTTTTGCGCAGAAGGAGCATGCTGTTTAAGATTACCAGCAAGCATGTCCCAACATCAGCAAGAACTGCTGCCCAAACAAGTGGATGACCGGCAATGGCCAAGCCAAGAATTGCAGACTTAGTCACAATTGACAATACAATATTTTCTATCACTTTCCAACTTGATTTTCTCGCAAGCTTAATCGCTTGTGGTATCTTCCTCATGTCATTTGACATGAGAATTATATTTCCTGTTTCACTTGCTAGTGCAGAACCTGAAATGCCCATTGAGATACCAATATCAGCTGCAGCTAATGCTGGTGCATCATTCACACCATCTCCAACCATGACTGTTTTTCCTTCCTTTTTGAATTCTGTGATGATTTTTGCTTTTCCTTCCGGTAAAAGTTCTGCGTGGACTTGCTCCAAAGCATGCCCTAGCTGTAGATAACATTATTTTGCCAATATCATTTATTCTGTTTCAATTACACTGACTTTATCTACAGAAAGTAAATGCTGAGATTAGAGCAAAGTCACATAACTACAAAATTAGATAAATTCATCTGTCACATTGTGATCATATTGAAATCTTTCAGTACCAAAATTCATTTAAGCATGCACCATCAGTTTGTGGTCCAAAATTTATCATTTATGCATGAAAGTCCAAGTATTTCAAGCCTGAAATGATGTAAGAAAACAGGGAAAAGGAGGAATAAAAAAAGCATGCAACAAATGAAATCTAAAAGAACAAAATTTCACAAAGAATATTACATTAAGCACTAAAAATTCATTGGAAAAATAAAATTTCAAACCTGTTCTTGAGCCTGCATGGCAGCTGCATGACTATCTCCAGTAAGCATAGAAGTTTTGATACCCAATAACTTTAGCTGCCCTATAGCTTCCACTACTCCAGATCGGCAAGCATCAGAAAGAGAGAAAACTCCAATAGGAGTTGCTCCTGAGTATATATGGCTAATAGTCTTTCCTCCTTGACAGCCACCTTCTAAGGTAGGAACTGTAAACGTAAGCAATTAGAGTGAACTGAGTCAACCCCACCAAAAAAAATCAACAAGGAAGGTTAATGATAGTATAAGCATCAATCTTCTTTTGGCTAAGAAGGACATTGGTGTGAGATAATGAAAATTCCCTGCTGATATCTATGAAGAAGGAGGAAATATTAACTGTAAACTTTAGTTCCAAACAAAATACGGAAAGGTATATACCTGTCTTAGACTCAGCCCTTGTGGCAATTTTTCTATTTCCAATGTAAACATGTCTCCCATCAATTGTTCCACGAATACCTTCTCCAGGAAAATTTTCATAGTCTGTCACCTCTTCTGGCTTAG
The DNA here is from genome assembly GCA_963210345.1 of Inga oerstediana. Classification (NCBI taxonomy): domain Eukaryota; kingdom Viridiplantae; phylum Streptophyta; class Magnoliopsida; order Fabales; family Fabaceae; genus Inga; species Inga oerstediana. The sequence continues at coordinate 54,278,222 of OY723407.1, read as the reverse complement.
GATCAATAGAAAGTGACTTTCCGTAATCAATAATTGCTGCTGCCAATGGATGACTTGACTTACTTTCTATGCTTGAGACCCTAGAAAATTAAACCTCAATTTTCAATTATTTGTATAATCTACTCGAGTGTTGAATGAATAGTATAAATTGCAGGGCAAATAATCCACCAAAATTCCAGTCATCATCAAACTCAAAATTATCAAGGTATTTAATCTTTTCTCATGAGATATCAGATTTTCATGGGGAGTTTTAATTTTAAATTTCATACAATGGTTTATAAGTTCACATTGTATTACATTAATATAGACATTTGGAAATAGGCTTGACCATCGTCCAATGCGATCATATCTGATATTTCATACAAAAGAAACTCTATTGTTTGTAAGAACTGGGAAAGAAATGAAGATCTCACCAGTAAAGCAACGTTTTCAAATCTACATCATCACAAAGAGATTGAAAATTCGTCACCACAAATTCACCCTTTGTAATAGTTCCAGTTTTGTCAAAGGCCATGACCTTAACTTTAGCAAGGGTTTCTAGGTAATCACCCCCTTTGATGAGAAGACCTGATGTGGCTGCTTTTGTGTATGCACAGAAAGTCACAACCGGTGTAGAAAGAACAAGGGCACACGGACATGCACTTACTAGAACGACAAGTGCCAAGTGAAACCAATGTTTCACATTATGTACTCTAAACAAAACTGGAACCACCGCTATAAGGGTTGATATGATTACAACAGCTGCAAACATGAACAAACAAATGAAACCTATGAATAACATATAGGAAACAAAGGAATGATGGTGATACTCATTCCAGTCCTTAATATGAAATCTAATTGTGAAGTTGATCTTAGTCCTAAATGTAAGACCTATTTCTCATATTTGTCAATATTTTTCCAATTTACCCATATTGATGCTCCCTCAATCATAACCAAGTAAAAGAGAGATGAAGGGAATTAAGGAAGATAATTCGGGTGTTTTAGAAAAAACATGTCATATTAACTACCTTAACTAACTTCCTTAATCTGATTCAATTAGGTAAATAGGTCTTACATTAATTACATTAAGGACCGAAGGGAGTATGTGCTATAGTAAACCATAGTAAACCACTATGAGGACCAGAAGCAGCTAGCATGCTTTTAGGATGGTACTAATTTTTTTAATAAAGATGAGTTCTCAATTATAATTATCAGATTAATGTACTTGTTAATGTCAAGCTTCTAAGAAAATCAAAATGGGTCAAATGATTTTCAATACCTTGGCTACCCTAAACCCTCTCAATTTTTTGATGCATTGGCATGCCTGTGGCAAGAGGTATTAAATAAGTAATGAAGGATGACACATTAGGAGAGTAAACGGGAGTCAATAATTAATTCCCTTCAAGATTCAAGAACCACTGAAAGAAAATGATAGAAATGCTGATTAACCTGGGGTATAAAACTTGGCAAAATTGTCTATCAATCTCTGGCTCCTGGTTTTACTGTTTTGTGCTTCTTCCACTAACTTTGCCATTTTCGCCACCAAGCAATCCTCAGCTAGGGCATTAGTTTTTACACTAATATAACCTTCAACCAAATATATCAACCACAGCAACATTAACACAAAACAGGGGAAAAGCACTTTTAGGTTTACTTTCAGTTACTGAAGGATTACCATTTACATTGATGGTGCCGGCCCACACAGTAGAATCCTTTTGTTTGGGAACAGGGAATGACTCGCCGGTCAAAGTTTTCTCATCGACTTCACAGGTTCCATCTACAACGATTCCATCAATTGCGATCACTTCCCCTGCTTTAACGGCGAGTACGGTGTTTACTTTGACGTCGTCGGCATCCACAATCTCTCCTGTTTCGGCTATGGTTGCTTTCTGGGGAGCAATGTTCATCAACGATGACATTGCTGCACTTGCCTAGATCCATTGATTTTGCAGTTCAGAATTTTTACAGCTGGTTTAAGTAACTTTTGTCATGCAAATATTTTACCTAATTAAAATATATTCCCTCCTGCATTTTCTTGGTATAATACAATCTTACATAATTTGACTCAAATTACAGAAGTTAGCTGACTTTATTAACATGAGATGTTTTTTCTAAATTATTCTATTCATTTTTTTTAATGCTCCCGTTTTATCTCCTCTTTGATTATTATTAAGGAAGTATCAATACAATAAATTTAAAAAAATGATAAATATGAAAATTATATCTTATATTTAAAATTAAGATCAACTCTTTAAATATATCTTATATTAAAAACAAAAGGGAGTACTACTCTAGTCCTTGTCATAACTCCACTTATAAATAGAATTGTTTTTCTTAAACATAAGATCAATGAGAGCTTATTAATGACTAATTTTCAATTTTTTTTAGAATATCTCATTATCTTCTTGGCTCTCTCTTATCTTTCTCAATGTCATTCGGACCTATGATCATACATCAACTAACTAACATGGCACTCGAACATTGACCTTATGTAATTTTTAATTTTACCCTTATTTAATTCCTATAAAAAATAAAAGAAAAAATAGATAGGTGAGAATGATTTGTAAATGTAAAGAGAGAAATTTTTTAATAAGGGTGAACTTAGAAAATTTTGTCAATTTAAGCCGTATTTAATTTAATGACTAGACTATCATTCATTGATATCTAGATTAGTTAAATTGACTTATAAAAATGACTAGAGTGGTAAACAAGACAAAATTTTCTTTTTTATTTATACCACTAATTTTTTTTAATCTTTTGCTAGTCACGTGTATTTTCATATTAAAGGCAATCTCATTTGTAGCATAGTTGGGTACTGATCATGGGCACTTCAAACGGAAATTCCAACATTAGTTTTTTTATGCTGTGAGGGACTAACTCTTTCCGTTAGATTAAACCCCATTGGTATATGATTATTTTATTTGATTGTGTGAGATTCAAACATTACTTTGAGCTAAATTGGGATAGCTTTTCTAAAAATATTTTTTTGCATATTGACATGTATTCAAAGTCAGACAAAGCCCATTTCATTAAGACCAACTCTTACTGATTATCTTTTTTGGGGAAAATCACACCCAGATAGATTCCAAGCAAGTAAAATGATATATATATATATATATATATATAACGTCTCATAACTTGTTAATAATAAATAAATATATCACTATTGATAAGTAAAACTGACACTATAAATAAGTTATTGGATCTTTCAAATATTATTTTTCTTAATTAGAATATTCGTGGTGTGATTTTCCTTTTTCTTTTTACATAGATAAAGAATAACTAGTTGAACCTTTTAACCTGATCACAGCCAATGTCTTTTTTAGATATGAGGTTATGAATTTCAACCTTTTGTGAAAAATGTAATGAGTCCCAAAATTATGGCAAAAAAGAAGAGATACAGAGTATTATTATTCACTTGTTCTAAATAACATATATTACTATAAATCTTTATTTTACACATCTTTTTATAAATTTAGAAAATCAAATATAAGTTATAAACAATAGTAGTTAACTAGGTCAAATAATGATGATATTGAGCGAAATCGGAAGAAGGATATGATCACTTAAATAATGTCAAGAGTTTAAAATTTATCATCTGGATGACAACAGCTATATTAATAGTGTTGTTTTTATTTAAACTCAGAATACTTGAATTTAGATTTTGTCAATAATATTAAAAACCTTAAATTATAGTATAATATAATAGTAGCTTAGTTGGAGTATGCTTTATTTAAGGTTGAATAAAAACTAGCATATCATGATGTATCCTAGCCGATCATCTCTTTACACTATAATATGATTTACATATATTTAAGTATTTTAAAAATTTATCATCAATCAAATATTTAAAACCATTGTAATTGAGTTATATCTGAGTAATGCAGTAATGGTTATCATTAAAAAAAATTGGCAAAAGATTAAAGCGTATTAACTCTTAATTAATAGTATTATTCAATGTACCTTGTGACTTGCTCTTGACTCAAGCCATTCGGCAATGGAGAAGAGGAAAACAATGGTGGCAGCTTCCACATAATCACGCATAGCTATCGTTCCCACAACTGACAAAATAAAATCAAATATTAAATAATCACTAATAATATAAATAAGGTTTTCAGATCACAACTATCTAGAAAGAAATTCCAACAGAAGATGCTTATACATGGTCAAAAAGAACAAATTTGTCCGTTCATCTTAACCGGGAAAATAAGAACTCAAGTTCCATTATCAATGGTAAATAGATGGATGCATTCATTTTTGCTCTTCACCAAACTAATTTTTTAGATATTAATATGGAAATTGCGAAATCGAACAGTAAAATATAGACAGTGATGTCTATTTTATTTTACTTCTATCCGTAAAATTTAAATAATTTATTGATTTGAGTCGCAAATTAACACATTTTTTTTAATTACTGAAGGCAAGCATTACGCTTGATGTTTACAGATCATCCCATCCTACCATGAGGCTCTAGTACAAACAGAAGTGTTCCTATCAATCTTTTAATTTGTTAGGTTTCCATCGAAATTTATGAATAAAGCTTTTTATTAATTTATAGACGAAATTTATGGATGATAAAAAAATTTCCCACTTGTTGTAATAATATACCATACTTATCAATTCAAAATGTTTTGACTTTAATTCTTTGCCCACATAACTTTTTTTTTTTTTGGAAAAAGCGACAAGTTTGTAATAAAATATATTTGGATGGAACATAAATTGCATGAGTAATTATTAAATTATTTTCCAAAAAATATTAAAATTTTAATTAGTTTACAATATAGAAATATTAAAATTGGTTAAAACTTTAAAAACATATATCTAATTTGGATAATTAAATACATTATAATGCCTTATTTTCTTTGCGTTTAACAATAATAATGTTTGTCACATATTTACAGATAAGTGTATGTATATAAAACAATAACATTCCTTTTTCATGTAAATAAACTTTGATACCTTTTTATCTCATGTTAATATAAATTTTCTTTTTATCAAAGAAGAATAACATGTCTTATAAAGAAAAGAAAAGTTATTACGAATTTTCCTATAAAAAATTTATTTGAAAACATAAATGCAACATATTTTTAATAGGTACAACTCTTCTTAAGTTGTGCTTAACATATCTTCCATTTTATCCATAGTTAAAGATATATAGTTGAAGTATAGTTACACACAGCTAAAAATAAGTTGCCTCGTGGACCTTTTGTACAATAAGAGATTTTTTTGCAAATTTTTTTGATGTCAAGGCTTTAAAATAAAGGTCCCCACCACGGTACCACCTTCTATTGTCTCAAATGAAACCACCTTTTATAAGAAAAGAAAAGAACGACTTTCCCACGTCTTCTGTGAACGATTAAATTATTATACATATATAATAGTATATACATATACAGCTATTCCCCAACTATTTTTGAGCTGATGACTCTTAGCAAGCTAGTTAGTAGTTACTTTATATGCAGCTGAAAAGGAAGTTCTACTCTCTTTTTTTGTCCCAAAAAAAAAGTTTTCTAAAAGAAAAGCAATGGCAACAACAAGAAGCAACCAAAAAGAGGAAAAAGAAATACGTAAAGATTATTAATTAGTATATATATATATATAAATGATTGTTCCAATTTGGGTTTGGGGAAGAATGGGTATACTAGTTCTATAAGCAAACGGCAATACTAAAAGGATATGTACCTACAATAAAACAGTCATTTCCTATCTCCTTCAACTTTATTTTTTGTTCAAAATCTCCTTCAACTTTAAGGGGACGGAATCTCCCTTTACTTTTTACTCGCTTCCTTTTCCCGCAAATACCGGCAACATTTAAATATTAGGGGTTTGTATTGTATGGACCCGAATCTAATAATTTAAAACAAGGTGATATGACAATTTATGATTCAAAAATTTAATTTTATCATAGCAAGGTCCCAAAAAATTTGAGTTATAAATATCCATTTAAATAATTACAAATACCGAGGTTTCAATTACGGATTAATTTTTTATATACCTACCTCTCATCCATAAAGTAACCGGATATCAATTAGCATATGCACATATTAAAATGTTGTGGGGTACTTGATTAAAATCAATCATGATGCTATCGATTATATAATTTTTTTATATGTATTTAAATAGTGTTGGGTAAAACCGAGCTTATAAAATTGGTTTATTTTCATAAATGGTTTAAAAACAAGGTGTTTGAATAAAATACTATGAAACCATAATTGAAAAGCATTTCATAACAGCTTAATTATGAGGCAACTATAATTATTTTGTTGATAATTGATTTTGGCATGTATAAAAAATAATGTTTGGATTATTTTTTATAAGAAAACCATGATTCTGACTTTTGATTCTGCTTTTCAATTATACCCAAAATCAATATTATAAATCAATTCTATAAATCTTTTACAGTTAATTAAATATGTTCTTAAAATTATAATTATAAATAAGTTTTATTCAAAATCTATTCTCCCACCACTACTCCAAATACACTACTATAGCTATGACGAAAAGATGCACTAAATAGGGATAAAATTAAAAAAATATATATGATACTCATCCTCGATATAAGATCTAATTTGTAGCAAGGTATTAATTAATATCTCTCTAACTAACTAAGGATAAAAGAATTCTTCTAAAAGAAATATTCCCTCCGGTCTTTAATATAAGAGTCAATTAATTTTTTTTTTGAGAGATTAATGAAACTAAATAAATTACTTATCATATGTTATGTATCATCAAATTATATATTAATACTTTAATATAACTTCTTTAATCTATCAAATAAAAATCAATCAACTGGCTTTTACAATGTGTTGTGGGAAAGAGGAAGGAAATATAAAAATGGTATGTAGAGGAGACAGTGGGGGTAGGTGGTACCTGCGATGAGGATGAGTATGTTAATGTCAAGTCTCAGGTGGCGAAGAGAGGAGAGAGCTTTGAGCAGAATGGGAAGAAGAGGAGCCGCTACAGCTCCTAAAGCCACATACTGAAGTGGCCAATACACAAACTTGAACAGTGACACTACCAGCAATACCCCTGACACTATTGCATATGGACTTGGCCACTTCTTCTTCCCCTTCTCGTTTTCTTCGCCGTACACCCTCACGCTCGCCTCCAACCTCGCTTGGTTCAATGCCTTAGCTGCCATATTTTGTTATTCATAATTTTATTTATAACATATGCACACACTTCTCGCATATTTATTAAAAGAAAATAAATCATTTTTCAGCCAGGCATATTGGTACCTATGTATTTTTCTTGGCACAATTAACATCTGTGCAGGGATATGATTAACAATATTAACAGATACTAACCGTGCTAAAAGAGTGAAATTAAAATATTTAATAAGGAGGAAAAAAGTTAAAAAAAAAAAAAAAACCTCTTCTGGTTCAACTGTGTTAGCCAGTTTTACCAATTTTGGCTGATTCTAGAGCAGTTGAAGTTAATTCCTGGTTCTTCTGTTAATTTCAAATTGACTAAGGCATCCATTCAAGAATGGCTGATTGACTATTGTGCCAAATATATAAAGTAGTGAAATATTTTCTCTTCTTTATGTTCCTGGCAGAAATTTTTTTATTAAAAAAAAACTGCATACTTCCGTTACTTAGCCCCATTAATTCTCATGAACTTTACATTAATTTAGACATCTTATCTCTTTCCGGCAAAGGAAAAGCAAAAGAAAAAAAAAATCCAATCCAAACAGAGCCTTAATTGTGAAGCGTCTGAATTGATTGAAAGTATGTGTTTGGGTAGCCCAAACCACGGTTTTAAAATCTTTTTTTTATAAATTTAGATAAAATTTCTCCTATATATTTATCTCGTAAATTATAAAAACTATTTTTAAAAAGTTAATCGACGATTAGCTTTTAGAGAATAGTTTTTACGATTTACGAGGTAAATGTGAGAGAAGTTTTATCTCACAAAAAATAACTTCTGAAACATGTTCTGAGTGTTTCCCAAACAATCATACTCTTGTGTCGGTGTAAGCAATTGTGATCCATGAGATACAAATTGAGAAATGATAACGAGAAAAGCCTGAGAGCGAGAGATATGAGAGAAGCGTGGATTTACCGATTTGAAACGGTGAAATGAGAGAAGTGTCATGCACGACAATGACGGTTCGAGAAGGAACGATGACCGAAATCTCTTTGATACCTTCTAGAGGTTTAAGGATGTTCTCGATCAGTGGAATCTCCGATGAACAGCACAATCCGGCCACATCGAAGTAACTCTTCTTCATCTTCTTCCTCTCCTCCTCCTTCATGATTGGTTCACTCTCCAACCTTATCTCTATCCTTAATTATATCGAACTGTGGAATCGCAGTTAAATTCGGCAGATTCAGAAACTCCTCGAAAACAGAGATTTCGGGGAAACCGATGATAAAAACAGAGCTGAATCAGAAAGTAACGTTTCCAGGTTAGAGCAGAAAAGAAGCGTTAGCTAACAGATGTAAAACGTGGAAATATCGATTCAGTGTTTGCAGAAGAAGAAAAAAAGAAGGCGGCAAGAGGAGTTAGAGAAACGATTACCTGGCGATGTTTAGAATGCGAGAGATGAAAGTTGATGAAGCAATTGGTATCAACGTGTTTTATATATAGGGAGTCTCTTTTAGGTGGGCCCGCCTATGAAGGGCGGTTCATATTTTTATCATGCTTGTGTAACCCGGACTGAACTGGCAAGTCCGGCCCGGAAATCGATGCACTGCCCGTTAGATTGATCCGGGTCCCAATTTAAAAAAAAATTATTTTTCTTTTAGAGTTTTTACTATAAGTCTAAAATCTTCAATTTCTCACAGGTTGGTTCTGGTTTAGCTCCAATTTGGCCCCGGTCTGACCCACTGACCCTTAACCCAGTATTTCGATCGGTTCAATACCTGATCTGGATTTTAATACCTTGATTTTTATAGGGTCATTGTCATTTCTCACTCGAAAGGTAACGCTTGCTTGGAAGTCTTCCCAAGCACTTAAAAAAGTGCTTTTACACGGTAATGAGTCGATTTGGCGCTTTTAAAAAATAGTTCTTTTGATTTACGAAGTAAGCATATGTGAAAAGTTTTATCTTGATTTGTAAAAAAGAACTTTTAAAACCGCAACTTTAACATTACCCAAACACTTCTCAAATTAAGAAAGGTTTTGAAGGTTTTATAAGACTTTAGGTTATCTAACTCCAATAGTTAACTTTTAGAGTGTGATCTAGCTAAAAATTTATTTTCATTACAAAAATACTTTTATTAAAAGATGGCGGGAAGAGGGATCTTATAAGGCCTTATAGGTTCTCCAACTTCTTAGGGTGTGATTTTCCTAAGGATTTATATCATCCAAGTAAAAAACCTCTTATATACTACATTATACTAATATCTAGGGACAAAGCCATTTAAAATAAACTTACCCAAACTACCTCTAAAAAACATGGAGTAATGAAATTATCATTGTCATTATATTATTAATATAATAAAAAAAGAAATACTACTGTCAATCCTAAATATATGACATAGTTTGTAGTGTAAATTGTAACACCCCAAATTTTATTCACCAAGAGTATATGGTAATTATTTTATATATTTAATAAAATGATGAATATTTAAAACCAGAAGAATTAAATATTGAAAATTGAAAGTTGAATAGTATTTTCAGTGAAATTGCTTGTGAGACAGTGGGTTTGTCATGTGATTTTGGAAGAACAAATGATGAGCAAAAATTATGAAATCTAACAGGGTGAAAATAGACATCCTAAGTTTTAATTTGATAGGTCATATGAATCATTTGAAACTATATGTAAAAAGATATGAATTTTTGAAGTTAGTCCTGAAAATCTAGAAAGTTTCTGGAGCAGTGGTCAAAGATTGAAAATCTGGGAATGATATGATCCCAGCTAGTAAAATTCCATATTTTTCCTTGAAGCTAGACTCAATAAGGGTTCCATAGCCTTTGGAATCACTCCAAAACGATGTTTACAAAATTAGTTATGATTTTTCAAAGTTAGGACAGAAAATCTACCAGAATTGGTATTATTTCCAAAAATGTGTTAGAAATTGATTAATAGAATTAAAATGCCAAGTGTCATGATTATATGAGGAGGGGATTAAATTATAATGCATTTGTATGAGCACATGTCAAATTGCATTAAAATAATGCCATATGAACAAATAATGATGAAATGGTATGCTACTTTGAGTGCAATTTTGGTTTAGTTGGTAGAGCACTCATTTGGTTAGAAGAGCAAGAGGGAGGAAGTTAGTTCAAAACCAATGGGAAGCCAAATGGAGTAATTATAAAGGAAGTATGGGTGGAAGCATGGGTAAAGGTATGGTTAGAGACAAATGTCACCATAACACCCCTTGATGAAATGAATGGTGTAGGATGAAGGGAGCAATTTTTATGAAGTCTTTTCCTTTCCTTTCCCATGCACATTTCGTCCAAGCCACAAGAAAGGAAGAGAGAGAATGAGTTCAAGAGGTTTCATGTTCTAGAGAGAAGGAAGAAGGGAAATCTTAAGGTAAGAGTTGGTTTCTTAAGTAATTTCTTGTAGTATTCCATAGATCCTTCTCTAAACCTTGTTTCTTCATGAATCCATGATTGTGAAGACACACTTTGAGATCAAGAAGAGAGGGAGAAGACGCCTAGAGTGAGAGGATCCAAGATGCTCAAGAGGTAGCTACACCAAACTGAAATCTATACTTGTATAAAGTTGATATTGAAGTTTGTTGTTGATTTGGTGATTTTTGATTGAATTGTAAATTTGGAAAAGCCCTAATCCTAAGGGGTTATGCTGCCCAAATTTCTTTGAATCATGGTTAAGATATGTTTAAATGAGTTAATAAAGAATTAGAAGTGGAAAAGCACAAGCTTTGGAAGCTAAAACACAAAAGTCCATTTTTTCATTTTTTTCCAAATATTTCGGCCAGCACTGTTCTGGGGGAAGGAGCTGGATTTTTATGAAATGGATGATTCCATTGGATTCAATGGGCAAAAATAGGTGGGGTTACAGTTGGTCACTTTTTCGGAAAAGGCCGAAAAAGCGTAATTACGAAAACATCCCTAAAATCCTTAAATCGGGGCTGTCAAGGGTATTTTCGTAATTTGATACTTAATTTGGTGATTTCGATCCCAGAAATGGATTCTTTGGGAGAAAATACAACAGGATAGCCCTAGTCAAAATTTTGGGAAAACGTGCCATCGGGCCGGGTATGACGGGGCCGGGTCAGGGTCATAAGGGCATTTTTATAAATTTTTGTTATAGACTAATATAATCACCAGAAACACTATGGAAGTGTCTAAACTATATATTTGACGTTTTAGGATCGAGTAGAGAGCCCGATGGATTGGCACGCAAATCGAGGCACATTATTTGAGGATCAGGAACGGGCAATTATGGTAGGGAACTTAACTCTCCTGCATGTATTTGATATTTGTGCTAGTGTATTGTTTCATGTCACTGCTTTACTTGATTATGTGAAACATATATGAATAATTGAAGCTCTGTCCCTATTTATGCTATAGCCATACGTATGTTGTTTGAAACATTGAGCACGCAGATATATCATTGTGTAAGTATGAGTTATATAATGCAAGCATGTCATGTATTAAGCACTTATCTTGCATATATATTGGTATTGCTTTTCTACTGAGATTTCCCAGAATCTCACCCTCCCCTACTAATAATTTAGAGAGGTGAAGACAGAAGCTATGCCGAGAGTAAAGAAGAAAACCGTATAAGGGGAATGTCGTGGTGGAACAAAGAGGGGAAGATGTCTCCGTTTCACTGGAACGAGTTTAGACACCCACGTAGTGCTGTGAGGCTTCATTAATTGTAATTATCAAGTACGAACCCATACAGGGAATTTTCGTAATTGTGCACATAATATCAGTATATTTATGTTATTCCTGTGTTGCCCACCGAACTGCGTATTATTTTCTGTAAATACTCTGAAATAGGTGAAAATAAGATAAGAGTGTGACACAGATAATATTATAAATTAGGTACTATAGCTTGGCCCGAAGGAGTACACCAATTATAAACACATCCAATTTTATTTTTAAAAAAAGTTACCCAATATCATTACTATAAGATAGATAAGTCAAACCCTTATGTCCGAAATAACACCATGCTCCTCGTTTAAGCCTTTCTTTGGGGCCTCTAATCAAAATAACACCAAGCTCCTTGTTTAAGACTTTTAGGCCTTTGTTAAACGTGAGATTTTGAGTTCAAATACTTTGCGGAGGGTATAATGGGTACATAAATTATAACCATAAAATACAAAAAGACAATGAGTGTGTTTGGAACAGCGATAGAAAAAATAGAGTTTCTCAATTTAGCGTTTGGTAATTTTATTTTTGGTAAAAGCCCAATTGTATAATGTGATTTATGTTTAGAACAGCGATTGTATAAATGACTTTTGTAAAAGTAAAACTTATTTAGATTGACTTAAGTACAAGTGAATTTTGTGATAATAGTAAGAGAGAGTGGGTGAAAAAATATTTTAAAGGGTTAAAAACACAAAAAATAGTTTAAAATAATTTTTGGAACTGAAAAAGTACATTAAAGATAAAATTGCAATCAGTCTGATAACACATTGGGTACAGTTGAAAAAATATTTTAAGGGTTAAAAGCACCAAATAATAGTTGAAATTAATTTTTATAGCAAAAAAAGTACATTAAGCGTAAAATTGCAATAAGTCTAATAGTACACTGGACACAACTGAAAAAATATTTTAACCATTCTCACTCTCCCCAAAAGCTAAATCAGTAAAAGCTGAGAAATGGAGCTTATGACAAAAGCTATTAAGATAGAATTAAGCTCGATTGCTCACTTTGAAAAACAAACACTCACAATTTTTTTTCAAATGGGCAATTTAGCGTTTGCTGATCAATTGGGTGTTTGGGGTCCAAAACAACCCCCCCCCCCCACACACAATATCTTTTTGACCGAACAAGATAGACAATATTTCACCAATAAAGAATACAAGGAAAAAAAAAATGGAAAAGTCATATCAAGGTTCCAATTAGAGTCGGGAAAACGGGCCGAGCCCGTCGGGCCGGTCCTGGCCCTTCAAGGGCCGGGTTTGTAAATTATAGCCTCAAAAGGAAGTCGGGTCTAAAAGGGCCGACCCTGTAGGGCCTCGGGCTTAAAAGGGCCAGTCCTGGAGGGCCTCGGGCCGGCCCTTTAGGCCCGCTTATTTTTTATTTTTTATACTTGGAAAGAAATCATGTTACATTTTTGAATTACCTTATTGAATCTATATGTCACTCTGTCCTTATATTGTATAAAGTATGATTTTTGAGTATATTGTTTTGTCTAATTGAACCATATTGTGATTTTTGAGTATATTGTCTTGCTTATTTAGACTAAAATCATATTATATACTATTCTGCCTGATAGAGTATGATTTTTGATAGAGGTTGTGATTATTTGACTACTTGAACCCACTGCTCAAAATGAAACACAATCCAATGTCTTTGAAATTGATGATAGTAGCGAAGAAGGTGAAAATGATAGTCGTCATACTCATGTTGTTTAGAGGTTAGAGTATTTAGCTTCTTCCCTTCTTATACTTTAGCCTTTGTGTGAGTTATTTATGGACATGATTTTACCTTTGATTATACATTAGTAACTGTGTTTGTTTGTTGCAAGAGACGTGTTATTTAAACCTTAATGTTGACAACATTTATGTATTAAATTAGAACTTTAATCGTTGTTATTTACTAATTATATCTCTCTGGGGAAAAAACGCAGGAAAAATAGTTAAATATTGTGAAAAGGATTTCTCGGCCCTGATGCTCTCGGGCTGGGCCTTGAAAAACTGTAATTTTCCTGACCCCGAGCTCTTTAGGGCCGGCCCTATTAGGCCCTGGCCCGTCAAGGGCCAGCCCTGTAGGGCCGGGCCGGCCCTGATTCCCAGCTCTAGTTCCAATTAAAAAGTATAGTATCATAAAAGTTCTATAACTTATCAATGAGTGTTCTTTTACTCGTCAATTATAGCTCTTTCACTTATCATTTATAAGCTATAAAATGTTTTGCTGTTATTTTTTTTAATTGAGATCTTGATGTAATTTTCAAAAAAAATTACACATGATTAGTAAGAAATATATATATATATATATATATAATTACAATTATATAAGGGCGTTTACATTTGGAAATTAACAAACCTTACGTTTGAATAGAGAGAAAATTAAAGAGAAAAGGAAATTAGGAGAGAAAACTCCTAAAAATAATAAATTTTATTACTATTTTTGAAAGTTTCCTTTTCTAATATTTCATCTCCATATTTTCCTTTCAATTTTCTCTCCATCCAAAGTCTTTTATTGATCTTACAGAAAATGTTAATGATCACTATATACCATACAATTGGTTGAGAACACGTGGACTTACAAAACTTGGAAGATTAATTTCAAGAAATAGCAATAACAAAGCTCAATTGTAAATATCTTTTAAATAATTTAGCCCAAATTTAGCTTATTTACAATTGAATTGTTCATCATTTTAAACGATTGCGTGGCGATGTTTAAAAAGGGAACGATGAACAGTTGGCGAAGCAATATCGGTATGAATCTGTAAGGCTATGACAACAAAGTGGAGGGTAGAGGTGGGAATTCGGGCTGGCTCGTGCAGGCTGCAGGCTGCAAGCTAGAATTCGCGGACCGACAGCCCGCCAATTTTATTTTTTATTTTTTAAATTCTCGCTCTCTTTTTCTTTCACTAACTCATATTACACTTCTTTTCTTTTATATATTTGTATTAGGAAATTAATTTCATTCTCACTTTTCTTTTTTTTTCGTCTACTCACATCATATAAACACATTTCTTTTAAATTTCATAATAGTAGAATAAATAAATATAATATGAAAATGAAAGTGTCAAATAAAAAATATGAAGAAATAATTGAACACAACATCAAAGAAAAAATAATCAGGGTATTTAAATTTATTTGATGAGGAAAAAAATAAAAAGCGGGCCGGCGGGCTAGCCTGCTTAACCCGCAGGTTAAACGGTGCCAGCCTGAGCCAACTAAATTTGGTGGACTCACGGGCCCAACCCATTTTTCGGTTCTAGCGGAGGGGGCTATGAAGGGTGGTTTGTTTTTTTATTGAGCCACAGGCCTTCTCATCACTGAAATTTAAAATAAATATAGCGTGAGAAAATTATCCCCATCAATATAATATAAAATTAATTAACTGATCTTTAATATAAGAATCAATTAACCAACTTAAAAAATTAAAAAAATCAAATAAATTATTTTAAAGTGTTTATATTTATTATTTTATATGATTTTATAAACTAATAAAGTATAATCTACATATAACTATTTTAGAAAGACCACGTAATATCATATATTATATTTAAGTAATTTATTTGATTTCTTTAATTCTTTCAAATTAATCCACCCGTCCCTATACTATTTTGCCTGTGTTGAGGACCGAAGGTTAGAGTTGGGAAATCGGGCTGAGCCCGTCAAGGGCCGGGCTTATAATTTAAAGCCTCCAGAAGGAGGCGGGCCATGGGGCCGGCTCTTTTAAGCTCATTTAACTTTTTTTTTTTTAAAAAAATAAGCACAGGGCAATGGGCAGCAAGTATTGGTGAGTGGGTAGAGTTAATCTAACATAACCCTTAGATTAGATACACTCTCACATTGACTCATACCTCATTTGAAGCTTCTTTTCTTTGATTATCTTTTTTCTTTTTTTGTATGTGTACACTAAAATCCAAATCAGGTGTTCTGTTATTACTGACATTTGAAGCTTGTAGACTTGTTTGATTGTGATTGTAGATTTGTTTGATTATATTGGTTGTGGACATTAATTAAGGTTTGAACTTAAGTCTTAATGTTTGTGTTTTATTAAACTTAGATAATATTTATGTTTTAAATTAGTTTTGATGATATTCATGTTTTAAATTAGGTATTTTAGTCTTTAGGAGAATAAGAAACAAAAAAAGTCATAGAAAAAAAAACTAAATAGGCCTAAGCCCACGGGCTTTCCTTAAACGGGCCAACTTGCGAAATTTTGGTACATTTTTTGACTCGGGCCGGCCCGTTTTCCTAGTACTATTGAAGGTGGTGATTATATATATATACACACATATATAGTCAGACTCTAATAGCCATGGGCCTATGGCCCACACAACCTCTCTAATTTAAAAGGTAGTGGGGTCAAAACCCTAATGACATATAGGGGTGGGTCATGGTTGAGTGTGTAGTAATATATGTTTGTGTCATAAATACACCGTTTACCCCCGGCAAAAAATAAAAATAAATACACCATTTAACCACATATCCAGCTTTATAAAAAAGTTCGGACAAGATCTAATATCACCAATAACATAGATAATTTTACATAGAAGTGCTCATCATAAGAAACATAAACTCTTTTTTATTTAGATAGATAAGCACCAACCTTTAAAAAATGAGATCGAACTCACAATTTCTTTCAGAGAGCTTTTATGTCATAATACCATAAAGTCATTAACGTCAAAATCTTTTATTGATCTTGAAAAAAAGAGGGCTAAGGATCAATATACCTTATCTAGTTGAGAGCATGTGAACTTTTAAAAGATTAGGAGGTTGGGGGGGGGGGGGGGGGGACCATGTGGGATAAAATTAATGAGTTGGTACTTTATGATTGGATGACATAGGGACAAGAGATGAGATGATATCAAATAACACCTAGACAATAGTGTAGGACGATACAATGAGAGATGAGATGGTATTAAATAACACCTGGATAATAGCGTGACACCAATCAAACCTAAGGGTGTGTTTGGTTTGAAGGGAGGGTAGGGGAGGATTGAGGGTTTAAATCACTTTTTTGGATTGAAGGAATTTAAATTTTGGGTTGGAATTTAAAATTTAAACTAATAAGAGAGTAAATTTTAGATATCTCTTATCCAAAATTGTAATTTGACATTCCTTCTCTCCCCTCAAACTAAACACACCCTAAAAGGAACGTCAATTTGCCTCAATTAATGTTTTTGTCCGATTTGAAGAAATTCATAGACACTTTTATACCTAATAAAAATTTATGGTGTTGGAGGCCATCTGAAAAAAGTTCATGAGGTTTTTGCTGCTTAATCCATAAAATTATTGTAATTTTTGTTTTATGAAGCAGAGATCAAACCCATATAAGCTCATAGGTAGATGCAGATTTATCCTCCTTCCTCTTCAATATATATTCTGTCACGCCTTCGTTTGATGTTGCAAAAACATCATCTTCTTCATCAAACTTAGCTAATGCCATAGACTTTGATGGAGAGGGAGAGGCTGATGATGGTGGAGGAGATAAAAAGGGAAGAGGCCGCCAGTGGTGCAGAAGACAAAGAGGTCGGCGGTTATGGTATGGAGAAGACAAAGATGATGTCAATGGTGGTAGAGATGACGAAAAACGAAGATGAAGGGAGAGGCAAGCGATAGTGGCAGAGATGAGAGAAGATTAAAAAAAAAAAAAAAAGCACTCTAGATTACTCATAATCATTATTATGAAAAAAGCCCAACCAAACACAAATATCATGGTAATTACTGCAATTTAGATTATCATTGTAAGGTTGTGTAATGAAATTGAACTAAACGTGTTCTAAATTTATGTGATTTACAATTGAATTGATGATCATTTTCAACTAAATTTTCACATTTCATAACTCAGTTATCTCACGATTTTGAAAATAGGGCGTTGGATATATAATCTATTTAGTTAAATATTCGTCTACTTCCAATATTTTAAAAATTGTTGTGTTTCAAATCACGTAAAGGCAAACAATTCTTCAACACCAACATACTTAATTGTTAAATATATCTTGCAAATTTAAGGAGCTATAGTCATTCCTCTAATAAGATCCTTCTATACTATTTTTCTTATAGGATATAGCCACACGTCCCGGGTCCATATCAATTAGTTCAAGAAGACAATGATAGTCCACAACCCATGACATGTCAGAAAATCAATATAAAATAAAAATTTACAAGTACTACCTCATATTCTTAATATAAAAACTAGTTAATTAATGTAAGAGATTAAGAAATTAAAACCCAAAAAATTACTTAATTATTTATGTTACATGATCTCTCAAAATTAATTATATATATCATTAGACTATATATAAATTTATAAGTCAAGTAAATTAGTTTAAGGAAAATAATAAATATAAAAAAATATAATGAAACAAAGTATTATATTTAAGATAAAAATTCACATATAAACTAGGTTTTATTTTTAAGACTGAAGTTAATAGTAAATACTGTAGTTCGACTAATAAATTTGGAGGCGTTTAAGTAATTATTCCTCATTTTGTGAAGGCAAAAAAAAAAAAAAAATTATTCCTCATTTTGTATGGTACTATCAATTGTCATCTTTTAGTTCAAATGATAAAGGCGGGAGTAATAATTGTCCGACTCAAACTATCCTACTAACATATATCATTTATATATTATAAATAATACCACCTTTTGTCCTCAATGACTCATTTGATTTTTTTTTTGGAGAAATTAAGGAAGCTGAATAAAATATTTAATCATATTATATATTGTGTATAATTAAATTATATATTAGTTTATAAGTTAGACAAAATAGTTTGGAGAAAAATGATAAATATAAATACTTTAAATTAATATAGTTAGCTTCCTTAATCTCCTCAAAAAAAGAAAATGGGTCGTATATTTAGGACCGGAGGTAGTATGATTTATTAATTTTTTATACAATGTGTGAAAATGGGTTTATATCTAAATGAAAAATAGTGATGGGTAATTGAGAAGGAAATTCTGTTCCAAACTCTATTACTTTTTTTGTGGGGGGGGGGGGGGGGGGGTTGGGTAATAGTACGTTTTCTCCCTAATACAAGGGTTATAACTTGTAATACGTTTTTGAGGATAGATGGTATTGATAGTGGAGAATCAATACTCTATGCCATAGTTAACGACTTTTTTGGATTAAATGAAAAATAGTGATGGATAATTGAGAAGGAAATTCTGTTCCAAACTGTATCACTTGGGGGGGGGGGGGTTAATATTACGTTTTTTTCCTAATACAAGGATTATAACTTGTAATAGGTTTTTGAGGATATATGGTATTGATAGTGGAGAATCAATACTCTATGCCATAGTTAACGACTTTTTTGGATTAAATGAAAAATAGTGATGGATAATTGAGAAGGAAATTCTGTTCCAAACTGTATCACTTGGGGGGGTACGTTTTTTTCCTAATACAAGGATTATAACTTGTAATAGGTTTTTGAGGATATATGGTATTGATAGTGGAGAATCAATACTCTATGCCATAGTTAACGACTTATTTGGATTAACATTAAAAAAAAGTGATTTTATCGCAAGCTGAAATTAGGATAAAAGTCAATTAATATATTGTGATTTATACATATTTTTTCCTGTGTGATTTATATATTTGAATAGGTTTTAATAAGAAAGTCAATACGTTAAAAAAGTCAAAAGTTAGAGCAAAGAGAGGTTGCTTCAACTTTAAGCAACTTATAAGTAAAAAAAATCAATTACTCGCAAAACCATGTCAAACATATTTTTTTATGAATATCAAACATCATTTTTTTTCCAACTAGCATTTTTTCCCCTCAACTAACTTTTGAAACTTTCCAATACCATCTTAATGTTCATTTGAATTAACGGTAGAAGCTGTTTTTCCAACGTGATTTACAATGTATGAGGTGTGAAAGGAATTTTGTTTCGATTTGCATGAATGACTTTTTAAAACATGAATCCAAACAGGCCCCTTTTCTTGTTTATAAAAGGCCAACTCTAAATCCACCTCTTTTTGTCATTTTTACTCATTTTGTGCAACATCCTAAATTTTATTCACCAATATGCCTTGTAATTAATTGTGGCATTTAATGAAATGGTAGGGTGAATATTAATGTGCTTGGAATTTAAAAAGCTAATAAATTTCCATTTTCATAAGAATTGAGCTAAAGCAAGTCTTGAAACTAATTTTGAGTGTTCCAAAAAGCCCATTATTAAAGCCCAAAATGGAAAAATAAAAGAGCACAATGTTTGGCCAAATAATAAAGGGAATTTTGGCCAAATAGAAGAAGAAAAAGGAATAAGCCCAAACTAAATCTAAAAATGTAAGGCCAAAATTGTAATTTGCCAACAAAGCACAAGAATAATTATTTTCCCAATTAATTGAAGTTAATCTCAGTTAATTAAGGAAAGTAAAGGGCAAATACATAATTGAGCATTTTGGTCAAATAAATCAAAATTTGAAAAGTCAAAAGTTGATATGTACATTAATTAATTAATTAATTGAGGAGAGAGGATTATGGAAAATGCTAGAGCAATTATTATTTCCCTTTTCTCTTTGATAATTTTGCCTATTAAGGGAAATTAAGAGGAAAAAATATTGCTTGTATTAAGTATTTTCCCGACTTATGTGCACATGTTGTATTATAACTGTGGTGCGGGAAGTGCATATGTACCGCCCGATGGGAAGGGTATAATTACCATTCGGCCAAGTAGGGATCCGGTTATGAATTGTTTGTGTTATGTTACATTACATGGTGTAGGGCATATTTAATTATTGCATTTTATATGACTGGTTGCATGCTACTATTGAGATTCGTTTGAATCTCACCCTTTTCCAAATTTCAAAAATATTCGAGCAGAAGCTAGCGGCTCTAGGGGCAAAATGGTAAACAATGGGAACTAAGGTGTCCGGGTCAAGGGATGGAGCCGTTAGTTATAATTAGTTTATTGTGATAGTTTGGACAAAATTGTATATATTATCAAACCCTACGGGGAGACTCTTGTATTTTAAACAAGTATTCAGTGTTAGTATGTTTCCGCTATTTTTGTATGCCTTACGAAACTGTGCGCTTATTACTCTGCGTATATCGAAATGTTAAGGGGCTTGAGCTTTTTAGTATCAGATCTAAAATCAATTCTGACATTATCAAAACATTATATTAATATGGTCTTGTTTACAGATTGATAGCAACGATGAGCGGAGAACAACCACAATGAGATAGGTCACCACTGTCGGTTAACCAGGGTACTCCGGGTCAGAGTATTTCTGAGTAGCAGTAGTCTGTAAAGGCAAGGACATCCAGGGAGCAAGTTTGGGGTAAGATCAGTGTATGGGCCACAATCGAGACCTGACCCAGTATCATGTGAGGGGAAGGGAGATTCTGAACAACCACTTTATGAAGAGTCAGAGTTTGAGTTCTGTGTTGCTACTCTCTCCAGAGCTAGACCGGTGTATGTGAAATATAACCTACGGCCGAATCAGAGGTTGTGGGAGTATGCTCGGCGCAGATATTTGCAAGCTTTTCAAGACTATGACACAACATTTGGGCCAGGAAGAAGAATGAGATAGTAGAGCAGAGTCTAAATGATTATTTTGTGTAGTTCATGGAGCACCAGATGCCTTATGTGCTGAAGTACATGTATCGGAGTTGATTGACAGTCCAGATGTAGTATTATGTTCCGAGGTCAGGCGACATGGCTTTTTGGCATATGGGTAATCTTATGATATCGGTGGACAAAAGCAGTTAGGCCAGTATCTATGTTTTGGCAAGGGTATATAAAGGTTAAGCGTGCTCAACCCAAGAAAATCTTAGAATAGGTAACCCTGGGAAGTCATGTGTATAGTTATGACATAGCATGTAAAGAGGACGAAGTCATATTGTATAGTAGTTATAGGTTTTATGGTGTTGATGTTCTCCTTAACTGCTGTAAGTATATGATGTATGTTGTATATATGACATATTTGCGTACCTAAATTTTTGAGAAATGACAAAAACAATGCCCTTGTGTCTACATGGAATTTACCTCTACCTTATTTTTAAATAGCGATATATAAAAATGGTACGTACAAGAGGAGGAGGTAAAGGAGAAGATCATAACCCAGATCAGGAAGATAGACTTGATCCTATGTAACAAGCCATGATGAATAATATGGGAATGTAAATGAAAGAAATGCAACAAGGCAGGAAAGGTTGGAATGTATAAATGTTTGAGTGACATAGGATATATGGTGATCTTTAGAGATGTCATGAGTGATGATTATGCCATATATTGATCCTAGAGGATATGATTTTATGATACTGAAGGTTGAGGATAGGCTTGTATTAGCTTTAAGCTGAAATGGCGCTTATGATAAAATGTGAAGGGTTAAGGTGCAAATTTACCAATGAAGTTTTGTCCAAGGAGCATCTGGCACAAATATCTTTTAGAAGGGGCAAAAATACCAATGAACAATTAAAAAAGGGCATCCACCACAAAAACCATTAAATCCGTACAAATCCGTACTAACGGCGTTAAATTATAAGAGAAGAAAACCCTAATGGCGTTAGTACGGATTTAACTATTTTTGTGGTGGATGCTCCTTTTTAATTGTTCATTGGTATTTTTGCCCCTTCCAAAAGATATTTGTGCCAGACGCTCCTCGGACAAAACTTTATTATTAAAATTGCACCTTAACCTAAATTTGAATTTGGTTGCACTATAGTTTTGTTTTATGACGGAAGTTTGAACCTTGTGAACCTTATGGATAGTGTTGAATCTTCAGTAATGTTTTGAGGATGATACCTAAACATCGTGAAGGTTAGAATGGGTGCTATTGATAATGATTTTAGCATGCCTATTGGGTATACTTGAGAAAAGTGATTTCTGATTTGTGTAATGTTGATGTTCTAAATTTAGTAATGAATCTATAAATTTATGTGGATGTTCCAAAAATTGCAATTTAGTAAACTGTGATTTAATAATCAACTTTTGAGTTTTAATTCTTGAAGAATTTGGAATGGCTCAAGTAGTTTGAGGAATTAGAATATGATTAGTGATGTTAAAATGATAATTGAAAATATTTTGAGGCCGTGGGCCAAAGGAAAGAAGTTATGTGACATTTTTAAAAATGTTGAGGCATAGAACTATCAGTTGATTGTAATGATATTTAGAAACCCTATGAGATAAATTGGGGTTAGAGACAAGAGTGTATAATAGATGTCTACCTATACATGTATATGCTCCCTAATGACACTTGATACTTGATGAAATTTGGGAGCTAATCTTCTGATAGAATAGAAATATGGATAGAATGTAGAAAATGGGGATTGATGATTTAATAGAGACAACATGCGATTTTAAAGAAAGGAAAGGCTGTTTAAGTAGATCAATTGAAGTGGTTTTATTTCAATATTAGTATAATACAGTGAGCAAAGAGTATTCAGGAATTATGGTTACATGCTTAAGAAAGAAAATAGAGGATAGGGCAGTGGCCGGTAAACTGAAAGATATGAGTGGATGATAGGGATGACTGAGGCGAAATGATTTTTGACCCCGATAAGATTGAGGTCTGAGTTGTGATTAGGAGAATTGTAATCTAAGAATCAAATTCAGTTGTTGAATTGACTCTTTAGGCAGTTAATATGGCCTAAGTTGCTTGAGGTATTAGAATGTGATAAATGTATGGGATTATTGAAGATTGCTAACTGCTAGTCTAACATAGGAAAAGATTTTGATCGTAAAACATTCCCATGGAAAGAATGATCAATTAGAAAGAATAATCGCCTAGAAAGAATGATTGAGAGTTAGATCTCTGATAGAATAAATGATAGTTAGGAATTGTGTTTTGATGGCCTAGTAAGCTGATAAATTCTCTGGAATTTTTCCAGAGGATATGATGGGCTACCCTAGAAAGGGGAGTAGAATTTGTAAGTATGCATAGACTCCCACATGAATAGATTGTGCCTACACCCATGGGTGTTAGGGTTGCCATAGCTGATGTCAGTATAAGTTGTATAGTGAATGTCCAGAGACATGAATCACCAGTAGACTTGATTGTTTACCATTACATGCCTGCATAGCTGAGAAGTAATCTTTAAAATTGGTTGGTTGATGGCAAATGGTGTGTGTTAACTTCAGGAAATTCTTACTAGAATTTCATATTTCATCATGTTTTACTTCACTTTGGGTGCATAAGTGGGCATTTGAAAGGGTTAAAGTAATGAATTGTGTTCTTCTCATGCTATGTACAGCAGAATGAAATTTTGGAGGACATTACTCACTAACTGCTATGAATGTTTAACCATGTGTGTAAGTTCTTTGTGTAAACTGGTACAGATTCAGTCATATCTACATGCAGTGAGAAGGAGGTGAAGGAAGTTGAAGCTAACAACCATTTGAATTAAGGGCAAGCTGGGAGAACATGGTGGGCTGCGGCCCAAGACTTTGCCAGAGTCATTTTCTCTTCTTTTCAGTAGCACAGACAGGCTTGGGCCGCGGCTAGCTATCTCATGGGCCGCGGCCCAGAGGATCAATATGAGCACAGAAAGTAGTGGGCCGCGGCCCACCATCTCATGGGCTGCGGCCCATAAGAACAACATGAGGTCAGATGCTCTTGGGCCGCGGCCCACAGAGTGGTACAGAAAATCAAGTAGCCGATCACCTCTCAAGGCTGAGTACCGAACCTCAACTTGATGATTCTGACATGATCCAAGCATCATTTCCTGATGAACGACTGTTCTTTGTTGATCACTCATCTACACCATAGTTTGCTGATTTTGTAAACTATTTGGTTTGTGGAGTGTTACCTCCGGAGTTCAACTCTCATCAAAAGCGTAAGTTTTTGCACGAGGTGAAGAAGTACTTTTGGGATGAACCTTACTTATTTAAGCGGTGTCCCGACCAACTCATTCGAAGATGTGTGCCAGAAAATGAACAAGAGTGCATACTGCATTATTGTCATTCGTCTGAGTATGGTGGTCATTTTGGAGGAGAGAAAACTGCTGCGAAAGTTATTCAAAGTGGGTTTTATTGGCCTTCTTTATTCAAAGATGCTTATGCTTTTGCCCTCCAATGTGATCGGTGCCAAAGAGTAGGGAACATATCCAGAAGGAATGAGATGCCACTGAATAACATGTTAGAAGTTGAACTCTTCGATGTCTGGGGGATTGATTTCATGGGCCCATTCTCTAAGTCCTTCAACAATGAACACATTTTAATTGGAGTGGACTATGTATCAAAATGGGTGGAAGCTATGGCATGTGTGACTAATGATGCTAAGACGGTACTAAAGTTCCTCAAGAAGCACATTTTCACAAGGTTTGGCACACCAAGAGCAATCATCAGTGATGGCGGATCACACTTCTGCAATCATCAATTTCAAGCTCTGATGAAGAAATATGGTGTGAGGCACAAAGTAGCATTGCCCTACTATCCCTAAACAAATGACCAAGCTGAGATTTCCAACCGGGGAATCAAGAACATTCTTGAGAAGATGGTGAACACTACTAGGAAAGACTGGTCTTCCAAGTTAGATGATGCGTTGTGGGCCTATCGAATAGCTTATAAAACACCTATTGGTATGTCTCCATATCGATTAGTGTTTGGAAAAGCATGCCATCTGCCAGTGGAATTGGAACATGGAGCATATTGGGCTATCAAGAAGTTAAATTTTAATCCGCGAGCTATGGGAGAAAAGAGGCTACTCCAACTCAATGAGCTGGATGAAATCCGCTTAAATGCTTATGAAAGTTCACGGATTTACAAAGAGAAGACAAAGAGGGATCATGACAGCAAAATCAGTCCTAAGAGCTTTGAACCGGGGCAAACTGTTCTTCTTTACAACTCCAAACTGAAGCTCTTCCCTGAAAAGCTTAAATCCCGATGGTCTGGGCCATTCAAGGTGATTCAGGCATCAAAATATGGTGATGTGGAGCTGGAGAATGATAAGGGTGAGAGATTCAAGGCTAATGGTCAACGGTTGAAGCATTATTGGGGAGGAGATGTGGATAGGCTGGTATCCACCATCTACTTATCAAATGAAGAGTGACCAAAGTGAAAAGTCAGGCTAAGGACTATAAACTAAGCGCTTCTTGGGAGGCAACCCAAGTTCTGAACTTAATCTCTTTAGTTTCTTTGATTTTAGCATAATTTAGTAGGTTTATGTTTGGTCTTTTAACTTTTGTAGGGAGAAAGGGATTTCAAACTGAAAGCTGTCAAGAGCAAGAGAAATGCAAGGCAAGGGTTGGCATCTGGGCTGGACAGGAATATCCCAGGGAAGTTCTTCAAATCTTATGCATGTTTGTGTATTATGATACCTGAGATATGATATGGAAATTGCAATGAATGTTAGAGAAGCAATGTTCATTATATTTGGCTTCAATCTGTCAAATTGCTGGTCACACCTAGAGAACTCTAAATTAGGAGGGCATTTTGCTCATAGGAAATGTGTGGACTAGGGGTGTTGATTGTGTGAGCGTCAATGTGAAAGTGTGGCATAGCTCTGATAAACTTCAATGAGTTTTTAAGGGTTCTGTATACTGTGTTGTCACTGATAAGGCTAGATATGACATTCTGGCCGTGACCCAGAAGATCTTGGGCCGCGGCCCAAAGAGGCTCAGAAAGTAATGGGCCGCGGCCCATTATTGGTGGGCCGTGGCCCATCAATGCCCAGAACTGAGTGTCAGTGGTTAGAAAGTATTGGGCCACGGCTAGAGGTTATCAGAGAGTGGTCAGAGAGTTTTGGGCCGCGGCCCACTGAATTCCAGAAGCTCTTGGGCCGCGGCCCAACCCCGAAAATGAAGCTGCGCGTTCTGACATCTGAGAAGATATAAAAGGCAAACCCAGGGTTTTGAGAGGGGGGTTCCCAATTTGGAAAGACCGACAGAGGCGGCTAGAGAGGTGCTGAGAGCTGGGATCTGCTAGAAATCAAGGAGAATCAAGGGGGCTTGAGGATTGGAAGAGATTTCACTCCAGTTTCTTGTTCCTTCTGTATTCATTCCCTTTTTCCCACTGTGATTTTGTTATGGCTACATTTAATCTTGTTATTTGTAATCCGTTTTTGAACATGAGTAGCTAGGTTTTTCATTATAGGATTTTTCTACTCTTTTGTATGGATTAAACTCGAATTCTTCTTCCTCTTCTTTAGCTAATGGTATATATGTGTTAATTCTTTTCTGTTTTCACTGATATTCATGAATTGCTAGCACTATGAATAACATGTTCAACTAGATTAAGCTTGAGAGAGTTAATCTAATTGAAGAACATGGGGAGAGTTATGCTAGACTTAAAGTTTAAAGAGTTAAATGGATGGTTTGTTAATAACATAGAGATATAGTTATTAACCTAGCATTGTCAAAGTAAGGAAGTTGTTTAATGATTATTTTCCCTTAAATGCAGCAAGAGATTGTGTATCTAATTGGAAAATATAAGTTGGTTATGACTTGAGAGAGCTTAACCAATGGCTATTGAACCTTAGACTGACATATATATATCCCATAAACAACAATATCGAAGAGGAAGTAGATTGAGTTTATGATATACAAAGGAAGCGAACAATCCTAGGTTCACTTTACTTGATTGAATCCACAAGAAGTGTATTATGTTCAGTATTTTTCTTAGTTGTTATCAGCATATCTTTTAAATTTGTTTTTCTCACACTCAACATTTTGTTTTGATTCAACTTAATCAAACACATCAAGCCCATTGTTTGACTAAATTGTTATTCAAATCCTCGAGGGAACGATCTCACTTATCACTGTATTACTTGACGCGATCCGTGCACTTGCGGTAGCGAACAGTGTGTTGCTAGACTGCAGAAGCAGAAGGGGTATTTATCCTAGTCTGCAACCATATATCAATATAGAAATCAATATAAACTTTCTTCAGCAGCTGAGGCTGAGAGATGTTTGTATAGAGGTTGTCAAGGATATATAATGTTCCTTTCCATATAATTAAAAGCTGGAATAGCATTTGAAAGTATCCCTGTAAGTGTTTGAATTTCCTGAGGTGTTTTCAAGAGATATTAGTAGTATTGCTTTTAGGACTAGATATGGCTATTACGAATTTCTTGTAATGGCCATATGGGCTGACAAATGTACCTGATGTGTTCACAGACTATATGAATCGAATTTTCCATCCGTACTTGGACTAATTCGTGGTAGCCTTTATTGATGATATATTGGTTAACTCATAGAGTAAAATAGAACATAAGCAATATTTATGAATGGTATTGAACATGTTGGGGAAAAGTAATTGTATGCCAAGTTGAGCAAATGCGAGTTTTGGCTTTCAGAGGTGATATTTCTGAGCCACATAGTCTTATAGCCAAGGATCTTGATGGACCCTGGTAAAGTGGAAGTAGTGCTGAACTGGAAAGGCCAGAGATTGTAGTTGTGATACTCAGTATTCTGGGTCTTGTTGATTATTATGAGGGGTCTATATCAAATTCCTAGGAAAAAAACTCAACATTATGTCTGGGATGATAATTGTGAGAGGAGCTTCATAGAGCTGAGATAGAAGTTTATTATAGTACCAATGCTGATAATCCTAGATACAGGTAGGCATGGATTGAGATGTGTTTTGATTCGAGCCGAGTAGGTCTATGCATCTTGTCAGTTGAAGCTTTGTGAATTGAACTATTCCACCCATAATCTTGAGTTGGTGGTAATAGTGTTTGTATTGAATTTGGAGACATTGCCTTTATGGCGTAACCGTATAGTTGTATTGCGACAACAAATGTTTGAAATATTTGTATGATCAGAAAGAGCTGAATATGAGGCAATGTAAGTGGATAGAGTTGTTGAAATATTATGACATGAAAAGTAAATATTATTTAGGGTAAGCTAATATAGTGACAGATACATTGAGCCGTAAAATAGTGCAGATTGTAGCCCTAGAGTTTAAGGTTAGTGATCAGGTGTTTATGAAGGTTTCGCTTGTCGTAGGGATTGGCAGAGCATTAAAAGTGAAGAAGCTAAACCCTAGGTACATCGGTCTATTTAAAATCTTGTCAAAGATTGGGCTAGTAGTGTACCGTATACTTTACCACCAAATCTAAACAGGTTTCATGATCTCTTTCATGTTTCCCAATTGAAGTATCAACTCGATCCAGAGCACGTGATTGAATATAAAGATGTGGACATGCGGGATGATTTGACATATGAAGTCACACCTGATCGAGTCATTGATTAGCAGGAGAAACAGCTCAGAAGCAAGAGCATCCTGTTTATCAAAGCCGCCTGGAAGGGGTTATCTCCCAGAGAAGCCCCATGGGAAACAAAAGAAGGTATACGGAAGCATTATCCGAAATTGATGGCTATGTATGTGTAGCAAATTTTGGAGACGAAATTTATTTAAGAGGGGGAAAATTATAACACCCCAAATTTTATGGGTCAAGGGCCTCTCTATTTCCTTTTAGGTCCATTTCCCTCCATTTCCCTAATCTTGACCATTAATCTAATCTAATGGTCAGAATGCACAAAGACACACCACTTCAAGATCTCCACAATCCCTCACTGTGTGCCGTCAATATTGAAACATAACAGAAATCATTTATTAAAAAAATATATATCACCCACCTTCGATTTTTTCCCCATCTAAAAGCGTGGGAACATGTAAAAGTAAAGCAGGGGAGGCGGGAAATCATCTCTAAGCTCTTTTGATTATTAAATCCACAAAAAAAATCAAAGGTCTCAATATTGTCTTTTTCTCCCATAAGCGCTGACACTAGTGAAGGAAACTGATTAAGAGGAGTGTATTTTAGATCAAGAAGCTGTTTTGATTATTTGATTGCAATTTGGCATGTCTCCATTTTCTTCTCACGTACTGATCTTCATCTATGTCTCTTTTTTTTTGTTTTTTATATTTATTTTGGGTGCTTACTTTTTTCCCTGGTATATATGTTTTCAGTTTCTCCTTTAACTTTGAGCCATGGATATAAATACAAATCCCACACTTGGACTAGAATTTGATAATATAGAAGAGGCATGGCAATATTGGGTTGGCTATGGTAGAAGAATAGAATTTAGTGTTAGAAAAGAAAACTCTAATAAGAGCAAGAAAGATGGTTCTATCATATATTATAGATATGTTTGTCACAAGGAAGGAGTGAGAAAAAAAGATAAAAGAGATTTTCAAACTAGGAAGCCTCGACAGGAAACAAGAATGGGATGTGAAGTCCGACTGATAATTAAAAAAATGGATGGAAAATTTAGAGTTGGTGAACTTTTTCTAGACCATAATAATCCTTTAGAGTCTCAAGAAACTGTTCATATGTTTTCATCATAAAGGAAATTACCAGAGGTACAAGGGAATGCTTTAGAGGCTATTGAAGATGTCAGGATTAAGTAAAAGGACTCTTTTAATTTAATGAGTAAATATGGCGGAGGGAGGTCTAATTTAGGTTACACCAAAGATGATTTAAAGAGTTATCTAAAATCGAGGAGGCAATGAGAAATGGCTTATGGTGAAGCTGGTTGTCTACTTCATTATTTCCAACATCAATTAATGGAAAATGCTTCATTTTTTCATGCCTATCAAATGGACACAGAAGAACGAATAACAAATGTATTTTGGGCTGATGCATGTATGTTGATAGATTATTGCTATTTTGGTGACGTCATTTCATTTGATACTACATACTCCACAAATCATGAAAATAGGCCACTTGCCATTTTCTCATATTTCAATCATTATAGAGAAGTAGTGATATTTGGTGTTGCTTTATTATATGATGAGACTATTGAATCTTTTAAATGGCTCTTTGAAACGTTTTTGCAAGAACATAAGAAAAAAATGTCATTTACTATGTTTACTGATCAAGATGCTGCAATGGCACGAGCTTTGGAAGATATAATGTCAACACCCATTTCCATTTCGATATTCACATAGTAATAGAGACCAAGTTCCACAGGCATACAGAAAAGTACATATATACTGATAAGAGTATATGTTTACAATCCAAAGTTAAGATACAAAAGGTGACAATATTTACAACATAAGCTATCTATAACCACGGACTTTAACTTCGCCTCAAGACATGTGCCAGTCACTTTCCTTTATCCACGTCCTTGCCTTTTGATCCGCTAGCACCTGCTGAGATGTTTGGTTTAGAAAAAGGGGTGAGATTCCAAGGAATCTCAGTAGAAACACACGATCAACACATAAAATGTGAAAATTAAATATGCAATGCACCGTATTTAGTAAAATGAAAACTCATATCATCCGTGTGTGCACACAAAATTCAAGGCCAACTAACCCATTGAAACCCCTACATGTACCTCAGCTGAGTCCTTGACTATACATAGGTAAGACTAGTGTACCTCACTAGGTCCTAGACCATAGCTAGGTAATGTGCCTCCAGCACGTGTTCAGATTACAAAATACAGTAACACGCATCATACAAATAGTCACATAGTATATGAGAGATAGTAGTCCCTACCTCGAAGTTCTATCTACTCCTTTTTGTGTGCCTCGTGAAACATGTCGATTTTTGACTCCCGATTCGGTCCTAAAATATTAAATGTACAAGAAATAGGTCATAACTCATCCAAGTATCATTTTAGACACTTCCATAGTGTTTCTTGTGGTTATATTAGCCTATGGTGAAAATTTACCAAAATGCCCCCGGGACCCTGGCCCAGCCTCGCCGTACCCGGCCCGATGGCACGTTTTCCTAAATTTTTGACTAGGGCTATCCTGACGTATTTTCATCCAAGGAATCCATTTCTGGACTCAAAATTACCAAATTCAATGTCAAATTACGAAATTGCCCTTGGCAGCCCTACTTTTAGGGTTTTAGGGGCGTTTCCGTAATTATGCTTTCTCAGCCTTTTCTGAAAAAGTACCCAACTGTAACCCCACCTAATTTTCCCTCCTGAACCCAATAGAACCATCAAATCATTTAAAATCCAACTCTAAGGCCCTCAAACATCCCTGGCTAAAATAGTGGTGTTCTCCGGGAAAAATCGGGGTTTTACGATTTCGGCTCCGTAAACGCGTTCCTTTCTACTCCTAACCACTTTATTAACCATCTAATTGAGTTATAACAACCATTTGAACTAAAATTTGGCAGCATAACCCTTAGGCACACACTTTTCCAAAATTTAAAACCAATGGCAATCCGACGAAATTTCACCGATTAAATTGCCCACAACAGCCAGAATAGTTAATATACGAAAGTTTGGAAGTTACCTCGAGCTCCTACAAGCTTTTTTCCAAAGATGGCTGAAACCCTAACCTTTAGAGAACATATTTTTGAGCCTCCAAACCCTAAAGAACAAAGAGGAGTAGCTTAAAGTCGGAGTTATACGCGTTAGGAACGAAATCGTCAGAGAAATCGGCTTACCTTGTGATTTTTCTTCTCCTTTCTCTCTCTACAATTCCAAATGTTCTCACTCTATGTTTCAGGTCAGTTTTCACGTGGAAATGGCAGCTGAATGAGAAAGATGAAGCTTATATTATAATATCTCATAATATTATAATAATTTGTTTAATTTCCCAAAATTGCTAAACTCCAATTTTATGTACATAACTTCCTACATTCACGTAACCATGCCATCATATCCAACCAATATTTCCTTCTTTATGCCACATGTAGGAGACACCTAGTGGTCCCTCCCTATGGTCTCAATTGGCTTCACAACTTGTTTCGGTTATGTATACACATAAAGTCTCAATTTTGGTCAAAATTGCACTTTTTGCTCAAATTTTCCATAAATTCATATTAAATTGACCAAAATATTCTAAATATATTTTTAACCTTTATTTTCCTTAATTAATTGAATTTAACTTCAATTAATTGGAAAATAATTTATTTTGTGCTATTTTGGCAAAATTACGATTTTGCCATTACCTTTCTAATCCAATTTCTTTTCTTATTTTTCTTTGGCCAATTTCCATATATTTTTGGACCAAATATTTTCTATAATATTCCTTCATTTTTGGACCTTAATATTGGGCTTTTTAAATTACCCAAATTAATTCAATAATTATTTTTGCCCAATTTCCCATTAAATTGAACATTTATGAAATTCATAAATTCCAAATTCATGAATATTCACCATTTTGTTGAATTTTCCAAATAATTACAATATATTTAGTGAATATAAAATTTGGGGTGTTGGTCAGGCCAAATGGCATCACAAGAAACTCGTAATGCCCATATATGGTCATAAAAGCAGTCTTCGATACATCTTCTGCTTTGACTCTCAACTGATGGTATCACGATCGCAAATCGATCTTCAAGAATACACAGGATCTAGACAACTGATCGAGCAAATCATCAATTCTAGGGAGTGGATACTTGTTCTTCACAGTCACCTTGTTCAGCTCTTGATAATCGATACAGAGACGCAGGCCTCCGTCTTTCTTCTTGACGAAGAGCACTGGAGCACCCCAGGGTGATACGCTGGGTCATATGAACCCTTTCTCAAGTAGTTCCTCAATCTGCTTCTTCAGCTCTGTCATTTCGCTTGGAGCCATACGGTATGGGGTTTTAGAAATTGGACCCGCTCCAGGCTTTAAATCAATCGAGAACTCCACTTCCCTATCTGGAGGTAGTCCACCGACATCCTCCAGAAAAACATCAGGGAATTCGTTTGCCACAGGGATACTTTCCAAGGCTACACCATCCTCTGATTGCATAGAGCAAAATACCATGTACCCCTGACATCTCTTCTGTAAATACCTCTCAACCTTAGCCACAGATAGAAGGTTAAGAGTGATTTCAGTGTTAGCTTGTGGCTGTGGATTCAGATATAAGACTCTCTTCTGTTTACAATCCAACAACACACCATTTGCTGTTAGCCAGTCGATCCCCAAAATTACTTCCAACCCTTGCAGTGGCAAACAAATCAGATTTACAGTTGACTTATACCCCTCAGCGTTTATCTCGCAATTCAAACAAAAATCAGCCGTCACAATTCGTGTGCCCATAGGTGTAGATACAACCAAATCATATGGGGATTTATGCATATGTAAATTCAATCGTCTCACGCAGTCATATGCAATAAATGAATGGCTAGCACCAGAATCATATATAACATGCACTAGACTGCCATTGAGAGAAATCATACCTTGAATCAGCTCTGGAGATTTTTGAGCTTCTTCATTTGTCAGTGTATAGACCCTTCCTGGAACCCTGGGTCTAGTCTCCTCCAGTTGCTGCTTCTATGGACAATCTTTCAAAAAGTGCCCTGGCTTACTACAATTATAGCAAGTGAGTGGTTTGTTAGGATCCGTTCTAAACGGGGCTCCACTACACGTCTTGCCAGGATGAAATGGCTTGCGGTAATGCCAATATGTTCCGCCTTTTGGGAAACCCTGGCCCCCACGGCCTCCAGCTTGATTCAGCCTCTTATTATCGCCCCTAGAAGGTCCACCCTATTCTTTTCTTTTTTGTGATGAACTTTCACTCCTAGAAGCACCATTATTACCCGTCTGAGTTGCCAGGCTCGACATACGCTTCTCAATGTATCAGCACTCTTCTGCCGCTTTACTGAAATCAGTAAAGTTTTGGGAGATCAGTCTGTCCTTGAACTCATGTCTCAGCCCCTCTATCATCATATCTGAATTCCATTCATCATTGTCGTTCAGCTTTTTATATTACGAGTAGCATGACAGTCAGATATATCGGGCCAGATAGTCATCAAAACTCTCCCGGTCGTATTGCTTGATGCTGAGGAACTCTTTCTCTTTCTTCCTCTTGACATTCGGAGGAAAATACTTCTTGTTAAATTCCTCTTGAAATAGTTCCCATGTGATAGGAACATTCTTCC
The DNA here is from genome assembly GCA_963210345.1 of Inga oerstediana. Classification (NCBI taxonomy): domain Eukaryota; kingdom Viridiplantae; phylum Streptophyta; class Magnoliopsida; order Fabales; family Fabaceae; genus Inga; species Inga oerstediana. The sequence continues at coordinate 54,243,741 of OY723407.1, read as the reverse complement.
CCTTCAGGATGAGGTCTATGCCTTTCCACCAGCTATCAGCATAACCTTCCAGCTTGTATATGGCTAGCCGGGCTTTCATCTCATCTGGACATTACAACATATCAAAAATCTTTTCCAAATGAGCTAACTAGGTTTCCGCTTGTTGAGGATCAAACTTCCCCTTCAACATAGGTGGTTGTTGCTTACTGAATCTACTCAGCCAAGCTTGGATATCCACCTCAGGCTCTGGTGGTAAATTTGCTAGCGGAGGTTCATCATGGATTTCTTCGTAATTCCCCCACATAAACTCATCCATGCGGTTCTCCAGGTGGTCCTGTCTCTGTTGTACTCCCTGGAGGTCAACTCTTATCTCATTCATGGTTTGTTGTTGTTGTTCTAATAAATCCAGGATTTTCTGCTGGATAGGGTCAAGCCTTGGTTCTCCCTTATTAGTACCTGTCTACCATGCCCTCGGCCTCGACCTCTACCTCGGCCTCTACCGTCTTTTCCTGGTTGTGCCATCTCTATAATTCCTTCTACATGAAATTAGAGAAGAGTAAATTTTGATACAAGAGCAAGGGCATCTTTGTTATTTCATAAATAGTCAGGGTACAAGTATGTCATACATAGCATATCATAACTATTTACAGTAGTGCAGAGAAATAGAAATATCATACATCCTATATACTACTGTACATAACATATCATCTTTTACATATCCAAAATATCATTTCCTTGTACCCTCCCAAAACTACCGACTCTAACTAATCCTTTCTCTGTCTGTCGGCTCAACCTAACTGCCCTTAACTCGTATACATGCCAATCAGCTCCGGTCACCAAAAATATACCTCGTAGGCCCTATATCACAGCTCAGTGTACATGAAATCCCGTACCAACCCTCTGATGTGCTTCTGGAAATCTCAGAAGTCCGCCTTCGGGCCCTGCTCGACAATGAGGTTCTTCTGTCAGTTCCAGAATGCTGTGTCCAGAAAGAAGTTCATCGTGGAAAGAACCCAGCACTCATCAGTCACTGTAAGCTCCAACGATATCTGCAGTCCATACAACATCTCTACACTGTCAAGTAATGCATCGTGCCAGCCTCTTGGGGTATCATGCTCCTGTAGTACCCGATAATACTTAGACATGGGAAGGTAGGACAACTCTATATCTAGCTTCAAATTGTATGGCACCTGAACTGGCTCTGCCTGAGACTTAGTGTCACTCAGCTCGTCCTCTGACATCTCCTCCGGCTCGTAATTAGAATTGTACTCCTCTGGCGCCTCTCCAGTCTCACCAACCTCTGTCAATCCCGGTGAAGCTGGCCTCAGCTCTGGACCATATACAGGTAATCTCAGCACACTCTTTCGTGCCGTGTAGCGCATACACATACTGCCATCTCTAAAGTATTCGATCATCGGTCCTCAATACGGAACACGCTGATTCACCGTCATCTCGCTGTGACTACTAATCACGATCGTATGCTCACTTTGACCATCCATGATGTCTTGTCACCATGCAACCAAAAACATATCAGTATACCATTTGATAATGCCAGAACCGCTTATTAGCTCTGATACCAAAAATGGCAACACCTTTTTCATTTCGATATTCACAGAATAATAGAGACCAAGTTCCACAGGCATACAGAAAAGTACATATATACTGATAAAAGTATTTGTTTACAGTCTAAAGTTAAGATACAAAAGGTGACAATATTTACAACATAAGCTATCTATAACCACGGACTTTAACTTTGCCTCAAGATACATGCCAATCACTTTCCTTTATCCACGTCCTTGCCTTTTGAGAAAGTCAAGGACGTAACCATGCCATCATGTCCAACCAATATTTCCTTCTTTATGCCACATGTAGGAGACACCTAGAGGTCCCTCCCTATAGTCTCAATTGGCTTCACAACTTGTTTCGGTTACGTATACATGTAAAGTCTCAATTTTGGTCAAAATTTCACGTTTTGCTCAAATTTTCCATAAATTCATATTAAATTGACCAAAATATTCTAAATATATTTTTAACCTTTATTTTCCTTAATTAATTGAATTTAACTTCAATTAATTGGAAAATAATTTATTTTGTGCTATTTTGGCAAAATTACGATTTTGCCATTACCTTTCTAATCCAATTTCTTTTCTTATTTTTCTTTGGTCAATTTCCATATATTTTTGGACCAAATATTTTCTCTAATATTCCTTCATTTTTGGACCTTAATATTGGGCTTTTTAAATTACCCAAATTAATTCCATAATTAGTTTTGCCCAATTTCCCATGAAATTGAACATTTATGAAATTCATAAATTCCAAATTCATGAATATTCACCATTTTATTGAATTTACCAAATAATTACAATATATTTGGTGAATATAAAATTTGGGGTGTTATATATAATGCCAAATGTAAAGCATGGCTTGTGCACATTCCATATTAATAGGAATGCGTTAAAACATCTTGGGAACTTGATGAAATATGACTCTCATTTTTTGGATAAGTTTAATTGGTGTATGTATCATTGCGAGGAAGAAATAGTATTTGAGGAATCTTGGAAAGCATTGTTAACAAAATACATTGTAGAAGATAATTCATGGTTGATGTCCATTTATGAGTTAAAAGAAAAATGAGCAGCTTGTTATATGAAGGACTCGCAGACCCTTGGTATGAGAACCACACAACTTAGTGAAAGTATCAACACATTTATAAAATGTTGCACAAATCCTGAATTGAATATCAATAAATTCTTTGAAGTTTTTGAACAAGTTCTAATGGATAAATGATATAATGAATTGAAGAGTGATTTTAATTCACGACAGAAGTTGCCGAGGTTGATTTTGAAGAGTTCATCCATGCTTCAACAGCTTTCTCTAATTTACACTCCACCAATTTTTGACTTATTCCAACAGGAGTATGACTTAGATGATGCTACATGTATAAAGGAGAGAAAAGAAAGAAAGAAAGATAAAAGAAGACAATGATGCTATTGTATTTGACTATGTAATCACGAGGGTTGATAAAAAAGGAGAGTGGAGGTTGACATATGAGCTATCAAAAGAAGATAAGGGGTCTAACATTACTTATAGTTGTAAGAAGTTTGAACAATGGGGAATATTATGTTGTCATGCACTGAGGATATTGTATGATCAGGATGTGAAGCTACTTCCAAATAAATATATTTTGAAGAGGTAGACCATAGAAGCAAGGTGTGATGTAGTGTATGATTGCAAGGGAAAGAAAATTAAGGTTGATCCTAAACTAGAATGTTCAAATAGATATAGGGAATTGTGTCCAATGCTCATAAAATTAGCCAACGATGCATCTGAATGTCCAGAGGCATTCTCTATGGTTTATCAAGTGGTACTAGAACTTAGTAAGAAAGTATTTGAATATCTTATTAAACACTCATCCGATAGTGTTGATAATGAAGGTGGTGTTGATGATGGCGATGGTAAGAATGATGGTAAAGGAATTGGATTCAAGAAGAGAGAACGCAAAAAGATTAATAACAAGAGTTGGGTTGACAACCCCAATCAAAAAAGAAGGAAAGATACATAAAAAAATCTACTAAAAAGCCTTCACAAGGTTCAAAGGTATAAAATTTTTATATTGATTTTTTTTAAAAAAAATAATAACATGATAGGGTTATTGTATTGATTATTGATATTTTATTAAAATTGTTGCAAGAAAAGCAAAAGTCAGCTGTGGTGCAACATAATACCCTTGCATCATTACAACATAGCCCCCTATATCAAATGTTATATATCCAGTGCAACATGGCATTTCTATGTCAAATACTCAAGTTCTAGTGTGATATGATCTTACTATGCCAGGTACACCAGAGTCAATGCAATATAGTGTAGGATCGGCAGGCACAAGGGAAGAATTTTAAAATTTTTTTACCGATCCTAATCGAGGAGCTATCAACGGCATTTAAATCGAGTTAGAAAGATTCATACCTTTTTCAATTCAAGGTTTTCGATCTCTAGGAGCCAACACGTCAGGTCCACTCCCTCTACCGGTATCACACGAATGCTCTCCAACAGAGACTGCGTGCTAGTGCCTCCAAATGTCTCCTAGGGTTTCCCTTGCAGCTCTGAATTCTCATGCGTGTATGAGTATATCTGCTCTATCAAGTTTATAACCTATAAGGGCTATATTCGAATTTCAAAATTAATCTTCATTAATTTCAAAATTAATTAACAATTAATTATCTTGATGAGCTAATTCAATAAATTCAGTTTAAATTAAATCTGTCCAATAGTTTTAATTTAACCTATTTATTTAATCCAAATAAAGAGCAATTAGATTTAAGTTATCTTTATAAATTAAATGAGATACTATATCTCTATCATGTTAGTTATTAAATTTAATATATCTTAATATATTAAATTTAAAACTAACACAATATAATAATATCATATAACACACACACACATATAAGATATGTATTTCAATATATATATATATATATATAATATTATTAACAAATTTTATATTATATATATATATATAATTCGTCTACCCTAAATTAAACATTATCTCGTGTTGGGTCATTTTTGTGTGCGACCCTGTAGGCCTATATGAAGTTGGCAGTAGGCCAATAACTGTATTAACCCAAAAGTTGCAAACAGCCTCTATCAAGACATTATGACTACCCAATTCATATGAGGATCGTTAACACGATACAAACTATCATACAACCATGTCACATCCCTTTTGTCACACGATACATCGGTCAAGGATAAGGCATGGATAATGTCATCCTCTTGTTCCTAACTATTACTTTCTCGATTTCTGAGTAGCCTGATAATAGAAATGGAAACTCCTTTCCATCGTGGTATGACCATACATTTCTCAGACTTACTCATCGAGGGGCCCAATAATATCTCTCTACTAATGTGAGGGACAAATTCCATCTTGGTCATTCATATTCCTCTACATGAAAAACCACCAAGCCCGATCGTAGCCTTTATCATCACCCGGCCAGAAGTGACTTGTGAATAGTTCAAAGCTTAGCAACTCTCATGTAGGAATCCATGATGACCTCAGGTCTAAGGGCATTGTGACGTGGTTATACATGAGAAAAGCTTATGACTTAATCTATGTAGCTTTCTCATAGTGGGTCGATCCAGCACCTTGTATTCTTACAAGTGCCTAAGACTTTGATTCGTATCTTCATATCTTATCAAAGTTATACTGGTCTTGTTTCATCTTTACTCCCGTATAGATGACCGACTAGGGACATTTTAAGATAATCTTTATGATTTATCCAAGGATACAATTATCACAGTTAACATGCAAATAATATGATAACAGAATGGAGAAATTTCATTAAATTAATAATGTTCAAAGTGCAATGATTGGCCCTTTGGGCACAATTTCCAACATATAGTCCCCTTTTGTCAACTACAATAGTTCCAGTCAATATGGCCTCCATATGTCAAATATACTAGTACCAATGCAACATGGGCTTCCTATGTCAAATATGCTCCACTTGTCTCTAATCCAAACATGAGGGAATTTTAAAATATAAAGTAGATTAAATATAAAATGGAATCAAATAGATTATATAGAGCTTTAACTACTTTCAAGCGTAAGAACCTATTCAATGAGCATCTAAAGCTGAGAGACATAGCAAACTATTATACCTATTTCATGAGAGCAGTTCAACAGTTTTTCCTCCAACCTCTGCATGTGTTTCTTATCTCTTATGCTAGCCTCTCATAATGACTTCTTATGTAGTTCTACTATCTGCATAAATGGCAAAAATTAGACTAGTATATATTTTTTAATAAAAATGATTAAGATTTAAATTTCAAGGTCAATTTTTTAGGATAATTCTTTAGACTGGTAAACATATGAAGTTGATTTTCAAATATTTTTTGTAAGTACAAAATCTTAATTACCACAAACCTTAGCTATTTTCTTAAAAAAAATAACATAAAGAAGAAAATGATAAAATGTTTACCTGGCCCATGATCAAAGAAGTCATAATTTTTTATATTCACCGCACATACTAGATAACTTAGAAAAACCTTGACAGGGATTTGGTAGATATACAATTAGGGATATATTATCGAAGGCGGGTGATATATTTTTTTTTAATAAATGGTTTCAGTTATGTTTCAATATTGATGGCGCACAGTGTGGGATTGTGGAGATCATTGAGTGATGTGGTGCGGTGTGTCTTTGTGCTTTTTGACCATTAGATTAGATTAACGGTCAGGATTAGGGTAAATGGACCTAAAAAGAAATGGAGAGGCTCCTGACCCAAATTTTATTCACCAATATACCTTATAATTAATTGTGGCATTTAATGAAATGGAAGAGCGAATATTAATGTGCTTAGAATTTAAGAAGTTAGTAAATTTCCATTTTTATAAGAATTGGACCAGAGCAAGTCATGAAACTAATTTTTGGGTGTTCCAAAAAGCCGATTATTAAAGCCCAAAATGGAAGAATAAAATAGCACAATATTTGGCCTAATAATAAAGGGAATTTCGGCCGAATAGAAGAAGAAAATGGAATAAGCCCAGACTAAATCTAAAAACATAAGGGCAAAATTTGCCAACAAAGCACAAGAATAGTTATTTTCCCAATTAATTGAAGTTAATTAAGGAAAGTAGAAGGCAAATACACAATTGAGCATTCTTGGTCAAATAAATCAAAGCTTGAAAATTCAAAAGTGGATATATACATATATTAATTAATTGAGAAGAAAGGATTATGGAAAATGCTAGCAATTATTATTTCCCTTCTCTCTTGATAATTTCGCCTATTAAGGGAAATTGGGAGGAAAAAATATTGCTTAGATTAATATGATGCTATGATGCCAAGTGTCCTCATTTTAAGCCAAGGAAATAAATATGGATTTATGAAAATATGAGCACATGTTGGAATTTCAATAAAATATTATATTTTGTGCAATTGGTTAAGATAATTAAATGAAGTCCAATTGGTTATGAAGGGCCATAAGTGGCATCATTTTTGGGCCAAAGAGAATGAAAGGAAATTAGTCTTAAATCAAAGGGAATGATTATGACAAGTTGAATAAAGATAAGCTTGAACTAAACACGTCATAAATTTAATAGAATATTATATCATAAAGTAGAGATAAGAGATATTTGTAAATCATCATCATCTCTTTCCTTCCTTTTCATTTATGCCATACTCAACAAAAAAATAGAGAGAAGAGAGTGATAGAGCTCAGTATTTATATATTTTTAGTAATTAATCTTAGGCTTTTGTGGGAATTAATTGAATATTTTGGGCATAATCAAGTACTAATGTGAGATTTTAGTGAAACAATGATTTGGGAATTATAGTGATTAAATTGTTATATTTTTAATTAATATTTGTTATTCCCATTATTTCTTAATTGTGAATAAAAGATACTATCTTTGTGAATCTAATTTTATAGGTGATGACATGGCACAACTCACTCCATTAACCTCGAGAGAATTGAGTGAGCAAGATGGACCAAATTAGAGTGGCGGCTATGTAGATGGAATTGAGAAAAGATAAGAGACCAAATTAAAATAGCTGGACCGAAACTAAAGGAAGAAAGGGAGAGTAGACCGATTGTGAATTAGAGAAAGGAGGGCTGAACCGAATAAAAGAATTGAAGAGAAAGGAAGCAATTAGACTGTGTGGCAGCTGTTGACCAAAATGGTTGAATGAAGAAGAGAGACTTGACCGAATGTGAAAAGGGCTGGTGACCGAAGGAGAGAAGCAATTAAGCTGGACTGATGGAATAAAATGGAGAAGTAGCCGAAATTGTGGACCAAAGATGGGAATTGAAATGAAAAGGAGAGTGGGCCAAATTAAAGAGGCTGGACCGTGAAGGAAGAAAGGATTGAAAATGAGGTAGCATGCAGCACATAACATAAAAGAGGGGACTATGTGAATTGACTAAAAAGGAAGCTGCTGCAACACGTTGGTAAAATGAAGACAAAGTGAGCAGCTGGACCAAATGATTAAAAGGAGGCAGCTGGGTTGATTGTAATGGGCTGGACCAATTAAAGAGAAGAGGAATAATGGAACAAGGAAGAGAGCCCACATGAATTGGAAAGGAAGGGTTTGGCGGCTGGGAATAAAAGAAGAAGGAGGAGGGCACGCGATGAAAAGGGAAGTAGGAGATAACATGAGATGGAGTTGTGAAGAGTGAAGAAGGAGACTCATGACACAATGAAATAAAGGAGAGGAGGGCTGACCGAGGAGATGGAGGACCAATACCGAATGTGAAAGGAGGCATGGTTGTGGTGTACAGAATTGAAAAAAGGAAAAGCAAGCTGCATCTTATCTCCATGGCTAAATCCTTATTCCTTCATCAAGCTTTATCTTCCTCTTCTTCTATGAGTAGCTAAGCTTTGGTGATTTCCTTGAGTTGGGTAATGGTTTGAGCCTCTAAACTTTAATGGAATCCCTTAAGCTCTCTTTCTAGTTCATAATTATGTAGCTTGGTTAAGTATGTAATTGTGATTTAGATTGTTCTATTCCAAGTGAATAAACTTGGTGGTTGAGCAAGGATTTGATTAATTAAGCTTTGTATGATTCATATTAGGAGTAGGTTGAATTGTTTATTTCAACTTGGTTAAGTGGATTTAAATGATTAAACTGAATATTTTGAATTGTTGTAATGGTAATTATAATTTAGAATTGGAAGTTAATTATTCATCTCCTTGAGTCCCTATTAATTGGTGGTATTCATTTAATTGCTTCGGTTGAATGAATTAAATGATTATTGCAAGTATGGAGCTAGTGGTAGCTTAGTTCCATCCTTTTGACTCATATTATGGAATTCATATCATTAGCAAGCAAGGAAGACTAAAACCTCAACCCAAGGGAATCCCATTTTATCATTATATTAGTTAATTGAATTTATCTTGTTAGTGTTAATTTCAATTCCTTTTGCTTCTTTGTTTTAAAAACTGAAAAATACAAAAATATTGCTTTAGCTTAGATTACTTCATTAGTTTAAGAATGCATTTCCTCCAAATGATTTTTCACAACTTTAAGGTTTTTAACAGTTTACTATTTAGAAACTTGGAAATTAATCTCCTCACAAGAACGACCTAGGTTGAGCTACTATGCTACATTTTCAAACCTAGTTTTATTTTGTGAACTCACACGGCATGGGTTCATCAGAGAGCTTGAAGACATAGAGAAAAGAGAGCACAAGGAAGACAAGATCCAAGGTAATTCTTGTGATTTTAAAAGTTTATGTCTACTAGCTTGTGTAGATCCTCTCCTAAGCTCTTTTTCTTCTTGAATACCATGTGTAGCAAGCAAAACTCTAAGGGAGAAGAGAGAAAAAGTTTGATAAATTAAAGGTAACTTCAAGAACCTGAATCCTTTTAGTGTTATGGTGTTGTTGTTGTGATTCTTGACTTGATTTGTGGATTGTTTGGTTGTTTTGTAAATTTGGGAGGTTGAAACCCTAAGGGGTTATGCTGCCCAAATTTCCCCAAATCATGCTTAATAAGTGTTTAAGATGTTCAACAAGTAATTAGGAGTGAAAAAGAAGGAGCTTTAAGGGTTAAATCAATAAAACCAATTTTTCCCCTTTTCCCTTCAAAGTTTCGGCCAGTAATCAAAATAGGGGAAGGAGCTGAAATTTCATTAATTTAAGGGTTCCATTATGTTTAAGAGGGAAAATTGTATAGGTTGATGTTGACCATATTGTGAGAAAAACCCTAAAAAGTGAAATGATACTAATACCCTTAAAACCCTAAGTAGGGGCTGTTAAGGGCAAAACTGTCATTTGACACTGATTTTGAGGAAAATGAGTTCAAAAATGGATTCTACACGTAAAACTGTGTAGGATTAGCCCAGGTCATAATTTTTTGGAAAAGTACAGTTAGACCGAGTCCCTAGGGGTATTTGGTAATTTTACAGAATTAGACTAATATAACCAACAAAAATGATTTGGAAGAGCCTAAAGTGACACATGAATGTGTATTAACCTAATTCTTGTAAACTTGGAATTTTAGGAATAGACTGTTGAGCCCAAATCGGAACAAAGTTTAGGATGAATATTGGAACTGGAAAAGGACTCAGGTAGTAGCATTCTCTTTCATATACTATGTAACTGTCTATATGTTTTGTGTATGCCACCTTCTGTGATATGAACATTGTATTGTCGAGTAGGTTAATTTGTGTGAGTAAGCACTTTTACCTAGTTGTTGAGTAAGAATCCGACCGTAGTGGGGAAATAGCCCCGACTCATGTGCACATGCTATATTCTAGCTGTGGTGTAGGAAATGTATATGTACCGCCCGATGGGAAGGGTATATGTATCATTGGCCAAGTAGGGACCTAGCTATGAATTGTTTGTGTTATGTTACATTACATGGTGTAGGGCATATTTAATTGTTGCATTTTATATGACTAGTTGCATGCTACTACTGAGATTCGTTTGAATCTCACCCTTTTTCAAATTTCAAAAATATTCGAGCAGAAGCTAGCGGCTCTAAGGGCAAAATGGTAAATACCAGCAACTGAGGTGTCCGAGTCAAGAGGATGGAGTTGTTGGTTATAATTAGTTTATTTTGATATTTTGGACAAAATTGTATATATTATCAAACCCTACGGGGAGATTCTTGTATTGTAAACAAGTACTCAATATCAGTATGTTTATGCTATTTCTATATGCCTTACGGAATTGTGCACTTATTACTCTGCGTATATCAAAATGTTAAGAGGCTTGAAATTTTGTCCTATTTATAAGTCACTTCCAACATGCCAGAATCAAGAAAAACCTTATACCATCTCATTAACTTTGTTTTAAAATTTATCAACTTTTCAACTTTATCCCTATTTAATATACATTATAACATATAAGAACAAAGTTTACATAATGATAAATGAGGAATAAAATTACATTCATATAAAAGGGGGTGATATGATGTCTAAAGCTAACATTTTGAAGGCAGTGATCTGCATTCTAGAAGCAGAAATAAATAGCCAAAAAAACGAAGATGGGAAGAGCGTGGTACGCCTATATTGATGAAAGGGATAAGGGCCTGAAATGCCTTGGAAGTTTTTGCAACGAAGCACTGGGTGTCTGGAAATTTTAAAGGGGGCGCATTTGCCCCGGAAGTATAAAAGAGGGCGCTAAGTAAGACCTGGTCAGACGGAATGAGAACGGAGGTCATCCATGGGGGGATTTTCTGCTAGGTAAGTTAGCCATGTTGTTTGAATAATACACGTCATCAATTTCACTTTAAGTCCCTCACAAGTTGAAAGGCTCATGGTAGGATTAAAGTGGACCAACCTTGTCGAGGGTTGGTTTAAGAAGAGAGAACATGGGTGAGTCTAGAGCATCAATGGTGAGCGGGGGAAGGTAGAGGCTTGCATTTGTTAGAGGGCTTAGTCAAGAGAACGAAACCAACAATGATGCGTAGATTTACTATTGCGGCACGGTAGCTCTACTTCAAACATCGTGGATAGTGCTTAACCCGAGGAGGAGGTTCTTTGGCTGCCATAATTATCTGTAGGTACAATTTTTTCTTGTTTTTCATAAGATAAATTATGTTTGGAAGTTGTTTATGTGATTTTGCTTTGAATTTGCAGTGTAAGGGATATGGGTTTTTTGGGTGGCATGACGATCGAATGGGAGAGAGGCCAATGGAGGTTATAAGCGAGCTACTTGGTCACATTGAGAGGTTATATGAGGAAAACATTAGACAGCGAAGAGGGGAAGATGATGACACAGAAGTGGAATCTTAGAGTGGTGTCACTGCTGCTGGTAGGGGTGTTCATGGGCAGGGCGAAGCCCTTGCTCGATGCCCTGTCCGAAGGATCATCAGGCTGCATTTTGTAACCTGATGCCCAACCCAGCCCATTAGAAGCCCAAACATTTTTGGGCTGGGTATTGGCAAGCTGGGCACAGCAAGCTTCGCCCTGCCTAACCCTTATCAGCCTAACATTCAAGCAACCCTAGAAGAAAATGAATTTCCATAACAATCAAAGTAAAAGCCAAATTTCTACCAATTTCAAAGCTAACAGCTCCTATTCTACATCAAAGGGAGGCATAACCATAATTCTACACATGGAACATTCCAAAATAAGTCTACAATTTAAGTCTTGAAGTTAAAAAGAGTAAAGACTACCACATGTCTTAACAAATAGTCATATACCCATACTAGAATAATTAATAACATTCACAATCCATTAAAAACAAGGCATCAAAAAATTGTAATTAAAGCCTTATAGTTGTGCAAGTGGTTGTATCAATCCCCCAAAACTAATAAAAGGATGAAGTAGCTGGAATTACTTACAAGTAAGCAAAGAAGAAAGTGTGTAATTATGTACAAGGAAATTTACATTTACAAGTAAATTTTTAAATGTTGCAAATTACTTACTTGGCAACTCATTCTTGTAAAATTATCCTTCAATCACCATTAGACAAACATACCCATTACATTCTCCTTTCTTTAAGTATAGCATCTAGGGAAAAAAATAAAAGAACAATTATATTACAAATTATGAAGTAATATATTTTTGTTTAGGTGTGTGTAAATATGAATTTATGAACTTTAAAATAAAAGCTTACTTGCAAGCTGTATGGCATTTTCTGTCTTTTCAAAATTATCAAATTCATAGAGAGATTTCCCAGATTGTAGCCAATTTTGGCTATAAATCAACGCTTTTGTCATTTTGGGAGACAGAGAGCTCCTATAATGATCAACCACACATCCTCTTGTACTAAAGGCAGACTCATAAGCCACTATGGAAACTGGCATAACTAATACATCTCATGCCATGTGAGAGAGAATTTTGTATTTTTCAAAATTAGCTTTCCACCATAATAGTATGTCAAACTCAGTTGTTAAAGGGACTTCATCTCTTGAGTGAGTTGCAATATATCTATCTAACTCAGTTTGAGGATCTGTTGAGGTTTTTTTTTTCATACATTCTAACCACTTATGACCAGGATCCTCTTCTTCTTCTTTATCATCATCAAAAAAAGGAAATAAAGATGAACCTGCACCTGCTGTACTTGTTGAGGCAATTCCTGATTTAATAGAAATCCCTATAGAGTACTCATTAAACAACATATACAAACAATCTTTAACCCTTTCCTTCATAATCAAGCATACGTCAAGGTCAGTGTAAAAGACATCAAACATATGATACACATAAGCTAGCTTATACGTAGGATCTAAAATTACAGCCACAAATAGCAATGGATTCATATTATCTGCTTGACCCCAATACTTGTCATACTTCACCTACATGCTAGTGCTCATCTCTCCTAAGAACTTGTTAGCATTATTCATAACATTCTTTTTAACATTTGCTGAACACGAGCAATATGATGGAAACATTCATTTGATGTTACATCAAGGCAAACAAGGCTTTTGGTGTCTATTTTCTCAACTTCAGCCCAAGTTTTGAATTTAAGAAAGCATGAAGGAGAAGAACGAACATATCTAACATCACTTCGAATGGCTTCAAAGCTATCTTTCATCTCTTTAATTACTTCATTCACCACCAAATTAAGAACATGGGCACAACACCTTAGTTGTAGATAATCACCTCCACATAGTAAGCCATTCCAACTCCTTAAGTTCCTTTTAAGATATCCCAAAGTTGTATCATTAGTAGAGGTGTTATCCATGGTTATTATGAACAACTTCTCAATTTCCTAATCCAACAAGCATTTCTCAATTGTCCTCCCTATAATATCACCTCTATGATTTTTTACCATAACAAAATTCAGAATCCTCTTATGCAATTTTCATTCTTCATCAACAAAATGTGCTGTCAAGCTAGGCAGTTGAAATTTTGGTTTGATGTCCAGCAATCAGTGGTGAGACAAACACGTTTAGAAATTTTCTTCAAGAATGTCTTCAATACTTTAACTTCTCCAAGATAACATTGCCATACATCCCTTGCAATTGTTATTCTTCAAGGGATTGGAAAGCAAGGTTCAAACTGATTTAACAACTTCTTAAATGAAGGCTTTTTAACAATTTTGAATGACTTCTCATCACATATAATGAATTTAGCTAAAACTTTTCTACATTGCTTCTCATCATATTTATGTGGGACCAAAGATCTTCCTCGCCCAATTGTCCCACCAGAAGACATATTTAACATAGCTTGTTTTTTATCTACAGTAGCCTTATATGGATTATCTTGACACTTTGGGAATGCCTCAACATAGAATTTGTTCCATGGCTATTTGGATAATCTTTATAAGTCTTATGAAAATACTTGCAAGCTACTAAGTGCTCCCCATTAGTTTATGCAATTGGCATTCTGACAAAATATTCCCATACCTCTTATGTGTGCTTGGGTTTTCCTTCTTTTTTCTTGGTACCCTTACTTTCAACATTGGTGATTTAGGTGCAGGTTCAATCAATGTTTGTGGGGGATTTGGAGGAGGAACTGGTGGGAGGGGGAGGGCTAGACACTTTGAGCAAGACGTGGAGCAAGAGGAGGAAGAGTAGGGCTATGGGAAGAAGCTTCACCAGGCCCATTAGAATTGGAAGTTGGTGTTTGACTCGGTCCTATAAGGGTTGGTGTTTTGAATAGAAGTTAAAGCGCCATGAGATATTTCAGTAGGGGATGGTGATGTAATAGAATCCCAATCATCCATTGAACTTGTAATTTTGGTAAAAATTAGAATTGGAAGACAAATACAACATTTTGGGCTGAACAACAAAGATTGGCAACCAGAAGAAATCCATATAATGAACATGTAAATAACATAAGAATAACAAGAATGATAAATAACATAAACTTGTACAGAATGATAACTTAAATTATAGGTTTAAAGAAGCTAATAATTTCTAGACAATGACAGAAAAACAGAACCAATCTCAGGAAAAAAAGAAAATCAGATCTAAAATAAAATGTAAGTTCTTTTTTACTTTTTCATAGAAAATGGAATTGAGATTAAAATTCAATTGCACTTCATTTTGATATGAAATAAAATGTAATATGGTAGCATATGATATGGAAGAAGTTATAAGCTATTTTTGTTGACTTTCAAATTTGTACTTCTTTCATGATATATGCACAACAAGCCCAAGATTTCAAGCAAATTATATTAGAATTTTATATTAAAAAAAGACTAGTTTTAGATTTATCTCTAGATGCAAACTGCAAACATGAATACTTTGCACCATGAAGGACAAGGAAAAAAACTACAGTTTTTTGATTTGGAAAAAATAACTAGGAAATCAGAAAACACCAAGAAAATAAAAAAAATGATTATTGCAAATAAGCAACTTTTCCTGTCATTACTTTTTTATTACCAATTTTGTTTTACAAAGTCAAGTTTTAATGTTTCTTGACTTGAGAAACTAAATGCGCATTATGAGATATCTACATCTTCATATACCTAAAGTAAAAGCATTTCTATACCACGAATTCCAATTTGTTCAATGCATATTACTCATTAGTTAAAAAGTCCTTGACACCTAAAGGAATGAGAAAAATCATAAACTACCATTAGGCTTATCGTAGTTCTATTAATCCTTATTTTCATGTTTAGACTTTAAGTGTGCATATGAGAAAATACATACACTTTTACTGATGCAGGGACTACTATCTGATGACACTGTAATTGCAGTAAAGCAACTCTCTTCTTTTAAATATAAGCAAGGAAACTGAGAGTTTGTGAATGAGATAGGAATTATTTCTGGACTTCAAGATCCCAATCTTGTCAGGAAAAAAAAGAAATTCAGCACCAAGTTCTGAAGAAAAAAAAAAGAATCATAACCTAGAAGTGTCATGGACTGGAGAGATTGAGATAAGGCACCATAGACTAAAGAGATTGAGAGATGACAAGGAGCGCTAGAGCCTAGAGTGAGTAGCGGCGGCGGCTGTAACTTGGAAGTGTCGAGCTGCCGAGATTGTTTGCAGTAGAGGACTCGCTGCTAAGGCAAACGACAAAGTTGAGATTTGAGAAAGTGAGAAGCAGAATACAAAAAGAAAAAGGGTTAATGGTTAATGAATGTCGTGCGTAATGGACCACTGGATAGCAAAAGCCTCACTCTTTTTTTACCAAGCAAACCAAAGGGCAAAGGCCTCAATCAGACACTCACTAAAGGGCTGCTTGATAAAACATATATATATTAATATATAAAATTATATATCTACCGAGCAGGGCCAAATGGGTAGGGCAACATACCCTGCCCGATGCCCGGCCTTACTCGCAAAAATGCCCAGCCCGATTATGCCCAATTTTTTAGGCTACTTTTTTTTGGGCTAGGCAGGGTGATTTTTTTAGGCCCGAGTGGGCGCACTGGGCACTCGAGCTTCATGAACACCCCTAGTTGCTAAGATAAAGAAGACTGAAATGAGGTTGAGGGTTAAGAGGGGTGCATTGTTGGCCATATGGGTCTTCATCTTGTTCAGAAAGAGAAATTAGGATACCAACGGTAGAAATGGAGTTTTAGTTCTCTTGGAAGAGTGAAACCTGAATCTCACCATCTCATTATATATCCATTGTCCTAAATCTCGAGCTTCTTGAGATAATATTGATGCCATGTTGAGGTAGTTTTAATTCATGATGTAGGAAAAATTCTTGCCTTTATTGATCCAATAACTTGAGTAGATGTAGAAAATGACCCGATTGATGTTGTTCATACAACCAAATGATATATTCAAGGGTCCTACTGGCTCTCCCAGTATTAGTAGACTGAATATCTCTCAGTGGGTAAAGTCTCGAGGCAGAGGAGGGAGTTCATCAATATCAATTCTTAGAAAAGTGTGTTAGAGCAAGCGTTTCACCCAAGAGGGGGTGAATTGGGTGATACTAAAATTTTTCTTCGGAAATATAAAACTTGACAATGAAATTAAAACAGTAAAGAGTAAGGAGAAATATCACCGAAGTGTACACCGAGAGTTATACTGGTTCGGCCACAACCACTTTGACCTACGTCCAGTCCTCAGAGCTTCTCTGAGAGTTTCACTATAACTTCCAAGATTTAGTGGGTTCTTGGCACCTCAGTACAAGCAAGTTCCTACACCTGGACACTCGCTCCCCCTTACAGGTTGTAATTCAATCCCAACTCAAGGTTCCACAACCTCAAGTTATCTCAATAACAAATATTGAGTTTGAATTAAATATCTCTCTTACAGAGTGAATGAGAATCACTGAAGCATAGAAATACAATTTCAACGTGAAAACAGAGTAATGAACTTAGTAATTCGTATGTGTGTGTGCTTGTTGTTCTTTCTCTGTTTGGAGGTTCCCATATATATAGATATGTTAGTGATGACCGTTGGAACATTTCCTTTCGTCCGTTGGAGAGTTGCGCAGCCACTATTGACTTTTCAAGTTTTTGAAAAATATCCGTTGACGGTGGTTGGCATTTGAACGTTTCATTTGACTTCCATCTCTTGAAGTGATTTCTTCATTATTTATCTGTAAATGGACTAAGAATACTAATACAATGAAAAATTAATCATATAGGAAACAAATCAATGAACGTTTGAATGATTTCTAAATTTCTGGGTATGCTTACTCGAGTATCCCTTGAAGTTTACTCGAGTACCTACTCGAGTAACCTCGGGAAATCTTTAATTAACTGCAAGTCAATGAATAAATATTAGTTTACTCGGGTAGTGCATGGAGTAAACTAAATTTCAAACCTTTGGAAATAGTTATTTACTCGGGTACCTACTCCAGTAATACTTTTACAACTTCATAGGTTACTGGGGTAACACCTCGAGTAAACTTTCAAATAGCTTTTGATTACTCGATGCTCTACTCCAGTAATGTTGGCAGGATTTCAAGGCCGAGAGCAATTACCTTGTTACTCGGGTAGGGACTCGAGTAATGCACTCATTTTTGCATAGGTTACTCGGGTACCACCTCGAGTAACTGAGACTTTTGAGCATGGCTTACCCGGGTAATGACTTGAAGTTTACCTTGAGAATATTTCTGCATACTCGGGTCCTTACTCGAGGAATCCACTTAAAATAGAACATTAAATACTAGAGTAAAGACTAGAGGAAAATGATACAAAGAGAAAACAAGTTAATCGGGTTTCACCTTCAAGTTTTCACTTACTTCAGTGCGTTACTCGAGTAGCTCCTTGAGTAACATTGGCAGTGGTACAAAGTGCCGAGAGCTCCACATTTTCAGAAATAGAGTTACTCGAGTAGCTCCTCGAGTATCATTGGGAAAACTTGAAGGCAACTGGAAGTTTTTCACATGGTTACTCAAGTACCTCCTCGAGTAACATTGGCAGGCCGAGAGCAACTCCAAGTTTTTACCTGGTTACTTGAGTAGTTCCTCGAGTAACATTGGCAGGCCGAGAGCACCTTGAAAATTTTTACACTATTACTCGAGTAGCTCCTCGAGTAACGTTGGCAGGTTACTGGAAGTTGTCTCTGGTTACTTCAAGTTTTGTCTCTTTACTCGAGTAGCTCCTCAAGTAATGTCTTAGAAAATTTGCTTCTGATCAAGTTCCTCAGCATTTTCTCTTGGCCTTTCTTCATTACTCCAATGCTTACTTCAAGTGTGCTTGTTCTTGTCATTACTTTGTTTAAACTTGTTTGTTAATCATTTCCTTTTCAAACCATTCTTTTGTTATCATCAAAACATGAGATCTAACATTCTCCCCCTTTTTGATGATGACAAAACTTGGTGATTTTAACATGATTTTTCAAATTGAATTCTTAATTAAATATGTCTTATTAGGTTTGAATACACCTTGCATACATAACAACTTTATTAGTCCAAACATGTATCATAATTCAAAACTTTAATGAACTAAAAAAAATGAAATCATAACACACTTGCATTAAACTTAAAACTTTCAAATTACAAGATAAAATCCCATGTAATCAAAATACTCCCTAAAATCCCATGTACACCCAAATACCCCAAAATAAACTAGGACACATTCACAAAATCACTCTCAAGCTCTTCTCCCCTTTTTTGGCTTCATCAATTAAGTGGAGGACTAAAAGGCTTCACCATAGAGATAGGCTTCACTGGAAGGACCAAACCATCATCATCTGAACTAGATGAGTCAAAGGAACTGGAAGATTCTGGTTCAGGGAGATTGACTAGTGGAATATGGATGTCATCTCTAGGAGGGATAGGAGAAGGCTGGAAGACAACCATAGTGGTCTCAGCCTCTGGAGGAGTATCCAATACAGGAGTGAGATGTTCAGAGGAGGAAGAGGGAGATATTTCCTCTGTTTGGGTAGGAGAGGGAATAGGTTTAGGAGTGGTTTCTGGTTGAGGTTTGGGAGGTGAATAATCAATGATGATATGTGTGGTCTCATGAGTTTCAGGATCATCCACTGTGAATAGAATATCTTTGCCTTGAGGCTCAAGTGGATCAGAGACCAAAGGGGTAGATGGTTCATCCTCAGGGACAGGAGTGTCTGAAGGAGGGTTCACTGGAGGTGGTGGTGGTGGTGCAGAAGAGGAGGGACCGGCTGAAGGTCCAGGACCCAAGGAGTCCAATCGTGCCAGAATCAGTCTCAATGTCTCTCCCTGGGCATGTTGCTCTGCTAGCAACTCCTCATGCCTTCTATCCATTCTCTCAACCAACTCCTCATGCCTTTTATCTATTCTCTCAACCAGCTCCCCCATCTTGAAGTTCGTATTGGTAATTAGCTCAGCATTTGTGTTGGCTATGTCCACATGGAAGCCTCTGAGTATGTTCTCCATGAAGTGCTGGAGAGTGGCATTGAGGAAGGATGGCGAAGATGTGGTAGCAGCTGGAGCCGATGACTGAGTGTCATCCAACTTGCTGGTCTCTGCCTCAGTGGCTTTCCGCTTCTTCTTGGACCCAGACTCCAAAGGCCCTTTGAGAGGGATGTCAATATTCAACTTTCCAATTTGGTTTCTCCCCACTGGGGTCATCCTCTCAATTGGCTCCTTACTATCTAAGTACCATATCTTGTTTTCTTTCAAGATCAGTGACACAATCTGTGGATATGGCATTGGTGTAGTAGCCTTCCCATCCACCTTATATCTCTTCATCTCCGAGAAAATATACTCTCCCAGATCCTTCTGCTCCTTCAGGAGAAGTGAAGCAAACCACCTATAGTCCCTATCGGAGAAGTGGGTATAATTATTGGCTTTGTTCACTAGGGACCTAGAGTAAATGTACCAAAGGACCCTATGATGATCACACATGTCACTGGGCTTGAAATTTAGAAGGCCAACTAGCTCACCGGGTTTGAGAATAGTGAAGATTTGGTTTGGCTCAAGTTCAGAATATATATCATCTGGGGGGTTCTCTATCCCTAACCACAAGTTAATTCTAGAGGGTGAAATTAAAATCTTTTGGCCTCTCACAGTTGTGGTCATTTCTTCCTCAACTGAGGTTTGGTTAGGCTCATATATGATCTCTAAGTTACAGTAAAAATGGGTGATCACTTTAGTACAAAATGGTAATCTAATAGATAGCCAAGGCATAAAGGGATCTAGATAAGAACTTAGGTCATACTTCACTACCTCTTGAAGTAACTTCAGATCAACATAGTGTGTCTTACACACTTTCCTTCTGGAGAATTGTGACAAGTACTTCGGAGACTCCACCAATTTGCTAACATTGAATCCCTTTGGTGGGTTGGTGATTTCTGCTTCAGGCACCTTGGACTTCTTGGATGATTGACCCTTCTCCATTTAATCAATGATCCCAGCCATAGCCTTAGCCACATTTCTGTCATATTTAGGCTTTTTGGAGGGCTTTGGAGTGAAAGAAGGGGTAGAGGAATCAGAGGGAGGAGGTGAGGGAGATTTGGCACTCTTCCCTCTTCCGGTTGAGGTACTCTTTTTAGATTGAGCCCTTGTCACAATAGGCTCTTTGATCACCACTCCTTTGGGTTTCGGTTGAGATTGAGGTTGGAGAGGAATTTTAGCTTTTGGTCTTGGAGTTAATTTTCTTCTCTTTCTGGGAGTAGAAGAAAGAGGATCAGTGTGTTGTTGGGATTCAGAGGAGTCTATTGGAGTAAGGTTTTTGGTTCTCATCTTTCAGAAAGATTGAAAACTGAGATTTTTCCAGAAAAAGAAGAAACTGACGCAAATTAGGACACAAGGATTTTGAGCAAAATAGGAAGTTTCTAGGAATGAAAATGGTTGGGTTTTGACGGAAATAGGACAAGGAATCACTTGTGAAAAATTTCTGTGAGAGAGAATAGTGATTTACTCGAGGAGATTTTGTGAAAATAACCGAGTTTGCGACAGATAAAGACCTAGAACCCGACGTTACTCGAGGCCTTACTCGAGTAAACTTCAAGTTTACTCGAGGCCTTCCTCGGGTGTTCATACAGAAAAATTATAAAATAATTCATTTAAATTGCGTACCTGGCATGAATAATATAGTAATTATCCATGGTTGTTCCCTCGATCATTTATAACCCATTTTGATCAGATTTGAGTCATTTTTCATCAATTTGATATTCTGGACTTCGACATTACTCGAGGCCCTCCTCGAGTAAGCTTCAAGTGTACTCGAGGCCTGCCTCGAGTAACCTGCTTTTCAACTTCTAACTCTTCATTTCTTTGAAACTAAACCGTTACATTTAAAAATCCAAATAACTTGATCCGTTACTTCCAGTTTTGGGGTCCATTACTTGAGTACATACTCGAGTAACCTGCTACTTTACCTCAAGTTGCTCCTCGGGTAATGCTTCTCTGTTATCCATAACTTCAAGTTGTTACTCCAGTAAAGTTGTCCTCTGATAATCTCTGTTTTTGTTTCTCAAAACATAGTTTCTTTCTTCCTGCAAAACAAGTTTCTATATACTCCGATGCTTAAGTTAGTGATCATCAAAACATTATCAAATGACTTCATCTAATATTATGAAATGCTGAATTTTCTTATAACTCATTGGGATTTACCATTCCCAATTCTCTTCTAATGTATAGAAATTGATCTTTTACAAGGGGTTTTGTAAAGATATCTGCTAGTTGAAGATGAGTAGGAATGAATATCACTTTCACATCTTTCTTTTGAACATGATCTTTGATGAAGTGATGCCTGACATCGATATGCTTGGTTCTAGAGTGTTGAACTGGATTTTTTGCCAAGCTTATCGTACTTGTATTATCACAATAGATTGGTATTTCTTTAAGGTAAATACCAAGGTCTTGTAGTTGTTGTTTTAACCATATTACTTGTGCACAACAACTTGAGACTGCAACATATTCGGCTTCCGTTGACGAAAGAGACACTGTATTTTGTTTCTTGCTGAACCATGATACAAGAGATCCTCCAAGAAATTGTCCTTGTCCACTGGTGCTCTTTCTATCTGTTTTGTATCCTCCATGATCCGAATCTGAATATGCAACAAGATATTCACTTCTTCCTTTGGGATACCACAAACCCAATTCAGATGTGTTACCAAGATATCTAAAGATTCGTTTGACCGTTTCAGCATGTGATTCCTTTGGTGCTGATTGATATCTTGCACATATGCCAACACTAAATTGGATGTCTGGTCTGCTTACCGTGAGATAGAGTAATGATCCAATCATTCCTCTATATTTCGTGATGTTGTAGTCTTTTCCTTTGACATCAGCATCAAGTAACGTAGTTGAGCTCATAGGTGTGTCCGTGCCATTTGCTTCATCCATTCCATACTTCTTCAATAGCTCTTTTAAATACTTTGTTTGAGATATAAAGATTCCATTCTTTCTTTGTTTGATTTGCAAACCAAGAAAGAAATTCAATTCTCCCATTATTGACATTTCAAATTCTCCCTGCATAATCTCAGAAAATTCCTTACACAGAGATTCATTAGTAGCACCGAAAATAATATCATCAACATATATTTGAACAATTAGAATATCGTTGTGTTTTCGTTTTATGAAGAGTGTTGTATCAACTTTTTCCCGTACAAAACCTTGATCGATAAGAAA
Organism: Inga oerstediana; assembly: GCA_963210345.1. Taxonomy (NCBI): domain Eukaryota; kingdom Viridiplantae; phylum Streptophyta; class Magnoliopsida; order Fabales; family Fabaceae; genus Inga; species Inga oerstediana. The sequence continues at coordinate 54,220,903 of OY723407.1, read as the reverse complement.
CTTACTAAGCCTTTCATACCAGGCTCTAGGAGCTTGTTTTAAACCATATAAAGCCTTTTTAAGTTTGAAAACATGGTCAGGTTTAGTAACATCCTCAAAACCTAGAGGTTGTTCTACATACACTTCTTCCATGATGTAACCATTTAGAAAAGCACTCTTAACATCCATTTGATAGAGTTTGAATCCTTTGATGCATGCAAAGGCTAAAAGTACACGTATAGCTTCCAATCTAGCCACTGGAGCATACGTTTCCTCATAATCAATCCCTTCTTCCTGATTATAGCCTTTGGCCACCAATCTTGCCTTGTTTCTGACAATAATTGCAGATTCATCGAGTTTGTTTTTGAATACCCATTTAGTACCAATGATCGAATGATCTTTGGGTCGGGGCACCAAATCCCAAACTTGATTGCTCTCAAATTGATTTAGTTCTTCTTGCATTGCTATAACCCAATTATTGTCTGATAAGGCTTTATCAATATTAGAAGGTTCAATCTCAGAAATGAATGCAGAAAAACTTACTTCATTGAAAATTCTATTTCTAGTTTTGATCCCTTCATTCACATCTCCTATGACTTGATCTAAGGGATGACTTTTATTGTATTTCCAAGCTCTCGGTTGACCTAGGGATTGCTCTTCTTCCTTAGTTTCATCAACCTCTGGAATAAGAGACTTAGAAATAGATTGACCATTTTCTTGTTAATCAATAATCCAGAGTTGTTAATTAAGAACCGCGTGTTGTTATTTCTGAAGTGGCGAGAATGAGGGTTGAAGGGCAAAATCGTCTTTTGGCGCTACCCGCACTGTTCATCCGTACTGACACTGGACTGATCCAGATTTTTCAATTTCAATGCACTGAATAGGGATTTCCCTATTTCCAATGTATTTTAGAGGGATTTTCCCTATAAAAAATGGGTTCTATATTTAGTAGCAAAATCAATTCTCCAAATATGTCCTATATATTAAAAATAGGAAGGAGTACTATGTATTTCTCTTATTATATTTATAAGTTATTTTTAACATGTTTCATTAGAATCAATAAAAATCTTAAATCTCATTAATGTTGCTTTAAAATTTCACAACTCTTTGACTTTACCCCCTATTTAATACACACACACACACAAAGTATACCCAATGAGAAAAAAATCTATATAATAATAAAAGAAGAATAAAATTGTATATTCAAATGAAAATTTAATAATGTGATTTATAAATAGAATAAAAAAACTTTTATCTCTTTATCTCTCTTCGACTAGAGGAATATTAGGTTTTGTTAAAAATTATTAAAACTATGACTTTAGTGAAAAGGAGTACGTACTTCCTGCTCCTGCCAAAATCATAATTTTGACAATTTTAAACATAAAACACAAACTTTCTCTCTGTAACACCAAAATCATAATTTGGACTTGGATGAGTTGCACTTGGTTTAGAAGTATGTTGTCAATCCATTAGCCCCATAAACTTAGTGATATAAAAGAGTTTTCTTATAAATAAGAGGTCACAAATTTGATCTTGCTTATAATATCATGTGGATATTTAGTACCTACCCTTCTAATTCAGAATTATGTAGCAAATGGCTCTATTGCAGGGTCAAGAGCTATGATGATCTGTGTGCTTTGCTTACTTTTTGCAAGTTGATGAATCCAACAAAAGCGAGTGGTAGTAAAGATGAGCACGATGAAGAATCAAATAATCAGTGCATGCACGCATCTGGACTTTTAACAAATCAAAATCAAACAAAAAGGTGATTTGTATATATGCACATTGATCTCACCACTTCTATGTGCTTTTTCTGATTCATGTTTCCATCATCCCCCCATTCACCATTCAATGTTTATTAGCCATAATACATTGTTTATAAATACTTCGAATTTTCAAACCCCACTTTTAATTCTTCTTCGTCAAATGCTAGGGAAAAATAAATTAGTTATCGATAGTATTGGATAAGAGCGCAAAGACTCAAATTAGTTATACTCCCAATTTTCAAACTCCACTCACAATTCTTCTTCGTCATATGGTAATAAGGAAATATAAATTAATTCAATAGTATCAGACGAAAGCAATGACTTGTATATATCTTCTGTATTTAAAGTTTTAGGTTAAAAAGTGGTGTTTTATGTTTAATATGCTTATATTCTATCTATTATCAACAAATCTAATTAAGGAAAAAAAAAGGCTGAGTATTCGCAAGACCATCCCATGCTTTTGAATAGCGAAAAAGAGACACACACACACACACAAAAGTACCTTTAAAATACGGAAACTTAAAAATGATCCCCTCAAAATGTCTTTTAAATGATGTATTGTGTATTTGCGTGCAGAAGTTTAAATTAATTTGTGTATGATTAATGTTATATTTTTCCTGTGTGTGATTAATTATGTTATGACATAATTGTAAGGAATAATATTCTATTTCTGCTTAATCTTTCGCAACTTTAATGACCACATGATTCCATCTGATCCGATCCTGACTATATAGTATTCAAATTTAAAAATTTACATGGTTGCTTGCCTCCAAAAGTTAAATAAATTAAAGTTCCATTTTTTTTTCTTGATGCAGATAATTAGTCGTAAACAGGTCTGCTTTCCTTCATCATCATCATCATCATTTTTTGGCTTTTCGGGTGATAAAGAAAACTAGTCATGGTGGGGCAAAAAGCAAACTTATTAAAAGAAACCAAGGTTTTGTCTGGACAATTTTAAGGGCAAATCAAAACTTGGATGTATTATTCAAGTTCAAATCATAATATTAGCAGTTTAGCAACTAAAAATGTTTTTCTTAAAATTTTAATCACACCTTATTTTTAATTAACGTTTATTATAACCCGCAACCATGAAGCATAAAAGTGCTGGCAAAAAAACAAAACCATGAAGCATAAAAGGTTCAATGCAAAACTGCTAATGTTATGATCTACTCCCTCCAGCCCTTAATATATGATGTATTTGAAGAGTTAATCATAATCCAAAATATAAGATTTATTTTTTATATTTGTCAATATTTTCCTAATTTACCCCTGTTGTTACTCCTTCAACAATAATCAAAAGGAGAGGGACTAATAGAATTAATGAAGGTGACTATGATGTTGTAGAAAATATATATCATGTTAACTAACTTAACTAATCTTAATCAAATTAGGTAAATAAATCTTATATTAAGGACTAAAAGAAGTAGTTGGTAAGGAGCTGATTAATAACCCACAGGGTCATGAGTTCAAATCTCATTTCCAATATGAGGACTTTGTTAGTGGAAGTGCTCTTTGATTTTTAAGGTATACCTTAACCTTGATCAGCCTTTACAGATAACCTAAACTTTCTGTTATAAAAAAAAAAAGGGTGTAATTATAGAAACTTGAGTGTTACTTTTTCAATCTATTTCATAATAAGATTGTGGGGTTAGTTCACCCCAATAAATAATTGTGGCCTTCTACTTTATATTATTCACAATTTATTAATGGTGCGCTTTTTTAAATAAATTTTATATTATATTTGGATATATAAGTTAATTAACTTATCGGATGGGTTTTTTTGAAAATTTTTTATTTAATTCATCTTGGAGTATTTTTATCCCTTGAGAAAAATAAATAAGGTGAAAAGGCTATCAGAAGAGGAATTTTAGTTTTTTTTTTTTTTTTGATAATCCAAGAGGAATTTAAGTTGTGTTCAAAAGACTCCCAATCCACACACAATGAAGCCTAGGGACTTTGCCTACTCCAAATGCACACAACCACAAGGCCCACTAAAGCCCATTCCATGATCAACTGAAGCCTACGAATTCACTAACCCAGAGTATGAGTGATTATGCTTTTAAGAAATACTCGTACTCCTCGGGTATTTAATAGAAGACATATTAATAGAGTTGATCTTAGTCCTAAATATAAAATATAATTTTCTTATTTATCAATATTTTTTTAATTTACCCTATTGATGCTTCTTCCACAATAATCGAAGAGGAAATCAAGGAATGAGAAAATTGATGATTATAATCTTTTAGAAAACACATGTAATATTAACTAAGTTATCCAACTTCCTTAATCTAATCAAATTAGATAAATATGTCTTATATTAAGTATTGGAAGGAGTGTTATTTATTCCTCAGGATATGTGCACAGATTTCTTCGGAATGGATATTTTAGTTTGGTTATGCAACCAACCGAAGAACACTTGCCACAACTTTCCCTAGAAGATTGGTTTTTGCATTACCCTCTGCAAACTCTGTGAAGTTCGAAAGTGCCGCGTTTTTGCCGTGGAAATTACACTGTTGATAGCATCTTAGTTAAAATTCGTGCAGCAGTAGTTCATACAATCAAGCATTACTCTCTTTTCAATTTTCTTGTGTAAATCATAGAATCATACTTTGTACTTGTACAGTTTTTCTGGAATGAAATACGTTGCATTTCATGAAAAAACAGAGAGAAATATTATTTATTTATTTTAACAAAATAAATATTAATTATAACTTTCAAAATATTTAATAGAATAATATAATCTTTTGTAACATGACTGATTATCAATTGTGTTAATTATAAATCGTTAAATTTTTTATTTCTTTTATTAAAAAAGTTTAAAATTATCTATTAGTTATTATTTTAATTGAAAACAATTAAAATTAACTTAGGAAAAATCCTAATTAAATCCAGTTGAAATAGCAAAATTTAAATTAAGACATACACTTTAAACTAATTCCTAATCAGGCCAAAAGGCCTAATAAGAGATTTATGAATGTTATTAAGAGACTAGAATAATAGAATGCCTCAATTTAATTTAAAAAAGTAAAAGCGAACATTAAGATAAGCTTGGTTTTAGTTTCAATTATTTAAATTGGATGGATTTTATTGGATTTTTCAAGCTTACAAATGCTGCATTCTGCCATGTTTATAGATATATGAGTGTGTTTGACTGGGCGATTGGGTGGGTCAATTGCACGATTCCAGTCTATAAGTAGCGAATGGAATTTTTTCAACGATCATGCTGTGTTTAATCGAACGATTGGTAAAAAGTTACTTAAAGTATATAAGCGGCTTTTACTATAAGCCACCAGTCCGAGCTTATTGCGATTGGCTTGTCATTAGTTTCAGATTTTTTAATGCTCAACAACCCATATTTTATTTTTCTCTATCTCTTCTCCGTCGCATGTCCATCTCTTCTCACCCTCTCCAAAGTGTCTTCTTCTTCCCTCTCTCATTAGCCAAAGATTGTTAAATGCATGGCCAAATGAATCTCTCTATGGAACCACAAATCCCGCTTCTTTCTCATTTTTGGATGCCTTCTTTTGCTCTGCTTCGATTCCTGCCATTTTCCAGTAAAATTTCAAATTTCAAAATCATCGCCTCATCGATCAACAACTTTTTCAAAGAATACAAAAACAAACATTTTACGCAGTAAAACCAAGATTTAGTTGACCGAAATCAAAATCCGAAAAAGACTCCAGAAACATAACGATTTGTAGTTACACAGTACATAATTTTCGAAACGCAAGGAAAAAATTCAAAAGGCTAAAACAAAGAAATAAAACAGAAGATTCGATGAAACAAAAAAATTACCAAGCAGATTGGTGTGATCAATGAGAATAGTTATCTTGAGAGAGAGTAAAAATGGCTATACAATCGAAGCAGGAGGAGGAAGAAGAAGAAGAAGAGAAAATTGAAAAGGACGATGAAAGAAGTGCTGTGAGTTTGGATATCTCGAGAAATATCGATGCTATTTATTCAATGACACTTTTTTGTGTTTTGTAACTTAAATTTTCTATTAAATTTTTGTAATATTAAATATCATTTTTATCTTCAATCTAAATGAATCATGTTCGTGACACCATATGTGATCAAATTGTATGGGACTTTTGATCTGATTAGTTATGTTATATTTTATTTTATAAAAAACTTTAAGTTTGTATAATTTCTAATTTATTCACATTTTGTCAAGACCCGTTTCCATTTCGATAATCGAAGAGTAATAAAGATGAAATTCAATGGGCATACCGAAAAGTACAATTATACTGATAAAAATATTTATTTACAATCCCAACGTCATTCATCAACGAAAAACAAAAAAAAAATACAGCGGAAACTTAATATTTATAGATTTCGCCAAAATATTACAAAATAGACTAATTATGACCACGATCTAGTCCTCGTCTCGAAACACGTGCTGTTCACTTTCCGGCGTCTACGTCTTCGCCTTTCGATCCACTAGCACCTGCTGAGATGTTTGTTTAAAAATATGGTGAGATTCCGAAAGAATCCCAGTAGAAACATGCTATCGTTCATAGAAAATGCGAAAAGTAAATATGATATATGCTATGTATGCATCAATTAATGAACATTATAAACATATCATCTGCATGTATACATGAGCATGGCCCAGGCCCACTATTCTGCACCAGTTGGGTTTTCACCAACTCTAGTGTAAGTGCCTCTGACACTTCTGGCCCCTCTCTGGGCAAATCGTGTTGATTAATAAAGCACATTTACAAACATTGGCATTCACACAATCATATAACTATGGCATAGTGTATAAAGGATAATGTCTCTACCTCAATGCTTTATAATCCTCTTTTTAATGGTGTCTCTAAAGCGTGCTGTTCCGGCGTCCGACTCGGTCCTAAAATATTAAATGTACCAGAAATAGGTCATAACCTATCCAAGTATCATTTTATACTCTTCCATAGTGTTTATTGTGGTTATATTAGTCTATAGTGAAAATTTACAAAAATGCCCCCGGGAACCCGACCCGGCCCCGCCATACTCGGTCCAATGGCACGTTTTCCCAAAATTTTGACTAAGGCTATTCTGACTTATTTTCGCCCAAGGAATCCATTTCCCAGCTCGAAATTACCAAACTCATTGCCAAATTACGAAAATACCCTTGACAGCCCCTATTTAGGGATTTCAGTGGCGTTTTCGTAATTATGCTTTTTCGGCCTCTACCGAAAAAGTGCCCAACTGTAACCCCACCTATTTTTGCGCACCGAGTTCAATGGAACCATTTATTTCATGAAAATAAAACTCCTACTACCAGTTCTGGTCCTGGCCGAAATATTAGGGGAAAATGGGAAAAATGAGGTTTTATGTTTTGGCTCCCAAAACTTGTACTTTTCCACTTCTAATCCTTGATTAACTTATTTAAACACTTCTTAACCATAATTTAAAGGATTTTGGGCAGCATAACCCCTTAGGGTCATGGCTTTTCTAATTTTACAACTCAACCCAAAAATCACATAACCAAACAACAATCACCAACAACAACTTCCATACACTAAGAAGTTGAGGTTTTGGAGATTACCTCTTGATCATTGATGTTTCTCTCTCTAGGACGTCCTCTCTCTCTCTTCTCCTTGAGCTAAGAATGAGTCTTCAAGATCATAGATTCATGAAGAAACATGGTTTAGAGAAGGATCTAGGGGAAATGTTACAAGGAAAGCTTAAGAATCAACTCTTACCTTAAGATTTCTTCTTCCTCTTCCCTCTAACTTTTCAAAGTTTCTCCAAACTCTCTCCCTCTCTATGTTGAACGAAAATGCATGAAGGGAAGGGAAGAGAAAGCCTTCATAAAAATGATCCCTTGATTCCCAACCATTGATCTCATCTAAGGTTGTTATAGTGACACATGCCAACCACCATACTTTCCTCCATGCTTGCACCATACTTTCCTTTTGTATGCACTCAACCTTGCCATACTTCCCTTTTTTGTACACTCAACCTTGATTATCATTTCATTCTTCCTTGGTTGGCCAAAAACGTGCTCCTTCTTTTGCTCCAACTAAATCAAGTGTTCCTTCCATTTACTCAAGTCAATTGGTACAAGAGTTGGCTACCTAACCTTATGACATAAGTAAGGACTTATGACACAACAATTATTTTCATCATCTTTCATGTGGTATTGACACTTAGTCTCATTGGATTTTGACACTTGTCTTCTCCTCCTTCATCCCTTAATTTCCAAAAAAATTAAGAGAAAAGGAAGATTACTTTATTTCTTAAATTTTTGGAATAATGCCAATTCTGGCAGATTTTCTGCCTTAAATTTGAAAAATCATAACTAATTTTGTAGACATCGTTTCGAAGCGATTCCAAAGCCTATGGAACCCTCATTGAGTCTAGTTTCAAGGAAAAATATGGAATTTTACTGGATAAGATCATATTATTCCCATATTTTCAATCTTTGACCGCTGCTCCGGAAACTTTCCAGATTTTCTGGAATAACTTCAAAAATTCATATATTTTTGTACATAGCTTCAATTGAGTCATATGACCTATTAAATTAAAGCTTAGTATGTCTACTTTCACTCTGTAAAATTTCATAACTTTTGATCATCATTTGGTATTCCAAAACCACATGACAAACTCACTGTCTCGCAGGCGATTTCACTGAAACCACTATTCCACTTTCAATTTTCAATATTTAATTTCGTTGGCCTTAAATATTCATTATTTCATTGAATTTATATAATAATTATAATATATTCTTGGTGAATAAAATTTGGGATGTTACACATTTTTTATTGTAATTTTATTATGTATTTTACTATTGTCAAATTTTCAAAGTTAATTTTTTCACTTTTCATAATTTTTAACATTTTTGCTCTTAAATATCACAAAAGCCACTTATGCAAAAGCCAAACCAAACACCTTTTCACTTTCATAAAAGCACTTATTCAGTCATTAATCCAAACATTAATCATTTTACCCAATATTACTTTTTCCTAATATTAATATTCCAATAGTTAAATTGAAAATAAGTCACTTTTCCCACCACTATTCCAAAAACACCCAATAATCAAACCCAGAAAGGACAGTCGTCTATTAAAGGTTCTCCGGATACTTTCTTCTTTGTCCCCATCCAGTATCTAGTCTTTTTTTTTTATGGAATGCATTGGACCAATTTTGGCCTTCGGTGCACCCACGCACAGGTATCCGGCGTTAACCTGAAGGCCAACGCCGGATTTACCAGCATGGGCCTTCGACAACCGACTAGTCCTGGCGCCCCCAATCGAATAGGCCCGATAGGAATTCACCTCTTTGAGGCGCCCCAGGGAAGAGAGCTACCGACGAGGGTTTTTTAAATCCGCCGTTCCAGGGATCGAACCCAGGAACGGCGAGATTTGGCGCAGATGCCTACCCATCTGCGCCAACCCCCGTTGGTATCCAGTATCTAGTCTTAATGCATCACATCAAGCCTATGAAGATAATATTAGCATAAACAAAATGTTTGACAGGAACAATAACCTTAAATAGATTGGGAATTTATAGTTATAAAAAGAGTTTAAGATTACAACCTCACGTTTCAAAATTTTTTGAGCAATGAAAGCATTCCACACGAACCCAACAGTGGTTCTCAAAATTTCAAGACAAAACGGTGGAATTGACCCAAAAAATTTAAAAATTCCAGAAAAAGAGTAATTTTTTTTAATAAAACATGTAGTCTTGTGTAAATACTTAGCTTGGTTTTCTTTTTTTAGAAAAACCCAAATAAATTGAGTTGAAATAAAACCTTCAATTTTTATTTTTAAGTATAGAGGGACATTATGGTCTTTTAACAATATTCATAAATCCCTAATGAGGCCTCTTCGCTTGATTAGGAATTTGTTTAAAGTGTAGGCTTAAATTTAGATTTTACCATTTTAGTTAGATTTAATTAGAATTCTTTCATTAACTTACGCGTTAATTTTGAAAATAAATGAAAATTCTTATAGTTTATGCCTAGTTATTTTTTTAAAATAAAGTGAAGTCAATTATGAATGAGTTTTATTAATGCCCAATTCCCCTGCCACTATATGTACCAACCTTAGATATATACATTGTTGTCAAACGCATGAGTTGACTCTTCAAGTTTACCATTTTTACGTTTCTAACTTATAAAATCGAGTCGAGTCATTGGTAAACTCATAACTGTTGTAAACTCAGTTAAATTCACGAGTTTATATGCCGAGTTTACCGTTTTTACATTTCTAGCTTACAAAACTGTGTTAACGCACCATTAAACTCATGTTAACTTTTTCAATTTAATTATGCTCAACGACTTTATATATGAATTTTATAGAAATTTCTTTGTTAAATACGATAAATTATGAATGTTGATAGATTTAATTTCAATTATTTGGATTTAAAATATATTTAAATCAAATTGTTATCATCTTTTTATATTTTAATTATTTAATTATATACTAATAATATCTATTTAATGTTAAAACTAAACTCCTAGGAGTTTACGATTAGAGTTCACGATACGAATTTACATCACTATCACGAGTTTGATTAAACTTGCGAGTTTGACAACCTTGGTTGTATAATCTTTTTCATTTTATGTATAATTGATCTTTTTATAAAAAAAATGGATGAGTACAAATTGGAAATCAAACAAAAAGGAAAACAATAAAATAAAGGACAAAGTAACAAAAAAAAAATTAATGAGGTTTGGCACAGTTGGTTAAGGTCTTGCCACCTCGATCACAAGGGAGTGTGTTCGAACCCTCTGACCGATGGGGAGACCTCATTGGTAGGCGATCTCGTAAGTCCCTTGTAAGCGCTCGAAGAGCCCTGGGGCCGTGCCCTGACCTTGGTAGGGGACTGGTGCCAAACCTACCTAAACTTTTTATTATAAAAAAAAAAAAAAGTAACAAAAAAAAAGGGTGAGGTACAACGAGAGAAAATAAAGAAGAAACCAACTTTACCGGTGGAGATTGATTCATATGTAAGGTACTTGATTTCTGTTAAATAATGTCAGTGATTTGAACTTTATAAATAAAATAAAAATCACTTTAAAAGAAATAGGGAAAATCCCTAAAAAATACGTTGGAAATAGCTAAATCCCGTTTCAGTACAGCGAAATCCAAAATCCCGAATCAGTCGTGTGTCAGTACGGAATGAACAGTGCACGGGTGCTAAAAGACGATTTTGCCCTTCAGCCCTCATTCTCATCACTTTCAGAATAACATCACGAGCCTCTTAATTAACAACTTTGTCTTCTTGATTAACAACTCCAATTTCATTTTTTTACTTTCACAATAACAATACCGGTCTTGTTATTAACAACACCATATTCTACATTAACAACTCTCCTTTCTTATTTCACAACTTCGTAATTTAAGTTTCAGGGTCAATAACAACACATCTTTCTTTATTAAGAAGATGAAGTTGGAGTTGTTAATCAAGAAGACAAAGTTGTTAATTAAGAGGCTCGTGTTGTTATTCTGAAAGTGATGAGAATGAGGGCTGAAGGGCAAAATCGTCTTTTAGCACCTGTGCACTGTTCATTCCGTACTGACACACGACTGATTCGGAATTTTGGATTTCGCTGTACTGAAATGGGATTTAGCTATTTCCAACGTATTTTTTAGGGATTTTCCCAAAGAAATATACCAATTAGATATGATAATATTAAAATTTAACTCAATAATGTTGGATATAAGATAATTATATATATAGCAGAGTATGCCACTGAGGTATTTGAAACCTTAATTTACTTGAAAACAAAGATGAGAATAATACACCCAAAAAATCACTTAATCAATTTTGTAATTAAAGTTGTCGAATAACTTCTTAAACATCCAAAAGCATTGCTATTATATGTTATCATTTTACCGAAGGGACTCTATATCATCATCCTCTGGAACAGGTCAAGAAACACGGAACTAGCTAGATGAATTACTAAACATAATACTATAAAATTATAAAAAATTATTTTTATTTAAAGATTACTTTCATCTCTTATCGGCATTCCTTATATGTAATTTTTTTAATTTATCCCAATTATTTGATAAATATTTTTTTATATTGTTGTGTTTGACAGTTCTTTTTTTCAAAAAAAAAAATTAATGACTTTGAAAAGCGATATTTTTATTTCTATTCCCAAAACATAAAAAAAAAAAAGATTATGTTATAATGTAAAAGTAAATTTTTAAGGAAAATTTAATTAAACTCTATTATTTATAGTGTGAACGAGAGTGTAATTTTTTTTTTTGGGCAGCAAGAAAAGTGTAGAAAATTGAAATGGCATATTTATAGAAATATTGTTTTGGATGCATAGGAGACAGGTGGAAGCTATATGAAAGGTGGGGATGGAAAAGATGAGAGGAAGGTGCGTGCATGATAAAGTTAAAGAAATGAGGACTTTAAGGTTCTCATTGTGTTTGAAAGTTACGACATTCCAGTCAATATGTTCCTTGATTCTCGTATTCTTCAAGCTTTTCCCACTCTTCTCTTTCCTTCCTCCCTTTTTTTTCTTGTTCTTTTCTCTTATATATATATATATATATAAATGAATCCTGCATTATGCTTCGGGCAATATTATTGACCTTAAAAAATACTACCTTCAGTTGTTAATATAGGAGTTGGTTGACTTTTTTATCAAAGACGAAGAAATATAAATAAATTATTTAATCATATCATATATTATGTATTATTAAATTATATATTAGTTTATAAGTCAAACACAATAGTTTTAAGAAAAAGATAAATATAAATACTTTAATTTAATTTAATTTATTTAGGTTTATTAGTCTCTCTAAAAAAAAGTCAAATAACTCTTATATTGAGGATCTGAAGGAGTAATATAATTATCAATTTCGCAAAATCTAAATGTTAATTTCGTATGCTTGCGGTTCCCTTTTGGCTTTATACTAAGGTTTATTTTGTGAGAGTATTTACTTCTCGTCTCCCATAATAGTAAGAGTTTTCCCATTAGGAAGATCGGTGAAGTTTCAAACTTTTTGTATTAAAAAAATAATAGGGTTAAGGTCCAATTTTATTTCAGATATTTTCACATAAGGGTCTGTGGGTATTCGAAAGTTTTTGTTGGATCAAATTACCCTGAAAGTATTAAAAAATGAGCAAAGTTGCTTAGACATTAATAAACTAATGTTATCTAATAAAAAAGTAATGTGATCATTAATATTTTTAATGGCCAGTGGCTGACATTGCTCATTTTTTAATATTTTCAAGGTAAAATAGATCTAACAAAAACTTTTAGATACATAACTCTTATATTAAAAACTTCCAGAGCAAAATTCAACCTTAACCATAAAATACTACGAGTGTTAATGGAATGACAATAGATTGGGATAACCCGTGCCGGTGTCCCATCTAAAAAAAGGACGGGACTTGAAAATCCTAATGATCTACTTACAATCAAAAAGGCAACAAGATGAACACACACACACATATATATATATATATGTATGTATGCCAATTTCTTTCATTTTGTAAAAGATCATTTTTTATTTTTTTTTTCAAGGTAAAAGAGAGACAACAAGACATGTTTCAAGTAATTAATTAACACTCTAATAAAAATTAAAAAAATTATGAATACCTCCCTTGGAGACGATATAAAAATGGGATGGGAGTTTTAAATGCTAAAACTATGTAGGATGTGTTTGGGACAGCGTTTTGATGCCAATTAGTGCGACAGAAATCAAAAAACGCACAACTATAAAAATATCATTGTTTGGATAAGCTTGTTGTATATTGTGCTTTTTAAGGAAATGCTGCTTAAAATTATAAGCCACAATGTCTTGCTTCTGCCACTACTGGGAAGTCAAGATTGGGTGGAGGTTTCTTTGTGAGACTCGTCCCGTTGGACCTAAAATGACCAAAACATTGTGAATACCCTTGGAAAAAAATCATGTTGGAAGAATGAGGGAAAATACCATTTGAATTTTATAAAATCTAAAAAAATCATTTAACATATGGAAATGATACATAGGTCCTTACATTACTACAAAAGAGGAATTTAATGGCGCCTATTTTTTGGCGTTTCTTAAAAGAAGTGCTGTAGATAATAGTTTTTTTTTTAAAAAAAAAGTTTAGAAGCTACGGCGCTTCCTAAAATAAGCGCTAAAGCTTAGTGTTAGGCTTGTGCAGCACTTTCTTAGACAAGCGTCATACAAAAAATTTATTTAAAAAAAATGAAGCCCAAGCTAAAGCACTTCTCAAAAAAACGTAGTAGCTGGGTTAATATTGTAGCATTTTTTTTATTTGAAAAAAAATTATCCGACGCTTAAAAATAAAGTGTCAAGTAAGGGTGAAATAAGTAAATCAAAAAGATATTATTATTCAGAATTTTGTGTTATAGTAAGTCAAAAAAGAAATCACCTTTTCGTTATTGAGTTCCAAAAAAAAAAATTAACCCTTAGCCAGCACTTGATTATGAAGTGCTAGCCAAAACTGACCTTAGCCGGCACTTGATAATTAAGTGCTGGCTAATGTTGGAGATCAAGTGCGGGGTAAAGCGAAAAATTGGGGCCTTATAAAATAGAGCGCCGGCTAAGGCAGGTTGCCGATTTCTCCGATGATTTAGCTCTTAACACGTATAACTTCGACTCTAAGCTACTCTTCTTTGTTCTTTAGGGTTTGGAGGCTCAAAAAGCTATTCTCTAAAGGTTAGGGTTTGAGCCATTTTTTGAGAAAAGCTTGTGGAAGCTTGAGGTAACTTCCAAACCTTCGTATATTAACTATTATGGCTGCTGTGGGCAATTTAATCAGTGAAATTTCACCGGATTGCCATTGGTTTTAAATTTTGGAAAAGTGTGTGCCTAAGGGTTATGCTGCCCAATTTTAGTTCAAATGGTTGTTATAACTCAATTGATGGTTAATAAAGTGGTTAGGAGTATAAAGGAACGTGTTTACGAAGCCGAAATCGTAAAACCCCGATTTTTCCTGGAGAACACCATAATTTCGTCCAGGGATGTTTGAGGGCCTTAGAGTTGGATTTTCAATGATTTTATGATTTCATTGGGTTCAGGAGGGAAAATTAGGTGGGGTTACATTTGGGCACTTTTTCGGAATAGGCCGAGAAAGCATAATTACGGAAACGCCCCTAAAACCCTAAAAGTAGGGCCGCCAAGGGAAATTTCGTAATTTGACATTGAATTTGGTAATTTTGAGTCCGGAAATGAATTCCTTAGACGAAAATATGTTAGGATAGCCCTAGTCAAAACGACGGAGCCGGGTCGGGGTCCCGGGGGTATTTTGGTAAATTTTCACCATAGGCTAATATAACCACAAGAAATACTATGGAAGTGTCTAAAATGATACTTGGATAGGTTATAACCTATTTCTTGTACATTTGATGTTTTAGGACCAAGTTGTATGCCTATAGTTGACACGTTTACGAGGCAGACCCTTTGAAACAGGAAAGAGGTTAAGGTAGGGACTACTATCTCTCATATACTATGTGACTATTTGTAAGATGCGTGTTACTGTATTTTGTGATCTGAACACGTGCTGGAGGCACATTACCTAGCTGTGGTCTAGAACCTAGCTCAGGTACACTAGACTTACCTAGCTGTAGTCAAGGACTCAGCTGAGGTATATGTAGGGGTTTCAACGGGTTAGTTGGCCTTGAATTTTGTGTACACATACGGATGATATGAGTTTTCATTTTACTTGATACGGTGTATTGCATATTTAATTTTCGCATTTTATATGTTGATCGTATGTTTCTACTGAGATTCCTTGGAATCTCACCCCTTTTTTCTAATCTAAATGTCTCAGCGGATGCCAATGGCTCGAAAGCCAAGGATGCAGAGAAGGAAAACTGACGAGCACATTTCCTAAGATGAATACAGTGGTTGTATATAGTTTGTATGTGAAATAGTTTTGGAACATTCTGTACATATTTGTCATTATTATCAATTTCTGCTCTGTTAATGACTGCCTGTAAACAAATACTTATTATCAGTATAACTGTACTTTTCTGTTTACCTATGGAACTTGTTTATTATTGCCCTGCGCATATCAAAATGGAAATAAGTGTTAACATGTATCGACCCACCATGGATGGAGAAGAAGGCTCAAGGGACAATAAAGATGATATGTTTGGTGTAAACCCAGTACCTAATACAGAAGTGACGGATGAGCTAGCAAGCATTGGCTTAACAACAAGCACTCCATCAATTATTGGCACTGAGTCAGGAAGCCGGGGCAAAAGGAAGATATGTGAAGGGTTTGTTCAGAGAAAGAGGTAGAAAGTGCCAGCTGCAAAACAAATTGTGGATGCAGTTAGTGTAATAGCTAATGCATCTAAGAACAGAGTAGCAGCATTAAGTAAAATCAAAGATGTCAGTGTTGATATTGTTATGAATGACCTGCTTGACCTTAAGGAAGTCCTATGTGATGAGGACTTTCGATGCCGCTATATAAAGCTTCTGATGGACAAGACTAGTCGAGAAATGATTGTCTCAATAGCTAAACGGAACAAGCAGTTCTTGATTCAGTGGTTGCGGTTTATGGTTAACACGCTCTAGATATGGTTTACTATTCACGACCCCTACATGTACCTGAACTATATGTCTACATAGTTGAATTATGTTTGTTTATGTAACTTATGACATTATGTGACTTGATGACTAAATGTTTGCTGAACTACTTTTGATAACATAACCTGAATGTGTTTACATGTATCCTTGAGTTTTTATTTGGTATTTTTTTCTTTTGATACTCACACTTGAATTTAACCACACTCACATGTTACATAAGCAATGGCAAATTGGAACAATCAAAACTTCACTGACATGGTGGAGGAAGATGACTAGTCTCTAGTAGTATCTCTTATAGATGAAGTGTTAATCGAGTATGAACAATTGATTACATTACTGTGTCAATATTGGGTGCCTTTCATGTGCAAAGAACTGCATAAAACTAGTAAACACATCGGTCATTTATGGGTCCAATGGATATTGGCAACCCATGGTTCACGTTGCCAATTGCCATGTTTTTGCTCACTGTTGGCTATGGAGTCGTCAATAGGGTGGTACAAGAACTGTTTTAACATTTAGGGGAAATTGTCAGTAGGCTTTTGCACACGATATTAGATGCTTGCATTAGTCTAGCACAGGAAAATATTAGACAGTGCGATCCTGAATTCAGTGGATGCCACCCAAAAATACTCAACAATCCCCAATATTATCCATACTTCAAAGATGCTATTGGAGTAATAGACAGAACTCACATAAAGTGTGTAGTCACTAATCCCAACCAAGATAAATATATCGAGAGAAAGGGATATTCAACATAGAATGTCATGGCTATTTGTGATTGTGATATGTGCTTTACATTTGTCTGGGCTGGATGAGAAAGTACTGCACATGATG
This sequence comes from Inga oerstediana, assembly GCA_963210345.1. NCBI lineage: Eukaryota > Viridiplantae > Streptophyta > Magnoliopsida > Fabales > Fabaceae > Inga > Inga oerstediana. Next base: position 54,203,820 of record OY723407.1, on the reverse strand, counting down.
CTTGGGTGTTTCAATATGCTATCTCAAATCCATCTATGAATTTCTCTCATCCACCTGCAGGTATATTTCCGTCACCTTCAGTTTAATTACTTTCATTTCACACTTTTAAAATGATTTAAACATTTATTAGGCAAATATTATTTAGTTGATGCTGGCTATACAACACTAATTGGGTATCTTGGTCCCTTTAAATATGAGCATTATCATCTGCTAGAATTTAGGTGTCAATTTGCATTTAGAAATGTTATAGAGACCTTCAATTGTTATCATTCTAGTTTGAGGTCTACTATATAAAGGACTTTTGAAGTGTGGAAGAATCGATTTGAAATGTTACAAAAAATGTGTAAGTACAGCTACCAAACACAAGTCCACATTGTTTGTGCAACAATAGCCGTGCATAATTTTATTAGGACAAATTCTGACTTTGACGTTAATTTTCAACAAGCTGAAGCTACGAATATAAGTCATGTGGATAATAATAGTGTATATGAAGAGCCTTTTGTGACAAATTATGCTTGGCGATCTTCCACCCAAATGAATCATATTCGTGACTCACTTAGAGACCATATTGTACGGGACACATGATCCAATTAGTTATATAATATTATTTCATCAAATTATGTATTTTTTTAATTGCCAAATTTCCCAACTTCACTTTTTTAATTTTTTTTTATAATTTTTAATTTAATTTCTCTCTTATCATTATCACAAAAGCCACTTAAACTACAGTCAATCCAAACAAGTTTTAGTTTTAGAAAAGCCACTTATACAATTGCCAATTAAAACATAAATCATATCATAAAATCTAACTTTTACTCAAAAGTCAGATTGCAAAAAAACCACTTTTGCAATCGCAATTCCAAATACACTCAGAGATTAACAACTTTAGCTCTTTAAGCCCTATCAACCGTTGTCGACAAGTTGAATAATGATAATGACAACTTCCGTATAGCAATTCGCAATTATGGTATAGAGAATGACAACTCGGGAGCTCGAGTTCTCAATCTCTATATTCAAGTTTTAATTTACTTTATTCAACTTGTCAACGATGCTTGATAGTCTTAAAGAGCTAAAGTTATCAATCTCTATACTCAAGTAGTTAATTGCTTTAAATAAGTTGTCACTGGAGCTCCAGAGCTTCGGCAAACGGTCCATTAGCTTGGTGGAAGCGTTCGGTAGAACTCCAGGGTGGCGACGGGGATTTGCCTTTTTCTTTTTTCTTTTAAAAAAAGTGAGGGGCATTTTTGTCAACACCCGTTTCCATTTCGATAATCGAAGAGTAATAAAGATGGAATTTCGTGGGCATAAAAAAAAGTACAATTATATTGATAAAAGTATTCATTTACAATCCCAACGTCGTTCGTCAACGAAATACAAAGTATAGCGGAAGTTTTAATAAATATAGGATATCCTAAAATATCTAAAGTATAAACTAATTATAACCACCTTCTTAAACCTCGCTTTGAGACATGTGCAAGTCACTTCTCCGTATCTGTACCTTTGCCTTTTATCCTATTGACACCCACTGAGATGTTTGTTTTAAAAATAGGGTCAGATTCTGAAGAATCCCCGTAGAAACATGCTATCGTTTATAGAAAATGCGAAAAGTAAATATAACATGCGCCAAAGTATGCACTAATTAATGAAAAATATAAACACATCATCATCATATATACATGAGTAGGGCCCAGCCCCACAATCTACACCGGTTGGACTTCTTCCAACTCCCAGTGTAAGTACACCCTGGCACTAAATGCCCCTCTCTAGGCAAACCATATTGATTAATAAAGCACATTTACAAACATTGGCATCCACATAAGCATATAACTATGGCATGATGTATGAAGGATAATGTTCTTACCTCAGTTCTTTTAACCCCTTTTTAGTGTGCCTCGTAAAACGTGTCACTTTTGGCTTCCGGCTTCCGTCTCGGTCCTAAAATATTAAATGTACAAGAATAGGTCATAACTTATTCAAGTACCATTTTAGACTATTCCATAGTGTTTCTTGTGGTTATATTAGTCTATTGTTAAAATTTACCAAAATGCCTCGGGACCTCGACCCGGCCTTACCGTACCTGTGCCAATGGCATGTTTTTCCAAAATTTTGACTAGGGCTATCCTGACGTATTTTCGGCCAAGGAATCCATTTCCAGGCTCAAAATCACCAAATTCAGTGTTAAATTATGAAAATACCCTTGACAGCCCTGATTTAGGGTTTTATGGGCGTTTTTGTAATTATGCTTTTTCGGCCTTTTCCGAAAAAGTGACCAACTATAAACTCACTTATTTTTACCCAATGAATCCAATGAAACCATTTATTTCATGAAAATCTAGCTCCTTCCCCAGAACAATGCTGGCCAAAACATTTGAAGAAAAATAGAAAAATGATATTTTGTGTTTTAGCTTCCAAAACTTATATTTTTTCACTTCTAATCCATTTTTAACTCATTTAAACACATTCTAACCATGATTCAAAGAAATTTGGGTAGAATAACCCCTTAGAGTAGGGCTTTCCAAATTCACAACTTGACCAAAAATACCAAAACCAACAACAATCACCAACAACAACTTCATACTAGTATATATTTGAGTTTGGTGTAGCTACCTCTTGAGTTCTTGGATTTCCTCTCTCTAGGAGTCCTCCTCTTCTCTCCTTAAGCTCACGATTTGCTTGCTAAACAATGGGTTTTCATGGAGAAGAAGAGTTTAGAGAAGAGGCTACACAAGTTTGGAAGACAAATCTTAAGAAATTTCAAGCTTACCTTGATCTTTCTCTTCCTCTTCCTCTTGGCTCCTCCTTCTTTCTCGATTTTCTTCAAGCTCCCTCTCCCTCTCTCTCTTGGTGTGTTAAAAACAAAAATGAGAAGGAAAGAAAGATGTCCAAGCACTATAAAATATCCTACCATTTTCCTTAATTAAATTTATTACAAAAATCCTATTTATGACATTACATGTACTTGGCTCAATTTTATGACACTTTCTATTTCTCTTCTTGAGTGTCTAGGCGTGAGAAATGACAAGGAAAGATGAAGGAAGAGTTTCTAAAATACTCTCATTTTCCCTTAATTACTAAATTCTTCAAAAATCCCTCATATGATGACACTTGAGGACACTTGTACCAACTCTTATCTCCTTCATATCACAACCCATACCTCCTTTATATCATGACATACTTACTCCATTAAGCTTCCCATTAGTTTTGAACCAACTTCCTCCCTCTTGCCTCAACTAACCAAGTTTTCTTTTCTCCAATTGAATCCAAACTTGCACTCAAGTGGTGGATTATGTTTACTCCATCTTATTCCCATCATGCATTCCACCATACCTTCATATAGTGTACACTTCACCTTGCATACATATAGTGAAATGCCATGCACTCATCATCTAATCCAACAATGCACTCCACCATTATCATCATTACTATGTTCATGTAGCAATTAGACATGTGCTCTTGGAAATTCAATTATAAGTTAATCTCTTTTTCATAAGTCATAATCTAATCCTCTCTTCATATGATAATGACACTTGACATCTTTAATTCCACAATTTACACAATTGCTAACACATTTTATTTTCAATTTTTGGAATAATGCCAATTCTGGCAGATTTTGCCTTAACTTTGAAAAATTATAAATAATTTTGTAGATGTCAACACCCGTTTCCATTTCGATAATCGAAGAGTAATAAAGACGGAATTCAATGGGCATACAGAAAAGTACAATTATACTGATAAAAATATTCGTTTACAATTCCAATATCGTTCGTTGACGAAAACAGAAAATACAGCGGAAGTTTTAATGTTTACAAATTTCACCAAAATATCATAAAATAGACTAATTATGACCACGATCTTGTCCTCGCCTCGAGACCCGTGCCGTTCACTTTCCGACATCTACATCTTTTCCCTTAGACCCACTGGTACTCGCTGAGGTGTTTATTAAAAATAAGGTGAGATTCCGGAGAACCCCAGTAGAAACATGCTATCGTTCATAGAAAATGCGAAAAGTAAATATGATATATGCCATGTATGCACCAATTAATGAACATTATAAACATATCATCTGCATGTGTACATAAGTAGGGCCTAGCCCCACTATTCTGCACTGGTTGGGTTTTCACCAACTCTAGTGTAAGTGCCTCTGACACTTCTAGCCCCTCTCTGGGCAAATCATGCTGATTAATAAAGCGCATTTACAAAACAATGGCATCCACACAATCACATAACTTATGGCATAGTGCATGAAGGATAATGTCCCTACCTTAATGCTTTATAATCCTCTTTTTAATGGTGTCTCATAAAGCGTGCTATTCCGGCGTCCGACTCGATCCTAAAATATTAAATGTACCAGAAATAGATCATAACCTATCCAAGTATCATTTTATACTCTTCCATAGTGTTTATTGTGGTTATATTAGTCTATGGTCAAAATTTACAAAAATGCCCCCGGGAACCCGGCCCGGCCCCGCCGTACCAGGCTTGGTGGCACGTTTTCCCAAAATTTTGACTAAGGCTATTCTGACTTATTTTCACCCAAGGAATCCATTTCCGGGCTCGAAATTATCAAATTCACTATAAAATTACGAAAATACCCTTGACAGCCCCTATTTAGGGATTTCAGTGGCGTTTTTGTAATTATGCTTTTTCGGCCTCTACCGAAAAAGTGCCCAATTGTAACCCCACCTATTTTTTCCCACTAAGTCCAATGGAATCATTTATTTCATTAAAATCCAACTCCTACTACCAATTCTGGTCTTGGCCGAAATATTAGGGAAAAATGGAAAAAAAAATGAGGTTTTGTGTTTTAGCTCCCAAAACTTGTACTCTTCCACTTCTAATCCTTGATTAACTTATTTAAACACTTCTTAACCATCATTTAAAGGATTTTGGGCAGCATAACCCTTTAGGGTCATGGCTTTTCTAATTTTACAACTCAACCCAAAAATCACAAAACCAAACAACAATCACCAACAACAACTTCAATACACTAAGAAGTTGAGATTTTGGAGATTACCTCTTGATGCTTGTTGTTTCTCTCTCTAGGACGTCCTCTCTCTCTCTCTCCTCAACCTTGAAGATTATCTTGCTAAGCCATGATTAACATGAAGAATAAGAGATTAGAGAATGAACTTACACAAGATAGGAAGCTTAAATCACTTGGAGACAACTCTTACCTTATGTCTTGCTTCCTCTTGCTCTCTTAGTCTTCAAAACTCCCAAGCTCACTCTCTCCTCCTTTTCTCTATGGCTTGGACGAAATATGCACAAGGGGAGGGAGAAAATGTGTTTTAGTATTTTAGTCTTCTTCCTTTCTAACCATTGATTCAATCAAGGGCCCAAGTTGTGACACTTGTCACCATTCCCTTCCTCCTCATAATTCCTCCACCTAATTCCATTATATTGAATCAATGATCTTCCTTTTGCTTGCCCCTAAAAACCGTCCCTACCCCCTCTCATCTTACAAGATAAGCAATCTCTTACATGTAATCAAGTATCTCCCTTCCTTTACTCAAGCTAACCCTTTATGCATTCACCATACTTCCCTTTTGTGTGCACTCAACCTTGCCATACTTCCCTTTTGTGTGCACTCAACATTGATTATCATTTCCTTCTTCTTTGGTTGTCAAAAAACGTGCTCCCTCTTATGCTCCAAATAAATCAAGTGTTCCTTCCATTTACTCAAGTCAATTGGTACAATAGTTGGCTACCTAACCTTATGACATAAGTAAGGACTTATGATACAACAATTATTTCCATCATCTTTCATGTAGTGTTGACACTTGGTCTCATTGGATTTTGACACTTGTCTTCTCCTCCTTCATCCCTTAATTTATAAAATAATTAAGTGAAAAAGAAAGATTACTTTATTTCTTAAATTTTCGGAATAATGCCAATTCTGGCAGATTTTCTACCTTAATTTTGAAAAATCATAACTAATTTTGTAGATATCATTTTGATGCGATTGCAAAGCCTATGGAACCCTTATTGAGTCTAGTTTCAAAGAAAAATATGGAATTTTACTGGCTGGGATCATATCATTCCCAGATTTTCAATCTTTGACCGCTGCTCCAGAAATTAGTCAATTTCACTGGGCAAACTTCAAAAATTCATAACTCTCAATACACAAGTCAAAATGGCTTATAATACCAAAAATATTAAAGCTTGGGATGTTTACGTTCAACCTGTAAAACTTCATAATTTTTGGTCATCATTTGTTCTTCCAAAACTATATAACAATCTCACTGCCTCGCAGGGGATTTCATTGGAACCACTATTCCACTTTCAATTTTCAATATTTAATTCCTTTGGCCTTAAATATTCACCATTTTATTGAATATATAAAATAATTACAATATATTCTTGGTGAATAAAATTTGGGGTGTTACAGTAGACATCGTTTCGGAGTGATTTCAAAGGCTATGGAACCCTTATTGAGTCTAGTTTCAAATAAAAATATGATCTTTAGCCAGTTAGGAGTATATCATTCCCAGATTTTATTTCTTTGACAGCTATTCCAGAGACTTTCCAGATTTTCTGGACTAACTTCAAAAATTCATATCTTTTTGTACATAGCTTCAATTGATTCATATCACCTATCAAATTAAAGATCAGGATGTCTACTTTCACCCTGTAAAATTTCATACTTTTTGCTCATCATTTGGTCTTCCAAAATCATATGACAAACTCACTGTCTTGTAGGCGATTTCACTGAAAATACTATTCAACTTTTAATTTTCAATATTTCAATTCCTTTGGCCTTAAATATTCACCATTTTATTGAATATATAAAATAATCACAATATACTCTTGGTGAATAAAATTTGGGGTGTTACAATTTTAGTAAAAGTACAACATTTCAAAATTCCAGATTCTTCCCTAACGACTTATGTGTTCTTTCCATGTATTAACATATTTTTTAGAGCTTTATAAGTTCAAATGATATTTAAACAGAATTTTGTCAAAGAAATGCCTCTAACAGGTGGGCCGATTATACTACTTGAACATAATCCAATAATAATAAATGACAAATAAATGTGTATAAAAAATAAATAAATCACTGGTGAATATCAATATGGCTAATAAAAATTAAAAAAATAAATTATAAATAGTTAGCTATAATCATGGAGACTACAGTTAATACATTATGTATTATCAATAGCAAATTGATCGCATAAAATAGGCTGATGAATTGTGAGCGCGTGTGTTATCATAAAGTAAAATTGGTTGTTGGGTACTTGTAGGTACGAAGGTATGTGATAGAAAATGAGAGAGAAAGTGAAACGAGAAAAGAGGAACATTATGAGTACATTCATTTCATATTTCATGACAAACCAATTATGGTTTTATAATTTTCATCTCAACGATATATATGGGCCTCCTATATCCGTCTAATCCTAATCATGACGTCCCACAACCTTTTTTTGTGTTTATTCCCATCACACTTTCACTGATTAACCTCCCATCAATTATACCATAATTAATTATGTTACCAAGAGGTTTAAAAATGGCTCAAATTTAAATTTAAGTCTTGGGATTAGTTCTCTTCTTGATGGGATTTTCTTAAAAAAATTTACCAAATTTATTTTTTAAAATTTTATTTGAAATATATCAGGTCTCTCCCACTTTGACACAAATTGATGTTGGTTCTTATATTTTATTTCGATTACAAAGATCTCCACTTTATTTTAAATTTAAAATTTTAATTTATTTAAATAATTTTTATTTATATATATAAAATATCTTTTGAGTTACTAACTATTAAAATATATTATTCTTATTCTTCCTATTGTCACGCCCTTATTTTACTTTTACCTTTACCAGAGTATTCGCAGAAAATGATATGCGGTTCAGTAGGCAACATAGGAATAGTATAATTATACTGATAATATATGCATGATTACATAAATTCCCTATAGGGGTTCGTACATGATCATTACCATCAATGTAGCCATACAGGGCTACTTGGATGTCTAAACTCGCCCCAGTGAAATGGAGACATATTCTTGACTTTGTTCCGCCACTGCAATCCTCTCGTATAGTTCTCTTCTTTGTTCTCAACATATCTTTTGTCTTCGCCTGTCTAAATTATTGGTAGGGGAGGGTGAGATTCGAGAGAATCTCAGTAGGAAACAGGTACCATAATGCATGCATGATAGATGCTATGTGTATGACATGTTAGCTTTATCTAGATGTATGCCCCATAATGACATTTCTGCATGATCAATGTTTCATACAACAAGACTATGGCCACAGCGAAAACAGAAACAGAGCTTCATTTATTCAAATATGCTCTACACAATCAATTAAAGCAATCACTTACATCATTACACAAGCAAAGATATCAAATACATGCAAGTAAGGTAAGTCCCCTACCTTAACCCTTTTTTGTCTCGAAAGATGTGCCTCGTAATGCGTGCCAACAGCTCGGGCCCCATATTCGATCCTATAATGTCAAATGTACTATTTAGCCACTTTCATAGTGTTTCTGGGGGTTATATGAGTCTATCTTGAAAAATTACTAAAATACCCCCGGGGACCCCGCCTCATTGTACCCGGTCTGGCTGTACTTTTCTCGAAATTCTAACCTGGGCTATCCTGACATATTTTCGCCCAAGGAATCCATTTCCGGACTTGGAATTACCAGATTCAATGTCAAATTATGAAATTGCCCTTGGCAGCCCTACTTTTAGGGTTTTAGGGGCGTTTTCGTAATTATGCTTTTTCGGCCTTTTCCGAAAAAGTGCCCAACTGTAACCCCACCTAATTTTCCCTTCTGAACTCAATGGAATCATCAAATCATTGAAAATCTAACTCTAAGGCCCATTTCTAGAGATGGCTGAAACTTATAGGAATTTAGGGAAAATTGGGGTTTTTCGGTTTCGGCTCCGTAAACACGTACCTTTATACTCCTAACCACTTTATTGACTATTCCATTAGGTTACAACTACCATTTAGTATCAATTTGGGCAGCATAACCCCTAGGGAAACCCATTTTCCATTTTTACAACCAATGGCAATCCGGCGAAATTTCACCGATTAAATTGCCCACAACAGCTAGAATAGTCAATATACGAAGGTTTGGAAGTTACCTCAAGCTCCTTCTGGCTTTTCTTGACTTGGCTGAAACCCTAGCTACTTCAACAAGAGATTTTGAGCTTCCAACCCTTGAATCACATAGAAGAATAGCTTAGGAGCGGAGTTATACGCATTAGGAACCGATTTACCGAAGAAATCACTTATCTTTGTAAGCTTTTTCCTCCCCTTTTCTTTCTCTAAAATTTCACACTTCCTCTCTCTTGTTGCAGAAAAACTGATGAAAATAGGTGGAGGAAGATGATAAAATATAATTTTATAAGATAATATAATTATCCAATAATTATATTTCCATTTTCGGAATTTTATAAAATTCTGGCAGATTTCTGCCTAAACTTTGAAAAATCATAATTAATTCTAGAAAAATCTAATTGGAGTGATTCCAAAGCCTATAGAACTCTTATTGAGTCTAGTTTCAAGGAAAAATATAGAATTTTGTTGAATGGAATCACAAAATTCCCAGAATTTTAATCTTTACCTGCTGTTCCAGAAACTTCACAGTTTTTCTGTGCTGACTTCAAAAATTCATATCTTTTTGTATATAACTCTAATTGAGTCATATAACCTATTAAATTAAAGCTTAGGATGTATACTTTCATCCTGTAAAATTCATAATTTTTTCTCATCATTTTTTCATTCAAAATCACATGACATGCTCACTACCTCATAGGCGATTTCACCGAAAACATAATTATATTCTCTAAAATTCACCATTTTACTTTCTTAATACTCCAAAGATATTAGAGACATTAGAGAATAGATTTGGGATACCTGATAAACCGGGGCTAGCAGTCCGCTTAATTTAGGCTTAATCCCAAGCCTCCAATCCCAAATTTTAGGGTATTACACCTTTTAAATCTCAAACTAAGATTACAAAAATATGAAAATAATGTGAATTCGTCTTTTCTAAATTTATTATGTAAACAACTCAAATTTAAAGCAATTATTTATTAACTATAACAAAGCAATATAGAAATAGGGAATATGTACTCTCATTTCAAGAATAGATAAATAAATTTTGTGTATATATGTATATATATATATATTCATTATTGTTATCAAATTTGTGAGTTAACTCTCCCCGAATTTACTGTTTTTACGTTTTGTCAACACCCGTTTCCGTTTCGATATTCACAGAGTAATAGAGACCAAGGGTCCACAGGCATACATAAAAGTATGTATATACTGATAATAAGTATTTGTTTACAGACAGATATTAACAAAGCAAAATTTACTAATAATTACAAATATGTACAGAATATCCCAAAATATTCCAAGTACAGGCTAAATATAACCATCGGCTGTATCTTGGAAAACGTGTCTATCAGTTTTCCTTAACTGTGTCCTTGCCTTTTGAACCACTGGCACCTGCTGATACATTTTGATTTAGAAAAAGGGGTGAAATTCTGAAGAATCTCAGTAGAAACATACTATCGACATATAAAATGTGAAAATTAAATATGCAATGCACCATATTAGGCAAAATGAAAGTTCAATTCGATTTATATGTGTACACAAGTTTCAGGGCCAAACATCAAGTTAGAACCCCTACATGTACCTCAGCCAAGTCACCGACCACAGTTAGGATCTTCGATATACCTTGGCTGGGCACCGAACCACAACCAGGTACTGTGCCTCTAGCACGCATTCATATAACAAAATATAGTAACACATAACTGCAATAGTCACATAGTATATGAGAGATAGTAGTCCATACCTCAACCTTTTTGATCTCGAGAAGCTCGCCTCGTGGAACGTGCCAACTTTAGTTCTTAACTCAATCCTAAAATACCAAATGTACAAAAAATAGGTTATAACCTATCCATGTATCATTATTATGGTTATATTAGCCTATAGTGAAAATTTACCAAAATGCCCCCGGGACCCCAGCCCGACCCCACTGTACCTGGCTCGATAGCACGTTTTCTCTGTAACCCCCTTCAATAATCAGGCCAGGATTAACGTTTAAGCACATTTAATTATCGAATGAGAAATCCGGAACAAATAAAAACTTTTTTAAACACCTGTACAAATGGATCTCCATTCATTTCATTCATTAAAACAAATGGCCTATTTGGTCCGTTACATATACAATATCAGAGTAAGCACAATTCCCGACGTTCACCCGGGATAATAACATTAATCCAAAGGTTTATACAGGGCATCATTGCCCATCTCAGTATCCATACCGGGGATTACACAAAACTATAGTACTATGATCTATACAATATATATTTACAATGATCCAAAATGATAACCAATTCGATATAAAACCAAAATATTTAACTAAGACTACCGCTGGCAGTCCTAATCGTCCTTTGCCACTTGCTTGCCTTTCGATCCACTTGCCCTGTCTAAAAATGTTATTTGGAAAGAATGCGATTCTAGAGAATCCCAGTAGCAACAGTTTATTTATATGATGCATATATACAAAGCAAGTAAACATATATCACAATGCAGCAATCGATATTCGAGACTAGGCTTTCGCCACGTTCCCTTCACTATATACGAGGTCGGGCTTACGCCACGCCCCATCACTTTATCAATATTCAAGTCCGGGCTTTCGCCACGTCCCCTTCACTTTAACTGTAATCGAGTCCGGGCTTTCGCCACGTCCCCTTCACTTTCACTGTAATCGAGTCCGGGCTTTCGCCACGTCCTCTTCACTTTCACTGTATTCAATGACTAATGCAAACAAGCAATGCAATACACATGATATAGGATAAAGTGTTACTACCTTTGTCTTTCCTTCCTTGAGCAGGCACAGGCCTTCTATGCTCCGGGCAGATATCAAATCCTAAAGTCATAATTAAGGACGAAACATTATTCTCTTTTCCAATACTCAATTAACTCTTCAACACTTAGATTTGGTTATCAATAATGACCCTTAAGAAGCCACAAATGCCTCTAATAAAACCCCTAAAAGGTTGGGAAACAATAGGGTGAAAATCTCTTTTCAAAAACTTAAAGTGCTGGAACACAGGGGTGGGCCGCGGCCCGAATCAGGCCAGAAAGGTTTGGGCCGCGGCCTAGAAATTTCCTGACTCTGGGCTGAACTTCGAAAAACCATAACTAATTGTAGAAAAATCGAAACGGAGTGATTACAAAGCCAAATGAAAGGTATATGAGTCCTATTTCAAGGAAAAATATAGCCCATCACTGGAAATCACTACACAAATACAGAATTACCAAAAACTACACACTACTCCAAAACAGAGTTCTGTTTTTGTACCAAACTTTGGCAAAGCATAACTCTCAGAATACTAAACGAAATGACACCAAATATATGTCCATTTTGAAGCTTGAGATGTGAAATTTAAGACTGAAAAGTTTCAAAATTTTCCAATACCATTTGGTCACTCAAAACGCTCATACAAAATTACTGCGCAAAACAGAGCTTAAACCAAACAGATTTCCAATTTTCTACCAAAGTGTTCTATAACTCCAAAATTAATAACCAAGCATATTCCCACACAAAATCACTCAAGGAACACAATGGTAACCTCAAAATGACCAAAATCACCACCCAATCACATGCCCTATTTTGCCCAATGCACCAAAGCTATCATAAAGATCCCAAACTTCACTTTTAATGATTCAAACCAATCCATTTGTCCAAAAGACATCACAATATACCATTTCCATGATCACAACATGCCAAACTCACTAAGACCCTAATTTTCGAAAATAGGGCAGAAAATTCCAGAAAAATCAATGCTCACCAACATCCACAATATATATATCAAAAGGGATATAACACTCACCTCTTTCACTTTGTCAAAGAGATTTCTTGATTCTTCAACTTTTACAACCTCTTGAGGTCACAAACTAACACCAATGAACACATTACAACCATCACAATGAAGCTCTTCATTCAAGGATCAACATTAAAGAAGGAAGTTTGAGCAATAGAAGCCATTTTCCTTACCTTTTTGCAAGCTTTTCTTCTTCTATTTTCTGCAACAATGGCGCCACCCAAGGAGAGAAGAGAGAGAACGAGAGAGAGAGAGAGAGATGGAGGTGGAGTGAAGAAGAAGCACAAATGATTATACTCCCTCCATTTCAGTTTTTGCTGCACCAAGTGAGGGAAGAGAGGAGAGAGAAATGCATTTTTTATCTCATTTGACTTTTCTTTACCTTCCCCCCACATGTGAGCTTGCCATGTGTCCACCCCTCATTGGCTCTCACTCACTAAATCATCAATTAATCTCTCTAATCCTTCCATTAGCCATTTTAATTACACTTCTCATTTTCTCTTAGTTAGTAATTAATTTCCCCATTAATTACAACTTATGCCAATAATTCCATTCTTTCAATTTCCAACAATTATGACATATTAAATAATATTGTCACAAATATACATTAATTTCACTTTAATCCGATAATTATCCTCAATAATTATTATTAGGCCTTAATCGAAAATTGGGGCGTTACATTCTCAAATTTTTGACTAGGGCTATCCTGACGTATTTTCGTCCAAGGAATCCATTTCCGGACTCAAAATTACCAAATTCAATGTTAAATTATGAAATTGCCCTTGGCAGCCCTACTTTTAGTGTTTTAAGGGCCTTTCCGTAATTATGTTTTCTTGGCCTTTTCTGAAAAAGTGCCAAACTGTAACCCCACCTAATTTTCCCTCCTAAACCCAATGGAACTATCAAATTATTGAAAATCCAAATATAAGTCCCTCAAACATCCCTGGCCGAAATTATGGTGTTCTTCGGGAAAAATCAGGGTTTTACGATTTCGGCTCCGTAAACACATTCATTTATACTCCTAACCACTTTATTAACCATCTAATTGACTTATAACTACCATTTGAACTAAAATTGGGCAGCGTAACCCTTCTAATGTCACATTTCCAAAATTTAAAACTAATGACAATCCGGCGAAATTTCATCGATTAAATTGCCCACAACAGCCAGAATAGTTAATATATGAAGGTTTGGAAGTTACCTTAAACTCCCACTAGCTTTTCTTGCTATTGGCTGAAAACCCTAACCTTAGAACACCAAATTTGAGCTTTCCAAACCTTGAATAACATAGTAGAGTAGCTTAGGAACGGAATTATATATATTAGGAACCGATTTACCAAAGAAATCACTTACCTTTGCAAGTTTTTCTTCTCTTTCTCTCTCTAGAATTTCACACTTTCTCTCACTAGTTCAGATCTGGTTGGGCACGAAAATGATCTGAGGAAGATGATGGTAAAGTGTTTTTATTATATTATATGATTTTTTTAATGATTTATGGAATTTCCAAAAATTCCAAAATCAATTTTATGCACATAAAGCCTATGTACATGTAACTAAGCTCATTAAGCTCAATCAATATTTCCTTCCTCTTGCAATTTGTAGGAGACACCTAGGGGTCCCTCCCTATGGTCTCAATTGGCTTCACAACTTGTTCCGGTTACGTATACACGTAAAGTCTCAATTTTTATCAAAATTGCACTTTTTGCTCAAATTTTTCATAAATTCATATTAAATTGACCAAAATATTCTAAATATATTTTTAACCTTTATTTTTCTTAATTAATTGAAATTAACTTCAATTAATTGGAAAATAATTTATTTTGTGCTATTTTGGTAAAATTATGATTTTGCCATTACCTTTCTAATCCAATTTCTTTTCTTATTTTTCTTTGGCCAATTTTCATATATTTTTGGACCAAATATTTTCTCTAATATTCCTTCATTTTTGAACCTTAATATTGGGCTTTTTAAATTACCCAAATTAATTCCATAATTATTTTTGCCCAATTTCCCATGAAATTGAATATTTATGAAATTCATAAATTCCAAATTCATGAATATTCACCATTTTATTGAATTTTTCAAATAATTACAATATATTTGGTGAATATAAAATTTGAGGTGTTACACGTTTCTAGCTTACAAAATCGTGGCGAGTTGCTGGTAAACTCGCACTAATTGTAAACTCAGATAAACTCACGATTTTATACACTAAGTTTACCTTTTTTACGTTTCTAATTTATAAAACCATGTTAACTCACTCTTAAATTGATGTCAACTTTTTTGATTTAATCATATTTAATGACTTTATATATAAATTTTATATATTTCTCTGCTAAGTATGATAAATTATGAATGTTGATGTATTTAATATCGTTGGTAAAAAAAAATGTATTTAATATCAATTATTTGGATTTAAAATATATTTAAATTAAATTATTGTCATTTTTATATTATGATTATTTAATTATATACTATAAATATCTATTTAATGAGAAAAAAAAACTCTTACAAATTTACAGTTCGAACGATACAAGTTGACATTAATGTCATGAGTTTGCTAAAACTCAAAACAACCTTGATTTATATATATATATATATATATATAAAGTACTTTTGAAAGAAGATTACTAGTGAGCTAGCGAAGATGCATTACAGCCGATCCACCAAGCTTTCATACTTTGGTTTAGAAGTATAAACAGTGAGCATTTTTTTTTTTTTAAATATTAGAATAATTATATAAGATTGGGAGAAACATAGTCCTGGAACATGATATAGCACCGGCCAGCACACACATATATAAATAATAATTCGAGCTTTTTAAAAATCTCATATAAGATAAGTTAATGCTTGGGAATAAAGATGGCAATTAGGTAAGAAAGGGGATGGAATAAGTTCCCTAGATTCTTTTTGAGTACTCTCTCGGGTCCTAAATATAATATAGAGTTGACTTCTTTTGGAGAGATTATGGAAGCTAAATAAGTTACTTAATTAAAACATATATTATATATTTTTAGATTACATATTAGTTTATTAGTCAAACTAATTAGTTTGGAGAAAAAAATAAAAATAAAAATACTCTAAAATAATTTAATTAGCTTTCTTAATCTCTCCAAAAAAATCAACTTTATTTTATATTTAGGACTGGTGCGCGTATTCTATTTAATATACTATCTTTTTGGTCGATCGATTTTTATATTGTTTTGAGTTAATTTACAGTTATTTTGTAAATTCTTTGAGAATTTAAATATTATAATACAAACTCCTTCCTAAACAAATTGACAAGTTATTTGGTCACTCAATCCATACTTATCATTGTCAATTAAGAAAAATCAATATTTAACATTGCTCTTCTATTTTTTTTAACCAAGAAAAATTTTAGATGAATTATATCTCAGAGGCTCACGTTAAGGCATGTTTTTATGTTTCAAAAATATTTATAAAGATACTTATAAATTAACTACCAACAAGGCATTCGTATCAGTAGCAAAAATTAAACTCACAACTTTAAGGGATATAACTTATTTTCTTACCAACTAACCTTTATTGGCAACATTGCTCTTCTTTAATTAAAGCTCCAACGTCATAACTTTAAAATATATTATTTATGAGTTATGAATATAATAATGTAATTTATTTCTTAATCATATGCAATGCAAATGAAGCACAATTTAACATATAACATTATTTATGTGATTTATTTCTTAAACTTGATCCAATGTAATAAAATTATTTAATTTTTATAATATCGTTATGTTAGTTCCACATGTAAATTGTATTTAGGGAATGCCACAATGAAATCTAAGAAAACATCTGCATCAATGTGATGTGTAGTGTGTTACACAAGTGAATTAAAGGAGTTTGTTTTTCCAAAACACATGATATGATCGTAGAGTGTCCTCGGGCTCTTATATGTTTTTATATATAAAAAGTATGAGTAATTTATTTGATTTTATATATAAAAAGTACTAATACATGAATTTATGTCATTATGACCAATAAAATTTCTAAATAAAGACTTTCACCTATTTTTTAAAAATATATTAGTGTTTTAATTTTGACTAATAAAATTTAGATTTTATGTTGAAATAATTAGGTCATCTTTTTGGAAATATTTGACAAAATTAAAATGATACAAAGAATATTAGTACAGTCACCACACAAAAATAACATGCTCAACTTGAGAAACGTCAAATCTTAAATAATTGCATTTGTCTTGGCATTCATGCCCGACTAATAATGCAAACAGGGATTATTATGGTCATTAGTATATAATAGTAAAAATCAAAATAATATGTGAGAAAATGTGTTTAGTTTCGGCAAAAAAAAAAGAAAATGTGTTTAGTTGAGATAAAAGGTAGAGGGGATTACCGAGGCACCGTGGAAGGGTGGGGGCATGAGTGGGTCCATGTTAGCTCTTTTCATTGATTGCCAACCTTCTTTGTTTGGCCTCTTTTGTCATTTTTCAGCCTTTCTTTTTTGTTTTATTTTAACATATTCTACTTGAAATTACCAAATCCTCCTCCTCTTCCACAATGCAATAATGCGTTTTTTTTTTTTTACCTGGCAATAATGCTTCATACTTTATCATGAACCCCAACCCATTTTTCTTCATTCCTTAATACGCTTGTTTGAAAAATTTAAAATATATCGTTTAATTAGTGAGGACATGACTTCATTATTGGATATGATTTGTAAATACTTCAATAAATATTTAAGTCATATCCTAAGTTTAAATAATACTCATGACATGATCTAACTCAAATAATTTTTATATAAAATGATAGCAATTCAACTATAATGGTCTATTTGGTTGGAGGGGAAGGGATAGATTGCCTATTAAGTTTAATTTGAATCAGAAGGAAAAGTGATGTTATAAAATTTAAATTAAAAAATAAGATAAAAAAATAAAAAAATTATAGAATTAAATCGAAAAATTCAACCTCATCAATTTTAATTGTCATTGTTAGACGCGTCCCTTGTTACCTTTTCTTTGTGTTTTCCCTAATCCCGTTTCATAATAAAAATGGGATGCTCTTCTAAGCTTTCTTCTGAATTTTTAATGTTTGTTTGGTAAGTGAATACGTGAGGTAGGTGAATTTCAGAAAATATTCAAAACACTTGATAATATTTTTAATTATAGTAAATTTAAACACATACATAAACATGCTAACACTGACCTCAAGTTTCAGATCTCGTCCAAACACTACACGTAACATTGTCACTAAATACTTTATAGTTGATATAAAATAGGGAACAAATGAATAAAAAGGATTCAAATTTAGAGAGAAAATTTTATTTTAATTATTTTTGGCCTCAAAAAGAAAATTTTTTATTGAACTTACAGCAAAGCTATAATTATTTTTTTGGGGAGAATGACAGAAAAATATCTCTTCAACTTTAAAATCTTAAATTAATTCTTTGACGAAAATTTGCATTGTCAAACCCATTATTATTCTTATCAATCTCATTACTTTTCTTATCAACAAGATTTTAAAATTTAAATGATATTTTCTTATTATTCTTCTTTTTTTTCCCCAAATACAGCGAAACTACAATTCATATCTATTCATACCACATAACTTTGACTTTTCAACTCTCTTTCTTACTTCATGCACCTGGATTTTTTCACACCACACCACACTATTTCGCTTTACGTGCCTCGCTCACCACACTACGCATCGTCATTCGTCAATCAAAGGGATTGGCCTATTTATAAAATTATAAATATAGATTATTAATATCTCACATTTCATAATTATTTTGATTTTATTTCTCAATAATAAAATATTTATAAATTTCTTAAAATTTTAATTTAAATTATTTATTAACTTTACTTTTTATATTGTTTGTATTTTTATTTAAATAATTAATATAATTAAAAAATAGAATAATTTATTTATAATTAATTAGATCAGAATTTCATTATTGAAGTGCTAGCTCAATTATCAGTCTATTTTTCTGATATTTAAATTAAAAGATTTGAATTTTACTTGGCTTTAGAGCAAATAAATTTTTCTTACTTGCCTTATTGGCTATTACTTTTAAACAACCCCCAAACCCTGTCGGTAAGTTACATTGATGTATTCATCTTATTTATTTACTTTCACTCAACTACTAATATTAAATAATTCAAGGAAAGTGACAAAAAAAAATTACAAAATCCCAAATCAATCATATTTATTATTAAAAGTTGATAAGAGAACGATGAGTTTAATAGACAATTTACATTTTTTTTTTTTGAGAAATATCTGATTTGAGATTTTATAATTTTAAAATTCTTTTTTTATCATTTTCCCATAATTTACTTATATGATATGAAAATATCTTTCTAAAAAAACGCATTTTAGCGAAAAGGGCAAAAAACCTAGTGGCAGTCAAGAAATATTGTGAAAGATAAAGGGCCATCACAGAGTGGTCGTATACTCGCTGCCTCATCTTCTGTTCACTCTTTACTACAGTAGTCGTGAACCAAGCTCCTCTTACTTTATTTGTCTTCTTTTTCATTTCTTTTTCTTTTTCTATTTATCTTCCTCCTTGCGTTTTGACCGTTGCTTTTCTTAACGTCTCTCTCTTCCTCTCTCATTCTGACTCTCTCTCACTATTCCTTCCCCGTGATCAAAGCTCCGTCCTACTCCGCCGGCGGGTGTCTGGTACGCCTCTACAATCTCCATCTCCATTCTTCATCGGCTTTTCTTTCTGCATTGTCGTCTGCTTCTTCATCTTGTATCTGCATCAATATTTTTTTTAATTTATCGCACTCTTTGAAAAATAAAATCATAAAGGATGTGGAGGAAATTTTCTGAATTCTCGAAATCGATAAAATTTCCATATGGACGGTCTAAATCTTTCGCATCTTCGAAATGGCGACTGATTAGTTTTTTTTTTGTTTTTGTTTTTTTGTTTATAAGCACTTCTATGGTACTTGATAATGTGTTTGTACACTTTGTTCTTTTTGGTATTTTCTAGGCTCCACAACCAAGCCTCTGTCTTTTCTTTAATTTGTTGTTATGAACTTTTCCTCTTCTCAGCATAACTCTCAGTATACATCTGTACATTGAAATTATGATTTTCCAGTTTGAGATTCATCGTCATTTTCTTCTTGTTCGAATTTACTGGTCAGCGGTTTTCAATGTTGTTTGTGATGATGTACTGTTTTCTCTTTGCCGTTGATTTAAGTACTCCAAGTGTTTGTTTATTTTCCTCTGAAAAGAAATATCCGCAGATCCAAATTTGTTCATGAAATCGCCTAGGTTGGTATTGTAGAAAACAGAGGGATGCCTCCAAGGATCTCCTTTAGGCACCGCCGTTGTGAACGCCTGACTTTCATAACCCTCCCTTCTAGTGACTTCAGCTTAAAGAAAAGCATCATATCTTCTTAATGCAGATGCTTTTTATTTTTAACTCAAATATATCGCGTACTTTTATTTCTCTCCTGATGACATTTAAATATCATGAACGGCAGAAAACACTGGTGAATTATTTATGAATCTCGCGAGATCTGAAGCAAGATTCTCCTTTGATTTCCCTGTCAATGCAAGCCTGAGGTAGAAGAGGAAACCCAGAGTAAGAGATATGGGATGTTCTCAATCAAGGCTAGATGATGAAGAAGCAGTTCAGCTTTGCAAAGATAGAAAACAATTTGTCAAACAAGCTGTTGAGCAAAGAACTCGCTTTGCTTCTGGACACATGGCCTACATACAGTCCATGAAAAGGGTCTCAGCTGCTCTTCGCGATTACATCGAAGAAGACGAGCCGCGTGAGTTCTTATTAGATTCCTTCATAACCCCAACTTTGACACCTGTGAAGAAGAAACCCAATCCTGGCTTCATCCCCATATCATCAAAACCCTTCAAACCATCAACTATAGAGTTTGAACCAAATTCTTCAACACTGAAAGTGAATTACCTTATGTCAAGTTATACTCCAGCAGTTTCAGTTGAGCAGAGGCCTCAGTCACCAGAAATGGTAAGGGTTGAAGCGTATGCCCCTATGAACCAGCAGTATGGTGTTGATAGCTTTTTTGGTTTGCAAGCCTCACCTGTAAATCCCTCAATCTTTTCTTATTCTCCAAACAATAGACCAAGTATTCCTCCTCCTTCACCTCAAAATTCCCAATGGGATTTCTTTTGGAACCCATTTTCATCATTGGATTACTATGGTTACCCGAACCGGAGTAGCCTAGACCACACAAGTATGGATTATGAGGCCAGAGGATTGAGGCAGGTCCGAGAAGAAGAGGGAATACCAGACTTGGAAGAAGATGAAACTGAACAAGAGGATTTTGTTGGTAAGAGAAATGTACCAGAGGAAAGAAACAAAGTTGATGTAAATTCCTCAAGGAAAGAAGAAGTCACAGTTGAAGACGTTGATGATGACAACGATGAAGATGTTGATGATGACGACGAGGAGGAAGAGGAAGAGGAGGGAACAGAATGTGAAACTGAGACTGAGCATGAAATCAAGGATTCACAAGTCTCTGGTGGTACAAGTTTTGAAGTATCAAAAGCACAAACTGCTGGTCACATTGATTCTAAACGTCAGGATATGACTGTCAGAAATAAAAAAACTAAGGAAGAAACACCAGGTTTTACTGTTTATGTAAACCGAAGGCCAACAAGCATGGCAGAAGTGATCAGTGATCTTGAGGCTCAGTTCAAGATAGTCTGCGATGCAGCCAATGATGTCTCAGCATTGTTAGAGGCCAAGAAAGCTCAATATTTACTAACATCTAATGAACTCTCAGGTATAAAGTTCGTTTTGCCACTTTCCTGTTTTCTAATGGATTTCGATTTACTCTTTTTTTTTTGTTTCAGTCACGTGTGCAAAATTATCAAAATATAAAACCAAATCATATTTTTTTTGCAGCAACAAAATTGTTGAACCCAGTGGCTCTGTTCCGGTCAGCTTCTTCACGCTCTTCGTCTTCAAGATTTTTGATGAATTGTTCAAGCACCAGGGAAGATTATGAAAGCAATAACGATCTCCCAGAGGACTCCTGCATGCTTTCCGGCAGTCATCATTCGACATTGGACAGGTTATATGAATGGGAGAAGAAACTATATGAGGAAGTTAAGGTATATTTCTGAACTATCTATGCTCTTTCCTTTGGGAAATATAAAACCTTTTTCCTGGTAGGCTTCCATGTTCTCACTCCTTCATCTTGACTTAATTTATCCTCAATGAATGAACAGAAATTATTTACTCATTAAGTGTGGTTCCCCGTTCAATGCATTAAACGAAGACCTGTTTTTTTACCCTTCGTTGATTCCTACACCAAAATACAAAACATAGATCCTATTGATTTAGGTTGGTATAGGTGAGGAGTAGGTTTTATTTTTTACTAGATTATTATCTTTACAGGTCATCATGCCTATGACTATGGTGATATTAATGATGAGAAACTTATCGCTGTGTTGACTTTTCTCTTCAACAGTGTGGAGAACGTATTCGAATTGCACATGAGAAGAAATGCTTGCAACTCAAGAACCAGGACGTTAAAGGAGTGGACCACTCTTCAGTAGATAAAACAAGGGCAGCCATTAGAGATCTTCATACCCAGATGATGGTTTCAATGCACTCGGTTGAAGCTATTTCCAAGAGAATCGAAGCTCTAAGGGATGAAGAGTTGCACCCCCAGCTTCTTGAATTGGTACAAGGGTATGCATGAAAAATCGTTTTCACCCAACAACTTTCTTTTAAATTCAAGCATTCAAGACTTTGAACATAAAAGTAATTTCTGTTTTTCCCTGTGTGCCCCTTTAATGATGCAAACTAATTTTTAGGAAACAATTTCAGTTAATTTTTAAATGCTCGCTATAAGTTCTTCAATAGAATTATATTATGACCTGCAGACGAACCTTTCTGAATAAGTCAATAATGTGATGTTGATGGGCTACATTATTGACATTACCCTAACCAACTTCACCTAAGTTTTCTTTTTGTCCCAATTGAAAAACCATCATAGAAATGCTAGCCACTGTTAGAAATCATTATAATTTTTATTTCATTGGACATTGTTCAACACAAGTAGAATCTTATGAACAATAGTTGCATGGAGTAAAGGGGATTTGATATCTCTTAATCAAGTTCAAAGTTTGAACCTGGTGGATAGGGGCAAAAACCTTTCTGAATAAGTCAATAATGTGATGTTGATGGGCTACATTATTGACATTACCCTAACCAACTTCACCTAAGTTTTCTTTTTGTCCCAATTGAAAAACCATCATAGAAATGCTAGCCACTGTTAGAAATCATTATAATTTTTATTTCATTGGACATTGTTCAACACAAGTAGAATCTTATGAACAATAGTTGGATGGAGTAAAGGGGATTTGATACCTCTTAAGCAAGTTCAAAGTTTGAACCTGGTGGATAGGGGGAAAAACATGTTTTTGGATCCCAATAATATTAGAAATCAATTTTGTTTCTATACTAGTGAAAAGCCATTATGCATTTTGCCCTGAATTTTGTATGATAACGCTTTTCAACTCATAGTTGTTCAACAATTCAAATGCAGGTTGGCAAGGATGTGGAAAGTGATGGCAGAAAGTCATCGAACACAGAAGAGAACTTTAGATGAGGCCAAGATTCTTCTAGCTGGGACTCCTTCTAAATCAAATCACAGAAAACAAACCTCCATGTCAATAACTGACCCCCAAAGGCTTGCCCGTTCAGCCTCTAAT
Source organism: Inga oerstediana (assembly GCA_963210345.1). Taxonomy (NCBI): domain Eukaryota; kingdom Viridiplantae; phylum Streptophyta; class Magnoliopsida; order Fabales; family Fabaceae; genus Inga; species Inga oerstediana. The sequence continues at coordinate 54,180,287 of OY723407.1, read as the reverse complement.
CTTGAAACTGAGTTGAGGAACTGGAGAGCCAGTTTTGAATCATGGATCACTTCTCAAAGATCCTACATTCATGCACTAACCGGCTGGCTTCTCCGGTGCATGAGATCTGAATCCGACATATCCAAGCTACCGCCAGGCTCACCTCGCTGGTCCAGTGGCACTCATCCAATATATGGACTGTGTGTTCAGTGGTCAAGGCGTCTGGATGCTATCCAAGAAACAGCAGTGCTTGATGGTTTGGATTTCTTCGCTGCCGGTATGGGATCCCTCTATGCACAGCAACAACAGCTAAGAGAAGATTCATTGCAACGGAATCAAATTGGATCACAAGAATTCAGTGGGAATGGTATGGAAATGGTGGAAGTTGGTGGTGAGGTTGAAGATGTAATGACCCCAGATAAAATGGCTGAAGTTGCAATTAAGGTTCTTTGTGCTGGGATGTCAGTTGCTATAAGCTCACTAGCAGAGTTTGCTTTAGAATCTGCGGAGAGATATGACGAACTTGATAAGCAATGGGAGAATGTTAAGTGGCAGCGTCCATCTAAAGGAACCTGGAACATGATGTAGATTATTATTGATTAAGTTAGTTTTTGTGAGATTAGTTTATCAATGAGTGTCTATATGCTTATCAATAGAGAGTAGAGAGCAATTAGTTAGTTTTTTTTTTTTTTTGGGGCCAATAGAGCTGTCAGTGCTATTTTTTGTTTATTAAAAAAAAATCACTGTGGAAGTCCAAAAACGCACCAATTATCTAGGGAAAATTTCGGTAAGCCCAGAGCTTTTATTTTAGTGCATTTCAAAAAATACTGAAACTTCACCCAACCCTTTAGTCAAAATTAAATCAAGTATTGTAGGTGAAAATATAATAATGTCCTTACTTTATCTTTTTATCTTTTGAATTCTCTTAACTCTTTGAGTTTTTTTTTAAATCCCTTTATTTATTTTATAAATATCTTTATTTATCTTGGGAATGACCACTTAAAAATCCTAAATCATCAATCCTAAATTCTGAAGTGGAAATCCTAAATCATAAATGACCAACTTAAAAATAATCTTACACTCTTTGACCCTCAATTCTCAATTTGAAAATCTAAAATATAAAAAATTTCTAAGCTAAAATCTATAAAACTTGATCCGTTGAACTTTACGTTTGTTTAAATTTAACATAATTCACATTTAAATTTTTTTACATCAAACTCATGGTAATTTTAAAATTAAAGTCATTCACGGAAATTATCATATTAGATTAATGAGTATGATGTGACATTTAACTTATATAGATTAAAAAAATTGGATTTATAATATATAAAACCCCTTAAATTTTACTTATATGACATTTCAAAATTTAAATTCTTTTTAATTTTATGATGTCACATCATCTCATCAATTTGATGTGATAGTTTCTATCTATAATTAAAGACAAAATTAATGGCAAAAACTTTTTTTTTTTTTTATGGTTTATGCAATGGACCATTTTTAGCCTTCGGTGCACCCACCTTCCAGGTATCCGGCGTTAACCTGAAGACCAACGCCGGATTTACCGACATGGGCCCCCGACAACCGACTAGTCCTGACGCCCCTAATCTGATAGGCCCGACAGGAATTCACCTCTTTGAGACGCCCCAGGGGAGAGAGCTCCCAACGGAAATTCTCTACACCTTCCGTTTCCTGGAATCGAACCCAGGAACGGATTGGTGTGGCGCAGATGCCTACCCATCTGCGCCAACTTCCGTTGGTTAATGGCAAAAACTTTAATGTCAAGAATTAAAACATTAAGAACATTAAATTTAAATTTTGAGATGTCATAAGTGTTATATATAATTGACTCAAACTTTGGGTTTTGTAGATTTTAGCTGAAATTATAAACTAGCTAATGATATTAAAATTTAAAGGTATATTGAATGCTTAAGATTTATAAAAATGTTTTTAAAAATTATATTTTCATTAAAATAAAGCCATCTTAATTATAAAATAATTTATAAGAGGGTTTGAGAAAAAAAATTGATCTGGTTGACTTTATGTATAGCGATTTACATTCAAAATCATTAATTGATAGAGGGAATACGTGAAATTTAACATAATACTAATTATAATGAAAAATGATCCTTTCGATATATAATGGTAAAACAGGAAAAAAATCCAAAAATAGCTCATATTTTTTGGGAAAGAAAACACTCTAGAATATTAGTTTAGACAAATTGTTAAATTATTTTACCTCGGCTCTATAAATATATGTCTTTGTTATAAACGAAGAGAGAGATATGAGAGGAAGATGAGAGAATAATTCTTATTCACTATTCAAGGTCTGTCAAGTATATAACCATGCCTGCTATTTATAGGCATAGGTTTACAATTTCAATTGAATCTATATCTATCACCAACAGATTTAATCAGAATAAAGATAAGTACTGGATATAATATTAGATAACAAAGATATTTGGATATCCACATAAATATTATATTCATAACACTTTTTTTTTTATGTCCGTTATGTATGAACATGCCTCATTAAAAACTTTAACCAGGTAAAACCCAGTAGGACAAAAATCTAGCTAAATAAAAGAGTATATCATTCATTGATACATTGTTCAATGCTGCTTAATTAAAAACCTTTTTAGGAAAACTTAGTGGGACAAAACTTAAATAAGGAAAAAAGAGTACGGCGTATATCAACTTCCCCTCTAGACAATGTTAGTAGAGATCTCTGAGTTTGTGACGACCGATGTCATGAATAAGCTTTTTAAAGATTGCACCTGGAAGAGACTTGGTGAATAAATCTACTAGATTTTCATTGGAATAGATTTGTTGGATATCTATTTCATCATCCTTTTGAAGGTCACGAGTGAAAAAGAAGTTTAGTGAAATATGTTTTATTCTTTTTTTTAAGTTACAATGACAAGAGCAAGCTCTTGAGACCGCGACGGTCGATGTATCAAAACAAAATGGACAAGGAAAAAACAACAATTAATGACCCAAATCTAAACTCAGATCAGCTAGCATATAGTCCGAACAGAAATCTGGAGGGTGTTGCATCATAGACAGATCGCCGTTCGAGTCCAGTGCACACTTAGCCAAAACATCGGCGCATTTAAGCGCTTCTCTATGACAGTGATGTATCTCCAAGTCCCAATCCCTATGAATTAATTCCCTGACCTCATCTAGCTCCTGCTGTAGGGGGTGATAATGGCATCCTGCTTGGAATAGTAGCTGAATGGCCTCTAATGAATCAGAAAAAAGCTTGATCTTTCTGAAATTCCTGAATTTGCAAATTTGAAGGCCAATTCGAATAGCCTGAATCTATGAAGCTGTTGATCCTAGAGTGAAGCCTGTATTCTGTTGAAACCCGCTAATCCAAGCTCCGGAGCTATCCCGAACCACTCCTCCAACTGCTGAGATCGTGTGTTCATCCACCGCAGCGTCCACATCGAATCGAACAAAGCCTTCTGGTGGAGCTCTCCAATTTTCTGAATATCTTTCTGGAACTCTGAAAATCTTGTGTTTGAACCGGCCTTCCTCAATTCCTTCATGGAGATAATGAATTCCTTTGTGCAATAGTTGTTGGGGAAGGGTAGAGGTTCCTTCAAAAACTTTGTTGCATCTGTTCGTCCAAATTAGCCAGCATAAGGTACCGAAGACTCTCTGCCAGGGCCACTGGGTTAGCTTGCTGCTTCCCGGAGAGTGTTGCATGTTCCATTTGATCCAAACCTGTAAATTGCCAGAGAAAAAAACAGGGTGATAGATAGGGTTAATGCAAGAAAACCATACAGAACTAGCAAACTCGCAGTCTCTCAGAATATGAATCACTGTTTCCTCACGGTTACACTCGAAAGGGCACTCAGGATTTACTCTCTCATCTCTCTTAGCACGAATAGAATTCGTAGGAATTCTCTCTTGGAACAATTGCCACATAAAGAATTTGACTTGCTCTGGAATATGCCATCTCCAGATACGTTGCCAAAACGGATCGACAGGCTCCGTGAGCGTAGAATAGATCATAGAATAAGCCGATTTGACGCTGAAATTTCCATCAGAGGATTTCTTCCACAAAAAAAGATCTTTGCCAGTTTGGAAAGGTGGAGAGACTTGATTTATCCTTTCAATCACCCACCGCGGCAAGGACATACTCCATCTCTGGAGATCCCATTCTCCTCCTGGACTTACAAAATTTCTCACCACATCCTCCGGATTTATCAAATCTTGATTTTTGTCCACATAGAAAATGAGTGGCTGGTCTAGACTAGTCCAAAGATCCCACCAAGCGTTGGTGGACTGTCCGCTCCTGATCTTTTTACCCACAGCTTTCCTAAAAGAATCCCAAACGGTTGTAATTGCATTCCAGACCGCGGATTGAGACTTTTTCCTCTCAACTCTTGGAATTTCATTTTCTCCGCAGGCATATTTTGCTCTGAGAACTTTCACCCATAGCGCATCAGGTCGAGTAATGAGATTCCAACACAATTTCATGATGAGAGCTTCATTCTGGCTGGAGAGGTCTTTGATACCCAGGCCACCCTTCTTTTTGTCTAACTTGATTTTTTCCCAAGAAATGAGATGCATTTTCTTTTTATCTTGGCCCTGACTCCAGAAGAAATTTCTGTTTACTTTCTCAAGGTCTTGCAGTACACCTTTTGGGAGCAGGGTAGTTTGCATCTGATAGAAAGGTAGAGTGGAAAGCACAGAGTTGATCAGAACGGTTTTCCCAGCCATATTTAAGAACTTACCTTTCCAAGAGGAAAGCTTCTTTTGAACTTTAGACACCAAGGGAGCGAATGTCAGTTTGGTAGCTCGCTTGTGCAGCAGAGGAACACCTAAATATTTGCCTAGATCACCCGATATGCTGATTCCCAGAGATTGACCCAATTGTTGCGCTCGTTGGAATTGAACATTCCTGGAGGCAAAGATTTTTGACTTCTGAAGATTTATTCTATGACCCGAAACTTTACAAAAGAAAGTCATCAGGTCTCTAATGATTTCCATTTGACTGTTGGAAGCCTCGCAGAACAGAAGCAAGTCATCGGCAAAAAAGAGGTGGGAGAGGCTCGGACACGATTGACTAATCCTCAGAGGCTTCCAACTTCTCTCAGCAACAGCCCGATTTATCAATTGGCTCAGTCTTTCCATACAGAGTATAAATAGATATGGACTCAGGGGATCGCCTTGTCTTACACCTCTAGAGGACTGGAACGACGTTGACAGAGATCCATTCCAAATCACTTTCATTGTGGGAGAAGAGACACACGTCATCAAAAGCTTAACAAAGTTTTCATTCAGGCCCAGACTACGAAGATTAAAAAGGAGGAAGTTCCAGTCCAGCCTGTCAAAAGCCTTTTCCATATCCACCTTGATTGCGACATATCCTTTCTTTCTCCTAGTCGTTCTCATAGTGTGGATCGCTTCTTGAGCCAGAATTATATTATCGCAACTTTGCCTACCCCTGATGAAGCTGCATTGGGTAGGGTGGATCAGGAAGTCCATTACTGTTCTCATTCTGTTAGCAAGAACTTTGCTGAGAATTTTGTAACTCACATTACAGAGGGATATGGGCCGAAACTCCTTAAGCGAGGTGGGGTTGTCGACTTTCGGGATCAGAGTGATGTGAGTCTGGTTAATATCTTTGATTCTACTAGGATATCTGAAAATGGAGAAAATAAGATCACAGATCTTAGGACCTACAATGTTCCACTGAGTCTGGAAGAAATGTGGTTGAAGGCCGTCAGGACCAGGTGCCTTGAAAGCGCCCATATCAAAAGCAGCGTTTTTAATTTCCACCGCAGACACTTCCTTTTGAAGGTGAGAAAGTTGAGATTCGTCTAGGGGAATGAAGTCAACAGGCCATTCCGACACATTTTGCACCTCATTATCCGCCAAATAGAGATCCTTGAAGAAATTAAGAGCAGAAGCCTTAAGCTCATCTTGGTCAGTAATCCAGTTGCCTTGAGCATCTTGCAGGGAGTCAATTTTACTTTTCTTTCGTTTGATCGCCGTTGAAGAGTGAAAAAAACTTGTATTTTTGTCTCCATATTTAAGCCACTTGCATCTTGACTTTTGATACCAAAGAAGTTCTTCTTGATTTACGACCTTGGTGTACTCCTTCCATAGCTTCGCTTCAAGCTTAATTAATCCCGCATGCGGATGCACTGCAAGCTGACGATCAACCCCCTCCAATCGCTTGATCAAGGACCTCTTCTTTTTGGGAATGCTACCTATCACATTTTTGTTCCACAAAGAGGCCTTACTTTGGAAGTCATTGCAGCCGGAAAACCAATCATTGTTGTGCCAAGCGGAATCAACAAGGTTGGAGAACTTATCTTCAAGGCACCAAGCCGCTTGATATCTGAAATGATTTCGTATTGGGGCTACATTCTCACTTCCAGCAGTAATCACCAGGACACGGTGATCCGATTTGAAACGAAGTTGGTGAAAATTTTTGTGTAAAGGATAAGCCATTTCCCAGGAGAAATTGCAAAAAGCCCAATCCAGCCTTTCCTTAATGTCGTGCCTAGACCACGTGAATTTATCCCCAACTACAGGCAATTCCAGCAAGTCGCAATCATGAACACAGTTCCGGAAGGAATCTAAGGATCTATTACTAACAGCAGCGCCCCCAAGTTTATCAGAAGGGTGAAGAAAGGAATTAAAATCACCTAGAACGAGCCAAGGCTCAGAGATATTTCTAGCCAAATCCTTAAGAGATGACCAGAGCTCCTGCCTGTAGCTCCACCTAGGGTCACCATAAACAAAAGTGACACAGAAACAACTATTGGATTTTTTCTCAGTCAGCCGGCAGTGGAGGAATTGATTTGTAGAACAAAGATATTCTAAGGAAACTTCGCTATCATGCCATAAAACCCAAATGCCACCCGCATAGCCAGATGCCTCAACTCTTAACCAGTTATTGAAACCCAATTTACGGACCACAACATCCGCTTTATGACCACTAACTCTGGTTTCCAGAAGACCCATAACCGAAATAGAATACTTAGAAACAATATCTCTAAGAATACGGAGGAATGAATTGCTACACGCCCCTCTACAGTTCCAACAAGAAATAATCATAAAAAATAAAAGAAAGAACAGACGAGAGCAAAGAAAAACTACTTATCTGGAGGGACGCGGCCAGATGCAGATATGCTTCTACTCTTTAATTCCCTCAAATTCCTATTTGTTCTACCCCTCTCGTTGCCTTCTAAAAAGACAGGAATCGGCTCAGAACTTGAAGTGTTAGCAATAGGAGGCAAAACCGAAACCGAGGCCATGAGATTCTGGTCTTTGACCAAAACCATACTATTCATGACCTCATCACATGCCAAAATAGACATTGAATCTGGTGCTCGGGTGGGAGAGGCAGCATCAGCAGAAACACTAGGCTGGGAGACCACAATATGATTTACATCACAATCGCTTTGAATAAAAGGAACCACCGTGCAGGTTCTCCCCGGGGGTAGGTCCTGAGCAATTTGATCATGTTCAGGCTGAGGAGAGGCAGCTTCTGCTGAGACACTCGGCTGAGAGATCACAAGAGGAATTTCAGCACAAGAGCTTGGGATAAAAGGAGCCACCGTGAAGGATTTCCCTAGTGAAAAGTCCTGAGCAATAGGAGCATCTTCGGGCTGGGTCGGGGACAGCTCCTGAGACGTTGAGCTTTGTTTTGGGCACGGCATGATATGAGATTGAGCTTTGTTCATGGAGCCCAATACAACCACATGAGATCTTGCACCTGGCTTGGATTTTGTGGGCTCGTTTAAAATTGGCCCACCGGATTTTCCCTCAGCAAAAGACAAGTCTTTAGGAATTGACTTGGGCCCTTTGGGAAGCACTTTTGGCAGGATATCTTTGAGCCCACCCACTATTACTCCCTTTTTCCTATATGCTACCTTCGGCACATGGGTCCTAGCCAGGTGGTCCTTTTCATTACTATTGAATCTTCTTCTTTCACTTGTGATTTTTCAGCCGAACCCAGCGTTTTCTCCTGAGCGCGCAGCCGCACGATCTTCCTTCAGGTTGGCTTGCCTTATATCCTTCCCTTCATCCAGGTCAGCCAGGAGTTCAAAATTGCACGAGTAATTCCTCTTCCCCAAGTCTTTGTCAGACGACCCATACCTTCCTCGATCCGCGCCTTCTCTGAGATTTCCCATCCTTGGGAATTGGTTTCTTCTCTGACCTACCACCATCCACGGGCCGAAAGGTTCCTCCGGCGGCGAGACCTGCTTCCCCTGTTCCAAAATTGCTGAAGCTTTTTGAGAAATTCCAGAGATGATCCCCTGTTCCGGACTCCTCATATCTTGCTGGGATTTCTCAGGTAAGATTCCCTCTTCGTTGCTTGAACACTTTGCACTATCAGACTTGTTTCCTTCTTCCTTGTTATGGCAAGATTCTCTCCTGTGACCATATCTACCACATTTAAAACAAATCATATCCAGCCCCTCATATTCAACATTAAAGACATTGGAGGCTAAGATGACGCGAGGAACAAGGCTTTTCTGCAGATCAAGCTCAACACATATTCTCGCATATCTGGCCCTTGACACCACTCCAGTAGACTGATCATTATAGTTAAGAGTATTCAAATCTACTTTAATAGTCTTCCCAATCAGATCCCCCAATCTGGATATGAACTTATGTGAGTAGAAGACCAGAGGAATATTTGGGATTCTAACCCAAGTTACAATCCGTCCCAACTGGTTTCTGAAGGGATCAAAAAATGGCGTCCATTTCTGAACTAAAATTGCATGTTGCGCTATGACCCACGGACCATCCAGTAGAATACGCTTGTAGTGAGCTTCCCAACTCTCAGTGTTTGTGAACCTAACAACGTAATAATTGTTTGGGAGATCTATCAGATCAAACTCATTTGTTTTCCACACCCTACAAAGCAATTCTTTCAGCTTGGCCAGATAAAAATGGGCGCCTAAAACAGTAATAATGAGAGAACTGTTCCAGGGCTTGCATGCTTCATTGAATTCCTCTTCAGAGATATCCAAAGATGGGTATATAGACTTAAGCTTACTAATCTCCTTGGAGGGTTCAGGGATCTTCCACTTTTGATTTTTGAGTTCTGATGTCAGAAAATCCTTGCTAATAGAAGAGGAGCCAAGCTCTGATCCATTGAAGCCCAGACGATTTAGGCCCGTTAATGAATCCTTGTATGAGGAGATATTTTTGCCTTTTGGAGAAGTTGAAATAGTCCCCTGGTTCTTGTTGTGAAGCGCTGCTCCAGGGACCTCAAAAGTTTCAACCCCCTTCCCAAACAGGACGGATTCTTCTGGTGAAATGCGATCAAACAGAATATTTCTAGATTTATCCGATTGCTCTGGCTTGTCCGGCGGTCTGTCCGGCGGTATCTTCAGAGACTCAACGTCATCCATTGAAGCTTCTTCGTGGCACGAGTTCCAAGAGAGAGAGTTTTTCAGACAATGCTTTTAAATATGTTTTATTCTATCTCCCTTGATGTACCCTTCTTTTATTGCATGTATTACATGCATCAGTATCTTCAAATATGATTGTCATGATCATTTTACTCAGATAAACCACAAGTGGTTTATGTGTGATTTATTGTTGATCTTAACCATATATGATAAGTAAAATATTTGAATATTTATTTTTCCTTATATGATTATTTTGTGGATGATATTTTAACTCAATTTAATAAATTTGGGTGTAATAAATAAATAAATAAATAAATAATGATTTTGGCATGAAATAGAATTTCTTGAAAAATACTAAATCAAACCCTCTTTCAGTTTTCAGGCAATATCTGGAGCTCTAGATGTTAGATTGGGACGTTCTATATATGAATAAAAAGCTAAGAAAGAGCTCTACAACTTTTATGTTGAGACCAAAACCCAGTTCCATTTTCAAGGGTTTCAAATTTTATTTGGAAGTTGACAGTGGGAATCATCTACCATTCCACCAACTATTCCATCTACTACCTCATCTTTATTTTCACTTACTACTCCATCTACCACATTTCATCTACCACCTTATCTTCCTTTTCACCTACTACTTCATTTACTACTTCATTTACCATACTCCATTCCTCCCTATATACCATCCTCTCCACTTACACACCATTTCATATCTATTACTCTCCTTTCTTCTCCATTTACACACAATTTCATATCCATTTACTCTCCTCTCTTATCCACTTACAACCATTTCATATCCATTACTTTTCTCTCCTCTTCACATACACAATCTTAGAGTTAATTTTATGCATTGTATTTAATTCCTGCATGCCTCCTACATGGAAGGCTTAGATAGTCCTCCTTTATGGATGTTATATGTTATCACCTATATGGAAGGTTTTATCTCCTAAAGGGATGGCTAGATTTTCTCTATTTTCATGCATCTTTTGGTTGTATATTTATGTTTTGGAATTTAATATTCAAGTTTTATGCAATGTTTATGAAGTTTACAATTTATTTTATTTTTGTTTTTAATTTCATTATAAGCTAAATTTCCATTTTTCTAGGGTGATGACGTAGCTTATTAATAATAGATTGAATCTTAACTTATTAAATCTGGTTTGAATTTCTCCTTCATGATTGAGTTTTAATTATTATTCTTAATACTTTTGATTGACTAGCCATCTTTTGAATGACTTTAATATGCATGTTGAGACCGGAAGGAGATGCATGTGTATAGATCCTATAGTTAAAATCATGACTTGCATATGAAATAGGAATATATTCATATGAGTTGTGTAGTCTTACTGAGTTCTATAAATCTTAATGCATAATTGATTACTTAAATTCATATAATTAAGAATATATTAGATTAGCAATTAATTATAGAATTTTTTGACCTTGGAAGAGTCTAGTAATTAAATTAAGGAAACTCGACTGTCAATTATGTGGAATAAATTGGGCTAAAATAGATAAGTGATTCAATCCGGAATTTGTTAAGTGAAATATGACCCCTAAAGCTTTTCTCATTGTTGTTTTCATATCATTTGCACTCATATTTAATCATATTTTATTTTGTACTCTCAATCACCAATTAATCGATCGACTAAATAGAATTAAAATTACTCATTTTGATACTTATGATCAATCCTCGTGGGAACGACATTCTACTCACTTCTGTATTACTTGATTACGACAGTGTACACTTGTACTATTTAATAGACTATTTGTACTGGTAACAATACATATTCTTGACTAGCTTTATGCTTCACTAGAATGTTGTCTTGGTTAGATGATGTGGTGAGTAGAACAACCCCATGTCCATAGTTCCTTTGTGGTAATAAAGAATGTGCTTCAATCCATTCCAATATCTTTGTATTGGTAAAAAACTATATCTTGCTAATAAGTTAACAACAAATGACATATCAGGCCTTATGTGATTAATAAGTTACATTAGTGTTCTAATAGCACTAAGATATTATATTTTTTGACCAAGTGGTTCTTCATCACCTTCATCACTAATTACTCGAGGTTTAAATGGATCTTTATCAACTTGTGTCACACCTTTATCTTCTTTTCACCTATTTCAGAGTATTTGCAGAAAATGATACACAGTTCTGTGGGCAACATAGGAATATCATAAATATACTGATATTACGTGCACTATTACGGAAATTCCCCATAGGGATTCGTACTTGATAATTACAATTAATATAGCCTCGTAGTGCTACGTAGGTGTCTAAACCTGTCTTAGGGAAAATAGAGACATCTTCTCATCTTCGTTCCACCACTGTGATCCCTTTTGTATGGTTCTCTACATTGTTCTCAGTATATCTTCTGTTTTCTCTTGTCTAAATTTTTGATAGGGGAGGGTGAGATTTGAGAGAATCTCAGTAGGAAAACAGTATCAAGATGCATGCAAGATAAGTGCTAATGCATGACTTGCTTGCATTACATAACTCATATTTACACAATGATATATCTGCGTGCTCAATGTTTCAATCAACATACTTATGGCCAAAGCGTAAACAAAAACAGAGCTTCAATCATTCATATATGTTTCACATAATCAAGCAAAGCAATAACATGCATCAATACTCTAGCACAAATATCAAACACATGCATCAATACACTAGTACAAATATCAAACACATGCAGGAGAGGTAAGTTCCCTACCTCAAAGTCTTATCAATCCCTTTTTAGTCTGCCTCGTAAAACGTGTCGCTTCCAGCTTCCGGCTTTCGACTCGATCCTAAAATATTAAATGTACAAGAAATAGGTCATAACCTATACAAGTATCATTTTAGAATCTTCCATAGTGTTTCTTGTGGTTATATTAGTCTATGGTGAAATTTTATCAAAATGCCCCTGGGACCCCAGCTCAGCCATACCCAGCCCGATGGCACGTTTTTTCAAATTTTGACTAGGGCTATTCTGGCTTATTTTCGTCCAAGGAATCCATTTCTGGGCTTAGAATTACCAAATTCAAGGTAAAATTATGAAAATACCCTTGACAGACCCGGTTTAGGGTTTTTTGGGGCGTTTTCGTAATTATGCTTTTTTGACTTTTTCCGAAAAAGTGACCAACTGTAACCCCACCTATTTTTGTTTACTAAATCCAATGGAACCATATATTTCATGAAAATCCAGCTCTTACCCCCTGTTCTGACCTTGGCTGAAAGTTTCTCAAGAAAAAGGAAAAATGGAGTTTTTGTGTTTAAGCTTCCAAAGCTTGTACTTTTCCACTTCTAATCCCTTTTTAACTCATTTAAACACTTCTTAATCATGATTCAAAGAAATTTAGGCAGCATAACCCCTTAGGATTAGGGTTTTCCAAATTTACAAACTTGACAAAAATCACCAAAACCAACAACAATCACCAACAACAACTTCATACTAGTAAAAGTTTGAGTTTGGTGTAGCTACCTCTTGAGTTCTTGGATTTCCTCTCTCTAGGCATCTCCTCTCTCTCCCCTTGGTCTCAAAGTGTGTCTTCAAAATCAGGGATTTCATGAAGAGAAAGGTTTATAGAAGTTTTTTCATGGAAAAATTGCAAAGAAATGCTTAAGGAATTACCTCTTACCTTAAGCTCCTTCTTCATTCTCTCTAGATCTTCAATGGCTTCAAGCTCTCTCTCTCTTCTCTCTCTTGTTGCTGGCCGAAATGTGCATGGGAAGAGGAAAGGAAAGATAGCTTCATAATTTAACTCCCTTCACCTTACTCCACATGATTTCATCAATGCACCATAATATGACACTTGTCACCACCTATACCTCCTTCATATCATGACACACTTACTCCATTAGGCTTTCCATTGGTTTTGAAATAACTTCCTCCCTCTTGCTCTTCTAACCAAATGAGTGCTCTTCCAACTAAACCAACCTTACACTCAAGGTAGCATACCATTTCATCATGAATCATAATTACTATGTTCATGTAGCTTTGCAATTTGACATGTGCTCATCCAAATCAATTACAATTTAATCCCCCTTCATATGATAATGACACTTGGCATCTTTAATTCCATTACTCAATTCAATTGGTACAAGAGTTGGCTACCTAACCTTATGACATAAGTAAAGACTTGTAACACAACAATTATCTCCTTCATGTTTCATGCGGTGTTGACACTTGGTCTCATTGGATTTTGACACTTGTCTTCTCCTACTTCATCCCTTAATTTATAAAATAATTAAGAGAAAAAGGAAGATTAATTTATTTCTTCCATTTTCGCACAAATAGAAAATCTTGGAAGAATTTTTACCAATCTTTGAAAATTCATAACTAATTTTGTAGATATCATTTTGGAGTGATTCCAAAGGTTATTTAACCCTTATTGAGTCTAGTTTCAAGGAAAAATATGGAATTTTACTAGCTAGGATCATATCATTCCCAGATTTTCATTCTTTGACCACTGCTCCAGAAACTTTCCAGATTTTCTGGACTAAATTCAAAAATTCATAACTCTTTGTATATATATTCAATTGATTCATATTACCTATAAAATTAAAGCTTAGGATGTCTACTTTCACCATGTAAAATTTCATAATTTTTTTTCATAATTTATTCTTCCAAAACCACATGAAAAACTCACTGCCTCGCAGGCGATTTCATTGAAAACACTATTCAACTTTCAATTTTAAATATTTAATTCCTTTGGCCTTAAATATTCACCATTTCATTGAATATATATAATAATCACAATATATTCTTAGTGAATAAAATTTGGGGTGTTACAACTTGCAAAGACCTTATATCTATTAGGGTACATAACAGATGCAACTTGTTCATGTAAAAATGTTGTAGGACCTTTCTTGTGTAGGCTTCTTGATATACAAAAATCCCATTTTTTAGGTACTCAATCTGTAACCCAACATAAAAATTTGTTCTTCTCAAGTCCTTCATTTTAAATTCTTTCTTCAAACAATTAATTTCCTTTTGAAGCTTTTCAGGAGTTTCAATAATGTTGATATTATGAACATAAACAGCAATTATAGCGAACTTACCTCCATATCTTTTCATAAAGATACATAAGCATATTGGATCATTTTTGTATCATTCTTTCAATAGGCATCACTGAGATGATTATACCATATGCGCCCTAATTGGTTCAAGCCATATAGAGAGTTATTTAACTTAATCGAGTATTGTTCTCGAGAACTAGAATTGGATGCTTTTGGCAGCTTAAGTCCTTCGGGGACTTGTCCTTCTGTCACCTTGAGTCCTTGGGGGACTTGTGCTTCTGGTAAATTGAGTCTTTAGGGAACTTGTGCTTCTGGTAACTTCAGTCCTTCAAGGACTTGTGCTTCTAGCACCTTGAGTCCTTTAGAGACTTGTGCTTTTGGCACCTTGAGTCTTTCAAGGACTTATGCTTCTGGCACCTTTCCATAGGGCTAATCTTTTCTTTGTTGGCACTTTCTAATGGACTTTGGCTTATGATCCTCATTATCATTCGTTACACCATAAACTATATTATAAGCAAAACTTTCATCAACATTGACTCCATTACGGTCCCATCAGATTTTATTCTTAACATAATTTATTGAGATCTCATTATTTTCACACATTTTAGGTACTTTAATCTCTTTTGGGACTACGAAATTCTCTTTTGGAGATATCTCTTCTAGATATAATAACTCTTTAGGAGATGGCTCTTTTGAAACTAATAATTCTTCAGGAGATGGCTCTTCTAGGGCTAATAACTCTTTAAGAGATACCTCTTCTAGAGCTATTATTGTTTCTCTTCAGGAGATACCTCTTTTGGAGCTATTAACTTTTCTTGATTATCCTTTACTTGATCATCTGTATTCTTAGCTCCTTTTCCCTTATGAGGATTTTTATCTTTGGAATCGATGGGCCTTCTATGCTTCAGGCATGCTTTAGATTCATTCATAATAGGTTATCCTTTAAGGATATCAATTCTAATAGGAGTATTAGCAGCTAGGACATGTGACTTTGTCACTTTCTTTAGGTCAATAAATGCTTCTGGCATTTGATTAGCTAAATTTTGTAAGTGAATTGTCCTTTAAACTTCCAGTTTACATTGTTTTGTAAAATAAATCTCCTATAGATGGTTAGAAATATTTTATGTATCGGCACATATATTGTACACCCGGAAATCCGTAGATGGGAAATGTTAGGTTCTTGACCAAAAACCATTTTTAAAGGGGAAACCTTTAGATAAATTATTGGCCTACATACGAATTAACATTTCAACATGCAAAATGGCATGGCTCCAAGCAGAAATTGGGAGATTAAATCTAAAAAATAAAATGGTTGCAATTAATTACAACCATTTAACCAATGATTCTGTAAGTCCATTTTGTGTGTGAATATGAGCTACAAGATGTTCAACATCAATTCCAAGGGACATATAATATTCATTAAAAGCTTGCGAAGTAAATTCATCAGCATTATCAAGACATATTTTCTTGATAGGATAATCAGGGTAACATGCTCTTAATCTAATCAAATGAGCAAGCAATCTCACAAACTCCAGGTTGCAAGAAGATAATAAGCAAACATGCGAACATTTAGTTGATGAATCAATTAAAACTATGTGGTAACTAAATGGTCTACATGGTGGGTGTATAGGCCTACAAACATCTCCTTGTATACATTCTAGAAAAGTGAGAGACTCACTTTCTATTTTGTTTGGTGAAGGCTGAATAATTAAATTACCCTTGGAACATGCACCACATGAATTCTCAATTATTTTTCGCATCACGATTGACTTAGGATGGTTTAATTAGTTATGACAAGCATTAAATTCATTAGTAAACTTCTGGTTTGTATTGGCAAACTTTTGATTTATATTGGTAAACTTCTAGTTTACAACAACATATGTTTCCTCAGAAAACTATATTAACTATTTTAGAGTCTTCAATCAGATTTATAGTTATGGATATAATCTAAACATTGACTTCTCTCTTTATCAAAGGAAAAAATTATTTTTCATTTCTGAGTATGATGTGAGTCGTTGAGATATAAATCTTTAGGATTTATATCAATAAGACTCGTTATTTATTAAAAGAGACATGAAAAATAAAGGAAACCATAATTTAAAATGAAATACATATGACATAATTGCAATATTCATCCAACATGACTTACACTTGTATTCCAACGATCTCCCCCTCAAATGTGAGTTATACAAGCATATTTTTCATATTCTTATATTAGTTCTTCAAGAACTATATCAATTCTGTTATTAGTTGTTTAGGAACTATGTTTATAATATTTCTTTCTTGTTAAATATAGTTCTCCAAGAGCTACTACATAGTTCTTTAGGAACTATCTTTTCAGTGTATTTAATATCTCTTTATGAAAAACATTACTCCATATATATATATATATATATATATTCTATTATAGAATTTGAAGAGATTCATAAGGGTAAAATCAAACTACATAGAGATCATACTACAATGATATATGATAAATTGAAATAAAGAAAATTTGAGGGGAATGTGAGGGCAAATATAACATACTTTATCAACATTATGATCCAACGTTTTTCAACAAAAAGTCATTTGATATCAAATGATCACAAACATAAGAGTAAATATCTAACAAAAGGCATGTAATGTACAAGAATCTCATCAACAAACATACTAAGGCATCTTTTATTTTACTCAAGAGTTTTTTGTAATATAAGATATTTTAACATTGGCATTTTGGGCTATATTATTTGTAGTTTTCAAATAGTCATATCCTTATATAGATTCGATAGAGACTCCTAAGTGGCATAATTATTTTAATGTGATCATAGCAAAATTAGTCTTCAAGACTATTGCTTTTAAGTGGCATAATTCTCTATGAGTAATTAGTCTTCAGGACACTATACAGTACAAATATTTTTTTTTTTTAAAAGTTGCAAATCTCTTTTATGTCATTCAATATTTTAATCATAAGCCTTTAAGACTTTAATAAGAGTGCCACAATTTTCCTTCCCATGCCAAGGAATTGAGAATATAATGGGTGCTAGACTTAAAATTATAATATTAATAAATACCCAAATCGATTATCATAAACATACAGTCAATTCTCAAAGAGGATGATATTACCTTAAAATTAAAACTTTATGGCTTCAGACCATTTAGTTCTCATGACTTCATGCCAATTAATTCTCATGGCTTTAAGACAATTAATTGTAAGATGAGAAATTAAATCTATATGGCTTCTAGCCATTTATCTTTAAAATAAAAATTGTATGTCTTCTGGTCATGTGATAAGATAGAAAACAAAAGTTGTATGACTTATGGTCATATATATAATTTCAAAACATGAAATCAAAGTATAGGGCTTCTGGCCATAAGATAGAAAATACAAATTATATAGCTTATGGTCATCCTAAAATTAACAATATCCATAAGATAGAAAATCAATAATGATTTTCAATCTTAGCTATGAGACTGGATGTCTATGGAAAAGGATCATTTTAATTCTATATAATGTCTCAAATTATCCTTCATTGATCAAATAAGAAAATAGGGAGAAAATTGTTAAAGAATCAAAGCTATATATAGAGCTACATGGGAATATAATAAATATTTATTTTCATCATATAAAGCAAATCTTTCATAATCGCAGGAAAGGGTAAAATTTCTTAAAATATTGGAAAGGTAAATTAAATCAGACTACATTAGCATCAAGTTCATGATAAATCTTCAAGATAAATCATAAATGTAATATCCCAAATTTTGAGATTGAAGACTAGAGAATAAGCCTGAATTAAGTGAACTGCTATGCCCTAGTTTAATAGGTGTCCCAAATCTATTCCCTAACATTTCTTATATCTTTGATGTATTAAAGGGAATAAAATAGTGAATTAAAGAGTATGGGAAGTTTGTATACAAATTTGGAATTTGTTGGAGTTGCAAGTGCATTCCGTTTCATTGCTTCCAGTAAGGCAGTGTTGTTATGCAATACATTTCATTGATCAAATGATATTCAAAAATTATGAAATTTTACAGGGTAAAAGTAAACATCTTAAGCTTTAACTTGATAGATCATATGACTTAATTAGAGCTATATATAAAAATTTATGAATTTTTGAAGCTAGCCCAGAAAAACTGGAAAGTTTCTAAAATAGCATTCACAGATTTAAATTCTAGGATTTTTGTGATTCCAATTGGAAAATTTCTATATTTTTCCTTGAAACTAGACTCAATAAGTGTTCTATAGCCTTTAGAATCACTCTGATATAATGTCTACAAATTTAGTTATGATGTTTCAAATTTTGGGCAGAAAATCTGAAAATAAAAGAAAATATAATGGCAAACTTGTAATTTTGCCAAACAAGCACAAAATTAATTATTTTCTGATTAATTAAATTTAATTTCAATTAATTAAGGAAAATAAGAGAAAAAATATATTTAGAATATTTTGGTCAATTTAATATGAATTTATGGAAAATTTGAGTAAAAAGTGCAATTTTGACCAAAATTGAGACTTTATGTATATACGTAACCGGAACAAGTTGTGAAGTCAATTGAGACCATAGGGAAGGATCCCTAGGGGTCTCCTATATGTAGGAAGAAGAAGGAAATATTAGTTTAGCTTAATGAGTAAAGTTACATGTACATAGGTTTATGTACACAAAATTGGTTTTTGGTAATTTTTGGAACTTAGTAAATAAAGGAAATATGACATAAGCTAATGAAATAAAACTTCATCTCCTACCTTTTGCTCTCATAAACTGACGTGAAGTTCAACATTTAGAGAGAGGAATTGCAGCTATGTTCTAGAGAGAGAAAGGAGAAGAGATCTTGTACGGTAAACCAATTTCTCCGGTAAATCCTTACCTAACGTGTATAACTCTGCTCCTGAGCTTCTATTCAGTATCCTTGAAGGTTGTGAAGCTCATATTTTGGTGTGGCGAAGTTAGGGTTTTTAGCTATTTTCAGAAAAGCCAGAGGGAGCTTGAGGTAACTTCCAAACTTTCGTATATTAACTATTATAGTTGCTGTGAGCAATTTAATTGATGACATTTTACCGGATTGCTGTTGGTTTTGAATTTTGAAAATGTGTATGTCTAGGGGTTATGCTACCGAAATTGGGTCTAAATGGTACTTGTAACCTAATAGAATAGTCAATATAGTGGTTAGGAGTAGAAAGGAACGTGTTTGCAGAGCCGAAACCAAAAAACCCCAATTTTCCCTAGAGTACTTAAGAATTTCGGCTAGGGCTGTTAGAGAGCCATAGGGTTGGATTTTCAATGATTTGATGATTCCATTAAGTTCAGGAGGAAAAATTAGGTGGGGTTACAGTTGGTCACTATTTCGGAAAACCCGAAAAAACATAATTACAAAAAGCCCCTGAAACCCTAAAATAAGGGTTGTCAAGGGTATTTTTATAATTTGACAATGAATTTGATAATTCTGAGTCCAGAAATAGATTCCTTGGGTGAAAATATATAAGAATAGCCCATGTCAAAATTTTGAGAAAAGTATAGTCGGACCGGGTACAGTGAGGCCGAGCCGGGTCCTCAGGGGCATTTTGGTAAATTTTTAGATAGACTTGTATAACCACTACAAACACTATGAAAGTATCTAAACTGGAACATTTGATGTTTTAGGATCAAGTTGAAAGCCTGAGGGATTGGTACGCAAATCAAAGCATATGGTTTGAGGTGGAAAAGGTCTAAGGTAGGGAACTTACCTCTCCTGCATGTATTTGATATTTGTGCTGATGTATTGATACATGTTATTGCTTTGCTTGATTATGTGAAACATATATGAATGTTTGAAGCTCTATTTCTTTTTATACTGTGGCCATAGTTTTGTTGCAAGAAACATTTAGTACGCAGATATGTCATTCTGTTAGCATGAGTTTATGTAATGCAAGCATGTCATGTATTAAGCACTTATCTCGCATGCATATTGGTATTGTTTTCCTACTGAGATTCTCTCAAATCTTACCTTCCCTTACCAACAATTTAGACAGGAAGAGATAGAAGATACGTAAAGAATAAAGAAAAGAACCGTACGAGGGGATTGCAGTAGTGGAATGAAGACGGAAAGATGTCTTCGTTTCACTCGGACGGGTTTAGACACCCTGGTAGCCCTGTGTAGCTACATTGATGGTAATTATTATGTACGAACCCCTATGGGGAATTTTTGTAATCGAGCACTTTTTATCAGTATATTTATGTTATTCCTGTGTTGCCCACCGAATCGTATATCATTTTCCACGAATACTCTGGTAGAGGTGAAATTAAAATAAGGGCGTTGCAATAAAAGTTTCAATTGTGTTTAAAATAAAAGAACTATTCATATAGTAGGAGATCAAAGGAAGAGCACACATAGTGGGAGAGTTCATGGTTGTACAAAAGTCATATCTAGCTAACATATAGATTTAGAATGAATATGCCCTATTATGAATAATATAACCATTTTTTTGGTAAGTAATATAATTTTTGGAAAATTGTCTATAAATACCTCATTAGAAACTTATTTGCCAAATGGGATCCTCGGATGCAAACAATCTTCCCCGTGTGCAAAAGATCTTCTCTTGTATTCAAATAATCTTCCCAGTGTTCAATATATCTTCCCTATGTGATATTTCCTTGGGTGCAAAAGATCTTCCCTCATGTCCCATTTAGCAAATAAGTTTTCAATAAGGTATTTATGGGCAATTCTCCCTATAATTTTTTATATTCCTTGAGATATGAATATATTAACTTTTAAAATATTTAGTTAATTAATAAACATGATCGACCATTCTAAATTTCCAAGTTAGCAATTTGCCTTTCTACTAGGAGTATATAAAAGTTTGCATAATTAATTTGTAGAATAGCTATCTTGTTTCGAGATAATTTGATGGAAGAATTGATATGAGGAGACTTGCATAATCAACCCCTTTAGATTACTCCGATTCGGTTCGTATTATATCAATTTTCCGCTGATGAACTCATGTCATGTGAGTTCACAAAATAAAACTAGGTTTGAAAATGTAGCGTAGTAGCTCAACCTAGGTCGTTCTTGTGAGGAGATTAATTTCCAAGTTCCTAAGTAGTTAAGTGATAACAAACTTTAAAGTTGTGAGAAATCATTTTGAGAATTTGATTTTTAAACTAATGAAGTAATTTAAGCTAAAGTAATATTTTTGTATTTTTCAGTTTTTAAAACAAATTAGCAAAAGGAATTGAAATTAACACTAATAACAAGATAAATTCAATTAACTAATATAATGATGGAATGAGATTCCCTTGAGTTGAGGTTTTAGTCTTCCTTGCTTGCTAATGATATGAATTCCACAATATGAGTCAAGAGGATGGAATTAAGTTACCACTAGCTCCATACTTGCAATAATCATTTAATTCATTCTACTGAAGCAATTAAATGAATACCACCAAATAATTCAGATTCAAGGAGATGAATAATCAACTTCCAATTCTAGCTTGTAATTACCATTACAAAAGTTCAAAGCATTCAGTTTAATCATTTAAATCTACTTAACCAAGTTAGAATAAACAATTCAACCTACTCCTAATATGAATCATACAAAGCTTAATTAATCAACTTCTAGCTCAACCGCCAACTTTATTCACTTGGCATAGAATAATCTAAATCATATATCACATACTTTACCAAGCCATACAATTATGAAATAGAAAGAGAGCTTAAGGAATTCCATTGAAGTTTAGAAGCTCAAACCATTACCCAACTCAAGGAAATCACCAAAGCTTAGTTACTCATGGAAGAGGAAGAAGAAAATAAGGATTGAATAATAGAGCAAGACTTAGCCATAGAAATACTGCACACGAGTCTCTTAAAATTCTGCTTCTCCAAGTGTTGCCGAAAACCCTCTAGAGCGTCTCGCCCCCTCTTCTTTATTTCCGATGCTGCTCCCCTCTTTTCTTTTTTTTCCCAGCCGCCAAACCCTTCCTCTTTCATTAGGTGTTACTCCTTTTCTTCAATTCGCTGCTGCCCTTCTCCCATTGCAATTCAGTCCACCTATTCCCTTCATTAATTCATCCCATCATCCTCTTCTCTTTAATTAGTCCAGCCCATCACTTTTAATCCATTTTGGTCCTGCCTGCTTTCTCGTGGTCCCCTCCTTTTCTTTATTCCATTTCTTCTATTCCCTCTAGCCTTGCTTTCAATAATCGGTCCAGCACCTCCTTTCACGCCTTTCATTCATCCTTTTCCATTCTCCATCTCGGTCCACTTTCTTCAATTAATTTTGGTCCAGCTCTCACCCTTTAATTCTTTAATTCAGTCAACAATTTCGGCTGCTCTCACTTTCTTCTCAATTCCAATTTTCGGTTCAGCAGCTCTTTTTCCATTGATCAATTTCGGTCAGCAATTCTCAATTCTTGTGGTCCCCCCTTCCTTCTAATTTCTTCAATTGTCTTTAGGTTAAATAGGTAAGTTGTGCCATGTCATCACCTACAAAATTAGATTCATAAAGGTAATATCTTTTGCTCATAATTAAAGAATAATGGGAATAACAAATATTAATTAGAAATATAACAATTAAACCACTTTAGTTCCCAAATTACTCTTTCACTAAAATCTCATTTTAACACTTGATTATGCCCAAAATATTTAATTAAGTCCCACAAAAGCCCAAGATTAATTACTAAAAATATATAAATATTGAGCTCTATCACCCCCCAAAATAATGAAAAAGTATCTAATCCTACCATGCTGATAATGTAACACCCTAAATTTTATATTCACCAAATATATTGTAATTAGTTGAGAAATTCAATAAAATGGTGAATATTCATGAATTTGAAATTTATAAATTTTATAAATGTTCATATTGAGAAAATGAGCAGAACAATTATGGAATTAATTTGGATAATTTAAAAAGCCTAATATTAAGGTCCAAAAATGGAGGAATAATAGAGAAAATATTTGGTTTAAAAATTGATGGAAATTGGTCAAATAAAAAGAAGAAACTAAATTAGATTAAAAAGGTAATGGCAAAATTGTAATTTTGCCAATTTTTGCACAAAATTAATTATTTTTTGATTAATTGAAGTTAATTTCAATTAATTAAGGAAAATAAAGGTAAAAATATATTTGAAATATTTTGGTCAATTTAATATGAATTTATGAAAAATTTGAGCAAAAATGCTAATTTGGCCAAAATTGGAACTTTACGTGTATACATAATCGGAACAAGTTGTGAAGCTAATTGAGACCATAGGGAGGGACCCATAGGTGCCTCCTTCATCTTGCAAGAGGAAGGAAAAGTTTGTTTAGCTTAATGACATGATTACATGTACATAGAGTTATTGTACATAAAAATGGATTTTGGAAATTTTTGGAAATTATTACAAATGAAATATGGCATCATCCTAATGTTAAAACAACATTTCTTCATCTTCCTCAAGCTATTTCCGACGTGAAACAGCCCTTAGAGAGGGGGGAGTGCAGCCATGTTCTAGAGAGAGAAAGGGAAGGAAAACTTGTACGGTAGGTTGATTTCTTCAGAAAATCTCTACCCAACGTGTATAACTCTGCTCCTAAGCTTTTCTTTCATGTATTTGAAGGTTGTTGAAGCTCAAATTTCCTTATTAAGAAGGGCTAAGGATCAGCTATATCAAGGAAGAGCCAGTGGGAGCTTGAGGTAACTTCCAAACCATTGTATATTGCTTATTCTGTCTACCGTGGGCAATTTAATCGGTAAAATTTTGTCAGATTGCCGTTGGTTTTAAATTTTGGAAATTGAGTTGCCTAAGGGTTATGCTACCCAATTGTGGTTCAAATGGTAGTTATAACCTAATGTAATAGTTAATAAAGTGGTTAGGAGTAACAAGGAACACGTCTGCGGAGTCGAATTTCGCAAACCCTAATTTTTCCTGGGGAATTGTATATTTTGGCCAGAGCATGAAATAGGTCTTAGAGTTCAGTTTTCAATGATATAATGATTCCATTGAGTTCAGGAGGAAAAATTTGGTAGGGTTACAATTGGTCACTTTTTTGGAAAAGACCAAAAAAACATAATTATGAAAATGCCCTTGAATCCTTTAAAGTGGGGCTGCTAAAGGTAATTTTGTAATTTGACATTGAATTTGATAATTTTGAGTTTGGAAATGGATTTCTTGGGCCAAAATATGTCAGAATAGCCTATTTCAAAATTTCGGGAAAAGTACAGGGCCAAGCCGGGGTCCTGAGGGCATTTTGATAAATTTTCACAATAGAATCATATAACCCCCAAAAACACTATGGAAGTGTCTAAATGGTATATTTGGAATTGTAGGATGGAGTTGAGAGCTTGAGTTGCTGGTATGCAAATGAAGGAGAAAAGGATGGAGGTAAGGAACTTACCTTACTTGCATGTATTTGATATCTCTGCTTGTATAGTGATGTATATGATTGCTTTACTTTATTGTGTAGAGAATATCTGAATAAATGAAGCTTTGTTTTTGTTTTCTCTGTGGCCATAGTTTTGTTACATGAAACATTAAGCATGCAAAAATGTCATTATGGGGCATGCATCTAGATAAAGCTAACATGTCACACACATAGCATCTGTCATGCATGCATTATGGTATCTATTTCCTACTGAGATTCTTTTGAATCTCACCCTCCCATACCAACAATTTAGACAGGAAGAGACAGAAGATATGCTAAGAACAGAGAAGAGAACCGTACGAGGGGATCGTGGTGGTGGAACGAAGATGAGAAGATGTCTCTGTTTCACTGAGATGGGTTTAGATACCCTAGAGACCTGAGCGGCTACAATATTCTGTGCGAACCCTTATTGAAAATTTCTGTAATCATGCACATATTATCGGTATGTTTATGCTATTCTTGTGTTGCCTATCGAACCACGTGTTAATATTCTACTACAAGTCAAAATAAGATAAGGGTCTGACATCTGATAACATGTTATAAATAAAGAGAAAGATAAGAAAGAATATGAGAGGAGGAGGAGAGATTAATTTTTATTCACTATTCAACATCTGTCAAGTACATAATACATGCTTGTTATTTATAGGCATAGATTTACAATTTCAATAGAATCTATATCTATTATCAATAGATTTAATGAGAATAAATATAAGTACTAGATATAATATTATATATAAGAGATATATGGATATCCACACAAATATTATATTCATAACAGACTTCTAATATTCACATTTTTATACGCTTATGGTATTCACTTTTTCCCCTTATAGATAAGTCTTAATATAAATTTTTAAGCATGTTTAATACTTATATTAAAAAATACCTCCTGTCAACACCCGTTTCCATTTCGATAATCGAAGAGTAATAAAGATTGAATTCAATGGGCATACAGAAAAGTACAATTATACTGATAAAAATATTTGTTTACAATTTTGATATCGTTCGTCTATGAAAACAAAAAATACAGCGGAAGTTTTAATATTTACAAATTTCACCAAAATATCACAAAATAGACTAATTATGCCCACTATCTTATCCTCGCCTTGAGACCCGTGTTGTTTACTTTCTGGTGTCTGTGTCTTTCCCCTTTGCCCCACTGGTACCCGCTAAGGTATTGGTTTTAAAAATAGGGTGAGATTCCGTAGAATCCCCATAGAGACATAATATTGTTCATAGAAAATGTGAAAAGTAAATATGTCATCCGCCAAATTATGCACAAATTAATGAACAATATAATCATATCATTGTCATGTATATATGAGTAGGGCCCAGCCTCACAATCTACACCGGTTGGATTTCTGCCAACTCCCAGTGTAAGTGCACCTCTGGCACTAACTGCCCCTCTCTAGGCAAATCATGTTGATTAATAAAGTGCATTTACAAAACAATGACATCCACACAATCACATAACTTATGGCATAGTGTATGAAGGATAATGTCCCTACCTCAACGCTTTATAATCCTCTATTTAACGGTGTCTCGTAAAACATATCGTTTCGGCTCTCGACTCGGTCCTAAAATATTAAATGTACAAGAAATAGGTCATAACCTATCCAAGTATCATTTTGTACTCTTCCATAGTGTTTATTGAGGTTATATTAGTCTATGGTGAAAATTTATAAAAATGCCTCTAGGAACCCGGCCCGGCCCGATGGCAAGTTTTCCTAAACTTTTGACCAAAGCTATTTTGACTTATTTTCGCCCAAGGAATCCATTTCTAGGCTCGAAATCACCAAATGCACTGTCAAATTACGAAAATACCCTTGACAGCCCCGATTTAGGGATTTCAGGGGCGTTTTCATAATTATGCTTTTTCGGCCTCTACCGAAAAAGTGCCCAACTATAACCCCACATATTTTTACCCATTGAATCCAATGGAACCATTTATTTTATGAAAATACCACTCCTTCCCTCAGATCTGTGCTGGCCAAAATATTGGTCAAAATTGGAAAAATGGAGTTTTGTGTTTTAGCTTCTAAAATTTGTACTTTTCCACTTCTAATCCCTTATTAACTTATTTAATCACATTCTAATCATGATTTAAAGAAATTTTGGCAGCATAACCCCTTAGGATTAGGACTTTCCAAATTTACAAACTTGACAAAAATCACCAAAACCAAACACAAACCCCAACAACAACACCATACTAGTTTAAATATAAGGTTTGTAAGGTTACCTCTTGAGATCTTGAATCTTCTCTCTCTAGACATCTCCTCTTTCTCTTCTTGAGCTAAGAATGTGTCTTCAAATTCATGGATTCCCTGAAGAAGAAAGGTTTAGAGAAGGTTTCTAAGCAAAATCACAAGCAAACTCTTAAGAAATCATACTTACCTTAAAATTCTTCTTCTTCCTTCTCTCTAGAACTTGAGAGCTCTCTCTCTTCTCTTCTTGTGTTGGATGAAAATGAGGAAGGGAAGGGAAGAGAAAAGCTTCATAAAAATGCTCCCTTGATCCTACACCATTGATCTCATCAAGGGTTGAGATTTCAACACTTGTCAAAGACACCATCCATCTTCCCATACCTTCAACCATGCCTTCTACTTCATGTCCATACTCTTATACCCTTTTATGTAATCTTGTTTGTCTCTTCCTTCACTCAAGCTTACCATCATGCAATCAAGTATCTCCTTTCCTTTACTCAAGCTATCCCTTCATCATGCACTCAACATTAAATCTAACACATCACTCAACCGTTATCATCATTGTAATGTTTATGTAGCATTTGACTAGTGCTTCTTGGAAATTAATCATCATTATCTCTTTAGGTAGCTTTTTGGACATGTGTCCATGAAATTAAATTTTCTCCTCATTCTTAGGTGTTTGGACGAAATTTCAAGAGGGAAGGAAAGGAAAAAAATGATTTTAACAATTCCATAATTGATATAAATGAATTATGTATAAT
Organism: Inga oerstediana; assembly: GCA_963210345.1. Lineage (NCBI taxonomy): Eukaryota > Viridiplantae > Streptophyta > Magnoliopsida > Fabales > Fabaceae > Inga > Inga oerstediana. Next base: position 54,152,604 of record OY723407.1, on the reverse strand, counting down.
TCCCCATAATTTCCCAATTCTTGATTTTATTCCACCAAGAATAATCCCTTTTATGCATTTTCCTTTATTTTCCTTGATTAATTGAAATTAACTCCAATTAATTAGAAAATAATAAATCTTGGGCTAATTTGGCAAAATTATGATTTTGCTATCACCTTTGTAATTTAATTCATTTCTTGAATTTATTTGCCCATTTCCTTGTGAATATGAATAATTCAAAATTCACAAGATCTAAATTCATGAATATTTACTATTTTAGTGAATCTCTCAATTAATTATAATATATTTTTGGTGAATATAAAATTTGGGGTGTTACACCTCCTTTTAAATATAATTAATAATTAATTTTATGCTATTGACTTTAAAATAGAAAAAAAAACTTACATCAAGTTTCTTATAGGGAAAATGACACATAAAGAACTTTAAAAATATTAAAGGACAAAATGATGTTTTGAATATTTATAATAATACATAAGTATTATGTCTGATTTTTCCTTTTTGAAATTAAAAGGAAATGACACAATGCTCTCACATATATTTTTCTAAGTAACCCCACCCTTACCCCCTACTGGCCGTTAGTGACATACCCATGCTGGCGTTGAGCTCCGGTGGCTAGCTGGCTGGTCGGCGGTGCTGGAGCTCCGTTAGTAATAATTATTGACAAAGTAACCAAATTTGTTAATGAATTCAAGATAGTTTTTTAGGTTTTAACAACTTTTGTTGACCAAGTAAAAAGTTTACACTACTAGGCTTTTCACAAGTTTTGTTAAGGAATTCATGGTATTTCATCATGTTTTGACAGCTTTCTTTTACCACATAAAACCTAATTAAATGTTATGAATTCCTTAATAATTATTCCCGTTGAAGCTTCGGCGCTGGCAACCGGCTAGCTGGCCTCCGGAGCTCCTGTGTCGGTATGGGTACATCACCAGCGGTTGGTGGGGTGGGTTTACTTTTTTGTAATAAAAAATGTGTGCGGGCTTTTGTGTAATTTCATTTTTATTTTAAAAAGGACTAATCAAGCCTAACACTTTTGGGCATTATGAATATTTGAAACACCTTGCTATTTTTTTTTCTATTTTTAAAGTTCTTTTTATGCCTCTTTTCCTTATATATATTCATTATATAGAAATATCTTGATAAAAAATATAGTAATGCAAATGTTAGAATATATGATGCTCGTACGTATTATGAAGTATACATATCAGATACTAATATGTTAGCCTGATTTTTGTCAAAAAAATACAAGTGTTTCTTACTTTGTGATTAATTTTATACAATAATATCCTCTTCTTCTTTCTTTTCTCCAAATGTTTTATAGATACTAAATATGTCTTTACATTCTCTAACAATATTTTGAACAACTTTTGGATCTTTCTTATCAATGTTACATTGATTAGGGTATGTTTGGTTGGAGGGGAGAGGATGGAAAATACCCCCTCCCCTTGTTTGGTTAAGAGTATGTTTGGTTCAATAAAAGTGAGGTCAGGTGATGTAACACCCCAAGTTTTATTCACTAAGAATATATTATAATTATTTTATATATTCAGTAAAATGGTGAATATTTTCGGTCAAAGGAATTAAATCTTGGAAATTAAAAGGTGAAAAATGTTTTTAGTGAAATCATCTGTGATGCAGTGAGTTTGTCATGTGGTGGAATACCAAATGATGAGTAAAAATTATGAAATTTTATAAGATGAAAGTAGACATCCCAAGCTTTAATTTGATATATAATATAAATCATTTGAAGCTATATGCAAAAAGATATGAATTTTTGAATTTAGCCCAAAACATTTGGAAAGTTTTAGAGTAGCGCCCAAACAAATCAAATACGGGAATGATGTACTTTCAACTGGCTAAAGTCCTTTTTTTTCCCTTGAAACTAGACTCAATAAGGGTTTCATAGGTTGTGGAATCACTCCGAAACAATGTTTGCAAATTTAGTTATGATTTTTCAAAGTTTGGGCAAAAAATATGCAGAATTGGCACTATTCTGAAAAATGGAAAATAAAATGTGTTGTCAATTGTGTAAATTGTGGAATAAAGAAAATAGGAAAGAAAATAATTATTTGGTTTATAAACATGCCAAGTGTCACTATCCTAAGGTAAAGGATTAGTTTATATTTGTTAAAGTTGAGCACATGCTTAATTGTGTTAAAATAATATTTCTTGTACATGGTAATTATCGTTATGGTACAACACTTGAGCATGTAGTTGGACAAGTTGGATGAAACCCATTTGGTTTGTGAGGGCTTGAGCTAGGTGTCACTTTATGGGCCAACTAAGGGAAGGAAATTAGTTCTCATGTAAAGGGATTGTATGACATAAGTTGGAGGAAGATATGATCAAGTACAAGTGTCATCATAAATTGGAATTTTGGGATAATAATAGTTTAGGGAAACTGAGAGATATTTTAGAAACTCTTCCTTCATCTTTCCAATTCCATTTGCACGGCCAGACAAGAGAAATAGAGAGAGAGAGAGAGAGAGAGAGAGAGAGCTTTGAAGAACTAGAAAGAAGGAGGAGAAAATCCAAAGGTAAGTTTGTGATTTTAAGTGTTTAGCTCCTCTAATTTGTGAAATAGCTCTTCTAACCTCTTGATCTTCATGGAAAATATGTTGTAGCAAACAAATCTTGAGCTTGAGGAGAGAGGAAGGAGACACCTAGAGAGAGAAAGGATAAGAACTCAAGAGGTAACTTTAAAAATCTCAAATCCATTCTAGTATGTTGTTGTTGTTGATGTTTATGGTTGGATTTGGTGATTGTTGGTTGAATTTGTAAATTAGAAAAGTGCTAATCCTAAGGAATTATGCTCCCCAAATTTCTTTAAATCATGGTTAGTATGTGTTTAATTGGCTTAATAAGGGATTAGAAGTAGAAAGGAGTAGGCTTTAGAGGTTAAAACACAAAGTTACAATTTTCCCTTTTTCTTTGTTGAGTTTCGACCAGCACTGTTATGGGGGGAAGGAGTTGAATTTTCAATGATTTGATGGTTCTATTGGGTTCAGGAGGGAAAATTAGGTAGGGTTACAGTTGGTCACTTTTTCGGAAAAGCCCGAAAAAGCATAATTACAAAAACACCCCTGAAACCCTTAAAGTAGGGTTGCCAAGGGTAATTTCATCTTTTGGCAGTGAATTTGGTAATTCTGAGTCCCGAAATGGATTCCTTGGGTATAAATATGTCAGAATAGCCCTAGTCAAAATTTTGAGAAAGTACAGTCGGACCGGGCCTGAGGCATTTTGGTAAGTTTTCACTATAGACTAATATAACCGCAATGAACACTATAGAAGTGTCCAAAATGGTACATGGATTGGTTATAACCTAATTCTTGTCTATTTAATATTTTAGAACCAAGTTGGGAGCCGAAGGTTGGCATGCTTTTCGAGACACACCAAACACGGTGAAAGAGTCTTGAGGTAGGAATATTATCTTTCATATATCATGCCATAGTTTATATGATTAGGCGTTTGCCATTGTTTGCGCTATATTAATAACATGGTTTGCCTAGAAGAGGCAGTTAGTACTAGAGGTGTACTTACACTGGGAGTTGGATAAGAATCCAACTGGTGTACGATTAGTAAGGATGGGCCCTACTCATGTATACATGACGATAATGTGATGATGATGTGTTACGATGATGTGTTATATTGTTCATTAATTGGTGCATACATAGCGTATATCATATTTACTTTTCACATTTTATATGAACGATATCATATTTCTACTGGGATTCCTTGGAATCTCACCCCTTTTTCCAAATCATACTGATTTAAAGCATTTAGTCGCCTCAGGTTAAATCAAAATAAACCAAATTATGCAGTGAAGGGCACAACTCGGGTCGTATTCTCTTGAGGAGCTTTTTACTTAATTCCTAATCTAAACTAAGTGACAAAAAATATTTAGATGGGTTTTAAATTGATTTTTTTTTTCTTTTTAATAATGGAAAATAACCTAAACTACTATTTTTTTGGATTTTTGAGAAATTGTTGAAATAATTAATGAAATTGAGATTTAAACAAATTAATGATGAATGCTTCTTGAAAAAATGGAATATAGGTTATCATTGCTCAAATTGAATTGGGAGTTAAACTACTCACTAAGTCAAAATCAAACCTTAACAACTCGTTAAGTCTAGTAATATTAATTAGTGATTACCCCTAGAACTCTAGCTAGATAATTACCTCTTAATACACTATTAAATACCACTTAGTGTGCAATTTAGGATTGGATTCATGCAACTTGTTCCTCTATACAATGAACATTCAACTGAATTATTCAAACAAGATCTAAGCAGTCATAATATTCATTCAAACTATGAAAGAATAAACAACCACATTAAACCAAAAGGAAATATAAAAATTTAAATCTCAAATCACATAAACCAATCTAAATCACAATTGTTCAATCAATACTAAGATAAACAACTTGCAATCTCAGTAAATTAACCATATACATAAAATCCTAACTCAGGAAATTCGTTACATAATTAAATAAAAAGATTAAAACAATTAACTCCCCTGAATGTATCTCTGGAGCTCAAACCAGTCTTCCATCTCCAAGAAGCACCAAGGAATTTAGCCTCTCATTAAATTCATCACAGCTACAACTCTTTGAAGGCACCAAGAATCCATTGAATTGAGATAAAGGAAGAAAAAGAAGATGAAATTGTTGGTGAAGCTTGATGAAGGTTGTCTCTTCTCTTCCTCTCTCGCGTCTGCCACTGCGTCCGTGTTCTCCTCTGCGCGTGCGTCTCCTCTGCTGGTGCGATGATGTCCGTCCAGTTCTGGTTCTGAGTTCTGGTGCGTCTGTGGTGTCTCTGCGTTCTGGTGCGTCTCCGCTGGTGCTCCGTCTGTGCGTCTCCGCTGGTGCTCCGTCTGTGCGTCTCTGGCTTTCCTCATATCCTTTTATTAATTTCCTTTTCTATTTGAAATCTAGGTCAAATCTCTTTAAAGTTGGGATATAATCTTTCAAAATTATATTTAGATAAGATTTTCCAAGATTTTATATGAGAATCTGGACAAAAAAATCAGTTTCAGAGGTGCTAAGACGCTGATTTCAGAACATCTGGACCAAACTGGAGTTTTGGAAATTCAGGGTCCTATTCTGTAATATTCTCTATGGCCAAGTGAATCAATCCAGCGGTGATCTTCAGATTTTGGGTCCCAACTATAATTTGTTGTAATTCGGGGTACTTTTCTGTAATTGTTTCTGATATTTTCCTCTCTGAAAGTGGCAGCTAATATTACAGAAAGAGACCCTTCTTTCTGTAAGAATTCCCTTGGAGACACACGTAGACTCTTATTTTCTGCTTCAGTCCTTAAAAATCTTTACTTTTTGGTCCCTCAGCTCCTATTTTTCCAACGTGACCTACAATTCAAATCAATATCTTGTAATATCTTAATTCAAAATTCAAATTTTAAAGATCAATCACAAGATTATAACAAATATCTCTTTTTAAGATTTATTTTCACACAATCATCTTTAATTCAATTTAATCATAATAAATGCTATTTAACCCAAAAATTAATGATAAAATCCCTAAATATGATATTCAATATTATGATAAAATCGGGATATATCACATACATCTCAGCGGGTGCCAGTAGATCAAAAGGCAAGGATGTAGACAAAGGGAATTGACAGGCACATGTCTCGAGGTGAAGATAAAGTTCATAGTTATAGATAGGCTATGTTTAAAATACTTTTGGATACCTGTAAATATTGTTGCCTTTTATATTTTGACTCTGGTCTGTAAACAAATACTTTTATCAGTATTTATGTACTTTTTTGTATGCCTGTGGAACCTGGTCCCTATTACTTTGTGTATATCAAAATGGAAACAGGTGTTGACATTTTTGGTATAAAGCTAATAAGCGGTTATGGCATTATCAGAATGGTATACTGATATGGTTTTGTTTACATAGGGGCAGGAACCATGAGTGGTTGGAGTTTAAGTGGTTCGATTGAGGAACATGAGGGATCACTCTCGTCAGTGAACCAAGGTACCCCTAACAAGAGTATTTATGAGGAGCAGCAATTTATAGAGATAAGGACACCAAGGGAGTAGGTTCGTAACGGGGCAGTATATGGCTCACAACCAAGAGCTGATCCAGTACCTCGAGAAGGGATGGGAGATTCTGAACAACCACATACCAATGAATCAGAATCAGATTTGGGTTCTGCTACCTGTTCCAGAGCTGGAACTGTGCACGTATTATATGACTTACGACCATATCGAGACTTATAGGAGTATGTGAAAGGTATATATTGGCAGGCCTTCTTTGCATGGGACACCCTGTTGACCAATATATGGAATATCATAAAGAAATAGACACACTACACGTGGGGAAGAGTTACTTTGACTTGGATATTTCGAATAATGTGTGGATTTGCACTACATTATATTTCCTTCCAGATACAACGTTTTGGACCAGAAAGAAGAATGATATAGTGGAGTGGGGTCCAAATAATAATTTCAATGAATTCATGAAGTACATTACCCATTTGGTACGGTGGTACATGTATAGCAAGTGATATGGGACTCAACTATTATGTTTTGGTGACTAGAGGTGACCGACACGTATTTTTAGACAAGAGCAGTCACGTGAAACCAATGGATAGGAAAAGATTGAGTCAGAGTCCATATTTTGGGAGGGTACATAGAAAGTCAAGTATGCTCGACCCAGGGAAATCCGAGGATGGGTGACCCCCTGGGAAGTTGCCTATAACTTAAGGGTTATGTAATATAAAAGGGACTAATATGTCATGTATAGTAATTTATAGGTTGTGTGATGTTCCTAGCTTTCTAGACCTATTGTAAATAGCTGCTGTTTGTTACAAATGACATATCTGTATACCTAAAACTATTATGAAATGACGAAAATACCCTTGCATATATATGGAAATTTATTTTTCCTTATTTTCATTTAGTAAGGTACTAAGATAATGTATACAAGGGAAGGAGATATTGACCCAAATTGGGAAGATAGCCCTAACTTTATGCAACAAATTCAGAGCAGGATGCACGACAACTTATGATAAGTGATCTTAGAGATGAACTACGTGAGTTATGACAGAGATAGGGAAGATTATAGTATCTTGAAAGGCAAGAGGGTGAATATAATTTATCTGAGCAACCTCATTAGGAGCCACCACCCATGGTTGTGTATAAAGAAAATATTTTTTAAACATGGATGAAATGATTTGAGAAACAATAACCTCTTACTTTCCGAGGGAGATTCGATCCCCTGTAAGCAGAAGAATGGTTATCCATATTAGAGCAAATTTTCATAGGACTGATATGCTCTAATGATATTAGGGTTCAGCTAGCCGTTCACAAATTAGAGGGAGAGGCGAATGTATGGTGGAGGAATATAGAGTTGATTCTTCAGGTATGGAATATTCCAGTAATATGGGAAATGTTCCAAGGGAAATTTAATGAAAGATATTTCTCTCAACCAGACAAGTTAGCAAAAGAAAAGGAATTCCTCAACATACGACAGGATAATGAAGAAAGCTTTGATGAGTACCTGGCATGTTATGTCCGATTGTCTCAGTATTCCTTGTACCTAAGACATCGGGATGACAAGGAGTGGAGCTCTGATATATTGATACAAGGGTTAAACTAGAACTGAGAAAGAAATTCATTTCTAAACACTTTACAGTGTTCACCAAGGTAGTTGAAGAGAGTCGACTTGCTGAGAATGACTTGTTAGGCTTGCACCGTGACAGAAATGATGACTACAAGGATTTGTTTAGTAGTGGGAGTTCCTTACAAAAACACAAAGATCAGGATGAATTATCTAGAGGGAACTATAAATGGCCAAAACAAGCTGGGGGCCACGGAAGTCAGAATTCCGATAAGGGTAGGAAATGTTGGCGGTGTCACAAGTCACATCATCTTGGTAAATCATGTGGAGATGCATCAGGAAGATACAATTCAACTGGATGGGATCCAGCTAGTCAGATCTGTTATCAATGTCAGGAACCAGGGCATCTTGCTAAGAATTGCCCACAGAGGCAACAACTAGAGGAGACTAGACCAGAAACTCGTGAGGTATATGTGATAAATCAGGAGGGGGCCAGAAAATCTCCTGAACTTATTAAAGGTATGACTTCTTTTAATAGCGATTCAATGAGAGTAATGCATGATTTGAGTTTAATTATTTATTCACTATATATGCTCCCTAGTAATGCTTGATACTTGATTAAATTGGGAAGCTAGTCCTTAATGCGAACAATATAGAGAAAATAGAGGATAGGTCTAGACCCAAGAAATTGGGTTGAGCTCGTTGAGCCGGCCTATTTAGGAAGGGCTTGGGCTTATGATTTAGAAGCTAAAAGGGGAAGCGGCCTAAAAGGGCCGGCTCTGCAGCCCTGTAAGGCCGGCCCTTAATATTTTTTTAAAAAATAAATTAATAAATATAATATCATTATATAAAATTATCAATATGAGAGACACCTAAGTATCTAATAGAGTATTAATAATAGGTAAACACTTATTAATTGATTTGATTTATTTTATTTTCTATAATGGTTTATTCATTTAAACTTAAAAAAAAGGCTAATTTGGACATTAAATGATTATTTTAACTAAAAATTTATGAGTTTTAAAAATAATGTATCTCAATTTAAAGAAAAATAATAAATAAATTGTAAAATCTGAAAAAGAATTTTTTTTTTTTGAATTAAAATGAGTTTAAGCCCGTTTAGACCCGAGCCCGTGAAGGGCCAGCCCTGTAGGGCCACGGGCTTAAAAAATATGATACTTTTTAGGAAGCGGGCCTAAACAGGCCAGCTCATTTAGGCCCAAGCTTATGAAGGGCTAGCCCGTATTCCCAGCTCTAGATAGGTTAATGGTTGGTAAATCCCTAGGTCATTCCGAAAGATATTAGTGGATGATAGGGATAATTAAGGTGGAATGATGTTAAACCTCAATAAAAATTGAGGTTTGAGTTGTGATAGAGGTAATTGTAAGTCACTACAAAAAAAAAGGTATTTCGTAGCGGTGCACTTGTAGCGGTTATACCTAAACCGCTACAAATTTGTAGCGGCAAGAATATTTGTAGCGGTTTCCTACAAAAAACCGCTACAAATTTGGCGCGAAATTCCCGCCAAAACTTGTAGCGGTTATTTTGTAGCGGTTAATGCACATAAACTGCTACAAAATACCAAAGGTCAGAATTTTGTAGCGGTTTTTACTGAAAACCGCTACAGAATTTCAAGAGACTCCAAATTTGTAGCGGTTCTGGGCAATAACCGCTACAGAATTTCAAACGTTGTGAAGATTTGTAGCGGTTATTGTAGAACCGCTACAAATTTAATTATTTGTAGCGGTTATTTAAAATAACCGCTACTAATATATGACCTATTTAAACCCCTCGCCTCCTCCATTTCTCATTTTGCTCATTTTGTTTCCTGAGGTTTCTCTAAGTGGTTTATTCGATATTTGAGCGTTCAGACGAGTCTATAGGAGTTTTTGGTCAGTATTCCGCAGTATTTACACTTGAGGTACATATATAACACGTATTTTTATTTATATTTGTATTTTTATTATATTTTTGTATAATAATGGACTAATTTTTTTTTTAATTTGTACAGTTGATATGGCTTCAGGACAGGATAAGGGGAAGGCCCCTGTGCTCCCCAGACCGACTTTACGGGGTGGCAGCAGCCGGGCAGGGGGCAGAGGGAGGGGGCAGCGCGCAGGCAGGGCTACCGAGGCATCTCAGCCCATCCCTCCACAGGAACCGCAGACGATCCCACAGGCGACGACCACAGCTGAGGTGCCTGAAGTGGAGGTGCCAGAGATTAGCGTTGAGGACTTCCTCAACGAGGAGGAGTTCGAGATCCCGATTAGTGGGTTCAGGGAGATGGAGCAGTTCCTCGATGAGGAAGAGGCTCGGGAGCAGAACAACCCACGAGGGTCGTCTTCGCGGTCCATTGGGTTTGAGGTGCAGGTCGAAGGTAAATTATTTAATTTTTTAATTTTTTAACTTTTTAACTTTGAATTATAATTTATCTAACGTGCGGTCAACTGTGCAGATGAACAGGGGAACGTGTCGACGAGGAGGCTGGATGTGGCCGGTCTGAACAGCATGGATCGGTCCCTGCGAGTTGTAGTGCCGTGGAACGAGGGCACTGACCAGCCGATCCACAATGGGGGTCACCTGCTCAACCGCTTCCTGAGCGACCTGGGATCGAATTGGATGCGGTTCCCCCTTCACTTCCCAACGTGGAGGCACATTCCGAAGGGGCCGAAGGACCAGGCTTGGGAGGAGGTGGTTCAGGTAATTAAAACTATTTAATTAATATCTTTTGTAATTAATTCTATTTAATTATTTTTTTAAAATTATGATTTTTAGTATTATTGATATTTAAATGTATTTTTTTCAGCTGCGGTTTGCCGTCCGGGCCAACCGGAAGAGGTACGCCCTCGTGAAGATGGGCGACGCCTGGAGGAACCGTCTCTTCCACAGTGTGGATGGGGACGGGACGATGCCTCTGGAGCAGCTGCAGGAGAGCGTCCCGGACGGCGTGCCGCCGAACGACTGGGCTCGTTTCGTCCAATTCAGGAGGAGCCCTCAGGCGCAGGTAATGTATTTATTATATTTTTGATATATAATTTTCTAATTGTTAAATATTAAATTATAATTTCAATTTAATTTGTATTTAATTTCAAATTTTATAATACATTTAATTATTTGTTTTTCCAGGAGCTTTCTCAGAGGAACGCCGCGATCCGGGCGCAGCAGACGATCCACCACACAGCAGGATCGAAGACCTTTGCTGTGACCTACAGCGAGCTGGTAACTTTTCAAGTGCTTCACTTACTTTTAGCTAATTATTTCATAATACTAATTGTTTTGTAATTGTTTCAGGAGACGAGGGCACAGCAGGAGAACCGTCAGACGGACTATGCGGAGCTGTACGCCATCACACACAGACACCGTGACGGGACTGCGACCTCTCAGCAGGCAGAGGCGGCGATTGTAAGTTATTTTATTATTATATTTTTTATAAAACCAAGTTAATAATGAAAAATGGTAATTATTAATTGTTTCATAAAATGGCAGGAGCGGATGCAGCTGTCGCAGGCTGAGCTGCGACAGACCCAGCCTGAGGAGTCACAGGGGTCAGTGGACCCGACGGCTCCTCTGAAGGCGGGTTTGGCTCAGCCTGAGCACCCCGGACGAGTGCGGGGGATGGGGATAGGCGCCAGACCCAGCATGATCTACGGCAGGAGCGCCGCCTCTGAGGCTGGCAGCTCTAGAGGGGTCAGACGTCGGAGGGACGAGTCGATTGACCAGCTGCGGTAAGATTTGGAGCAGACGCAGCAGCAGATGGCGCAGCAGCAGCAGCAGATGCAGCAGATGCTGCAGGTGCAAGCAGATACGATGTACGCTCAGCAGACGCAGTGGCGTGAGATCGCGAACACCATGCTCGAGGGAGCATGGAGTCGCCTGTTCCCGAACGAGCAGCATCCAGCGGTTCCCCCTGTCCCTCACTACGTCGTCCCGAGTACTGCTCCTCCTCCTACTGCTCCTCCTCCTGCTGATGACGATGGTGCGGTTCAGTGTGCGCAGCGGCCCGATCCAGCGGCATCTGAGGGAGCCCCACCTGGGAGCACCAGAGGATCAGCCCCCAGCTCCTTAGTTTAGGACTTTTTCTTTTCTTTTAAACATTTGTAAATATTTATGAGATTTTATTTCAGAATTTTCTTATTGTGTTTTATATAATTATATTTATATTATTATATCGCATTGAAATAATTTATAAATGATTTAAATCTAAATTTAAAAAAAAAAATAAATTATATATATATTTGTAGCGGTTTTAACCTAAAACCGTTACAAATGTATATATTTGTAGCGGTTATTAGTACATAACCGCTACAAATATATAATAATTTTATAAATAATTTATAAATTAAATATATATATAATTTATTTTTTTAAATATATTTTAAAAAAAAATAAATTATATATACATTTATAAATAATTTATAAATGTATATTTGTAGCGGTTTCCCTTCAGAAACCGCTAAAAATTTACTTATATATTTGTAGCGGTTTCCCTTCAGAAACCGCTACAAATATATATGTTTGTAGCGGTTACACACTAATAACCGCTACAAACACTCAAATCATTTGAATTTTGAAATTTGCCCGCCTTTGTGCACATTTGTAGCGGTTATCTTATGTAAAACCGCTACAAATTAGAAAATTATTTTTATATTTAATGTCCAACGGCTTTAATGTTAGTAGCGGTTTTATATAAATAACTGCTACTAATACGTTGAACATTAGTAGCGGTTATAGATATAAAACCGCTACTAATACTCAACAAGTACATTTTAAATTTCCCACCAATTAACGGCTTGAATATTAGTAGCGGTTTTATATATATATAACCGCTACTAAATTATAAACGTTGGAATTTCTGTAGCGGTTGGTGTAGCGGTTTAATAACTGCTACAAAATTATAAACGCATAAGTTCAGATTGCAACGGAATCGCTTCAATGGGAAACCAGAGAAAAGAGGACCACCTCAGACTTTGTCCGGTACAGATACCTTACAGCAGCTTGAGCATGTTGACGTCGAGTTTGGAAAAAGCGACGATTCAGCACAAACTCGCCAAAAGACGCGCAGGACTTCGGCGCCTCAGCAGTGGAAGAAGATAAGTATCTTCTTCACGCTTCTGTATTGGAGATCTAATTTACTTCACCACAGTCTTGATGTAATGCACATTGAAAAGAATGTTTGCGACAATGTGCTGTATACGCTGCTTAACGAACCCGGCAAGACAAAAGATCACCTTCAAGCTAGGAAAGATTTACGCGACATGGGAGTTCGTGAAGACGCTTGGCCAGATGAGCATGACAGATTTACACCGGCAAAGTTTACCCTCACAAAACCGAACAAGGATGTGTTCCTCGCGACGTTGAAGAAAATAAAAGTTCCTGATGGGTATTCAAGCAACATTTCTCGATGTGTTGACTTGCAGGCTCGAAAGGTTGCTGGCCTGAAGAGTCACGACTCACATGTTCTTATGCAGCAGTTACTCCCTTTGGCTATAAAGAATACACTTCCTCCCGATGTTTCCATCGTTTTGGTGGAACTTTGTTCTTTCTTTCGGAAGTTGTGTTATAAGGTTTTGATCGTTGAGGAGCTCGATCAGCTGCAGTCGAAAATCATTCTTACGCTTTGTCACTTGGAGATGATATTTCCTCCGTCCTTTTTTACTGTGATGGTTCACCTCACAGTCCACCTCATTCATGAAACAAAGCTCGCTGGACCAGTACAATATCGTTGGATGTATCCGATTGAGAGGTACTCATTTTAAATATGTGCTTTCATTTATTGTCCGTATTTAATGTTCGCTCGTCGTCCTTTTCATCATTTTATATCAATTTTCTCTTATGTACTTCGTAGGTTCCTTGGGAAATTAAAATCTTACGTGAGGAATAAGGCGTGGCCAGAAGGTTCTATAGCTGAAGGCTATATAGGGGATGAGGTGCTATATTTTTGCTCAAGGTACTTTGATGATCTTGAGACGGCTTTCAACCGCCCGCCTCGTGTTGACGATTGTCCTGAACCTGCGCCGACATCAGGAGAATTTATCCCTCGTGTTGGTAAACCAGTTGGAGCAACTGAGAACTTCAAACTAACGGCAACTGAGAAGTTCCAAGCACATAGACATGTCTTGATTAATTGCACTCAAGTTGAGCCTTTCATACGGTAAGAATTGTACACTCACATGTATGTTATTCGATCTATATCTTTCGTAACATTTCTCACTTTCATTTCACTAACGCCTTTCCATTATTAATTGCAGGGAATTCAGAAGTCATGTCAAGCGTCAGCTCAGGATCCGTACACAGACATCCTCGGAAGTTGATAGGAGGGTCCACAGAGAATTCCCGGGCTGGTTTGCTCGCAGAATACTAAATGACCACAACCCACACTCACCGGATTTCAGAGCTCTCGCAATCGGCCCTCTTGATCATGCAAAACGGTTTACAGCATACAATGTCAATGGTTTTAAGTTTTGCACGGTTTCACAGGATCAGGGATTGCAAACACAGAATTCGGGTGTTTATGGCACATTTGGGACAAGGAGTTATGCGAGCAGCAGTGACGCCAACATGCAGTTCGGAGGCGTCCCTTACTATGGCAAGCTTCTTGATGTGGTCGAGCTTAATTATCAAGGCCGTTTCACCGTGACGCTGTTCAAGTGTTTGTGGGCAAATACCACGACTTCTCGGGGACTGACAACTGACGACCTAGGGATCACATCAGTCAATTTCTCACGCCCGATTCATACTGGTATTTCTCAAGATGATGAGCCTTATATTCTAGCTTCAGAGGCACATCAGGTTTATTATGTCGAGGACGAGCGGCATAGGGATTGGCACATGGTCGTTCATTTAAAGCCAAGAGACCTTTACGACATGGGTGAAGGCGATAACATCGCCTACGAGAGTGAGCCATTTCAGCCAGCTGATTTTGAAAACTGCTTCCCTGAAGGCGATGACAATTTACCTCTACTGCGGTGAGTTTTTTTAAGTCCACGTCATTTCAATTAAATTTTTTAAATTTAATAATACATCAATAACAATAATTTTTCTACAAAATTTCTGTAGGGATGGCGACGATGAGTGATCAAATTCAATTGTAAAAAATTTGTCTTTAAAAAAAATGCAAAAAATTTGTGTTAAAATAAAATGTAAAAAAAAATTAAAATACTATTTGTAGAATTCAAGTGTAAAAAATTTTTCTTTACAAAAAATGCAAAAAATTTGTGTTAAAATAAAATGTAAAAAAAAATTTAAAAAAAAAAATTAATATAATATTTGTAGCGGTTATTAAACCGCTACAAAAAAAAATATAACTGCTACTAAATAATAACCGCTACATTAACCGCTACAAATAATTAAACCGCTACAAAAATATAAATAACCGCTACTAATTAGTAACCGCTACATTAACCGCTACAAATAATACGTAAATCCCTATAAATACCCTCATCACAACTCATTTCAAACACTCCCCAATTTCTTTTCACCTTACCCTTCTTTCATTTCCTCTCATTTACAACTTCTTTCGTATGAGTAGAGGAGCTGAATAATACGATCAAATATGGTAACAAGATTTTCAATTTCTTTTAGAATACTTCTTTCCTTTCTATAAAATTTATTCTAAACATCTTTTTTTCTAGATATATCTTAACTCTATCTCATTTTCATCTATTTTTCATATACAATTACATTATATTATAAAACATAATAATTCCTTATTACCTAACTATCGTTAATAATATTATTAATATAATTTTATACTAATCATATTCAATTACATTTTTTCTTTTTAATTTATTAATAAGTTAAACTATTAAATAATAAACTAATTGAAATAGATAAAATAATAACAAATTAAACCATTTAATATAATATTGAAAAAAAAGAAAAAAAATCAACGTATATTTTTTAAAAAAATTTTAAATATTTGTAGCGGTTATTAAACCGCTACTAAATAACGCGCCTTTTTAAAGGTAAATTTAAATTTTTTGGCGGCAAATTTGAATTTCATGAAATTAATAGCGGTTTTAAGAACCGCTACTAATTTCATGAAATTCAAATTTGGTAGCGGTTTCTTAACCGCTACAAATAAAAAAAGTCATTTTTAACAAATTTTCATTTTTATATATTTGTAGCGGTTTTTTAACCGCTACAAAAAAAAAATTCTTTTTAAAGCTGTAAATAAAATTTTTTATATTTGTAACCGCTACAAAGATCTCTTGATTTTGTAGCGGTTACTATTAACCGCTACAAAGTTTGTAGCGGTTATTTTTGATTGAGTAGCGGTTTTATAAAACCGCTACAAAACCGCTTGCAACGTATGATTTAGTAGCGGTTTTCCTAACCGCTACTAACCTAGTTTGTAGCGGTTAGAACCGCTACGAATACCTATTTTTAACCGCTACTAAATCACGTTTTTTTTGTAGTGAGTTGAGAATCAAACTTAGTAGTTGAGTTGACTTAGGTATTTGAAATGGCCTAAAGTTGTTTGAGGTATTAGAATGTGATACATAATGTGGGGTAATTTTGCAGTAAGTCGACCCTAGAAGGTTCGATTTGATGATACTAATGGTTGATGATAGGCTTGAATTTGATCTAAGCTGATATAATGCTTTGATCGAAATGTGAATTGGTTGCACTATGATTCTATTCCATGATGAAAGGTTGAACCTTGTAAACCTTGTGGATAGTATTAGACCTTCAGTAATAGTAATGTTTTGAGGATAATACCCGCATACCGTGAAGGTTAGAATAGGCGCTACTAATCGTGAATCTTAGCGAATCTATTAGGTATAATTGAGGAAAACGATTTCCAATGTATGTGATGTTAAGGTTCTAGATTTCATGATGAACCTAAAAGTTGGGTTAGGGACATTAGGTTGTAAAATCTTACATGTCGGATATTGTAGTAGACCTTAAAAGGCAAGGCTGGGCCGGGGCCCGGGGGCATTTTGGTAAATTTTCATCATAGACTAATATAATCACAATAAAAACTATAGAAGTGTCTAAAATGGTACATGGATAGGTTATAACCTAATTCTTGTCCATTTAATATTTTAGGACCGAGTTAGGAGCTGAAGGTTAGCACGCTTTTCGAGACACCAAATGGGGTGAAAGAGGCTTGAGGTAGAAATATTGTCTTTCATACATCATGCCATAATTTATATGATTGGGTGTTTGCCATTGTTTTTATGCTATATTAATCAACATGGTTTGCTTAGAAGAGCTAGTTAGTGCTAGAGGTGCACTTACACTGGGATTATATAAGAATCCAACCGGTGTACGATTAGTGAGGTTGGGCCCTACTCATATATACATGACGATGATGTGTTATGATGATGTGTTACGATGATGTGTTATATTATTCATTAATTGGTGCATACATGGCGCATATCATATTTACTTTTCGCATTTTATATGAACGATAGCACGTTTCTACTGGGATTCTTTGGAATCTCACCACTTTTTCTAAACCAAACATCTCAGCGGGTGCCAGTAGATCAAAAGGTAAGGAAGTAGACAAAGGGAATTGACAAGCACGTGTCTCGAGGCGAAGATAATGTTCGTGGTTATAGATAGTCTATGTTTAAAATACTTTTGGATATCCTGTAAATGTTGTAAATATTGTCGCCTTCTATATTTTGACCTTGGTCTGTAAACACATACTTTTATCAATATTTATGTATTTTTTTGTATGCCTGTGGAACTTGGTCCCTATTACTCTATGTATATCAAAATGGAAATAGGATTTGACAGGTGAAGTTCATTAAAGTTAAGTTAGGGGAGATATAAGGTGTGATTGGTTCAAGAGGGGAGATGATGTTTGATTTCTTGTTTGGTTCATGAGGGTAGGTGAGAGGAGATAATTATAAATGGACAAATATACTCTTTTCTTTTTATCTATATATTTTTCTTCTTCTTTTACAATTTATTTATTAATAATTATTATTTATTAAATTACTAATAGAATTTTAACTCAACCATCATAAAAAATAGAAATACATTTTTGATAAATTTGTGTAGGAAATAGAAAATTTGGAGGGAAGAGGAGGTCAAGTGCACACTTTTCTCTCCTCCCCTCCCCTCCCCTCCCATCATCTCATTTTGGTCCCCTCCAAATTAGGGGTTATGGAGGGGAACTAAATTGTTTGACTAATTTGCCCTCATATATTATGTGATTTTCCCCTAATGTCCATAGAATAAAAATTAAATAAACCCCTCCCTCTTTCAAATGTTCCCCTTCTCGCGGTCTCCCTTCTCACCCTTTTCTTCCATGCTCGACGTTTTTTCCATGATCAGCTCTACTTTGCTGGAGCTGTTTCCATGATCTGTGTTGTGTGAGCCCCAATTTCATGGATGATTTTCTCCTAGAGAAGGATCTTTACTAGTTTTGGCACTCTTGGCTGTTCTCTTCTTTCGTGTAGTTCTGACAGCATCATCGGTGAAAACGATAAGGAGGTGGCGAGTCTATTCATTGGCTGGGTGGAAGTCACCGGTGGCAAACGAAAATCACGATCCCATCAACAACATTTAATACTAGCAACAACATTAATGCCTCTTTCAAATATATTATTTTCTTAAATAAATTAAAATATGCGTTAAAGCTGGAGGAGAAGGGAAGAGCACAAACATTTTGTTTTTTGTATAAATAAAGTTTGTAAATTTAACTTTTAAAATATTTTATTATATTCATTAAAAATAAAAAAAAAACACAATATCAGTTTTTATACAAACACCTATTAAAAAATAAGGGTAAAATAGTAAATTAATTATTATTCTCCCTCCCCTCCACCTCTTAATTCAAATAATTGATCATTAAAAACCCTAGCCCTATATACCCTCCTCTCCTGCCAAACCAAATAAGATAATCTCTTACTTTTTCCTTCCATCTCCTCCCGTCCCTTCAAACCAAACAGGCCCTTAAGCAAAAGCTAAGAAGAAAGTTTATTTTCTTTCCCTTTTTTAAAGACACTCATCTAAAAAATTGGAACTTTACTTTGGAGCATTAGTTAGATAAATTTTATTGATTAATCATTTACTTTAAGAGATTATAAATTGGGAAAAACCCTAATAAAGAACTTTAAAAATTATAAAAGACAAAAAAATATTTCAAATATTTATAATCTCAAAGTAATGTTAGGTTTAATTTCTCTTTTTTTTTTTTGAAATTAAAAAGAAAAGACAAATTTTCCCTTACATATGTTTTTTTTATTTTAAAAAAATTACCCCCATTGGCCACCTCCGCCATCGGAGCTCTGGTAGGCTGGGAATAAATATTCCCAAAGTGGTGGGGGTTTGAACACCCCCACCACTTTGTTTGAACAAAATGTTGGTGATCATTGGGCTACCAATGCCATTCAATATAAATAACGCATACAATATATATATATATATATATATCTATTAACCTTTGACTGTTAAGCTAAGCCCATTAACAAATTCAGATAAGGAATTGATATGTTTAGATAAAGAATTAACAGCTTTCATTTTCTAAGTAAAAAATTCATTTACTTTCTCAGGCTATTCACAAGTTTATATAAGGAATTCACAAGTTCAGATAAAGAATTAACAAGTTTAAATAAGGAATTCACAACTTTCATTTAAGTAAAAACTTCACTTACTCTCTCAGTCATTCACAAATTTAGATAAGGAATTTATAAATTTAGATAAGGAATTCACAAGTCTAGATAAATAATTCGTAACTTTCATTTTTTAAGTAAAAAATTCACTTAATCTCTTAGGTCATTCACAAGTCTAGATATAGAATTCACAACTTAAAAAAACCCTAAACCCTAAATAGTTGTGAGTTACTTATCTAAACTTGTGAATGTCTTGAGAGAGTAAGTAATTTTTTCACTTAAAAATAAAAGAAAGTTGCGAATTTCTTATCTAAACTTGTTAATGGGTTTAGCCTAAAGATCAAAGGTTATTATATATATATATATATATATATATATTTTGTTTGCATTATTTATAGTAAATGGAATTGGTGGCCCAATGATCACCAACAATTTATGCAAACAAAGTGGTGTGGGCTCGAAATTCTATCAGAATATTCCCACTCCAATGGCAAAGGCAGCCGGTGGGGGCACTACTACAAAAGAGGGATTTAGTGGCGCCCCTCTTGTAGCACTTCTTTAAAGAAGTGTTAAAGATAGTTAAATTTTTTTAAAAAAAAAATATTTGAAAACTTTGGTGCTTACAATTATAAGCGTCATAATTGATGTTAAGCTTTTATGACACTTCTCTAAACAAGTGCCTAACAAAGCCCTCATTTTTTGTAAAAAAAAAAGCATCAGCTATGGCGTTTGCCTAGGCAAGCGTAATAGCTGGCATTATTTTTTTTAAAAAAAAACTAAGCTTCCCATACCATGTTTATAAAATTTAAACATCCCACTATTATTATCCCACCATTTTTCTTGCCTCGGCCTCCTACATAAACTCCCTAGTTTGTAAGTTTTTTTTTAACATTTGATCCAAATTTACTTTCTTTTTTATCCTTTTTAGTTAAAATCTATTATGATTCTTATATGTTTGCTCATAATTTTTGTTTTTCAGGTATTTATTTGAAGTTTCAACTCTGTCCGCTTAAACTTCCTATATATTATAAGTTTTTTTAATTTTTAAGTTGACAAATATAATAATATTAGTTTAATCATGCGTAGAAGTAACGTGTATGACTCAAATTTAAGCAACTTAAATTCTGGGGGTTCTTTGTGTGATTTTAATTCTTTATATGCATGATTATTTATGTAGTATTATGAAGATCAACGCTTTGCTGAGTTGTCTGACCATCAAGTGGATGAAGTCATTGAAGAATGATGTGAATATATGGTCTTCCAATTAGCTAATATTTAGCATGTAGGTTCTTTTTTGCCTATTCTTGTTTTGTTTATTCACTTTAAAATTAATTGTACATTATAATTGTTGTAATACGAAACATTTTATAGTGATTTTATGATTAGTTGTTTATTTCTAGTTATTTCATTTTGTTATCGTATGTGTAAATTGCCTATGTATTTGGACTATAAATAGAGGGTTTCATTAGAAAAAAATAATTACAAAAATTATTTAAAAACAAATGAGAGCCTAGCGTAGTTGTGTCAAAAAAAGGTGTAATGCCTCCTTTTTTGGCACTTCATCAAAGGAGGTGTATATACCTCTTAGGAGTTTTGCCCCTTCCTATAATGCTTTCAAGCAAAGCGCCATAGGTAGCTCCCTATATTAAAAATATCAACAAAAAAAAAAGTTATGGCGCTTCTATATATTCAAGAAGTGCCATAGTTAGTTTTTTTTTTATAGAAAAGGAGAAAAAATATAGCCCTACCGGCTCTATTCTACTAACTCATTACAAATATATTGGTTCGTAACATCTTCCATGATTAGACTTTTGACTTCATCAGGTTCTCTGTCAAGCACAAGAAAATCCACCGTCATATTCCACGCTCTTTTTGCCAAGTAATCCGCCACCCTATTCGCCTCCCTACAACAATGTAATATCTCCACATCCCAGTCACGTTCCAGCATTGATTGAATTTCTAAGATTAAAGTAGCATCATGATGTTCATCGGGAATCATTCCTTGAATAAGATCCAGTACTTCGCTGTAGTCACTCTCAACAATAATATGCCTAAATCCTCCTTCCCAAGCTAATTTCATACCCCACAAAATTCCCCAGACCTCTGCTGTGATAACCGATCCACTTCCAATCCTAAACATAAACCCTTGAATAAATCCATTTTTTTCATCCCTTATCACCCCACCACAGGTACAGCATCCCGTCGCTTCATTCCTGGATCCATCTGTTTTAATTTTAACCATCCCAGCAGGTGGAGGCCGCCAACTCCTTCTTGTTGTGGTATAAGACTTAGGTTGCATGTGGGTAGACATACCCCAAGACAGCACGGAACCAGTACGTGCCAGTAACTCCTGCTTACTCCATTGTTTGTTATTGAAGATACGGTCATTCCTTGCCAACCAAATATGCCTGCATAGGACCGTAAACCAATGTCGAAACTCGTAGCCATACACATGATCACGACGGCGTAAACACACTACTATAGAATATAGATACTGCTACCCTAAAAGACGTCCCTTTTTAAAATAGGGACGTCTAAAACATAGGCGGTGGCATTTTTGTAATTATGTGTGGGAACTTGGTAGCTTTAGACGTCCCAAATTCAATTTGGGACGTCTAAAGTTAAAAAAAAATTTTAATATTTTTTTTTTTACTTTAGACGTCACTTTAGACGTCCCAAATTGAATTTGGGACGTCTAAAGTAAAAATTTTTTTTTTTTTTTTTTTACACTTTAGATGTCCCAAATTGAATTTGGGATGTCTAAAGTATCACTTTAGACATCCCAAATGGAATTTGGGACATCTAAAGTGATGTCTAAAATAAAAAAAAAAATTTTACACTTTAGATGTCCCAATCCAAGGGGGGGCCAAGAATATGGTAAAAAGAAATCCTAATAGGATTTCTTTTTACCATAATCTTGGCCCCCCGTAGGATTTCTTTTTACCATAATAGGATTTCTTTTTACCATAATCTTGGCCCCCCCTTGGAATTCACCGGGGGGCCAAGATTATGGTAAAAAGAAGTCCTATTAATAGGACTTCTTTTTACCATAATCTTGGCCCCCCGGTGAATTCCAAGGGGGGGCCAAGAATATGGTAAAAAGAAATCCTATTAATTCACCGGGGGGCCAAGATTATGGTAAAAAGAAATCCTATTAATAGGATTTCTTTTTACCATAATCTTGGCCCCCCTTGGATAGGATTTCTTTTTACCATATTCTTGGCCCCCCCCCCCGGTTGGAATTCACCGGGGGGCCAAGATTATGGTAAAAAGAATCCACCGGGGGGCCAAGATTATGGTAAAAAGAAATCCTATAATAGGATTTCTTTTTACCATAATCTTGGCCCCCCCTTAGAATTGGAATTCACCGGGGGGCCATGATTATGGTAAAAAGAAATCCTATTAATAGGATTTCTTTTTACCATAATCTTGGCCCCCCGGTGAATTCCAAGGGGGGGCCAAGATTATGGTAAAAAGAAATCCTATTAGGATTTCTTTTTACCCTAAGCTTGGCCCCCCCTTGGAATTGGAATTCACCGGGGGGCCATGATTATGGTAAAAAGAAATCCTATTAATAGGATTTCTTTTTACCATAATCTTGGCCCCCCGGTGAATTCCAAGGGAATAGGATTTCTTTTTACCATAATCTTAGCCCCACCTTGGAATTCACCGGGGGGCCAAGATTATGGTAAAAAGAAATCCTATTAGGATTTCTTTTTACCATATTCTTGGCCCCCCTTGGAATTCACCGGGGGGCCAAGATTATGGTAAAAAGAAATCCTATTAATAGGATTTCTTTTTACCATAATCTTGGCCCTATTAATAGGATTTCTTTTTACCATAATCTTGGCCCCCCGGTGAATTCCAAGGGGGGGCCAAGATTATGGTAAAAAGAAATCCTATTAATAGGATTTCTTTTTACCATAATCTTGGCCCCCCGGTGAATTTTTTACCATAATCTTGGCCCCCCGGTGAATTCCAAGGGGGGGCCAAGAATATGGTAAAAAGAAATCCTAATCCAAGGGGGGGCCAAGAATATGGTAAAAAGAAATCCTAATCCAAGGGGGGGCCAAGAATATGGTAAAAAGAAATCCTATTTTTACCATAATCTTGGCCCCCCGGTGAATTCCAAGGAGGGGCCAAGATTATGGTAAAAAGAAATCCTATTGTGTAAAAAAAAAAAATTGAATTTTTTTTTTAACTTTAGACGTCCCAAATTGAATTTGGGATGTCTAAAGTACCACTTTAGAATTTGGGACGTCTAAAGTACCACTTTAGACATCCCAAATTCAATTTGGGACATCTAAAGTGATGTCTAAAATAAAACATAAAAAATTTACATTTTAGATGTCCCAAATTCCATTTGGGACATCTAAAGTGTAAAAAAAAAAAAAATTGAATTTTTTTTTAACTTTAGACGTCCTAAATTCAATTTAGGACGTCTAAAGTAAAAAAAAAAAAAAAAAATTTACACTTTAGATGTCCCAAATTCCATTTGGGACTTCTAAAGTCCCACTTTAGATGTCCCAAATTCTAATTTGGGACATCTAAAGTGTAAAAAAAATTAAATTAAATATTTTTCTTTTACAGTTTAGACGTCCCAAATTCCATTTGGGACGTCTAATGTCCCCACTTTAGACGTCCCAAATGGAATTTGGGACGTCTAAAGTAATTCAAAAATTTTCCCGCGACCTGTATTGAATATAAAGGACGCTCGTGCCTTATATTAAATAAAGGGAAGCTTTCCTTCCTTTCTCTCTCTCTCTCTCGCTCCCACAGCAGATTTCAATTTCTTTGATAAGAGTTGCAGAGAAAGACCCACATTCTATAGATTCAAATAGCTTTTTCCTTCAGTGTTTTCGCCATCGTCCTCCCTCTCATCATGCCCTTCTGTGCATAGCTTTTTCCTTCGGTGTTTTCGCCATCGTCCCCCCTCTCATCATGCCCTTCGATGCCTCTATTTGCAACGGTAACTCTCTCTTTATCACTTCTCAAATCTTACATGCTTGTATATTTATTATTATTATTATTATATAAGTTCCTCTCTTTTTTCACAATCAGATCTGGTACAATGCATCTGGGTAAAAAATGGATTTTTTTAATTTTAAAGTTTGACTAAAAGAAGTTTGAACAAAGCTAGCAAAGTGGTGGAAGTGTGGTGATGCTAAAAAAGGAAATTCCAGAGCCAAAAAGAGAATGGAGAAAGCTAGCATTTATGTTCAACAAAAATATTACAGAGGATTCTCGTCTGAAATTCAAATGACTTTGGACCTCCCAAATTGAGATTTGGGAGGTCTAAAGTCCAACACAGGGGGACTTTAGACGTCCCAATTTTAGATTTGGGACGTCTAAAGTGGAGGACTTTAGACGTCCCAAATTGAGATTTGGGACGTCTAAAGTCCTACACAGGGGGACTTTAGACGTCCCAAATCTCAATTTGGGACGTCTAAAGTCCTCCCTTTAGACGTCCCATTTTTTTCGGACGTCTTTTCTTAAAACATATTACGCCCCCCACATAGACGGTTAAAAGTGCCAAAATAGGGACGTTAAAACCACTTTTTGTAGTAGTGACACCATGTTAACCAAATGTTTTTATCAGTTGAGCCAAAGAAATGCCGATGCCATGAACTAGGTAATGACTCACTCCATATATCTTTAACCATCACACAATCTCGAAGTACATGCATAATTGATTCAGTCTTGTCTTGACAAATAGGGCACATCTCATTTGTGTGGATTCCCCGTTGAGCTCGTGCCAAATTAGTCAGTAAACAACCATGAGCGCATAACCACAAAAACATTCTGTAACGTTGAGGGACCTTCAGCTTCCATATAAGCGTCCATCCGAACAAAGAACTGTTTTCACCTTGCCCAGCTATCCTCTTGTACACGGCTTTTAGTACAAATTTACCATCAGATGTCCATCTCCAAATAGAAAAATCACCACTAGTATTGCGGTTAATATTCACTCTTTGGATTGCAACCACGATATCTTTTGGTAATAAATGCCCAAACTTATCTAGATTCCATTGACCCGATGGAGTAATACAGTCGGCCGCCTTCCATTCCCTTATTTCATCTGTTAATGGTTGAAGTGTCAAACTCTCCAATCTATCAAAATGGGGGACCCATAGATCATGCCAAAAAGACACTGAAGTTCCATCAGTAATCTTCCAAGCAATACTATCAGTTACACTTTCCCAATTTTGTCTAATCCCCTTCCATGTGCTTGATTCTGACCTTCTTTTTTCTACTTCTGGCACCAAATCACTACCCGTCTTGTACTTCTCCCGAAGAAAACGAACCCATAATGCATCTCGTTTGTGTATCAAGCTCCACCCCAATTTCGTCTTGTAGGCCTGATTCTGAATCCTTGCCTGTCTTAAGCCTAGTCCACCATCATTCTTCCGAGAACAAACACGACTCCAAGCGACCATGTGTGGCTTACGACTCATGGATGTACTTCCCCAAAGAAATTGCCTGCACTTTTTGTCTATCTCATCACAGGTACCCAATGGGAGGGGTATAGTTTGCATTGCGTAGGATGGCATAGTCGACATGACTGATGATACAAGAGTATGTCTAGCTGCCATCGATAACATGTTTGGTTTCCAGCTTGCTAGTCGAACATTCATCTTATCAAGAATAAATCTGTATGAGGACTTAGTACTTCGCCCATGCAAATTCCATTTGGGACATCTAAAGTGTAAAAAAAAAAAAAAATTGAATTTTTTTTTTTAACTTTAGACGTCCCAAATTCAATTTGGGACGTCTAAAGTAAAAAAAAAAAAAAAAATTTACACTTTAGATGTCCCAAATTCCATTTGGGACTTCTAAAGTCCCACTTTAGATGTCCCAAATTCTAATTTGGGACATCTAAAGTGTAAAAAAAATTAAATTAAATATTTTTCTTTTACAGTTTAGACGTCCCAAATTCCATTTGGGACGTCTAAAGTCCCCACTTTAGACGTCCCAAATGGAATTTGGGACGTTTAAAGTAATTCAAAAATTTTCCCGCGACCTGTATTGAATATAAAGGACGCTCGTGCCTTATATTAAATAAAGGGAAGCTTTCCTTCCTTTCTCTCTCTCTCTCTCGCTCCCACAGCAGATTTCAATTTCTTTGATAAGAGTTGCAGAGAAAGACCCACATTCTATAGATTCAAATAGCTTTTTCCTTCAGTGTTTTCGCCATCGTCCTCCCTCTCATCATGCCCTTCTGTGCATAGCTTTTTCCTTCGGTGTTTTCGCCATCGTCCCCCCTCTCATCATGCCCTTCGATGCCTCTATTTGCAACGGTAACTCTCTCTTTATCACTTCTCAAATCTTACATGCTTGTATATTTATTATTATTATTATTATATAAGTTCCTCTCTTTTTTCACAATCAGATCTGGTACAATGCATCTGGGTAAAAAATGGATTTTTTTAATTTTAAAGTTTGACTAAAAGAAGTTTGAACAAAGCTAGCAAAGTGGTGGAAGTGTGGTGATGCTAAAAAAGGAAATTCCAGAGCCAAAAAGAGAATGGAGAAAGCTAGCATTTATGTTCAACAAAAATATTACAGAGGATTCTCGTCTGAAATTCAAATGACTTTGGACCTCCCAAATTGAGATTTGGGAGGTCTAAAGTCCAACACAGGGGGACTTTAGACGTCCCAATTTTAGATTTGGGACGTCTAAAGTGGAGGACTTTAGACGTCCCAAATTGAGATTTGGGACGTCTAAAGTCCTACACAGGGGGACTTTAGACGTCCCAAATCTCAATTTGGGACGTCTAAAGTCCTCCCTTTAGACGTCCCATTTTTTTCGGACGTCTTTTCTTAAAACATATTACGCCCCCCACATAGACGGTTAAAAGTGCCAAAATAGGGACGTTAAAACCACTTTTTGTAGTAGTGACACCATGTTAACCAAATGTTTTTATCAGTTGAGCCAAAGAAATGCTGATGCCATGAACTAGGTAATGACTCACTCCATATATCTTTAACCATCACACAATCTCGAAGTACATGCATAATTGATTCAGTCTTGTCTTGACAAATAGGGCACATCTCATTTGTGTGGATTCCCCGTTGAGCTCGTGCCAAATTAGTCAGTAAACAACCATGAGCGCATAACCACAAAAACATTCTGTAACGTTGAGGGACCTTCAGCTTCCATATAAGCGTCCATCCGAACAAAGAACTGTTTTCACCTTGCCCAGCTATCCTCTTGTACACGGCTTTTAGTACAAATTTACCATCAGATGTCCATCTCCAAATAGAAAAATCACCACTAGTATTGCGGTTAATATTCACTCTTTGGATTGCAACCACGATATCTTTTGGTAATAAATGCCCAAACTTATCTAGATTCCATTGACCCGATGGAGTAATACAGTCGGCCGCCTTCCATTCCCTTATTTCATCTGTTAATGGTTGAAGTGTCAAACTCTCCAATCTATCAAAATGGGGGACCCATAGATCATGCCAAAAAGACACTGAAGTTCCATCAGTAATCTTCCAAGCAATACTATCAGTTACACTTTCCCAATTTTGTCTAATCCCCTTCCATGTGCTTGATTCTGACCTTCTTTTTTCTACTTCTGGCACCAAATCACTACCCGTCTTGTACTTCTCCCAAAGAAAACGAACCCATAATGCATCTCGTTTGTGTATCAAGCTCCACCCCAATTTCGTCTTGTAGGCCTGATTCTGAATCCTTGCCTGTCTTAAGCCTAGTCCACCATCATTCTTCCGAGAACAAACACGACTCCAAGTGACCATGTGTGGCTTACGACTCATGGATGTACTTCCCCAAAGAAATTGCCTGCACTTTTTGTCTATCTCATCACAGGTACCCAATGGGAGGGGTATAGTTTGCATTGCGTAGGATGGCATAGTCGACATGACTGATGATACAAGAGTATGTCTAGCTGCCATCGATAACATGTTTGGTTTCCAGCTTGCTAGTCGAACATTCACCTTATCAAGAATAAATCTGTATGAGGACTTAGTACTTCGCCCATGCAAGATTAGCATTCCTAAATATTTTCCCAGGTTGGAAGACAGGGAAAAATTCAAGAACTCACTAATGTCCTTTCTTCTCGTATTACCCACATTCTTGGAGAAGTAAATGTGCGATTTTGCATTATTTACTTTATGACCAGAAATATCACAGAAATCATCAAGTATGGCTTTCACCATCCCGGCTTGATCCATATTTGCTTCTGCAAACAGAATAAGGTCATCAGTGAAAAAGACATGAGAAATAGCCGTACCTTGCCTGGACAACTTAAAAGGTTTCCAATCTCCATCTTCTACTGCAGTCTGGATTAAATGCCCCAACCTCTCCATCATAATAACAAAAAGATACGGTGAGATAGGATCTCCTTGACGAACTCCTCTGGAAAGGAAAAAAGATTTTGCAGCACATCCATTCCAAAGTAACTGCATTTGCGGAGTAGATACACAAGCTTTTATGATGTCACAGAGGTACTTAGGAATCCTCAGTTCATTCAAACATTCGAAAAGAAAACTCCATCTGACTCGATCATATGCTTTCTCCAAGTCAATCTTTATTGCCATAAATCCCTGCTTCTTCTTCATGCTCCGCATAGAGTGAATGATTTCCTGCACTAGAATAATATTATCAGTACTTTGGCGCCCCTTCACAAAACTACATTGGTTCGGGGCCACAACCAATGGCATAATAGATTTAAATCTATTTGAAATAACTTTTGTAACAATCTTATACACTGCATTATAGAGGCTTATTGGCCAAAAATCACGAAAAGATTGTGGATGATCAATTTTAGGAATAAGTACAATTTGAGTATCATTAATATTATGTACCCAATCCGGATTTTGAAAATACCCTTTTAACCAAGGATGTCACTGAAAGACCAACCATATCCCATTGGCTCTGATAAAAAAGAGGATTTAAACCATATGGAGCCGGAGCTTTTAGAGAACCCATATCAAACAAAGCTCGTTTAATTTCCAGATCATCAACCTGTCTTCCCAAAGCACATCTGTCAATTGTGTCAATCTTAGGATAAGTTCACCCAAACACCAAGGACCCCTGGTACGTACTCATTTCCATATATAGATCTTCAAAAAAAATTACTGCCAAATTCTCGTATTTCTTGCTCATCATAAGACCATTCTTGAGAATCAAGTTTAAGAGCTAAGATCCGATTCCTTCTTCTTCGACCATTTGCCTTTGAATGAAAATATCTTGTATTTCGGTCACCCTGAATATACCAAGTAGCACGAGAGTATTGGATCCACATAATTTCCTCATGGGCCAAGATTTTCTCAAGTTCCTTCCATAATTCACATTGCAAATTCTCTAATCTCACTGATGGCCCAACTCTAGCAATTGTGGTATTAATCCCATCAAGACGTCTATATAGCTTGTTCTTCATATAAATTAAATTCCCAAATACCTCTTTGTTCCAAACTTTCAGTTGCTCAGTAAAATTCTCTAAAGATCCACTCCAATCTTCCTGAACATTCCATTGTTCCTTAACAAAAGATGAGAATTTATCATGCATAACCCAAGGGGCGAAGAAACGGAAAGGCCTTTGTTTATTCTCACCATGCACTACCTTATCAGTATTAACCAGAATGGGGCAATGATCTGATTTGTACTTTGGTAGATGAAGCACCGAAGCATTTGGAAACTCCGCATGCCATCTGCCATCCACCAATGCTCTATCGATTCTGCTTTTACTAGACGACGTTCCCCATGTAAATCGAGGACCACTAAAGCCAATATCAATTAATCCAGTATCAGTAATCCACTCCCGGAAAAATCTGTCAACTCCACTGGTTTCCTGAATTTTCATGCTCCATCTATCCTCAGGACACGAAACAGCATTGAAATCCCCAACCACCAACCAACCCCCACGAACAACCTGGCTAATATCTCTTAATGAAGACCAGAGTAGGCGCCTCGGGTAAATATTAGGATGTCCATAAACAATTGTAAGGGACCATTCATTATCATTTCCTGCATTGACCATTCCATGGACAAATTGCTCACCCGCCGAAATAATCGAAAAGTTGCAACTTGAATCCCAAAATAACCAAATGCCCCCACTAAATCCTTCTGCATCAACCACATGCATATTAGACCATCCAATCTTCCAAGCTAATAACTTTGCCTTTATTTCAGCCTGTCTAGGTTCCAATAGTGCAAATAGATTAACTCCTTGTTTATCAATAATATCACTGATTAAATGATGAGAAGAGGCACCACCGGCACCCCGAGTATTCCATGTCATAACTATCATTAAACAAATAATGAAAGATAAAGGATTTCCAACATTCTGGAAAACACTACTTGGACGTAGGCCCGTAAGCTCCCTCACCTGACTCCTTCATAACAACATCACCCACCTCACTTGGGAGATTGATATTAGTAGAATAGTTAATCTTTCTACCTGCACCTGGATCAATCGGGTCAGAAGCACTATTTCTATTAGATTTTGGTGGTTGAATTTTGACACCTTCTGATTTTAAAGGCGTCCCCGAATAGACCTTAATTGGTTGCAATTTGGAGGATCCCGTGACACTCTTCCTTCCTTCATTCAAACCTTTTGCCAAGCCCCTAGCATTATGAACTTTTCCACTTTCTGAGGTCAAACTAGAATTATCTTGGTCTACCATTTTATTCTTCACTTGTTGATAATGTTCCATTGGGTTCACCAAATCTGTCTTACGTTCCACCACATTTTCTTTAGTCCCAGAATTAATCACCACAGGCTTCTTCTTACTAGGCAAGGACCCACCTGATTTAATTATTCGGACTGATGAAGATTCTGTAGCATCATGTGCCGAATTATTGGGTGCCATTAAAGTGATTTCATTTCCTTTCTCTTTCGTATTCTCATCTGTCAATGCTGTGAATCTTGATCCTCCACCATTATTGTTTCTATGCAAATCACGTCCCCCTCCCCGTCTGATATTCAATTCTCCCCCGGTGCCACGCTGCATCCTTCGACGTCTGGGTGCCACCATCCATTCACCATAGGTTATGGCTTCTGGGTTATGGTTAGTTGACGTCGAATCCGCTGTTCGTCCATCACACTCAGTCTCTGAACTTTGAACTCCCGAAGGTCCAGATTCTTTCTTTCGTGAGCAATGTTCGGATCCATGTCCATACCTCCCACATGAGAAACATATAAGGTGTAGACCCTCATATACTATTTTTTTTCCTTGCCATTAATCATAATTGATGGGAGCAGAGGGGAATTCAGGTCTATTTCAACACATAATCGAGCAAAACGACCTTTTGTTTGTTTCAATGTATTATTATCCACCTTAAGCACCCTTCCAATCTGACTACCCACAACGTATAAGATACCCTTATCATAAAAATCAACTGGAAATTTTGGAATACGTACCCATGCAGCGATCTTCGGTACCTCCCCAGCATCAGGATCGAACTCAGGTTTCCATGGCTGTACAGCTAGGTAATGTTCCATGTATAACCATGGGCCACCAGTCAAAGCAAACTCATAATCCTCCTCGCTTGTTAGACGAACCAAGAAATATCCAGAACCAATTTCTATCGTTGTTACCTCACCCCTTCGACCCTATAGTTGCTGTAGCTTTCTACCAAGTTGTTCTTCACGAACCATACGTCCCAGAAGCCTAACAATCAGAGAAGTCCTCCATTTCTTTGCTAGTTTTTGACGGAATTCCGGTGAGACAACAATATTTGGACCTTTTTGAGTGATCTCAACCTCAATTCTTGATTTCCATCCATCCCCATGCCACCATTCTTCCTCCTCGTCAGACATATCTCCCGCCATCGGTATATCAACACAAGCTTCCTTGTAAGATTTTTTCTGTTGTGTAGAAAACTCCTCCACCACCTCTGTATCAGTCATCCAATCCTCCACCCTTGGTACAAGGGATTGGTGTTCAGAGAACTCATCCTCCCCATCTCTAATTTTCTTTCAGCTTCTTACCATAGCATCTTGTTCTTCCGATGTCAGCACCGGAGGTACTCTCTCACAACTTCTATCCCGTTCACGTATATTGCTTTCCATTCTGTTCTCAGGTTACACACAAATCTCCGAAAAACTTTAGAGAGCCAGTAAAACGTTTCATTCCACAGATCACCAAGGACTGAAACTGAAACTAGAAGCCCAAGATCAGCGTTCTTCAAACAATGAAGAATCAGTGTCGACAACTTAGTCCAACTGAGACAGAAAAACTTCCAACGTAAAACAAAAACAAATCGAAGCAAGAAGAAACCAGATCCTTCTCCTCTGTTCTCGGCAAACGCTGAAAAACGAAAGAGAAACACCGCAGAAAAAAAAACAGCAGCGAAGCATATGCCCAGCGGTGCAAACGAGAATGATAGACCAAGTCACTGGTGGAAGCAAAATTCAGAAATCAGAAAACAGAAACAGTACGAAGTCTCCAGAACTGCAACAGCAAAATGAAACAGCAGCGAAGCATATGCCCAGCGTCTCAGATCTGCAGCAGCGACGTGGATCAGCAGCGGAACATATGCCCAGTGTCTCAGATCTGGAACCGGAACAGCACCGTTGGAACCAAAGACAGCGACCGTTACAGACCGTTGCGAAAGCTCATGAAAAAAAATGCCGCCGGCAGCTGAGAAATCTGATGGGCAGAGCATACTCTCCCTTGCATGAATAGATCGGCCGGCACAACACCGACAGCAACACCAGCGCACACCAGAATGCTCCGCCGGACTGAAGATGAAGCTTCAGCTGTCGACTTCTTTAGACGGCGAGAGAGAGAGAGAGACACACACAGGGCCAGAAAGTTCACACCCAAACCGAGAAACCAGACCACGCCATCTGACCACCCACAACGCAAAGATGCCGGAAAGATTGTCTGATCAACGCCTGATTTAATTTGTGTCGTTTTCCCATAGTTAGTTTTAATAACACTTGAAGTTAAGGCGCTTCTCAAGCGCCATAGTATTTTTTAAAATAAATGCCATATATTATGTTTTTTGTAGTAGTGGGGGTAATTTTTTTAAATAAAAAAAAATATATAAGGGCAAATTGGTCTTTTCTTTTTAATTTCAAAAAAGATAAATTACGCCTAACATTTCTTTGGGATTATGAATATTCGAAACACCTTTTTGTCTTTTAACATTTTTAAAGTTCTTTATTAGGGTTTTCCCTTATAAATTTTCTTCTAATTATTTTTTAGGTGCATAGAGGGTGAGCATTAGAACCACGGAAATGTTAATGTGATGTGACTTGGGGGTTAAATGAATTCATATCTTGGAAACAACCTCTTTGTTTGTGAGGTCAAAACTACTTATATCTATTTCTTCCCAAACCTTACCTAATGGGAACTTATACAATATTGAGCGGCCTTTTTAATTTTTTGAGGTGTATATAATTAAGAGCATTATATTATACACTCCACCTAGCTATACTTTACACTAAAAAATAATGACAAAAGGGTGTCATATATTTAATGAAAGTGTTTCAACTAACTTATGTTCATATAAGTAGTATGACCTCGTAGTTGAGATTTGAAGGGATATATTTATTGTATCATAAAAAATGAAGAGTTTCAAATGTTTACAAAAGAAAAAGGGAAAATAATGAAAATTCATGTTTAAAAATTTTATTAGTTAGAAGGGCCCGAATTTAAATACTAGTACTTTATTTATATGAAATCTTACATACTTTCTGCATATAAAAACAAACCAAGTCTTCATGTAATAAATAAATTTTTAAAGAAAGAATTTTCACCAATTTTCCAAAAAAATAAGGAAAAAAGGATAAGTCAAAATTGAAAAGATGTTTCTAACGGCAGGCCCGTCGTGGCGCACTAAAATTCTAATGAATTTATGGTACAACAAACCCTCACAAGAAATTCCTCTAATCCATCTCAACACGTCAACTGCGGCATCATGTGTTGCACAATAAATTGATAGAAAAAACATCAATTATTTATGAAATATGCTGTTATTATATAACGAACACATAGAAACAAATAACATTTTAATATATGTAAATGAAAACAGTAACAAAAATGAATGGAAATTACATGGATTATTAGTCATAGGAATAAAATAAAAATAAATTAAGGAAATCAAGTGAAACTAAAAGTTTAGAGAGACATGTCAGTGAATTTCAGGAGTAGATTATTAATATTTAAAGAAAATTAAAAGGTTAAACATTCCGCCGAACTTCTATTCATGATCTTTATGATCTTTACCTATTTTCCAACTTCCAAGCACATTCATACGTGCAATCAATTTTTTTATATTGTCAATAGTATCCCGCACTTTTTCTGGATCCTATTATCAGGAATCCAAGCAACTCATTACTCTAGTTTCACGGTTACCGTTCCTCCAATTCCAATATAGGTGTCTCTTCTAAAACTTGAATTCGAATCCTAAGGATCCAATAGGGCCTTACATTACTAAACCAACTCTATATTGCTACATACGTGTAATCAAATTAATTAGCATTTCAAATCAAAATTCTGATGCACTTATGGAACAAACACAGATCACAAGAAACTCATTTCATCTAACTGAACACACCAGTTCCGGCCGCAAGAAATTAATGACGAAAATTTTTCAACTTCACAATATTACTCTCTAAATCAACTCATGCATCCCTCTCTCTCTCTCTATAAATATATATATAATTACTGATCAAATTAAAACACACAAATCCAATATTAGAGAAGAAAAATTCAAGCAACATGCAGGTAGCAATAACATTCAAAGGAAGCTGCACAGTGAGGCCCTGTGATCCTACATGGATTGGAACAATGGCCTTATCTGAATTGGATCAAATAGGTTGCTTGACTCATGTTCCCACCATCTACTTATATCGACGTCCACACAGTAGTGCTACCGCCATTGCGGAGACCTTGAAGGAGTCGTTAAGCAAAGTGTTGGTACCGTTTTACCCCTTGGCTGGTCGTTTACAGTGGATAGGCAATGGACGACTTGAGCTTCAGTGCAACGCAATGGGGGCTCGATTTATTGAAGCTGAGACTGAATCAAGTTTAAACGAGATTGGGGACGACTTGTCTCTCTCCTCTCAACACCCTAACCTTTTTCCAGCTGCAGATTATAGCCTTCCCATTCATGAGCTTCCCCTGTTTCTGGTTCAGCTCACCACCTTCCGATGCGGCGGCTTCAGCGTTGGCATTGCAATTTCTCATGCAGTTGCAGATGGTCCAGGTGATGAACCATTCATATTCATTGTTATAATCTGTTCTTCTAAACTTAAAATACAAACCACCATTTCTATTAGAAAGTATTAAAAAAGTCTCACACTACTAATTGCAGAATAAGTTGAAGGTATATAGCCTTAAATTAAATCCTACAAATTGGTTTAAATTATTCTAATTGAAAGACAAACCTAATATATATATATATATATTTCTAAAATCTAATATGTTATCAGAGTTAATCCATCCGGGACACTAGCCTTAAGATAAATAGTCTTAAGGTAAGTCCTATATTAAATTGGCTAGTTTAAGCTATTTTGAAACACAAATCTAACATATACCTATTTCTCTAAAATCTAATCATTTCAATTCATATTAATTAATAATAAAAATGGTGTTCAAGTCCTATTCGAATGCTTGATGCAGATTGAGGGTAACAGTTGTAAACTAATCTAAGTTACGCTATTTTTACTAGCTGCCCTTCACTTCATGTCCGAGTGGGCTAGGATTACAAGAGGCGAGACTCTACAAACACCGCCATATCTGAACAAGAGCGTCTTCCGAGCTGGGGAGCCACCGTTGGTCTCGCCGTCGCAGCCAACCCCGGACGATTTCCCAGAGTATGGGATTCCAACGTTATTACTCGGTCAGTCAGATACTTTAGAGGAAAGAAAGAAGAAAACCACGACAGCTATGCTGAGAATAACGAAAGACCAAGTTGAAAAGTTGAGGAAGATGGCAAATGACAGTTGCGAAAAGCCCATGACCCGTGGTTTCACTCGATTCGAGACAATATGTGGACATGTTTGGAGGATTTCATGCAAAGCAAGAGGACACAAAAAGGAGCAACCAACAGCAATGGGCATTTGTGTTGATTCGAGAAGTCGCATAAGACCTAAACTACCCAGAGAGTACTTTGGGACTGCAACTTTTGATGTGATAGCTCAAAGCGTGGCGGGTGATCTCATGTCGAAACCATTAGGGTTTGTTGCGAGTAAAGTGAGGGAAACGATAGAGAAGGTGACAGACGAGTACATAAAGTCATTGATAGAGTTCTTGAAGAACCAAAAGGACCTGAGAGAGTTTCAAGATATCCATTATGAGTTGAGGAAAGAGGAAGGACAATTTTATGGAAACCCTAATATTACTGTAGTGAGTTGGCTTACATTGCCTTTATATGGATTTGATTTTGAGTGGGGAAAGGAACAGTACATGGGACCAGGACCTTATGAAAATGATGGGAGTTCTTTGCTTATGCAAAGTCCTGAAGGAGATGATTCTCTTGTGGTTGCTATGTGCCTTCAAGAAGCTCATATGGATGAGTTTAAGAAACTTTTTTATCAAGACTTGCTGTGATATAGATATTCATATCTGAGCCATGCTTCTACAACTTTATGGACTTTAAATATTAATGTATCAGGAAAATAAGGAGGAATTAATGTGTGTGTATTTGTGTTCACCAATGTTGGCAATAAGATGTTAATTATCAGCAACAGAAATATTGTACGTTGAATTCCAGTAATAAGTAATGAGAATTGCTTTGAAAATTATTAAAGATTCAGTTTAAAAAGAAGGCTTAAATACAAATCACCCTCAACTTTAGATCAGTTGCATATAACTCCGTTCATTTTTTAAAGTTTAAAATAAACTCCTTAAACTTTCATATTTTGACTACTAACCCCCTACAGTTAAAAAGTCTGTTAATTGTAATGGAATATGTGCCATGTTATATTAGTCAAGATGACTTAACAAATTATATTTCATTGATTAAACACATATTTTTATTTGAAGGGTAATTTTTCCATTTTATCAATGACAATCCCTAATTCCTCTTTCACCATGCCATTACAATCGTCTACCTCCTTCGAACATCTCTATGCTTTCCCCCCTTTGTTTCAACTCATGAGTACAGATCATTTTCACGCTGCCCTTTCTTGCACTGCTTGGTTCATTGACATGTGTAGCTGAGGGGAAAAAAATCTCTATCTCAGATTCTTTTGTTGCCAATTCTTCTTGTTGAATAGTCCACCAATGTTTCACTAGGCACTGCCACCATCACAGGAACAACTTGTAAATTCTCCACACACAGGCTAGTAGTTAGTCTCCTCTTTTGCGTCTCACTTGATGTCAATGCCAAGTATAATTCTCTGTTTTGGGCGCTTCTGTGATGTCAACACCAGTACACTGAAACATTCATCCACACATCGAAATCCCTATTAAAGATGATGGAGAAGAAGATGGAAGTCACTAATGAGAGGTAGCAACGGTGGGCCTGGTGGAAGATGAGCCTTGCTTTGATGTCCGGTGAGTAGGGCTAGAACCAAAATGGTGGAAGAAAATGACGGAGATAAGATGTATAATGCTAACATTTTGAAAGTCTCAGCGGATGATCTGCATTTCAGGTCCAAGGGCGAGAGCCAATTGTACAGGTGAAAGAGGAATTAGGGATTGCTATTGATAAATTGGCAAAATTACCCTTCAAATAAAAATACGGGTTTAATCAAGTGAAATATTAAAATTCTATTTAATTTGTCAAGTTTTCTTGGCTAATATGACATGGCACATATTCCGTTACATTTAACAGATTTTTCAATGGTAAGGGGTTAGTGGTCAAAATAGGAAAGTTCAGGGTGTTGATTTTAAACTTTAAAAGATGAGGGGGGTTATATGCAACTGATCTAAGGTTAAAGGGGGGTTATTTGTATTTAAGCCTAGAAAGAAATATTGAAATTAATACTATTTTTATGTGATACTCAACAAAAAAATTAATGAAATTATGAAATTCAAATAAACATTTTTCTAGCATTATATTGAAATATCAGTGTCAAGGTACTTAACGGTCTTGGGTCTTTTATCAATATATATATATATATATAGATATATTAGGATCAAATTTTTACATACAAAAAGTACTTAGTGTCAAAATTTTAATTAAAGATCAGCGTCATTAATGACTTCTACCCTGTTAATTAATATAAGAATATTTTAGTCTCTGTTGTGAATATTATGATTTCATAACATCCGAGAACAAGACTCTTCACCTTCCATCCATATTGAACCCCCAAAATAAAGAGTTTCTAACATATAATCTTTGTAACATCTAATGGTACAATTATATTTCTTAATTGTCCTCTTTATGTATTGTAACTTATAGGATTGGTCTTCAATATTGGGGCCTTATAAATAAAGGCATGTACACATATCACTACTACAAACTAAACATTTTACTACCCTAAAGGACGTCCCTTTTTAAGTTAGGGACGTCCAAAGTTCAATATTTGGCGGGAGGCTTTGGCGCTGGATGAATTTAACTAAAAAAAAAAAATTTTCCATCACTTTAGACGTCCCCAGAAAAACTGGGGACGTGTAAAGTGGGTTTAGGCGTCCCCATTTTGACTAGGGATGTAGAACCATCACGTCATGCAATTGTAGAGTTGTAGCTTTACCTTCTCTGCATTGTCTTCCTTCTTTTCCCATACCCGTGAGTTGCTGCTGTGTTCCACTTTCCTAGCTACATTCATTTTCCCTCTTCTCCCATACCCGTGAGCACACTGTCATAACTCCTTCACTGAACAAAGGCGCACCTCCCCTGCATTTGTCTTCCCTCTTCTCCTATTCCTGTGGCTGTGGGTCTTGCTATTTGCTGATGTAGTTGCATTCTTAGAATTATTCAGGTGCGTTTCTGGGTTTCTTAAAATCAGGTGCATATCAGGCGTGACTTGGATTATTATGTGACGCAATTAAGAATTTACAGAAAAGCTTGGATTCTGCGTTTCTGGATAGTTGCTACGCTTGGATTATGAGAAAATCAGGTGCGTATGCTTTCTGGTAGAATTTGAATTGGAATTCTTGAAAACCATAATCTTGTTCTCTATGCTTTCTGGTACATGAGATTATGGTACTTTCTTTCCTTGCATTTTAAATTATTTTAATCCTTTATAAATTATATGATAAAAATGATGCAAAAATAATAAGATACTTATGCAATTATGACTCATTTTTCTACTAGGGAATAATGAAATAAAGAGGAGCCTAAATGTACAGTGTGAGTGTGTGTGTGTGTGTGTGTGTGTGTGTGTGTTTAAATGTAGGGAGAATGATAGAAAAACGTACTCAAATTATGAAAATCCCAACTTAGTGCCTAAAAATGGCCTGTTTACGTTGAAGTCACTAGCTAGATACTGTTTAGATTAAACCATGAAGCTAAGTCACCCATGTACCCTTTATTTTATGCCCTAATTGGCCGACCAAACTGAGGTAGCCATCACACTGAGGTAGCCATATGATGGACTGTGATGAATTTGGAACCTTTCTAGTCCTCACACACACACACACACACACACACACACACACACACACACACACACACACACACACACACACACACACAAAACTCTCATCTAT
This sequence comes from Inga oerstediana, assembly GCA_963210345.1. Taxonomy (NCBI): domain Eukaryota; kingdom Viridiplantae; phylum Streptophyta; class Magnoliopsida; order Fabales; family Fabaceae; genus Inga; species Inga oerstediana. The sequence continues at coordinate 54,112,861 of OY723407.1, read as the reverse complement.
CTAGTTCAATTCAATATAATAGTTTGATTTTATTTAGTTTTGGTTATTTAGATTGAGTTTGCTACTTTAGTTTGCCAATATTTATTATTTGAATAAAAAAAATTTATGAGATCTTTTCTTCTATTTTTTTCTATTTGAAAATAAGTAAAAAATATTGAAAATTTTAAAAGGGCCTGCAACTTGCTAGTCAAGAACTTGGTGCCAATTTTTATGGCACCAATTATTTAATGATTAGTCGAACTTGGTGCTTCCTTTAGCGTTCAAGAACATAGGAAAATGAGTAGAATTTGAATTGGAATTCTTGAAAACCATAATCTTGTTCTCTATACTTTTTGGTATATGAGATTATGATAATTTATTTCCTTGCATTTACCTAATGCTCTGAAGTAGAGAAAATGAAGCTATGAATTTTTGTTTAGGTTAGAAGAATTAATGCTAGCTTCCTTCTTTTTACTCTTGTCTTAGTGCTATGAATTTTTATTTTACTCTTCTTAATAAGTTTAGTTTTGTTTAAATTAAGCTGAGATGGTTTGTTATTTTGATTTTGGGATGTCTCACTTTTAAGGGGAAATGCTGCCAAAATTTTGAAAAACAAAATAGTAAAAGGAAATTTCCCGTGTTGACAATTATTCTAAACTTGAGTGTTAATGGGAATGGCGTAGGTGGTAATAAAATGGATCATAGTTGGATGAATGTTTTGAGAACAAGTGAACAATATGAGAATGGGGTTGAAGAGTTTATTGAATATGCTAGAAGGAACGCTCCAGCAAAAAAATGGGATGTATTTTTATCCTTGTGTCAATTGTTTAAATGAGAGAAGACGGGATGTTGAAGTTATAAGGGATCACCTACTTTGTGATGGAATAAATCTTCAATACACAAGGTGGATATGGCATGGTGAGGAAGTAACTGATTGTCCGTTACACAAGAAGGAAGCTGTGGATGTCATAGATGAAGATAGAATGGAGAGAATGATTCATGATGTTGAGGTAGAATTCTTTGCATAGTCGCATGAATATGACAACCTGCGGAGTGATGCAGAGACACCGTTATACCCGGGGAGTAAGTACACACGACTGACAGGAACATTATATTTGGTTAACTTAAAAGCAACTTGTGGGTGGACCGATAATAGTTTCATAATGCTGCTTGAACTGTTGTGTGATATGTTTCCAGATGATAATGTACTTCTAAATTGTATGTATGAGGCCAAGAAAATCCTATCTACAATGGGTATAGAGTATAAAAAGATACACGCTTGCCCTAATGACTGCGTACTATACAGAAAGGAGTATGAAGGTTTAAGTGAGTGCCTTAAGTGTCAAACTGCATCTGTACAAAGTGAAGAAAGATGGTGGTTGTGGCGATGAGACAACTAAAAGGCAACCTGTACAAGTTTTGCGTTATCTTCCAATAATACCGCGCTTTAAGAGTTTGTTTGGCACTGCAAAAAAAACGAAGAAGTTGAGATGGCATTCGGATGATAGAATATCCGACGAAAAATATCTTCGGCACCCAGCTGACTTTCCACAGTGGAAGAAAATAGATGAAATGTTCCCTGAATTTTTCAGTGAGCCGAGAAACCTTCGGCTTGGGCTTTGTACAGATGGCATCATTCCGTATGGAACTCTTAATAGCACACACAGTGCGTGGCCAGTACTCCTTGTAATATACAACTTGCCTCCTTGGCTTTGTATGAAACGTAAGTATGTGATGCTTTCTATGATGATTTCTGAACCAAAATAGCCAGGAAAAGATATCGATGTCTACTTGGCGCCTTTGATTGAGGACTTGAAGAAGTTGTGGGAGGAAGGCGTAGATGTGTTTGATGCATATAAGAATGAGTCCTTCAAGCTACGTGTAATGATTTTCACCATGATAAATGACTTCCCTGTGTACGGAAACCTCTTAGGGTACAGTGTGAAGGGGCATAAAGCATCTCCAATCTGCGAAGCAGACACTCACTTCCACCAACTTAAACATGGAAGAAAGACGGTCTACCTTGGTTACAGGAGGTTCCTTCCTAGGTTCCACCCATATCGTAGGTTAAGAAAGCATTTTAACAGCTTGCCGGAGCATGGACTGGCTCTAAAGGCATTAACCGGAGAGGAAGTTTACAGTCGGATTGAACATATCAATGTCTTACTCTATAAGAATCAGAAGACTATGGGTGAGAAGAACATATGGAAGAAGAGATTAATTTTCTTTGATCTTCCATATTGGCGTAGGCTTGACGTGAGACACAGTATTGATGTGATGCAAGTGGAGAAAAATGAAAAACTTGATTTGGCAACAACTTTTGGTATATAAGTTTTGATAAATCTGCATATATATCTTTATTCCTATTGCTTTAAATATAATTAACTTATGTTTTTACCTTGTAGCAAACCTATGATGTCCCTGACATTACGGAGATGTACAAGGAGTGGATGACGGAGGTTCGTCTACGATGGAAAGATTTCAAGAACAGGCTTACATGAGATTACATTCGAGGGGACCTGAGGGGTAAGGATCTATGTCAGGAGTATACGTATTTGTCTCCAGAGGACTAGAGGCTGTTTATGGCGTCACGAGAAGAACTAAACTTTTTGGTAAGATTTCTGTTATTAGTGTTTATTTGAATATAGTTGACATTATTGATTTGGTGTTCATTGTTTTCCTTTCACAGGAATTAAGTATAGCAAATGCAGAGAGGCAAGCAGCTAATAAGTATCAACATTGCATGTCTCGTGGTGGTTATCGGAAGCTTGAGCGTAGTATGATGGTAGAAGAGTTAGAGAAATTGAAGGAAGCAGCCACATCAGATCCTCACATTGTTGTTCAGGCCTCGCCACCTCCTCTACGTCAAAAAAAATGGAAAGCAGGGAGGATTAAGGGAGGGAAGTACATAAATCCGACTGTTGCTGAGGTTGCCGTAAGAATTGTAAGTAGTTAGAGCATAAGTATAAAGTTTTTTTTCATATTGGGAGGGCTTAATTTTCATTTACGATAACTTTTATGCTACAGGATGAACTGGAAGATCATAGTAGCCATGGTATTTTCACTCCAAGTTATTGCCAACGGTGATTGGGAAGGCAGATCATCCCGGTCATGTTCGAGGGGAGGCAGGGGGAGTTCGTGTCATGAAGTATTTTGGTTGAGCCTCACATTCTTATTCATCACAAGCTGAACCCAGTAGGGAGCTTGTGGCCAAGATTCGCCAGGAAGTCTCATAAGAGCTCGAGGCCAACATTCGCGACAAACTCCGACAAGAGTTATTACCAGAGCTACGTCTTAAGCTGATGCCTGAGCTACAAGCAGAAATGATGAAGATGTTTGAATTCCAGATGGCAACTTTCAAGCGTAGAACCCATTCATCCCCGGCCTTCCACAGCACCAAAGGAAGTTACAACCCGGTGGAGGAACCACTTGGCGACCCTTTTCCCACTCCAGTGCCAGGAGAACTTGCCATCCTCTCTTTGGATGCCCCACTACTACGTGTAGTTGCAGATGCTCTTGTTTACACACAAGCTACCACCCACCATCATCAGTTAATTCCACATCATTTATGTAGGGTGACTGTGACGTGTGTTCGAGAGGGGGAAGAAGGTACAACCATCCCTATTCCTGATGACGAGGTTGCCACGATGGCTCAGGCGAGAGGATCTTTCATCCTTTGGCTTATACATCTTATTGGCTTAGCAGCAATACCTCCAATGGTATGGAACTACCTCACTTTTACTTGAGATGTGTTGACATCCTACTAATAATATATATTTTTATGTTCTAAAAGAACGAGCAGGAAGCAGGAAAATGACCCTTCTTAGCACAACTACAGCAGATCTATAAAGACATTCGCCAGATTGATTTGCATATGCCTACAGGGATTGTGGGCCAGGAATTAGAGTATCCCTTCATAATTGATAAAGAATATCTTAAACAGTTCATTAAGTTGGAGGAGCTAGATATTGGATGGGGCAAATTTGCAATCCTGTAAGTTTTTTATTTCCCATTTTTTCCTTCATTTAGTTAAGTTGATTTTAACTAGCTAATACATTCATCATTTTAATTCTATTATATCTCCTTCTGTCATATATGCATTGACTTGCAAAGAGTTGATTTATATGGATTCTTATCTCCTGCACATACGACAAGGAATAGGAATACATTGAAAAAAAGGGCGCACTATGTGGGCTTCACAGTGGGAGAGAATGACTATCGTTGTTATCTAGCACCGATTGTTCAAGGGTATGCATTTTAATTTTGTGTATTTGAGATTTTTAATAAATAATTGCCTTGCCATCTAACTTCTTTTTAATCTGTATATGTTGTTATAGTTACCACTGGAGTTTGTGTTTTCTCTGTCCTCGGTCCCATGTAGTTTACTGGTTTGATTCCTTGAGTAGAAGACTAGACAAAGAAACTAAAAGCGTCTTCAACACGTAAGTTATTTTTTTGTACTTCAATGCTTCTTGATTCATGACTTAAATTAATTATTCTAATTTATGTTGATTTTCATTTTAATGATAGGACATCCCAGACTTATCGAGCGCTTGGTGGGCACGCGATCGTAAAGGTGGCAAAGACCCAAAATAGTTGTTTCCAAAGGTACGTAGTTTCAAATCAAGTTCTTTTGATTGACGGTCGTTTTAGATTGCCTTTATTGATTTTAACCATTTGCTTTTGATTTATAGTGCCCTCAACAACCTGACAGCTGGGAATGTGGATACTATGTCTTACTTTATATGTTTAACATCATTAAGAGTGGCATTACGACAGATTTTGAACAAGTAATCGCTTCTTCATTCTCAGAAGATAATATTTTTGGTGTTGTAATTTAATGGAAATTCATTCACTTGATTCATTATTTCATCTAAGCTTATTTTCTAATTTACAGATTTTTGACAATGAAGATGCCTACTCATATGAAGACATAAATATGATCAGAGACTTTTTGGCTGGACATCTTCTTCAACATATACCAGAGTAAAGTCTTTAGTAGTTTGTGTAGGACATACTTTTGTGGTGGTTCTATATATTGTACATATAATTAACATTGTTGTTGTTGGATATAGATTGTTGTGTAGTTTGTTTGGTTTGTTAGTTAATTAGTTTGCTACTCTTTAAAGTTATTGGATGTAGAGCCTTGGGGTTGATCACTGTGTTTCAAGTTGTTGTTTCCATTCTGTTGAACTGCTGTTGTTTCCATCCTATTTCTGCAGTTTACATTTTCCAGACATTGAAATATATATAAAAAGGCCATTTTTAAAAAAAACTTTTAACGTCCTTAAAATAAAAAAGGATGTGGGAAAGGATTTGTTGTCAGTTTAGACGTCCCCAGTATGGACTGGGGACGTCTAAAGGTGCACTTTAGATGTCCCCAGTCCATACTGGGGATGTCTAAAGTGCACCTCAGACTTTAGTAGTCCCCAGTTTGAAGTGAGGACGTCTAAAGTCCTGCCTATAGTCGTCCCCTATCTTATGGACGTTATTGACGTTTTTTTCCACGACCCTCAAATAGATGTCCATCTATTTTTAGACGTTTAAAGGCCAAAAAAAGGGATGTTAAAACTATTTTTTCTAGTAATATATTTGTTAGTTTGAAATGAAACAAGAATAACTCCCTCACTGCTCTCTATTTCTCTCTTGTATTTCTTCATTTCCCTCATCTTAATCTCTTATACTTTTCTTATTTTCATAATACGTTATCAGTACGAATTCGCTCAAAAGGCCTATGGCCTAGTTCTCTATCTCTTCAACTCTCTAACTTTCTCATTTCTATACTATATTTTATGTTGTTTATTCTCTATGTTATTTTATCTTTTTAGTTCACATTATCGATCTATTATTCTATATTATTTTTCTTTTACGGTATCTATTTTTATCTTTTATGTTGTTATCTTTTACATGTATATCTGAGATAATTTAAGCTATTATATAGAATTAAAGTTACTTTTTTACCGATTATTTTATACATCAGGTTCCATGACTAAGATTTGATATTATTGTTGCTTTATTATCCTTCTCAAATTTTCTTTCCTTTCACTTTTATTTATCATTTTCTGGTAATATCTTATTATGCAAAATTTATATTTCTCTATTTTATATTCTAGTATTCTTTACATTTTTTGTTGTTATATTATGTTATTTCATTTTATTTACGTTTCATTTTTTTTTACTTATTTAACATTTATATTTCTTTATTTTATTTACATTTTGTGTTATATATTATTGTTTATGTTTCCGTATTTTATGTTATTTATTTAATTTTTGTTATTTTTATTTACATTTCATTTATTTATATTAATATATTATTGTTATATCATTATGTCAATTTTTTATTTTCATTTGTTTATTATATTACATTAATATCACTACTACAAAAAGGTTGAAAGGTGGCGCACATATTGTGGCCCTTCCTTAATGAAGTGCCACAGCTGCTCATTTATTATTTTTTTAAAGTTTTATGTTTTTTTTTATACCAGCTGTGGCGCCTGAAAGGATAGGCGCCACAGCTGGTATGGTTAAGTGTGGCGCCTGTCTGGCCAGGCGCCACACTTGACCTGTAGAACCAGCTGTGGCGCCTGGCCCTCCAGGCGCCACACTAGGGGCTGGCTCAGGGGTGGCGCCTGCCTGGTCAGGCGCCACCCCTGATGCTTTTTCAAAAAAAAAAAAAATTTGTTGTTCGGGTGCATGCCTATTCAATCTTTTAACATAAAAAAAAAAATTTGTTCAGGGGTGGCGCCTATCTGGTCAGGCGCCACCCCTGATGCTTTTTCAATAAAAAAAAAAAAATTGTTGTTCGGGTGCATGCCTATTCAATCTTTTAACATAAAAAAAAAAAAATTTGTTCAGGGGTGGCGCCTATCTGGTCAGGCGCCACCCCTGATCCTATTAAAAAAAAAAAAAAAAAAAATTTGTTCAGGGGTGGCGCCTATCTGGTCAGGCGCCACCCCTGATCCTATAAAAAAAAAAAAATTTTGTTGTCACGGGTGCCTGACCTTTTTTAAGCAAAAAAAAAAAAAAATTTGTTCAGGGGTGGCGCCTGTCTGGTCAGGCGCCACCCCTGACCTGTTTTTTAAAAAAAAAAAAAAAAATTTAGGATTTTCTATCCCTTCCCAGCCAATTAGAACCCACCCCGCCCCACCCCCTTATCCTTAATGTTTCCCGCCTCTCTCCCCCCATTCTCTTTTCATTTCCCGCGTGCCGACACCCACCTCCCTCTCTTTACCTTTTCCTCATATCTTTAATCATTCACTCTCTCATTTTCACTTTCAGTATCTGCGTGCTCTCCCCTTCCTTCCATTTTCTTTTCTTCACTTCTTAAAACGACATTCACACGAGCACACGTCTTTGTTTTATCCCAACTGCCAACCCCACTCCTGTCCCTTTTATTCCCTTTTCTTTGTATTGTCTACAAGTTTTTGGTCCCCACTTCATTTGGTAGCTCAAATTTCTTCCTTCCCTCACTGAAGATTGCGTCACCAACGGCAATTACGTGGTCCCCCACTCCATTGTACTGATCAACATGTAAGTTCAACTTGCGTTTTGTTTTTATTAATTTTTTTTTTCAAGTGAAACTGTGAAAGTTAATTTTCATGATTCCTCTAGCGTTAGACTTATTATGATGGAGATATATTAATAAAGTCATCGTAGAGTTATAAAAATGATTAGTACCATAACTTCTTTGTTTTTAATGAGCTGCGCTGAACCTAAAAGAGTTTGAATTAATGTTGATAATATTTTATTTTAAAAAAAAAAAGTATAGTTCACCTCCATAGTAATTGCACTATGTGAGCTTTTAAATTTTACCCTTAAATAGTTAAATTTACTTTTGCACCGTATAGGAAATGTTGCTTTTGGTAAAGGATAAGTCATTTGTTGGCATATGCAAGCAAGAGAATAATTTTGCTTCTAAATTGTAGACAATAATTGAAAAGGTGATTTGCAGTACGTATAGGAAATGTTGCTTCTAAATTGGTTCAACTTTATGTCACTTTATGTTGACAATAATTTTGTTGTTGCAAGAGAATAACAACAAAATGTCACTTTCAACTTTAGCAATTATTGTCATAAAAAAAAAAAAAAAGGAAGAATCGAAAATGATGCAGATGATTTCATTTAACACCTATATATATATATATATATATATAATGTACAAATGTGTGTGTTGTTTGTAGGCGTGTGTGTATTGTAGGCGTGTGTGTACATATATATTCCCATTACTAGAGACTTATCCGATCCCTATTGTAGGCGTGTGTACTGTGTTTTAGCTCTCACTAGTTCTAAAGAATTAATGCAACAAGTTACAAGCTCACTAGTTCTAAGAAATTAATGCAACAAGTTACAAGAATAATGAAAGAATTGAATTAAATGTTATATATAACCATAAATTTGAACGACAGTAATTAATATACAAGTGACTTGAAATTAGATAATCAAATTAACTTTTAATAATACTGTTATTTCTTTTAAAACTGCTTCAAATTATTTGTTTTCCAAAAATCAAAATCATTTATTTAACATTATTTCACGTATTTAATATATATTTGTGTTAGTGCAATATATTTTGGAGAGGTAAGAAAATAATTTTTTGTATTATTTTATTAAACTATAATAGAGAAAATCCCATTTAAACCCAATGAAAATAGGAAAAATTGAAATCAGGATAATAAATTGAATAATTCGTTAATTGAGTCATTAACTTATTTAATAATTTTAAAATATGGATAAAAAGAGTTTAATATATCAATATATATCAACGTTAATATTTAATAAAATAAAATATAATTTGTCTATATTGTTTAACTTTAAATATATTAACTAAAACCGTAAGGGGAAAAACATATAATAAGGAGAAAATTAATATTGGGATTATGCTTTCTTTTTCATTTTATATTATTTTCTTTATTTTTTTTTCTGAATCATATTTTTTGATTTAAGCTAATCATATTTGATTTTATTATATTTTGATGTTTATTACACATATTATTATTTAAAAAAATAACTTAGAACCTCAAATATCTTATTGATTTGTTTATGTTTAATTTGTGTTTGTAGTTTCAGTTCATCAGTCTATTGAAGCTTCTATTTACGGTATGTTTTTTAAATTTTGAGCTTACAAATGTGATTTTAGTTAAATTTAATAGTTATAATTTGTAGGTGTTCTAATGATTGTTATTGATTAATTGCATAAGCAAAATAATTCTTTATATATTCTTAACACTTGTATTTTATTTATCGACTTGTAATGTTTTCTAATTTAACTATGATATATTGTGGCAAATATGGTTTCTTTTGTTATAAGTTGTAAAAAATTATTATAATGCCTGGGAATAATTAATGAATTATTTGACAATTTAAACATTCAGTTTAAGACTTAGAAAGCTTCAATTATAAAGATTCATGTGGTGTATGTTATTTTAAATTAAAATTGGTAAGAGAATATAAAAGTAATTAGTAAATGCAATAGTCATACAACATCTAACCACGTACTTTTTAAAAAAAAAAGATTGAAGCCCATAGATGGATCGTAAATGGATGTCATCTAATCGATGTTCAAGGGAATATATAGATGGGGTGAAGGATTTTATTAGATTTGCAACTGAGCACACAAAAGATCCTGGCAAAATCTTATGTCCTTGCTTATCCTGTTGTTTTGGAAAGCGGATTAGTCAACTTGATTTGCTAGATCATCTAGTGTGTTATGGTATTGATCAAACATATATACGATGGACAAGGCATGGTGAGACCAACGATGCATATAGTGATCGGGTGCATACCACGGGTGGTGCCTCGGATGAATTTGATCAAAGCATGTTTGATGAAGATGATGGTCTTGAAGAAATGGTAAATATGGTTGAAGGGGTGCTTCATAACTGCCCTAACGAATTTGAGAAGTTGAAAGGTGATGCTGAGAAACCATTATATGTCGGAAGTACTAAATACACAAGATTGCTAGCAGTGTTGAAGTTGTATAACTTTAAAGCTCGCTACGGATTGAGTGATTCGGGTTTCACCGCATTGCTTGAACTGTTGCAAGATATGCTTCCAGAAGAAAATGTACTTCCTACCAAGACATACGAGGCAAAGCGAATTCTTTGCTCTACAACCGGTATGGGATATGAGAAGATACATGCGTGTCCTAACGATTGCGTATTATTTTGAAATCAGTATGCAACGTTGGAGAAGTGCCCTAAATGCAACGCATCTCGATATAGGAAGAAGAAAGGAAAAAGTCCTTTGAAGGTGCTATGGTATTTTCCCATTGTTCCGAGATTCAGGCGACTGTATAGTAATGCAGAGACTGCTAAGCAGTTGACATGGCATGCAGATGAAAGGATTAAAGACACGAAGCTTAGGCACCCTGCAGACGCTCCTCAATGGAAAAAAATTGATCATGAGTACCCTGACTTTGCTGATGAAGTCAGGAACCTTCGCCTTGCACTGTCAACTGATGGAATTAATCCGCACGGTGTTCAGAGTAGCACACATAGCACGTGGCCGGTGATATTGATGATTTATAACCTTCCTCCACACTTAATCATGAAACGCAAGTTTATGATGTTGTCCATGTTAATTTCTGGGCCAAGGCAACCTGGGAATGATATAGATGTATACTTGGCTCCTTTAATTGATGACTTGAAGCTGCTTTGGGATGAAGGCGTTAGTGTGTATGACGGGTACATGGAAGAAAGTTTCACTTTGAAAGCCATGTTGTTTGGCACAATTAATGATTTCCCTGCTTATGGAAATTTGTCAGGATACAGCGTCAAAGGATATGGTGCATGCCCTATATGTGAAGATGACACTCATTCAATGCGACTTCATCATTGTAAGAAAAATGTTTATATGGGGCATCGAAGATTCTTACCATCACAACATCGTTGGAGGAAGTGGAAAAAGCCTTTCAATGGTGATGCAGAAGAAGGTAGCCCGCCGAAGTTGTTGACCGGTTCCCAGGTGTATTCCAAGGTAAAAGACTTGGAGAACAATTTTGGCAAACCTTTTGCGAAACAAATCGAGACAAGCGGTTGGAAGAAAAAGTCTATTTTCTTTGAACTTCCATATTGGAAGTCTTTATATGTGAGGCATTTTCTTGATGTGATGCACATAGAAAAAAATATCTGTGATAGTCTAATTGGCACGTTGCTTAATATCCAAGGAAAAAGCAAGGACAATGTCAATTCGAGGTTGGATTTAGTGAACTTGGGAATTAGAGAAGAGTTGGCACCGATTGAGCAAGGGTTTCGTACCTATCTACCGCCAGCAGCATACACTCTATCGAGGAAAGAGAAGAAATTGTTTTGTGAGTTTCTGCAAGGAATTAAAGTCCCCGAGGGCTACTCTTCAAATATAAAGAACCTTGTATCGGTAAAAGAGTTGAAGTTAAAGAACCTTAAATCTCATGATTGTCATGTGCTCATGCAAAATTTCCTACCGGTTGGTATACGATCCATTCTTCCCAAAAAATTAAGGACCACTATCACGAAACTTTACGTGTTTTTCAAGTTGATCTGTAGTAAAGTGGTTGATTCAACCAGGTTACAAGATTTGCAAAGGCTGATTGTGTGTACTCTGTGTGAACTTGAAATGTATTTTCCGCCTTCTTTTTTTGACATTATGGTACATCTAACTGTACACTTGGTCAAAGAAACTCAATTGTGCGGTCCAGTGTACTTGAGATGGATGTACCCAAATGAACGATTCATGAAAATATTAAAGGGGTATGTGAAAAATAGATACCGTCCAGAGGGTTGTATCGCTGAAAGTTACATGGTTGAAGAAGCAAGTGACTTCTGTGCTGATTTTCTATCAAATGTTGACCCTGTAGGGATCCCCAAGTCCCGTCATGATGGCCGAAGATCAAGGAAAGGAACAACGGGGAGTGATGTAATAACGATATCAGTGACTGAACGGGATCAAGCCCACTTGTATGTCCTACATAACACTGATGAGGTCGAACCGTATGTAGAAGAACACAAGGATGCTCTCCGATTGGTACATGGTGATGGGAATGAAAATTTATTAACAACAGAACACAATAAACAATTTGCAGGCTGGTTGAAAAATCGTATTAACTATGAGATGGAGAGGAATCCTGATTCAGTTTCTGAAAAATTAAAGTGCCTGTCGAAGGGACCGAGCTTACATGTATTATCTTACAATGGTTATGCAATCAACGGTTACACATTTTATACACAAGACCATGATAAACAGAGCACGATGCAGAATAGTGGGGTAACACTTGTTGCTGATTCTTGGCATAGATCCAGTGCTAAAGATACACACCCTATCTATGCATCAATGTCATACTTTGGTGTCATTGAACGCATATGGGAGTTAGATTACTCTATGTTCAGGGTCCCTGTCTTCAAATGTCAGTGGGTTAACAACAACAGTGGATTGCGGATAGATGACTTAAGCTTTGTGCAAGTGGACCTTTCTAAGGTTTGGTATGAAGATGATCCTTTTATTTTAGCAGCACAGGCAGAACAAGCATTTTACATTCCTGATCCTGCTAAGAAGAATTGATCTATTGTACTTCCATCCAACAAGAATCGTCAAGCAGAAGTTGATTTTGAAAGTAATGAATATTTGAACATCAATAATGATGATCCTTCGTTTGAGGATTTGTGGTCAGCAGAGATTGATATAGATGGAGATGCAGATGAAGATGAAGATGGAGATGGACCCCTATACGTGAGACATGATCATAAAGAGGGAACTTGGGTCAAGAGGAACACAATTCTCAATCCAACATGAATTCTGAAGAATAAAATTTTAAATCAGACAAGAAAAAGGAAAAGATAATGATTGCCTTGACTCATTTACTTGTACGTATGTTTTTATAAATTTCAAAATAATTTGCTTTCGTTGACATACAAGACCATTGTGCACTGATGTTTTGATTTGGTTTATTTCACTTGCAGGAGTATGGACTCACCACATCATGACATTGATGACGTTCCCAGTCCCGTACCTGATGACATTGATGACGTTCCCAGGCACATTGGTAGACAGAGATTTGAGGCGAACGTCAGACGTGGCAGGACAGTTATGGCGAGGTTGATCAGACTGAGAAGTAACGGGATCAAGTTACAAGTAGAGTGGAATGAACTTGGGAACCCGTTTGGGGAGAACAGTACCTCGTTAAATAACTTCATCGGGACTACGGTTCGAGACAGAGTCCCTATTACCGTTCAAAATTGGAAAATGGTAAAGAAAAGTTATGAGGATGGGATCTGGGCTGAAATACAGGTAACACCTTAATTATATATTTATTCGGTTTGCTTTGTTTCACTTCATTTCAATCTTACATATGATATATGTTTTTTGACTTGTTTACAGAGTGTTTTTATTATTGATGATGATCGGAAGAACTTCGTAATGAGAAAAGCCGGAAAAATTTTGCGAAAGTTTCGTTCTGATCTCGTCAAATATTTCTTGAGGGATGATAATGATGATATCATTACTACACCGCCTTATCCATTGTACGAAGGAATCATCACTCAAGCAATGTGGGATGAGTTTATCAAAACACATACAACTCCTGATTTCCTGGTAAGGGGATTTGTTTATTTTTCCCTATTACGTGTAATGTACATATTTGTAAGTAACATTTATATATTTATATGAATCATTTTGATCTAACTAGGAGTTGAACGAGAAGAATCGAACTAACGCGACCAACATGCCATACCGATACACACAAGGACCTGTTTCATACGGAAATTTACAAAAACAAATGGTACGAACTGATGATTATTTCATTCATAATAAAAATTGTATGAATATCATTTAAATTCGACTAACTTCGATGTGCAGATACAAGAATCAGGCTCAGATATTACACAGGTTCCACGACATGAGGTGTGGATCAAGGGTGTCACAAATAAGAAAGGTGAAATTCGTAGTGAGGAAGCAAGAAAAGTAGCCGAATATTGTGTAAGTATTCAATTATATTATGCGTTCAATAAATAATTGACTTTACTTAAATGAACTCCATTTATAATAACTAATTTTCATTGTAATTCTTTTTGGGAAAGCGACAAATGACACAGGAGGATCCTGCGTTGGCGACCTATGTTGGTCGGGACGATTTATTGAGCAGAGCGTTACCAGTACCCGAGTATGATGGTCGTGTTCGGGGTACTGGTTTTGCAGTCACCCCATCAACATACTTCGGACGTCAGAAGCGCTCGAGTAGAAGTGATGTTTCCCACCTACGCGACGAGATGTCTAGCTTTAAGCATCAAATGCAAGAAATTCAACAACAAATGCGCTACAAGGAACAACGAGAAGAACAATTCACCGAACAAATGCGTTTGCTGCAAGAACATAATGCGTTGTTAACAACGCAAATACAACAGTTGGTCCAGGGTAGGCCAACACCAAATGTTCCGTTCTGTGATAGCCCAAGTTTTAGAGATAGCTGCAATTCCATGCCTAAAGTCCCTTTTCCTTCGGTAATTAATTTCTTTTCTACTTAACTTTATGTTAAATTATAATTAAGCGAATTTATCATATTAACTCTATTTTCCGTAGGGCGAATTTCAATGCAAGCTATATGTCGAGCAAGCATCCAAGCACGCGGTTGCAGTAGGTGTTGCCTACAACACTGGTGAGGACATACTGCACAATTCACCGTTGCCCGATAACACACTCCGGGTTAGGGTTGACGTCTGCACGAACGAAGACGCCCTCTTACCGATCCCGTCTCAAGATGAGCAAAATAAGGTGGCGGATGTTGTAGGTGGCTATGTTGCTTGGCCAATAGGTCTTATCGAGCCATGTGGAAAGGTCGTTCATTCAAAATTCCCTGAACTTTTCCTTCGAACTTTCATCTCGAACTGTGATTTAATTTTCTGATTTGCGCAGGGTAAGATTTCAAAGTCTTCGACAACACAACCCAAGTCAAAAGCATCGGCCAGCCAACAGAGCAGAAGAAGACATACCTCATATCTCGATCAATTAATATTGATTGCACCACAATTGATCGGTGAGGGAGTAGTGGCATTACGTATTCCAAGACATATCTACAATGTTGGTGGTCTAGTTGATTATATTACTGCCGAGGTCGTGCAGGAAATATGTGCTCGTGATTGGGTTAGTGCTTCGGCTATCAACATCTGGATAAGGTACTTCACTATCATCGTTTATCACTGTTATTAATATATCTCGTTCCATTTCTTTTGTTTCTCATGACACTGTATGTTTTATACCAGGCATTTGGACCAGGACGTTTTAATGGATACACAGAGGGTCCAATTCGCATTTGTCAACCCTTTTCTCGTTGGTAATCATGAGGGTAAAATAGATGTGACTGCGCAGTCTAATGGGCTGAAAGATTACTTTAGCAAGAAAGCGACAGCAAATACATTATTTTTAGTGCCGTATAATGCGGGGTAAGTTATTATTGGTACAATTTTTCTTTTTATTGTTTAACTTCTATCGTAACATGATTGTTCAAAAAATATTTTTAAAATATATTTTAGGCGCCATTGGATATTGATCGTTATCAATCCAGCGGAACCTTCAGGCCCTCGCATTTATTATGTGGATCCTCTGAAAAATGGTCTTCCACAAGACCGTTTTGATATGTTGCTATTGATCAGTAGGTAGGTATACGTGCCTATAAATAAATATTTGCGAACATGATTGAATAACCAAAAGTAATCACTTTCTGTTTCTTTTATTAGCGCATTGACTGCGTATCGGTCGTCTGTCGGGTTAAACTATTCTAAAGTTACTGACCCTAGCCTTAGCTATCCTTGGAAGAAGATACAGGTATTGATATTTGACTTTAATTTACTTAGACTTTGTTAGTAAACAATTTTTATTCATGAACAGAGTTAAATATTGCATTTAATTATTGCAGTGACCTTTCCAACCTAATGACAATGATTGTGGGTACTATATCATGAAATTTATGAAGGATGTTATTATGCATGATCAACCATTTATTCCTCAAAAAGTAAGTCATTTAGTTGTACTTCATATTATGTTGTAATGAAATTGAATTAGTGCCTGACAGTTATGTTTTACTGATTTTAATTCGTTCTAACTTGTGTCTGATTGTATATATCTGTAGTATTATGAAGATCAACGTTGTGACGCTTTGACAGACCATCAGGTTAATGAAGTGATCGAGGAATGGTGTGAATATGTGTTTAGGCAAATCCCTAGGTAGCTATATTTACTATTAAATTCACTAGCTGGTTTTTTTTTGTGTTGTTTCTAATTGCCAATATAATTGTTGTGTCATGCATGTTTGTTCAAGTTGAATTTGTTGTATTATATTTCATTCAGCTAGGTTTACAGTATATTGTATTTAACAATTTTCATTACTACTATACTTTAGCTAATCAATCATTTGTTGGTATCATTTTAAAGTTATCTATTATTGTTCTTATTAAACCTTGCAGACAAATATTATATATGCATGAGGAAAAAATATGCTAAAAAAAAACCAATACGAAAAATCCAAAAAATATACTAAATAAACCAGAACGAAAAATTTTTTTTAAAAAAAAAAAAAACCTACTGTGGCGCCTGGCCAGCCAGGCGCCACAGAAGGTACAACGAAAAAAATTAAAAAAAAAAAGGACCTCCTGTGGCGCCTGGCCAGCCAGGCGCCACAGGAGGTCTAGGCCTTCTGTGGCGCCTGGCCGGCCAGGCGCCACAGCAGGCCCAACCAGCTGTGGCGCCTGGCCGGCCAGGCGCCACAGTAGGTGAACCAGCTGTGGCGCCTGGCCGGCTAGGCGCCACAGGAAGTAATTTTAAAAAAAAAAAATTTTAAAATCTGTGGCGCTTCTAAGCGCCACAGCTTTTTTTAGTGGCGTTAAGATAGGTGGCATTTCGCAAGCGCCACAGCTAATGTAATTATAAGCGCCACAGATTTGGTTTTTTGTAGTAGTGTATATAATTGTATTTTATATGATCATGTAATGTGGTCTATATCATCATGGGCTTATCTATTATTTATATTTGATTATGAATTTGAATTTACTTAATTTATTTTATAGTATTTTAATTTTATCGGGAGGCTAGAAGCCATAATATTCTTAGTTTCATGATCAGATGACCAGAAGTCACATCATTTTTGTAATAATTCTTATAAGAAAAAACGCTATTGGTTTCATTAAATTGCAAGATTGGCAAAAACAAATTTGGCACTTTGATTATTTAATTGTTACAAATATCAAAGCCCTAAAGGCTAAAGGTTCAAATATCAAACTAAATAAAAAAAAAAACTTTTTAGCTTTGCAAGATTTTTGCTATGGTCCTGAAGACCAATATTTAGAGAAATTGATGATGCTATTGAAAGCAAAGAACATATGTAAGAGTGAAAATGAACATGATTACATTGCATTGGTGGAATTGATAGTTGAAAGCTAAGAATACTTTGTCTTGGCTATTGAACTATAGTAATAGAAATAATAACATTTCTAAGGTGATGAAAATTATGAGCAAATGTTATACTATGACTAGAAGTCATATGGATAGAGAAAATGGTACAATATGGCCAGAAGTTATATAGACTAATATGTGCCAATTTATTGAAAATAAAGATCAAAATGGTTGTGATGTCACGCCCTTATCTTATTTTCCCCTTTTTCAGAGTATTTGCGAAAAATTATATACAGTTCAGTGGGCAACACAGAAATAACATAAATATACTGATAATATATGCATGATTACAGAAAATTCCCCATAGGGGTTCATATATGATAATTACCATCACTGTAGCCACACAAGGCTACTAGGGTGTTTAAACTCGTCCTAGTGAAATGGAGACGCCTTCCCATTTTTGTTCCACCTATTTCCCTCATACAGTTCTCTCCTTTGTTCTTAGCATAGCTTCCATCTTCATCTATCTAAATTGTTGGTAGGAGAGGGTGAGATTTAGGAGAATCTCAGTTGGAAACAGATACCATAATGCATACATGATAGATACTATGTGTATGACATGTTAGCTTTAACTAGATGCATGCCCCATAATGACATTTCTGCATGTTCAATATTTCATGCAACATAACTATGGCTATAGTACAAACAGAAACAAGCTTCATTATTCAAATATACTTTACACAATCAAGTACAGCAATCACATACTTCACTATATAAGTAGAGATATCAAATACATGCAAATAAGGTAAGCTCCCTACCTCTGGTCTCTGAGTTTTTCTCTTGTACCTTTCTATCAATCCAATATTCTTTGTTCGGCTCGGCTACTGTCTGATCCTAAAATACCAAATTTATAATAAATGAGTTACTACTCATTCATGTATTATTTTAAACTCATTGCATTGGTTCTATTTTGGGCTATTTAGACGGCTATTGGAAGCTTAAAAAAGTGCCCATAGGATTGGAGAAGTTAAACCTATAAAAACGGTGAAAAAACAGAAATAGGGGTCTTGGCCTCAACCAAAAATCCTTTGGTTGCGGCTAAGAGATGTCAAAAAGTTTTGAACCATGGCCAATCAAATCTTTTAGCCGCGACCAAGAAATCCTGTGTTCTTAGCTCAAATTTCAAAATCATAACTAATTCTACAAAAATTGAAATGGGGTGTTCCAAAATTCTATGGAAAGATCTTTAAGTGTAATTTTATGGAAAAATATGAAACACCACCATCTACAACCACACAATTCCATAATTTCATAAATTCCCATGCTGCTTTAGAATTAAGTCCAAAAATAGGGCAAAACTTTGAAAATTCATAACTTTCAATCCACAAGCTCAAATCACTTATAATACTAATCAAATTAAAGCCCAAATGTCTACTTTAATCTTAGAAAGTTTCATTACATTTGAACTTGGTTTGTTCAACGAAATGCATTGCAAAGCAACACTGCCTCATAGGAGAAAACCAAACAGCATGCATTTGCACTTCAATAATTTCCATATTTTTGTACATATCTCCAAAAATCATGAATACCAATATTCCCAGACAATTTTCCCTTCTAAATCCAATGGAACAATCAAAATTATGAAATTCCATCTCTAAGCCTTCCAAACAGGTCTGGCCAAAATTCAAGAAATATTAGGGAAAATGTGTTTTTCTTGATTTCAATCCACCAATCTCTTTCTTTTTACTTCTAATCACATGATTAACTACTTAAACACTAAATAAACATGATTAGGGGGATTTAAACACTAAATAAATATGATTAAGGGGGATTTTGGTAGCATTTCTCTCTAGGGTTTCATACTTCCATATTTACAAAACATCCAAAACCAAGTCAAAAGCAACCACAACAACAACTTGTAGCACAAGAGGATTAAAGTTTGAATATTACCTCTTGATTTCTTGACTTTTTCTCTCCAAAATGTCACTGTTCACTCTCTCTCTCCCTTCTTGATTTTGCTTGCTAAACATGATTTCCATGAAGATCAAGAGGTTAGAGAAGAGATTACACAAATTGAAAGGCTTAAACACTTGAAAGTACAAGCCTTACTTTTCTTTTTCCTTCCTTGAGCTCTCCTTGTAATATCCCAATTTGTGATTAAGGGCTAATGGCATTGAGATTGATTATAATTTGTGTAATTAAATATTTTGGGAGAAATATGATGTGAATTTGGTGTAAATGTGTGTGGTATTAGAGATCAAGGGATGAGATGTTGCCAAGTGGCATTATGGTGGACCATAGGATGAGGCATAAGAGACAAAAACCACATTTTTCTCTCTCCTTTCTCTCCTATGCTTTTTTGGAGGCATGGGCAAGGGAAAATTGTACTTCATTCATCATTATTCCCCATCCCTTCCATCTCTCACGTTCTCTCTCTCTCCCATTCTCTCTCATTTTTGTGCCCCCATTTCTGCAGAAGGAAAGGAGAAGAAGCTTATGGAAAAGGTGTGTATTTGACCCTCTAAATGGCTTCTAATGGAAAAATGTTCTTCATTAATGTTGATCCTTGAGTTAAGAGCTACATTTCTATGGTTGTAGCTTGTCCATTGGTTGTGGTTTGTGATCACACGAAATTTTGGAAAGTAGTGAATCAAGAACTCTCTTTGGAGAAGTTGATAAAGTGAGTGAGACCTATCTATCTATCTAAGTTTCATACCATTTGAAATAGTTGAATTTTCTGGAATTTTGGGCCCATTTTCGAAAATGAGGGCCATTGGGAGTTTGGTATGTGTTTAATATGGAATTTGTATGTTTGGAATGCATTTTGGATAGATAGAATTGATTGGGTTTGAAATTGTTAAGTTTGGAGATTTTAAGAGTTTGGTGTTTAATGTTACCCAAAACCAAAGCATGATAATGGAATAGGATTTTGGTGATTTTGACATTTCCATTGGATTCCTTGAGTGATTTTGTGTGGGAATAAGCTTGGTTGTTGATTTTGGATTCATTTGGATCACTTGGGAAAAGTTGGAAATCTGTCTTGTTTGAGCTCTATTTTTCGCTGTCAGTTTGAACGAGCGTTTAGAATGACCAAATGGTTTTGGAAAATTATGAAACTTTCCAGTCTTAAATTTCACATCCCAAGCTTCAAAATGAACATATATTTTGTGTCATTTCGTTTAGTATTCTAGGAGATATGATTGTCCAAAGTTTGGGATGGAAACAGAACTCTGTTTTGGAGTAGTGTTTAGTTTTTGGTGATTCTGTATTTGTGTAGTGATTTCCAGTGATGGGCTATATTTTTCCTTGAAAGAGGACTTATATACCTATCATTTGGCTTTAGAATCACTCCGTTTCTATTTTTCTACAATTAGTTATGGTTTTTTGAAGTTCAGCCAAGAGTCAGGAAATTGCTTGGCCGCGGCCCATGAGTGGCTGGTTGTGGCCCAAACCTTTCTGGCCTGATTCTGGCCGCGGCCAACGGCCTTCTGACCATATTTTGGCCGTGGCCCAAGGAAGGGCTGGCCGCGGCCAACCCCTATGTTCCAGCACTTTGTGTTTTCGAAAAGTGACCTTCAACCTATTGTTTTCCAACCTTTTAGGGCTTTTATTAGAGGCATTTGTGGCCTTTTAAGAGTCCTAAATGATAACCAACTTAGTGTATTATGGAAATAAGTAATTGAAGCTTACTCCTTGGTCTTCAATCAGGTTAGTGTTCGATCTGTTATTTAGTTGTACGTTGTTCAATAATTAATAATGTTCTATGAAAAAATGGTTCTTGTTGTTGCTTTGAGCACTTAAACGTAATCTAAAAAAAATTAAATATGCACATTCTTGTTAGATATATGCTCTGACTTTTAATTACATCCATGTGATATTTGGCTTGGATTAATACCACTCTATGTTCTATTTTAATTTAGTGTGGTTGTTTGATTATTGTCAGTGTTATTGGTTTGTTAAAACAATACTAGTTTCAAATGGTGCATGTTAATTTCATTGAATTATCTAAAACTCTATTGTTGTTGTTTTCTTGTCTATCCTTTAGTTGTTGGATATAGGGTGCTAGAAGTGTTGAGATATATATGGATCATAGTTTGATAAACACTAAATGAACAAGTGTTGAATATGATAATGGGGTGAGGGGTTTTTTTGACTTCGCTAGTAGAAATGCCGATGATGGTAGTGAGAAGTTTTATTGCCCTTGTGTAGTATGTTTGAATGAGAAGTGACTATGTACTGCATATATATATACACATTTAATTTGTGAAGGATTTTGTAAGAGTTATACAGTATGGGTATGGCATGGTGAAGAATTAGAAATGCCAAGTTCATCTCAACAGGGGGGAGTGAACTTTGATGATAATGACATGGATACGGATGATCAGATAGAGGATATTATTCGTGATGTAGGAGAAGAAACTTTTGAGCAATCACATGTATATGGTATTATGTGTAGTGATGTTGAGATGCCGTTGTACCCGGGGTGTAAAAAGTACCAATTGTTAAAAGAAGTATTGAAATTGGTAAGCTTGAAAGTACGGCATGGATGGAGCGACAAGAGTTTTTCAGAAATGCTTGAGGCTTTTAAGGACATGCTTCCAGATGATAATGTGTTGCCTTCTTGATACTATAATGCTAAGAAAACATTGTGTCCACTAGGGATGAAGTACAAAAAGATCCATGCATGCCCTAATGATTGTATATTGTATAGAAAAGAGCATGAAGAGGAACAACAGTGTCCGATATGTGAAACCCTGAGGTACAAATCAAATAACACTCCTGCAAAAGTATTATGGTACCTTCCAATTATACCAAGGTTCAAACGCTTGTTTGCTAATGAAAATGATGCAAGAAATTGGAGATGGCATGTTCATGAGAGGATATCCGATGGAAAGCTTTGACATCCGGCTGATTCTTCTTAATAGAAGAAAATTGATCAATTATTTCCTACCTTCTGTGAAGAGCCTAGGAACGTTAGGCTTAGGCTTAGCACGGATGACATGAATCCTTTTGGTAGCCTGAGCAATATACATAGTTCATGGCTTGTTCTGTTGGTAATTTACAACTTATCTCCTCTGTTATGCATGAAACAAAAGTACATCATATTATCTATGTTGATTTCGGGACCACAACAACCATGAAATGACATAGATGTTTACCTGGAACCCTTGATCGAAGACTTGAAAGAGTTGTGGGACGAAGGTGTTGATGTTTTTGACGCGAACAAGAAAGAGGTTTTTAAAATGCGAGCCATGATCTTTTGTACTATAAATGACTTCCTTGCATATGGAAACTTGTCAGGCTATAGTGTTAAAGGCCATAAAGCATGTCCGATTTGTAAAGAAGGAACATGCTACCATCAACTTCAACATGGAAGAAAGACAGTTTATCTTGGCCATAGGAGATTTCTTAGACGAGGCCACCTGTATCGCAGATTAAAGAAAGCTTTTTTTGGTGGACAAGAGTTTGAAGATGCTCCGAAGGCATTGACTGGGGAGCAAGTTTATGAAAATGTGAAAAAAATATGAATGTTATCTTTGGTAAGATTACAAAGAATAGTAATGAGAAAAGTAAATGGAAAAAGAGGTCCGTCTTCTTCAATCTTCCATATTGGTCGAAGCTTGATGTGAGACACTGTATTGATTTCATGCATGTGGAGAAAAACGTTTGTGATAGTATTGTTGGGACACTGCTTAACATACAAGGTAGTTCTAAGGATGGAGTGAAGGCAAGATTAGATTTGTAAGAAATGGGGATATGAGAAGACATGCATCCAAAGCCATATAGTAAGAGAACCTTTTGTCTTCCAGCTGCTCATACTTTGTCTAAGGATGAAAAAAGAAGCTTTTGTGACTGTTTACATGGTATTAAAGTTCCTTCAGGGTATTCTTCAAATGTTAGGAAGCTTGTGTCGATGAAAGACTTGAAGTTAGTGGGGCTAAAGTCTCATGATTGTCATGTCTTCATCCAACAACTGCTCCTAGTAGCTATTTGAGGCATTGCTGAATATGATCTTTAACATAGTTTGACTAGACTTTGTTTCTTCTTTAATGTTATTTGTAGTAAAGTCATTGAGACAGAAAAATTGGATGAACTGGAAAATGAAGGATATCTGATCTTGTGCCAGCTTGAGAAGCTTTTTCTTCCTTTTTTTTTTTGACATCATGGTACATCTAATTGTTCATCTAGTCAGGGAGATTAAGTTGTGTGGCCCTATCTATTTACGATAGATGTACCCAATTGAAAGAACTATGAAAATCTTAAAAGGGTATGTGAAGAACCCTAACCGGCCTGAAGCATCTATTGTTCAGAAATATGTTTCTGAAGAAGCCATGGAGTTTTGTCAAGATTACTTGTCAAATGTAGGACACATTGGACTTCCTGAACGTCATGATGAAAAGGTGGTAGACGCGGGGATTTAGTAAAGAGTATAGATCCTGATGAATTGCAACAAGTCCACTTGTACATCTTGAATAGTGTTGATGAAGTTCAAGATTACATTAATGCTCATAAGGAAATTGTACGGAAAGGAAATAGTCGAATGACTGAACAAAGGTTAATTAGGGAGCATTACAAAACTTTTGCACATTGGTTTAAACAAAAGGTTGACAGCGAAGAATGTGTTTTTGATACAATTAAATGGTTAGCACATGGTCCTGAGGTTGATGTCATAAGTTGGACTTTATTTATGATCAATGGTTATACGTTTTACACGAAGTCCCTTGATGATAGGAGCACCTTCCAGAACAGTGGGGTTATGTTAGTGGCTGAATCTATGCACTTCTCTAGTTCAAAAGATAAGAATCCTAGATTGGCAGCAATACCTTATTATGGGGGTGATTGAAGATATTTGGATGGTTGATTATGTTAAAGTTAAACTTCCCATTTTCAAATGCAAGTAGGTTGATGTCAACAATTGTGTGATGATTGATCAGTTGGGATTTACATTAGTTGATTTGAATAGTAGAAGTTTTAGAGATGAACCTTTTATTATGGCATATCAAGCGAAACAAGTGTTCTATGTTACTAATCAGGCAAATAAAATGTGGTCTGTAGCTCTCCAAGGAAAAAAGGGTTGTTGATATTAATCAGGAAAGTCATTCAATGAATGATCTACTTAAGACTCCTTCTTTTTCTAGGGGTTTACCAGAATTGAATGAAGAAGATGAAGCAGACAATGAACACGGCACAAGAAACGATCATCATGAAGAGATATGGGAGGATATCCCTTTATAAACCTACATTGAAGGTTAGTTAGCTAAAATAATTATCATGAACTATATTTGAATTATGTATATTGTTATTGGTGTATATATATAACTACTTTTTTTTTTGTCGTCAGAGGAAAATGAAGGATATGAGGTGTACGCCTTAGTATAGATTCTTTGAAGCAAGGTCAGCTAGTGATCATCAGCTTGAGAAGAGTGTGTATAAAGTATTTTGGCCCTAATGAATAACAGCATTGTCATTAATGTAATTTAATCTTTGATGTGTGTATGTAAGTTAAAAGATAAGGAACTTGGTCAAAACAGCATTGTCATGATTGTATGATTTCCTTGCATTATGATTCTATCTATGATTGTGAGTTTATTATTCATGGTTGTTTTCCTTGCTTCTATTTCGGCCAGCACTGTTTAAGCACAAGGGAGTTGAGTTTTAATATGTTCCAATGAGTTTTGAGTCTCTCACATGTCATTAAGATGTTAATTATATAATATGTAAGAGAAGAAGATTTATTTGAATGTCGTTGAACTGGCTGCTGCTTGCTGAGTGAAATGTTTTAACAAGGGAAATGGCTTGCTGGGTATATCTTTTAAACAAAATTTATTTTAAAAAAATTCAACTTTTAAGACCGGTTCTCTCCAAAACCGGTTTGAAAAGTACATTTAAGACCAGTTTTGGAGAGAATCGGTCTAAAAATTTGAAATTTTAGACCGGTTTTTTAATACATTTAAGACTAGTTTTGTATAAAACTGGTCTTAAAATTTCAACTTTTTAGACCGGTTTTTCAGAAAACCGGTCTAAAATTTGAATCTTTTAGACCGGTTCCTCTGATAACCAGTCTAAAAATATTTATTTTTAGACTGGTTTTATAATAACCGGTCTTAAAAATTTTTTTTAAGACCAGTTCTATTACTGATCTAAAAAGTAGCAGACTTTTAACACCGGCTGTATCAAGGCCAGATCAAGAATTGGTCTAAAATGTCTTTTTTAACCGGTCTTAAAAGTGATTTTCCCAGTAGTGTCTCTCTCTCTCTTCTCTTCTCTCTTTTGGCTGAAATGAACAAAGGGAAGAGGAAGGAAGAGTGCTTCATAATTTAACTCCCTTCACCTTACTCCACACGATTTCATCAATGCACCATGATGTGACACTTGTCACCATCCTCTCCTCCTTCAAGTTTATGTCATAATTGCTCCAATTAGCTTCCCTTAGCATAGAACTAATTTTTTCTCTCCATTTGGTTAGCTCAAAAAC
The DNA here is from genome assembly GCA_963210345.1 of Inga oerstediana. Classification (NCBI taxonomy): domain Eukaryota; kingdom Viridiplantae; phylum Streptophyta; class Magnoliopsida; order Fabales; family Fabaceae; genus Inga; species Inga oerstediana. The sequence goes on along the minus strand of OY723407.1, from coordinate 54,087,054 downwards.
CATCCCCCTCTTTTATGCTCACTAACCAAGTTACTTTCCTCCAACTAATCCAACTTCACACTCAAGGTAGTGTACCATTATCATCATTTAATCTAAATTTACACTCAAGGAAGTGTATCATTTCATCATGAATCATAATTACTATATCCATGTAGCATTGTTTTAATGCAATTTGACATGTTCTCACCCAAATCAATTATAATTTAATCCCTTCCTCATATTATCATGGCACTTGGCATGTTTAAACCCAACGATTATTTTTCCCTCCATTTTCTTCATGCTAGGCGAAATTACAAGAGAAAAGGCAAGAAAACTGTTTCAACATTTTTCATAGTTCAATTAAATGAATTATGCATAATTCCTTCTAATTTCCCATTTCTTGATTTATTCCAAATATACATTCTCCTTATCTTCCTTAATTAATTGAAATTAACACCAATTAAATGGGAAAATAGTTAATCTTGGGCTAAATTGGCAAACTTATAATTTTACTACTACCTATGTAATTTAATTCCTTTCTGAAAGAGGCAAGCTTCACCCAAGAGGGGTTGAATTGGGTGAAGTAATAAATTTTTCGTTTGATGTGGTGATATGACAATAGTTGTAGATAGAGTAGAGTTAAGGAGATTAGTACATAGAGAGTTATACTAGTTCAGCCCAAAAACCAGGCCTACGTCCAGTCCTCAGAGATCAAGATCTACTGAGATTTTCACAATGCTTCCAAGATCAATGGGCTCTCAGAATGCCACAAAACAACAATTGTCCTTGAATGGACTACGAGAAGAAATATTCTAACACTAAGAATTTTCCTCCCCCTTACGACAAGTCTTACGTGTAGAAAACCAACCTATGACCTTTCTCACTTGCTTACGTACACAAGTCTTATGAGCACCAATGTTCTCTCCTACTTACACCACTGTAAGTCTTACGAGCAACAACGTTCTCTACTGCTTGTATCTTGTAAGTCTTATGAGTAGAAAGTTTTACTAGGAATTCTCTCAACTGCTTCTCTCGTAAGGATATCTACCCTCTCAAGGTCTAAATACCTTGAGATCAAATGAAAATAGAATTTGAAGTGTATACAGACTCTCTTACAGAGCAAATATGATAAACACTGAAGAACGATATGAATACAGAGAAAATGTGAATAACAGAGACTCGTGAATTTGCTTATGTGAATTCTTGTACTTTGTTGTTTTTTATGGTCTCTTAAGCTCTGTATTTATAGACATTTGTTTTTTCCCATTTGAATAATGATCATTATGGAGTAAGGCATGTTACTGTGGAACGTCATGCGTATGTTTGAAATCTTTGAATGCGGTAGGTACGTGCTTGGATAGTCGTAATGATGCTGTCTATTGTTGTTTGACTTCCTTTGTGTCTGTTTAATTTAAACGTCAAACTTCTGTATCACAATTATAATACATGTTAAATGATGTTATATAATAATAATAAGTGAAAATATAATGAATAAATATTATTAAACCATATTCGGATTGAACGCTGTAAGACTGGTGCGTTTTGGCTTCTGACAGAGTCTCACTCGAGCACTGAGGGGCTCACTTGAGTACAATACCATATTTTCACCTTTTACTTCAGTTTTGCACTTGTACTTCCACTGATTTTGAGAGAGTGCATTTTCATACTTGCGAGTGATGTGGGACCTCACTCGAGCACAACTCCTCCTACTCGAGTATCCTTGTATTTTACACTAAGAGTTGCGTCTCTGGACAACACTTGCATACCATTTTAGCAAGAGTGTGATTTTGCCCTTGTAGGTGATGTGGGCCCTCACTCTAGCATACTTACTCTTACTCGAGTAAGAAGAATATTCTTCTATAATATACTCTTTGTGATTTAACCATAATTTTATATATTTTTAATTAATTAAATAGGGACTCTTAATGTATTTTCTAAGGCATTATCGCATGATTAAGCACTCATTTTAATTAGAGACATTTGTATTGAATTAATTGTAATAAAAGGGTAAAATGGCCATAATTATTAAATATTTATACATATGATCTCTTGAACTTTTAATACTACCTTGTGCTTAATTTTGCATTGCAGGTGCTTTAGGACACAATTGGTGATTTTTGGAGTCTGAATTAATATTTTAAAGACAAGGAAAATTATAGAAAAGGGCCAGAGCAAATTATAGAAAAGTACCCATAAGCTTTTTCATGAAGAAAATTTACTGGGGAAAATTACAGAACAAGACCCAAGCCACAAATTCAATATTCAAATCGACAGAAAAGCAAAATCTGGGGGGGTTTTGTCATGTGCACTTCTGGAATATGTAGAAATTACATGCGCTCGCATATCACGGAAAGATTTGTGTTGCAGCTTGCTTTCAGACTACACCTAATAATCAGTAGTGGCTATGGTTGGTGAAGGGAAATGGACAGTGGCAATCTCACTATATATACCCCCATCTTCACCACTATGAGGGCATCCTGACTGCAGCTCTTCCTTCTTCAATTTTCCTCTTCCATTTTCTTTTGCCGAGGTACTACAGAACGGGGGGTTGAAGTAAGAACGAGGTCACCACTTACACCACCGACCTCTTCTCTTCATCACCACCATTCACCTTTACCAGCCTCGGCACCTTCCTTACCACCACGTTCTTCATTTTCATTACCACACCATCATCTTGTTCACAGTCCAGCAGCACCTTCATCCTAACCACCATCACCTTCGGTCTTCTCTGTTTTTCTCCACCAAAAGCCATCGAAAACTACAAGTGCAGCACCCTCATCTACTCTCTATGATAGTTCAACAAGTTTTGCATTTTCCGGCGAACTATTCTAGTTTTTCGGCCCCCATTTCTGGCGAGTTTCAATTCTTGTGACCCATTTTTCACCTCCTTCGTGTCTTATTTTCTTCCTACCATCATCCCTTTATCATGCTAATACAGCACCATCATTCTTCACGGTTTTTCTGTAACTCCCGTGTGGTTTCCAATTTTCCGGCGAAGTCTGTGAAACTTCCAGCCCCCATTTCCGGCGACCTCTCATAACTCTCTTCCTCAATTCCGGTGAGCTCTTCATCATCGACCACCAATCCGAGTTGCAGAAACTGAGGCAGCTGAAATTTCGAGTTACACCACCTAAAGCCACGAGTTTGAGAGTATGCGAATGAGAAATGCGTTTTCATCGTCAATACGTGTTGCAGTTCATTCATTGGATTAATGCATGATGACATCATCATACATGTATGTTGACATCATCATAGATATTGCAACTTTTGACTTCATGCGTGAACATGGAATCTGAATCAGGGGAGTTATTGTTTTTATTTTTCCTATTCCAATATTTTGTTTGAATAATGTGTGATTAAATTTGTGTTGTGGGATTTATATATATACTTTGCCTATGATTTAAATTAATTTCAGTGGTGTGTTTATTTATATATTTAATTAAATTATATTTTTCTTTTATTTTTTTATTGTCTTTTTAACAAGAAAACCCAAAAATCAATTTTCCCTTGTTTTATTGAATTTTCTTTTGTATGACATTTAGTATTACCTAGGATTCAATTAAAGGCTCCTTGAGAAAATAGAGACGACCCGAGTATTGCATTATACTGCAATTCTTGAATTAAAAATCTTGTATTTGACCCCAAGACGTAAAGACTCGGTCAAATCTCTGTCTTCAGTACTTGTATCAGAATTGAGAATGTTAGATTTCTCACTCGCGAGTGCTGATGTATCACTTAGGCACATGCACTCTCACTCGGGCATGCTTATGCTTCTCTATTATGCATGACTCTCGGCCAAACACTCGCAGTCCCATACTTTCATGTGCTCGAGTGCTAGCTCCATTGCTCGAGTGCAACAGTAGAACTGATAGCAATTGCTCTCAGGAAAACACTTTTTGTCCAACACTCGTATTTGCTCGAGTGCAAAACAGCTTTATGCTCGAGTGCCAGCTCTGTTGCTCGAGTGCATCAGCAAAAAATGACAGCAGACATTACAAAACTTTGCCATATGCATTTGGTAACTTTGTAATCATTCTTTAGAATTGTAAAAACATACTTTGCATACAATTACCTTTTGTTATCATCAAAACTTGGAATCTAATTATCACACTCATAAATTTAAATAAATTCGTGATAGTGACGTAAACTCATGTCGTGAACTTGAATCATAAAATTGTAAGAGTTTATCCTTACAATTAAATAGGTATTAGTAGTGTATAATTAAATAATTAAAATAAAAAAATGACGACAAGTTGATTTAAATATATTTTAAATTACAAGAATAATTGAAATTAATTCCATCAACATTAATAATTTATTATACTTAACAAAGAAATTTTTATAAAATTCATATATAAAACCACTACACATGAAAAAATTGAAAAAGTTAACACAAACTTATGAGTTAATACAATTTTGTAAGCTAACAATGTAAAAATGTTAAAATTGGAGTATAAACTCTTAAGTTTAATTGAGTTTACAATGGTTACAAGTTTACCAATGACTTAACTTGATTTTGTAAGCTAGAAATATATAAACTCGGAGTATCAACCCACAATTTTGACAACAATAGGTGGGATTAGAGAATTAATAATTTAGCAGAGCCCAACTATATAATGCTAATTTGAATTTAGAAGCAAATCTTACTTCGGATCCTGCCAAGTTTATTAAATATTACTCGTCTTAACAGAATATACTATACCACTCCTATGTTTTAAAACGTGCATCTTCAATTTATTTAGGGCCAATTCTTTTAAGAGTGTTTGGTTGGTGGGGAGAAGGAGGGGAGATTAACCGGAAAAAAAAAGGAGGAGTGGTAGGCCAAACGACTGTTTGCAACCTTGGCTGAACTCTGTGCCTCCATTGGGTCCCAGACCACAACTAGGCTAATATGTGTGTCTAAGACATTATGCTCATGTTACAAAGAATGACATACTCAAACATATAATAATCACATAGTACATGCAAAAAAAAGTTACTACCTACAACGTCTTGAGCTACCAATCAGGTTTTAAAATTTCAAATGTACAAGAATTAGGTTAAAACCCATTCATGTACCACTTTAAAGACTTTCATAGTGCTTTTAGTGGTTGTATTAGTCTATATTGAAAAATTACCAAAGGTGGATTAAGCCTTTAATGACACTTTTTCAAGGAAGTGCCATTAAAGGCTTAATACACCTTTTTCAACGTTCTTTTTCGGTAAGACTTTTTTTTGTAAGACTTTGTCAATGTTTTTTCAAGCAAGTAGGCATATAGAAAATTTGTTTTTCTAAAAAAATAATTTTAAGTATTAAGTTAAATATAAAAGACATTAAGCAAATTAAACAACTAAAAACTAATAAAATTATATTTGTAAACTTAAAAATTAAAAAACTTATAATGCATAGTAAATTTAAGAGAAAGTTGTAACTCTAAGCAAATATCTAAAAAAAATTGCAAGCACACATAAAACTATAAGTTAAGATTTATGACATATTTTAAATTAAAAAAAAAGAAAATGATAGTACCAATTGACAAAAGCTTCTGTATTAAAAAAAACGGCTTAGAGTAGTGCAAACAATAGTGCCTTTAATGGCGCTTTCTCAAGGAAGTGCCATTAAAGGAATATAGTTCAAGACCCTTTCTGGCTTTGACAGAAGAACTACAAGAATGCCTAGAAGGTTGTTCTAAAGTAGTCTTGAAGCTTTCTTGAATTGATAGAGCCCTTTAATTTAGATCATTTTGGGGTAACTCCCCCAAGTTGGTATCAGAGCCAGAAGAGGAAGTAGGGATGCATTAGATGTTTTGAAGTTCTGGAAAATTTATGAAGTTCTTATTAATATTTCTGGATAAGTATGCTCTGTGGTCACAACCTTGGTTGATCTTCCACATCAGAAACATGTTAATATAAAGCTAAGTCTCTGCTTATTATTATTATTATTATCTGATAGCATGCAAGTTAGTTGATCTTATAATAGCATATGAACTTCGTTCGTCTTTTCTAGGGCTATGGCAGTAAGACCCGACAAATAAGGTAGATAAGTCTAGATGCCTATTGTTCGAATGTTCATATGATATTAGGGTTCAATGTTTAAGGCATTGGCTAAGTGATAATAATATTTGCAGATTTTTATCTTTATAAGAACATACAAAGAAATATTTATAATAACTCCATTAATAGCCTAGAAAACTTCATCTTATCTAGCACAATTATATGAAACCTGACGGTAATGATATCAGTGTAAGGGAGTAACGTTTATTTATGTTTAGATCTTTCTCTTTCCGCTCTAATTCCTCTCACTCTTCTTCTACTCCTTCTTCATCTTCTCAAAATTTTGGTTTAACAACCAATAAAAATTTACGGAAATCTTCTCTACAAAATAATATTTTCAAGAATGAAATTCATTTTGAAGATATTGACCAAAATTTTAGTGATTGGACTATTCCAGTCATTAACCAAAATGATTTATACAAACCTGAGGATAAAAAAATCTTTAAATCTTCTGATTATATAATTAGAACAGTTGAAGAAACAATTCCTCTAAAATCAGAACCAACTAACATGTGTCTCTTGTCAGAAAAATCAATTTTAAAACACCAAAAGAAATATAAATTCATACACATTGGATGTGTTCAAGTGGCAATAAAACCCTTGGTAAAAGCTGGTCTATATGTCTGGATGTTAGTATGTGTTAGAGATGGTAGACATAAAATCTTTTTTGAATCAATTTTTGGAATGGTTAAAGCAGGTTTCCATGATGGACCAATCTACTTCAATTGTTTCCCAAACTTGACAGCTTCATTGCATGATGATCCTATCATGGATGCTTTAAAACTAAGTTTGAAGCTGAATGGATTCCATATGAAACCTGGAGTTTCACCAGTAGCTTTGATCTATAGGGTCCAGTACAAAGTTATGAATTCATCCACTTCAAATGTCAAAATGTTCAACCAAGGAAAAGAAACATGTTTATTCCTAACAGATGCTACTAGAGCAAATGCTAAGGTTCCAAAATCAATAAAATCGGATGAAGTCACCCTTCCAGATGATTGAGACATGAATATAATTGCCCCAGTCATTCCAAAACCTATACCTGATTCTTATAGAATTAGGCAAAATGAAAATGGAGATGTTAGAATTACTTTTGATCGAAGACGATCATTTAGTGTTTCTAGGACTCCATCAATTCAAGAAAGCTTCAAGATTGCTTTAAAACAACCTTCTAGGCATTCTTGTAGTTCTTCTGTCAAAGAACCAGTAATTTCACCTTCAGTAATGCAAGGCTTAAATGAGTCAGCTAGTGTCATAAGACCTGTCTACCAAAACACTGAAGATGAACAAATTGAAACCCAAACTTGCCAATCTCCAACATATTCTGATATGAATGTTATTGAGCAACAATTTAAATTAGATAAGAAACTTTTGCAAAAGGATTTTTATTCTAATGAAAACACTGAAAGACGTAAATGGTTTTTCAAAAAATATAAAACTGAAGAATTACGAAAACCAATTCAAAAAAGGTTTTATAAAATGCTCAACAAGTATAAACTTCATATTCCGTTCTTTATTTGGTTTGAAACCTATGTGAAAGATCAGAATATAAAGGATTATCCTTTTGAGCCATTTAAAGGGGTAAATGGCTCTTGGATTTTGAAAAATAAAGATAGATTTGAAAATGATCTTCCTCCAAAACAATCTTACCAGGTCCCTTGTACAAAAATTGGTGAAGCAACTGTCATTGCCTCTCCTTTCAAAATTAAAGATCCTAAAACGGATACAACTTCAAATGATATTAAAAATATCATTGAACAAAATAATTATACAAATTCATATCTTCAAACACTTGGAGAACATATTTTGAAAAAACATGTTACTAGTGAAACTAGTAAGACTATCTTACCTAGTTCCACAAGTACACAACCAATTTTTAAACCCTATACTATTTCTGTGAATAGCTCGAGTAGTATAAGAAGAGGAAATTTGGAAACTAGGATTAACGAAGAATTAAAGTAGTTAATCAAAGACATTCCTGATACTCCTCAGAAATTTGCCTCCTCAGTTTCAAAATTAACCATAAATGTTGTAAAAGACAATCAAACAAGTTCAAGTGAAGATTGTCCAAAAATTCAAGAAATAAAACAAGAAAATTGGAAAAGACCAACAAAATTGTATTATCTGAGAGCCACTCCTCCGGATATAATGCTCAAAGAAAGGGATTATGCTCTTCGACAATTTAATGCAAACAGCATCTATGTTTGGAACATAGATGGCCAATCTGAAACAAACATTTTGGAAATTTGCCAACAAATGACGATGGTCAGTAATGCTTATGCAATATATAATAATTGTTAAGAGGAAGACGTTATTCATATATTGATATCTGGACTGGACAACTCAAATGTTGGTGGGATTTCCATCTCACACAACAACAAAAGAATCAAATTTTGCAAACTATAAAAGCCACTCAGGATGGTATAACAATTATAGATAGTAATGGTGAACCAATGTCTGACGCTGTTAACTGTCTCATAGTTAACATCATAGCACATTTCGTTGGTAATCCATTTATTTGGAGAGATAAATCGGTAGATCTTCAATAAAATTTAAAATGCAAAACTCTATCCAGTTTCAGATGGTATAGAGACAATTTCTTATTAAGAGTAATGGCCAGAGAAGATGGGAATCATCCAATCTGGAAAGAAAAATTCCTTGCTGGTCTTCCTAGATCTCTAGGAGATAAGATCAGAGAAAAAATAAGAAACCAAATTGGTGATGGAAAAATCCATTATGAAAATGTAACTTATGGACAATTAATTGCAATTGTTCAAAAAACCGCTTTGAAACTTTACCAAGAAGATAAGTTACAACATCAGCTTGTTAAAGAAAAGGCTTCAAATCAGAAGGATTTAGGATCTTTCTGTGAACAATTTGGTTTTCCTGCCTGTAAAAAGTCTAAAAAACTTAAACACAGACATGAAGATAAAAACTACAAGGCTAAAAGATATTATAAAAAATATCGAAAACCTTAGAAAAAACCAAAAACAAACAAACCCAGAAATTTGAAAAATGAATTCAAATCAAAACCTCCAATGGATCTTCCTAAGGGAAAAATTGTTTGTTTTCGATGTAGCAAAGAAGGTCACATGGCAAAATATTGTAGGCTTAATAAAAGAATTAATGCCTTACAACTTGAAGAACCAGTTCTTCAACAATTAAGCAATCTTTTGATTGAAGAAACCTCTTCTGGAGAAGAATATGAGGTATCATCCTCTGAAGAAGTTAATGAACTTCAACAAGATGATATTTCATCTTCATCTGAAGAAGATGATTTTCAAATCAATTGTCTTGACAAATTTGCTGAGAGTTCAGGTAATCCTGTGCTTGATGACCCAATCAAGGAATCGGTCTTAACTGATTCCAGGATAGACAATTTACAAATAAATGTCATTGATGAAGACTTGATTTTTGAATTTATTAACTCTCTTCCAACTAATAAAGAAACGGTTAAATTTTTTAACAAACTAAGAGAAAGCACAACTTCTTCAAAATCAAATAAAAAATATTTTTAGAAGAATTTGCAAACAAAATATGATTTCTCTGAAATAATCAAAAGATTTCAGACTAATTCAAAACTTGTTTCAATTTCTAACCTTCAGAATGAAATAAACAATTTAAAAGAAGAGATAAGAAACCTGAAAAATACTCAAGAGTTCCATTCTCTTATTTTAAATCAAATTCAGGAAGAAAATCTTGATAAAGAAAAGAAGAAAGTTGAGGAAGTCAACATTTCATCTTCGTCATCTAGTTCGTCATCTAGTGATGAAAAGGAACCAGAAGCTTCTGAGAATTTCTTAAATCTTATATCAAGAATTTCAATCCAAAAATGGCATGTTCCAGTCAAAATTATTATTGCTAATACCTTTGTGTTAGAAACAATAGCTTTGTTTGATATTGGTGCAGCTTTAAGTTGTATCAGGAAAGGTCTAATTCCAACAAAATTTTATGAGAAAACCACTGAAAATTTTTGTGGACCAAACAGATCGCCATTAGATATCAGCTACAAACTTTCAAATGCAGTAGTTGAAAATAATGGTGTCAAAATCAAAAATCTTTTTATCATATCAAAGATTTTATCTCAAGATGTAATTCTTGGTGCTCCTTTCATCAGTAAATTAAAACCTTTTTTAAAAACTGATGAAGGTATTGAATTTGATGCTGTAGGAAAAAGGATTTTTCTCAAATTTGTTGATCCACCTTATACAAAATTTGTTAACCAAATTGAATATAAGGAAAACCAAATTAATTTTCTAAAGGAAGTTTCTTACAAAGCAAATGAAAAACAATTGAAGAAACCTTTTCTAAAACAAAAAATTCAAAATGTTTTGAAAAATATTCAAGACACAATTTATTCTGATTTTCCAAATGCTTTTTGGGAAAGAAAAAGACAAATAATTGATTTTCCTTATGAAAAGGATTTCAATGAAAGAGCTATCCAACGAAAGCTCGACCAATTCAAATGAACCAAGAACTCTTGGAACATTGTCAAAAAGAAATAATGGATTTACTCGCTAAAGGGTTAGTTTGTAAGAGTCAAAGTCCTTGGTCTTGTGCAGCTTTCTATGTTAACAAGAATGTTGAACTTGAACGAGAAACTCTTAGACTTGTAATTAATTACAAGCCTCTCAACCAAGCTCTTCAATGGATTATGTATCGAATACTTAATAAAAAAGATCTTTTAAATCACCTTCATCAAGCCAAAATATTTTCAAAATTTGACATGAAATCTAGTTTTTGGTAAATCTAAATTTCAGAAAAAGATAGGTATAAGACTGCATTCCTTGTCCCGTTTGAGCAATATGAATGGAATGTTATATATTCCTTTCGGTTTAAAAAATGCACCTTCAGAATTTCAAAAGGTTATGAATGAAATCTTCAATCCTTTTACAAAATTCATCATTGTCTACATTGATGATGTTTTAGTGTTTTTAGAATCAATTGAACAACACTTTAAACATGTTAAAATCTTTGTATATGTTGCTAGGTTTTATGGCTTAGCAGTTTCTAAAACCAAAATTAGTCTCTTCCAGAAAAAAAATCGGTTTCTTGGTCATCATATATACCAAAGAACTATTGTTCCAATTAATCAAGCAATAAAGTTTGCCGATAAATTTCCAGACCAAATTCTGGACAAAACTCAACTTCAAAGGTTTTTAGGTTGTTTGAATTACATAGGTGATTTCATTCTTGACCTAAACAATATCATTAAGCCTCTTCATGAGTGTCTTAAGAAAATTCCTCCTCTATGGACAGATGATCACACTAATGTGGTTATCAAAATCAAATCCTTGGTCAAAAATCTTCCATACTTGTATCTCCCAAATCCACAAGCATTCAAAATTGTTGAAACAAATGCCTCTGACATAGGTTATGGTGGCATTCTTAAACAAAAAATTGATGGTAAAGAGCATTGCATTGCATTTACTTCAAAACATTGGAATAGAGCTCAACAGAACTATTCCACGATCAAAAAAGAAATTTTAGCAATTGTTTTGTGCATAAACAAGTTTCAAAGTGATTTGCTAAATCAAAAGTTTTTAATCATAGTTGATTGCAAAGCTGCAAAAGATGTTTTGTAAAAAGATGTTAAAAATCTAGCATCAAAACAGATTTTTGTCCGATGACAAGCAATTTTAAGTGTCTTTGATTTTGAAATTGACTTTATCAAAGGTACTTCAAATTCTCTCCCAGACTTTCTAACCAGAGAGTTCTTACAGGGGAAATAGGTGACCAAAAATGAGTGACAAAGAGAAGAAAAAGAAAGGAAAGGGCAAAGCCCAACCCAAAATTGATCCAGAAAGGATCGCAAAAGAAGAAGCAAAGCAGCTTAAGGCTGCAATTGAATTATCAAAAGGGTCATTGACCCAAGGATCATCGATCCACAAAAAATAATCCTCTTTGAGGTCCAAAATTTCTGAACAACTAGTTTAAAAAACTTCTGGAATTATAATGGATCCTTCCCATTAAAAATTCCCAATTGAAACACTCTTAGCCTTGCAGGCTAACCAAAACTTGGCCAAATTGCCAACCAAAAGATGGGCTGATATTGCCGAAGAAGAAGATTATAAGGCTTTTACCCCATTTACCTTAGACCCTGAGGCTCTTGCCTTAGCCATCAAAAAATCTTCCCAAGAGGTCACTAAGGCTGGTTCATCGAAAGAAGTAGCCTTATACTCTCAACCAACACAAACCACAATTGTGTTGAAACCAGAAAAGGTCTTAAACCTTTTCCACACAGAACCAGGTTTCTGTGACAAATCTCATTGCTTTAGCTACAAAAATATTTCCAAAAGGGTTCTTTTTTACCTCAAAAGCTTTGGAAAAAACTCAAAAATTTTATGAGCTTATTCTTGTAGATACTAAATCTATAGAAATAAGACATTTCTTAGATCCTGATCACCCCAATGATAAAAGTATCCATGGTTATTCAACATTTCAAATATGGAAATTTTTATCACCTCAAGACTGGGGTCAAGATTTAAGCAAAAGAAAAAGATTTTCTATCAAAGACGTGGATCCAATTGGTTTCAATTACTTGGATTATTTGGATGCATGGTGTAACCCCCTTCACGACTTAGGCTGGCATTAGTTCTTAAAAACATAATTAAGTTTGAATTAGAGACCATGTATGATTTGGGACTTATAAAAAAATTTAGACTTCCCAAAAGCAGGGTTTTCAAAAACTTTTACAACACATGTTCACAGTGATCTCATATTCACATTTCAATACATAAATGACCTGTATAGGTTGATTTCATTCATACATATCAGAGTATAGCATAAATTCCCGACACACTCAGGTTCCATTAATTAATAAAGGGTCTACAAGGCACAATTGCCAATAGAGTTTCCTATAATAAGGGGATTACACAAAACTATCCAAATGATTTATACATGATAACTAAATAACCAAAAAAAACTCCTAGCCAGGAGCTCTATCCACTCTTCGTTGCCCGCTTTCCCTTGGATCCTTTAGCCCTGTCTAAAATTTGTGTTTTTGGGAGAGTGAGATTCTAAAGCATTCTCGTAGTAACAAATCACTCATAATATGCACAACATCAAAGCATGAAAGTAAATCATCTATACAACATACAGCAATCACAACAACAGTTGTAACGGCTGGGGTAGGTATTATGGGCATCGCCCCCTACAACGACTCATGCTGAATTGCTTGCTGTTTTGCATATCCACATGAACATATCACATATATCACCACAGCTGGGATCTATATAAAACAATTCACAACACGCAGCCCTACGGACTGGATACTCAAACAGGAATCCATGATTCCATAACGCAGCCTCGGCACTAATAACGGCAGATACAACGGCCGGGGTAGATATTATGAGCATTGCCCCTACGACGGCTCACGCTGTAATGCCCTATAGCTGATAACACATTCACAATGATAAACATGCATACCAAGTATTATACATAACATGAGAGAAAAGTCACTACCTTGATCCTTCTGTGCGTGTCCTAGCGCCGGTCTCTCCTGAGTAGGGCAAATGTCAAATCCTATATTCATAATAAGTGATGAAGTATCAATTCTCTATTCCAATTCTCAATGACTTCTTAACACTTAATTTGGTTATCATTATTGCTCTTTTAGTACCCATGCATAACTCTATCAATAGCTCTAAAAGGTTGGAAGACTATCCCCTAAGATCCCCTTTTGAAAGCTCAAACCTGATAATTTCATAGAGACACTTGAGTGATATTGTACGGATACTTGAGTGAAGAAGGCCTCACTCGAGTGATAGTATGGTTTACACTCAGGTACTAGACAGTGAACAACATCGAGTGAACACCCGAGAGCATAAGGAACTTTTCAGAAACTACAACACTGGAGCACACTGGACCTCACTCGAGTGATAGCCAAATGCTTTACTTGAGTACTAGAGAGTAAAGTCCAGAAAGTGAAGACCCGAGAGCACATCAGTTTTCAAGGATCAGAAGGACTCGAGCATAGCCCATTGCACTGGAGTGGATACCACATACCCGCGAGTGAGAAAGCACACTCTTGCACCATAACCAAGAGTGACAACCTGAGAGGCAAGTCCTTAGTGTCAAATACACCTGCACTCGAGTGATAGGAAGCTTACTTGAGTGATGTTTCACCATACTCGCAAGTGAGGCAACACTTGCCTTTGACCACAGAAGTGCAACAAGAACACAGAGAGCAGAAAGGAAGTTTGCACTACCGCACTCCAGTGGAACTCATCACCACTCAAGTGTTATTCATCCGACACTCGAGTTAACCCCAGATCACTTGAATGATTCTATCAGAAACCAAAAAACACAGCAAAACTGACCACATTTCCTAACACTTGCCCAAATGATTCCAATGGACCCAAAACTTTTACCAAAGCTACTCCCCCACAAAAGCATCCAAGGAATCACATGGAATCATCAAAATGACCCAAATCATACTCCATTATCATGCTTTGGTTTTGGGCAATATAATCATCCAAATTCCAAAATCATCCAAACATACCATTCCTATCCCAAATCAATCCTATCTATCCATATGCATTTCCAACATACCAATACTATGCAAAAAACATGCCAAAAGCCCAGTGGTCATCATTTTCGGATTAAAAGGCCAAATTTCTAGAAATTCCAAACTAAACCATTTAGCATAAAACTTAGATAGATAGATTAGTCGCATTTACCTCTTTCACTTTGCCAGAGAGTTTTCTTGATTCACCAACCTCCAAAATTCCATGTGGGCACAAATCAACACCAATAGGCACACTATACATATCAAAATGAAGCTCTCACTCCAAGGATCAATATTAATAAAGAAAACTTGAGCAATGGAGGCCATTTGCCCTTACATTTTGAAGCTTTCTTCCTCCTCCTTTGGGCCACAATGGCTGAGGAGAGAGAGAGAGATGAGTGAGGAAGAAGAAAGAAATCATCACATCCCCTTCCCCATGCCTTGTTCAGCTAAAAGAGAGGAGGGAAGAGAGAGAAAATATTGAATATAATACTCTATGTTGACTTTCTCACACACACATACTCTCTCATGCCCACTTTTGCCACATGTCCTCTTCCTATTGGTTCTCACACAATAAGTCACCAATTAACTTATCTAATCCATTCATTAGCCATTTAATCACACTTCTCATTTTCCTCTTAGTTAGTAATTAATTTCTCCCTTAATCACTAACTTATGGCCAATAATTCCATTCTTCCAATTTTTCATTAATTATGACATATTACTTAATATTGCCATAAAACACATAATAATGCCAATTAAATTTATAATTATCCATAATAATCATGATTAGCCCTTAATTAAAAATTGGGATATTACACATGGTGGTGTACCGTTTGGTACCAAAACCCAAAATTTAGTCATACTTGGCTTTTCATGTTTACGTATGACACAAAATACCAATTTCCGTTATGGTTCAATCAATGGTGGTATTACTTTGGTCCTATCTAGGAGATTCTTCCAACCACAGTGAAAATTGGATTCGACTATTTCAAAAGTCATATCAATCTTAGTGAAGATCCTTTCCCAGCAGATCTTCATTATTTCTCAAAATTTGGTTTGGCCTGGGTGTTCAAATGGAGCTTCAAATATGGCCCCTCAAAATGTCAAAACTTGTTCCCCATGCTTCAAAGGACTTCTTCAGTCAAATGGTGGCCAAAGTTTCCAAACATTAAAAATGTGTCTAAAACAAATCTCAAGAAATGGTTTAGGCAAAATCCCAAGTTCCTAATGGTAGGAGATCACGAGTCTAGTGTATTCCTCAACCAGAAGGCATTATTCAAGCATGTTTGGTATCAGCAACAAATAAAGAAGCCCTAACCAAGTAGCTTCAAGAAATTCTTGGTCTCCTCCAAACCCAAGAAACCCAAAGTAGCAGATCGGCCCAATCATCATATGGGTTAGAAGCTGAAGATTTTGCCCAATACTTCGGCCACGATTCGGATAATAAAGTTAGAAGCTGACATAAATTTTCTGCTTTTAAAAGAGATTAAACGTAAAGTTAGGAATCTTTACTTTCTGCAAACAAAATAATGTAATTCCTTTTACTTTATGTAAAAGCAAAAGTGAAAGCAAAAGAAAAAGTACTTTTACCCGAGTAACATGTTTTCTACTCTGGTTAAAGTAATTTTACGCCAAGTTAAAATGGTGAATAGGAACTGATTTGGATGCCTATAAAATGGCACCTCATTTCAGTTATTAGACACACCGAGACTTAGAGCTTTCAGTCTCAATTCTCTCTCCCCTCTTCCTCTAGGGTGATAACCCTTGTATGTTTTCTTGCTTTCCTTGTAATTTCTTTATGTTTGTATCAATTTAAATTTCAATAATATATCAGTTTTATAAATTTTCATCTCTTTTCTCTATATTTCTTGCATATTTCTACATGTGCATATGAACTAATGACTTCGTGTCGGTCTCTACTTCTCAGGCTTTCTTTCTTCTCCCTTTAATTTAGATTCTTTCGGGTCACTCCCCCAAGTTGGTATCAGAGCTAGAAGGGGAAGTAGGGGTGTATTAAAGGCATATAATTTATATGCCTTTAATGGCACTCCCTTGATAAAGCACCATTAAATGCACTATTGTTACTTCTTCTTTTTTTAATACAAAATTTTTCATCAATTGGCACTATGGTTTTCTTTTCTTTTTTTTTTCTTTTTAGTATAAAATCTGTCATGAATCGTAACTTATAGTTTTATGTGTGCTTATAATTTTTTTCAGATATTTACTTGAAGTTACAACTTTCTCTTAAACTTCCTATGCATTATAAGTTTTTTAATTTTTAAGCTTACAAATATAATTTTATTAGTTGTTACTTGTTTAATTTGCTCAATATCTTTTATATTTAACTTATTACTTAAAATTAATTTTCTTAAAAAAATATTTTCTATATGCTTACTTGTTTGAGAAAATGTTGAAAAAGTCTTACAAAAAAAAGGTTGAAAAAGGTAGATTAAGCCTTTAATGGAACTTTTTCAAGGAAGTGAGGAAGTGCCATTAAAGGCTTAATGCACCTTTTTCAATATTCATTTTTAGTAAGACTTCTTTTTTTTAAGACTTTGTCAACATCTTCTCAAGCAAGTAGGCATATAGAAAATATTTTTTTAAAAAAATATTTTTAAGTAATAATTTAAATATAAAAGATATTGAGCAAATTAAACAAGTAACTACTAATAAAATTATATTTGTAAGCTTAAAAATTAAAATAGTTCTAATGCATAGGAAGTTTAAGAGAAAGTTGTAACTTCAAGAAAATATCTAAAAACAAATTATAAGCACATATAAAACTTTAAGTTAATATTCATGACAAATTTTACACTAAACAAAAAGAAAGAAAATCATAGTTCCAATTGACGAAAACTTCTGTATAAAAAAAAAAAAAAGACTTTCAGTCTTGCAAACAATAGTGCCTTTAATGGCGTTTTCTCAAGGGAGTGCCATTAAAGGCATATAATTTTATGCCTTTAATAGCACTCCCTTAAGAAAACGCTATTAAAGGCTTAATACACCTTTTTTAAAGTTTTTTTTTTGTAAGACTTTTTCAACATTTTCTTAAGCAAGTAGGCATATAGAAAATATTGTTCTTAAAAAAAAATAATTTTAAGTGATAAGTTAAATATAAAAGACATTGAACAAATTAAACAAGTAACAAATAATAAAATTATATTTGTAAGCTTAAAAATAAAAAAAAAATTATAATGCATAGGAAGTTTAAGAGAAAGTTGTAACTTCAAACAAATACTTGAAAAAAATTTATAAGCACACATAACACTATAAGTTAAGATTCATGATAGATTTTAAACTTAAAAAAGAAAAGAAAAGAAAACCATAGTATCAATTAACGAAAGCTTTTGTATTGAAAAACAAAAAACTTACAGTCAGACTTATATTTCCCAGCAAACAATATTGCATTTATTATGAGGTGAGCTTTTGGAATCTAGTAAGTATTAAATAACCCATTGTATGACGCTTGACCAGGAAAGCATCCACTAATTCGGAACTTAATTTGAAAGCCATATTTTGACCCGTAGCTTCATGATATCTTGTATGGCGCTTTCTTGGGCAAGTGCCATACAAGGGGAGTAATTTTTTTTAAAAAAATAACCCCTTGTATGGCGCTTCCCCAGCCAGGTGCCATATAAGGTATTAGCTAGCTACGGTGCTTTCCTAGTCAAACGCCATAGCTGCCACATGTTTTTTAAAAAAAAATAGAGGTCTCCTCCGGCGCTTGTTTGAAGAAGTGCCATAAGATTAACACTGCTAAATCTATATTTTATAGTAGTATCTAACTAGAATTCTTCTTTTATGACTCCTACTATATCAAAATAGATTAGAGATTGATTGGTTTCAAATTTTATATATATATATATATATGTAGGACAAAATTTTTTATACCACCGAGTTTGAATTCTAATAATTTTTTTAACATTCTAATTCATTAATTTTGTGATTATAAAATCTATATTTTTATTTTTTTCACCATATTTTGAAATTTATTTATTTTTAGTTTCTTAAATGACTAAAAATATGTATATCAAAACATCTTTTCTATCAAATATAATAAACAATGTAGGTTTGAAAGATTTTATAAGTCATTTAAATCTATTATTTCATATGTTTTTTCTACAAACATTTTAAAAACTTACTCGAATTTAAAAAATTTTATGTTATTTACAAGCTATCAATTAAAATTTGAGATTTAGTATTTAGGGTAAATTAGTAAATGGATTTTATTTTTTATGTAAATTTTAATTAAAAATATGTTTTTAGAATATTCTTAATAAAATTAATGGTTTGTACTTAAGTTTATGTTTTCACTAGTGGAAATATGGCTTTTTAGACCGGTTAAAATTGGCTTTTTAGATTGGTTTTGGATCAGGTCTTGATACATCCGGTCTAAAAAGTCTAATACTTTTAAGACCGGTTAAGAAACCGGTCTTAAAAGTCACACTTTTAAGACTGATTATATTAATAATCGATCTTAAAATAAACCATTTTAAAAGACCTCTTTTGTAGACAATACTGAAACATTTTTAAGACCGGTTTCCATATAACCGGTCTTAAAAGTTTGAATTGTAAGACCGGTTGTCCATACAACCAGTCTTAAAACTTGAATTTTAAGACCTGTTATCTATATGACCGGTCTTAAAAGTATTATAATTTTTTTTTAATTTTCTTTGGTTATGTTAGTAACCAGAACACATCCTAGAATTATTGCTTCCAATGCCATACTTATAAAGTGCCATAAGGTGTTCATTTTGCTTCCAGTTACCATTTCCTTTTTCTTTAACCTTCACATTAGGAACTTGTAATATAACATGCACCTTCATCCTCATGTAATGTATTATTTAAAACCATCATATATACATATATATATATATATGCATAATTTTGTAAAACACATGCAGGCACTAATGACATGTCTCAAACATATTCACATGTATAAATGCATGGTTTCACATAATCACAAAAACAACAAACATGTCAATTTATGCAACCAACAAGTTTTGTAGAAAAAGCCAAGGGAAGAAAAATTTCTCAGTTTTACAAGAACTCACTGTTGTTGTAAAAGTTCATAAATGAATTCAGCACAACAATTGTGAATGTAATCAATATCTTCTTTTGGAAAGGGGTCAGCAAGATTAAACATCTGAAACACTAAAGTCAGACAAAACATTAACTTGCTAACTTAAAAAAGAATAAAAGTGATACAAAATTTTTGAAATATATATACATATACTTCTTGAGTAAATTCTGTCATGCCTAAGGTAATAATATTATAAATGTGTCTCAAAACATACAACTCACACAAGTTGGACCCCAGTAGTTGCCTACGGGTCTGAAAAATAACATGAATCATTAAAACAAGTATAAAATTAAAGCATGGTTTATTATTGAATACATTATTAAAACAAAGCAGTATGTAACTAACCTTTGGTATGATCTATGTAGGGTCTTTTAGGTCATGAACATGCCTAGGACAAGTAGCATGTAGGAATGTCTGCATAGCCCTATCATCAAAATCACAAAGGTTGCTTATTTTACACAAATTCCACAAATTTGCACTTGAAAGGTAATTAATAATGCAATAAAACTTATAAGTTTATGGTCTTCTTCAATTCATTCCATGGCTTGTTGTGGTGGAGGGAGAATAAGAAGATGATAGTATAACTCTTCTTGCACAAAATAACCAATTGCCAATGATCACTGAAAAAAGGGAAGACTTTAAGCAAATATAAAACATTATGTATATTATGAAATATAAATTTGTTTCTTACCCATGCACATATGGAGCCAAGAAATACTCAAATGGGGTTTCACTAAGCATCTCCGATAAGTATGTGTCTCTAGTAGCAGCAATGGTCCCTTTGTTGTGGAGTTGAACTGGGCATATGAATCTAAATTTATCGCTTTTGCTAGAGATAACCAACCTATGATTCATGTACATATAATAATGCAAGCACACAAATCAAAATTTAACAACATAATTTGTAAAATATTTACTTCCTATTGGAGAAGATACTTACATTCAAAATAGTTGGACAATCAGAACCGTAAGCTATTGTCGAGGAGCTACCAGGGAGTCAGGGACATTAAATCATCCCTCTCAAGATAGCATTGCACCCCTGACTTGCCAACAACTAAATCAGTAGGCCAATCTCTTGTGTGAAAGGATGTACATAAGCCATCAGAATCACTTGCTGCATGACATTTAATGGAGGCTGTGAAACATCTTGAGTTGAGGGAGGTGCAGGTAGCGTGGCTGTGATAGGGGACTCCTCAGCTCGACCAGAAACAAGGTTCTTTGGCCATAATATGAAAGAGTTAAGGACATCACTCACAATCTTGAAGTTATTAGCGGGGATAGGGAGAGGTGTATCTGCAATGATCACCTCTTCAACTGCCACTCTAACTTGATCATCTTTTATTTGTTGGTGGTGGATAGTTGATCCCAAGTTGTGCACGCTTCCTTATGCAACTAATCATCTCAGAGGATCCTCAACAAAAAAGTCACAAGGCTCACCAATTTCTTTTACAGGACCCTCTGATGATTGACCAATATTTCAGCAACTCCCTTTAGTGCTTTGCTTAAGTACAAGCGAATGTGCCTGAAGAGCACTAGGATCTTGTCTTATGTCATTATTCCCTTATGATGATGTCATAATTCTAAAATTGACATTTTCAGATTTTCTGCCCAAAATTTGAAAACTCATAACTAATTTTAGAAAAATGGAAATGAGGTGATTATAAAGCCAAATGAAAGGTATTTAAGTCCTATTTATAGGAAAAATATGGGCCATTACCCAAAATTACCACAAAATTCCAGAATTATATAAAATTCATCGCCGCCCTAAAATGGAGTTCAGTTTCCATCCCAAACTTTGGACGGTCATATCTCCTAGCTCACAAAACGAAATGGCACAAATTATATGTCCATTTTGAAGCTTGGGATGTGAAATTTAAGACTGGAAAGTTTCCAAATTTTTAGACACCATTTGCCCATTCAAAATGTCCATACAAACCGACTTTCCTACGCAGAATTACACTTAACAGTTTTTTTAAATTCTCAACCAATGTGTCCAATGGCTCCAAAATCAACAATCAAACCTATTCCCACACAATTTTTCACAAGGAAACCATTGGAATCACTAAAACCACCAAATTCCCATCACACATTCTCCAAAAGTGTTTATTCAACAATAATTACATCCACTTTTGAAGTCATTAGCCCTTGATCACTTTTTGGGATATTACACTCAGCTTCTCTTATCCATGAGTCCATATGTTTAGCAAGCAAAATTTCAAGGTTTGAGGAGGGACGAGTTCGGCTAGAGAGAGAAAGAAGGAGAAAACCAAAGGTAACTTTATAAACCTTAAATTCTTGTTGTAGATGTTGTTGTGGTTGAAGTTGTTGGTGGATTTGTGGTTAGTTTGCTTGGATTTGCAGGTTTGGGAAGTGTTAACCCTAAGGGGTATGCTACCTAAATTTCCTCAAAACTTGGGTATGAGGTGTTTAAATGGTTAATCAAGTGATTAAGAGTGAAAAGGAGTAAGCTTTTGGTGTTAGAAATCAAAAACCATAATTTTCCCTTTTCATGATCTAAGTTTCGGCCAAGAGAGAAATAGGGGGTAGGATCTGGATTTATAATAATTTGATGATTCCATTGTGTTTAGGAGGGAAAATTAGGTGGGGTTACTGTTGAACACTTTTTCAGAAAAAACCCTAGAAAGTGAAATGACCAAAACGCCCTGAAACCCTAATTAGGAGCTGCCAAGGGCAAAATTTTCATTTGGCAGTGATTTTACTAAAAATGAGGTCAAAAATGGATTCTACACACAAAGCTATATGGAAAAAGCCCGGGCCAAAATTTTTGGAAAAGTACGGTCAAACCGGGTACAAAGGGGCCGGGTCCCGTCCCCAGAGGCATTTTGGTAATTTTTCAATACAAACTAATATAACGACAAAAAACACTTAGGAAGTGTCTAAAATAGTACATGAATGGGTTTCAACCTAATTCTTGTATATTTGAAATTTTAAGATTGAATTCAAAGTTGAGCCGTTGGCACGAATTATGAGGAACGCTTTTCGAGTAGCAAAAAGGGGTTTAAAGTAGTAACTTTATCCTTCATACAGTATGCTATTGTATATATGTTTGTGTATGCCATTGTTTGTATTTTAATTAATCAATATGGTTTTGCCGAGAGGAGGCAGTCTGCTAAGAAGGGGCAGTTAGTGCGAGAAGTGCACTTTTACCTGGTTGTTGAGTACCAAACCAACCAAGGTGTACTGGTAGTGGGGATTGAGCTTTACTCATGTATACATGCTATAACCCCATACTTTATAAATCATAATTATAATTCAAAAATGCATAATGAAGGTAAATTAGAGACCAATGGTTAATACAAAATATGTTTAAGTTCCCCCTTCAAGACAAGGTCCCGCCCTGAAATAAATTGGTTTTCGAAATTTCTTTCAAAAGTTGTTTGATTCGGTCTCAAACACATATTTTGAGTATAATTAACCTATCCAGTTAAGTTGCATTCATAAATATTAGAATGTAAACCAAAATTCTCGGCAACCCCCGGGTTTTCATATAATAACTAAAGGATTTACGGGACTTAGTCACCCCTAACAATTTCCCATTCAAGGGATTACATAACCATATCCAAAATAACATTTACAAAATGTATAGTAATCCCAATCAAAATATGACAACCAACCACAAACTGAATAAGAAATATCCGCCTGTTCGCTACCGCAAGTGCACGGGTCGCGCCAAGTAATAGAGTGATAAGTAAAGATCGTCCCACGAGGATTTGAATAACAACTAGTTGAACAATAGCTTTATGTGTTTGATCAAGTTGACTCGGATAAAGTGTTGAGTATGAGAGAAACAAATTTAAAAGAAGTAATGATAAGGACTAATGAAAATACTGACAGAATGGGCTTCTTGCAAAAGTAATCAATTAAAGTGACTCTAGGATTGCTCTCTCCTTTTGTATATCATGAACTCAATCTACTTCCTCCTCATTATTCCTGTTTATGGGTTCTATATGTGTCAGTCTAAGGATCGATAATCATTGGGTAAGCTCTCTCGAGTCATAACCAACATATATTCTCCAATTAAATGCACAATCTCTTGCTGTATTTAAAGGGGAACATCCATTAACCAGCTCCTCCTCACTTTGACAATGCTAGGTTAATGACTCTATCTCTAGGTTATTAACAAACCATACATTTTAACTAGTTAAACTGTAGGTCTAGCATAACTCTACCCTCGTTCTTCAACTAGATTAACTCTCTCAAGCTTAATCCATTTGAACATGTTATTCATAGCTAGCTATTTATGAATATCAGAGAAAACAGAGCAAAGTTAACACATATATGCCATTAGATAATGAAGAGGAAGAAGACTTCAAGTTCAATCCATACAAAATTACCGAACAATCCTAGAATAAAAGAAACTAGCTACACATGTTTACTAGCTGATTACAAATTACAAGAACTAAAGAAGTCATAATAGAATCACAGTAGAGAAGGGATAGAATACAGAAGTATCAAGAAAATCTGAAATGAAATCTCTTCTGATCCTTGAACCCACTTGATTCTCCTTGCTTCTAGCAATTCCCAGCTCTTAGAACCTCCTTAGCCGCCTCTCTCGTTCTTTCCAAAAGTGGGAACCCCTTTGCAAAACCCTACATTTGCCTTTTATACCATCTCAGCTGTCAAAACGCAAATCTTCATTTTCGGGGTTGGGCCGCGGCCCAAGAGATGGTGGGCCGCGGCCCAAGAGTCTCTGACATGAAGTTTGTGCTTGTGGGCCGCGGCCCAAGAGGTTGTGGGCCACGGCCCATAAGTTTCTGTGCTCCTGCTTCCTTAATGGGCCGCGGCCCATGAGAGTGTGGGCCGCGGCCCAAGAGTTTCTGTGCTCCACTGGGCATTCTGGGCCGCGGCCCAAGATGTGGTGGGCCGCGGCCCAGCACTTTCTGTGCTGGTGTTGGCATCCTGGGCCGCGGCCCAAGATGTGGTGGGCCGCGGCCCAGAACTCTCTTGGGCTCCTTTTGGTATGTTCTGATTTTCCAGCTGGTCTTTCCTTCATTGGTTGTCAGCCCCAACTTCCTTCCTCTATTTTTCACTGCCTGCAGCTTCCTCTGGTTTAGCCCTGACTTAATCTGTACCAGTTCACACAAAGGACTTTCACACAACGTTAGACATTCATAACAGTTAGGGAGTAATATCCTTCACAAACTCATTTTGCTGTGCATAACATGAGACAAACACAATTTATCACTTTAATCCATTCTAATGCCCACTTATGCATCCAAAATGACGGGAAATAGTATGAAATATGAAATTCTAGTAAGAATTTCCTGAAGTTAACACACCCCCAAACTTGAACTTTTGCTCGTCCTCGAGTAAACTCTCACCATCCAGCCTAATGCTCATGCATGACCCTCTTCGCTTAATTTACTCATGTCACCAAATATACATGCCTGCTTAGTTCATCAAAGAAAACTAACTTCCTAGTCATTTCCAACTAAATGTTTGTTCAACAAGAGTTGCCCAACACTCATCCTTCATTCATCAAGACCAGGAACAATATTTCAGCATGTATAATTTGGAATCATTAGCTAGACCTAATCCATTGCATTCTCCTTCCTTTTTTTCTTGAATTCAATTCACACCCTTTTAATGTCCCAGGAACTTCAAGGTTGCATGGAATTGTTCATTGTTGACGCTTTAAGCTAACACAGAGTTCAGTTTTAGGTAATGTAAAGGGAATAGGCTACAGCTCAATCAACCACAGTTATGTGCACAAGAAAACACTCACAGCTATATGTGTTTAATCCTCACTCTTAGGGTTAATTTCGCTCAGTGCCACTTATAGCAGGTCCTGCCATAGGCTTGTAGAAATTCTACTATCTCCACCACTTGTACACCTAGATTTATGAATCAAGGGGGCCTTTACCAGGGTTGTAATGTTGGAAATGGTCTAGTGGAAGGGACTAATGGAATCAGTGTCATGCATGATGAAGCGTAAATAATGACATCTCTCTCCTTCTTCTTCTCTTTTCCTTTTTCCTTTTTCTCTTGTTTGTTTTGTTTTTCTTTTTTTCTTCTTCTTCTCTTTTTTTTTTTTTTATAACTCAGCATTTATTGAAAAGAAAGAAGATAGTAAATCCAATGCTAACTCCCTGCTTTTCTAAGTATCATTCAATTACACAGCAACATCATGCATGACTTGTTAAATGTCAGATTTTAAAAGAAAGAAAAGGTGAATGGCTCAAAGGGGATGATCAAAGGATGAATGTGAAAGGTTTGTGTTTGGGTTCATGGGTTTAGAAATGAATGCCCCTATCATTTTCACTAATCCACATGCATCTGTGATTTTGAAAAAGAATTTAAACAAGTTCTAGAGGTACACTGGCATAAATGGCACAAACACTCTAATGAATAAAATTCAGGCTCAAAACCCTTCCAACAGAGGTTTCTCCTCTCTTGTGCACAACCCCCACAGTTAAATCAACCTTAGCTTATTTCGAATACATTAACTTAACTGATCTATATGCTAACACTATGTGCCATAACCACAGCCACTTCCATACAATTTACTCAAAAACATATAGTTCCGTGACAAGGAAAAGAAAATGCTTTCGAAGTGTATGAATCGCTCATATCTTCCCAGGAATTCAACTACAATTTCAAAGGTCTTGCCATGAAAACAATTTATACATGTCATGTGTAAACCAAAAACCAAGCAGTCATGAATATCCAGTATTTGATTCAACTCAGCTATCCAATGCAATTCCCAGACATTTAGCTCAAAGAAATGGCGTAAAGCAGGTTTGAACAAGTGCATGCAAATATAAAAACACCCCCAAACTTGAGGGAGACAGTGTCCCCACTGTCCTAAGACACATTTTGTCACAAAGAGCACCTGTAAAGAGATGAGCATACAGCCAGGCAGAAATATAACAGTGAACACCAGAGTTATCTAAATCATAATATCCAATAGCATATGAAACCACTGATGTCAGGCAGTAAAGCAACAATAAACCACAATATCTGAAAGCTCAACTGTTACCACAGTACTGAAATAAAGTCTGAAATAAACCATAATAGCCATAGAAAATGAAAAACAGCAGTAACAATGGTCAACAGTACTAGGCTAATCCTCGCCATCACCCTCACTGGCAGCTGCATCAGAGCTGTCCCCCTCCACATCATCATCTCCACCAGCAGCACCGACCTCCGCATCATCATCATCGTCACCAGCCTGAGCTGCAGCAGGTACATGAGCAGCGAATAACTCCTCTAGCCTGGTCAGGCGAACACCGTGATCCTGTAGATAAGTGAGGCACTGAGCAGCAGTGGCCTCTGTGAGCTGAATAGCAGCAAAGATCACGTCCAGAGTGACGGTAGACTCGGAGGAGGCAGGGGCACCGGATGGTTCGCCCTGCTCCTGGGGGAATGGACTATCAGGAGGCGGGTGAGAGGGTCCTCCCTGCTGAAAGAACGAGTCAGTCGCTGTACGCTGGGAGGCTGGAACCTGCTCGTCTGGTCGTGGCTTGATACTCAAGTAGTTGAAAGTCTTCAGAGGCTTGAACATAACATCGGAAGCCACCGCAGCGACACCCACCGACGTGCAGAAAGAGGAGATGAGATGCGGCAGCATCAGAGCGACCGAATGATCTCGGGCATGGTCGCGAAGAGTCTGATAGATCAGGGCGCCGAGATCAACAGGCTCCTTCTTCATGAGAAGGTAGATAAGGAGAGCCTGGTCTCTAGAGAGGCGACTCCTCTGCGACGATGGCCAGAAGTAGTCCTTGCCGAAATGCAGCCACACCCGAGCCTCCACTGATAACTGAGCCCGAGGTAAATGCTTCTGTGCCCCTCCACGAGTCTGCCACGCTACTTGGTGGTTGTACACGAGCAGTTCTGAAATCGCATCATCCGGGATGTCATCCTCACTATCCAGTAATTGCCGGTACCGGCACTCCTCTACAGCGGGGAGTGCTGTAAACTGCCGGAAGCTCTCGAGAGTAAAGTCCACCTTGACCCCGCGCAAAGGAAATCGCCAAATGGATTTGACAGAGGCATTGGCGTAAAACTCCTGGACGATCTGCAGGTTCCCGTCAACCTTGGGATCCATGAGCCGCTGAAGGTGATATGTACGTGTGGCCAAATAGTAGAACTCGTAGGAGACGTTGAACGGGAATTCCCGTTCCTGCAGCAAGGGGCGGGTGACTATCTTTGTCTTAGCCTCAGCAACTGCCCGGGGACCGGAGCGATCAGCAACACGCTTAGCAGGCATATTCGCTACGAGAGAAAACAGTGGACAGCCAAAAACAATATAAGACTCAAACAGGAACTAACATGTGCACCAGCATCAGAGAATGCAATAAGGAATTCCCCCAAACTTATGACCTAACAGTCGCAAATCTGTTCAATACAAGGTCAAACCTCAACCTATTCATTACTACCTCATACATCACTTAATCAACTCAGAAGAATGCTTAAGTTCACTATCATGCTAGCATAATGTCAACTCACAAGTATGTCAAAACAAGCAGCATAATGTGACTACCACAACACAGGTTCACTAACAGTTGATAGTGTATATGCATAGAGGTACTTTGCATGTTGTGCAAGTTAAGCTACAAAAGAAACCAAATGCACCTCCTCCAGGTTCACAAGATCAATCAAAAGGAACAACTGCACACTTGCCGACCGTGATCACAGCTTACAAATTTCAAAACATAGCAAAGTGTGCAAATTGCAACGATGTTGTGTGATATGACCCTCTGAAAACAACTCGCACATACCAGACATGCACAAATCAATTTATCAAATCACAGCAGAAGTTCAATGCAGGCATTACAGATTTACTCATCAAGGGAACCTACCCAACCTTGCACAATATGCACTTCTAGAAATGGATTAGGAAACCTTTGCCGTACAATGAAAACATGGTAGCCCTAACAAAGAATTCAAATCCAGCCATAGCACAGGGTATACCAGAACAGAGCAATATATTTAGATATCCTGAAATCTACAATTTAAACATCCCAGATACCATTCACGAGGAACAAGAGGAGTTAACACAGTTAACAAGCAGTCATATGTACAGAGTGGTTATATCTCAAAACAGGGCAACAATAAACTAGGGAATGCAGAATAAATTGAAGGCCCATTTGCTATTCATATGACCAAAGAAGGCCCTAAATCCTATACATTTCCCGAGAACCCAATCAATTACAACAGAATTGCGACTGTGACGACTAAATTCCCAAATCAAAATTGACCTAACGACCCCAAAATGCAAGTACAGAGCAAGATTTAGATTTCGTACCTCAGAGGTAGAGAAAATTGCGCGATGAGAGGAGAAATCAAAAGGGGAATACTCCCTTTGCAGAGCCTAGTGCGTCGTTCACAGGGATGAGGAACAGAGATTGAGAAAAACTCAGCAGTAACCACTTCACGTATCAGCAGGCGGAGGGAAGGAGTAGAGACGAAGAGGGGAAGAAGAGGAAACAAGGGAGGAAGAGGAAATTGAAGGGAAAGGAATGGGGGAAAGGGGTCGATTGTGAGGGAGGAGGGATTTGGGGGATGGGGAGGCGGCTATGAGGGGCACAGATGAGAGAATAAGCGCGTAGCAGGGTTTTAAAAAACCCTGCTGTCGCGCTTGGGCCGCGGCCCAGGATGTTGTGGGCCGCGGCCCACAACTCTCTGAGCAGCAGTTATCTTCCTTGGGCCGCGGCCCATGTGGTTGTGGGCCGCGGCCCAAAACTCTCTGGGCTGTGCAGTGGATCTTTGGGCCGCGGCCCAGAACTTTCTGGGCTGCAATACCTTCTTTGGGCCGCGGCCCAGGACTTCTTGGGCCGCGGCCCAAAACTTTCTGACCTTTACCTGTATTCTTGGGCCGCGGCCCACAGAATATGGGCCGCGGCCCAGAACCTTCTGACCACAGTACTCCTGTTCTGGGCATTTAGGGACCTTTCGGTTTCCACAAAGGCATGTAGTCCACTATAGGCATCATTGACACACAGCATACAACACCATTGGCTATTCAATTAAGATTTTCACAATCAACACCTTCCAACCACACATTCCTTTGATTAACATTTCCTCCTAAACCAGGATTTTCTATGTATGATCAGCAAATTAGCAAATTGAAGCCAACTATCATGCATAATGCTTCTTTAACAGGCATTGCAGATTTCATATCATATCCCTAGTATCAGAATACACAAGTATGCATAAGAGTTGGAAAACTTCCCTGGAATATGCCTATCCCATCAAGATGCCACCCCTTTTTGCCTAGCCATCTTCTCGGTCTCAACAACCTTCAGTTTGACCTCCCTTTCTCCCTACACAAAGTAAAAGACCAAACATAAACCTACTAAATTATGCTAAAATCAAAGAAACTAAAAAGATTAAGTTCAAAACTTGGGTTGCCTCCCAAGAAGCGCTTAGTTTATAGTCCTTAGCCTGACTTTTCACTTTGGTCACTCTTCATTGGATAAGTAAGTGGTGGACACCAGCCTATCCACATCTCCTCCCCAATAATGCTTCAACCTTTGACCATTAGCCTTAAATCTCTCGCCCTTATCATTCTCCAGCTCCACATCACCATATTTTGATGCCTGAATCACCTTGAAAGGCCCAGACCACCGAGATTTAAGCTTCCCAGGAAAGAGCCTCAGCTTGGAATTATAAAGGAGAACAGTTTGACCCGGTTCAAAGCTCTTGGGACTGATTTTTCTGTCATGATCCCTCTTTGTCTTCTCTTTATAAATTCGTGAACTTTCATAGGCATTTAAGCGGATTTCCTCTAACTCATTGAGTTGGAGAAGCCTCTTTTCCCCCACAGCTTGTGGATCAAAATTTAACTTCTTGATGGCCCAATATGCTCCATGTTCCAACTCCACAGGTAAATGGCAAGCTTTTCCAAACACTAATCGATATGGAGACATACCAATAGGTGTTTTGTAAGCTGTTCGATAGGCCCACAATGCATCATCAAGCTTGGAAGACCAATCTTTCCTCGTAGTGTTCACCATCTTCTCAAGAATACTCTTGATTTCCCGGTTGGAAATCTCAGCTTGGCTATTTGTTTGGGGATGGTAGGGCAATGCTACTTTGTGCCTCACTCCATATTTCTTCATGAGAGCCTGAAATTGATGATTGCAGAAGTGGGATCCACCATCACTGATAATTGCTCTTGGTGTGCCAAACCTTGTGAAAATGTGCTTCTTGAGAAACTTCAATACCGTCTTGGCATCATTAGTCACACATGCCATAGCTTCCACCCATTTTGATACATAGTCCACACCCACTAAAATGTGTTCATTGTTGAAGGATTTAGGGAATGGACCCATGAAATCAATCCCCCAGACATCGAAGAGCTCAACTTCTAACATGTTATTCAGTGGCATCTCATTCCTTCTGGATATGTTCCCCACTCTTTGGCACCGATCACATTGGAAGGCAAAGGCATAAGCGTCCTTGAACAATGAAGGCCAATAAAAGCCACTTTGAATCACTTTCGCAGCGGTTTTCTCTCCTCCAAAATGACCACCATACTCAGATGAATGACAACAATGCAGAATGCATTCTTGCTCATTTTCCGGCACACATCTTCGAATGAGTTGATCGGGGCACCTCTTAAATAAGTAAGGCTCATCCCAAAAGTACTTCTTCACCTCGTGCAAAAACTTACGCTTTTGATGAGCATTGAACTTCGGAGGTAACACTCCACAAACCAAATAGTTGACGAAATCAGCAAACCATGGTGTAGATGAGTGATCAACAAAGAACAGCCGTTCATCAGGAAATGATGCTTGGATCATGTCAGAATCGTCAAGTTGAGGGTCAGTGCTTAGCCTCGATAAGTGGTCGGCCACTTGATTCTC
Source organism: Inga oerstediana (assembly GCA_963210345.1). NCBI lineage: Eukaryota > Viridiplantae > Streptophyta > Magnoliopsida > Fabales > Fabaceae > Inga > Inga oerstediana. Next base: position 54,055,616 of record OY723407.1, on the reverse strand, counting down.
TGTACCTTTTCTGTCAATTATGTTCAGGTCAAACTCTTGAAGTAGAAGCACCCAGCGAATGAGTCGGGCCTTAGAGTCCTTCTTGGTGAGTAGGTACTTGAGAGCTGAATGATCGGTGTACACAGTGACCTTAGTACCGACTATGTATGGTCTGAACTTCTCACATGCATACACTATGGCAAGTAACTCTTTTTCAGTGGTAGTGTAATTGAGTTGAGCACCATCAAGAGTTTTACTCGCATAGTAGATAGGGTGGAAGAGTTTTTCTGCCTTTTGCCCCAAAACAGCACCAACAGCATAATCACTTGCATCGGCCATAATAATGAAAGGTAAAACCCAATCTGGAGCCACTAAGATAGGAGCTGAAATGAGATGCTTCTTTAGTTCTTCAAAAGCATTTAAGCACTCATCATCAAACTTGAATTCTACATCTTTTTCCAGAAGCTTAGAAAGGGGCTTGGCAATTTTGGAGAAATCCTTGATAAACCGCCGATAGAACCCGGCATGTCCAAGAAAACTTCAGATACCCTTGGTATTAATGGGTGGTGGTAATTGCTCAATAATAGCAATTTTAGCTCGATCCACCTCCAACCCGTGCTTAGACACTCTGTGGCCAAGTACAATGCCTTCTTGCACCATGAAGTGGCATTTCTCCCAATTGAGAATTAGGTTTGCTTCTTCACACCTTGTAAGCACAGCATCTAAATTCTCCAAACAAGAGTCAAAAGATGAACCAAAGACAGAAAAATCATCCATGAATACCTCAATTATTTTCTCAATCATATCAGCAAAAATGGACATCATACACCGTTGAAAAGTGGCTGGTGCATTGCATAGTCCGAAGGGCATTCTTCTGAAAGCAAAAGTGCCATATGGACAAGTGAAGGTGGTCTTCTCTTGATCTTCTGGGGCTATGGCAATTTGGTTGTACCCGGAATATCCGTCAAGGAAACAAAAGAATTCCTGCCCTGCTAATTTGTCCAACATTTGATCGATGAATGGCAAAGGGAAATGATCTTTTCTTGTAGCTGTGTTGAGCTTCCGATAATCCATACACACCCGCCAACCAGTTACCGTGCGAGTAGGAATTAGTTCATTTTGGGTGTTAGCCACTACAGTCATGCCACCCTTCTTAGGGACACATTGAACTGGGCTCACCCATGAACTATCAGAGATAGGATACACAATTCCAGCGGAAAGCCACTTAAGTATTTCTTTCTTGACCACTTCCTTCATGATTGGATTCAATCGCCTTTGATGCTCAATAGAAGTTTTATGATCATCTTCGAGCAAGATTTTGTGCATACACATAGAAGGGCTGATTCCCTTAATGTCAGCTATGGTCCAGCCTATAGCTTTCTTGTGGTCCTTTAAAACTCGTAGGAGCTTTTCCTCTTGCAGATTTGAAAGACCAGAGGAGACAATCACCGGTAATGTATCGGCCTCTCCTAAGTAGACATACTTAAGATGAGATGGTAAGGGCTTCAACTCAAGAGATGGTGGAACTTCAATAGATGGCTTCAAAGGAGTGCTCAATGCCTCAGCCACCTCGAGTGGCTCAAAATTCCGTTGTCTTGAGTGAGGGAATGCCTCCATACGGAAAAGGTTTTCAAGAGCTTCTTCATCAAATTCATCCAAGCTTTTCTCTCCAATTAGAAATGCCTCTAAAGGATCTTTGATCATAGGAGCATAGACTTCTTGAGGAATGAGGGAGTCAAAGATATCCACAAATGAGCATTGAGCTGAATCATCATGGAACTTCAAGGCTTTTGGCATGTTAAAGACCACTTTTTCGTCGTCTACCCTCAAAGTAATTTCACCCTTTTCCACATCAATAAGAGTCCTTGCTGTAGCTAAAAATGGACGGCCTAAAATGAGTGGGATCTTCCAATCAACTTCACAATCAAGCACCACAAAATCTGCTGGGAAGATAAACTTATCTACCTTCACTAAAACATCTTCAATGATTCCTCTAGGCTTAGAAATACTCCGGTCAGCAAATAGAAGGGTAACAGTGGTAGGCCTTGGTTCTCCTAGCCCCAGTTGGTTAAAAACAGCCAAGGGCATCAAATTTATGCTAGCACCCAAGTCACATAGAGCTTTACCGTTGAAGTTTGTACCAATGTTGCACGGAATATAGAAACTACCCAGATCTTTCAACTTGGTAGGTAACTTCCTCTGGATCACGGCACTACATTCTTCAGTTAAAGCGACCGTTTCAAATTCATTGAATCGCCTCTTCTTGGATAACACATCCTTAAGGAATTTGGCATATTTAGGCATACCCTCTAACGCTTCAGCAAAAGGAATGTTGACATGTAATTGTTTAAACATATTTACAAACCTTTTGAATTGTGCGTCTTCCTCCTTCTTTTTGAATCTTTGAGGGAATGGTAAGGGAGGCATGACAGTGGAGGTGCTGGGTTTGCTCTTCTTTTCAATATTCAGCTCTTGTTCCCTCTTTTTGCTCTTGCCAACATCATCCAAACCGCCCTCAGTGTGCTTTCTCTTCTTAGATTCCTCATCTTCCACAGCAATTTCTGGAGTTATCACTTCCTCCTCGTCAACTTCAATGTCCACTTGCCCATCTTGCTTTGGTTCCGGTGTGCTTGAGCTAGACATGTTCGAAAGCACCTTGCCACTTCTCAACTGAATGGCCTTACATTCTTCTTTTCCACCCCTCTTTGGGTTAGGGATGGTATCACTTGGGAGACCGTTTCGAGCCATGGCATTTACTTGTATAGCTAGTTGCCCCACTTGAACTTCAAGGTTCTTAATAGCCGATTCATGAAGAGAAAAGGTGGCCTTACTCTCACCCCTTGAAGATTCCACTTCGGTTAAGATTCGGGACAACATTTTGTCCGTCTTTGATTCTTCTTCTTTCATAGGAACTTGCCTTGCTTGCATTGGAAAACCCGGTGGAGGGACCGGCTTGGTGCCAGAAGTAGACTCATGAGGAGGATTCAAAGTATTACCTTGACTCCAAGAAAAGTTAGGATGAGCTCTCCAAGCACGATTGTAAGTTTGTGAGTATGGATTACCTTGAGCAGGTTGGAATTTGCCCATATAATTGACAGATTCAGTGTCCATGTAGAGTGGGCAATTGTCTGGCATGTGGACATCATTGCATTGCTCACATACAATCGGAGTGGATTGAACAGAATGCACACCACGGGGATGGCCCTTGTTTATTTGAGACTCTAAGACATCAAAACGTTTGTTCAAAGCAGACAAAATAGTGGCAATTTGTGATGAAGAGTCTTCTTTTGTGTTGAGTAGGGCTGGGGTAGTTGGATTTCTCCTGTCATTTCCTTGGGTGTTATTTGCAGATAATTGGTCCAAAAGTCTGAAAACTTCATTAACCGGAACATTCCGGTAACCTCCATTAGTCATAGAGTCCACCATGGCCTTAGATTGAGGATTCAATCTTGTGCAGAAAATCTGGATTACTACCCACTTGTCCACCCCATGATTGGGGCATTGTTTCATTAGCATCTTGTATCTTTCCCATGCGGCATACAAATGCTCATCCGGTTGTTGTCTAAAACTTAGAAACTCATCTCTTGCTTCCACTGATTTGTCATCGGAGAAAAATCGAGCTCTGAATTTAGCTTCAAGATCAGCCCAAGATGTTATGGATCCTTCCGGGAGATTGTTAAACCAATCTCTAGCCTTTCCTTGAAGAGAGAGAGGGAATAGCCGCAACCACAGTATATCTTGAGGAACACCATTCTGCTTGAAGGAGTCACACACTTCTAAGAAATACATCAAATGCTTGTTGGCGTCTTCATTATAAAGGCCATGGTATAACCCGTGCATTTGCAACATCGTTATCATCACCGGTTTAATCTCAAAAGTGTGGGCTTGCATCTCCGGCATTCGAATGCATGATTGAGTTCCTCTCATGTTTCTGCTGGCAAAATCATTGACCGTGGCTCTATCATATTCATCCGCCATTACTTCAGCTTCAGTTTCAGCACCAAACTCAGATTCTGCTGTTGTTTCTGTACCAGATTCAGATTCTGCTGCTGATTCTGGTTCCTCCTCAACACGCTGTATTCCGTCCAGCACCACAATCAGTTCGTTTCCTTGCAAATGTTGCATGAACTGGACTGATACCTGCGAAAAGGACAAGACAGCAAGTATCAAGCTACACAAGTGAAATTGAATTCAGAAAACAATGACTGAAAAATTATAATGCTTAACTAAAGAATCAAGCGAAATCTACTAACATAAACCTAAGGTCAACTTAAATATTTGTTAAACCAATCCCCGGCAACGGCGCCAAAAACTTGTTCGCTACCGCAAGTGCACGGGTCGCGCCAAGTAATAGAGTGATAAGTAAAGATCGTCCCACGAGGATTTGAATAACAACTAGTTGAACAATAGCTTTATGTGTTTGATCAAGTTGACTCGGATAAAGTGTTGAGTATGAGAGAAACAAATTTAAAAGAAGTAATGATAAGGACTAATGAAAATACTGACAGAATGGGCTTCTTGCAAAAGTAATCAATTAAAGTGACTCTAGGATTGCTCTCTCCTTTTGTATATCATGAACTCAATCTACTTCCTCCTCATCATTCCTGTTTATGGGTTCTATATGTGTCAGTCTAAGGATCGATAATCATTGGGTAAGCTCTCTCGAGTCATAACCAACATATATTCTCCAATTAAATGCACAATCTCTTGCTGTATTTAAAGGGGAACATCCATTAACCAGCTCCTCCTCACTTTGACAATGCTAGGTTAATGACTCTATCTCTAGGTTATTAACAAACCATACATTTTAACTAGTTAAACTGTAGGTCTAGCATAACTCTACCCTCGTTCTTCAACTAGATTAACTCTCTCAAGCTTAATCCATTTGAACATGTTATTCATAGCTAGCTATTTATGAATATCAGAGAAAACAGAGCAAAGTTAACACATATATGCCATTAGATAATGAAGAGGAAGAAGACTTCAAGTTCAATCCATACAAAATTACCGAACAATCCTAGAATAAAAGAAACTAGCTACACATGTTTACTAGCTGATTACAAATTACAAGAACTAAAGAAGTCATAATAGAATCACAGTGGAGAAGGGATAGAATACAGAAGTATCAAGAAAATCTGAAATGAAATCTCTTCTGATCCTTGAACCCACTTGATTCTCCTTGCTTCTAGCAATTCCCAGCTCTTAGAACCTCCTTAGCCGCCTCTCTCGTTCTTTCCAAAAGTGGGAACCCCTTTGCAAAACCCTCCATTTGCCTTTTATACCATCTCAGCTGTCAAAACGCAAATCTTCATTTTCGGGGTTGGGCCGCGGCCCAAGAGTCTCTGACTTGAAGTTTGTGCTTGTGGGCCGCGGCCCAAGAGGTTGTGGGCCACGGCCCATAAGTTTCTGTGCTCCTGCTTCCTTAATGGGCCACGGCCCATGAGAGTGTGGGCCGCGGCCCAAGAGTTTCTGTGCTCCACTGGGCATTCTGGGCCGCGGCCCAAGATGTGGTGGGCCGCGGCCCAGCACTTTCTGTGCTGGTGTTGGCATCCTGGGCCGCGGCCCAGAACTCTCTTGGGCTCCTTTTGGTATGTTCTGATTTTCCAGCTGGTCTTTCCTTCATTGGTTGTCAGCCCCAACTTCCTTCCTCTATTTTTCACTGCCTGCAGCTTCCTCTGGTTTAGCCCTGACTTAATCTGTACCAGTTCACACAAAGGACTTTCACACAACGTTAGACATTCATAACAGTTAGGGAGTAATATCCTTCACAAACTCATTTTGCTGTGCATAACATGAGACAAACACAATTTATCACTTTAATCCATTCTAATGCCCACTTATGCATCCAAAATGACGGGAAACAGTATGAAATATGAAATTCTAGTAAGAATTTCCTGAAGTTAACACCGCCCTTGGTTGCCAGCTTCTCCTTCAAGCCGCTTGCCCTGGCTGTAGATTAGTCAATGGAAAGAATAAGATTCCAGAGAATCCCAATAGTAACAAATCACTCATATAATATATAATCACATAGCATGCAAGTAAATCACCATCAGCAACACAGTGATGCGTGGCTTTCGCCACAAACAATAGCACTCACGACTGTATACACATTATACGTGACCAAAATCACAATCGACAGCACTCACGGCTATATATACATGATGCGTGACTAGCGTCACAATTGACAGCACAATGGCTGTATACACACAGCCTTCACAACATACACACAGCTTTCACAGCATATACATAGCAATAAACTCCGCAACATTTGTAATACACAATTCAATGATATGACAAGCATACAATGTATTACATACAATATAAGAGAAAGTGTCACTACCTTGTTCTTTCCACTCATGCTCTAGCACCAGTTTATCACGCGTAGGGAAAATGTCAAATCCTATCAATCATAATCAAGGACGACGAGTTATTACCTATTCCAAGTCTTTAATAACTCATAATACTCGGGTTGGTTATCACTATGGTCATTTAATCAAGTCAACCAAAGATTTAAAGTGGTCAATTAACCTAAAAGACCAATTTCTAATCTCAGAGTTCAACAATATTATATTATGCCATAACATCTTCAATTTTCGCATAAGTGACCAAATCTGCTAGAATTTTTCATCAACTTTGAAAAATCATAACTAAATCTATAAAAATCAAAATGGGGTGATTCCAAAGGCTATGTGACCCTTATTTAGTCTAGTTTCAAGAAAAAATATTACCCACAGCTAGTTGGATACACAGAATTCCCAGAAGTTTCATCTATTGCACACTGTCAGAATTCAACCCAGTTTTCAGGACCTAACTTCAAAAATTTATAACTCCCAGTGTGCAAATTGAAATGATGGAAATGACCTATCAAATTAAATCTTGATATGTCTAATATTTAATTGGAAAGTTTCAGAATTTTTAGAGATTATTTGTTTATCGAAAAACACAACACAATCAGGATAACTCGTTGGAATTCTATTCGGCAGAAAATTCAGTTTGCCATTTTGAGTTTCAATGACCCAAAATTCACAACCCGGGGCTATTCCCACACCATTTTTCATGTAGAACCCATGATAACATCAAAATAAACAAATTCTCACTCATTCCCCACGTCCTGTTTTAGGCAGAAATTCATCAAAATTCCAACAATTACCATACTTCCAATTTAAGGCCCTAACTAGCTTCATATGTCCTCTAAGCATCATAAAACACCATGAACATAATCAAATCACCATGACTCTTCAAAACCCTAGCTTGGACTAAATCAAGACAGTATTACAAATGTCAAAATACTCTTTCAACCTATACAACCAACAGCTCAAATTGAAGCAAATACTCACCTCTTGCTTCCTTAGCTCCTTTCTTTGATTTTTCAGCTTTTGTTCTTGGATGATGGCTCAAAACACCTCCTCTTGAAATTCTAAAACCATAGAAATGAAGCTCTCATCAAGAGGAACAATGCTTATGAAGGGTGTTTGGCCCATAGATGAGGTTAAGAAGGTGAAACTCAAGAGGAAAGAACTCACCTACACCTTGCTTCTTCTTTTCTCTTTTTGTGCAGCACTAAACCGACTTGGAGAATGAGAGAGAAGGTGATTAAATGTTCAGTTTTTCTCTTCCCTTAACACATTAATACTTGGCCAAAAATTGCTTCTTGTATTAACTAAAAAGGAGCTCTTGAATTATCATATCACTACTACAAAAAAATAAAGCTGTGGCGCTTAGTAAGTGCCACATATCAAGACGACACTAAAACAAGCTGTGGCGCTTGAAAGCGCCACAGCATATATATATATATATATTTTAAAAAAAACACTTCCTGTGGCGCTTCCTTAAAAAAGAGCCACAGGAAGTCAATAATTATTTTTAAAAAAAAAATATCAAGGGTGGCGCTTGCTTGAACAAGTGCCACAGGAGGTCACCTCCTGTGACACTTGTTCAAGCAAGCGCCACCCTAGGTATTTTCTTTTTTATTTTTTTAAAAAATACCTAGGGTGGCGCTTGCTTGAACAAGTACCACAGGACGTGACCTCTTGTGGCACTTGTTCAAGCAAGCGCCACCTTAGGTATATTTTAAAAAAAAAACATTATTTTCGTATTTTTCTTTTAGAACCCTATAATTATTTTTTTTCAAAAAAACCCCATAATTATAGTTGATAACACACTTTAAACACATTTTCATATCCACAACAAAATTTAAAAAACTACCAAATAAATAATTAACAAAATCACTACTAAGTAAAATATAAGTGTTAAAATAAATAATTATTTTACTCATGCAAATCATCAATATTAATAATTATAACTACTAAATAAATACAACTTATATATAATAACATTTAATTTTATCTCATTTATTTTTTACCATATAGAAATGAGAATAATTTTTTTAGGAATAAAATGATAAAAGAAATTTCAGAAGCATTCTTCATCAAGGAAAATTAAAACAATTAAAAGTAGAAAACTTGAAAGTAAATATGAACGTTCTTTACCAATGTAACAATTGATAAAACAATACGAATTAACACCATTCCCTCCGTCATAAAAAACCAAAGATTTCTTCTCCTCTAGAAACATATGCAACATAATAGTAAGAAACTATTATTCAAAATAAACTGGTAAGTTATATATGTGATATAATGCAGCTAAAATAGCAATTAGATCAAATAAACTTACTACTTCGTGGCTAATGCTAAGTTGGACGACGCAGATCTAAAATTTGAAACTTAATATAAAAATAATGGAAGAAGAAACAAGTAAAAAGAGAGAGAGTGTGCGTGAGTGAAGGAAGGAAGTGTCACCATCTTCATAAGATCTCCAGGGAAGGGAAAGCGATTGAAGATCTATTATTTATAGATGTAAAAATTTGGAAGACAACAAATTTTTCAAAAAAAAATCCTCACAAAGGTGATGAGTGACAAAGGAATAAAGAGGAAGTAGCGATTGAAGTAGAGGCGGTGATGAATGACAAAAAGAAGAGAAGGAGAAAATATGGGGACTAGGAAGATAAAGAGTGATGGCACGTGTTAGATGAGGAGTGGAGATTAAAAGGATAAATGTGATAGAACCAGATTGCAGGAGAGAGAATAATTTTAAAAAAATTTAAAAAAAATTACTTTGTGTGGCGCTTCCTAAGGCAAGTGCCACACAAAATACATAGCAGCTGTGGCACTTCCTTAAGCAAGCACCACAGTTGCTACTTCTTCTTTTTTTTTTAAAAAAAAACACTTTAGGTGGCACTTCTTCAAAGAAGCGCCACTTAATGTCACCAAACAGCTGTGGCACTTCCTTGAGGAAGCGCCACCTAAAGTATTTTTTTTTAAAAAAATAAAAATTTAAAAAATCTAGAAAGAAGCTGCCACAAAAGGTGCGCCACTAATCTCTATTTTTGTAGTAGTGATATTTTCCTCCTCCACATATTTTATTTAGAGTTGCAATATTTGACCATAAGACTTTTTCCATCATCTTTTCTCTTCCTAGCCTTCATCTTAACTTGACCGAAATTATACCTTAAAGAGGCTATAAGAAAGCTTCTTGAATTTCATATGTTTCCTCCTTACTTTAGTTGAAATAATTGACTTTGACTTCACCTTTTCCTTTGCTTCCTCATGCCACACGATATTGCCCTCTTAAAAGAGGAAAAATAGCTTCTTACTTTGACATATTTCCACTTCCTCACATATTGCTTTTAGCATTAGAAAATTGACAAGTCCTCATCTTTTCTTGGTCTCACATATATTTCTCTTTCCTTTCTTCAACTTGACGTAAAAATGGCTGCCAAATTAAAGGAACCAAATAAACTCTTAAATTAGCTTCATTCATTTCCTTGCAACTAATGTGTAATTACCAATATATTATACACGTGCCTACTATCTTTGACTTTTCAACCATACTTTGTATGGTCACAATTGCTTCATCTTTTGGCTTATTTATCACCAAGTACCTATTCCCTTCATGCTCCCTTATTTGGACGTCCCAATATCATAAGGAAAAGGGGAAAATATGGGTTTTGGATTTAATTTAGCTAAAAAACTATTATGCCCGTTTAGCTCATAATTCGCATTGTATTCTCCGAAAGTTTTTGTTTAACATTAATTATATTCACTTTTGGAGTAATTAGCTCTTAATCATATTTTGGGGCATTACACATACTGTTATACTGTTCATTAATTTGTGTATAGCATGGAGCATGACATATTTACTTTCCGCATTTTATATGAATGATTGTATGTTGCTATTGAGATTCCTTGGAATCTCACCCTTTTTCATAAATAATAATAATTCTAGTAGAAGCCAGCGGCTCCAAGGGTAGAATGGTAAACGGAATAAACTGAAGTGTGTGGTCCAGAGAACGGAGCTGTTTCGTTATATGTTTTTGAATATTTTGGGATAACTTGTATATATTATCTAACCCTGCAAGGAAAACTGGTAATGTAATCAAGTACCATGATGTATCAATATATCAGTATATTTACGCTATTCCTGTGTTGCTCACCAAACTGCACGCAAACACTCTAAAAAATGTGAAAATAAGATAAGGATCTAACAACTTCTACCCCCATAAATCCAAAATCTAATTTAAAAGGTACGTTATTTTTGACAAAATGCAATAGAAAAATGAATTACTGATGCTACTAAATTTTAAATAAGCACCGTAAGTGTACGGGTCGTTGGAATAGTATAGCAACAAATCAAGGTCATCCCATAGAGATTCAAGGTAATAGATAATTAGGCATTAAAGTTCCCATTTTCATTTAAGTTGAACAAATCAAAGAAAGAGATTGAAAGACAATTTTAAACAAATGCAAAAGAAATAAATCTAATGATTTAAAGATTTCAATTGATAAAAACAACCTAGAGTGGCTAATCCCTTCTTTTTTAGAGCATGTATTTACCCAATTAAAAGCACTTAATGTTAAATTGTTAATCTAGAGTATTAATGGATATAAGTATCTTCCAATCACTTATACCCCTCTCTCAAGTTAAAATTGTTATTCCTAACTAATTTACTCAAGAGGAAATAAATTTTCAAATTCACTCTAATATGATTATATGGGTCTAATAGGTATATTCCTATCCCATTGACAAATTAGAATAAATTCTAATCCCACGTTACTTAATCTTATGGTCTAATTAAGATCCCTCTCCCAAGAATAATTTAAATTTCCCAATTTCATACTTAATGGTGATTAAGCACTAAGTAGACAAAACAGAATAGATTAAGTAAACAAAAATAATACTAAGCATAAATTAATTAGTTAATACATACTCAAATCCTTAAATCAGTTCATAACTACTCTAGGTTCAAATACAATTAACCACACATACTCAAAATAAATCCCATTACAACTACCGTCAGATCAGCATTCACAATCATATTGGGAATTAAATTGAAACAAGGAACATGAAGAACACCAAATAGAACGCTGCTGCCCAAAACTGATGAACAGGCTCGGCTACAGTGTACTCTTCCTCCTTTTCTGTCCAGCGTGCGTCTTTGGTTCCAGTCAAGAAGATGAAAACAGAGGATATCAACGACACACCGGAGTTCCTTCCGTCCTCACTCCGGTGGCCGATGATGGAGAAGAAGATGAACGAGATTCTCTCTCTCTCTCACGCCTGCTTCGCTCCCTCTAGTTTCCTCTTCTCTTTTGTTCTCCCCTCTCAACCTCCAGATGATGATGCTCCGAGTCAAGTCTTGCGGCTGTCTCTGCTGATTTTCCTTTTCTGTGCAGCTCTCTTTTTCTGTGCGTCGCCTTCTTTTTCCCGTGGCTTCTCTTCTTTTCTTCTTTTTTTTTTTTTTTTGTCCATTAGGTCTTCCTCTTTAATCTTGAGTGAGAAATATCAAAGCCCAAGCCCAAGAAGTTACAAACCGTAGCTCTTTTTCCTTTCTTTAGTCAAAACGGTGTCAACCCTTTCTATTTCAATTTTCAAATCAAAATGATATCCCTTCATTCCCACATATCCACGTCACCTTGTCACCTGAGAAAGAAAAACTATTTAATAATAATAATAAAAACTAATATACAGCAAACTAAATATGATATGGCATCTTTTTATTTTTTTTATTTTTATTTTCAAAATATTAAAAACTATAATATTTAAAATAAAATCCCCCAAATAATGCACCAAATTGATATCTTCTAAAATCTCATTACATTCACTTAGATTTTGCATTGATAACTCTCCAATTATCTTTAAAATATCCTTTAAATGTATAAAATATGGAGAGTTATCACACCCCCACACTTGCATCAAATCTTGTCTTCAAGATTTCAAAAAGTTCAAAACAGTCAAAGACAATCATGAAAGCAAGATTCTCAAATCAAACACTACAAAATTGGATTTAATTTAAACTTTCAAGAATGAAGCTTTCTTAAAACTCTTTTCCACCTTCTACAAATGTAAGTAGAAGTGCAAATAATTTAGCAAGGACAAATGACAAGAGAATGTTCCTCACAAATGAAGTGTTTGCACTCTTCTCTCAAGATAGTTAAAGGGCTTGTGTTTCACTCTCTTCCACTTATTGCAACTCATCTACCATAAGCTTGTTTATTATCTCCATCTCTACTACATTATCCTATTACTCACACAAATCAAAAAGACTTTTCTAAAGGTTGTAATGAATATGGTAGGATAATGAAATGAAAGTAGTGAAATGGTATAAAGAAATTAAATACTTTAATAGTGCTAAGTAACTCAATGAAATTCATTAAAAATGAAGGAATATCCATTTAAAAGAAACAAACTCACTTGCACTATAAAAACCTTTATTACATTGAACTCAACAGTCTCTCTTTTTTTTTTTTTTTCTTTCTTTCATTTTTTCTCATTTCTATTTTTTTTCTATTATTATTTTTTTTCTTGTTTTTTTTTCATATTTCTCTTTTTTTTTTCGTTTTTCTCTCTTTGTTTTTTTTTACACCTTTCTTCTATCTTTCTTTTCTTTCTATTTCATTTTTTTTTAAGTATCCACACAACTCACATAATAGACTTTCTAAACCCTTCACTCTTTTCTAAAATTGTTTTACTTAGCACTAACCAAAGTAGCAAATGAATGGGGAAGAAAAGATATAAAAATTGCATTTCTCAAACAAAGGGCTATTTACTCTATGCAATTTTCTTTTAAAAACAAAGTAAGGCTCAAATGGAGTAAAACAAAGGATTTTCATGTGGCAAGGATAGACATTTGGCCAAACTAGCTATGAAATAAATGCCTAAATCATCTTTGTGAATGCAAAGGGATTTAAAGCTTCAAAGGAGATTCAAGACAAGTTCTAGAGATAAAATCACAATAAGTGTACTCCCTCTTAAAAGAAATGAATATTTAGACTCAAGTTTATCACCGGTTTTTAACATTCTAAAGTCAATTATCCAACCAAATTCTTTGCCTATCTACTAACATTCCAAGAAAATAGAACCGAATTCTAAATAAACTCAATCCTTTTTAAATTCAAATCAAACCAACTTTACCAATATTCACAAGTAAAATCGAAAAACTTCCATGACAAGCAAAATTTTTATTCAAAATTTGTGCAAAACCAAATAAATTTTTCATTATTTCCAAAAAATTGAGGACAAGTCATACAAAATTAATGGTACCCTCCACCCCCACACTTAAATGTCACATTGTCCTCAATGTGAACAAGTAATACTAAGTAATGAAAGTGAAGAAATAACCATGTCTAAGTGTAGGGATGGCAAAAACTTCTAAAACCTCACATGTTCACCACTCAAGTACAATTCACAAGTGCCACTACTCAACTCGATAGTCAAAAACAAATATCAATCACATGCAACACTAGACTATATCCAGCACTCATATTCCAGAACATGTTATCAATAATCAATTCAAACAAAATAAGGAAAAACAGAAGGAAACTTCCCTCTCAATCCTTGTCTCCTGCTCTTAAATGCTCTTGATTGTGGCTATCAAAGTGGAATACATCATCAGGGGCTACAAAAGACCTACAAAATCAAAACAAAACATCAAACCACACCTTGGGTTGCCTCTCAAGCAGCGCTAAGTTTATAGTCTTCAGCCAGACTACTCAAAACAAACTACTAATCATAAGTATCAAACACTATGATTACCTTGTCTTCATTTCTTTTCAAGCAACAAGGTTTCAGACATAACAAATGATCTTTCAAGTGAATTACTTGTACTTCTTCAATCATAGACAATTTTAAAGTACAAGTTTTCACTGAATTCAAATTAAGCACAACATGCACATCTTTGCAAACAAATTTAGGAACTTCCAAAAATTTAGAACATCCCATAAAATCTACTTGACTCTCATCAGTAAGAGTCAAAGAGTCAATAGGAGAGTCATGAACAAAAACTCTTGGGATCTTTCCATTAACCTCAACATCAAAGTCACAAAGATTAGGCTCTTCAACCGGAACCTCAATTGGACACCCACTGTTCTCTTCCAAATTAATTTCAGGCTCACATTCATCTTTCCCATTATCAAAAGTCTCATGCAATTGCACATCTTCAATTTCCTCACAATGATCATCATCAACACAAGAAGTGGCAATCATGCTTAAAGAATTAGCTTGAGTCATATTTTCAATAGATGAAACAATTTGATTCACATAGACTCCAATATTTTGGACACTTGACTCAACTTCAGTTCTAATTTCCTTGTGCTCTCCACTAAATCTCTCTACGGATTCTGCATACTCCTCAAATAACCTTTCTAAATTAGACTTTTCTTTATATTCAAAGGTGTTTTCTTCAAAATGAGGATGAGAGTGAAAAGATGGGGGAATTTCTTTTGAATAATGGCTAAAATGTGAATCCCAAGAATTTTGTTGCTCAAAACTTTCACTAGAACAAAAAGAATGATCAAAACAAGTTTGGTTTCTAGTGACATCGTCTCTCATATAGTGACTGGGATTGACATATGGACAATGCTCATGTGAATGACTCTCTTCACAATAAACACAAGAGAAGCAATTATAAGGAGAAGAGTCAACATTTTCAATCCAACCAGCATTTGTATTTTCTCTTCTAATTCCATCCACATGCATTCCTAATAAAGAACCAAGATATGCCAATTTATCATTCGGTGAGCCAAATGAATGATGTCAATGATCCATTTTTTTTTTCAAAATTTTTTTCAAAGACAAACAAGAAACAATGAAAATTAAGCAAATCACACACAAGAAAAAAAAATGAAAATATTCACAAAGCTCAAGCTTAAATTACTAAAAGATTTCTAATTTTAATCACCAATTACCATGAATCCCCGGCAACGGCGCCAAAAACTTGATGCTACTAAATTTTAAATAAGCACCGCAAGTGTACAGGTCATTGGAATAGTATAGTAGCAAATCAATGTCATCCCACAGAGATTCAAGGTAATAGATAATTAGGCATTAAAGTTCCCATTTTCATTTAAGTTGAACAAATCAAAGAAAGAGATTGAAAGACAATTTTAAACAAATGCAAAAGAAATAAATCTAATGATTTAAAGATTTCAATTGATAAAAACAACCTAGAGTGGCTAATCCCTTCATTCCCACATATCCACGTCACCTCATCACCTAGGAAAAAAAACTATTTAATAATAATAACAAAAACTAATATACAGCAAACTAAATATGATATGGCATCTTTTTATTTTTTTATTTTTATTTTCAAAATATTAAAAACTATAATATTTAAAATAAAATCCCCCAAATAATGCACCAAATTGATATCTTCTAAAATCTCATTACAATCACTTAGATTTTGCATTGATAACTCTCCAATTATCTTTAAAATATCCTTTAAATGTACAAAATATGGAGAGTTATCAATTACCTTCATATTTATGCTCATTATTATGTTTTCTGATTTCCTGGACACATTTAATGAAAGTTTTTCAACCAACTATGTTCATATAAGTAATGTGACCTAGTAGTTGAGATTTGACGGAATATATTTATTGTATTATAAAAAAGGAAAAAATTAGAAGAAGGACCTTTAGCAGATGATATTTATTGGAAAGGATCATAAAAGTTGTTATTATTTAGGAGGGGTAATTATCAAAATAAAAATTTAAAAATACTAAATTGCCCTTGATTAAATATCCTACATTTTCTCCCACATTATATTTTTAAAACTAATATGAATATTTAAATTTCATTAAATTCAACGCAATTTGTCTCAACTTTTAACACTTACGTACGTATCTATTGAAAAAATAACACAACCATCTTTCAATTTTATTTAAAAATAAAAATTATATAATTTTAGGAAACCCCAAATTTTTTTGTAATTCATTATGAATGTTAAAGAAAGGTTATGAATATAAAAAAATAAAAATAAACGTAATTTTAAACAATTCAAAGGAAGCTTGCATAATTTATTTTTATGTCAATATAGATTTCTGTGATTTTTAAAAATAAAAATCCATGTAATGGTTTTTTGACCCCAAAACCGTAATGTTAATATACTTAAAAAATGTCTAGATGATCTATTATAATTTTTATTCAAGAATGGTATTCAGGATTGCCTCTCTAGAGAATACTCCTCTGTAAACCAAAAAAAAAAAAATAATGTTTATAAAAAATTAATATAATCAATAAATTCTATAACATAAACAAATACTAAGAACATTTCTCTGTTATTTTTTTGGGCATAAAGCATTTTTAACGACTAAGATATTAGATAGAAAATTTAAAATCTTCTAAAATCGTCTCCTTAGAGCTTATTTTATATAAGATTATATAGGTTAGGAAAATAAATTAATGATTTAAATGGGTCAATATCTGGGTTAATAATTAAATGATATATTAATGATTTGATTTTGTAAGTTTTAGTTAAAGTTAATAAAATGGTGATTTTGGCTATTGTAATTTTTGTGGAAAATAAATTTCAAATTACTTTAAAAATAGAATGTGGGAGATATATTGTAGGAAGTTTAATAAAGGGAAATTTATCATTTTTAAATTTATATTTTGGTGATTGGTTCTTCTGAATAATTACAATTTTTACAGTCCTTCCCAATAAATATCATATGCTCTAGGTCCTTAGTTCTAATTTTCCATATAAAAAAATGAAGAGTTTCAAATGTTTACAAAAGACAAAAAGGAAAAATCAGTGAAAATCCACATTTAAAAAGTTCATTGGTTAGAAGGGTATGAATTTAAGTATTAGTACTTTATTTATATGAAATCTTACATACTTTCTGTATATATAAAAATCAAACCTGGCCTTCATAATAAATAAAATTTTTAAATAAAATATTTTCACCCATTTTCCAAAAAAAAAAAAAAGGAGAAAAGGATTGGTGAAAATTAAAAAGGTGTTTCTAATGGCAAGCCTGTCGTGGCGCTAAAATGCTGACGAATTATGGAACAACAAACCGTCACAAGAAATTCATTTAATCCATCTGAACACGTCAACAGCGGCATCAAAGAATATTCATTTCATGAATAGGTATCATTTGTTTCACATTAAATTGATAAAAAAGCATCACTTATTTATGAAATAGTATGCTGTTATATGACGAGCACATAGAAACAAATAACATTTTAATATATGTAAATGAAAAATAGTAACACAAGAATGAATGGAAATTACATGGATTATTAGTCATAGGAATAAAGTAAAAATAAATTAAAGAAATTAAGTTAAACGGAAAGTTTAGAGAGACAAGCCAATTTAATTTTAGGAATAGGTTATTAATATTTTAATAAAAGTAAAAGGTTAAACATTCGGCAGAACTTCTATTCATGATCTTTACCTATTTTCCAATTTCCAATCACATACATACATGTAATCAATTTTTTTATACTATCAATTGGCATCTTATGCTTTTTCTAGATACTGTTACCAAGCATTTGAGCAACTAGTTACTCTAATTTAATTTTTGAGGTTTGTAGCTTCCCCTCCCAACACAAATATCTCTTCTAGAACTTGAACTTGAGACCCAAAAGGATCTAAGAGGTCTTATATAGCTAGAACAACTCTATATTAGTAAATTCCTATAATCAAATTTACAAGTATTGGTACCCATGTGATGTACGGGGAAGTTTATATCAATGTGATGCCTCAATATGGTTATATGAAATCGGCTATATACGTGTGGGCACTGGTGTATGCCTATTTTTATTTTGCTAACTCATATTTCTTCAAGTGCGTACAATATTAGGAGAGAGATAATTTCATAAAGTCTCTGAAATAAGAATGTACAAACATAATCCAAACAAATTACAACAAACTTCGAAGGTAATGGAAATATTTATTATAGTTTCCAAAGTTGATTAGAGTCAGAGTTTATAAAGAAATTAGAAAATAATCACAATAAATTACTTTTATTGATTAATGGTCCAAACGGCATCCTCTAATATTTATTATGTTTTTTGACAAAATAATTAATTTTGAATTATGATAACTCTTTTATTTATGGAGATAAAACAAAACTCAATTATAAAGGTATATGAAAAAAAAATAGAAAATAATCATTATAAATTATTTTTATTGATTAATGATTCCAAATAGAATCTCCTCGTATTTTTATTGATATTCATGATTTATTAATTATGATGATTTACGAAGATAAAACAAAATTTAATTACAAAGAAATATAAAAATAAAAAGGTGTTATTTAAAAATAAAATGAAATTTAATTAATTTAACAGTGTTTCTATGAATATTCGATGAATATAAGAGAAAAGGAATATAAGAGAAGAGGGGAAGTTCGAATTGATTATTAGCTTTTCAAATCAAAATTCTGCTGATGCATCGACGGAACAAACACAGATCACAAGAAACTCATTTCATCTAACTGAACACGCCAATTCCGGCAGCAAGCAGGATCCGGTAGCTTACTGGTTATGATTCGACTTTCACTTAAATTTCCATTGACCCTGCTTCATTGAACGTGATTTATTTTGTTCTTCACCGATTATATATAAATGAAAAGTTTTTATGCTGAATTTGATTGATCTAATGGGTTAGGTTGTGTATATAAGCCAAGTAAGGCGAATACATATGGTATTTTCAAAAATTTTAGCAAATTTAGAATATTAGCTTTTGACTTTTCTAAAAAATAATAACTTACAAATAAATATTATATTCAAAATAAAATAGATAGGATCAGTGTAAATTACTCCCCCATTCGTAATCAGATCAATCCACTTTCTTAAACAGTTAAACTTGTTGTAAAATCAATCTTTTAAATCAATTATACCCAAATTTATTTTTAATGATATGTTATTTTTAATTTTTAAAATCAATCTCCCATTGCTAATACGGGCATTAATGCCTGTTTGGAAGCTTTTAAAAATGCTTAAAAAGGTCTCAAGGGAGGTACTTGATACAAGGTCGTAAAATTATGATACAAGGTACCATATGAAGCAATAAATATAAACAAATTAAAATTAAATTATTGGAGTTATGATATTGTAGTATAGAATTTTTTTTTTATGGTAATGATTAACATTGTTGGAATGCCTTTGTCTTTATTAAAAAAAAAAAACCTACACGGTATCTTTATTAAGTAAGAAAAACACAAATTATTCTCTATTTTTTGGAAAAAAATTAAAGTGTCAATTGGCTGCTAGGGAGATATAGACGACAACTTCTAGAGGGTGTTCTATTGATAAACTTCTTATTACTATATTGAATAAATATTTCCTCTAGCTCTTACTAAGACATATTTGAGGAGTTGATCTTAATGTTAAATATAAAATATATTTTTCATATTTATCAATCTTTTCCTGTTTTATCTCTATTGATACTCCCTCAATAATAATTAAGGAGGAGAGGGAATGGTGGGATTAAGAAATATAACTAAGGTATTTTAAAATATATATATTATATTAAATAACTTAATTAACTTTCTTAATCTAATTAAATTAGATAAATATACCTTATATTAAGGACAGGAGAGAGTAATATCTATGTGTGAACCAAATCTCTCAAGTATAATATAAAATAAAAAAAATATTCACATGTACTATGAAAACTTTTTGCTCTAATAAAATTGGAGTTCTCCCTCCAATTCTATTAAGAAACATTCTCTCACACAGGTCCTATATCTAAGGAAAATCTAACTTCATCTATTTTTTTTTTTTTCATTTTTACTCCCAATTAATTAGATGTCTCTCTTATCATTTTCCCCTCTTTTTCTCTCATCTCTTTTCTCACTTATTCTCTCACACACTTGTCATCTTTATATTTATGAGTATATTTGGGGAAAAAAATTACTTCTCTTACATATTTATTGCTTTTAACTAATTTGAACCAATAATTCATTGTACATGATTTGGGAGTATTTGACATCTTCAAAACAAATCATGTAGGCATTAAACCTAGCACCAAATATGATAGGAAAATAAACCTAACACCAATTCCTCACATGGAGCAAATAAACCCAACATCGTAAAATATATTACTGGTATTATTAAACTGAAAGTTTAGATGCATTAATTAATTACACGAGCACAGGCTTTTATAGGACAGCGATAACTTCAATATGTCACACAATCTTTACATATCTTAACAACACCCTAACCATAAACATTAATTAAATACCAATAACTGAAGGTGCAAAAACTACCAATAAACACATCCACACATTTAACACTCCTTAATCTCTGTACTTTCAGAAAATTGTATGATTTTCACCAGTTTTGCCTCTTAGATTGGATCTGCTTCTGTCAGTTGGATTCGCCTGACCTTGGATTTGGTCTTCCGGTAAGGCATAATCGATCAATTGGCTCTGCTTCTTGTCCGGTATGGGACATTGAACATATTTTCTATTTTGATTTTAACCGTGCTGATTATAAACATGATGTTCTTTTGTTTAGTATTTCTTGAATTATGATCTGTTTCGTCTGTTGGTGTTAAATTTGATTGATCCAATGAGTTCTTTTGTCCTCGCCGTGAAAGAGAGATCAGATGTTTGATGGTGGATATGATTCTAACTGCGCTTCTTAGATTTTGATGTGGAGGAGTCGTGGATTTCTGTGGATGTTAGTACTTTTAAAAAACCAGAGAAAATGTAATATCTTTGGTATGTTGAACCATTTTAGTACACGTTGGGTTTTCGAGATAATCTGCCCAGTGGCTATGTGTGAAGATTCATTAACCATCCAATTGTTGATTCACTATCTTTTTTGGAGATATGTTGGATAAGGTTAGGTATTTGAAGGTCTTTTTTTTTTTTTTTTCCCAACATGTATCTGAAGGTAAATATATTCATTTGCTACTAGGTCCCCTACTTAATATAAGATTTAGTTTGTAGTATATAAACTATATACTCCCTTCAATTCTTTTTATAAGAATACATGTTGACAATTTATTATGAAACTTTTCTGATTTTTTTTTTTTTGGGCCTTGATGTCATTTCCCTAAATTTTAAGAGATACTTAATAAGGTTAAAACTTTTTTTTTGTTGTGATGAAATATGTTGGAAGTTTTTATCCAAAAAAAAAAAAAAGCAATACGTTAGAGTTGCCTTATAAATAATGTGAGGGAATTTTATTTGCTAGTAGATATTTGTTTAAAAAATATTGTATTTATTATATTTAAAAATTTAAGTTGTTGCATTAGATATTCTAATATTTAGTCATCATAAGTTTTAAAAAAATATTTTAAATGTGACCTGCTAGCTAGTTAGTTGGGGTGAGTCTAGGTTTAAGGTTTTATTCAGTTTTTATTATTTATTTAATTAAGTAATAACCTTGATGGTAGCGTATTAATTAATGACAAAATATGCCGTACATTATTTTTGACTGATAATGCATCTTGAAGACTTTTTTACCACAATACGCATCTAATTACTGATCAAAACACACAAACCGAATATCACAGAAGAAAATAAAGCAAACATGTTAGCAATAACATTCAAAGGAAGCTACACCACTGTGAGGCCTTGCGATCCTACGTGGAATGGGACAATGGCCTTATCTGAATTGGATCAAATGGGTTGTTTGACTTATGTTCCTACCATCTACTTGTATCGCTCCCCACAAAACAGTACTGCTGCCACCATTGCTGAGACCTTGGAAGACTCATTAAGCAAAGTTTTGGTGCCGTTTTACCCCTTAGCTGGTCGTTTGCAGTGGATAGGCAATGGCCGTCTTCAGCTTCAGTGTAACGCAATGGGGGCTCGATTCATTGAAGCTGAGTGCGAATCAAGTTTAAACGACATCGGTGACGACTTGTCTCTCTCCCGTCTACACCGTAACCTTTTCCCTTCTGTGGACTTTAGCCTTCCCATTCATGAGCGGCCTCTGTTTCTGGTTCAACTCACCACCTTCCGATGCGGCGGCTTCAGCATCGGCATTGCATTTTCTCACGCAGTTGCAGATGGAACAGGTGATGAAGTACTCATATTCATTATTGTCATCATGAGAGTAACAGGTTTAATCTAATCTAAATTATGTTATTATCTCCAGCTGCCTTTCACTTCATGTCTGAGTGGGCTAGGGTTACGAGAGGCGAGACTCTACAAACACCGCCATTTCTGAACCGAAGCGTCTTCCGAGCCGGGGAGCCACCATTGGGCTTGTCGCCGCCACCAACCCTGGACGAATACCCCGAGTATGGGAATCCGGTGTTACTAATTGGTCAGTCTGATGCTTCAGAGGAAAAAAAGAAGAAAACCACAACAGCCATGTTGAGGCTAACAAAACCTCAAGTTGAGAAGTTGAGGAAGATGGCGAATGACAGTTGTGAAAAACCCATGGCGCGTGGGTTCACTCGATATGAGACAATATGTGGACATGTTTGGAGAATCGCATGCAAGGCGAGAGGACACAAAAAGGAGCAACCAGCAGTCATTGCTATTTGTTTTGATTCGAGGTGTCGTATGACGCCTGAACTACCAAGAGAGTACTTTGGGACTGCAACTTTTGATGTGATAGCTCAAAGACTGGCTGGTGATCTAATGTCAAAGCCATTAGGGTTCGCTGCGAGTAAAGTGAGGGAAACGATAGAGAAGGTGACAGACAAGTACATAAGGTCACTGGTAGAGTTCTTGAAGAACCTGGAGGACTTGACGGAGTACATAGATAACGATACAGTGTTGGGGAAGGAGGACGGACCATTTTATGGAAACCCTAGTATTACAGCAGTGAGTTGGCTGACATTGCCTACATATGGGTTTGATTTTGGGTGGGGAAAGGAACAGTACATGGGACCAGGACCTTGTGAAGATGATGGGAATTTTTTTCTTATTCAATGTCCTGAAGGAGATGGTTCTGTTGTGGTTGCTATGTGCCTTCAAGAAGCTTATATGGATGAGTTTAAGAAGCTTTTTTATCAAGACATGCCATGATATAGATCTTCATATGTGAGGTATACTTGTACGACTTTATGGAATTTATATATTTAAACATTAATATCTGGAAAATATGGAGGAATATGTGTGTGTATTTGTGTTCACCGTTAAGAATGTTTGCATTAAGATATTAATTATCAGCAACAGAAATATTGTACATTGAATTCCAGTAATAACTAATGAGAATTGCTTTGAACGTTATTAAAGATTGATCATTTTAAAAAGAAATATTGAAATATTAGAGTACAATTTTTATGTGATATTCAACAAAAAGATATTTATGAAATGATAATAAACATTTTCTTCGATCATGCATTCAGCATTTTGAAATATGAGGGTCAATTACTTAATGATCTTGGTTCGTTTATCAAAGAAAATGTTAGGATCAAATTTTTTTACATGCAAAAAGTACTTGTGTCTAAACGTCGGCATTATTGGTGTGAGTGTTAGAATGAAACTAAACTTGTTTATCCATTTCTAATACTCGGTTTTTATGCACCCACCCAAATACTCATTTTCTGACTAAATTGATTATAAGATTATCAATCAGACGCCCTTATTTTGATTAATATTAATTATGAGACATTATACCTCCACATAGAATTCGACCACACGAACTTTTGATTAAGAAAGTTTTAAGGGAGGCACTTAGTTGAGCTACAAGGCTGACGTTAAACTCTCCAATTCCAAACCAAATTTTCTTTGCCAGAAACTCCAACCAAGTGAAGCCTTCAAGGCTTCAACATACTTAAATTAAATTAAAATTAAATTATTGGAGTTATGATATTGTAGTAAAACTACGTGGGATTTTTATTAGGTAAGAAAAACACAATTTATTCTATTTTAATTATTTAAAACAATTAAAGGGTCAATTGGCTGCTAGGGAGACATAGACGACTACTCCTATATAGGGTGTTCTATTGATTTAAAAGGCTATTGTTTTAATATTCTCCGCAGAATTGTATTGGAACCCCAGGTAAATAATAAATAACCTTTTTAGTACATTCAATAAATAACAAGCTATATTCCGTGCGTTTGTACGGGAAGTGTTTGCCCACAATTGTGATAATAGTATATATGATAATGTTACCTATTTGAATTAGACGTATAAGAACAAAAGATTAATGAAAGTATGTTGAGAAGATAATCAACATGTGGCGTCAAAGTGTAAGAAACGCTCATAAAATAGATATTATACTAAGAATCATATGAGAGCACATAATCTCAACTTGGACAACCCAAACATCAAATTGGACCTCGCCCCACAAAAAAAAAAAAAAAAAAAGCTTCAAAACTTGGCTTAAATCTAGATTTGGATACTCTCCTCATCCTATCTTCACCTTTTGTTTAAAAATTGAACTATTAATATTTAATATCTTATAAAATTATATTATAATATTACATAAAATTTAAAAATAACTAGACGTTTTGCAACTATAGTCTATCCTTATTTCTAAACTCATCTTGTATAATGTCTTAGTCTCATTTTCAATCTAATTTACTTTCGTGTTACTTATTATTGCCACATTGAAGAATATATAATTTGTTGTATTTGAAGCCCTCTATTGAATGCTTGATAATATTATATTATAATATTACATAAAATTTAAAAATAATTAGACATTTTGTAACTCTAGCCTATCTATATTTCAAAACTCATCATGCATAACATCTTACTCTCATCTTCAATCCATCCAATTCAATTTCGTGTTACTTATTCTTACCGCATTGAAGAATTTGTTGTATTTGAAGCCCTTTACTGAAAACTCGGTTGTATAAAAGCCTAACACAAATGAGAACTAAGTTAACATTGCAACTGGTGCAATATAATCAACCCCATTAGGTAATTGTACCCTCTTGCTAGTGCTCTCGCCGACAACCACATTCCAATGCTATTCACTACAGGCCCACATGCTTCTACTATCTGCTGATGCAACCTACTTATTTTTAACTTTATAGTGATTTTTCAATATTGTTTAATTAAAATAAGTAAATCTTTTATTTATACACACACACATGAAAAGAGATAAATAGATAAATGCCACATGATGAGTGCCCTTGAATGGAGATATTCTTCATCTTTAGGTTGAAGAACCATTGAGTACTGTACTAATCCAAGTGCCAAAGAAGAAGATTACTTGAAACCACTATCCGTTCACTTTCTCTTCTTCCCCTGCGCTTTTCCTTCAACTGGTTTGCTTTCTCCATTTCAACCGAGTTTGAAATCTTCACGAAATAATCTTTTTCTCCACTGTTTTTTTGCCAATTAATCAAATCCCGAAGGAGTTAATAAGGAAATAGGTGAATGACTAAGAACACACCATGAACCACATTGAGCCCAGCAGGGTACATGATGTCATACCTCAAAAAAATAACACTTGAAAAAATAAAAGGAAA
This sequence comes from Inga oerstediana, assembly GCA_963210345.1. Lineage (NCBI taxonomy): Eukaryota > Viridiplantae > Streptophyta > Magnoliopsida > Fabales > Fabaceae > Inga > Inga oerstediana. The sequence goes on along the minus strand of OY723407.1, from coordinate 54,029,958 downwards.
CTTAATATCACTATCACTATTGACATAAAAGGGGATAATTCATAACTGTGACATATAAATAAAGGAAATAAGGGAACAATGATATTCAACAACATTGAAAGCATTTTGAAAATACAATTTCTATCTATATTGCATATTGTCATTAATCAATTAAATATCATTAAAACAAGGTATTGAAAAATCTCTTTAGATTTCTATCAATCCATTAATTATATTAAAATTTGATGAATTTCTAAAATGTTTCTCCAAATTTTTAGCAATCCATTAAATATCATTAAAAGTTTGATAATTGTCCTTAATAATCTCCTAATTTTTCAGCTAGCAATTTGGAATGTCACTACTACAAACTAGACTTTTTACGTCCCTAAAGGACGTCCTATTTTAAGTTAGGGACGTCCAAAGTTCAATATTTGGCGGGAGGATATGGCGCTGGATGAATTTGACAAAAACAAATTTTCCAACACTTTAGACGTCCCCAGTTTCAACTGGGGACGTCTAAAGTGGGCTTTAGATGTCCCCAGAGAAACTGGGGACGTCTAAAGTGGGCATTAGACATCCCCATTTTGACTGGGGACGCAGAATCATGCAGAACCATCACTTCATTCACTGTACATGGCAGCTTTACCTTGTGTGCCAAAGCCATACCCGTGAGTGTCTCCAGATTTCCACTTCCCCTGCTGCATTCGTTTTCTCTCTTCTCCCAAACCCGTGAGCTGAGTTTCATAACTCCTTCACTAAACAAGTGCCAAAGCCATACCCGTGAGTGTCTCCAGATTTCCACTTCCCCTGCTGTATTCGTTTTCTCTCTTCTCCCAAACCCGTGAGCTGAGTTTCATAACTCCTTCACTGAACAAAGGTGCACCTTCCCTCCCTTGTATTTGTCTTCCCTCTTCTCCCATTCCCGTGGCCGTGTGGGTCTTGCTATTTGCTGCTGCTGCTGCATTCTCAGAATTATTCAGGTGCGTTTCTGGGTTTCCTAAAATCATGTACATATGAGGCGTGAGTTGGATTATTATGTGAAGCAATTAAGAATTTACAGAAAAGCTTGGATTCTGTGTTTCTAGATTGTTGCTGCAATTGGATTCTGCGTTTCTGGATTGTTGCTGTGTGCACTTGGTTCTGCGTTTTTGGGTTATATTGTTGCTGCATGCACTTGGATTCTGCACTTGGTTTATGAGAAAATCAGGTGCGTATGTTTTGTGTAATGTAAATAATTATTTTTAGGAACAGATCTTGTTTACAATGTAAGCTCATGTGATTCAAATGAATTGTTTACATTAAGAAAAAATTGAATTAATATTAGAATATGTCAAACCTTATGTATGTTGGGGTCATTTATCATATTTGTTTAGACATTTAAGAATCACTTGCAATCCAACTGAACCCTTACAAAACCCTTACAAAATAAAAAACTTCAAAACTTGACATGGTTCTCGGGTCACTCTATATATTCACTTGTTAAATTGTGTTTTTTTTTTTAAGTTTTAAAAATTTATAACTAATACTATTGAGTTTGCATAACTTGTCTTCTTTGCTTTTATACATATAGAGAAATTTTTTTGAAAAATTTTGAACAAAAAAATTGCGTTTTGGAAGTTTGGATTTTGATTTATGAATATTCTAAAAGTTGTTTGATTTGATCTTGAAAGAATTGAGTTTGATTAGGATTTGGTTCTATCTTCTTAGAGTGTTAGTAGGTAGGCATAGAATTTGGCTTTGGTAATTAACTTTAGGAAGCCAAAGACTAGTGAGGAATTGAGGCTAAATATTTATTTCTTTTAAGAGAGGGTATATTTAGTGCAATTTCATCTCTAGAACTTATAGTCTTGAATCTCTTTTAAAATTTAAAACTCTTTTTGAATGATCAAAAATAATTTAGGCATTTAATTTTATAGCTAGTTTGGTCAAATGTCCATTCCTATCTCATGAATCCTTTGTTTCAACCATTTGAGCCTAAACTTTCATTAAAGAAAAATTGCATTGATTAATTAGCCATTTGTTTGAGTTAATGCAATTTGCCCCTATCTTCTCATTCATTTATTGTTTTATTAAGTGTAAGTGATATAAAAAAGAAAGACAGTGAAGGGATTGATGAATAAGAGAAACAATGCTATGTGAATTTTTTTAAATAGTGAAAAGAAAAGAGAAAAAAGATATAACAAGAAAGAGAAAAAACAAAGAAAGAGAGACTAAGAGATTGTTATCATTGAGTTAATATCCCTTCATTATTTTCAAGTTTTTCATTGAAATTCTTGGCACTAATTAAAGTATTCCTCCTTTTGTTTGGGTTAGAAGAATTAATGTTAGCTTCCTGCTTTTTACTCTTGTTTTAGTGCTATGAATTTTTATTTTACTCTTCTTAATTAGTTTAGTTTTGTTTAAATTAAGCTGAGATAGTTTGTTATTTTGATTTTGGGATGTCTCACTTTTAAGGGGAAATGCTGCCAAAATTTTGGAAAACAAAATAGTAAAAGGCAATTCCCAGTGTTGACAATTATTCTAAACTTGAGTGTGAATGGCATAGGTGGTAATAGAATGGATCATAGTTGGATGAATGCTTTGAGAACAAGTGAAGAATATGAGAATGGGGTTGAAGAGTTTATTGAATTTGCTAGAAGGAATGTTCCAGCCAAAAATGGGAAGTATTTTTGTCCTTGTGTCAATTGTTTAAATGAGAGAAAATGGGATGTTGAAGTTATAAGGGATCACCTACTTTGTGATGGAATAAATCTTCGATACACAAGGTGGATATGGCATGGTGAGGAAGTAACTGATTGTCCGTCACACAAGAAGGAAACTGTGGATGTCATAGATGAAGATAGAATTGAGAGAATGATTCACGATGTTGAGTTAGAATCCTTTGCGCAATCGCATGAATATGACAGCCTGCGGAGTGATGCAGAGAGACCGTTGTACCCTGGGAGTAAGTACACACGGCTGACAGGAACATTACATTTGGTTAACTTAAAAGCAACTTGTGGGTGGACCAATAGTAGTTTCACATTGCTGCTTGAACTGTTGTGTGATATGTTTCCAGACGATAATGTACTTCCAAATCGTATGTATGAGGCCAAGAAAATCCTATCTACAATGGGTATGGAGTATAAAAAGATACACGCTTACCCAAATGACTACGTACTGTACAGAAAGGAGTATGAAGGTCTGAGTGAGTACCCTAAGTGTCAAACTGCACGATACAAAGTGAAGAAAAATGGTGGTTGTGGCGATGGGACAACTAAAAGGCAACTTGTAAAAGTTTTGTGGTATCTTCCAATAATACCGCGCTTTAAGCGTTTGTTTGGCACTGCCAAAAAAGCGAAGAAGTTGAGATGGCATTCGGATGATAGAATATTCGACGGTAAATATCTTCGGCACCCAGCTGACTCTCCATAGTGGAAGAAAATAGATGAAATGTTCCCTGAATTTGGCAGCGAGCCGAGAAACCTTCGGTTTGGCCTTTGTACAGATGGCATCAATCCGTATGGAACTCTTAATAGCACACACAGTGCATGGCCAATACTCCTTGTAATATACAACTTGCCTCCCTGGCTTTGTATGAAACGCAAGTATGTGATGCTTTCTATGATGATTTCTGGACCAAAACAGCCAGGAAACGATATTGATGTCTACCTGGCGCCTTTGATTAAGGACTTGAAGAAGTTGTTGGAGGAAGGCGTAGATGTGTTTGATGCATATAAGAATGAGTAATTCAAGCTACGTGCAATGATTTTCACCATGATAAATGACTTCCCTGCGTATGGAAACCTCTCAGGGTACAGTGTGAAGGGGCATAAAGCATGTCCGATCTGTGAAGCAGACACTCACTTCCACCAACTTAAACATAGAAGAAAAATGGTCTACCTAGGTCACAGGAGGTTCCTTCCTAGGTTCCACCCGTATCGTAGGTTAAGAAAGCGTTTTAACGATTTACCGGAGTATGGAATGGCTCCTAAGGCATTAACCGGAGAGGAAGTTTACATTCGGGTTGAACGTATCAATGTCTTACTCGGTAAGAATCAGAAGACTGCGGGTGAGAAGAACATATGGAAGAAGAGATCAATTTTCTTTGATCTTCCATATTGGCGTAGGCTTGACGTGAGACACAGTATTGATGTGATGCATGTGGAGAAAAATGTTTGTGATAGCCTTGTCAGTATGCTTTTGCATATTCCAGGGAAGACCAAGGATGGGATTAGTGCGATACTAGACCTTGTTGATATGAGAATAAGAGAACGGTTACATCCACAGCTAAGAGATGATGGTAGGAGGGCATACATGGAGCCAGCAGCGCATACACTATCAAAAGCGGAGAAACGAAGTTTGTGTGGGTGTTTGCATGAAATTAAGGTACCACAAGGATATTCTTTGAATGTGAGAAAGTGTGTGTCAATGGACGATTTGAAGTTAGTGGGAATGAAGTCCCATGATTATCATGTGTTAATGCAACAACTGTTACCAGTAGCTATTAGAGGCATTATGAAAGATGAAGTTCAAAGCACTGTGACAAGATTGTGTGTTTTCTTTAATGCTATCTGTAACAAAGTCATTGACATTGAAAAACTGGATGAACTGGAAGCTGAGGGTTATATCATATTGTCCCAATTAGAGATGCACTTTCCTCCTTCATTTTTTGATATAATGGTGCATTTGATAATTCATTTGGTAAGGGAGGTAAGGCTCTGCGGTCCAGTTTACCTGAGGTGGATGTACCCTTTCGAGCGATACATGAAGATCTTAAAAGGGTACTCTAAAAATCCCTATTAACCAGTAAACATATACAGAGACTAAGTATTAAGTTTTGGGTATTATTGCAGATGGATAACATTCTGGGGTAGAACCTAGAAGGAAGATCCATAATGGTAGGGTTTGGGAACAACCCGCCAAAGCAAGCCCACCACAGAGGAGCATCGATGCCGATGACATCGGCAAATGAGGAGATGTAGTGTCCTGAGAGCTTCGTCAAACCGAAATGTGCTGGTTCCTCTGAAGGATGTGTCGCTGCCGCCATCGATGGCCGACGAGACTCTGGAAAATAGAGGTGGACGCACTTGACGAGGACAAAGGTGCTGTTGGTTTTTTTTTTTTTAATTTACTTCAAACCTACATGGAGCTGAGTTGGAAGCCACAAAAGCAATTTTTAACCCTAACTATTAATATTTTTTTCCTCATAGGATGACTCCGAAAGATGAGGGATTGAGTTGCATGCGAGTTAAAAGTTCAAAGACAGAGATGTACTGAATCAAACTACAATGATTGAGTTATAAAGGAGTCAATACTTCAAGGACTAAAAAAATTAATTTTTTCTAAAAAAATATTTGCATGGCTATACATACATTTTGCTAGAGTACTCCATCAGCTCCTATTTATAGTAAACATTCTCTCATATTGGCCAATTATATATAGAAGCAACAATTTAACTATCTAAAAATTTAATACATTTTTCACCTTTACCCCCAATTAATTAGACGTTTCTCTCATCTCTTTTTTCTACTCATTCCGTCATCTCTTTTCTTATTCATCCTCTCTCTTGCTCATCATTTATATAAATAAGGGTATATTTAGAAAAAAAAAATTACGTCTCTTATATACATATGTAGTATTTTAAACTAATTTTTACCAACAGTTCATTTTACATGATTTGGTAATTGTTGCTTATAAAATTGACATGAGAGAGCATATTATATCTTCGAAACTAATCATGTAGCCAGCATCGAAACTAATCATGTAGCCAGCATCGAAACTAATCATGTAGTCAGCAACTAAACACCATATATGATGGGAAATAAAAATAAAAAAAACTAACACCAATTCCTCACATGGAGCAAATAAACCAAACATTATATATTATTAAACTGAAAATTTAGATTAATTAAACGAGTACAGGCCTCTAATTTATAGGCTAGCTATATGTACTTTTAATATGGATATAGTCCTATTCATAAGATACTTCTAACATGTTTTACACATACTAAGAAAAATATTAAATTTCATTAATTTTGTCTTAAAATTTAAAACTTTCCAATTTCACCCATATTCAATATACATTATACTTCATGAGAACAAAATTAATATAATCATAAATGATGGTAAAATTAAACATTCAAATGAAAACTTTCTCTTTTTGCCTCTATTGGACAAAAAAATTTCTTCTCTCTCTGTGCTAATGAATAAAACAAGAGGAGTATGTCACACAATCTAAACATATCTTAATAACTATACCTAACCATAAACAATAATTAAGTACCAATAATATATCACAGCCACACACACACACACACACATTTAACAATCCTTTCACTCTACTTCCAGAAAGTTGTGTGATTCGCCTGACCTTGGATTTGGCCCGCCCGGTAAGGCATAATCGAACAATTGGCTCTGATTCTTTTCCGGTATGGGACATTGAACATATTTCGATTTTGCTTTTAACTGTACTGATTATAAACATTATGTTTTTTTAGTATTTCTTGAATTTTGATCTGTTCCGTAATGAGTTCTTTTGTCCTCGCTCTGAAAGAGAGATCGATCAGATGATTGATGATGGCCATGATTATAACTGCGCTTCTTCGATTTTGTTGTTGAGTCGCGGGTTTCTGTGTTAATACTTTTTTAAACCGGATAATATTGAAGTGCGAAATATTGGAAAATGTTACATCTTTGACATGTTGGATCATTTTCCCACGTCTGGTTTCCAAGATAAGCTACGCAGTGGCTGTGTTTGAAGATTCATTAATTTTCCATTTGTTGATTCACCTTCTTTTTGGAGATATGTTGGATGAGAGTAGGTATTTGAAGGTTAACATGGTCATTGGCTTCTACCTTCCTACCTAATATAAGATCTAGTTTGTAGTGCATTGCAAACTAAATTTTATATTAAGGATGGGATGCAGTACTATTTATAAACCATTTTCAATATAGTTTAGTGAAATTAAGAAAAACCTTAACTCTCATTTACTTTGTCTTAACATTTAATCACTTTTCAAATTTACACATATTTAATATACTTGTATATGCCTTTTTTAATTAGAAGGGTAGACACTAATGGTCAAAGTAACAAGCTGGATGAAACTCGTTACCTCTCACTTTTAGAGGAACATCCATCCGCCAGATTATAAGGTCATTAGCAATATATACTTTTCAGGAAAAATCACAATGTATACCATGATAAATAAATAGTAAATGATAAATATATATTTTTTAATTAAATAGGTATAGATTTTAGTACGTAATTGATTAAATTTATTGATATTTTATACCTATTTAATTATCTTCTATATATTTTCTATCTTTTAATTAAGTTCAGGTTAAAACATTTTGACATAAAATCTATTCATTCCTATTTTATTATGTAGGAGATATTATATGAAGAAAAGAGATAAAAAAAGAATCAAATTAAATAAAAATAAAAATATCAACAAGGAGCACAAGCCATGAGCAATCCATGGGGTCCACGGCAATTGAAGGAGAAGCAATGTTGCATCATGATCTAATATAAGGATATTGTTGTGAATGGATAAAGACGTGGGGTCCATGAATTTGGAAAAGGATAAAAACAATTGTTGCCAAGATAAGATCTGCACATGGAGGTGGCAAAAGGTTATGATATATCTGTTAAAAGTAAAAAGGATATAAGATTTGGATTATAAAAAAAAAAAAGAGGCTCCAACACGTTAGAAGATCTATAAAAAGGGGGAGAGGGTAGCGAACAAAACAAACCACCACGGCGGAACAAAATAGTTAGAGAACGGAGCATCGAAGTAAAGAAGCAGAGGAGGCAACAGTGAAGTTCTCTCCTCCTCAAGCAACCTTTGTTGCAGAGATTTTATCAGATTTGATTTCTTTTCTTAGTCCTCTTTATTCTTTGAATATGAATTTCTTTGTTTCATTATGGATGTTGTTTTAGACATGAGTGGCTAATTTTCTTTTAGACCTAGAGAAACTATGAACTCACTAGTGAACTAGATTTTATTTCCATGATTTATTAGTTATGATTTATGTTAATTTTGGTTACTTAATCTTTCTTTGTTATATCCGTTTGATGATTGGCCACCATTAGATTTAAATTTGAGCATTAGGATTTACCTTGACGAAGGAAATTTTAATTAGTCTCGAAGATTAAGTAATATGGGATTAGATTATGATTTAATTTGCGATTAGGATAGACATATACCTAATAGCCCCATATAATTATTGAAGAGTGTGTTTGAGCTATCTTGCCTCTTGAGTAATTGGGTTAGACATAACGATTTATACTTGAGAGGGTTGTGAGTGGACCGACAGGCACTTATAGATGTTATACTTGAGATTAACAAAATTAACATTTTATACTAACTAATTAAGTAGAAATAAGATTTGGGGAGCTAGTAAGGGATTAGTGACTCTAGGTTGTGGTTGATGTTGATAGTTTTCATTATTTAATTTTCTTTGAATTTACTCATAACTAGATAGTTTAACTTAAAAGAAATTGAGATTTTAATACCTAAAAATTAATTGATTTATTCCTCATGGAACGATACTCTATTTATCACTTTATTACTTGACATGAACCGTATACTTACGAAGTGCATCAAGTTTTTGGCGTCGTTGCTGGGGATTCAAGGCAACTAATTTTTAGTATTATAAGACCTTTAGTATTTTAAGGCTAAGCAAATTTATTTTTCTTTTTTGTTCAGATTGATATTTGATCTTTGTCTCTTTATCTTTGGTATGGCTTTACATTTTATGTTAGGAGGAGCAAAGAAAACATCTAAGAAGATAAGGAAGGTCAGCAAACTTTTAGAGACAACAACACTATAGCATTCAGATCACGAGGAGGAAGAAACCATATGCAAAGAAATGGTTGAGGATGAAAATGATCACTTGGGTGTTAATGATTTTTTAGGAAGACAATCTCGAGGTTATCAGTCTGGAATTAGAGTACCCGAGTTTCAAGCCAACAATCTTGACATCAAGCAAGCTATGCTTAAGATGCTCGAACTACAAGGTTAGTATGCAGGAAACAATACAGAAGATCCAAATCGGCATCTCATACAATTTCTTAATTTGTGATTGTTTCAAACAAAATCGAGTTCCCAATGATGTGATCCGCCTTCAGCTCTTTCCATACTCTCTACAAGGAAAAGCCAAAGAATGGCTCAATGGTTTAGAAGAGGGTAGCAAAACCTCTTGGGAGATATTGGAAGAAAAGTTTAGATCAAGATTCTTTCCACACAACAAGATGGTAGATGCAAGAGCTGTTCTTACTAACTTTTGTCAATAGTTTGATAAACATTTGTATGAAGCTTAGGAGGGATTTAAGTTTCTTGTTAGGCAAAGTCCAAGTCATAATCTAGAAAAATGGGTATTGCTTCAAATCTCCTGGACTCGTTTGACTCTTGAATCTAAATCTGAATTGAATGCCATCACTAATGGAGGAATTACAAAGCAATTAGTAAATCATGTCTGAAAATGTTTTAATGACTTATCAGCTAACTTTATCCAGAACAATAATGAAAGAAGAGCAGTGAAGAAAGTTACTGAAGACCTTCATCACAGTTAATGGCAATGTTACAGGCTCTCAACTAGAAGTTTGACCACTTAGAAGCACAAGTAAACTGATCTAATGGTAGGCATATAGGGGTAAATTCTATCTATGCTCCTTGTGATTGTTGTGGAGATAACCATGCTAATAGCCAATGCCTCATATCTCAACAGAAAAAGCCAATAAACTATGCTGGACACTACCGTGGCAATAACCTGAACAATCCATACTCAAACACCTACAATCCCGGGTGGTGTAACAATCCTAACTTCTCTTGGAAACAAGGTGGCACTCTTAATCAAGCCTCAACCTCTAGTATAAAGCAAATGTCACCTCTTGGGTTCTATCAATTAGAAAAGGAAGCCATTCCTACTCAAGAGCCTAAAACTAATCTAGAGGCAATGATATCTTAGCTCGTGAGTTTTCAATTAAAGAGTACTCAAGATCAAGCCGCTACTAATACAAGATTAGAATCATCAATCAAGAATCTTGAGGTACAAATGGGACAAATTGTAACTGCGGTGAATATCTTACAACAAAAAGAGTTGCCAAGTAATACTGTGCCTAATCCCCGTAAAGATGGAAATAGGAATGTAAAGCTCTTACTCTGAGAAGTGGTAAAGAATTACCTGATATTCCACAACCAATGAAAAAACCCTCAGCGCCTAATGACCAAGCAATTCCTATGGTCATTATAGAGGATGATGAAGAGGCTATACAAAAAATTGATGGGAAAGTCAATGATGATAAAGATAATAGTGAGTCTAAGAAGGGTGAGGAGAAGAAGAAGGCAGCTAATGAGAATCTCAAATGGGTGCCACATTTACCATTTCCTCAAAGATTCCAGAAGAAAGTTGTGGATGAGCAATATAAGAAGTTTTTAGGGATTTTCAAGCAAGTACATATCAATATCCCTTTCCTTCAAGTTTTAGAGCAGATGCCTCAATATGTGAAGTTTTTAAAAGAGATGTTGAGTAAGAAGAGGGGGTTTGGTGATTATGAAACCGTAGCCCTTGCTGAAGAGTGTAGTGCTATTCTTTTCAACAAGCAACCTCCTAAACAGAAAGATCCAGGTAACTTTTCGATATCTTGCATAATTGGAGAAAAGTTTCAAGGAGGAGCATTATGTGATTTAGGATCAAGTGTTAATTTGATGCCACTATCTATATTCAGAAAATTACAACTGGGAGAAGCTCAACCAACTTTTGTGACATTTCAGCTAGTTGATTAAAGCTTAGCTTAACCAAAGGGTATCATTGAAGATGTTTTGGTTCAAGTTGACAAGTTTATTTTCCCTGCTGACTTTATTGTTCTAGATTATGATGAAGATAGAGATCTACCACTTATTATGGGTTGACCTTTTCTTGTTATAGCTCAAGCTCTTATTGATGTTGAAAAAGAAGAGATTAAGTTGAGGGTGAATAATGAAGAAGTTATATTCAACATGAATAAAGTATTGAAGTATCCTAGGGAACTATAGAGTGCTTCAGGGTTGACATTCTTGATAAGATAATTCAAGAGACTTTATAGTCCTATGCTATAAAATAATTGTTAGAAACCGTGTTACTTGGGATTTATGGAGTTGAAAAAGGTAAGATAGTTGAATGTAAGAAGTTACTTGAAGCCTCTCCTTATTACATTAATCCATCAAGGCAGTTTGAGTTGTTAGATATGGAATCAAGGAAAACTACTTTAAAGCCAGGCATTAAACAATCACCAATCCTGGAGTTTAAACCCTTACCATCACATCTAGAGTATGCATACTTGGGTGAATCTGAGACATTTCCTAGTATCATTTCTTCTTCTTTATCTAAAGATCAAAAAGAAAGGTTGTTACAAGTTCTTCAGGATCATAAAAGAGCTTTGGGTTGGATAATTGCTGACATTAAAGATACTCTTGGAGGATAATCATAGGAAATCTATTCAAAATCAGAGACGATTGAATCCTATAATGAAAGAAGTGGTCAAGAAAGAAGTCATCAAGTGGTTAGATGCTAGGATTATTTACCCCATCTATGATAGCTCGTGGGTAGCCTGGTGCAATGTGTTCCTAAGAAAGGAGGAATGACATTGATTGCTAATAAGCAAGATGAGCTCATCCCCACTCTTATAGTTACTAGTTGGCGTGTTTGCATGGATTATAGAAAGCTGAATGATGCTATAGGAAAAGATCATTTCCCACTTCCTTTTATTGGCTAGATGTTAGACCGATTGGCCAGTAAAGAATTCTTCTGCTTCTTAAATGGGTATTCAGGATATAATCAAATAGCTGTTGCACCTAGAGATCAAGTGAAAACAATATTCACCTGTCCATATGGCACTTTTGCCTTTAGAGGAATGCCTTTTGGTTTGTTCAATACCCCCGCTACCTTCCAGAGATATATGATGCGTATATTATATGATATAATAGAAGAAATAATGGACATTTTTATGGATGACTTCTCAGTATTTGGTAACTCATATGAAGAATGTTTGATAAATCTAGATAAAGTGTTGAAGAGATATGAGGACACAAATTTAGTTCTTAATTGGGAGAAGTGTCATTTCATGATAACTAAAGGAATAGTTATGGGAGACAAAGTTTCTAAAAATGGCTTAGAGGTTGATAGAGCCAAGACTTCTGTGATTGAGCAGCTTCCTCCTCCTTCTACTGTCAAAGTTGTGAGAAGTTTCTTGGGTCATGCTGGGTTCTATCATCGATTCATTAAAGATTTCCAAGATTTCAAAGCCACTTCCATAACTACTTGAGAAAGACATTCCTTTCCAATTCATTGAAGAGTGTATAAAGGCTTTTGAAAAACTAAAGAGAAGATTGATTTCAGCCCTTATCATTATATCTCCTTATTGGTCACTCCCTTTTGAAATAATGTGTGATGCGAGTGACTATACTGTTAGAGCTATGTTGGGACAAAAGTGTGACAAGATCTTCTATCCCATCTATTATGCAATCAGAACCCTTGTGACAGCCTAGGTAAATTACTCAACTACTAAAAAAGAAATGCTTGCTATAATGTTTGCTTTGAAATATTTAGAGCATATTTGATGGGTGCTAAGATTATAGTTCACACTGATCATGCTACTATTAAATATTTATTAGGGAAGAAAGAGTCTAAACCTAGATTGATTAGATGGGTTTTATTGATATAGGAATTTGATGTGCATATAGTTGATAGGAAAGGAACTGAAAATCAAGTTGCTGATCATTTGTCTAGGATTGTGAACACTTCTAATTGTGTGAATGATTTGTTGATTAAAGAAAGTTTCCCTGATGAACAATTGTTTGTTATTTGTAGTTATGGTTTACCATGGTATGCTGATATTGTAAACTATCTTGTGTATGAAGTTTTACCCCTTGATTTGAGTTTCTACCAAACAAAGAAGTTTTTGCATGATGTTGCTTACTATATCTGGGAAGAGCCATTTCTTGTTAAGAGATTGTTGATTCGATTATTAGAAAATGTGTGCTTAAGGTAGAACAAGAGGCCATTTGCAGCTTTGCAATTTTTTTGTCTTTTGCAGCTTTGCCCACATCCCCTTAAAAAGGGCATATGGGCCAAAGTCATAAAAATAATGGAGCCACAAAAGTCATAATTAAAAATAATGCAGAGCGAGGCTAGAGATGAAGAATAATAAATATTTTAGAAAGAGAAAGAGAGAGAGATGGCCTTTGGATTTGGAGGGAACAAGACAAAATTCCCCATGCGTTGCACGGACTTGTGTATTTTAAAGATGATTTCATCTAACCCATATGATTCATTTGGAAGTAGTTAATTAATCATTAGCGAAATAAAATATACCCTAACTTCACCTCAAATGATACTACATTTCTATATTTCATTCTATGTCAAGATTTTGAAACACTTCTCAGAACACTACATTTGTTGTTTAATTTGAACACTTTTTTTGCTCATCTAGGATTAACAATTTCAACCTATTGAAACTTTTCACCCTTGACAATGCCACGTTTAATTGACCATGAGAGAAAATAAGGCTTGGAATGTAGAGTCCAACATTGGACATAGACTGTCCTTTACTTTTGTTAATCGTCATCGCAAAAGAAATAATGATTAGGAATTGCCTCCTTGTCATATTGAATAGTAATTTTGTTTCTGAAGGATTCATGTTCATACGGTGGATTAAAATATCCTGACTAACACTTATTCTATTCAATGCCTTGACTTTAATGAAGTTCTTGCCCAAATATGTCACTTGCAACCTTGTACCATTACACAACCCAGCTGCTTGGTCAATGTTCCTTATTAACATAATCGGGACACCAACTTTGAGGATTAGCCTATGATGGGGTATACTAAACATGTTACTGAGTTTAAAAATTCTGTATCATAAAGATCTTCAAATCTCCCATTTGTACTTTATATTTGGCTTACAGAGTCAGAACTGAAATACTCTATTGCATCACCAGGAAGTATAGAACAAATGTAATCATTTAATTTGTCAACATTATCTATTGTAGGAGTCAGAAATGTCTGGCTTGTTAGGTAATTTTCTTTTCCGAGACGTTCTACTAAGTTCAGGTATGTAGAATCAACAATTGACTTCACTGGGTAGGCATCATCATGAAGAATCAAATTTACAGGGTTTTCAATGTCTATAATGCCATCGTGTGGGAGTCCAATATCACCATCACCAACCTTGAGCAACCACTCAAAAAAAGTTTTAATTTTTTCCTTCTTGACTGGGTCAAGTGATGATTGTAACCTCATATTCTTAGTCAATAATCATAAGATCTTGCACTCTTTCCAAATAAGAGATGTGCTTATTGTTGCATGTTAGCCTTGTGAAATGCATAGCAAAATGGCACATTTACACTCAATTTATCACACTTTCTGATTGATTAATGGGTTTATGAGGATTGAAGTGTGAAGGAAATGTGCCCAAATAGTGTTTGGTTAAAAAGGGAATAATTCTTTGATTAAATGTGAATATTTTGCTATCATACATCACCCTTTTTCTTTGTATAGACTTTCTTATGTTGATAGGATCACAATTGAGATGCACAAAGAGCCAATAGAAGCACAAATCATTGATTAAGAAGTTAGGAAGAAGAGCAAAACACCATTGCATCATTGAAAAAGCTAAAAGAATTGAAGACAAATGTGTGGCTGTAGCCAGAAAACCTCCACAAAGTTTTGGGCTGCAGCCAAGCCATTTCTGGCTGCAGCCAGACGACATACAGAGGCAATACATCGTCTTCTGGCTGCAGCCAAAATGCGAAATCAGCAGCTGTGCGTTTTGTTTTTAGGTCATTTAAAAGGCAAAAATACAAAAGGAAGAGGAGGAGCTCGACATTTTAGAAGTTTTGTGAGGTGGCTAAGGAGCATTTCCAAGTAAAGGAGAGGGGTTTTCTCAAGGAAATCAAGTGGGATTGAAGATTGAAAGAGATTCCAACTCCATTTCTCTTGGTTTTTCTGTACTCATTCCCTTTCTCCATTGTAATTCTAATATGGCTGCACTGAATGTTGATATCTGTGATTCATTTTTGAACATGAGTAGCTAAGGTTTTCATTCTATGATTGTTTCTGAACCTTTGTATGGATTAAACTTGATTCCTTCTCTCTTTTAGTATCTAATGGTATATGTATGTTGATTCTCCCCTGTTTTTGCTGATATTCGTGACTGGCCAGCACTATGAATAATCTGTTCAATTAGATTAAGCTTGAGAGAGTTAATTTAATTGTAGAACTTGGGTAGAATTATGCTAGACTTGAAATTTAAGGATTAAATGGATGGTTTGTTAATAACATAGAGATATAGTTATTAACCTAGCATTGTCAAATTATGGTGGCTATGAAATGATTATTTTCCCTTAACTACAGCAAGAGATTGTGTATGTTAATGGAGGATATAAATTTGGTTATGACTTGAGAAAGCGTAATCAATTGCTATTGAACCTTAGACTGACATATATATATCCCACGAAAGTATTCTTAGAGAGGAAGGAAATTAAGTTTATGAAATACAAAGGGAATGAACAATCCTAGGCTTATTATAATTAATTGAATTCACAAGAATCATAGTTTTGCTCAGTAATTTTTAGTTTTTATCAAAATATCTTTTGAAATTCCTTTTTCCACACTCAACAACTTGTTTTGGCTCAACTTAATCCAACTCACTAAGCCTATTTCGAGGGAACGATCTTACTTATCACTTTATTACTTGACGCGATCCGTGCACTTGCGGTAGCGAACATTGCATCAACAACTTCAGCTCTACCACCCTTGGGGATAACTAGTAAAATCTGTCTAAAATCACCTACCATCAGAACACACTTACAGTCGAATATAAGATTAGACTTCATTAAGTCTCTTAAAGTATGATTAAACGCTTCAATATAATACCTCTTGACCATAGGCGCTTCATCCCAAATAATGAGGCCTATAGATTTTATTAAGTTAGCCAAAGGGGAATTATGAGTAATTGTATAGATTGAGTCCTCATTAACATCAATTGGAATACAGAATCTTGAATGAGCTGTCCTTCCATATGGTAATAAAGTCGATGCTATTCCGCTGGATGCAACATTAAGAATTATTCCCCCGTTCGCTCTTATAGCTACTGTTAATATGTTCTATATATATGTTTTACCGGTCCCACTAAAGCCATAGACAAAGAAAAATCCTCCTATTTTGGACAAAGCCACTCGTATGATCTGTTCGAACACATTCATTTGCTCATCTGTCATGGTTTGCTTGAGTCTTTCACACTTTTCTCTTTCTTGTTCTTAGTTGTAGTTTAGCTCTTGAAGCATGAGATGGTTAGATGTGTCGATCACGGTATCTTTTTTGGGCTTTGGCATTGATGGGTAATCGTCTAGACATTTCCCATTACGGAGGAGGAGTTGGTCAACATGGCACAAGCCTGCTTCCTCTTTGTCTGACCATGAGATTTCTACATCTAAAAATAGAATTTGATGTATAAGTGCTATAATATACTTTTACTAATGATGTATATTATTTGATAATATATAGATATAACATTACTTGAGAGTAAAATAAACTATATAAAATTTCCTAAAAACCAATGTGGAAGTGTTATAACTAAAATGTAATTCAACATTTTCATAGCCCATAAACTATTTCATAATTACTTGTAAAATGTTTGGGAATGAATCTACATTGAAGGTTTATTAAGATGGATTGTCTAGCGATAATCCTAGCTGTTACTGATGTCATTTGATGAATTTAACATATTTAGTGTAATACCCCAAAATATACTCAAGGACTAAGATTTTCTCTTGAAAAGTGAAGATAATGATGAAGAAGCTTAAATTAATTTCCCTTCCTTATCCCTTGATAAAAAACATTCAAGACCATAGGAAAAAGGAAAGAAGATTTAAATGATATACCTCTTCATCTTTTCCATTTGAAAAGTCAACAATTGTGGCTAGGTATAAATAAAGCAAGAACCAAGAGATAAATGGATCAATATATCCTTCTCCTTTTCTCTCAATTGATTTCGTCTAAGATACCAACGAAAGAGAAAGAGTATATATAATTAAAGCATAACCATTGACAAGTCAAAAGAAAGAAAGAAGAGGAGAAAATTCAACTAGACTTACAATTGGTTACAAGTTGGAAATTTTGACCAAAAAGCAAGTTAATTGCAAGAAACCTTGGTCAACCAAATTATCATCTTTTTGGGACATATATTTTGGTCAAATGAAGAGAGAAGAGGGGCTGAAGATTGAACTAATTAGGACACCTTTTTGGGCAACAAGCTACGGTCAAAAGATGAAGGGAAGAGGAAAGGAAAAACCCAAGCTAAGTAATTTAAGTATATGATCAAATGCATTCATTATTAACCACAATTTTTCACCACCTTTTGACCAAAATTTCGACCAGCCCTTTAAGTTAAGGGAAAGGAAAAAAATTGATCATTTATCGCTCTCTCTCTCTCTCCATCTTTAAGTTGGCTTGCAGCTGGAGCAAACCAGAAATTGAAGAACCAAGTGTAGGTGAGTTCTTTCCTCTTAAGTTTCACCTCCTTAACCTCATATATGGCTCAAGTGTCCTGCACAAACTTTGTTCCTCTTGATGAGAGCTTCATTTCTATGGTTTTAAAATTTCAAGAGGAGGTGTTTTGGGCCATCATCCAAGAACAAAAGTTGAGAAAGCAAGAAAAGAACACAAGAAGAAGCAAGAGGTGAGTAAGAGCATTATTTTGATATATATGATGCTTGGATTGGTTAAGTTTTGGTGGGCTATTGTGACAGCCGTAATTTTGGTTTTTAGGGTATATTAGAGAGCATGAAGCTTTCATCCTATGCATGTGCTTATATGTTGGTTTGGAGGCAAATGATTTAAGCTTAGTGATTAAATAGTGAAGAGGTTGTTTGTTGGGAAATAACCTAAAATTATGACCTGAACAAGGCACCATGAAGCAGTGGGATTTGTCCATTTTGATGTTACCATTGTGTTCTACACAAAAAATTGTGTAGGTATAGCCCCAGGTTGTGAATTTTGGGTCATTGAAACTCAAAATGCAAAACT
This sequence comes from Inga oerstediana, assembly GCA_963210345.1. Taxonomy (NCBI): domain Eukaryota; kingdom Viridiplantae; phylum Streptophyta; class Magnoliopsida; order Fabales; family Fabaceae; genus Inga; species Inga oerstediana. Next base: position 54,011,931 of record OY723407.1, on the reverse strand, counting down.
GGATTTTCTGCCGAGCAGAATTCCAGCGAGTTACCCTGATTGTGTGGTGTTTTTAGATAACCAAATGATCTCTAAAAATTCTAAAACTTTTCAGTTAAATATTAGACATATCAAGATTTAATTTTATAGGTCATGTGCATCATTTCAATTTGTACACTAGGAGTTATGAATTTTTGAAGTTAGGTCATGAAAACTGGGTTGAATTCGACAGTATGCAATAAATGAAAATTCTGGGAATGCTGTGTATCCAACTAGCTATGGGTGATACTTTTCCTTGAAATAGACTAAATAAGGGTCACATAGCCTTTAGAATCACTCCATTTCAATTTTTGTGGAATTAGTTATGATTTTTCAAATTTGATGAAAAATTCTGGCAGGTTTGGTCACTTATGCGAAAATTGAAGATGTTATGACATAATGTAATATTGTTGAACTCTGAGGTTAGAAATTGGTCTTTTAACTTAATTGACAACTTTATCTTCTTAGTTGACTTGACTAAACAACCATAGTGATAACCAACCCAAGTATTATGAGTTATTAAAGAATTGAAATAGATAATAACTCGTTGTCCTTGATTATGATTGATAGGATTTGACATTTGCCCTGCGCATGATAAACCGGTGCTAGAGCACAAGCGGAAAGAACAAGGTAGTGACACTTTCTCTTATACTATGTGTAATGCATTGCATGTTTGTTTTATCATTGAATTGTGTATTAGGAATGTTGTGAAGTTTGCTTCTGTGAAAACTATGTGAAAGTCATGAAGGCTATGTGTAAGCCGTGATGGCTATGTGTATGCTGTGAAGGTAATGTGTATGCTACGCAAGCAATGTGTAAGCCGAGAAGGCAATGTGTATTACAGCGTGAGCAGTCATGGATGTGACGTAATTCACATCTACCCCTGCCATTGAAAATGTGTAAGCTGTGAAGGCTGTGTGAAAGTTACGAAGAATATGTGTATACCACGAAGGCTATGTGTATGTTGTTGTTGTTTGGTGATTTACTTGCATGCTATGTGATTATATGTTGTATGAGTGATTTGTTACCATTGGGATTCTCTTGAATCTCATTCTTTCCATTGACTAACCTACAGCCAGGGCAAGCATCTCGAAGGAGAAACAACCAACCAAAGGCGGCTAGTTTTCTTTAGTTTGATGGATAGGTGTCATATTTTGATTGGGATTACTGGATATTCTGTAAATGCATATTTTGGATGAGGATATGTAATCCCCTAAATGGGAAACTGTAAGGGGCAAAAATGCCCCGTAAACCCTTTAGTTAATAAACGAAAACCTAGGGGTTGCTGGGAAGTTTGGTTTACACTCTGATATTTATGAATGTAACTTAACTGTGTAGGTTAATTATATTTGAAATGTGAGTATGAGACCGAATCAAACTAATTTTGAAAAAAAATTGAAAACCCACTTCATCTCAAGGCGGTTCCTTGTTTTGAAGTATGGGACGTAATAGATTTTGAATCTAATCAATCTTAATTATGCATTTTCGAATTATAATTACGGGTAATAAGGTAGGGGGTTACATTTAGCATTTATACAGCTTCATTATTAGATTGATTATTTGAATGACACAAGCACATCTCAAATTACTTTTCTTTAATATGCATCTTCTCTCTCCTCACTCTCTTTATAGCAGTCAAACTTAAAGTTTATATATATATATATATATATTCTACATCTATATGGGATCTCCACCCCTCCATCACTTCACATAGTTCTTAGATTATTTGAATATTTGCTTACACTAAAATATTCGCTATCAAAGTATTGACAGCAATGATGTTCAAACTAACAGATGCTCAACCAAAATTCATGACAGCAATGAAGATCAAACTGACATATAGGCATTATAAGGTGTGTAAGTTGGATATGATGGAAGAAAGAACAAACAGTTAAAATGTTAATGCATTCATATATTACAGTTTTTAAAAGTAATTTCCATGAAAGAGAAGATTACGTACGTGAGTAACACTGGTCGTTGACCCTGATGTTCAGTAAATCCTCACATAATTGTTCTTTTGTCTCTTCCTAGACAATAGCAAGTTGTGACAATGAGTGGCTAAATAACATGGTAACAAAAAAATTACATAGGTAATTGCCAAACGCCCACAAGGATGCTTCTTTTATGGCATCTATATACTCTCTATCATCATCAAGTAACCTTAGAGCATAGCAAGCTTCTCTAAATGTTGGATAGACAACATTGTTAACCGTCTGGATATCTTCATTACACTTTGGACCTTTAACCTTGGTTAATAATAACCTCATGTAGTATAACTCACCCTAAGATGGTGTACAATGTCCCAACCTCCCAACAGAAAATTCACACCCATAGAGCTTCCAAAACCTTTTTTCTTTAACAAAAGTAAAGTAATTTGGAAAGTGAGAGTACGTCAGTGTTCTAGCAAAAGGATCATCATCATTCTTAGCCATCCAAGAAAGAAACATGGACTCTTTAACTCTTTCACTGTTGACCATTGAAGACATCTTGTCCCTTTGTGTGTAATATACTGGTTGTTGTTGTGGAAGATGAAAATTCAACCTCTCAACTAAAGGGTATATGTGATGTATATCAAATGAAAAAAATACTCCATGAAGCTTCGCATGAAGAAATGTACCTACAATTTAGGTAGTGAGATATTTCATCGGATGCCTATTGCGAACCTCTTGTGTCACCATTATTGTATATGCCAGCGATCACACGATCATTTCTTTTACTTATGTATTTGAAAAGGTACTTGATTGCACAGGACTAATTTGTCTTCTCTACATTGAGATGACCATGAAATAATTTTAACAACCGAGCATTATATGACACAACAAATTTGTTGTTCAGCTATACGCCTTTCCTGGCAACCGCACGGCCATCATTTCTTCTACGGTATGTAGGGTAACCATTCTCATCCAAGATAGTACATTTGACATATCTTTTTGGGAAGTATTTTGAGCAACACCCATCCTTCATGCATTGAGCATTCTAGTTAGATGATCCACATGGCCCATGAACCATGTAGCTTCCTACTAACTCATATAGTTATGGATCTTCCTCTTTATCTGGATCTCAGCTGAAATAATCTTGTCAACATTTGCTAGGGTCCTTGGTTTGTCAGCGTCTACCAACCACAAAATGATATGCGCGTGCAGCAAGCCTCTTGTTTGGAAATTCAATTGTGTATACTTCTAAACAGGAGGATTTCCGTCTGGTGGCAATAAGCTTCCAATCAAGTGGTGGTTTTGGCCTGATAGGACAAAGGAATAAGGAACACCTCCCCTTAAATTCATTGTATGATCAATTCTGCCACCCATTGAAGTGAAACAAAACATGTTTTTGTAGGCTCGAATGTTTTTCAAGAAATTCTTCGAGTGCAATGTCTTTTTGTCAAAAAATAATGATTGTAACTCAGCAGGTGGATATTTAATTATAGGAACAACGATCTTACCATGACCACAACACATTCCAAATTGAGGTCTTTCAGTCTTCTTAACCCTCTTTAATTTCTCACTCAGCCACATCAATGCACCACAATATTGACATTCATAAACCACATCACCCTCATCGATGTAACTTGAGCGGAATGTTAAGCCCAGGTTATTGTCATCTTTTTGACATATCTGGTTCACTTGTGTATCTTCCTCAATCGGATTGTCAGTACTGTAATCATTCGAAGTTTGAATAAGTAGGCTAGTCAGTAGCAACTTAATGAATAATAGATACGTTCTGTAATAAATTGAAGCATAATAATACTTACATTGCTCATGTGTGTGGATAAGGTTGTGAGTAAGATCTTTTGTTACTTGCTGCAGTAGTGCAAACCTTCTCTTTGACTTCTTCGAATTTAGAGCAGCGTTTGGATTACTTCCCTTATTGGAATAAATCATCGATCACTACAAAAAAAAAGGTATTTTGTAGCGGTGGACTTGTAGCGGTTATATTAAACCGCTACAAATTATAGTATTTGTAGCGGTTTCCTACAAAAAACCGCTACAAATTTGGCGCGAAATTCCCGCCAAAACTTGTAGCGGTTATTTTGTAGCGGTTAATGCACATAAACCGCTACAAAATACCAAAGGTCAGAATTTTGTAGCGATTTTGGGCAAAAACCGCTACAGAATTTCAAGAGACTCCAAATTTGTAGCAGTTTTGGGCAATAACCGCTACAGAATTTCAAACGATGTGAAGATTTGTAGCGGTTATTGTAGAACCGCTACAAATTTAATTATTTGTAGCGGTTAGAGTAGCGGTTATTTTAATAACCGCTACTAATATCTGGCCTATTTAAACCACCACCTCCTTCATTTCTCCTTTTGCTCATTCTGTTTCCTGAGGTTTCTCTGAGTGATTTCTTCGAGATTTGAGCGTTCAGACGTCTCAATAGGAGTTTTTGGTCAGTATTCCGCAGTATTCGCACTTGAGGTACGTATATAACACGTATTTTTATTTATATTTGTATTTTTATTATATTTTTGCATAATAATGGACTAATTTTTTTTTTAAATTTGTACAGTTGATATGACTTCAGGACAGGATAAGGGGAAGGCCCCTGAGGTCCCCAGACCGACTTTACGAGGTGGCAGCAGCCGGGCAGGGGGCAGAGGGAGGGGGCAGCGCGCAGGCAGGGCTACCGCGGCATCTCAGCCCATCCCCCCACAGGCACCGCAGACGATCCCACAGGCGACGACCGCAGCAGAGGTGCCTGAGGTGGAGAGGCCAGAGATTAGCGTTGAGGACTTCCTCAACGAGGAGGAGTTCGAGATCCTGATGGGGTTCAGGGAGATGGAGCGGTTCCTCGATGAGGAGGACGCTCGGGAGCAGAACAACCCACGAGGGTCGTCTTCGTGGTCCACTGGGTTTGAGGTGCAGGTCGAAGGTAAATTAATTTTTTTATTTAGTAAATTATTTATTTAAATTATAAATGTTAACTTTGAATTATAATTTATCTAATGTGCGGTCAACTGTGCAGATGAGCAGGGGAACGTGTCGACGAGGAGGCTGAATGTGGCCGGTCTGAACAGCATGGACCGGTCCCTGCGAGTTATAGTGCCATGGAACGAGGGCACTGACCAGCCGATCCACAATGGGGGTCACCTGCTCAACCGCTTCTTGAGCGACCTGGGATCGAATTGGATGCGGTTCCCCCTTCACTTCCCGACGTGGAGGCACATTCCGAAGGGGCCGAAGGACCAGGCTTGGGAGGAGGTGGTTCAGGTAATTAAAACTAATTAATTAATATTTTTTTAATTAATTCTATTTAATTATTTTTTTTTAAATTATGGTTTTTATAAGTATTGATATTTAAATGTATTTTTTTCAGCTGCGGTTTGCCCTCCGGGCCAACCGGAAGAGGTACGCCCTCGTGAAGATGGGCGACGCCTGGAGGAACAGGAGGAACCGTCTCTTCCACAGGGTGGATGGGGACGGGACGATGCCTTTGGGACGACTGGGCGCGTTTCGTCCAGTTCAGAAGGAGCCCTCAAGCGCAGGTAATGTATTTATTATATTTTTGATATATAATTTTGTAATTGTTAAATATTAAATTATAATTTCAATTTAATTTGTATTTAATTTTAAATTATAATACATTTAATTATTTGTTTTTCCAAGAGCTTTCTCAGAGGAACACCGAGATCCGGGCGCAGCAGACGATCCACCACACAGCAGGATCGAAGACCTTTGCTATGACCTACAGCGAGCTGGTAACTTTTCAAGTGCTTCACTTACTTTTAGCTGATTATGTCATAATACTAATTGTTTTGTAATTGTTTCAGGAGACGAAGGCACAGCAGGAGAACCGTCAGACGGACTATACGGAGCTGTACACCATCACACACAGACACCGTGACGGGACTGCGACCTCTCAGCAGGCAGAGGCAGCCATTGTAAGTTATTTTATTATTATATTTTTTATAAAACTAAGTTAATAATGAAAAATCGTAATTATTAATTGTTTCATAAAATGGCAGGAGCGGATGCAGCAGTCGCAGGCTGAGCTGCGACAGACCCAGCCTGAGGAGTCACAGGGGTCAGTGGACCCGACGGCTCCTTTGAAGGCGGGTCTGGCTCAGGCTGAGCACCCCGGACGCGTGCAGGGTATGGGGATAGGTGCCAGACCCAGCATGGTCTACGGCAGGAGCGCCGCCTCTGAGGCTGGCAGCTCTAGAGGGGTCAGACGTCGGAGGGACGAGTCTCTTGACCAGCTGCGGTCAGATTTGGAGCAGACCCAGCAGCAGATGGCGCAGCAGCAGCAGCAGATGCAGCAGCAGCAGCAGCTGCTGCTGCAGATGCACGCAGATATGATGTACGCTCAGAAGACGCAGTGGCGTGAGATCGCGAACAACATGCTCGAGGGAGCATGGAGTCGTCTATTCCCGGACGAGCAGCATCCAGCGGTCCCCCTGTCCCTCGCTACGTCGTCCTGAGTACTACTCCTCCTGCTACAGCTCCTCCTCCTGCTGATGATGATGGTGTGGTTCAGTCTGCACAGAGGCCCGATCCAGCGGCATCTGAGGGAGCCCCACCTGAGGGAGCACCAGAGGATCAGCCCCCTGCTCCTTAGTTTAGGACATTTTCTTTTGTTTAAACATTTGTAAATATTTATGACATTTTATTATAGAATTTTCTTATTCTATTTTATATAATTATATTTATATTATTAGATCGCTTTGAAGTAATTTATGAATGATTTATATCTAAATTTTAAAAAAAAATTAAATTATATATATATTTGTAGCGGTTTTCAGTTAAAACCGCTACAAATCTATGTGTTTGTAGCGGTTATTAGTGTATAACCGCTACAAACATATATATTTGTAGCGATTATAAACTCATAACCGCTACAAATTTGTAGCGGTTTCTGAACCTAAACCGCTACAAATATATATGTTTGTAGCGGTTATACACTAATAACCGCTACAAACACTCAAAACATTTGAATTTTGAAATTTGCCGCCTTTGTGCACATTTGTAGCGGTTATATTATGTATAACCGCTACAAATTAGAAAATTATTTTTATATTTAATGTCCAACGGCTTTAATATTAATAGCGGTTTAGTATATATAACCGCTACTAATACGTTGAACACGAGTAGTGGTTTTATATATATAACCGCTACTAATACTCAAGAAGTACATTTTGAATTTCCCACCAATTAACGGCTTGAATATTAGTAGCGGTTTGATATATATAACCGCTACTAATATTTTATAAATGTAGCGGTTTTATATATATAACCGCTACAAAATTATAAACGTTGGAATTTCTGTAGCGGTTTAATAACCGCTACAAAATTATAAACGTTGGATTTTCAGAATATAAGGTTCTAGGCATTCGTCATTATCTTCTCACTCATCTTCTTCTCTATACTTTCTTCGCTCTCACTTCTAGCTATGGATAAATCATGGATAAGGTTGCCGCGCAATTCTCCTGAATATTTGTACGGATTAAACAGTTTCTTAGATTTCGCATTCACTCACGCCAGCTGTAACGGCAAGATCGTCTGTCCGTGTCGGAAATGCAAGTTCAAGAAGTGGCATCCATGAAATGTTGTGAAGGAACATTTGCTTGTGAAGCCTTTCCCTTAGGACTATACGTTCTGGGCAGTTCATGGTGAGAAGGCCGGCATTAGATATGACAAGGCTCTTCCTCGAAGTTCTCAAGTAGGCGTTCAAGTAGATGAAGATGATCCTGTGAATGATGCTGTGCATGATGCGTTTGGATTTCAAGGCGACAACTTCAACGAAGAAGTGCACGGCTCTGAGCCAGCTTTTATGGGGAATGAAGCAGCTCGGGATTTTTTCAGCTTGATGGATGAGGCAGATCGTCCTTTATATCAAGGTTGTCGCAAATATTCTAAATTATCTTTCTTGATCAAATTGTATCATATCAAGTGCTTGTGTGGGATCACAGATAAGGGAATGTCGATGTTGCTCGACTTATTACAAGATGCATTCCCCGACGCCGAGATTCCCACAACCTTCTACGAGGCCAAGAAGATTATCAACAGGTTGGGGTTGAATTATCAAAAGATTGATGCGTGCCCAAATGATTGTATGCTGTATTGGGGAGACGATTCCAGCAGGGAGACGTGTAAGAGATGTCACACATCGAGATACAAGACAATTCGGAAGGGGGAAAAGCAGAAGAAGAAACCTGCAAAGATTCTCAGGTACTTCCCTTTGAAACCTCGTCTACAAAGATTATTTATGTCGTCTAAAACTACTGAGCACATGAGGTGGCATGCCGTTGATAAAAACGAAGACGGTAAATTAAGACATCCGCGGGATGCAGCTGCTTGGAAAGCGTTTGACAACGACTTTCCAGATTTTGCGACTGACCCCAGAAATGTTCGGCTTGCGTTGGAGACCGACGGTTTCAATCCTTTCAGGAATCTTAGCACAAGTTACATCATTTGGCCGGTAGTCTTAGTTCCCTACAACTTACCCCCTAGATGTGTATGAAACAAAGCTCTTTCATTATGTCTATGATCATTCCAGGCAAAAAGGCACCGAGCAATGACATCGATGTGTATCTCCAACCGCTTATTGCGGAATTGCTTGACCTGTGGAATGTCGGCTTGGAGACGTACAACGCTCACAACAAGACTTTGTTCAACATGCGTGCAGCCTTGATGTGGATGATCAGTGACTTTCCTGGCCTTGGCACATTATCTGGTTGGAATGTGCATACTAGGTCGGTGTGTCCAGCTTGCAATTTCGACTCTGACGCATTACGCCTTCCCCACAGCCGAAAGTGGTGCTTTATGGGGCATCGGAGGTTTCTCGATGGAACGCATAAGTTCAGATTGCAACGGAATCGCTTCAATGGGAAACCAGAGAAAAGAGGACCACCTCAGACTTTGTCCGGTATAGATATCTTACAGCAGCTTGAGCATGTTGACTTCGAGTTTGGAAAAAGCGACGATTCAGCACAAACTCACCAAAAGACGCGCAGGACTTCGGCGCCTCAGCAGTGGAAGAAGATAAGTATTTTCTTCACACTTCCATATTGGAGATCTAATTTACTTCGTCACAGCCTTGATGTAATGCACATTGAAAAGAATGTTTGCGATAATGTGCTGTATACGCTGCTTAACGAACCCAGCAAGACAAAATATCACCTTCAAGCTAGGAAAGATTTACGCGATATGGGAGTTCGTGAAGACGCTTGGCCAGATGACCATGACAGATTTACACCGGCAAAGTTTACCCTCACAAAATTGAACAAGGATGTGTTCCTCGCGACGTTGAAGAAATTAAAAGTTCCTGATGGGTATTCAAGCAACATTTCTCGATGTGTCGACTTGCAGGCTCGAAAGGTTGCTGGCCTGAAGAGTCACGACTCACATATTCTTATGCAGCAGTTACTCCCTCTGGCTATAAAGAATACACTTCCTCCCGATATTTCCATCGTTTTGGTGGAACTTTGTTCTTTCTTCCGGAAGTTGTGTTCTAAGGTTTTGATCGTTGAGGAGCTCGATCAGCTACAGTCGAAAATCATTCTTACGCTTTGTCACATAGAGATGATCTTTCCTCCGTCCTTTTTTACTGTGATGGTTCACCTCACAGTCCACCTCGTTCATGAAACAAAGCTCGCTGGACCAGTACAATATCGTTGGATGTATCCGATTGAGAGGTACTCATTTTAAATATGTGCTTTCATTTATTGTTTGTATTTAATGTTTGCTAGTCGTCCTTTTCATCATTTTATATCAATTTTCTCTTATGTACTTCGTAGGTTCCTTGGGAAATTAAAATCTTACGTGAGGAATAAGGCGTGGCCAGAAGGTTCTATAGCTGAAGGCTATATAGGGGATGAGGTGCTATATTTTTGCTCAAGGTATTTTGATGATCTTGAGACGGCTTTCAACCGCCCGCCTCGTGTTGACGATTGTCCTGAACCTGCACCGACATCAGGAGAATTTATCCCTCGTGTTGGTAAACCAGTTGGAGCAACTGAGAACTTCAAACTAACAGCAACTGAGAAGTTCCAAGCATATAGACATGTCTTGATTAATTGTACTCAAGTTGAGCCTTTCATACGGTAAGAATTGTACACTCACATGTATGTTATTCGATCGATATCTTTCGTAACATTTATCACTTTCATTTCACTAACTCCTTTCCATTATTAATTGCAGGGAATTCAGAAGTCATGTCAAGCGTCAGCTCAGGATCCGTACACAGACATCCTCGGAAGTTGATAGGAGGGTCCACAGAGAATTCCCGAGCGGGTTTGCGCGCAGAATACTAAATGACCACAACCCACACTCACCAGATTTCAGAGCTCTCGCAATCGGCCCTCTTGATCATGCAAAACGGTTTACAGCATACAATGTCAATTGTTTTAAGTTTTGCACGGTTTCACGGGATCAAGGATTGCAAACACAGAATTCGGGTGTTTATGGCACATTTGGGACAAGGAGTTATGCGAGCAGCAGTGACGCCAACATGCAGTTCGGAGGCGTCCCTTACTATGGCAAGCTTTTTGATGTGGTCGAGCTTAATTATCAAGGCCGTTTCACCGTGACGCTGTTCAAGTGTTTGTGGGCAAATACCACTACTTCTCGGGGACTGACAACTGACGACCTAGGGATCACATCAGTCAATTTCTCACGCCCGATTCATACTGGTATTTCTCAAGATGATGAGTCGTATATTCTAGCTTCAGAGGCACATCAGGTTTATTATGTCGAGGACGAGAGGCATAGGGATTGGCACATGGTCGTTCATTTAAAGCCAAGAGACCTTTACGACATGGGTGAAGGCGATAACATCGCCTACGAGAGTGAGCCATTTCAGCCAGCTGATTTTGAAAACTACTTCCCTGAAGGCGATGACAATTTACCTCTACTGCGGTGAGTTTTTTTAAGTCCACGTCATTTCAATTAAATTTTTTAAATTTAATAATACATCAATAACAATAATTTTTCTACAAAATTTCTGTAGGGATGGCGACGATGAGTGATCAAAATCAAGTGTAAAAAATTTGCCTTTACAAAAAATGCAAAAAATTTGTGTTAAAATAAAATGTAAAAAAAATTTAAAAAAAAAATTAAAATAATATTTGTAGCGGTTATTGAACCGCTACAAAAATATAAATAACCGCTACTAACTAATAACCGCTACATTAACCGCTACATTAACCGCTACAAATAGCACGATGAATATTAAACCGCTACAAAAATATAAATAACCGCTACTAATTAATAACCGCTACATTAACCGCTACAAATAATACGTGAATCCCTATAAATACCCTTATCACAACTCATTTCAAACACTCCCCAATTTCTTTTCACCTTACCTTTCTTTCATTTCCTCTCATTTACAACTTCTTTCGTATGAGTAGAGGAGCTGAATAATACGATCAAATATGGTAATAAGATTTTCAATTTTTTTTAGAATACTTCTTTCCTTTCTATAAAATTTATTCTAACTATTTTTTTTTCTAGATATATCATAACTCTATCTCATTTTCATCTATTTTTCATACACAATTACATTATATTAGAAAACATAATAATTCCTTATTACCTACATATCCTTAATAATATTATTAATATAAATTTTATACTAATCCTATTCAATTACATTTTTCCTTTTTATTTATTAATAAGTTAAACTATTAAATAATAAACTAATTGAAATAGATAAAATAATAACAAAATAAACTATTTAATATAATATTGAAAAAACAGAAAAAAAAAATCATCGTATATTTATGAAAAAAATTTTAAATATTTGTAGCGGTTATTAAACCGCTACTAAATAACGTGCCTTTTTACGGCTCAATTTAAATTTTTTGGCGCGAATTTTGAATTTCATGAAATTAGTAGCGGTTTTTAAAACCGCTACAAATAAAAAATGTCATTTTTTTTCCGCCAACAAATTTTAAATTTTTTATATTTGTAGCGGTTTATTAACCGCTACAAAAAAAAAAAAAAAAATTTTAAGCTGTAAATAAAATTTTTTATATTTGTAGCGGTTATATAACCGCTACAAATATCTCTGGGTATTGTAGCGGTTAATGATAACCGCTACAAAGGTTGTAGCGGTTATTTTTGATTGAGTAGCGGTTTTATAAAACCGCTACAAAACGGCTTGCAACGTACGATTTAGTAGCAGTTTTTCAAACCGCTACTAACCTATTTTGTAGCGGTTAGAACCGCTACGAATACCCATTTTTAACCACTACTAAATCACGTTTTTTTTGTAGTGGATGAGGACTCAAAAGTTAAGACACTATTTCCGCTGGGCAGCGAAACTTGTTCATGGAGGTTAGTTAGGTCCGAGAGAACAGCACGAGATCGTTTATGAGGAGTAGGATTAACGACTTCTAATTGAGAGGCTAGAAGATCTCCTGAACTATATATTGATCCATGGTAGTTACGAAGAGGGGTGACAACCTCTGCAGTGGAAATAAGTGTTCTTATTGCCTTTTCTGAATCTCCAATATGTGTCAATGGTTTTTTACCTGCTGAATGATATCATACGTCACATACCAGATGCCTTAGTAAAAGTGAGACCAACATGACAAGGCATGATGAAACAATAATAATAAGCAATGAAGAAAATGAATTTACCTGTGCATGTCGGGGTTTTCGATTTCTTAGAGTTCTCTGTCCAATTCTCCATGATTCAAAATGAACATGCAAATGAGTTCCTTGACATACTCATCTGTTCAAGTAGCGAAAAGCATTCTGTACTGTGCCAAATATTGATTGTCGATCAACATGTGAAGTTGAGAAAATAATTGAAGACGCGTGCGCAAAAGACACGTACACCTTTTCCTCTAGTGGATAATATTAATTTTTTAAATTAAAGTTTCATTTTTTCTTGGCAAGAAAAATCCTCAAGAAAAATCCTTCCAAAGAAAATCAAAAGTTGATTTTCATCAATACTACAAACATAAGGAGCCATCAGCAAAGCCCAGCCTGTTGGCGAAATAATAAAAACGTCACTTATTCATAGAAGTTGTTGAATCGCCACTTCGGCCATATTTGGAATGTTTTAAATGAAAAACAAAGAGAGAATATGGTAGTTTTGTATTGACAATATTTAATAATATATTACACACACATTATATTTATTCTTTTCCTCATGTTGACATTGTTTATTTATTTTAAAGGCATGTTTTTGGAGCTTTGTATTCGCTTTTATGAAACTATTGCCAAATGGAAGTATGAGGATATACAATACGTTAAGACTTGTGAGTGCATCACTGACATTATTATACTACCTACAAATTATTTAACCAACCAAATTCCAAGAGAAAAATATATTTAATGCATAAATATTCAAAAAAAAATACCAAGACAAAATAATAACCCAAATATTTAACCAACTAAATATTTAATTTAAAATTCCACCAACGTAAATTACCATCATACATGGATCATTAATGGCGCGCTATGGTATTTAACGCATATAAAAACTCTAAAAAAAATTAAATTGACCGATGAAAGATAAATAATATAAATAGAACTGAAAAAAAGATTAAAATAACTACCTTATTTAATATTATCGATATTGATTGAAGCTTCTATGACAAATAAATAGATAAATAATATAGATATAGATATGGTAGTTTTGTATCTAAAGTATTTAATAATATATTACACACACACTATATTTATTCTTTTCCTCGTATTGACATTTTTTATTTATTTTAAAGGCATGTTTTTGGATTGTATTCGCCTTTAAGATACTATTGCCAAATGGAAGTATGAGGATATACAATACGTTAAGACTTGTCAGTGCATCACTGACATTATTATACTACCTAAAACTTAATAGCATAAATACCAAGAGAAAAAAATATTTAATGCATAAATATTCAAAAAAAATACCAAGACAAAATAATAACCCGAATATTTAACCAACTAAATATTTAATTTAAAATTCCAACGTAAATTACCATCATACATGGATCATTAATGGCGCACTATGGTATTTAACGCATATAAAAACTCTAAAAAAAATTAAATTGACCACTGAAAGATAAATAATAATATAGATCAATAATATAAATAGTACTGAAAAAAAAAGATAAAATAAAAAAAAGGTAGTTAATGCTAGACCCTATAAAGAGAAGAGTGTTTGGTTGCTCTTTAGCATGGTAATAGGGTTTACTATAGTAATGATGATTACCAAAAAATTGGTAATCCTCATTCATACCTCCCCCCATGAATCTTCATTACCATCCCATTGCATGGTATAAAAAGTCCAATTTACCCTTTAGTTTCCCTTGTCTTTGTTTCACCTATCTCATTTCATTTACTGCATCACGTCACAACTGCCACCGCCATAACCTCTTCCTCCACCCTTTGCCGCCGCCACTACCTCCTCCACTGCCGTCACCTCTACCCGTAGCCGCCGCCGCCACCTCCTCCTCTGTCACCACCCTCACCCTCGCCGCTCGCCGCCACAGCCACCACCGGCCCACCACCACCTCTTCCACCCCCTGCTGCGCACCGCCACCTACTCCTCCACCGCCGCCGCTGCCGCCACCACCTCCTCCTCCGCCGCCGCCCCCATCGGCCCACCACCCACCACCTCCACCTCCGCCGCCGCCCCCATCGGCCCACCACCCACCACCTCCACCTCCGCCGCCACCCCGGGCCCTACCGCCCCCGCCCCCGCCACCTCTTCCTTCGCCGCCACCCCCGGCCCACCGCCTCCTCCTCCACCCCCGCCACCCATCGCCGCCGCCACCTCCTCCTCCCCTGCCACCCCCATCATTGCCACCACCACTACCTCCTCCTCCTTCTCCATCCCCGCCGTCCCCGACTTGTAACTATTTTTTCTACAAAGATTATATTAAGGGGTAAAATAGACTTTGTGTAATATATTAATTTTAAATAATTGTTAAAATATTAACTCAACGCATGTTGCTTAAAAATCAAACCCAACACTACCCCTGTAATTAATATTGCATTGCATTATCATTGCATCGCATTGCACTGCACCGCAGGGTATAATGGGATCGAACCAAACGGGCCCTGAGTTGAAGGTGAGAGTTCATATGGGCTAATAGGTCCTTGGCTTAGATGACCCATAAGTTGTGGCTAGCATTAACTTCGGTGAAGAAAGAAACATATTGTTAAGACTTGTCAGTGCATATGTGGAATGCATAATATAGTATATTCATTCATAATATAGTGGGTAGTCAGATTTCGAAAAAAAAAAATCAGATTTCGATATTCTCTTCTGCCAAGACAAAGGAGGTATGTGGAATGCATAATATTCCTCTTAAAAGAATGGCGCATGCATGATATTCTGATAGCATTATGCGAGTTGCAGTTTGGTGAAGATTTCGGAATAATCTGTCGATCAAAATATGAACTTACAACTGACTGGAGGGCACGATTTCGATGAATTATTACTGAACGTTTGCCGAGCAAGACGACAAAGACGTTGACAGTAACTTTAACTGAGAGTGCAAGGATCAGCGAAAATGGTTGGTGCATGCGCAAGCGTGGAACGGAACCGCAACAAAAGGGAGATTTTGATGGTGCCATGTGAACACAGTAGTATATAGTTGATGATTAATGTGAGGCGAGATTTTATTTTTTTAAATAATTGATGTAATTTTCCCAGAATTAATTTTAAAATAAAAAAAGACAACCAAGTATACAAGACTCCCATGCGACAAGGCTCATCCTCTAGAATTAATTTTAAAATATAAAAATTTTTCATTAATCATTCTGTCTTTTTTAATTACGTATACTGGATAAAAATTGACTTTCCAAGTCTTTAAAAAATCTTATTTGTGATCTAGAATGACAAATTTGACCTTTTGCTGTACATAACAATAATAACACACATATTTCGTCGCATGATTAGATGTTGATATATATCTGGCTCTGGCCATGCTTGCATCCCATGGGTTGCGACCTCATGCAATATTGATTTAACTAATACTTATTCTGTTATTATTTAATCTAACATGTTAAATTTTTTAAAAAGAAAATTTAAAAGGGTGTTACAAATTAATTTTGGGATTTACAGGCTTATTTTTTCAAAAATTCGAGGAAAAATAGTTAGAGGTCATAATTTGACTTGAAGATTTCAGGAAAACCATTTTAAGACTTGAAGAAGCTAATTAAGGAATAAAATCCTTATAAAGTATTAAGGATTAATTTATGAAATTATATGGTGAGCCAACATCGATTTAGAAATTAAGGAAAAATTGGTAACTTCATTAATCGGACTTGAAAATCGGAAATTTGTTGAAAATAAACCAAATTATGGAACCTAAAGAATTTAAAGAATCTTAAATTAGATAAAGGGTGAAAATTAGAGCCTAGTGTATATAATTTATAGGTGTGTATAATTTATAGAGTTAAGGGGCAAAATTACCCTTAAACTTTTCTTAAAAGTACACCCACCACCATAAACTTTTTTTTTTGTATAAAAGTAATTATGAACTTTCAAAAAGGGGGCAAAAGTGATACTACCGTTAAAGTTAATAAACGGCCGTTTACTCAAAAGTGTTTAAGGGCAAAAAATGCCCATAAATTTTTCTCAAAAGTACACCCACCACCATAAAATTTTTTTTGGTGCAGAGGTGACGGTTCTTTTATTGGGTTCAAATGTCATCTTCTGATTATTCTAAGTCCAGGAAAAGAGCACCACAACTTGTCCACCATAAACTTTTGATTGTTCTCTTGCTATGACGGTTCTCTTGGAATGAGGTGAAAAGCAATGTCATCTTCATTGAAGATGGGTTTTTCTATTTTTGGTTTGAAAAAATTATAGTAGATAAGTTGAGGTGCTATTTTTCTAGACTTAGAACAATCAAAAGATAACATTTGAACCCAATAAGGGAACCGTCACTTTTGCCCCCTTTTTGAAAGTTTATGGTTATTTTTTCTCCTAAAAAAAGTTTATGGTGGTTGGTGCACTTTTGAAAAAAGTTTATAGGTATTTTTGCCCTTTAAACACTTTTAAGTAAACGGTCGTTTGTTAATTTTAACGGTAGTGCCACTTTTACCCCCTTTTTAAAAGTTCATGGTTATTTTTACACAAAAAAAAAAAGTTTATGGTAGTGGGTGTACTTCTGAGAAAAATTTAAGAATAGTTTTACCCCTTAACCCTAATTTATAGGATAAAAATACACCTATACGTGTAAATAAAGCACACACCCACACTTGGCCTATAATAAAAGCAGATCATCAGCCCCACGTTTGGATGACACAAGGCCTACTCACATGCGCATGGCACTCTCTTGGATACACAGACTTCACTGTGATCAATGCCATGACACCTCAACTCCCTCACCCACCACGCAAACCGACCCAACGCCAATTAACCATTCAATAAAACTCTCCCTCACCCACCACACAAACCGACCCAACACCAATTAACCATTAAATGAAGCCCACCACACAAACCGACCCAACACCAATTAACCATTAAATGAAACGCTCCCTCGCCCACCACACAAACCGACCCAACACACCACTATATAAAACGCTCCCTCGCCCACCACACAAACCGACCCAACACCTCTCATTTCACCAAGTCGGCCAGAGCAAAAGAAAGAAATAGAAAGAGTGAGAGAGAGAGCTTGAAGTCGGTGAGTGGAAGAAAGAGAGAGAGAGGTCCGAGAGTGAAAACAGCCGGGAAGAGGAGGAGCTTTGGTCGGAAATCTCACATGCAGGCCAAAGTAAAACTCGTAAGCACTATTCCACCTCTGTTTCTTTCTTCTTGTGCGTTTTAGGTGGGAAAATAGTGCCTAGAAATCTGACCTTGGAGAGAGAAATATGAAGAATAAATGAGTTGAGCCTTGAGACAATGTGTAGATGATGAATAATGGGTTTGATAGTGCATTTTATACTCTGCATGTTGATTTCTTCTGCTGATTAAGGGGCACAGAAACAGGGGATTAAGAGTGATGCTTGTATAAGTTTCGGTTCTTGGATAACAACCTTAAAGAAAAGCATTTACACACTTTCCGTATATTTATTGGATAATTGCATGTGATTTATCGTTCTGTTGAGTGCTAATCGAACCTAAGCCCTCTTTTGTTGAAGTTTATATTGGTTTCTCTAATGAAAAGATAAGAAGAAGAATAAGTGACATAATAGCTGTGGACATTAAAGATATTTGAAGATATGGGGAATGATGTTTCGAACCTATTATTTTTAGGATACGGATGCTTCTGTTCAAATGTTCATCTTGGATGTTAGAATGTATTTGGATGCTCAATAAGTGCTGGACACAAGAATGTATACGTGTCTGTTGTGACAAGCCATGGGAGTTTTGATTATGGGCTTCATTGTTTGAGTAAAATGTTGTTGGAAATAATTTCCAGATTTAATTAAAAAGAGGCTGTCTGAAAATATTCCAGACTTTAATATAGAGTCACGGCACCCTTTAAGAAAGGCAAGAAGATGTCTAATGTTTGTGAATGTAGCTCACACACATGTGACATCAACTAACCTATATGTAAGTGAGATAATTTGAAATGGTTAGAGATGGAAACTAACCTATATGCAGGGGATTATGCTCAAGTATGCTAAACAAAAGATACAAGTTAAAGCTTGTATTATATGTATGTATATGCATATAGTGTAATGTAGTCGTGTTTAGTTTTGGGAGCTAAAATTTTTAAATGAGACTATGGCGAGCACTGTTTGGATACTCCCAAATATTAAATAAATGTCTCAAAATATTAAGGCATGATTAAAGTTTTTTTTAATATTCTAAAAGGGGAATTAAGTGAATGTCTTTAAATTGGAATTTTCAGGATAGTTGGAGTGATGTTAAAGAAATGGTTTGAAGGGTGTAATGGCATCTAGGGGCTAGTGGTTATATGATATAAGTGTTTATACATGTATGTGGTGGGAAGCCTGATGGGTTCTGAACTTTTTTTAAAGCATTATCAAATCTGGAATTTTCTAAAGAATGATGTAGACATATTAGAGTGATTCTTGATGATATAACCAATGGATTTAATTCATAATTTTCCCCTTCTCTCCCCTGTTCGGCCAGCATCCTTTTGGAGGATAAGATAGTTAATTTTTGCTCAATTTGAGCCTCCTATGAACTTAGAATGGAAAATTGTATCAGGAAGTGTCAAGAGGATATAAGTTTAGAAACATTATTCACTAAAGCAAAGATTTGTGCATCTATATGCATGTCTTAACCAAGGGGAGCATTTGAGACAAGAACTAGAACTTTATAATTTCAAATTAGAAATTAATGAGTTGAAGGACATTCCAAATGTCCCAAAACAAAAGAATTACACAAGTTTTCATCCAAGATAACCAACCACTATTAGTAAAGGGTAGAGATGCTTAAAGTTGGGATTTTAAAATAGCTGAGTTACCAGTTATGAAGGACTAAAGTGTTAATCTACCCTTACATAAATACTACGATTTGATATTGGCCTGAGCTCGAAGGAAAAGCCCATTGGTAAAGGTTAATTGCCACAAAGGTTGATAGATAGCAACTCTTTCTCTCGTTTATTGTAACTTGTTAGGCATGTTTGTATTTATCATTGATTATATTCGTTTTATGAATATATGGAATGATGTTAGACTGAGTCCCAAGGCCATAAGACCTTATGTACATTGTTGCATGGAGTGTATTCTTGGGTTGTAAGACCTGATATGCATTCAGAGTAAGGTTATAAGACTCGATATGCCTAGGGCATGAGGTGTATCCCTGGGTTGTAAGACCTGATATACCAGCTATGTTGTATTGAATTGTGTGTACTGTGATTGGAGTTGTGCTGCATTTTGATTGCCAAATGTTTAATCATATGATGGTTTGTTTAGCATACTTTGTGAACTTACATATGTTATGATTGACTGTTATTACTACTGAGATTCTTGCAAATTTCACCCTTTCCATTGATGATATACAGATAAAGCAAGCAGGTAGTAATATCGAAGAAATAAGAAGGTGGAGGAGAATAGTTTATTTTGTGTTGGTTATCTATATACTATTTTTTATTAGACTTAGGTATTTTGATAGCCTCTTGTGGCTACGTGGGTTGTATATATGTGAATATACATAAGCATAGTGAAGATAATATGTGTAGTAGTAGAGGTAGCATACGGTGTAGTCTTAGTTGATTTTATATACATAACAAAACGGTAAATTTCCCAAGTACGATAATTGAATTAGGGTTGGACAATTGTATGTTAAGGGCCCATAGTTTAATCATCAATGCACTAGTTTATGAGTAGAGAATCACTCTGATAATAATAAATGAAACTATGGATTGATGAGTCATAATGAAATTGTGAATCACTATATAACTATTTTGATAGTTTTGAATTTTTCATAAAAGCCCATTCAATTATAGGTTTGAATCCTGTATTGAAATTGGAATTTTAAATTATATTTAAAGGTATATTTGTCCCAGGATTGATTCCTAGCTTAGTGGTTCCAATTCTTTGAGTAGAAGCTCATCTGATGACTTTAGAAATAAGGGTGTCACATTTAACATTACCAATTTTTATATTTAAAATATAGACGGGTTATTATATGCTAAGTGAAAGATAATGAATATGTTAAGTGAAGAAAATGCAGTAGAAATAACAAGATCAGTATTGATAAAAAAAATAACAAGATCAGCTGGCTAGCTAAAGAGAAATTTTTCCTTATATAATTTGTCTTTCTCATCTATTTCTCAAGATATTTTTCGGTGAAGACGCTGCTAACTAATTTAAAAAAATGAAGATCTCAGAGTTAGTATAGTATATATGCCCAACAAATAAAAAATTTTCCTATAATATTTTTGTAATTTTTTTTTGGGAAATTAAACCTGTTTATTGATTCCTGATAAAAGTATTGAAATGTCAATTATTTTACCTACTCACATTCCTTCCACTTGGTGCATATATGAACAATGAATAATACTCCTCTAATCTAATATTTAATGTAAGACTTAATTAGGGAATTGATCTTAATTCTAAATGTAAGACGTATTTATCATTTTTCTTAAATTATCCTTATTGATATTTTATCAAATAGAGGAGAGAGCTGGATAAGGAAATAATTAAGGAAGACGGTTGAATTGTTTTAGGAAAAGCATGTCATATTTATGATAATTAACTAACTCACCTAATTTTATCTAATCAAATTAAGGAGTAGTATTAAATTATTTGTGTTTCTTACCGGTAGTCTTGCTCATAAAATTGGATCTTCTCCTTCTAAATAGCTACACGCTTTATTTCTCCTGCGTAGCTGCTTGTTAAATTGGATCTTGGCTTACTGGTTGATTCAACTTTCATTTCGAGTACGTGACATATATAGAACGAGTTTTCATTTTGTTCTCCACCGATTATATATATAAGGTTTTATGCAAAATTTGACTGACCCAATAAGTTTTTGGTTGTGTAAGCTGTGAAAGTAGGTGATTGATATAGAAGAAAATGAAAATGCCAATAGTTACAATCAAAGGCTGCTCCACCGTAAGGCCTTCTGATCCAACTTGGACTGGAACAATGGCCTTATCTGAATGGGATCAAACAGGATACTTGACTCACGTTCCCACCATCTTCTTCTACCGACCACCAAACACTTGGCTTTCGTTGCCGTCCGCCATTGCTGACACCTTGAAGCACTCTTTAAGCAGAGCATTGGTTCCGTTTTATCCCTTGGCCGGTCGTTTGCAGTGGATAGGCAATGGACGACTTCAGCTTCAGTGCAACGCAATGGGGGCTCAATTCATCGAAGCTGAGTGCGAATCCAATTTGGAAGACCTTGGTGACTTGTCTCTGTCGTTTCAACCCAGTAACCTTTTCCCATCTGTAGATTACAGCCTTCCAATTCATGAGCTTCCTCTGTGTTTGGTTCAGCTCACCAGGTTTAAGTGCGGCGGCATCGGCATCGCTATAGCAAATTCTCACGCAGTTATTGATGGAACAGGTGATGGATCTAATTTCATTATTTCTCCATCCGTTACTATTTATAAACATCATTCTCTTACATAGGGTTTGTCTTATACATAAATAACACCGTGACTTTGTCTAAAAATTTAATGCATTTTTTTTTTTCAATTTTTACGTTCAATTAAATTACATATCTCTCTCATCTCTTTTTCTTACTGATTCTCTATTATCTCTTTCTCACTTACTCTCTCACACACTCACCATCTTCATAAACAAGGTAATTTTGGAAAAAATTACATCTTATGCATTTATTGTTTTTAAGTAATTTTAAATGACAGTTTGGTTTACATGATTTAATGCAACAATTTGACTTTGTCTAAAAATTTAATGCAATTTTTTTAATTTTTACCCTCAATTAATTATGTCTTTCTCTTCTTCTTTTTTCCTCACTAGCTCATTCTCTATTATCTCTTTTTCCAATCACTCTCTCTCACACTCATCATCTTCATAATTAAGATATTTTGGTGGTGGGGGATTACATCTCTTACACATTTATTGCTTTTAAGTAATTTTAAACAACATTTCATTTTGTATGATTTAAATAGTTGTTGTTTATAAAAAAAAATGGATGGAGTATATTTGAATGCCCTTCAAATCCACAATTTAAGCCACTTCAATTAATTAATTGGAATTAGAAATGGTAGTGAACTCATTAAATCTTTCTTAAATTGAAAAAAAAAAAATCAACTCTGCTCATATTAAATGAGGTTTAGAAGGAGAGAGAAAAATATATTAATTACTTTTCATGTGACTTATAATGTGGAACACAGAGCTCTTGAAGAAGTGACTTATGTTGTGGACATAGGAGAGTATATAACTAGTTTTTAAATCCCTATACAAGAATAGTGCAAACCTTAAGAATAAAGTACACACCTTGTTATGTAAACTAATCCAACTTATGTTATTTGAATTAGCTTCCTTTCATTTCATCTCTGAATGGGCTAGGCTTGCAAGAGACGATCATATACAAACAGTCCCATTTCATGATCGGACTGTGTTTCGAGCCGGGCAACCGCCATTAGCATCAGTGCCACCAAGCCATGAAGATTACCCGCAATATCAGAATCTGCCATTGTTGCTTGGTCAGCTTGACAATTCAGACGAAAGAAAGAAGAAAACCACAAGAGCAATGTTGAGGCTAACGAAATCTCAGATGAAGCACTTGAGAAAGATGGCAAACGATGATAAGCCCATGGCTTGCGGGTTCACTCGGTACGAGACTGTATGTGGACAACTTTGGAGAACCGCATGTAAAGCAAGAGGACTAAAAAAGGAGCAACCAACGTCGTTAGTTGTTGTTGTTGATTCGAGGATTCGCATGAGGCCACCAATACCAAGAGACTACTTTGGCAATGCAACTTTTGATGTGATAGCTCAAAGTGTGGTGGGTGATCTCTTGTCGAAACCATTAGGGTTTGCTGCAAGTAAAGTAAGAGAAGCAATTGAGAAGGTGACAAATGAGTATGTTAGGTCAGGTATAGAGTTGTTGAAGAACCAAAAGGACCTGACAAAGTTTCAAGATATCCACAACAAAGAAGGGCCGCCGTTTAATGGAAACCCTAATTTTGATGTAGCAAGTTGGTTGACATTGCCGGTGTATGGGTTTGACTTTGGGTGGGGAAAGGAGCAATACATGGGGCTAGGATCTCATGTAGTGTTAGACGGTAATTCTGTGCTTCTTCCCAGCCCTGAAGGGGATGGTTCTGTTGTGGTCGCTTTGTGCCTCCAAGAGGCTCATATGAATGCATTTAAGAAGCATTTTTATGAGGACATTAAGGAACAAGTGTGAGTATTTATGTCTGCATGCTTATAAGGTATTTGTGTGTTCTAGTAATAATGTTTGTTAATCAAGTACATGTTGTCCTCTTTTCATTGATGTGTGAATAAAGGAGTTCCATATTGTATTTTGGTTTTTTTTTTTATTGAACTTAAGGTGGTATCAATGTACGTGTCTTGCTCAAATTCTGAGCATGTAATGTGATGGTTTATAGTTTATTAATAATATATGGTAGCTTTTGATTTTATGTAGTACTTATTTCGTTTTCAAATATAGGATATTTCTATATAATTGGGCAAAAATCCTTCATTAAAAAGTTTACTGGTAGGATGGACCTGAATGAAAGTATTGGTATTATGTGTGCATAAAATTTGCATGGTACTAGTCTTGTGTGTTTAAAAAAATTTATCAAATCCATCTTGCCAATAAAATTTACTATAGGGGACTTTGTCCCAATTTTCCCAGTTTTTTTTTTAATTTTACCTTTCTTTAAATAATTAAGGCTATTTCTGCCTTTCTCCTTTAATTTTGTCTTTTTCCTTGAATTCCAAAATTCCATTTTGAGATCTCCTACCTTCACAGGAATTATTGAAATTCAGGTGCTTTCTTTGGGATTTTATAATACCCTGGTTCTTTTTCTGTCATTTTCCCTCTCAATTTTCATACCCATATTTTTATGCTTTATCCAATGGGCTTTAGAAACCCAATTTCTCTTCCTTGTTTGTTTTACGCTTGTTACAAAGCAGGCTTAAAGATCTTTGATAAAAAAAAAAAAAGCCACCAAAGAAGGCCCATTTGGACAAGCCTTTAATTTCCTAAAATTCTATCTAGTACATAATGTTCCAAAATAATTTCTGTCAAATTCATCTTTCAGGTTGGAATATTAAATATTAATTTTTTGTATAAATTTATATCCAAATATATGAGCAATTAATTCAATTTAAATTTATTTTATACAAATAACATCAAACTTAACCTACAAAACTAATTATTAATACATTAATTAAAAGCAAATACTATGGGCATTGTAAACTTTAGAATATTGACCCAGAACACAAAAATATTATTGAACAAATATGGATAGAAAATCCATATACAACATTTGTTTCTAGGCCCTTATATACTAACCCTATTAGGCCTTCTGAGAATAAAGCCCAATCGAGCAATCCGTATACTAATTACACCAATTACAATATATTTGGCCTACAACTTACGCTTAATACACACATACACAATATGTTTCTATACTCCCCCTCAAAATGGAGGCCGTAGTGCATTGACAATACCCATCTTGCTGAGAAGACGTTGTTGACTCTCTTTGCATATATCTGCTTCCTGATTTGCTGATTAACATGTCGAAGAGCAATCAAACCATCTTGAATTTTCTCTCGTACAAAGTGACAATCTATCTCAATATGTTTGGTGCGCTCATAGAACACCAGATTTGTGGCGATGTGAATTGCTACTTTACTGTCGCAGCACATATCCACTAGCTTGTCTCACTTAATTCCAAAGTTTTAAGAGCCCGGTCATCCACACAACCTCTGAAACTGCCAACCTCAACTCTCTATACTTTGCTTCGGCTGAAGAACTTGATATCTTATTCTGCTTCTTTGTTTTCCAAGCAACCAATGATCCTCATAACTTGAGCAGATAACCCATTACCGACCTTCTTGTTCTCTCATAAGCTCCCCAATATGAATCGCGTAGAAACATGACAATGTAGTATTAACTTTAGAGCTCAAAAAAACTCCAAATCCCACGCTCTTTTTGAGATAGCGCACCACATCCCAAGTTGCAGCTATATGAGCTTTTGTTGGGTTCAGCATATATTGACTAAGAACTTGTACCGAGAGTGAAATATCAGGTCTCGTTGTAGTTAGATAAATCAAACGACCCACTAGCCTTCTGTATTATTCCAGATCACCTAAAAGGTCCTCCTTTCTGTCTCTCCTTTCTTCATAAACTTGTAGTTTGAGATTTTGTCTCATTGGCAATGATAAGGGATTACATCCACTTAATCCTATATCAGATAAACGATTAAGTATATATTTCCTTTGGGAAAGTATAATGCCTTTATTAAATCTAGCTACTTCGATACCAAGAAGATATTTCAGCTCACCAAGATCTTTTATTTTGAAATTCCCATGTAAGAAATCATTTACCTCTGCTATTCTTTTTCTTAGAATTACCAGTAATAAGCATATAATCAACATACACAAGTACAAGAACAAAACCATAATCAAACCTTTTAACAAATAGTGAATAATCCTGGTTGCTTTGAGTAAGTCTGCCACATGTTACGGCTACAATCAGCTTCTGGTTCCACTTATGAGAAGCCTGTTTCAGCCCATATAATGATTTTTTAAGCCTACATACCATATGCTCCCCCTTAAGCTCTTACCATCAGGAAACATTCATATAAACTTCTTTGTTAAGGTCTCCCTATAAAAAGGCATTGTGTACATCCATCTGATATAAATTCCAACCACACAAAGTAGCAGACTTAAGCACAACTCTTACCGTTACAATCTTAACTACTAGAAAGAAAGTCTCATGAAAATCAACACCTACTCTTTGGGCACAGCCTTTGGCTACTAGACGTGCCATATACTTATTAAGTGTCCCATCTATGGTATATTTAATCTTACAAACCCATTTAGAACCTACGGCCTTCTTCCCTCTTGGTAAAGGCACTATATTCCATCTATCATTATGTTTTACTGCTTCCATTTCACGTTTCATAGCATTAACCCATTTCTTATCCTTCTTAGCCTCAAAATAAGAACTAGGCTCAGTCAAAGAATCAATAGAAATAAGAAAGCACAAATGTGATGCAGAAATATGCTCATAAGATATATAATCTTCAATGGGATAATGACATTTAGTGGGTTTTTTTAAATTGTTACCAGACTAGAGGTCATGTATATGTCAGCAAGTTGCATACAAAATCTTTCGCCCAAATGGGTGCATGCAGCTCTCTAGTAGTTCTAACATTGACTGGTATAGTTTGTCGATCCCCATGTCCATCATCTTCCTCTGATTCATCTACTCATGAACCTGCATATCAATAGATGCATGAAATGGCTCAACAGGTTCAAAGAAGAAAATTTCCTTTACTGTATGGGAGACTCCCCCTTGCTCTACACTATTCATATTTTTAAAATGAAACTGATTCTCTTGAAATTTGACATGCCTACTTACAAATATGCATCTTTCTTTAATATCAAGCAATACATAACCCTTTTTATTGCTAGAGCGAAATACACATTGAATGGTTCTTGACTGAAATGTATCATTGTTAGTAAGATTAGTAGCATAAGCCAGAGAACCAAATACTCTTAAACCAGAATAATCTCCTAATTTGCAGCCTTAACACATTCACCCCCAACATTCAATTGGCACTTGAGATTGTATCATCAAACTTCTTGAAACTTGCATAAGCATTCTATATTTTCTCTCCACAACGTTTTGTTTGGGTGTGTATGGACTAGAAGTTTGGTGAACAATCTCTTTTCTTCGACGGAAGCTTCTTAAATCATTGTTAAGAAACTCTGTGCCATCTCTTCTTACTTGTTTCACCTTGCAATTAAATTGATTTTTGACATATGCAATAAAATCCTGGATATGTGAGCATGTTTCAGATTTATGGTGCATTAGGAATATCCATGTAGCCCTAGAAAAATCATCTATTATAGTGAGAACAGATTGACGACCTAAATGTGTGGGTGTCCTATAGTGCCCCAATACATCCATATGTAAGAGCTCAAAAGATTTAATGCAGCTAGGTGAAAAAGGCAATTTTGCCTGCTTGGATTGAAAACATATATCACAAGCTTTATTCAAAGATGCATTCTTATCATGTATGACATTCAGATGCTTCAGTACAGATAAAAGGGCATTGCCCAGCGTATCATGCAAGAGAGATACATCCACCTGTTTTCTATGTCTATCAATGCTATCAACCATATTGACACGATTGTCAAATTTGAGACTGAAATCACTCACTCACACACACACACACACAGAGGGAGAAGGAGAAGGAGTGGGTCTTAGACTCATCTCAATAACCTCATAAGCGTACAAGTCTTGCTCCTTAATAACATGTTTATATATCTGCACACATTTAATAATATAATTAAGAAAATACTTTTGAAAAATAAATTTGTTAGAGGGTGCGTTATGTTGCCTATTTTTAGTTGGTGTGATCCCTATGAAAGGGACCTTTAGCGCGTTTTGCTTCTTATGTTACTATCTGAAGTTTTTCAAGTGTAGAGGGATATGTCTCATTAAAGTTGAAAAATAAAATTTGATGGATAAAGAACCTCATGAAAAATCTTAATATTACAAGGTATGCGATAAAGGTTCATGTTGATGACACATTTCAAGAGAAGTAGGTACCACTCTGGAATAAGAAAAATAGTTTGTATTGTTAAAATGATAAGAAATTATTATTACTTTTCAAGTATTACCCACCAATTAAAATATAATTACCTTTAAATTCCCTCCTACATAATCTCTCCACAATACAATTAACAACAGTATTTGTCAAAATAGAAAATTTAAAGGAAAAAGTAAAGAATCTTTCAAGGGAAAAGATAGAATAAGTAATGAGAGAGATAGTGGCAGAGGGAACAATGACTGGGATGGTGATGAAGGAAGTGAGTACAGGAATAGAGGACGACAGGGAAAGCATCTTTCACAATGTGGTTGATCCAAAACAAAGTGCTAGCTGTTCCGGACTACGACCGGACATGGAACAAGTAACAAGAGGCCATTTTTTGCATAAGGAGAAGCTATTAAGCCTTGGTGACTCATGTTTTCTAGAGCTAAATATGTCAGTTGTGGAAGCTCTAAATGGGTGGAAGGATTATTTTACAAAAATGAATCAAAAAAGGAATGAGACATTTGGTGAAGGGATTACAATGACTTGGAGTCAGAGGATGAGAAGGAAAGGGATTCATGGGTGAAAACAGGGAAATACGCGAAAGTAAAAGTGACGGCTGAGGAGTACGCTGGGGGTGTAAACCCTACATGAATTCTTAATAGTGAAGCTTCTCAGTAAAACATTTAGAGTGGGGTTTATAAGACAGAGGATGGAGCGGATGTAGGCAATGAAAAATCCTATTTGATTGAATAATGGATATTTCATTGTCCGTTTCTAATAAAGATGATAGAAATTGGGCATTTCAAGAAGGTCAATGGATGATCACGGGTCACTATCTTCTGGTTCAGAGATGGCGGCCTAACTTTAATATATGGAAGGCAGACAACCAGAAGAGAATAGAAACATGGATATGTATCTCAGATCTCCCAACTGAATTATACAGAGCTGAATCACTGAGGTATCTTAGAAACTTGGTTGGTAAAACTCTTAAGATTGATCGAACCACTACATTTTCTGAGGAGGGAGGGTTTGCCAAAATTTGTGTTGAATTGGACTTGCAACGACCTTTGTTTCCTGCTTTTGATCATTTTGGATGGGACAAGAAGATAGAGTATGAAGGATTGCATCTTATTTGTTTTCACTGTGGCAAATATGGGCATCATATGGCTCAATGTTCCTAGAAGGTTGTGATTGGTGCCAGTGACTGTGTGTAAAGAGAGATTATTGAAAAGGGAAAGAATGCTGAGGTAAGGAAGGCAGAATCTCAAGGTGGCTATTTTAGTCCTCACATGACTATAAAGAGAGATTTTAGAAAATGAGATACTAAAGAGGATCATAAGAAAATTGTGGTTGATTTGGATAAAGGAAAAATGACAAAGAATCAAGAGGATATTCAAAAGACGGATACTACATTACGTGCGCCTACAAATAAGGAAAGGATCATGGAAGGGAATAACAAAAAAGAAGGGTCAAAGGAAGGAGGGTCCAAAATTTTTGGTGTTGAGAGACAATAGAGGAAAATAATGGATTCTTGTTGGAATGAAAAGGAAGACCATTAACCAAGGATGGACACGTGGCAAGGAGAATTTAAAAAATGTAAAGATCCTGGAGCATGAAAAGAAAGTGGGGCCGAACACTACAGGTGAGTCTTCAAATTATTTTTTGTTGCCTAATTTGTTTTCAAATTTAGAAGCTAGGCCTCCAAAATTTGTCAAGCCCGAAGAACAAGTGGGACAAACAGACCTTGTAGTAGGTTTATGCAGATGGACCCAATACATAACTTAACCCACCAGAGGAAAACAAACACATGGATCAGGATAACAGGTTAAGTATTCTTCAAGAAGAAATTAATGTCCCTACGGCTGGGATGACGTGGATGAGTGATGAGAGGGACTCCACCTCAATTGAGTGGGAGGCTTCCCCATAAATTTCTCACTATGGAATACTCACAGGACAGGAGCCCGCTCATTTCCTAACCTCATTAGAGAGTTAGGGCCTATTTGGTACATAGAATTGATTTTGATGGATATGGATTTGGATATAGATATGGGAATAGATATGGATATAGAAATGAAAATGGATATGAAGATAACATGGCTCAGAGATTTACGTTTGAAAGCCAAAACTTGCATTTTCTCAATTGGCATAGAGTTACTTTACACACAAGATTTCTAGCACTATTCTCTTATTCCCACAATCCAACAACACATGATTCACCATCAACCAATCAAAACCAAGTATGACTTCTAATTGATAGAGCGCGGCAATAAAACAAATCAACTATAAACTCCTGCCCTTCAACGGTTATCACACAATTTAAGTGAGCATTAGCAGTCATAATCTTGACACCCATCGGCATCGACATAACCAGGTCAAATGGCAATTTATGAACATGTAATCCCAGGCACTTCACACATTCATAAACAATAAAGGAATAACTAGCACTCGAATCAACTAAAGCTTGCAATAAACTACCATTGAGAAGAATTTTACCTTGAATCAGGCCAAAGGACTTCCAGGCTTCTTCATGTGTCATGGCAAACACCCAAGCCTAATTCATAAGCCTTTGCTTTACCGACCACTGCTTGCATTCACTGGCCATGTGTCCTGTTTATCTGTAGTTATAATAAATGACCTGCCCCGAACACATTCTACCACTATATGCCCTGCCATAATGAGGACATGACCATATCGCTAGGGGTCTCTGGTGTTCACGATCCTCAGGTCAATAGGGTTTCTTGTTGCCACCCTTAGATGAGAATTCTGGCCCCTTTCGCTTCTAGAAGTATTCCCCTTACTAGGCTCCCTGCGACTGCTACCACCCTTAACTGGGTATAAATCCTTCATATTGTTCTCTATAATTCAACACTCCTCCACAGCTTTATTGAATTCAGTAAACTGTCGGGTAGCCAACCTTTTCCTCAACTCACACTCAAGCTTCGAATCAACATATCAGAGATCCATTCCTCATCATCCATTCATCACAAATAAGAGGAGTATCTAGCCAGTTAGATGAATCAAGACAGGTAATCATCAAACATCTCTTCACCACCATGCTTTATCGACAAGAACTTGGATTCCTTCTTGAGCCTCATAAACCTGGGAAACTACTTGTCTTTGAATTTTTCTTGGAACAACTCCCAGGTTAATGGCACATTCCGGGTCTGCAACGTCAAAGCTATGTTCCGCCATCACCTGTCAGCTTCTCCCCTAGCTTATAGATAGCCAGTCTCACCCTTACCTTGGTCGGGCATTCTAGCACTTCAAAAATTTTCTTGAGCTGGACCATCCAGTCTTCAGCTGTTTGGGGATCAAATCTTCCCCAAAACACTGGAGGCAAATGCTTATAGAACTTGGAGACCCAGAATTGTAGATCTCTCTCATTACGGCTGGCACTTCATGCGACTCCTGGTTTGGTTCAGTGTGTGGTTCTGACTCCAAAGGTCGAGTTAACCCTTTTGCTGTTTCTTCCTAAGTTGTCTCTTCTTGAGTTGATTGGACTCTATCTGCATTCTATTTTGCTTTCACCTCTCAGAGTTCATCCCTTAACTCTTGAATTATATCCCGTTGCTCCATTAATATTCCTATCATTTATTGTATGGGATCGAGTAGATTGGGGTTTATTTCTTCAACCATTGGTTTTACACGTTGAATCTTTAGGCGAACCATGGTTTCTTTTCACTCTACAAATGATTCACTGCGTCAATATCACATTGAATGTATACACATATTCCTTAAAACTCATATTCCAACAATAACAGGAACATTCATGTGTATACCACAAACAATCATAGGTTAACTATCATCACTAAAATAGGGAACTATCACAACTATCCTAACAAAACCTACCATTGCCAGGAACTTCAGCTCTAATACCAAAAATGTAACCCCTTACCTTATTAGCCGTAATCGCCACTAAGTATGAAATTGGAGAATTTTGATTACACTTGGAAAATAGATCTTAATTAGACCATAGGATTAAGTAATGTGGGATGGAATTTATTCTAATTTCCTAATAAGATAGGAATATACCTATTGGACCTATATAGTTATATTAGAGTGAATTTGGATATTTATTGCCTCTTGAATAGATTGTTAGGAATAATAATTTTAATTATTTTGAAAGAGGGACATAAGTGATTGGGAGATACTTATATATAATAAGACTCTAGATTAACAAGTTAACATTAAGTGAATTTATTTGGAAAGTTACATGCTCTAAAACTTGAACAAAGGATTAGCTGCTCTAGGTTGTTTTTCTCGATTGAAATCTTTGAAACACTAGCTTTCTATTTTTCTTTTCTTATTCTCAAATTTCTCATTAATCTCATTATCTTTGATTTACTCAAATGAACCTAGGAAATTTAATGCCTAGTCAATAATTATTTTTGAGCCTTTGTGGGATGACATTGATTTGCCAATTTACTATTTTTACAACCCTTATACTTGTGATTCCTACTTAAAATTTCGTAGCATCCTATTTGATCCTATCTGATGTTTTCTTGGTTTTGTGTTTACGCCTTCATGGAGAACATTATGCTTGTTTTGCTTCTTGATTTGAGTAATGCAAATCATTTTTGGTCATTTTGCATTTTGGATTATTTATTGAATTGGAAGTAGCACCTATGTGTCCTGCTCAAATTCTCCTCTAGGCTTCTTTCACCATTTTTTTAAAAATATTTATGACTTTTGCAGCTTTGCAATTTTTTTGTCTTTTGCAGCTTTGCCCGCATCCCCTTAAAAAGGGCATATAGGCCAAAGTCATAAAAATAATGGAGCCACAAAAGCCATAATTAAGAATAATGCAGAGTGGTGCTGGAGATGAAGAATAATAAATATTTTGGAGAAAGAGAAAGAGAGAGATGGCCTTTGGATTTGGAGGGAACAAGACAAAATTCACCATGCGTTGCACAGACTTGTGTATTTTAAAGATGATTTCATCTAACCCACATGATTCATTCGGAAGTAGTTAATTAATCATTAGCGAAATTAAATATACTCTACTTGT
The DNA here is from genome assembly GCA_963210345.1 of Inga oerstediana. NCBI lineage: Eukaryota > Viridiplantae > Streptophyta > Magnoliopsida > Fabales > Fabaceae > Inga > Inga oerstediana. The sequence continues at coordinate 53,978,835 of OY723407.1, read as the reverse complement.
CGTTCTTCACCTTAAATGATACTACATTACTACAGTTCATTCCATATCAAGATTTTGAAATACTTATCTGAACACTACATTTGTTGTTTAATTTGAACACTTTTTTTGCTCATCTAGGATTAACAATTTCAACCCATTGAAACTTTTCACCCTTGACAGTGCCACGTTTAATTGACCATGAGAGAAAATAGGGCTTGGAATATAGAGTCCAACATTGGACATAAACTGTCCTTTACTTTTGTTAATCGTCATCGCAAAAGAAATAATGATTAGGAATTGCCTCCCTGTCATATTGAATGGTAATTTTGTTTCTAAAGGATTCATGTTCATATGGTGGATTAAAATATCTTGACCAACACTTATTCCATTCAATGCCTTGACTTTAATGAAGTTCTTGCCCAAATATGTCACTTGCAACCTTGTACCATTGCACAACCCAGCTGCTTGGTCAATATTCCTTATTAACATAATCAGGACACCAACTTTAAGGATTAGCCTATGATGGGGTATACTGAACATGTTACTGAGTTTAAAAATTCTGTATCATAAAGATCTTCAAATCTCCCATTTGCACTTTCTGTTCGACTTACAGAGTCAGAACTGAAATACTCTATAGTAGGAGTCAGAATTATCCGGCTTGTTAGGTAATTTTCTTCTGCGAGACGTTCTACTAAGTTCGAGTATGTAGAATCAACAATTGACTTCACTGGGTAGGCATCATCATGAAGAATCAAATTTGGAGGGATTTCAATGTCTGTATTGCCATCGTGTGGGAGTCCAATATCACCATCACCAACCTTGAGCAACCACTCAGAAAAAGTTTTAATTTTTTCCTTCTTGACTAGGTCAAGTGATGATTGTAACCTCATATTCTTAGTCAATTGTAGGATCTTGCACTCTTTCCAAATAAGAGATGTGTTTATTGTTGCATCAACAACTTCAGCTCTACCACCCTTAAGGATAACTAGTAAAATCTGTCTAAAATCACCTCCCATCACAACACACTTACCGCCGAATATAAGATTAGACTTCATTAAGTCTCTTAATGTATGATTAAATGCTTCAATATAATACCTCTTGACCATAGGCGCTTCATCCTAAATAATGAGGCCTGTGGATTTTATTAAGTTAGCCAAAGGGGAATTATGAGTAATTGTACAGATTGAGTCCTCGTTAACATCAATTGGAATACAGAATCTTGAATGAGATGTCCTTCCATATGGTAATAAAGTCGATGCTATTCCACTGGATGCAACATTAAGAATTATTCCCCCGTACGTTCACTCTTATAGCTGCTGTTAATGTGTTCTATATATATGTTTTACTGGTCCCACTAAAGCCATAGACGAAGAAAAATCCTCCTGTTTTGGACAAAGCCACTCATATGATCTGTTCAAACACATTCATTTCCTCATCTATCATGGTTTGCTTGAGTCTTTCACACTTTTCTCTTTCTTGTTCTTAGTTGTAGTTTAGCTCTTGAAGCATGAGATGGTTAGATGTGTCGATCACGGTATCTTTTTTGGGCTTTGGCATTGATGGGTAATCGTCTTGACATTTCCCATTACAGAGGAGGAGTTGGTCAACATGGCACAAGCCTGCTTCCTCTTTGTCCGACCATGAGATTTCTACATCTAAAAATAGAAATTGATGTATAAGTGCTATAATATATTTTACTAATGATGTATATTATTTGATAATATATAGATATAACATTACTTGAGAGTAAAACTATATAAAATTTCCTAAAAACCAATGTGGAAGTGTTATAACTAAAATGTAATTCAACATTTTCATAGCCCATAAACTATTTCATAATTACTTGTAAAATGTTTGGGAATGAATCTACATTGAAGGTTTATTAAGATGGATTTTCTAGCGATAATCCTAGCTGTTACTGATGACGTTTGATGAATTTAACATATTTAATGTAATACCCCAAAATATACTCAAGGGCTAAGATTTTCTCTTGAAAAGTAAAGATAATGATGAAGAAGCTTAAATTAATTTTCCTTCCTTCTCCCTTGATAAAAAAACATTCAAGACCATAGGAAAAAGGAAAGAAGATTTAAATGATATACCTCTTCATCTTTTTCATTTGAAAAGTCAACAATTGTGGCTAGTTATAAATAAAGCAAGAACCAAGAGATAAATGGATCAATATATCCTTCTCCTTTTCTCTCAATTGATTTCGTCTAAGATCCCAAAGAAAGAGAAAGAGTATATATAATTAAAGCATAACCATTGACAAGTCAAAAGAAAGAAAGAAGAAGAGGAGAAAATTCAACTAGACTTACAATTGGTTACAAGTTGGAAATTTTGACCAAAAAGCAAGTTAATTGCAAGAAACCTTGGTCAACCAAATTATCACCTTTTTGGGACATATATTTTGGTCAAATGAAGAGAGAATAGGGGCTGAAGATTGAACTAATTAGGACACCTTTTTAGGCAGCAGCTACGGTCAAAAGATGAAGGGAAGAAGAAAGGAAAAACCCAAGCTAAGTAATTTAAGTATATGATCAAATGCATTCATTATTAACCACAATTTTTCACCACCTTTTGACCAAAATTTCGACCAACCAAGGAAAAAACTGATCATTTATCGCTCTCTCTCTCCATCTTTAAGTCGGCTTGCAGCTGGACCAAACCAGAAATTGAAGAACCAAGTGTAGGTGAGTTCTTTCCTCTTGAGTTTCACCTCCTTAACCTCATATATGGCTCAAGTGTCCTCCACAAACTTTGTTCCTCTTGATGAGAGCTTTATTTCTATGGTTTTAGAATTTCAAGAGGAGGTGTTTTGGGCCATCATCCAAGAATAAAAGTTGAGAAAGCAAGAAAAGAACACAAGAAGCAAGAGGTGAGTAAGAGCATTATTTTGATGTATATGATGCTTGGATTGGTTAAGTTTTGGTGGGCTATTGTGACAGCCCTAATTTTGGTTTTTAGGGTATATTAGAGAGCATGAAGCTTTCATCCTATGCATGTGCTTATATGTTGGTTTGGAGGCAAATGATTTAAGTTTAGTGATTAAATAGTGAAGTGGTTGTTTGTTGGGAAATAACCTAAAATTTTGACCTGAACAAGGCACCATGAAGCAGTGGGAATTTATCCATTTTGATGTTACCATTGTGTTCTACATGAAAAATTGTGTAGGTATAGCCTCGGGTTGTGAATTTTGGGTCATTGAAACTCAAAATGCAAAATTGGATTTTCTACCAAGCAGAATTCCAGCGAGTTACCCTGATTGTGTGGTGTTTTTGGATAACAAAATGATCTCTAAAAATTCTGAAACTTTTCAGTTAAATATTAGACATATCAAGCTTTAATTTTATACGTCATTTGCATCATTTCGATTTGTACACTGGGAGTTATGAATTTTTGAAGTTACGTCATGAAAACTAGGTTGAATTCTGACTGTGTACAATAAATGAAAATTCTGGGAATGTTGTGTATCCAAATAGCTATGGGTGATACTTTTCCTTGAAAATAGACTAAATATGGGTCATATATCCTCTAGAATCACCCCATTTCAATTTTTGTAGAATTAGTTATGATTTTTCAAAGTTGATGAAAAATTCTGGCAGATTTGGTCACTTATGTGAAAATTGAAGATGTTATGGTATAATGTAATATTGTTGAACTCTGAGGTTAGAAATTGGTCTTTTAAGTTAATTGACCACTTTTTCTTCTTAGTTGACTTGACTAAATAACCATAGTGATAACCAACCTAAGTATTATGAGTTATTAAAGAATTGGAATAGATAATAACTCGTTATCCTTGATTATGATTGATAAGATTTGACATTTGCCCTGCGCATGATAAACCGGTGCTAGAGCACAAGCGGAAAGAACAAGGTAGTGACACTTTCTCTTATACTATGTGTAATGCATTGTATGTTTGTTTTATCATTGAATTGTGTATTGGGAATGTTGTGAAGTTTGCTGCTGTGAAAACTATGTGAAAGTCATGAAGGCTATGTGTAAGCCATGATGGCTATGTGTATACCGTGAAGGTAATGTGTATGCTACGCAAGCAATGTATAAGCCGTGAAGGCAATGTGTATTACAGCGTGAGCAGTAGTAGATGTGACACAATTCACATCTACCCCTGCCGTTGTAAATGTGTAAGCTGTGAAGGCTATGTGAAAGTTATGAAGAATATGTGTATACCACGAAGGCTATGTGTATGCTGCTGCTGTTTGGTGATTTACTTGCATGCTATGTGATTATATGTTGTATGAGTGATTTGTTACCACTGGGATTCTCTTGAATCTCATTCTTTACATTGACTAACCTACAACCAGGGCAAGCAGCTCGAAGGAGAAACAACCAACCAAGGGCGGCTAGTTTTCTTTAGTTTGATGAATGGTTGTCATATTTTGATTGGGATTACTTGATATTCTGTAAATGCATATTTTGGATGAGGATATGTAATCCCCTAAATGGGAAACTGTAAGGAGCAAAAATGCCCCATAAACCCTTTAGTTAATAAACAAAAACCCAGGGATTGTTGGGAATTTGGGTTTACACTCTGATATTTATGAATGCAACTTAACTGTGTAGGTTAATTATATTCGAAATGTGAGTATGAGACCGAATCAAACTAATTTTGAAAAAAAAATTTGAAAAACCACTTCATCTTAGGGCGGTTCCTTATTTTGAAGTCTGGGACGTAATAGATTTTGAATTAACCATTGGTCTCTAATCTATCTTAATTATGCATTTTTGAATTATAATTATGGGTAATAAGGTAGGGGTTACATTTAGCATTTATACATCTTCATTATTAGATTGATTATTTGAATGACACAAGCACATCTCAAATTACTTTTCTTTAATATGCATCTTCTCTCTCCTCACTCTCTTTATAGCAGTTAAACTTAAAGTTTATATATATATATATATATTCTACATCTATATGGGATCTCCACCCCTCCATCACTTCACATAGTTCTTAGATTATTTGAATATTTGCTTATACTAAAATATTCGCTATCAAAGTATTGACAGCAATGATGTTCAAACTAACAGATGCTCAACCACAATTCATGACAGCAATGAAGATCAAATTGACATATAGGCATTATAAGGTGTGCAAGTTGGATATGATGGAAGAAAGAACAAATAGTTAAAATGTTAATGCATTCATATATTACAGTTTTTAAAAGTAATTTCCATGAAAGAGAAGATTACGTACGTGAGTAACGCTGGTCGTTGACCCTAATGTTTAGCAAATCCTCACATAACTGTTCTTTTGTCTCTTCCTAGACAATAGCAAGTTGTGACAACCAGTGGCTTAATAACATGGAAACAAAAAAATTCCGTAGGTACGTAATTGCCAAACGCCCACAATGATGCTTCTTTTATGGCATCTATATACTCTCTATCATCATCAAGTAACCTTAGAGCATAGCAAGCTTCTCTAAATGTTGGATATACAACATTGTTAACCGTCTGGATATCTTCATTACACTTTGGACCTTTAACCTTGGTTAATAATAACCTCATGTAGTATAACTCACCCTAAGATGGTGTACAATGTCCCAACCTCCCAACAGAAAATTCACACCCATAGAGCTTCCAAAACCTTTTTTCTTTAACAAAAGTAAAGTAATTTGGAAATTGAGAGTACGTCAGCGTTCTAGCAAAAGGATCATCATCATTCTTAGCCATCCAAGAAAGAAACATGGACTCTTTAACTCTTTCACTGTTAACCATTGAAGACATCTTGTCCCATTGTGTGTAATATACTGGTTGTTGTTGTGGAAGATGAAAACTCAACCTCTCAACTAAAGGGTATCTGTGATGTATATCAAATGAAAAAATACTCCATGAAGATTCGCATGAAGAGATGTACCTATAGTTTAGGTAGTGAGATATTTCATTGGATGCCTGTTGCAAACCTCTTGTGTTACCATTATTGTATATGCCAGCGATCACATAATCATTTCTTTTACTTTTGTATTTGAAAAGGTACTTGATTGCATAGGACTAATTTGTCTTCTCTACATTGAGATGACCATGAAATAATTTTAGCAACCGAGCATTATATGGCACAACAAATTTGTTGTTCAGCTATATGCCTTTCCTGGCAACCGCACGACCATCATTTCTTCTACGGTATGTAGGGTAACCATTCTCATCCAAGATAGTACGTTTGACATATCTTTTTGGGAAGTATTGTGAGCAACACCTGTCCTTCATGCATTGAGCATTCTAGTTAGATGATCCACATGGCCCATGTACCATGTAGCTTCCTACTAACTCATAGTTTTGGATCTTCCTCTTTATCTGGTATCTCAGCTGAAATAATCTTGTCAACATTTGCTAGGGTCCTTGGTTTGTCAGCGTCTACCAACCACAAAATGATATGCTCGTCTTTTTTGGAAATTCAATTGTGTATACTTCTAAACAGGAGGATTTCCGTCTGGTGGCAATAAGCTTCCAATCAAGTGGTGGTTTTGGCTTGATAGGACAAAGGAATAAGGACCACCTCCCCTTAAATTCATTGTATGATCAATTTTGCCACCCATTGAAGTGAAACAAAACATGTTGTTGTAGGCTCGAATGTTCTTCAAGAAATTCTTCGAGTGCAATGTCTTTTTGTCAAAAGATAATTATTGTAGCTCAGCAGGTGGACATTTAATTACAGGAACAACGATCTTACCATGACCACAACACTTTCCAAATTGAGGTCTTTCAGTCTTCTTCACCCTCTTTAATTTCTCACTCAGCCACATCAATGCACCACAATATTGACATCCATAAACCGCATCACCCTCATCGATGTAACTTGAGCGGAATGTTAAGCCCAGGTTATTGTCATCTTTTTGACATATCTGGTTCACTTGTGTATCTTCCTCAATCGGATTGTCAGTACTGTAATCATTTGAAGTTTGAATAAGTAGGCTAGTCAGTAGCAACTTAATAAATAATAGATACGTTCTGTAATAAATTGAAGCATAATAATACTTACATTGCTCATGTGTATGGATAAGGTTGTGAGTAAGATCTTTTGTTACTTGCTGCAGTAGTGCAAACCTTCTCTTTGACTTCTTCGAATTTAGAGCAGCGTTTGGATTACTTCCCTTATTGGAATAAATCGTCGATGTGGACTCAAAAGTTAAGACACTATTTCCTCTAGGCAGCAAAACTTGTTCATGGAGGTTAGTTAGGTCCGAGAGAATAGCACGAGATCGTTTATGAGGAGTAGGATTAACGACTTCCGATTGAGGGGTTAGAAGATCTCCTGAACTATACATTGATCCATGGCAGTTATGAAAAGGGGTGACAACATCTGCAGTGGAAATTAGTGTGCTTATTGCCTTTTCTGAATCTCCAATATGTGTCAATGGTCTTTTACCTGCTGAATGATATCATACGTCACATATCAGATGCCTTAGTAAAAGTGAGACCAACATGACAAGGCATAAGGGAACAATAATAATAAGCAATGAAGAAAATGAATTTACCTGTGCGTGTCCGGGTTTTCGATTTCTTAGAGTTCTCTGTGCAATTCTCCATGATTCAAAATGAACATGCAAATGAGTTCCTTGACATACTCATCTGTTCAAGTAGCGAAAAGCATTCTGTACTGTGCCAAATATTGATTGTCGATCAACATGTGAAGTTGAGAAAATAATTGAAGACGCGTGCGCAACTACCACCGCCATAACCTCTTCCTCCACCCTTTGCCGCCGCCACTACCTCCTCCACCGCCGTCACCTCCACCCGTAGCCGCCGCCGCCACCTCCTCCTCTGTCACCACCCTCACCCTCGCCGCTCGCCACCACAGCCACCACCAGCCCACCACCACCTCTTCCACCCCCCGCTGCGCACCACCACCGCCACCACCACCTCCTCCTCCACCGCCGCCACTACCGCCGCCACCTCCTCCTCCGCCGCCGCCCCCATCGGCCCACCACCCACCACCTCCACCTCCGCCGCCACCCCCGGCCCTGCCGCCCCCGCCACCTCTTCCGTCGCCGCCACCTCCGGCCCACCGCCTCCTCCTCCACCCCCGCCACCCATCGCCGCCGCCACCTCCTCCTCCCCTGCCACCCCCATCATTGCCACCACCACTACCTCCTCCTCCTCTTCCATCCCCGCCGTCCCCGACTTGTAACTATTTTTTCTACAAAGATTATATTAAGGGGTAAAATAGACTTTGTGTAATATATTAATTTTAAATAATTGTTAAAATATTAACTCATTGCACGTTGCTTAAAAATCAAACCAAACACTACCCCTGTAATTAATATTGCATTGCATTACCATTGCATCGCATTGCACTGTACCGCAGGGTATAATGGGATCGAACCAAACAGGCCCTGAGTTGAGGGTGAGAGTTCATATGGGCTAATAGGTCCTTGGCTTAGATGACCCATAAGTTGTGGCTAGCATTAACTTCGGTGAAGAAAGAAACATATTGTTAAGACTTGTCAGTGCATATGTGGAATGCATAATATAGTATATTCATTCATAATATAGTGGGTAGTCAGATTTCGAAAAAAAAAAATCAGATTTCGATATTCTCTTCTGCCAAGACAAAGGAGGTATGTGGAATGCATAATATTCCTCTTAAAAGAATGGCGCATGCATGATATTCTGATAGCATTATGCGAGTTGCAGTTTGGTGAAGATTTCGGAATAATCTGTCGATCAAAATATGAACTTACAACTGACTGGAGGGCACGATTTCGATGAATTATTACTGAACGTTTGCCGAGCAAGACGACAAAGACGTTGACAGTAACTTTAACTGAGAGTGCAAGGATCAGCGAAAATGGTTGGTGCATGCGCAAGCGTGGAACGGAACCGCAACAAAAGGGAGATTTTGATGGTGCCATGTGAACACAGTAGTATATAGTTGATGATTAATGTGAGGCGAGATTTTATTTTTTTAAATAATTGATGTAATTTTCCCAGAATTAATTTTAAAATAAAAAAAGACAACCAAGTATACAAGACTCCCATGCGACAAGGCTCACCCTCTAGAATTAATTTTAAAATATAAAAATTTTTCATTAATCATTCTGTCTTTTTTAATTACGTATACTGGATAAAAATTGACTTTCCAAGTCTTTAAAAAATCTTATTTGTGATCTAGAATGACAAATTTGACCTTTTGCTGTATATAACAATAATAACACACATATTTCGTCGCATGATTAGATGTTGATATATATCTGGCTCTGGCCATGCTTGCATCCCATGGGTTGCGACCTCATGCAATATTGATTTAACTAATACTTATTCTGTTATTATTTAATCTAACATGTTAAATTTTTTAAAAAGAAAATTTAAAAGGGTGTTACAAATTAATTTTGGGATTTACAGGCTTATTTTTTCAAAAATTCGAGGAAAAATAGTTAGAGGTCATAATTTGACTTGAAGATTTCAGGAAAACCATTTTAAGACTTGAAGAAGCTAATTAAGGAATAAAATCCTTATAAAGTATTAAGGATTAATTTATGAAATTATATGGTGAGCCAACATCGATTTAGAAATTAAGGAAAAATTGGTAACTTCATTAATCGGACTTGAAAATCGGAAATTTGTTGAAAATAAACCAAATTATGGAACCTAAAGAATTTAAAGAATCTTAAATTAGATAAAGGGGGAAAATTAGAGCCTAGTGTATATAATTTATAGGTGTGTATAATTTATAGAGTTAAGGGGCAAAATTACCCTTAAACTTTTCTTAAAAGTACACCCACCACCATAAACTCTTTTTTTTGTATAAAAGTAATTATGAACTTTCAAAAAGGGGGCAAAAGTGATACTACCGTTAAAGTTAATAAACGGCCGTTTACTCAAAAGTGTTTAAGGGCAAAAAATGCCCATAAATTTTTCTCAAAAGTACACCCACCACCATAAAATTTTTTTTGGTGCAGAGGTGACGGTTCTTTTATTGGGTTCAAATGTCATCTTCTGATTATTCTAAGTCCAGGAAAAGAGCACCACAACTTGTCCACCATAAACTTTTGATTGTTCTCTTGCTATGACGGTTCTCTTGGAATGAGGTGAAAAAGCAATGTCATCTTCATTGAAGATGGGTTTTTCTATTTTTGGTTTGAAAAAATTATAGTAGATAAGTTGAGGTGCTATTTTTCTAGACTTAGAACAATCAAAAGATAACATTTGAACCCAATAAGGGAACCGTCACTTTTGCCCCCTTTTTGAAAGTTTATGGTTATTTTTTCTCCTAAAAAAAGTTTATGGTGGTTGGTGCACTTTTGAAAAAAGTTTATAGGTATTTTAGCCCTTTAAACACTTTTAAGTAAACGGTCGTTTGTTAATTTTAACAGTAGTGCCACTTTTACCCCCTTTTTAAAAGTTCATGGTTATTTTTACACAAAAAAAAAAAGTTTATGGTAGTGGGTGTACTTCTGAGAAAAATTTAAGAATAGTTTTACCCCTTAACCCTAATTTATAGGATAAAAATACACCTATACGTGTAAATAAAGCACACACCCACACTTGGCCTATAATAAAAGCAGATCATCAGCCCCACGTTTGGATGACACAAGGCCTACTCACATGCGCATGGCACTCTCTTGGATACACAGACTTCACTGTGATCAATGCCATGACACCTCAACTCCCTCACCCACCACGCAAACCGACCCAACGCCAATTAACCATTCAATAAAACTCTCCCTCACCCACCACACAAACCGACCCAACACCAATTAACCATTAAATGAAGCCCACCACACAAACCGACCCAACACCAATTAACCATTAAATGAAACGCTCCCTCGCCCACCACACAAACCGACCCAACACACCACTATATAAAACGCTCCCTCGCCCACCACACAAACCGACCCAACACCTCTCATTTCACCAAGTCGGCCAGAGCAAAAGAAAGAAATAGAAAGAGTGAGAGAGAGAGCTTGAAGTCGGTGAGTGGAAGAAAGAGAGAGAGAGGTCCGAGAGTGAAAACAGCCGGGAAGAGGAGGAGCTTTGGTCGGAAATCTCACATGCAGGCCAAAGTAAAACTCGTAAGCACTATTCCACCTCTGTTTCTTTCTTCTTGTGCGTTTTAGGTGGGAAAATAGTGCCTAGAAATCTGACCTTGGAGAGAGAAATATGAAGAATAAATGAGTTGAGCCTTGAGACAATGTGTAGATGATGAATAATGGGTTTGATAGTGCATTTTATACTCTGCATGTTGATTTCTTCTGCTGATTAAGGGGCACAGAAACAGGGGATTAAGAGTGATGCTTGTATAAGTTTCGGTTCTTGGATAACAACCTTAAAGAAAAGCATTTACACACTTTCCGTATATTTATTGGATAATTGCATGTGATTTATCGTTCTGTTGAGTGCTAATCGAACCTAAGCCCTCTTTTGTTGAAGTTTATATTGGTTTCTCTAATGAAAAGATAAGAAGAAGAATAAGTGACATAATAGCTGTGGACATTAAAGATATTTGAAGATATGGGGAATGATGTTTCGAACCTATTATTTTTAGGATACGGATGCTTCTGTTCAAATGTTCATCTTGGATGTTAGAATGTATTTGAATGCTCAATAAGTGCTGGACACAAGAATGTATACGTGTCTGTTGTGACAAGCCATGGGAGTTTTGATTATGGGCTTCATTGTTTGAGTAAAATGTTGTTGGAAATAATTTCCAGATTTAATTAAAAAGAGGCTGTCTGAAAATATTCCAGACTTTAATATAGAGTCACGGCACCCTTTAAGAAAGGCAAGAAGATGTCTAATGTTTGTGAATGTAGCTCACACACATGTGACATCAACTAACCTATATGTAAGTGAGATAATTTGAAATGGTTAGAGATGGAAACTAACCTATATGCAGGGGATTATGCTCAAGTATGCTAAACAAAAGATACAAGTTAAAGCTTGTATTATATGTATGTATATGCATATAGTGTAATGTAGTCGTGTTTAGTTTTGGGAGCTAAAATTTTTAAATGAGACTATGGCGAGCACTGTTTGGATACTCCCAAATATTAAATAAATGTCTCAAAATATTAAGGCATGATTAAAGTTTTTTTTAATATTCTAAAAGGGGAATTAAGTGAATGTCTTTAAATTGGAATTTTCAGGATAGTTGGAGTGATGTTAAAGAAATGGTTTGAAGGGTGTAATGGCATCTAGGGGCTAGTGGTTATATGATATAAGTGTTTATACATGTATGTGGTGGGAAGCCTGATGGGTTCTGAACTTTTTTTAAAGCATTATCAAATCTGGAATTTTCTAAAGAATGATGTAGACATATTAGAGTGATTCTTGATGATATAACCAATGGATTTAATTCATAATTTTCCCCTTCTCTCCCCTGTTCGGCCAGCATCCTTTTGGAGGATAAGATAGTTAATTTTTGCTCAATTTGAGCCTCCTATGAACTTAGAATGGAAAATTGTATCAGGAAGTGTCAAGAGGATATAAGTTTAGAAACATTATTCACTAAAGCAAAGATTTGTGCATCTATATGCATGTCTTAACCAAGGGGAGCATTTGAGACAAGAACTAGAACTTTATAATTTCAAATTAGAAATTAATGAGTTGAAGGACATTCCAAATGTCCCAAAACAAAAGAATTACACAAGTTTTCATCCAAGATAACCAACCACTATTAGTAAAGGGTAGAGATGCTTAAAGTTGGGATTTTAAAATAGCTGAGTTACCAGTTATGAAGGACTAAAGTGTTAATCTACCCTTACATAAATACTACGATTTGATATTGGCCTGAGCTCGAAGGAAAAGCCCATTGGTAAAGGTTAATTGCCACAAAGGTTGATAGATAGCAACTCTTTCTCTCGTTTATTGTAACTTGTTATGCATGTTTGTATTTATCATTGATTATATTCGTTTTATGAATATATGGAATGATGTTAGACTGAGTCCCAAGGCCATAAGACCTTATGTACATTGTTGCATGGAGTGTATTCTTGGGTTGTAAGACCTGATATGCATTCAGAGTAAGGTTATAAGACTCGATATGCCTAGGGCATGAGGTGTATCCCTGGGTTGTAAGACCTGATATACCAGCTATGTTGTATTGAATTGTGTGTACTGTGATTGGAGTTGTGCTGCATTTTGATTGCCAAATGTTTAATCATATGATGGTTTGTTTAGCATACTTTGTGAACTTATATATGTTATGATTGACTGTTATTACTACTGAGATTCTTGCAAATCTCACCCTTTCCATTGATGATATACAGATAAAGCAAGCAGGTAGTAATATCGAAGAAATAAGAAGGTGGAGGAGAATAGTTTATTTTGTGTTGGTTATCTATATACTATTTTTTATTAGACTTAGGTATTTTGATAGCCTCTTGTGGCTACGTGGGTTGTATATATGTGAATATACATAAGCATAGTGAAGATAATATGTGTAGTAGTAGAGGTAGCATACGGTGTAGTCTTAGTTGATTTTATATACATAACAAAACGGTAAATTTCCCAAGTACGATAATTGAATTAGGGTTGGACAATTGTATGTTAAGGGCCCATAGTTTAATCATCAATGCACTAGTTTATGAGTAGAGAATCACTCTGATAATAATAAATGAAACTATGGATTGATGAGTCATAATGAAATTGTGAATCACTATATAACTATTTTGATAGTTTTGAATTTTTCATAAAAGCCCATTCAATTATAGGTTTGAATCCTGTGTTGAAATTGGAATTTTAAATTATTTTTAAAGGTATATTTGTCTCAGGATTGATTCCTAGCTTAGTGGTTCCAATTCTTTGAGTAGAAGCTCATCTGATGACTTTAGAAATAAGGGTGTCACATTTAACATTACCAATTTTTATATTTAAAATATAGACGGGTTATTATATGCTAAGTGAAAGATAATGAATATGTTAAGTGAAGAAAATGTAGTAGAAATAACAAGATCAGTATTGATAAAAAAAATAACAAGATCAGCTGGCTAGCTAAAGAGAAATTTTTCCTTATATAATTTGTCTTTCTCATCTATTTCTCAAGATATTTTTCGGTGAAGACGCTGCTAACTAATTTAAAAAAATGAAGATCTCAGAGTTAGTATAGTATATATGCCCAACAAATAAAAAATTTTCCTATAATATTTTTGTAATTTTTTTTTTTGGGAAATTAAACCTGTTTATTGATTCCTGATAAAAGTATTGAAATGTCAATTATTTTACCTACTCACATTCCTTCCACTTGGTGCATATATGAACAATGAATAATACTCCTCTAATCTAATATTTAATGTAAGACTTAATTAGGGAATTGATCTTAATTCTAAATGTAAGACATATTTATCATTTTTCTTAAATTATCCTTATTGATACTTTATCAAATAGAGGAGAGAGCTGGATAAGAAAATAATTAAGGAAGACGGTTGAATTGTTTTAGGAAAAGCATGTCATATTTATGATAATTAACTAACTCACCTAATTTTATCTAATCAAATTAAGGAGTAGTATTAAATTATTTGTGTTTCTTACCGGTAGTCTTGCTCATAAAATTGGATCTTCTCCTTCTAAATAGCTACACGCTTTATTTCTCCTGCGTAGCTGCTTGTTAAATTGGATCTTGGCTTACTGGTTGATTCAACTTTCATTTCGAGTACGTGACATATATAGAACGAGTTTTCATTTTGTTCTCCACCGATTATATATATAAGGTTTTATGCAAAATTTGACTGACCCAATAAGTTTTTGGTTGTGTAAGCTGTGAAAGTAGGTGATTGATATAGAAGAAAATGAAAATGCCAATAGTTACAATCAAAGGCTGCTCCACCGTAAGGCCTTCTGATCCAACTTGGACTGGAACAATGGCCTTATCTGAATGGGATCAAACAGGATACTTGACTCACGTTCCCACCATCTTCTTCTACCGACCACCAAACACTTGGTTTTCGTTGCCGTCCGCCATTGCTGACACCTTGAAGCACTCTTTAAGCAGAGCATTGGTTCCGTTTTATCCCTTGGCCGGTCGTTTGCAGTGGATAGGCAATGGACGACTTCAGCTTCAGTGCAACGCAATGGGGGCTCAATTCATCGAAGCTGAGTGCGAATCCAATTTGGAAGACCTTGGTGACTTGTCTCTGTCGTTTCAACCCAGTAACCTTTTCCCATCTGTAGATTACAGCCTTCCAATTCATGAGCTTCCTCTGTGTTTGGTTCAGCTCACCAGGTTTAAGTGCGGCGGCATCGGCATCGCTATAGCAAATTCTCACGCAGTTATTGATGGAACAGGTGATGGATCTAATTTCATTATTTCTCCATCCGTTACTATTTATAAACATCATTCTCTTACATAGGGTTTGTCTTATACATAAATAACACCGTGACTTTGTCTAAAAATTTAATGCATTTTTTTTTTTCAATTTTTACCTTCAATTAAATTACATATCTCTCTCATCTCTTTTTCTTACTGATTCTCTATTATCTCTTTCTCACTTACTCTCTCACACACTCACCATCTTCATAAACAAAGTAATTTTGGAAAAAATTACATCTTATGCATTTATTGTTTTTAAGTAATTTTAAATGACAGTTTGTTTTACATGATTTAATGCAACAATTTGACTTTGTCTAAAAATTTAATGCAATTTTTTTAATTTTTACCCTCAATTAATTATATGTCTTTCTCTTCTTCTTTTTTTCCTCACTAGCTCATTCTCTATTATCTCTTTTTCCAATCACTCTCTCTCACACTCATCATCTTCATAATTAAGATATTTTGGTGGTGGGGGATTACATCTCTTACACATTTATTGCTTTTAAGTAATTTTAAACAACATTTCATTTTGTATGATTTAAATAGTTGTTGTTTATAAAAAAAATGGATGGAGTATATTTGAATGCCCTTCAAATCCACAATATAAGCCACTTCAATTAATTAATTGGAATTAGAAATGGTAGTGAACTCATTAAATCTTTCTTAAATTGAAAAAAAAAAAAATCAACTCTGCTCATATTAAATGAGGTTTAGAAGGAGAGAGAAAAATATATTAATTACTTTTCATGTAACTTATAATGTGGAACACAGAGCTCTTGAAGAAGTGACTTATGTTGTGGACATAGGAGAGTATATAACTAGTTTTTAAATCCCTATACAAGAATAGTGCAAACCTTAAGAATAAAGTACACACCTTGTTATGTAAACTAATCCAACTTATGTTATTTGAATTAGCTTCCTTTCATTTCATCTCTGAATGGGCTAGGCTTGCAAGAGACGATCATATACAAACAGTCCCATTTCATGATCGGACTGTGTTTCGAGCCGGGCAACCGCCATTAGCATCAGTGCCACCAAGCCATGAAGATTACCCGCAATATCAGAATCTGCCATTGTTGCTTGGTCAGCTTGACAATTCAGACGAAAGAAAGAAGAAAACCACAAGAGCAATGTTGAGGCTAACGAAATCTCAGATGAAGCACTTGAGAAAGATGGCAAACGATGATAAGCCCATGGCTTGCGGGTTCACTCGGTACGAGACTGTATGTGGACAACTTTGGAGAACCGCATGTAAAGCAAGAGGACTAAAAAAGGAGCAACCAACGTCGTTAGTTGTTGTTGTTGATTCGAGGATTCGCATGAGGCCACCAATACCAAGAGACTACTTTGGCAATGCAACTTTTGATGTGATAGCTCAAAGTGTGGTGGGTGATCTCTTGTCGAAACCATTAGGGTTTGCTGCAAGTAAAGTAAGAGAAGCAATTGAGAAGGTGACAAATGAGTATGTTAGGTCAGGTATAGAGTTGTTGAAGAACCAAAAGGACCTGACAAAGTTTCAAGATATCCACAACAAAGAAGGGCCGCCGTTTAATGGAAACCCTAATTTTGATGTAGCAAGTTGGTTGACATTGCCGGTGTATGGGTTTGACTTTGGGTGGGGAAAGGAGCAATACATGGGGCTAGGATCTCATGTAGTGTTAGACGGTAATTCTGTGCTTCTTCCCAGCCCTGAAGGGGATGGTTCTGTTGTGGTCGCTTTGTGCCTCCAAGAGGCTCATATGAATGCATTTAAGAAGCATTTTTATGAGGACATTAAGGAACAAGTGTGAGTATTTATGTCTGCATGCTTATAAGGTATTTGTGTGTTCTAGTAATAATGTTTGTTAATCAAGTACATGTTGTACTGTCCTCTTTTCATTGATGTGTGAATAAAGGAGTTCCATATTGTATTTTGGTTTTTTTTTTTTTATTGAACTTAAGGTGGTATCAATGTATGTGTCTTGCTCAAATTCTGAGCATGTAATGTGATGGTTTATAGTTTATTAATAATATATGGTAGCTTTTGATTTTATGTAGTACTTATTTCGTTTTCAAATATAGGATATTTCTATATAATTGGGCAAAAATCCTTCATTAAAAAGTTTACTGGTAGGATGGACCTGAATGAAAGTATTGGTATTATGTGTGCATAAAATTTGCATGGTACTAGTCTTGTGTGTTTAAAAAAATTTATCAAATCCATCTTGCCAATAAAATTTACTATAGGGGACTTTGTCCCAATTTTCCCAGTTTTTTTTTTAATTTTACCTTTCTTTAAATAATTAAGGCTATTTCTGCCTTTCTCCTTTAATTTTGTCTTTTTCCTTGAATTCCAAAATTCCATTTTGAGATCTCCTACCTTCACAGGAATTATTGAAATTCAGGTGCTTTCTTTGGGATTTTATAATACCCTGGTTCTTTTTTCTGTCATTTTCCCTTTCAATTTTCATACCCATATTTTTATGCTTTATCCAATGAGCTTTAGAAGCCCAATTTCTCTTCCTTGTTTGTTTTACGCTTGTTACAAACCAGGCTTAAAGATCTTTGATTAAAAAAAAAAAAAGCCACCAAAGGAGGCCCATTTGGACAAGCCTTTAATTTCCTAAAATTCTATCTAGTACATAATGTTCCAAAATAATTTCAGTCAAATTCATTTTTCAGGTTGGAATATTAAATATTAATTTTTTTGTATAAATTTATATCCAAATATATGAGCAATTAATTCAATTTAAATTTATTTTATACAAATAACATCAAACTTAACCTACAAAACTAATTATTAATACATTAATTAAAAGCAAATACTATGGGCATTGTAAACTTTAGAATATTGACCCAGAACACAAAAATATTATTGAACAAATATGGATAGAAAATCCATATACAACATTTGTTTCTAGGCCCTTATATACTAACCCTATTAGGCCTTCTGAGAATAAAGCCCAATCGAGCAATCCGTATACTAATTACACCAATTACAATATATTTGGCCTACAACTTACGCTTAATACACACATACACAATATGTTTCTATACTCCCCCTCAAAATGGAGGCCGTAGTGCATTGACAATACCCATCTTGCTGAGAAGACGTTGTTGACTCTCTTTGCATATATCTGCTTCCTGATTTGCTGATTAACATGTCGAAGAGCAATCAAACCATCTTGAATTTTCTCTCGTATAAAGTGACAATCTATCTCAATATGTTTGGTGCGCTCATAGAACACCAGATTTGTGGCGATGTGAATTGCTACTTTACTGTCGCAGCACATATCCACTAGCTTGTCTCACTTAATTCCAAAGTTTTAAGAGCCCGGTCATCCACACAACCTCTGAAACTGCCAACCTCAACTCTCTATACTTTGCTTCGGCTGAAGAACTTGATATCTTATTCTGCTTCTTTGTTTTCCAAGCAACCAATGATCCTCATAACTTGAGCAGATAACCCATTACCGACCTTCTTGTTCTCTCATAAGCTCCCCAATATGAATCGCGTAGAAACATGACAATGTAGTATTAACTGTAGAGATCAAAAAAACTCCAAATCCCACGCTCTTTTTGAGATAGCGCACCACATCCCAAGTTGCAGCCATATGAGCTTTTGTTGGGTTCAGCATATATTGACTAAGAACTTGTACCGAGAGTGAAATATCAGGTCTCGTTGTAGTTAGATAAATCAAACGACCCACTAGCCTTCTGTATTGTTCCAGATCACCTAAAAGGTCCTGCTTTCTGTCTCTCCTTTCTTCATAAACTTGTAGTTTGAGATTTTGTCTCATTGGCAATGATAAGGGATTACATCCACTTAATCCTATATCAGATAAACGATTAAGTATATATTTCCTTTGGGAAAGTATAATGCCTTTATTAAATCTAGCTACTTCTATACCAAGAAGATATTTCAGCTCACCAAGATCTTTTATTTTGAAATTCCCATGTAAGAAATCATTTACCTTTGCTATTCTTTTTCTTAGAATTACCAGTAATAAGCATATAATCAACATACACAAGTACAAGAACAAAACCATAATCAAACCTTTTAACAAATAGAGAATAATCCTGGTTGCTTTGAGTAAGTCCGCCACATGTTACGGCTGCAATCAGCTTCTGGTTCCACTTATGAGAAGCCTGTTTCAGCCCATATAATGATTTTTTAAGCCTACATACCATATGCTCCCCCTTAAGCCCTTACCATTAGGAAACATTCATATAAACTTCTTTGTTAAGGTCTCCCTACAAAAAGGCATTGTGTACATCCATCTGATATAAATTCCAACCACACAAAGTAGCAGACTTAAGCACAACTCTTATCGTTACAATCTTAACTACTAGAAAGAAAGTCTCATGAAAATCAACACCTACTCTTTGGGCACAGCCTTTGGCTACTAGACGTGCCATATACTCATTAAGTGTCCCATCTATGGTATATTTAATCTTACAAACCCATTTAGAACCTACGGCCTTCTTCCCTTTCGGTAGAGGCACTATATTCCATCTATCATTATGTTTTACTACTTCCATTTCACGTTTCATAGCATTAACCTATTTCTTATCCTTCTTAGCCTCAAAATAAGAACTAGGCTCAGTCAAAGAATCAATAGAAATAAGAAAGCACAAGTGTGATGCAGAAATATGCTCATAAGATATATAATCTTCAATAGGATAATGACATTTAGTGGGTTTTTTTAAATTGTTACCAGACTAGAGGTCATGTATGTGTCAGCAAGTTGCACACATAATCTTTCGCCCAAATGGGTGCATGCAGCTCTCTAGTAGTTCTAACATCAACTGGTATAGTTTGTCGATCCCCATGTCCATTATCTTCCTCTGATTCATCTACTCATAAACCTGCATATCAATAGATGCATGAAATGGCTCAACAGGGTCAAAGAAGAAAATTTCCTTTACTGTATAGGTGATTGAACCATAATTTTATATAATATTTCATGATTAATTTGGGATTTTTAATGTATTTTCTAGGACATTATTGCATGATTTAGCACAAATTTTAATTAGAGACATTTGTTTTGAATTAATTGTAATTAAGAATAAAATGTTCACAATTTATAAATTATTTTTGTACAAATTGTCCCTTGAACTTTTGATGCTATAAAGTGTTTAATATCTTTTTGTAGGTGGTTTGGAAGACAATTGGGGATTTTGGAGGTCAAATTAATATTTTGAAGATTGGAGAAAATCACAGAAAGGGGCCCTAGATTTTGGAAAAATTACAAAATAATGTAGAAAAGTGACAGTGAGAATTACAGATAAGTACCCAAAAAGTTCTGAAAGTTTGCTTCGACCCACAAAAGTTTCCAAAATGTGCAAGTTAGTCCCTCAAGAAAAGGTTTTACAGTTCTCATTTTGGTCCCTGGGTCAAAACACGTCGTTTTGACCAAGGGATCCGATTCCCATGGACCCAACCCGGTGGACATGGGAAAATGGACATGGAGGACTCGATACCGAAAACAGAAAGCTGAGAGGATTTATGATAGAGGGGGCGCCGCACAGAGGGAAGCATCACGCATATCATCTTCGACCATCGCAGATCATCGCTCATCATATTCATTCTTGCTTCTAACCTCGCCGGCGACCTTCATTCTTGACTCCATTCTTTCCGTCTCCGGCGAGGGAGCTCGGAGCTGGGAGGCAATAGCAGAGAGCAAGCTGGAAGTTTTGAAACACAGTGAGTACCGCGGTAGGGAGTCGGACCAGAGTTTGAGAGAGAGCTTGAGAGGAGAAGGAATCAGATCCACCACCATCACCACTATTCCCCTGTTCTCACACCTCCAACAACGCCGGCGTATTCTTCAGTCACTACAGCCGGGAGCTCTCTCCTTTCCTAATCACTGCCGTCTCCTTCTCCATTCACCGTCACTGCACCAGACCTCCATCTCCTACTCCACGTTCACCACCGTCATCCTCCACCACTCATCAACATCGCCGTCACCATAGTCTCCGCTGTTCCTTCCTTCCTCTGTTCTAACTTCACCATGAAGCTATGGTTACTGTTCATGCGATGTGTGGCTAGAGTTCATTGAGTCTTGGTGGCACAGAGGAGGTGGCTAGAGCTTCAAGGTTCTACAAGGGGAGTTTATTGTTTTCCATTTGCTCAATTTATACATTATGTCTTTGTGAATTAATTTGCATTGGAATATGTATGTCTTGAGACTTAGATGAGTGATAATTTGTCTATGTTGGTGAATATCTTGTGTTGAATTTGGTATTGGTACATTTGAATTTTATTTTACTCATTTTCCTATTAGATTAATGAAGTTATACATTCTATGTGATATCTAGATTGTGTGATGGATTTAATTTAATTTTGAATGTCGCGATTGTGCTTTCAATTAAGAGGAACCAAGTGCATTAATCCATTTTCAATACACATCAAGTGTTTTTTTTTAACAATTTGCCTAAGAAGTGATTAAGAATGCGATTGTAGGACTAGTCATTTATTAGGTAGATTGGACCTAATGCGATTGCTTAGGGTTTTTAATTTGACTTGATGCAAAAATAACTCCTAATATATTTTAAAGAAGCTAGGAAAGCCACCAAATTTGTCACCAAGATTCATTTCATTATTCATATTTTCCATTTCATACCATTCCATTCACTCATTCTCCATTTTTTTTATAAAAAGACCAAAAATAGTAACTTAGCATTTAATTAAATTGCATCTTTCTTTTAGTTATTAATTTGAAAAATCCAAAAATTGTTTTCCCCTTGTTTTAATTGCATTTGCATGATAATTAGTTTACTTAGGTAGTTCAGTAAAGGCTCCTCAAGTGAGACGACTCGAGTTTTGCATTGTACTGCAATTCTTGGATAAAAAATATTTTGCATTTGACCCCAAGGCGTAAAGACACGGTTAAATCAATAGGAGACTCCCCCTTGCTCTACACTATTCATATTTTTAAAATAAAACTGATTCTCTTGAAATTTGACATGCCTACTTACAAATATGCATCTTTCTTTAATATCAAGCAATACATAACCCTTTTTATTGCTAGAGCGAAATACACATTGAATGGTTCTTGACTGAAATTTATCATTGTTAGAAGATTAGTAGCATAAGCCAGAGAACCAAATACTCTTAAACCAAAATAATCTGCTAATTTTCCATAAACAATTTCATATGGAGTTTTGAAATTCAAAATTCTAGATGAGATTCTATTAATAAAAAAGATTACAGCCTTAACACATTCACCCCCAATATTCAATTGGCACTTGAGATTGTATCATCAAACTTCTTGAAACTTGCATAAGCATTATATATTTTCTCTCTACAACGTTTTGTTTGGGTGTGTATGGACTAGAAGTTTGGTGAACAATCTCTTTTCTTCGACAGAAGCTTCTTAAATCATTGTTAAGAAACTCTGTGCCATCTCTTCTTACTTGTTTCACCTTGCAATTAAACTGATTTTTGACATATGCAATAAAATCCTGGATATGTGAGCATGTTTCAGATTTATGGTGTATTAGGAATATCCATGTAGCCCTAGAAAAATCATCTATTATAGTGAGAAAAGATTGACAACCTAAATGTGTGGGTGTCCTATAGCGCCCCCATACATCCATATGTAAGAGCTCAAAAGATTTAATGCAGCTAGGTGAAAAAGGCAATTTTTCCTGCTTGGATTGAAAACATATATCACAGGCTTTATTCAAAGATGTATTCTTATCATGTATGACATTCAGATGCTTCAGTACAGATAAAAGGGCATCGCCCAGCGTATCACATGCAAGAGAGATACATCAACCTATCTTCTATTTCTATCAATGCTATCAACCATATTGACACGATTGTCTAATTTGAGGCTGAAATCACTCACACACACACACACACACAGAGGGAGAAGGAGAAGGAGAAGGAGTGGGTCTTAGACTCATCTCAATAACCTCATAAGCGTACAAGTCTTGCTCCTTAATAACATGTTTATATATCCTCACACATTTAATAATATAATTAAGAAAATACTTTTGAAAAATAAATTTGTTAGAGGGTGCGTTATGTTGCCTATTTTTAGTGGGTGTGATCCCTATGAAAGGGACCTTTAGAGCGTTTTGCTTCTTATGTTACTATCTGAAGTTTTTCAAATGTAGAGGGATCTGTCTCATTAAAGTTGAAAAATAAAATTTGATGGATAAAGAACCTCATGAAAAATCTTAATATTACAAGGTATGCGATAGAGGTTCATGTTGATGACACATTTCAAGAGAAGTAGGTACCACTCTGGAATAAAAAAAATAGTTTGTATTGTTAAAATGATAAGAAATTATTATTACTTTTCAAGTATTACCCTCCAATTAAAATATAATTACCTTTAAATTCCCTCCTACATAATCTCTCCACAATACAATTAACAACAGTATTTGTCAAAATAGAAAATTTAAAGGAAAAAGTAAAGAATCTTTCAAGGGAAAAGAGAGAATGAGTGATGAGAGAGATAGTGGCGGAGGGAACGATGACCGGGATGGTGGTGAAGGAAGTGAGTACAGGAATAGAGGACGACAGGGAAAGTATCTTTCACAATGTGGTTGATCCAAAACAAAGTGCTAGTTGTTCCGGACTACGACCGGACATGGAACAAGTAACAAGAGGCCGTTTTTTGCATAAGGAGAAGCTATTGAGCCTTGGTGACTCATGTTTTCTAGAGCTAAATATGTCAGTTGTGGAAGCTCTAAATGGGTGGAAGGATTATTTTACAAAAATGAATCAAAAAAGGAATGAGACATTTGGTGAAGGGATTACAATGACTTGGAGTCAGAGGATGAGAAGGAAAGGGATTCATGGGTGAAAACGGGGAAATACGCGAATGTAAAAGTGACGGCTGAGGAGTACGCTGGGGGTGTAAACCCTACATGAATTCTTAATAGTGAAGCTTCTCGGTAAAACATTTAGAGTGGGGTTTATGAGACAGAGGATGGAGCGGATGTAGGCAATGAAAAATCCTATTTGATTGAATAATGGATATTTCATTGTCTCGTTTCCAATAAGGATGATAGAAATTGGGCATTTCAAGAAGGTCCATGGATGATCACGGGTCACTATCTTCTAATTCAGAGATGGCGGCCGAACTTTAATCTATGGAAGGCTAACAACCAGAAGAGAATAGAAACATGGATATGTATCTCAGATCTCCCAATTGAATTATACAGAGCTGAATCATTGAGGTATCTTAGAAACTTGGTTGGTAAAACTCTTAAGATTGATCGAACCACTACATTTTCTGAGGAGGGAGGGTTTGCCAAAATTTGTGTTGAATTGGACTTGCAACGACCTTTGTTTCCTACTTTTGATCATTTTGGATGGGACAAGAAGATAGAGTATGAAGGATTACATCTTATTTGTTTTCACTATGGCAAATGTGGGCATCATATGGCTTAATGTTCCTAGAAGGTTGCGACTGGTGCCAGCGACTGTGTGTAAAGAGAGATGTTGAAAAGGGAAAGAATGCTGAGGTAAGGAAGGCAGAATCTCAAGGTGGCTATTTTAGTCCTCACATGATAATAAAGAGAGATTTTAGAAAATGAGATACTAAAGAGGATCATAAGAAAATTGTGGTTGATTTGGATAAAGGAAAAATGACAAAGAATCAAGAGGATATTCAAAAGACGGATACTACATTACGTGCGCCAACAAATAAGGAAAGGATCATGGAAGGGAATAACAAAAAAGAAGGGTCAAAAGAAGGAGGGTCCAAAATTTTTGGCATTGACAGACAATAGAGGAAAATAATAGATTCTTGTTGGAATGAAAAGGAAGACCATTAACCAAGGATGGACACGTGGCAAGGAGAATTTAAAAAATGTAAAGATCCTGGAGCATGAAAAGAAAGTGGGGCCGAACACTATAGGTGAGTCTTCAAATTATTTTTTGTTGCCTAATTTGTTTTCAACTTTAGAAGCTGGGCCTCCAAAATTTGTCAAGCCCGAAGAACAAGTGGGACAAACAGACCTTGATAGTGGGTCTATGCAGATGGACCCAATACATAACTTAACCCACCAGAGGAAAACAAACACATGGATCAGGATAACAGGTTAAGTATTCTTCAAGAAGAAATTAATGTCCCTACGGCTGGGATGACGTGGATGAGTGATGAGAAAGACTCCACCTCAATTGAGTGGGAGGCTTCCCCATAAATTTCTTACTATCGAATACTCACAGGACAGGAGCCCACTCATTTCCTAACCTCATTAGAGAGTTAGGGCCTGTTTGGTACATAGAATTGATTTTGATGGATATGGATATGGGAATAGATATGGATATAGAAATGAAAATGGATATGAAGATGGAAATGAGGTTTATAAATATGTTTGGTATGTCATGGAAATGAAACCTAATTTTTATGTAAAAAGACTTAAATGCCCTTTTAATTATCTTCACCTTGTCCAAAAAAATCGACCAAACCCATCGAAATTACAGATCCATCGAAGACGAAGACACATCGGCCCAAAAATTGAAGATCCATCAATCTTGGAGTTCGATCTTGCCGTCGGTTATGGTGACAAAGTCGGAGTTGTCGTCGTGGAGATCGCTTCGTCTTCTCTCGTGTGGATCTCGTCCAAGTCGCTAGAGATCTTTGTCTTCACTGGAGTTATCGTCGTGGAAATTGTTGGAGGTTAACGTCAGGGCTCCGCTGTTGGTTGTTGGAGGTCGACGTCACAAGTTGCTAGAGGTCGCCGTCGCTTGTTCCTGGAGGTCGCCGTCAGGTTGAGTTGGTGGTCGATGGTCGGTGATGATTGGATGGAGATCAGTTTGAGATGAAAGATGATCGAGGGGCATCAGGGGAATTCCATGGAATTTTTAGGAATTCCATGGGCTATGTGATGGAATTCAAATCCATCAGTTTTGATGGAATTGGCTTCCACATGGAAATCAATTCCATGTCTCCAAAAGTGTACCAAACATGTTAAGTATATGGAATTCAATTCCATTTCCAAATCCATACCTCCAATTCCAGCATACCAAACAGGGCATTAGTTTCTAGACACTGTTTGGATTTTGTGTTTATTTTTTAAACACGTTTTGCTAGGAATAAAGCCAAGAAATAGCTTCGAGGTTGGGATTTTGTAATATGGTAATTGTTGATGCTGATAGGTATAGAGGAGGGATTTGGTGCTTATGGTCAAACAAATTTAGGAAGGTGGAGGTTGTTGAAACTAACCCCCAATTTGTTCATCTAAAGATTGAAAATCATGAGCACTGGGCTTGGAATATGATGATGGCTTATGCTAGTTCGCTAGCACCGAGAAGACGAGACTTATGGCATAGACTCAGTGATCGCGGGACATTTTTTAGCTCACCATGGTTTGTGGGTGGTGACCTCAACGATATCCTTAATGCTAATAAAAGAAGATTAGCTACGGCTAGTAGTGGACCTGCAGGTTTGAATGATATTGGATTTTCGGGACCTACTTTTACACAGCACACAATCGGGATTGACAGCCAGTTGGACTGAGTGTTGAGCAATGGTTGGATTTATTCCCTAGCTAATGTAGAAGTAACACATCTACTGTAACATTCCAATTTTTTGCTAGCACTTAGAGTTAGTTGTAGTTTAAGTTTTAATTAGTCAAGAGTATATAATAAAATAATACTTTAAAAAGAAGTATTAAGTTCAAAAACAAATCTCCATAAAATAAAATAATACAAATAAAATACCTTCTTAAAATAACTATTTTAAATATATGGGTGTGTGTGTGTCTTATCATTGGAATAAGTAAAAAATAAATAAATAAATATTCTAGCATTCTAAACATTTCTTTTATTTCATAATAATTATTATTATTATTTAAAAAACATTATTTTAATAAAAGGAAGGGAAACCCTATATCCATTTCTATATATAAGGCCTCTTTCTCACTCCCTTCAATGTGCTCCTATTAAAAATGTCTTATCAAGCCCCTTTTTTTTCTTGCATATATGTAGAGCCGGTAAAACGGGCTCAACCCGTGGGCTCAACCCGCGGGTTGCGGGTTTTGACAGGGTTAGGGTTGGCTATTTTCAGGCCCGCAAAACTGCGGGTCGCACAGGCCCGCACCGCTTAACCCGCGGGTTGGCCCACAATTTTTTTTGTTTTTTTTTGCCTTTTATGGCCCTCTTGTTTAGTTGGGCTCGGCTTGGGCTTGGAGTGTGAATATGATTCCTGCAGGCTTGCTCCACGGTCCACGCCTCCACTGCCTCTACACTCTACACTTCTACAACTCAAGATCTCAACTCCTCGAGGACCTCGACCAGACGACCACATCGGCATCGCCCCCTAAACCTAACCCTAAATGACAAGATCCGGACGGCGTCTTCCTCCCTCGCCTTAGCCCGTCGCCCTGTCGCCCGTCGCACGCCCTGTCGCTCGTCGCAAGCCCTGTCGCCCGTCGTACGTCGCAAGCCCTGTCGCCTGTCGCTGTGTATGGTGCTCCCACAGTCCCACTGTTCCGGCTTCTCTGTCACTCCTCAACCTCAGCCGTTCTCGTTCTCGATCGCTCAGCCATCGTAGCTCCCTCCTTTACCTTCGTCGTTCCTCCGCGCTCCAACTGTCAGCCTTCATCAAGCCAGTGCCCATGGCCACAATCTAAGGCAAGACTTTATATTTTATTGCTTTTCTTATTTGCTTTTATTTCTGTCTCCTTGTTCAGTATATTATGGTCACTTGGATGTTGTTGTGGCCTGTGAGGATGATGATGAATTGATAATAATCAGTATATTGGTGCATCTCCATTGAGGGAAAGGGTATGGCCGTATGGGAGTGGATTTATCATCATTTTCTTCATGTATTGTTTTGCCCAAACTATTGCAAGTCATTCTTTTGCTTTGTTTCGTATTCTGATAATATCACCAGAATCATATGGAGGATCTGATGTGCCTAAGACATATCCTAGATGAGAGAACTATCATTGTAGCAAGTTTAGCTCTACATATTTTACATTGGCTTCACTTGCTTTGTGTGACTATGTCATTGCCTCATTAGTATATTTTATTGCAGTTTATTATAAAAAGAAAAAGATGGATTCATGTGCTGTGCCTGTGAAGGAAGGTCAAGTACTTTGGGTTAATCTACAAAGTAGTGAAGAAACAGTTGTGGAAGGCCAAGCTGCACAATCACAAGCACAACCGGTAAGGGCAGTACCTGTCTCTACTGCCTCTGGGCAAGATTTGGAAGATGATTCAAGTAGAAAGTGGAAAAAAAGAGAGCCACATCTGAGGTTTGGCAGTATTTCACTAGAGTTACAATAGAAGGTAAAGAAAAAGCAAAATGTAAGGGGTGTGGGAAAGACTATATAATAGGAGGTAGGGATTATGGGACTTCAACCCTTAGGCGCCATATAAGTATTTGCAATTCACTCCCAAAGTATAAAGACATTGGTGCTATGATGATAGACCAAGAAGGAAAACTTAGAGCTAGACAAATTGATCATAGCATAGCTAGGGAAAAGCTTGCTTTTGCTATCATTAAACATGATCTCCCCTATTCCTTTGTTGGGTATGATGCAATTAAGGATTTCCACACTTATCTAAATCCTGATTATAAATGCATTTCTAGAAAAACTGCTGTTATGGATGTATGGAATTTTTATGTTAATCAGAAAGAGATCTTAAAGAAAACAATAATGAACAGCCCTGGTAGAGTGTGTTTAACTTCTGATTGTTGGACTTCAATAACTAGTGAAAGATATCTTTGTTTGACTGTTCATTTTGTTGATGATAAATGGAAACTAAATAGCAAAATTCTTGCTTTCTCTAAGTTGGATCCTCCTCACTCCGGTCTTGAATTGGCTACAAGGGCTCATGATATATTGCTTGAGTGGGGTATTGATAAGAAAGTTTTTTCTATCACTCTTGACAATGCTTCTGCAAATGATAGTATGCAAAATTTATTGAAAGAAAGGTTGCTTTTGGGTAATAGCTTGATATGCAATGGGGATTTTTTTCATGTGAGGTGTTGTGCCCATATCTTAAATCTCATCGTTCAAGAGGGTTTAAAGGTAACTAGTAAAGCTGTTCATAAGATTAGGCAGAGTGTTAGATATGTGAAGCAATCTCAGGCACGTTTGATAAATTTCAAAAAATGTATTGATCATGTTGGGGGTATTGATGCTTTAGTTGGTTTGTGATTAGATGTTGCAACTAGATGGAATTCCACTTATACAATGCTTGAAAGTGCTCTTAAGTATCGTCGTGCTTTTGCTTATTTGTCTATCATTGATGCCAATTATCGCCATTGTCCAAAAAACCCAGAGTGGTCTAGAGCAGAGGCAATGCGTTCTTTCTTGGAGCCATTTTCACTTATAACAAACTTGTTTTCTGGGTCCTCATATCCGACATCTAACATGTATTTCATGCAAATATCAAGAATTGAGTTAATGTTGAAAGCTTATGTGGACCATGATGATCCTGTGATTCAAGATATGGTAGTAAGAATGCTTGAAAAGTTTGACAAGTATTGGAGTGATTATAGTGACATTCTTTCTCTTGCTATTATTCTTGATCCTCGGATGAAATTGAATGTCATTCTTGAATGTCATCCAACAACCACTCATCCCTCTTCCTCTTCCACCAAAAGTGATGAAGACAACTACTTGTTATGTTTTGCTGTAAGCTTGTAAATCTTGAATATTTCATTCTCTTTCTTTATTGTTATTTTTATTTGATTAGCATTATACTAATACTCCACTTTTAACATTATATGATGTATGATTACCTTGAGAGCATGAGCAAACACACTACAGCTATGTGTAAATCTGAGTTGGACAATTATTTGGAAGAACAAACCCTTGATCCCACATTGTATGTCAAATTCAATGTTTAGGAATATTGGAGAACTAACTCACCTCGTTTTCCATGTCTTGCAAGAATGGCTTGTGACATTCTTAGCATTCCTATTACTACAGTTGCTAGTGAATCAGCTTTTAGTATTGGTTCACGAGTTCTCACAAGGTATCGAAGTAGTCTCCTTCCAGAGAATGTTCAAGCCTTAATTTGTACTCATAATTGGATGCTTGGTTTTCCTAGTACTGGTAATATGTGCCCATTTAGTATTTACCTTATATCTACCAAAATACTAATTTTGTAATTGAGCAATATAGGAAACTATGAACTATTAATCTAACTTTTTTTTTTTTTTTTGCATTTTGTGGGATGTGTGGCAGATGGATTTGAGGCTGAGGCGAAGGAGGAAACTATTAATGTTTCGCCTGCTTTAAATGCTACTTCAATCCAGAATTCCAATAAATGAAATGGGTAAGGCAACCAAAATTGGCATTTGGGAACAAAAATGCCTCTGATGATTAATAAAAAAAATGTGTTGCTGAATTGCCATTTGTGGGAAGTTTATAAAGAACTGATTTGAGGAAGCTTCTTGTATTCCCCCACTATTGCCTGCCCTTCTGAAATCGTTATAACTAACCAAGCTTTAGAATTATTTGCTTAAATGTGGTTAGATCTTAGAAGGGAATTTGTTATCTGATTTATTTTATTTTCAATCTCATCTCCTTGCTTTGCTGCATATTCTCTCATATTCTATATTAATTAATTATGAACTAGCTCACCTTGTCATTCTTTCCTTATTACATAACTAGTCCTATCACTAATACGGAATGCAAACAATTATGCAATATTTTTCAATTCTGATTCTTAGGGCACATGCAATCATTTCAATTCTAACATTTACTCCTTATTCTTCACAATTCATCTGTTTTGGTTTTAATTTCTTATTTTGTTATCATTTATTTTAGTTGATTGTTCCCCTTCCAGGACAGTTCCTGCAATAATTGGAGTCTGCAGGAAGACAGAATCCTGCACAGGTCGAGAGTGAGCTGATATTCATAGAAGTAGACCTCAACTAGCACTTGTTTTGTATGTTTTGAAGGATTTAAAAGACTTTCATTTGAATTATTTAGGCCCAGCGAGCTGTACACTGTTAATTGTTATGTAATGTATTGTATATTAATATGGATTTGTCATTAATGTATTTCTAACTTTACTACCTTCTGCCTTTTGTCAGTTTTGTGCTAAATTAGGGAAAAGTGATAAAAAAAATTGTGCGGGCTACGGGCCAGCCCGCAAACCCGCAGCCGTGGGTTAGGGTTGTTGTTTTTTCAGCCCGCGAGAGTGCGGGCTGCACAGGCCCGCACCTCACAACCCGGGGGCTAGTGCTGGCCAGCCCGCGGGCCGCGTGCTGGCCAGCCCGCGGGCCGCGTGCTGGCCAGCCCGCGGGCCGCGTGCTGGCCAGCCCGCGGGCCGCGGGCTGGCCCGTATTACCAGCTCTACATATATGTGTTCCTTGTCTTGTCAACATAAAATTAGAGTTTCATGGTCTATCCTTTACACCCATACCCTTCTTCAGCCACTGTATGGATGTGTGAGGTATTTATGTTTATTTTTTTAAAAAAAAAAACTTCACACCAAACCGGCAAACCCTCTTCCTTTTCTATCCATTGGGAGTTTGGGTCAATATATATGTATGTATGTTTAATTTCCTTCACACCCACACTCAGTTGGTAGCTTTAACTGTGATTAAAAAAAAACAACAACACTCAAGCTACTTCTCTTCAATCATAGGTGTGGGTATAGGTGTGTAGTGTCACCTTCTTATCCCTGCATCTTTTCTTTTATTCCAGTGGGTGTGTCTAAGTATATGTGTGTGTATTCATCATTCATTTTTTTCGAATTATTCAACTCTCTTCCTTCCTTCTAATTGGTTGGTATCTCTTTCTATATGTGTGTGTATATATAACACTTTTTTTTATATATATATATAACTCATTTCAAGAACCTGCTCTCATCACCTTTTGGGTTTCATGAGCCTATCACCTATTTTTATTATTGTTGGGTGTGAGGTTAATAATTACCTTTCCTTCCTTTTACCCACATTCTCCATCTCGGTTTTTTTTTTTTGTGGGTACATGTATATGTATTTTTGTTCTCTCTTAGCAGCCACCAACTCCCAACAAAACCTATTGTGAGTGTGTACTAAAAAAACATTATATGCATATATATACTATATCCCTCACATCCAGAATTCACGTCCTTTCTATTTAAAATGGTGTGTGTGTTTCTCTCCCATGTTATCAATGCTTTAGATACATACACACGTGTGATATTTTTTTTTTACATTTAAAACTTATGCATTTGTATAATGATTTTTATTTTTATGTAAAATATATGTATATTTAAAAGAGAATATGTGATAACTTATAAGTTTGTATTTATATAATATAGTTCTTGAGAGTAGATTTGGGCCTTAGTTAGTATTAGAGTAACTTTAGAGTAGTTTGGAGAAATATGTTAATAGATATTGATGTTTGTGACTTTGTAGACTTTCATTGGGAGCTTTGAAGTAACTCTTGTATGATTATCTGTGAGCTAGGGAGTATCAGGTAACTCTGAATATTTTTCCATATACTTGTGAATTGTGTATGATTGTGAATGACTATCTTTTATTAAAAAAAATGGATGGCTAAGCTTGGATGGAATTTAATCAAGAATAGAGAGGCATTATGGGTCCGAGTTATCCACAACAAGTATAAATGTGGAAACGATATAATACCAAGGATTGATGTGTAAAGGAAAGGCTCGAACACATGGGCAGGAATAATAAAAGCTTACTGGAAGCATTCTTGGAGGGTAGTGAAGTTGATATTGCCAGTAACTCTATCAAGTGGATGCATAGTAGGCATGGAGATTTTAGCTTGAAGAGTGCATATGAAGCAATAACAACAAGGACAACAGCGGAGGACAGGATATGGAATAGGGTATGGAACCTAAACACACTACAACGCAGTAAAACCTTCATTTGGTTGACACTACATAATAGAATTTTGAATGTTGAAAAGGTGCGGTGTGGGATGGGAATCGACATGAGCAGCACATGGTGTCAAAGGTGTCCGGAAAGCCTTGTTCATGTCTTGAGAGATAGTCCAGAAACCAAGAACCTATAGCATCAAGTAAGTGGATGATTAAATTAAACCAGGTACGTTTCTTCAAACCTGACTTAAAAGAGTGGGTGCAGTTAAATATCAAGAAGCAACATGCATATGGAAAGGAGGATTGGAGTGCCTGATTTTCCACGATTTGCTGGCTGTTGTGGAAAAGAAGGAATGAACGAATTTTTGAAGGCAAACTGACAAGCAATCCATCATTTTTAGTGCATGCATCACCTATTTTGTCCCGCATTAATTAGACGAAGTCTCACTTGGCTGGGACAACTTTTAATGGAGCTCGAGGAACGATACGTGATGCTAATTGGAGCCCGCCGGAACTTGGATAGAAGAAGATGAACATTGACGTAGCTTATTCAGCCGTTCATGGTGCTGGCAGTGGCGTGGTGCTTCGTGATGAAACTGGCACGTTCAAAGCAAGTTTCATGTTTCAACCGATTGAGGGAGATAGCTTAACCGCTGAGCTATGGGTTTTTGTTCATGGATTGAAGATGGAAGATTGTAGAAATTGATGCTACAAAAAGTGTTAGATATTTTATTATTTAATATTATATATTTTATTATTATTTAATATAGATTATATCTAGATATTATCTTATCATTGTTTTTAAATATAAAATTCTCTGATTGTAGCCCACACATGATTTGGATAGAGATTTAGTTTAGGATTATCTGGCTGGCTGGTAAGCTATTACAAGCCTTGATTGGGGGTTAAAACCCACTTACTTGCTCTTTAGGGGTTCCTTGACGGGTAACGGCTATTCCTAGACTATCACTATACATCATCTTCCCGTTAGAAGAATTGAAATAGCCCCTTTAAGTCGCCTCAGGATTATTAAGAATAAAATCAAATTAATGTAATATAGTGCACAATTCGAGTCGTTTCACTTTAAGAAGCCGATTATAAAACTAATTCCTAGAAAACTAAATAATGATGATGCAAAATTGACAAGAATAAAAGATAATTGATAAGTTTTTAAAACTATAAATTGAATACAATTAAAATAGATATTTTTGGGATTTTCAAATTAAAAAGAATGGAAATGGGTTAAAAATGCAAGTGATGAAGATGTTCTTGGAAATGGTTTTCAATGATTATCATTGTTTAATTAAGATATTTGAAAAGTTAGTACAATAAATTTCTAATATTCCAAACCTCATTAACCAATGAGTCTAGTATCATAAGAAACGGACCTCTACTATTGAAATACAATTAAGCCCTCTAAGTGTAATAAGTTTCTCTAAATTTCCTTGATATATCCCGATTTTATCATAATATTGAATATCATATTTAGGGATTTTATCATTAATTTTTGGGTTAAATAACATTTATTATGATTAAATTAAATTAAAGGTGAATGTGTGAAAATAAATCTTAAAAAGAGATATTTGTTATAATCTTGTGATTGTTCTTTAAAATTTGAATTTTGAATGAAGATATTACAAGATATTGATCTGAATTGTAGGTCACATTGGAAAAGGAGGAGCTGAGTGACTAAAAAGTAAAGATGTACAAGGACTGAAACAGAAAATAAGATTCTACGTGTGGCTTCAAGAGAATTCTGACAGGAAAAGGGCACTTTTCTGTAATATTAGCTGTCACTTTCAGGAGGAAACATATCAGAAACAATTACAGAAAAGGACGCCGAAATTAAACAACACTAGTTGGGTCCCAAAATACACAGATCACCGTGGAACTGATTCATTTGGCCATCAGAGGAAATTACAGAACAGTACACTGAATTGTAAAAATGACAGTTTGGTCCAAAATGTCGCAAAATGCCGCTGGAATTGAATCTTTTGGCAGCTAATTCATGGAGATCTGATTTGAAGATATTCCCGCAAGGATTCTGCCACAAATGGAGGGATTTTACCTATATTTCAAATCTTAAAAATAAAATAAAAGAAAAAGGGAGATGATTATCGGCACCTTAAATCAGATCTAAAATTGAAGAACCAGAGCAGACAGCCGCAGACGAAACTTTCACACCACAGACGAGAACGGAGCCGCAAAGGAGACTGAGAACCTTCACGAGACCTTCACGCAGCGCAGAAGACACACACGGGCGCAGTGGCGGACGCGAGAGAGGGAGAGAAGAGGCAGCCATCACCACTGAGCTTCACCAATAAGTCGGTCCACCACCGTCACTTTCCATCTCCTTCTTCCATTATCTCAATTCTCATGGGTTTCTTGAGGTCTAATACAGTTACAGCTATGATGAATTTCATGAAAGGCTAAATTCCTTCTTGCTTATTGGAGATGGAAGATTGGTTTGAGCTCCAGAGATACATTTAGGGGAGTTAATTGTTTTAATCTTTTTATTTAACTATTTAACGGATTTTCTAAGTTAGGATTTTATGTTATATGGTTAATTTACTGAGATTGCGAGTTGTTTATCTTAATAGTGATTGAACAATTGTGATTTAGATTGGTTTATGTGGTTTGAGATTTAACTTTTTATATTTCCTTTTGGTTTAATGTGGTTGTCTATTCTTTCATAATTTGAATGAGTATTATGATTGCTTAGATCTTGTTTGAATATCTTAGTTGGGTGTTCATTGTATAGAGGAACAAGTTGCATAAATCCAATCCTAAATTACACACTAAGTGGTATTTAATAGTGTATTAAGAGGTAATTATCTAGCTAGAGTTCTAGGGGTAATCACCAATTAATATACTAGACTTAGCGAGTTGTTAAAGTTTAATTTTTGACTTAGTGAGTGGTTTAACTCCCAATTCAATTTGAGCAAGGATAACCTATATTCCATTTTTCCAAAAAGCATTCGTCATCAATTTGTTTAAATCATAATTTCAGTAATTATTTCAACAATTTCTCAAAAATCCAAAACAATAATAGTCTAGGTTATTTTCCATTATTAAAAAGAAAAAAAATCAATTTAAAACCCATCTAAATATTTTTTGTCACTTAGTTTAGATTAGGAATTAAATAAAAGGCTCCTCAAGAGAATACGACCCGAGTTGTGCCCTTCACTGCATAATTTGGTTTATTTTAATTTAACCTGAGGCGACTAAAGGCTTTAAATCAATGGCGCCGTTGCCGGGGAGTCAATTTATTTGACTCCTTGTTTAACTAAGTGCAATTTTTTAAAAAAAATTATTAATTGGGTTAATCTTTTGTGTGCCTTCTATTTAGCTAGTTATAATTCTTGCATTAATTCATCATATAGGTTTTAGTTTGCATTTGCATCACATATCATACATTTTCCATATTTTGGTTGAATTTTGTGTGCATGCCCCGAGGTAAAAAAGTTGTACCTAGTGATTTTGATCTTGACATAACTTTAAAACAACTTAGGGAACAACTAAAAAGGAGTAAAGAAAAAGGAACAAGGGGTATTAGTAAAAATCCCTTAGGACATCACATATCTGCTGAACCTAGTGCCTTTAGGGAACTTCATTCTGAAATAGGTGATCAATTTAATCGAACTTTAGATATGGAACGTCATAATGAGGATGAAGAGGAAAATAATGGTATTCCACATAGAAGAGGTGAGGATGAAGGAGAAAATAATGGTGTTCCACATAGAAGAACAATTAGGGAAGTCACCACTTCTGGTATTGATTTAAATCATCTTGCTAATGTTGGACCTAACATAAATACTGATTTTGATATTAAAGGTTTATTGATCAATTCACTACCTAAGTTTCATGGTTTATCTGTAGAGGATCCGTATCTACATCTAAGGGAGCTTTACTTGAATTGTTCGAGTATGAAGCCAGTTGGAGCTTCTGTAGAAGACGTCATGTGGAAAGTCTTTCACCACTCATTGGAAGGCAAGGCAAAAGAATGGTACATGAGCTTACCAAGACATGTAGCTGATGTATATCAAAGTTGGCAAAACTTGCAAAAAGCTTTTCTTGAGAAGTACTTTACTGCATCTCGAACTTTTGCTATGAGAAAGGAGATCAATTCAATTCTCCAAGATCCATATGAGACTTTGTATGAGTATTGGAACCGTTTTCAAGATCTTTTGGCTCGGTGCCCATAATGCGTGCTTCTGTCGCTAAAGCAATCAATTAAACTAGGTCCTAAATTGTTATGCAATTTAGGGTCAACCTAGGTCATTCTTCCAAGGAGCAAGCTATGGGTTTTCTTTAGGATTGATTTTTAAGTAACAAAAGATGTAATAGAATGGACCTAAACTAAAGTGCAAGATTCTACTACCTAAATGCAAATGACTCTAAAATCTATATGAGAAGGAAACTAACCTAAATGAATTGGAATGCAATCTTGGGGTTTTTTTTAGTGAAAAATGAATTAAGATACTAAGCAAAGAAAATAATCAAAAGCAAGACAATCAACAGGGATTTGGTTCAGTTATGATAATGAAGGGGACAACTTATGATTCACATGGATTTAGCTTTCTTAGCCATTCAATTTATTAGACCCAAGGGAGATTCATGAAAAGTTGGAATTAATAGAATTAATCACCTAATTAAGACATGGGAAACCCTTAAGCTCAATAACACCTAATCCATTAGAAAACTCATAATGGAAAAAGCGGTGGTTAATTAAATCCATTAAAAACCAATCACAATTATTTAAGATAATTGTTGGAAATTATGTTCACAATTGCCTAATTAAACAATTCGACAATTAATCACCTAATTAAACAATCAAGAGATTAAACCCAAATTGACAATTAAATTAATAATGAAAACTCAATTAATAATTTAATTGACAATCAAAAGTTTGCAAACAAAAATCCCAATAATCGATTGAGAATAAATCAAATCCAAATTATCAATTCAATCCAAATAAAAAATAAGTCTACAATCTAAAACTAGATTGTTCTCAATTAACACAACCCAAAATCATTTAAAACTAAATAATCGTAAGTCTTGAATCAAAAAGATAAAAGAAAGACACTCCCTTGTAGTCTTCAAGTGTAAGCTCCTAGGCTCTAATTTTCTCCATGTTCCTCCTAAGTTGCCTCCCAAAAGAATTTAAGCTGCCATGAATTTACTCTCTCCTCCAAGCTTCGAACAGCATGACACGGCCATCACAATGCTTTGTGAAATATTAATTGATGATTGATTAATGCCGTGGGACCCGCGTGGAGAAACGTTGGGAATTGATTGAATCAATCCCTCCTTAGTAGCGTCGGTGGCATCCAAGCAAGGAAATCTGCGTATCTCTTCGGCCTTGTTTCAACGTATGAGTGTGCGTCTCGGCCTCCTCCCCAGCGTTGGTCCGTGAGTCTCAGCGTCTTCCGCGTACGTGAGTGCGTCTCGGCCCGCGGCATGGTATCTCGCCTCCCTCCTTGTGGCTGCTAGGTTAATTAAAAAAGAGGAGAAGAGAGCTTTTTGGGTATCAACTTGAGCCCATTAAAATCTAAGAAGCCCAAATAAAATTCAACCGTTGAATATTCTTTTAGCTTTTCAGAAAATTTCTACACCGTAGGATCTTTCAATCTGCTTTTCCTTACTCTACAAGAATCAAATAAAATCGTGATTTATCATATAATTGGAAATATTTTCCACCCACAAGATATCAATCAAAATAATAATAAATTAAGCTCAATAATATCACAATCAATTCAGATTTATATTATTTCCCAATATCGGCTAATTATCCAAATATTATCTAATAAATCCAAATTAGCCTAAAATAATCTCCAAAATAAATGAATAAGGTGGGATAAAATATACTAAATTTGGGATTTATCAGCCCACATCACCAGATTCCTGATGAGCAGCTGGCTCAAACTTTCTATGACGGTTTGAAAGAGAAAGATCAAGACAAAATTGATGCAGCCGCTGGTGGTGCTATCATTGATTTCACTGCTCCTGAAGCTTGGTAATTGATCAAGAAAATGGCGCTAGCTAAGCAAACCTATGGGGAACCAAGAAGGAATTCTAGAGGAGTTTATCATGTTAACTCTTCACCTCTACACATTCCTCAGCTTGACACCTTTACTGCTCAAATTTCTGCTTTAATGACAAAGTTAGACCGGATTGCTTCTAAACCATCCATTCAAGAAGAAGTAAATTCCATAGGCAAGGAATTGACAACCCCAAGTTGTGATCTTTGTGGTTCATCTATGCACATCTCCTGCAATTGTCTATCTCGTTATGAATAGGTCTCTGCCATGTATCAAAGCCGCTCTAACAATCCCAAATGGGACCCCTACTCAAATATATATAATGAAGGGTGGAGGCAGAATCCTAAATTTAGTTGGAGAGACAATGATAATAGAAGACAAAATCTTTTTCAACAAGGAAATATTGGAGCTGGTATTTCTTCTAACCAGTTTCAAGAATCTTTAAAGATAGTCATTCCACTCCAAGATAACACGCTTTCCCAACCAAAGAGTGATGAGACCAACCAACTATTGAAGAGTATGGCTGCTCAACTTACTAATATGGACAATTGGATGAAGGAAGATAAGGCTTTAAATGAAAGTCAATTCTCCTCTATTGCCACAATCCTACAGCAAATGCAAGGTGATAGAGCAAGTAACAACAACCAAATGGCAAATATTTGCAAGAAGTTGGAAGAGTTAGAAATGAAGAATAACACGGTGCAATCTCACTTGACTCAAGTTTCCAACACTCTTAATGACTTGCAAGCTAAGAATGGAAGTGGTCTACCTTCTACCACTGTGATCAATCCTAAATCTATCAATGTCATTGAGTTAAGAAGTGGCAAGATAGTGCATTTCCCAGGAGATAGTGAAGACCAAGTGGATGAAGAGATAGAAGCTGAGAGTCCACCCTTAAGCCCTATGAAAGTGGGTGATTCTAAAAGCATCAAAGAGAAATAGATCTTAGGGAAAAAGAATGGCAAGGAAGTTGATCAACCTCAAGTAGAGGAGCAACCACTTCTGAAAGAGGTCAATGAGAAAGCTCAATCCACACATGAGAAGGGCGAATCAAGCATGCAAGGAGCCTTAATGCAAAATGGTAAGGAGGTAAAATTTTCTGATATTCCTTTCCCTAAAGCTTACCTTAGAAGTAAGAAATTGCATGATGATAAAACTGAAAAAGAAATGTTTGATTTTTTTAGCAAGTTAGAAGTGAATATGCCTTTCATCAAGATGATTAAAAGTATGCATGCATATTGTAAGTTTCTTAAAGATCTTTGCACAAACAAGAGAAAATTCAGGCCTAATGAAAGAGTCAAATTGAGTTCTAATGTGTCAGCCATCTTTAAGCCCCAACTTCCCATTAAATGCCAAGACCCTGGTGCCTATACTATTCCTTGTACTATAGGACCTGTTAACATAAATGCTGCTTTGCTAGATTTAGGGGCTGCAATTAATGTGATGCCTAAGTCTGTTTATACTGCTCTAGGAATCAAGGCTATTAAACCTACTAGTGTTGTGTTACAGCTAGCTGATAGGTCAATTAGGCATCCAAATGGTATCTTAGAGGACATCTTAATCAAAGTCAAAGATCTTGTGTTCCCTGCTGACTTTTATGTTCTAGATGTGTCTAGTGAATTAGCTCGTGATTCGACTATCATTCTAGGCAGACCCTTCCTTAGAACAGCAAATACCATCATAGATATGAGGAAAGGTGCTATAACCATGGAGGTTGGGAATCATAAAATCTGTTTTAATATGTATGAGGCCATGAAACATCCTTTTGAGGATTATTCCTTGTTAGGTGTTAATGCTATTGATTTGGCCATTGAGGATGCTAGAGATGATTATGAATTGAACTTGCATGATGATTACTGTTTCCATATGCATGCTGAACATGATTCTTTTGAGCTTGATGATGATATAGCTGCTTATGATGCATATTTTTCATCTCTCCCGTCTATACATTCTCTTTCTGATGCTTGTGTTGGTGACGTGATTTGCCCTGATTTTGATATCAATTGCAATCTTCCTGCTTCACCCGTTTACACATTTTCTTCTGATGATGCTAACCCCACTTTTGCAAGTGATTCTGTTTTGGAAAAAGGTTTGCTTCTTGAGTGTGCAGATACTTATAATAAGGTGGAAGCTGAGAATATAGCTGGAAGTGACTGTAATAGCTCTCTTGACCAGGAAGATGAAGAGGGTTTCCTTTTAGCTGTTCCACCATCTCATACATTTAAACTGCAACAGAAGCAACCTGTGTCTAAGAATAATGGGCTTAAAGAGACTTATTCTCTTGCCACTGCTCCTAAATCTATAATTTCCCCTCATACTTTAAAATATTTGCAGGATATTCTCTCTAACTGTGATGCATGTATGAAAAATGATAAATCCAAGTCTGTTGGTGCTATTAGTCAACCTCAAGTTGACTCAACACTTGGGAAGGTCAAGGAGCAAGAGATGAATGCAAAGAAGCTTAATGCACACCAACCACCTGAGGTTACAAAGGGAAGTTCTCTTTATTCTCTTCTACTCCCTGAACTAATCCCTTCTACTGTTGAACCCCCTCCCTTGAATTGAAACCTTTGCCTCCTAATCTTAAGTATGCATTCCTTGAGCATGATGATAAACTGCCTATAAGTATTTCTAATGTTTTGTCTGATGATGAAGAGGCTAGATTGCTTT
Source organism: Inga oerstediana (assembly GCA_963210345.1). Classification (NCBI taxonomy): domain Eukaryota; kingdom Viridiplantae; phylum Streptophyta; class Magnoliopsida; order Fabales; family Fabaceae; genus Inga; species Inga oerstediana. The sequence goes on along the minus strand of OY723407.1, from coordinate 53,937,134 downwards.
GTGTGCTTAGGAAGAATAAGGGAGCCATTGGTTAGACATTAGCTGATATACCAGGGATTAGTCCATCTATATGTACTCATAGAATTTTGTTGAATGAGGGTTCTAAACCTGTTAGACAACCCCAAAGGAGACTTAATCCATTGATCTTAGATGTTGTAAAGAAAGAGGTTACTAAGTTACTTAGTGCCGGGATTATATATCCTATTTCTGATTGTGAGTGGGTTAGTCCTGTTCATGTGGTTCCAAAGAAGAGTGGGCTTACTGTTGTTAAGAATGAGCAAAATGAATTAATTCCCACTAGAGTACAAAATGCCTGGAGAGTGTGTATTGATTTTAGAAAACTAAATGATGCCACTAGGAAGGACCATTTCCCTCTACCCTTTATTGACCAAATGCTAGAGAGATTAGCGGAAACGAGTCATTACTGCTTCTTAGATGGGTTTTCTGGGTACTTTCAAATCCCTATAGCTCCTGAGGATCAAGAGAAAACCACCTTTACTTGTCCTTTTGGCACTTTTGCTTATAGGAGGATGCCTTTCGGTCTTTGTAATGCCCCTGGTACTTTTCAACGTTGAATGATGTCAATCTTTTATGATTTCCTTGAGCATTGCATGGATGTTTTTATGAATGACTTTACTGTTTATGGTAACTCATTTGATGCTTGCTTGTCTAGTCTTGATCATGTCTTAGCATGATGCATTGAGAAGAAACTTGTTTTGAATTATGAAAAATGTCATTTTATGGTCACTCAAGGCATAGTGCTCGGACATTTGATTTCTCAAAAAGGTATTGAAGTTGACAAGGCAAAAATTGAGGTGATTTCATCATTGCCCTACCCATCTTCACTTAAGGACCTTTGGTCATTTTTAGGGCATGTTGGTTTCTGCCGGCGTTTTATAAAAGATTTCCATAAAATTGCATTGCCTTTGTCAAAGTTACTACAAAAAGATGTGGATTTTATTTTTGATGACAAGTACAAGCTAGCATTTGATGAGTTACGACATAGATTAGTTACTCCTCCTATTTTGGCTCCTCCTAACTGGGACCTTGCATTTGAGTTGTCTTGTGATGCGTCTAATAGTGATGTTGGAGCAATGCTTGGCCAAAGAGATAGTAAAGTCTCTAAGGTCATAGCTTATGCCTCCAAAACATTAGACATTGCTCAGATTAATTATACAACTACTGAGAAAGAGTTGTTTGCCATTGTATTTGCCTTGGATAAATTTAGATCATATATAATCAACTCTAAATTTGTTGTCTTCTCAGATCATGCAGCTGTCAGGTATTTGTTCAAAAAGCCACAGTCTAAGCCAAGACTGCTTCGCTGGGCTCTTCTTATGCAGGAATTTGATATTGAGATCAAGGATCGAGCTGGAGCAGAGAATCATGTAGCGGATCACCTCAGTCGGCTTCCTAATGATACAAGGGGAGTTGATTATTCTGCTTTAGTCTGTGATGATTTTCCTGATATTGCTTTATGTGTTGTGGAATTAAAGGAACCATGGTTTGCTGACTTGGTTAATTATTTAGTCTTAGGATTGATTCCTGCATATTTGTCTCTGTTTCAGGTGAATAAATTAAAGCAAGAAGCCCAATACTATGTCTGGGATGAACCACACCTATGGAGAATGTGCAGCGACCAAATAATTCGAAGATGTGTATCTGAGGAAGAATTCCAGTCCATCCTTTCTGCTTGCCATTCAATGATATGTGGTGGACACTTTAGTGCTAACAAGACCTCTAGGAAAGTGTTAGAGGCTAGGTTTTATTGGCCTACCCTGTTTAAGGATGCGTATTTATATTGTAAGGCATGTGATAAATGCCAACGGTTTGGGGGGTTAGGTAAGCGGGACGAGATGCCACAACAGCCCATGCCCTTTTGTGAGGTATTTGATGTATGGGGCATAGACTTTATAGGCCCTTTTCCACCATCATCTGGATTTACTTATATCTTGTTAGCTGTAGATTACCTCTCTAGGTGGGTAGAAGCCATTCCTACTAGAAAAGATGACCCCCAAACGGTCTCCAAGTTTATCAAGACTAACATCTTTTGTAGATTTGGAGTGCCAAGGGCTATAGTAAGTTATAGAGGTATCCATTTTTGTAATAAGGTTGTCAATAACCTACTTGCTAAACTTGGAGTTACCCACAAAACGTCCACTGCTTATCATCCACAAACGAATGGGCAAGCAGAAACATCCAACCGAGAGGTCAAGTAGATTTTGGAAAAGATTGTCAAGCCTTCAAGGAAAGATTGGAGCTCAAGGTTGGAAGAAGCACTATGGGCATACAGAACTGCATTCAAGACACCAATAGGGATGTCTCTTTACCGGCTTATCTATGGAAAAGCATGTCACATTCTGGTAGAGTTGGAACATAAGACTTATTGGGCAGTGAAAACATGCAATATGGATATGGAAGAATCCGGCTTAGAGAAGAAGCTGCAACTACAGGAATTGGAGGAGATGCGATTAGAAGCTTATGAAAGCTCCCGCATCTACAAGGAGAAAACCAAGCAGCTACATGACCAAAAGATTATGAGAAAATACTTCAAAGTTGGTGACAAGGTTCCACGCTTCAAGGCTCGATTTGCACTCAAACCTGGAAAACTTAACACCAGGTGGGAAGAACCATACATAGTCACCAAGGTGCATGATTTTGGAACAGTAGAAATACTGGATGAGGTTAGCGAATCAGAATTCAAAGTCAATGGTCATCTCCTCAAGCTCTATCATGATAGCACCGAGCCGCCTTGAGGCCAGGTTGTCCCTTTCCTCTCTCAATCTCTCATATCATGTATCTAATTACTTGTGAAATTTGTTGAACATGAATGCTTGAGATAAGTGTGGGGGAGGGACATTTCCAGTAGTAATAGTAGGATTAGTAGTTTAGTATTTAAATTCAATAAAACCCCCTATGTGTCCTTAGTTCTCTTGTCAATTGCCATCCTCATTCTCTCTTACATTCAAGAATAATTAGATTGTTGCATTGTATTCCTTGAATACATTGAGGACAATGTATTGAAAAAGTGTGTGGGAGAGTGTGTTTTTGAAAAAAAAAACCGCACTTGAATTTTTGGTACTTGAATGTTTTGAAAAATGAAAGTTTGTCCAAAGTCATTAATGCATTTGAGAGTTGAGCTTGATTATGGTTAATTGCAATGTTTTGATTAGTTATTGTTCTTAATTCTAGCATTGGAAATAGCTGAGTAAAGGTGTTGTGGTTAGTTTGTTATGCAATTGGGTGTTTTGGTAAGCATTTGAGAAAAACCCTTGTTGGAAGGTTATTTGAGCCTAAATTTTTTTCTTTATGTGTGCATGCTTTCTTAGCTTTTCATCTTTTAGAACTTGTTTCAACTCTATGTCAAAGCTGTATTTACATTAATGTGATGGAAAGGATAAAGGCATTCAATTCTAAACCCTTTTGAGCTAAACACAAGCCTTTCAAATCATCCATTGTTTACCCTTTGAGCCATTCATTAAGTTGTTATGCATGTGTATATCATTTATGTATCTTTGCATCCTATCTTGTGATAAGTAAATTGTCATCACTCCTAGTTTCTATGAATGTTGAATTGCCATGTATATAGATATTGAGAGGGAAAAAAAAGAAAAGAAAAATTGTGAAAAAAAATGCAAAAAAAAAATGAAACAAAAAAAAGAAAAAAAAAAGAGAAAAGAAAAATCCTTCAAATAAGGCAATTCTAGGGAATCTCTATAAATGACAATATGCACTTCAAGTGGTAAATTGGATGCTAAGTGATGAGCTATTAGCTTATATATGCGTATGACACTTGTTTCTTTCTCAATTATTTCATGTGGCCTTCTCCATCATTACAACCCATGAAAGTCCTCTTGATTCATTACATTATTGTTATTAACGGTAGAGATGTTAGAGTTGTTACAAGCCTATGGTAAGGTGATAGTTAAGTGAGCCAGAGTGATATGACCCTAATGAGGAGAGTTGAGTGTAAACACTAATACCCTAGAGAATTCTCTTATGCTTATTTCAATTACATTTGATTGTGTAGTGAACTAATCCCTTTGCATTGCTTTGTACTATTACTTATGTTAGTTGTGGAGTTTAATTAATCGATTTATTGTTTTTCATACTATAAGATAGCTCATCTTTAAATTGTATTGATGTTCATCTTGGATGGCTTTGAATTAATAATCTTTGTTCAGAAGTACAAAGGTTCAAGTGTGGGGGAATTTGATATATCCTGATTTTATCATAATATTGAATATCATATTTAGGGATTTTATCATTAATTTTTGGGTTAAATAACATTTATTATGATTAAATTAAATTAAAGGTGAATGTGTGAAAATAAATCTTAAAAAGAGATATTTGTTATAATCTTGTGATTGTTCTTTAAATTTGAATTTTGAATGAAGATGTTACAAAATATTGATCTAAATTATAGGTCACATTGGAAAAGGAAGAGCTGAGGGAGTAAAAAGTAAAGATGTACAAGGAATGAAACAGAAAATAAGATTCTACGTGTGGCTTCAAGAGAATTCTGACAGGAAAAGGGCACTTTTCTGTAATATTAGCTGTCACTTTCAGGAGGAAACATATCTGAAACAATTACAGAAAAGGACGCCGAAATTAAACAATACCAGTTGGGTCCCAAAATACGCAGATCACCGTGGAACTGATTCAACTGGCCATCAGAGGAAATTACAGAACAGTACACTGAATTGTAAAAATGACAGTTTGGTCTAAAACGTCGCAAAATGCCGCTGGAATTGAATCTTTTGGCAGCTAATTCATGGAGATCTAATTTGAAGATATTCCCGCAAGGATTCTGCCGCAAATGGAGGGATTTTACTTATATTTCAAATCTTAAAAATAAAATAAAAGAAAAAGGGAGATGATTATCGACACCTTAAATCAGATCTAAAATTGAAGAACCGGAGCAGACAGCCGCAGACGAAACTTTCACACCACAGACGAGAACGGAGCCGCAAAGGAGACTGAGAACCTTCACGCAGCGCAAAAGACACACACGGGCGCAGTGGCGGACGCGAGAGAGGGAGAGAAGAGGTAGCCTTCACCAATAAGTCGTTCCACCACCGTCACTTTCCATCTCCTTCTTCCATTATCTCAATTCTCATGGGTTTCTTGAGGTCTAATACAGTTGCAGCTGTGATGAATTTCATGAAAGGCTAAATTCCTTCTTGCTTATTGGAGATGGAAGATTGGTTTGAGCTCCAGAGATACATTCAGGGGAGTTAATTGTTTTAATCTTTTTATTTAACTATTTAACGGATTTTCTAAGTTAGGATTTTATGTTATATGGTTAATTTACTGAGATTGCGAGTTGTTTATCTTAGTAGTGATTGAACAATTGTGATTTAGATTAGTTTATGTAGTTTGAGATTTAACTTTTTATATTTCCTTTTGGTTTAATGTGGTTGTCTATTCTTTCATAATTTGAATGAGTATTATGATTGCTTAGATCTTGTTTGGATATCTTAGTTGGGTGTTCATTGTGTAGAGGAACGAGTTGCATGAATCCAATCCTAAATTGCACATTAAGTGGTATTTAATAGTGTATTAAGAGGTAATTATCTAGCTAGAGTTCTAGGGGTAATCACCAATTAATATACTAGACTTAGCGAGTTGTTAAGGTTTAATTTTTGACTTAGTAAGTGGTTTAACTCCCAATTCAATTTGAGCAAGGATAACCTATATTCCATTTTTCCAAGAAGCATTCATCATCAATTTGTTTAAATCACAATTTCAGTAATTATTTCAACAATTTCTCAAAAATCCAAAACAATAATAGTCTAGTTTATTTTCCATTATTAAAAAGGAAAAAAAATCAATTTAAAACCCATCTAAATATTTTTTGTCACTTAGTTTAGATTAGGAATTAAATAAAAGGCTCCTCAAGAGAATACGACCTGAGTTGTGCCCTTCACTGCATAATTTGGTTTATTTTGATTTAACCTGAGGCGACTAAAGGCTTTAAATCATTCCTAATATACCAAACCTGAATTACTATTAAGTCTAACACTTAAACTCATGAACCCATTCATTTAAGCATTATAAAACCCCTTAGAGAGTGATTATGAAATAAGGAATTAATTTAGATTCAACTATAATTCCAATTCAATCAAACTATCCAACAATAGCATGCTAAATAAATAGAAAGCAATAGAAACATAAATATAACCATATATATTGATAAGTCCAAATCTACATGACAAATCCAAAATCAAGGATTCTATTCATAGAATAAAATTTAGGGAAAATGACGTGTAGGTCTTAAAGACCGAAGATAATTACAGCGAAGTCTCAAAAATCCGAAATAATAACTCGTTAAGCTGTTTTTACAACATGTTCAGTTATTTTTTCCTAATTTGAGACTTCATTGTAATTATCTTCTGTCCTTAGGACTTGTGCATCATTTCCCAATTTAACTAAAATCATAGTCCCATTATATAAATGAAATCTTAACCCTAAGAAATCACAAATATAATGAGTTATGAATAATTTAAACTTTTCTTTGAAATATAGATGAGCTCAAGTCATCTCCAATTCATTTCCATGAACACAAAATTGCCTAGCCACCTGTGAAAATAGCTTCAAGAAACATAATCATACTCTGATTCAAACATCTAGCCATGAAATCACAGATTAAAATGAACAATTAATACTAAATCAAGGAAGGAATTGGAGCTGGATTTGAACTACAAGCATAACGGAGGAAGAAGTTGGTTGCTGTGAAGGTGACGGTGGTAGGATGGAAATGATTCCGGCGGGCGTGGTTCTGAGCTTCGTCCTGCCCTGCTCTCAGCTCTCCACATCAGCTCTAGTTCGTCCGCTGCCACTGCTGGTTCTTTTGCTGGTTTGTGATGATGAAGATCGCCGGCGATGGAGTGATTGCAGTCGCCGGCGGTGGAGGAGCGACAGTGATGGTGAGGTGACGGTGGATGAAAGGTGATGGAAGGTGATGAAGGGCGGAGATGGTGTTGTGTGGATGAAGCTCGCCGCCCTCTGTTCCTCGCGTTCGTCCTTCAAAAAATGAACTCCCAAAACTGATTCAAAAATCTGACCTAAAGGCTGTCAAAACGTTGAGTTTTGGGTAGACTAAATTGGCATTTTGAAATTTCATGGTTCCAAACTGTTATTTCTAAAATTCAAATCCCAAATTACCATTTTCAGATTTAATCCAAATTTTTAAATACTTTCAATTGAAAACAATTAAACCAATATCAATTTCTCTCAAGAATTAATGATTAAAAGTAATTACAATTATTTTGATAATTTTATCCTTTTAGTCCTAATTTAATGTATTTATTCTTAATATCTATTTATCACAATTAAAATATTTTAAATTCAATTAATATGATAAAATTCCAAAATAAAGTATAAAAATATATAATAAAATTAGGGATTTGTCAAGAATCCTGAATTATTTCCTTATAATTTCTTTTTCCCTTTTTCAGTTCTCAAATTATGAGATATAGCATGCAGAGTTACTATGGCTAAAGGTATTATTTCATCAAGTCTTCCGCTGCTACTCTTTCATATGTAATATATTTGGGATTTATTGTTAGATTATTCTTACATGTGGCATCAGAGAATGTTTTTTTGATTCCCCTCTGTCTAGTATTTAAGTCTATTTTTCCTGTTTTGAAAAATAATATGAGAATAGTTACGAAGCATGGTCTACGTGTCGTTTGAGTTTTCTGAATATTCTGCAATAATCTTGAGCTTTTGAACTTTTCATATGATTTTATTTATATGCTAATGTTTAGGATACGTCTCGATGATTTCAAAGTTGATGGCAAAATAATATTTATTCTCTCCAATAATCACTGCTGCTTATATTTTCGGATGTTAAAAAATTTTAATACGAGCATCATATTTGTTGGCATTTTGATTAAATTGCACAATTATTAAGTCTTCTTAATGTTGTGTTTTTTGCCATTCATTTTGTTTTGGATTGTGCCTTTTGGATTTGCATGAGAACATTCCATTATGGCGTCCCGGCTTCGGGTTCAAAATCAATGACCTTTCTTTATTGTTTTTGCCAACCTTGGTAAATTCATGCCCTTAAATGGTTCACCTTATTTCTCTATGAACATTGCCATTAAAAATGCCAATTAACTCACTGTGAAACAATCCCATTGTTGCGTTAGATTTTTTCAATTTCACATCAATAATTTCATCTTTGGCTTGTTCATTGATAAAGTAATTGTTGTGAATCAGTTTGCCAAAATTTCCTATGAATATCATTGTTAAAACGCTGAGAAAACGGTGCCCAAGTACAGGTAAAAGTCACCTGGAGGGCGGCTGTGACAACTTTTCAGTTGGGTCGCGGCGAAAAAGTTGGGTCAGGTAGGGATGAGTATGTTGCTCATGGCCTAATGAGCCCGTGTATACTCAGTGAAATTGTCTATTTTGACCGATCCAATAAAGGCCCATGACGGGTGAACTTAAATGGACGTGCGTGTGCACTAAATGGGATAAGTCACAGGCACACCCTCAGATTGCCCATATTTACCTATTTATGTGTGTGTGTGTATATAATATTTATTTAAATATAAAAGATAATGTAACAAATTTTCAAGCGAGTTAAATAATATAATTATATATATATTTTATGAATCAATGATTATATATTATATTCATGTTTCATAAATCAGAATCATGATCATGATATATAGCTTTTATATATAAGCTATAATTCTATATATAATATTATAAATTACTCTTATTCTAAAGATTTTATCAACTTTTAATTAAGGATTAATTAAATTATTAAATAAATTACTCATGAGGAATGGTGATGATTGTAGTACTTTATTAATTATTATTATTTTTAGTAATTTATATTAAGAAATTAATAACAACAAAATAATAAGATAAAAATACAGTTTTTGAAAAAAATATGTATTAACGGGTAGCTTATACCCATTCTAGCCCATACGGATTTACCCAACTCATCTATCACAAATATGAGTAGGCTTTTAACGGGCATGGGGTAATCCATATCCATTAAAAGTTCATGCCTATTAAATATTAAATAGGCGGGTGGCAGGCTCACCATCAAACAGCGCATTCACCCCTTGCTAAAGGTAGGAGATGAGACCGTGCGACGTCATTTGCCCTACCTAATGAAACTGTGCGTTGGATAAGGGGCTACGCTTTGGGCCTTTTGCTTTAGGGGCATGTGCGTTGGATTTCTGGTTTTCTTCATTTAATTTTGTTTTTGCTTGCAGTCTGGGCCATTAAATTTGAACTTCCTATTTTAAATTTCTGTTTCAACTTAGTTTTAAGGTCTACGCCGCTCTTTTGAAACCTTACATTTCTGTTTTTGTTTGGTTGTCTAGAGAAAATGAGCCTTTCTTTCTTTCTTTTTCGTTTTCAGCCATGCGTTAAAAAAACATGTAGATGTATATATTTTGAACTCTGACTAAGAATGATTATTTTTGGGTCCATTTTGGTTCAATCCCAGAAAATTTTTTTGGGGCCACTTTCTTATTTTCAGAATTTAGATATTTGATTAAATAGTTGAATTTAATTTCTGCTTCATCTCATGAATGGTTTATTTGATCACATATTTGAATGCTGGTTTACTGGCAAAAAAACAAAAAAAGAATGCTGATTTATTTTTTTGTGCCATCTTAATTGTTTTAATATGTGAAAATTAATTTTGGCTATTTTTGCATTATGATAATTTGCAAAATTTTGTTTTGGTATATCCTTTAATTAACCTTAATATGTATGTAACTAATTTTGGACAATTTTTTAACTGTTTGAATTTTGAAAAATTCTATTTGAGTTGAAATGTGTTAAAAATGATTTCTTAAACAATTTTTTGGATACATAAATCAGTGGGAGGGTTAATTTTTGTTGATCAAATTAATTAGTTAGTCCCTCTATTAAGATGTGCACATGTTAGACTTAATTTGGATGCACAAAATAGTAGGAGAATTTATCTATGATAATTATTTAAGTCACATTTTGTTGATTGAATAAGTCAATTAAATTCTCATGGATGATTTGTGCATATTTGGAGTTTAAGTTCACATAGTTGATATTTTTTGCGATTAACATGCATTTTGGGGAGTAGCCACAACATCCTCAATGTTGCCTGCATAAATAATTGCTTATGGATTTTTTAAAATATCAAATCTATACAACGGGTAATATTAATTTAATCAAAGTGGGAGGATTGTATTTAGTCACTTATGTTGATTAAATTAATTGGTTAAGTCATCCATAAAACTGTGTATATACAGAATTTAAGTACACATGATTGATATTTATGATTAACTTGTATGCTAGAGTGATAGCTACAGCACCCTCTTACAACATACATAAATAATCTCATATGGACTTTATAATATCAATATTCAGAAGTTGATTAAGTTAATTAATTAAGATTCTCATTGACATTGTGTATATATATGGAATTTAATTGTACATATTTGATATTAGTTATTACCATACATATTTTGTTTAAGGAACAGCTACAACATCCTTCTGCACATGTTGTATGCATATTTAATCACATATGGTTTTACCATATCAAATTATGATCATATGTATAATTAGTATATACAATGGTGTGATGTCTTTGTGATGAGTATGTAGAATCGAGGAATAGCCACAACATCCTCACTAGATACATACACTATTTTGTTCTAACAAACAAAATACATCATCGCCCTAAGACTTAAAAACATCAATTGTAATTAAATATATAATTATAATTAGTCTTTGCCCACATGTAGATAATTATAATTAGATATTTAATTAGGATAGAATAGAATGACATTATATTTTCTAAGTAGTCCACAGGTATTAGAAAATATAACTATGTTTTACATTCATCAATTCGAGATAAATTCATGCTATACTAATATCTTTGCCCATAGGTAGACCTTAGTGATACGAATTTGTAATTGTATAATTTACATTAGTAAACATACGCTAATTTGTGATGGTTTTTTCTCTTTCCTTTTATACTTATTTTGTAAGCATGATTAATTTTTAATCTTGACTTTATAGCATATGATTGTTATCAATTTAATTGTTTAGTTTAATAGAATTTATTAGAGATAATCGTTGAGCCTATAAGGAGATAAATATTACTCCTTCCATTAGGATAAAATTAACATTAGGAAAGTTCTAGTACTTAATGATATTGGCATAAGAAGTGGGATATCATTATGAGATGTAATTATCTCATTAAATTAATCTCAATTAAGAGCCGATCATCATAGGTACATAAGAATAAAGTGAAGTTAATGGTTGCTTGTAGGCTAAAGGATGAATTTAGAAATTCTCATAATTATTGTTACATTGTTTTTTTGACTATAAAGTAATTCTCCATAATAGAGTAAGGTGCCACCATTAATTTTGGTGGAAGAAATCCTTAGTTCATTATCTCATGAGCCATTACTTCTTTTCATAAGCACATGCATGGATATTAGGTATTCATTGAAAATGTGTATTTATAAGTGTTGCTCATATTTGGAAAAGAATGAGATTTTAAATTAGAGCTATCAAGCCACTAGCTCCAAAAACCATAAAGTAATAGGCATATAGAGAATAATGTGCTTATAGTTAAAAGGCTTGATTTAAGGCAGTAATGGATATACACTTGTCATTGATTATATTCTAATTGTGAAATAATTCATCTCTCCTTATAGTTAACCTCTCACAATACCCAAAGGTTATTTGCTTTATAATTGAGTAGTATTATTTGACACATTTAAAGTATATAAAGCAAAATTGGGTGCTTAATCTTATAAACAGATTATTATAGTGAAATTAGTAGGAAGAGATGGGAAACATGATACGTACATCATTAGTAGATTGGAACTTAGTCTATATGTAAAGTTTCTTCATACTTGAACCCACCTAATATAGGTGGAATTTGCGAGAAGAAATATAATGTTAATAGACATTTTGCATGATACGGTTTTCCTTTTAAAGGGAATACTAAAAATAATTATGTATATTTCAAATGAATTTCCAACAAAATTTATGTTTAAATCCTTTTGAAATCTTAAAGGTTGGAAGCTCAATTTAAAATATACTTTTACATAGAATTGTCTTATAAAAGAAAGAGGGTGGAAGGAAAATATCCTGAGACTGCATATTTTGGTGAAAATGTAGAGACGTCTTAGGTATTTAAGTAAGCTGTCCACTTTAGTTTACAATTTTGTGTAGTATTTTGAAATGTCATATTATATACAAATGCCAAAATTAGTTGGAGTGATGAAACTCATTGAGAGTGATCACATATGGACGATTCCCACCTCTAATTGTGGCAGAACATTGGTTTTATATGGCACTCACCTTATTGAGCTTCAATCTATCAATGGATTCAGTTGAGACCAATGGTGATTAGAATTTGTCAATTCATGGTTACTATGTGATGTACTTCAGGAAATCTGACTAGAACATAAATATTGAAAGTGATCATAAATTCCAAATGAAGACATTGATTCAGTAAGGTGAGCAACAACATAACTTATTTGCAAAGTTGCTAGTATGGAACATTAAGTAACACAAATAAAGTTGTTTGCTATAACTTCTCTATGAAAAGGGGATTGATTTAGTGAGGTGTTTTCTCCTATATTCATGTATAATTCCTTCTATATCTTCATAGTAGTTAAATGTCTATCTTGAGTTAGGATATCATTTGTATCTTTCTATTTTGGATATAAGAAGATATATATATATATATACATATATATATATATATATATATGTAAATTAGTAGAGATTGTCACATAAATATAAAGAGAATTTAGTCAACAAAATTAGGAGTTCATTTTTTCATGAGCAAGGCTTATAATAGTGATAGTTAAGGTATCATGATGTGATTATATACAGGACCATGTTGAAAATATCATAAGTTTTATTATATCACTGAATTAGTGAGAGTTGAGTAATCTATATAGTCCAAAATGATTATTTATTTATAGTTTGTGCATTTTGACTTAATGTGTTATAAATGACTACACCACCATTGTTCAAAGTTGTGATATGACCGTATTAGGAGTGATATTCTTTTAGAATGCATAAAAAGATTATTTTCAAAATATTTGAGAATATCATGAGTAACATACGATCACAAGCCTTTGAACATTCATGGATAATGATGATTGTTGTGAGTAACATCTATTATAAAAATATGATTAGATTGTCCTTATGTCTTTGATATCATCTTATTCCTTCTAATTTAATTTCCAAGTTATAGGCTTGCTTAAATGTGCGTACAAATCAGTAATGTCATTGCAAAGGAATATTAGGAGGATATTGTCAAGCATATTTTTGCTTGAATAATGATTGAAGAGCTACAAGTCATGTGGCACATTACCAAATGTACATTAAGTTTCATGCTTTATATATTGTGGAATGATTATCTTGTTTAGTCTTGTAAGATGCGTTAACCATAAAAGAGTTGACATTATAAGACATCTTTACATTTGCAGAACAAGTTGCATCATGGAGGGGTATAAGATTGCTAAATAGTCATTGATTATTTAGTTTCACCATATATTGCTTGACTTAGTCATTCTTGGAGGCAAGTTACAAGATTCCCAATTAAGGAATTTTCATCAAAGGGTTTTGGAATTATTAAATTAGTTCAAACCAATTAAGAGTGTTGTATGACCATAGAATCAAATGGGTCATAAACACATAAAGTATATATCCTTTTAATGAAGAACATGCTTTTTAGAGAAATCAAAATGATCAAATATCTTATCAGAGATGGATCACGTGATCTAGATGAGACATTATTAAATGATGAAATTCAAGTTGTAGTTTGTTGTCTCAATTATTGGTACCTAAATTATGAGATTTTAGCAAACATTTAAGTTAGAACCGAATAAATATTCTGGGTTTATTCATTAAGTTTTGACCCATTAAGTAAGGGTATTACTTGTGATGCATGGAAGGTAATACTCGATCAAAGAAGATTTACCACCATGATTCCTGTAGTATTGCTTAAATGAACCGTACTCACCAAATGACGTTGGGTTACGGGCCAAGTGGGAGACTGTTAGGTATTTTATTATTTAAGATTATATATTTTATTATTATTTAATATAGATTATATCTAGATATTATCTTATCATTGTTTTTAAATAAAATATCCCCTAATTGTGGCCTACACGTGATTTGGATAAAGATTTGGTTTAAGGTTATCTGCCTAGCTGGTAAGTTGTTACAAGTCTTGATGGGAGGCTATAAATAGCATAGGCTCGGTCTGAGAGTAGTAATATGGAAACCCATTTACTTGCTCCTTAGGGGTTCTCTGACGGTTGACGAATATTCCCAGATCATCACTGTGCCTTATCTTCCCATTAGAAGAATCCTGAGTTATTTCTTTCTAATCACTTTTTCCCCTTTTCAGTTCTTAGGATATGAGATATAGCATGCAGAGTTACTATAGCTAGATGTACTATTTCATCAAGTATTCCGCTGCTGCTCTTTCATATGCAATATCTTTGGGATTTATTTTAGATTATTCTAATAGGAAGAACCAAATATCAATTCTCATTCGGATGATGGGTTGCTTAAGGAAGCTAAAGCCATGTTGACTTGAGAACGGGAGGTAGTGATTGATCATATTCCTAGAAGTGCTAATGCAGTGGCAGACTCTGGCCAACAAGCTTTATCGTCTAATCCAGGGTACCACTTTGAAGGGTCTCCTTCTTTTTTGTATATAAAAAAAGAAAGTTTAATGCTATTGACTCTTTGATAAGTGATTGACTTGTATACAGGAAAAAAAAGTGATTGTGTTATATGTAGGAATGATTTCTTTCCTACCAACAAGTGATTGGTTGAGAGATGGTAAGTGGTCTCGCCCAGTAAGTATGAGAACACAGGTTCAAATTTCAAGAAGCCCACTAGTTGAGAGATAACCT